>JAUPFN010000004.1:24332466-25770591 GCA_036924255.1 Apodemia mormo | reverse complement strand
TTAAACAATCGAAAGAAAAAAATAAATATTGCGTGGAAAATTTAACAAAACGTTTCATATTTTTTACTGTGTTCCGTTTTAACACATTTTATCGACCAGTTTAGAAGGGAGAATGGCGTATACTACTTAATAACATTGTATAAAATAATAACATATAATTAGTACTTACCTGCCACAAAGATAAAAGAGGGACAACAGAGTTTTTTAAAGCTGTTTACAGTAAGTGGGAGTACAGACGCTCACACAAGCTGTAACTTCATTACACCAATATACACGTATAAACGTAACAGAAACAACTAATTCTTAACAATTAGTGCAGCAGACCGTGTTTTTTATGTTTACTTAGTTATTTAACATTTTTCACTGCATAATAATGTTGTGAAAATAAATTTGTACAATTATATTACTTCATAAATTAAAAATTTCAACATTATGTATAACGTTATATGACGCCGTAATGTTTACCGCTAGATATATAATATTTATATATAATAAAATTAATTTATAATATGAAAAATTTATATACATATTGCTTACACACTGTTTTGAAATTGTTCATTTTTATAAATATATAATCAATATTTTATGAGCCACATAGTAATTTACATCTTGTAATTTTGTTCACTCTTTGACTGAGAATTCTAAATAACAAGTACTACTTATAAAGTTATACTACTTATAGGTTCGTAAAATACATATTACATTTAAAATATATATTAAACACCAATAGCTGGAAACGGTTTCCTGTGCAAAAAATGGAACTATGTAAAGTAAAAATCTCAACTACTGTGGCAACTTAATTAAATATAATATTACGGTTATAAAATAATATTTGAATTACTAAATTTTTGTATCATAATAAGTTAATTGTTTAATTAATAATTTGCAAAACTTTCTTGTAACTATTTGCTTTATAAATTATCTAAAACTTAATCTAGATAAATTAATTTTAATTATTATAAGCAACACTTCTTGCAAATAGAATAAAATTAAGAACACTTTATGTAATTATTTTTTTCATAATTAATGTATGATAGTTGATTTGGCGGTAGCCAGCACTACCGTCAGCTACCACCATCAAATGTCTATCCACGACGGTTATCTCTTACTAACCGCATGGGTTATCTCTTAAAGAACATGTCGGTCGTCCTAAATGTCCAACCACGACGTTTATCTCTTACCAACCACGTGGGTTATCTCTTTATGACCATGTCGGTCGTCCTAAGTGTCTAACCACGATGGTTATCTCTTACTATCCACGATGGTTACCCTCTAGCGACTTTGGCAGTCGTCTCAAGTTTCTAACCACGATGGTTATCTCTTTTATCTACTAAAATTCCTAACCTTCTTTCCATATGTTTCAACCATAACGGTTACTACATTCAATAGTTCTAACCATGATGGTTACCAACATATAAAATCTCACACTTATGTTTCAACCATAATGGTTATTTTTAATAATCTTTAACCATGATGGTTAACAATATATTTTTGGTATACTTACGATACTTAAGATTTTCCTGGTACCATACCGCCTTTGCACAACCTTAAAATACCTTTAATTAACCTTTAACCTCACAACCTTTAATTACCAACAAGAAGAGACAAACACAACAAAAGGAAGACTAACTACAGGGAAGATTTGGAATCAAACACTAGAGCACTTTATTACACAAAAATAACGGTGGCGGCGGACACCGTTTCACTTTAACTAGCACTTCATATTTTCTACTGTAAATAAGAACCCTGCGTTTCATTTACCACAAAGTACACCCGTGCCAGCTGCCGTTAAATCTTCGCCGAGCCTCCAGCCACTCCGCAGCGCCTGCATACTGGTGAGACCTTCTGAAAACTGCTTACACGAGTCTATTGCTAGCGACCATGCCGTCCTGCCGCTAGAGCGCCTAGTGGTACCGACGGCACCACCACCGCTACAGTTGATATCATTATTTTTAGTTGATATATAGGTAAAGATTTCACATGCGAACGGCTCTTTTTCACATGAAAAATTAGAACGACTTTTTTAGTAATAAAGCATTCACAGTTGTAGAAATACTAACACGGGTACCATAACATCGCCTGACCTATAATTAATACCGACATACCGTCAATGCAATACGGTAGTAATGCTTCAACGAATATGTGACAACTACGTCTACGTCAGGTTTAATGTTTAATCATTAATAATTGTTACAATTCTTTTGATATTTTTTGATGACATATTTTAATTTCAAAATTAATTTATAATATGAAAAATTAATATACATATTACTCATGAAATAAAGGACCTAGAAGTTCAGAAGACGTATCTCCTTATGATATAATGCAATAAAACTGCAAAAGTGATGACAACTGTTGTTTCTCTTCTTGTGGTTCAGATTTAGAACGAGACCACCTCGCTATTAAATTTAGATAAGCCAGAACGTCACACTTATAAATTTTGAAACTTATTGAATCAATTTTAATAAAACTCTCACCATTTTCTCAGTTGTAGTAAATGAAAGCCAAAAAAAGTATAACACCCTACACAACCCTGCTAATAGTTGCGGAGAAATACTGGCCTGAACTACATACATACAAACCCACATTCTTACACCGATATAATTAAAAACCTAATTAGATTATCACGCGTGAATATAGCACCTTTCTAATAATACGATATATATCTGTGACAAACTGCAACCTCCAGTGTTTCAAGATGAAAGAATTAATAAAAACTGATATGAAGACGGTCAACTCTCAAGTTTCAGTCATATTGAGCACTCATCATAAAACTTTATGATAAGACTATTTTATAATATCTGCCTACCTTGAGAATCTTAAGTGAAGTTGCGTGTGTGTTTTACTGATGTGTAACATCTTTCCTCTCAGTTTCGTACAATCTGTGGAAGTGATTTCGTAAAATGCAACGGAAGTCTGTAACAGAAAGCCATGTTATTTCAATTAACCAATGATCGCACACTGTTTAATTGACAAATGAGCGTGCTCGGTAGTAGAATTGGCATTCAGATTGTACCAACTTAATCTCTTAGACGTCAGATGTTACCCATAATATTATGCGATTACTGTAAGGCTCGCTCATTTTTTATATTGTTTATTTACTCTAACTAGCGATCTATTAATGTTAATACACAAATATTTATTGAACACATTTTAGGATAAGAAATGCTCCATTCTTATAAAATATATAATTTTTAATGTAGTAATCTACAGCAACCGATTTCCCATTTCCTGTATCTCCAGTACACTACATCAGCTCTTTAAAGTATCTTCGTACGTGTATCCCCGAAGAAGTAGGTAGAGGTAACAAGTGCACCCACGATTAGCCGAAGATACTTAGTTCCAAAATGTGATAGGTGGCAAATCTATCACCAATCGCGCACTCCTCCAATCACGGGCAACGTTGTTTTATCAGAAAACTGAAGAAAAGACACATTTTTGAAATGCCCAACCCAAGAATCAAACCCGTTGTTACCTCATGTAGTCAACGCCGACTCCCGACCACTAGACCACAGAGGCAAGGCTAAATTTTCTTAAAAGAAGGTACAAAGTTTTCGCTTTACGTATTAATATAATAAATAAACAAGAACGTTAGAATGATTTAAATATGGAACACTTGTCAGTGCGTGTGTACTGCGGACGTCCTGCTCGTTACTTCGATAGCGGGCTAGCGATGGTTATCTTGACGGGCGGGTGACCACCTCTCGTTCACCTCGCCTTCATCATCGACACCTACAGTGACTTGCTAACACCGACTCACTCGCGATGCTTGAATTACATATTTTGTATCAGAGATTTTTATTTGTTTTTAACAACTGTAACCTAATTAATCATTGCTTATGCTGATAAAATTCTTATGCTTTTAATACAGAACAGAATGTGTTATTTTGATACCAACATGAGATGGTTTGTAACTATAATTTACAAAATAATAATCGCATATAAAAATTTTCTCATTATTATTTTCGATTATCGTCAACAATACACTCTACCTAACGGAGCAGTGGAGAAGTCTTAATTTGGTGCATTATATCCATATCTAAAATTTAGGACGCCATTCTCTGGTAAAGTAAGTAAGACAATAATAGAGAGAATATAAGAGAATATATATACAAGTAAGTAGACAATATAAGAGTTGACTGTTTGATTAAGTCTTATGCGAAGATACACTTAATTAGAAAAGTATTTAAATAAAATTTTATTCTAGTTACATTCATCTTAAGTGCAATATTTATCGTGTGTTAAAGATATTTCTTATATTATTTTTTAAATTTTCTTTTTAAGATATCATTTTATAATTTGTATTATATCGATCTGGTTTTAAAGCTTTAAACGACCTGAAAGAGCGATTTAAGATTTGCTATAATTTAAAAACAATACCACGGTAGGAATAATTTCACAAATATAGATATATCTTCATACAAATTCGGCACTATAACAGTATAGCTAGCTACTGGCTAGCTATATGGGGCGAAATGCTATATAAAACAAATCAAGCAGACTTGTCTAGTCACAAAATTTTGCTCATGATATATCTTTGTTTCCTTTGATGCCTACAATTTTGGACATACATATGAATATCTATTTTGTTAATCTTTCATCTACTAGATTAATAATTATAAATATGCAATGTCATAATATGCAGGGTTTCAGAGGAAATATGCTTTGCGGACCATCCATTCTTATGTCAGTATATTTTCTAATGTTGATTTTTAAACAGAAAATTACATGCAATCAAGTTTGTTCAACCGACTTTCAATTTCAAGAACTCGGTGGTCTCCGGTACCTAAGTCTGGAATATAGTATTACGATCTTCGTTAATTTTGTATGGGATAGTTTTTTTTTAATAAATCTAAATTCTCTCTAATAAATCTAATTCCTCTGATAATCTAAAAACACTAAAGCTTTTGCCTTCAAAATTCTTGTTGGCTTTTAAATTAATAAAATTTCACCGTGTTTTGCCATTCTTGTTCGCCGTATAATCAAACGTAACCTGTGTTCTATAATTGTGCTTTACTGACAATCTGTTTAGAATAACACTGGAACTCCCATTCAGATTATCAATGAAGCAGTTATTTTTCTTAATAATACTGTAAAAGTAATATGTGTGAGCAATAATACTGTAGCAGTAATATACTAAAACACGCGATGCACTACAAAACGCTGCAACCTATTCTCTGAAAGCGTTATGGTACGTATTCGTAAGTTGTTTTTAAAATTTTTAAAAGTTTTTTTGTCATACAAATTTAAAATGATAAAGAACTTAAAAAATATATTTTTACTTTTACATCGTGAAAGCCTACGGGCCAAAAAAAACGAATTATTTAAATGTACTTACGAAAAATAGTATATGCT
Organism: Apodemia mormo; assembly: GCA_036924255.1. Taxonomy (NCBI): domain Eukaryota; kingdom Metazoa; phylum Arthropoda; class Insecta; order Lepidoptera; family Riodinidae; genus Apodemia; species Apodemia mormo. Next base: position 25,765,236 of record JAUPFN010000004.1, on the reverse strand, counting down.
GCAAATTTGTGGATGAGTCAATTTCATCGTTAAAGGTGTTTTTAAAGTTTAATCGGCGGAAATATAACAATAGGCTATAAATGTAAGGCTTGTAGATACCAGTGTACAACTGGATGGAAACAAACTAGATCTGATGGATTCCACTGCGTTTTTAGGTATTACTTTAGATAAGAAATTACAATGGGGACCGCACATTAATAATTTTGCAAATAGACTTAGTTCGGCAGCTTATGCAGTTAAAAAATGAGATACTTAACTGATGTAGCAAGAATTGTATACTTTAGTTCCTTCCACAGCATTATGTCATATGGGATTCTTCTCTGGGGAAATTCTGCTGAAATAAATACTATATTTGTATTGAAGAAAAGAGCTATTAGGGCAATTTACAATCTTAGCCCGAGGGTTTCCTTGAGAGAAAAATTCAAAAAAATTAATATCCTAACGGTTATATCCCAATATATATTTGAGAACTTGATGTACGTTCGTAAAAATATTTGCTTGTTTAAAAAAATTGTGACGTACACTCACTAAACACAAGGAACAAAGACACTCTTGTTGTGCATGCATTTCGTCTCCACAGAACAAGTAACTCTTTTATGGGGCAATGTATACGCTTTTACAATAAACTTCCCGAAACTATAAGAGATCTACCAGTCAATAAATTTAAAAAAATGCGTTAAAACAAAACTGTGTAAAAAAGGGTATTATAAAATCTCAGATTATTTGGAAGACAAACAAGCATGGGATTAATTGCTCCTCATATCAATCTCATATATATGTTTTATGATTATGTAAAATTGTGATAATGTATATGTATAAAAAAATTATGTGAAAAAAAGACAAGCCCGACGAGTTTCTTCCGCCGGATCTTCTCAGTGTGTGGCCGCGTTCCGATCCGGTGGTAGTTTTGAATAGTGTTGACGTGTCAAAATAACTTGTAAAAAGTTTTATTGAATAAATTTCTTCTGATTTCTGATTTCTGATAACAATGTTTATCTAATAATCATGATTAGGACATTTAACGTTGTAGACCGCACGGCCAGAAGTTTATTTGCTCGATTTTAGACTCTCCACTCCTCTGAGGCTATAAATCCAACAATAGGTACGGTCGCGAAAATGTAAGTTAGAACTTAGAACGCGTTACGACGTCGCATTGCACGACTGAACTACATCGGACATTATTTTCAACAGTGTAAACTAGCCGATATTTCAACTATACGAATGGTACCTACCACGAAGAATGAGTATTTGTAAATTTCCTACAAGCAATTCTCAATCTTTATGGGTGTTAATAAGTTTTATAATTGCGGGCGTATTAATGTGCTGTTCGAAGTGACAACAGATGGAGCCTCAGGCCACCAATAAAAACCGCAAAGGTAACTTACAAACAATAAATCATTTTAAAATACTCGTACATGTCAAAGTTGTTGTCGCCTTTGAGAAGGGATTATTTGCGTTAACGTGTTTTGTGTACAGAGGTTAAATTGTTTGCAAAAGAGATTTTAGCAAACCCATACCTTATGAAGCAAACAATGAATAGTCAGAGAAAATTAAACAAAATAACCACACGTTTCTTGGGGATCCCTTTGATTATAATATATTTAAATAAAAATTATTCTGATGTCCTTATAAGATAGTATAAGCATTATTAAAAACGATTATCATATGAACGAAATCACCTTATACAACCTTTGTTTATTTTGTTCTGTTATTTGATCATACATATTAAGTGATTATGGTGGTAAATTTTGCATTTCAACTGCGTAGCTTTTGTTCCCGTGCGAATATCGGAAAGGTTTATACATATACTAAAACCTTCTTAGAGAATCAATCTATCTATTAAAAAACCGCATCAAAATCCGTTGCGTAGTTTTAAAGATTTAAGCATACATAGGGACATAGGGAGAGACAGAGAAAGCGATTTGTGTTATACTATGTAGTGATATTATAATTGTTTTAAAGTGATATTTTAGTGACAGAAAACTTTTTTTATTTATGCTATGTTAAAAGGTTAGGACTATAAAGCTTTTTTGTTTCTTTTGTTTTTTTAGGCGCTTTAGATGAACCAGTTGGATCTAAAAAAAATATTTTTGTTTATAATTTGTGAAGAAGGTTATATAGAAAAAATTGCTTTACCCAACTTTAAAAATAATAGTTTTGGGTTATGCAAACGAAGTTGTGAATAACAACTAGTCTCAAATAATATATTAAATCGTAATTCATTAAAAAATAACCAACTCCCCCGTGCTCTTACAGAGCTCTTTTCCCCGTGTTGGTCCCGGGCTCCTTTGAAGAATAGGCCAATTGCCATTCTGCCAGGCAGGTCGTAAAAGGAGACCGCGAGGCGATTGACGATACAAGTCACTACCATCGTGGCTACTAGGTGGTAGAGTTCTGCATTGTCTCGTCCGGGTCTGATATCAACACCTTACCTATTCCTGCCGCAATGGCGTCAGTATTTGTCACTATCGTGTTCCGGTTTGGAGGGTAAGGTAGCCGGTAAACCTATGCACGTGGCATTAGATCTCGCCGCAAGATAGCAACGCATCATTAACATCTTTGATAGGCGATGGTTGATTCTTTCCATTAGGAGACCCATCTGCTTGTTTATTATCTTATGATATAAAAAAAAGAAATACATAATACTTTGACATAAATCCTACGTATTTTTATTTATTTATTTAACACTTTATTATACACATAATAGATTTTAAGAAAGTAAATATAAAATATGTACAAAGAGCGAGCTTATAGCGAAAGCTTAGATCAAATTTCTTCTAAGCTTTCGCTGATAAAAAAATTGATCCAAGAGCGAAAGAGATGTCTACCAGTACCCGAGAAAAGGGAATGCACAAATATTTATAAGTAGAATATAGTGTACAAGTGCGTATTAAACAACAATTACAAATAATAATAAAACATGCTATGCCGTACTATGCTATGCCTCAAAATGGCTTTCAAATTAAGACGATACTCGTAATTAATGCTTTTTCAATGCTTTCTTAAAAAAATGAAGCAATTTACTATTTCGAATGTTAGGAAGAACTAAAGTTTTAATTAGTTATAAGGAATGTCTGTAATAATAAGTTTAAGAAGGGAATTTTAATATGTAATATACCTCGAGCTTGAGATCTACGATCATAGAAAAACGAATATAGAAAATTAATTCGCTCGCGGAAGTATTTATATTTTATTCCAAAAAATTATTTCACATAATATGTTCAATTCTTTAGCTATAACATTAATTGCTAGCTTTTAATAATTATTAATTATCCATGTGCCACTGACAAGCAATGAATAATAAAAAAATCCCTTATTTAAAAAACAAAGATCACGTTTAAATTGATTAAATGCATTAACTATAAGAAATAAAAAGCTCTTTGCGCAGGCGTATCACCTAAAATTTGCAATTCGCCAGCGATCAGCGATGACTGTGAAACGTAACAAAAATCTTAAAAAACGTCGCCAATTGCATGTTGGTCACTGTACGCACTTTTTGCGATATCACAGGACCAAAAATAATCAAGCGACAACGACTGCCACTAAAACACAAGACTATTGTGTGTTTTACAATAACTAAACAATTACGACAATTAATGCGCATTGCCAGATACGTGATGTACACACATCCTTAGCACCTTTTACTGCATCTATCATGGAGAGTGTTCCGACGAACTGTTTGCATAGATCCCCGCTGTTGAATTTCATCATCGGACATCGCGGCAAAATTCAAAGTTCCATTCTCATCACCTCAATGTCTGGAAATCCACAATCGTGCGATTCTCTAGTGTTACTCCTCTGTGGAATCAATTACCGGCGAGGGTGTTTCCGAACGGATACGAGTAGGCACCTTCAAGAAAAGAGCATACTCCTTCTTAAAAGGCCAGCAACGCAACTGCAAGACCTTTGGTGATGTGGCTATCCATGGGTGGTGATAATCACTTACCATCAGGTGAGCCTCCTGCTCATTTGCCCCTTTTTACTATAAAAAATGCATACTATTTTTTTTCAGCTAAAGTTTTTTTTATATCATAAGATAGCAAACAAGTAGATGGGTCTCCTGATGGTAAGAGTCAACAATCACCTATAGACACCAGAGATGTTAATAGTGCGTTGCTATCTTGTGGCGAGGTCTAATGACACATGCATAAGTTTACCGGCTACCTTACCCTCCAAAACCGGAACACGACAGTGACAAGCACTGACGCTATTGCGGCAGGAATAAGTAAGGCGGTGGTACCAGACCCGGGCGAGACAATGCAGAACTCTACCACCTAGTAGTCACGATGGTAGTGACTTGCATAGCCAATCGGTCGCCTTTTACGACCTGCCTGGCAAAACGGCACTTGGTCTATTCTTCAAAGAAGCTCGGAACCAACACGGGGATAAATATATCTATTGTCAAAATTAAAATAGATTCAATTGTTTAGTCTATGATCGGATTTCGACCATAGGACGATCGGTAGTTTAAATAGTTTGTTAACAGGCGACCTAAAGCCAACCGGCTTCGCTTATTACAGCATCATTACAGATGTTTAGCACAGTTAATAACAGTTACAAACTGTGTAAAACATCCCTGACGATAGTAACAGTTAGTAACTGTTAGTAACTGTACAAAACATCCATGACGTTGTTGTAAGCGAAACCGGTTAGATGTATACAATAATATGAAATAGAAGTTAAATTGGAACTACAAGTGTGTTTATTTGTAATATCAATTTCAAAAAGCAGTTTCACCAAGTGTATATATTTTCCGTTTTAAACAACATATTTTTAAAATAAAACAAACGTCTAACTTAAGGTGCGAACACGGGAAATTACATACTAAATAACAATACTAATAGGAGATTTTTGAATATAGTAACAAGCAAACAAATAGAGAAGCGATAAAATTTTATTAAAAAACAAATGTTCTAATTTAAAACACATTAATAATATCTAATTGCAATAGTCGTTACACTAATAATTATGAGTATTTGAGTTTAAAAAGTTTGCCAGGGCGTCGGCTCTTAATGAATAAATTATTACGCGACGGCAGGTGGAATGACCTGACACAAAATGTTTTGATGGAATTGTTTTAATTAGACGTTATCTCGACTGGACTATCGATTCTATACATCATTTTGAAAATATATGAAATTATTTGTCTACCATTCACACCAACGTTCAACTTTAATTATGGATTTATCGATTTATATATCGATTGAACGATTAGAAAACAAATATCCGGACGGCGATTACTGTTTTTGTAGGCTGGAATGTTATTACGAACATAAAATATGAACCAGTTCGTTATAAATATTGACTGTTGAGATTAATAATGGTTTGTCTGTAGGTGCGAGTTAACTTCCTTTGCTCAGAAGCTATAATTTATAATGAGAGTACGATTAATCGATACTAATTATTAATTTACTTTTTGTATATAAAATAATTTATTACTATATTAAAATTATTATGTTTGTAAAAATATGGGTATTACATATTATTTTTTAAAAAGTACTATCATAATTTTTGGTTATAGACGTTCGTTCAGGCTCCCTAACTCGCAAGGGAACAGACGTAATGATACACAAACACACAACATGTACTACCTCGGTGTGTGATGGCATACACGGCACGTTACAGTAGGGGAGCCCAAGAGGGGATTTTGGATTTACTCAAGCGCGTCAGATTAACATAGGGGGGGTTGCCTCGCATACTGTTGAGGCTCTCTACCAAATATAAGCCCTTTATATAGAGGCGTGTTATTGGGGCAGAAAAAAACAAAATTCCAATAACAACGGCTTGTGGAAATTGTCAAATTATATTTTTTCGTTATTCCTACATCATTTTCTGTATAACAAAAGAAAATTCAGACGCGCTCGAGAATGTCAATACATTTTCTTTGCAAATTTATGACCCTCCGACTCCCTTACAAAACACTTGAATCGTCAGATTTTCTAAATTTTAGATGGCCATTAACCCACCTTACCTTAATCTGACACGATTTAGTGTTTCCATGCCACAGTTTTTTTTTTGTATTTTTTTATTCCGTAGACTATTTTCCACCATGGAAATGAAAAGCACCATATAACCTTTTATTTTTCCCATAATTTAATCTAGAAATTCCATTAGGTCCCTACGACACATTTAGCATTTAGCATCTTAGGCTCCCCTACTATTATAGAGTTTTCTACATATATACAAATATTGCTTAAATGTCAATTGTTTTAATTATTTTATTATACTCGTATTTACGTTATCTTACAGCCTAGCTATAAATGATTGCTCTGCTTTGCTGATTTTTCTAAATCAAACATTAGATTACTTATTAGGTAAAAATACTATAATAGTATACTATAGTAAATTCTATATATTCACTTATATTTATTGTCTAACACAGCTGCTTACTTGACACTACTAAATGCGATAGTGCGCCGTAGGAACTAAACACCAATTACTGAAAAATGGAAAACTACATAAAAAATTAAAGCCACAAAAATGATAATGAAACTCGGATGAAAGGTTTTTGTAATGAAACATTGTATGTAATGAATGTTGTATATAATAAAAACATTGTATGTAATAAAAAAAACATGTAACTAAAACGAAAATTTCATGTAATAAAACATTATTTTTAAATATCGTGTATATCATACAAGCAGATAGCTCACCTAATAGAAATAGACTATCACCTACAGATACCAAATATTATTTAAATTGTGCGTTACAGATACCAAATATTATTTAACTTGTTTGCTATTTTATGACAAAAAAGCTAGTAGTCACAATGGTCGTAACACGTTTGGCCAATCGTTCGCTTTTACGAATTGCAAGAAGATTTTTCCTGGTTCATAGAAAATAATTTAAAGATAACTAATAAAAATAACCTGTCATAATCAAAAGAAAACAAAACATATCCATTCTTTCATAGGCTTGATTAACTATGTGAAGTACCTGCTCAAATGGTAAGAAACCGACCGCTATTGATGTCTTCACTATTTGCCCTGTGACAAACAGATTCTGTTTGTCGCAGGGCTCTATCTCTTGAAAGGAAATAGGTCACCTGAATATTCAAAGAATGTGTGTAACTATGACCGCTATCATAACAAATAATAAAAAAGTAAAAAGGAAACCCAAAAGGGGTTCCCTATTTAAGTAACATTAGTAACTATAAGGTAATAGTTTCATGTAATGAAACATTATTTAATAAATATCGTAGATGTCAAACAAGCAAAAGGTTGTGGCGAAGTCTTAATGCTACATTCATAAGTTTACTGGCTACCTTAATAATATTGACGCTATTGTAGCAGGAATAAAAAAGGCGGTGGTACCAGACCCGGCCGACACAGTGCAGAGCTCTACAAGCTAGTAATGAATTCCATAGCCAATCGTTCGCTTCTTCCGAACTGCCTGGCATGGCCTGTCAAAAGGTACCCGGACCAACACGGGAGAAAGTAATCTAAGTTAAAAATATAACCATTACGATAAAGACGCGAGTGCACGAATTTTTTGCAAATTTCCCTTTTAATAATGAATCACAACTTCAAAATCATTAAACGATTTACCCTTTCAATAAAATTTCCATTGATTTTAATATTAAACTGGTAATAATTCAGTTTGTGTGCTCAGCACCAGATTTTGTGTTAAACATATAAATTTAAAACTTAGATATTTTGTTAGTAATACATCGTAGTAATATGATTTTATTCGTTATGCACCTAAACTTTAAATAGATTGAGAGCATAGATATATTACACGTCATAATTTAATCCAATGACTTAAAATTATGCATTGCGCTACTCCGAGTGCTACATTACATATTACACATTACATTAAATATTAAAGTTTTTTCATTTTTAAATATTTAATTTTTATCAACCTACCTGTTAAATTATTATAGGCGCAATACTACAGCCAGGGTCGCAAATTATAAGAATGACACCTCTTATAAAGATTACTTTTTATTTTTATTTTATTTATCTTTATTATAGAACCACATAAAAATGTGTATGGAATAAAAGACGGACTTAATACGTTAACGTTCTCTACCAGCTTAACTAACCAAACAAATGCACAAACAACTTTAATTTTAATCCTATTCGTAGATACCTAGAATAAAGATAAAAAAGGTATAGGAAAAAAGGAGCTCATTGACATTTGGATTGCTTTACAAATTAAACTTTTAATAAATTCATAATAAATTCAAACTAGCCAGTTATGGTCAAAGAACATGATACAAATACTGCAATCTACCCGTTTTAGCTTGGATAAGCAGGTAATAGGCACGTTTTATGATAGTTCAAAATGTTATAAGCTCGTTTTGTTCCGGACGCTGTTTCTTTAAAAGTGACTTTACAGTTTACACGAAGAGTTGATTTAGTGTAAAGTCACTGGTTCTGTCTTGTTTTAGTATTATTCGATTATCTATAAAATAATGTAGCCAATGGCATGATTAATTTCAACAACATTAAATGGTCGATGAGTTCTTCTTTCTGTGCCTGCATATTATATTCCTGTCGTTTTTATTTATCAACTTTAATTCTGACATACAAAACCTGCAGCACGTCGTCTTGAGATATGCAACTTTAGGTTTTTCTTGAATGCACTCTTTGAAGCTGGTGGTAATCTGATATTAGCTGGAAGAGCATCCTAATTAAGAAAAACTCGGAATTCGAGTCTATAGTCGAGACTCAAAAAGGAATTTAAAATTTGTCTCCGGGCTTAACTCAGATATAACCAGCCTAGTCTACTTACTAATTCATTGGTAGATTTGATGATCAGCTTAAACTTTTTCTCCCGGAAGTCCACTCGTTTCTCTTTGCTATCCCATTAAGGAACTGTCATGAAGATATGCGTGTACGTAACCTTTAATATTTTTAATATATATGTATTGACATTTAAAGCACTTTCCCCGTACTAGAAATAGTCGAGAGGAACATTGGATATGAATCAGTGACCTCCGCCCTATGTCTCAAATATAACTCGATGTAATTTTCCTGTGATCGATTGACAGAAATGACGCACCTGCACTTAAAACGATGACTGGTTAAAATCTACTTTGTTTTAATAGAACATTTTCCCTTGACTTCTTTACAAATATCTGCATTCTGGGCGCTGACATTTCCAACGTTCTTAATCTCCTTTTCCGTTCGTTTTTCATTACTTTTAAAGGCAAGGGAAAGCGAGTTGTTACTACAACTTAGACTGCTGAATGGCAGAATTCTGCAACGTCTCATCTGGATTAATCTCATCGCTGGTTTATTCATATCATTGTAAGTCAGTGCTTGTCTCTGTCGTGTTTTGGTTTAGACATACATGCATTATATCCCGTAACATAAGAATAACAACACTACATTAACACATTTGGTTTTGATAGTCGATAATTATCTTTTTCATCTGAAGCGTTATCTTTGGAACGAGCCCATGTTTGTTGTCACTTATCTTTTACAGAGTAAAGTTTTTTTATTTTTAATTATAGGATAGCAAATAAGTAAATGACTCTCCTGATGGCAAGAGATACCGTCGCCTATAGATACTAAATATATTTGATGTGTTTTTATCCGTGTGGCAAAATAATATACCATATGCATTACTTTACCGGCTACCTTACCCTCTAAATCGAAACATGATAGTGACGAGCATCGACGCTATTACGGAAGGAAATATAGAAGGCAGTGGTATCAAACGCCGGCAAGACGTTGCAAAATTCTAAGTAGGTCTTAGTCACTATAATAGTGACACATTTGACTAATTGTTCACCTTTTACAAACTACTTGGCAGAATGGCAGCTGGTCTATTCTTTTGCAGTATGAATAGGTAAGACAGTGGGACAAGACCTATAAGAAACGATACAGAACTCTACCACTTAGTAACCATGATGATCTGACTCTTAAACCCTCATCATTTGCCTCTTCCAAACTGCATGGCGAAACGGCAGATAGTTTATTCCTTAAAGGGGGTGCGGACCAACATGGAGAAAAGAAAGATGGTGCGAGGCAAATTGACCAGTTTTTCCAAAGGTGCGTAGCTGTTTACTCTTCCCAGTGATATCGACACATGTGTATTTTACAGTATTTACAATAATGAAAAAGTATAATCAGATTTTGAAATTATGATGGAACTACAATTAATATTCTTTTGTCATTCTTTATTTTTTTTTCGAAAGTTACTTGACACTTCACGATCTTAATATCATCAAGTCAGTCAAAAAGTAAGAATTAATAAAATAAACTTGAGAGGTGTCAAGGGACATCCGGATGGAACGAAGTTCCTTTTATTATTATTTACAAAAAACCTGTACACTCAACAAAAATAATCGTCGCAACACTACACTGTTCAATGCGAAATAGAATTTCGACACCCGGTCAATATTTCGGAACCCGGTTGAATTCTGGCACCCAGTCGAATTTCGACCCGCGGTCGAATTTCGGCACCCGGTCGAATTTCGGCACCCGGTCGAATTTCGGAACCCGGTCGAATTTTGACCCACGGTCGAATTTCGGCACCCGGTCGAATTTTGACCCACTTCGAAATTCGACTGTCCGTCAAAATTCAACTTTTGGATCGAAATTCGACATTCGGCCGAAATTCTGTATAAATGTCGAACATTTGGCACTAGAAAAAAAGTAAACTCAATCAAGTAGTAGATAGACTCTTTCACTTTCAATGCGCGAGCTAAAGGGAAGTGGCTGGATATTTCTCTGCTTACAATACCTTACTATAGCAAAAAGTCTCGTGACAACTTTTCGTAAGAATTTTTTCCTTGTAGCCCCCTTTCACAACGCGCGATAAGGAACTTCGTTCCAATATGCAATGGAGACAACACTTTGACTTTCATTATACTTTTTGTTAATATTTAATTTAGTAGTTACGTAATTGAGGAGATTATTACAATTTAATCTCAATTATAATAAGTTATGATGTATGGAAAAAATAAAAATTGCGATTCTTAAAAAATAATTGTCCTTGTAACTGGTCTGCATTATACTAAAGGATTCAGGATACTCAAGGAGAAAGAAGGAAGGAGAAAGAATTTCTAGAGTAATATTATCAAAAGAAGTATTTTTTATTGATTTTTTTTAAAAAGAGGAGGCAAACGGACAGGATGCTCACCTGATGGTGAGTGATTACCGCCGCTCATAGACAACTACACTACCAGAGGTCTTGTAATTGCGTTGCCGGCCTTTTCAGAATGAGTAAGCTCTTTTCTTGAAGGTCCCTAAGTCGTATCCGTTGGGAAAAAATTCTGCCGATAGCTGGCAGGAGTAGTGCGGGGCATACTCCACCTAGGAGTAGCGCGGACCAAAAAAATGCCTCTAGAATCGCACGGTTATGGATTTCCAGACATCGAGATGGTAAGGATGGAACTTCGAATTTTGTCGCGATGTCCGATGGTGAAATTCGGCCGCAGGAATTAATCCAAACAGTTCCTCGGAACATTCCCCATGATAGAGCCGATAAAAGATGCAGATTGATGCCACATCTCTACGTTATGCCAAAGAATCAAGCCGATTTGAAATAGTCCCGTCATCGACGATTCGAGCCGCTCTACGTTGAATGCGATCAAAAGGAAGGAGCTGGTACTGTGAAGCCCCCGCCCATAAATAAGAGCAGTACTCCATATGAGGCCGGATTTACGCCTTATAAAGTAATAAGCGGTGGGCCGGTGTGAAGTACTGCCTGGCCCTGCTCAGAACTCCCAGCTTTTTAGAGGCTAATTTAGCCTTGTCTTCCAAGTGACCGCGGAACTGAACGTCGCTAGATATATCGACTCCAAGTATTCCAATACTGGTTGATGCTTTCAGAGAAGTATTTTCAACGCGAGGTGATGATACGACAAAGGGTGATTTTTTAGCAGTAAACGCGCAAACTTGTGTCTTAATCGAGTTGAATTGGATCAAATTTAATCGACTCCTCTCCGAAGCCATAGAAAGTTGTGCTTCAATTTCTGACACTAGTTTGTTTCGACATTCGTTGATGTATTCTCGAGAAATTCCGCTGCGGCCAGAGTATATAGCATCGCCTGTACTGTCATCTGCATAACAATGAATGCTGCTCGATCGCAACATGTCATTAATATGCAGAAGAAACATCGTAGGCAATAGAACACAACCTTTTTGCAGGCATAGGAGCGAGTGGGCTACCTGATGGAAAGCAGTCACCACTGCCCATGGACATTTTACAACAGAAAGGGTTGGTTGCCCATGCAATGCCAGGTTCTAAAGAATTTGCTGATCCTTTTCCTAAAAATAACGATAGGCTAGCGTGTAAGGTAGGCTGTTCTAAGGTATTCGCTATTAAATTAAACTAATGAGTGAAAAGAAATATCTTCTTTTTCAGGTACTTGTTGGAAACAAAAATTATTTTTTAAATAAATAGATTTCAAATTGTTCCTTTCCTATTTTAAAGTATGAGGCATCATTAAAAAACTAACCATAAGCTATCTACGTCTACATAAAAACGTTTCTGCAGTCTTCTGCGATTTAAACCGTGTTAAATTTCATACTTCACCGTTGACGCAATTGTTTTATAAAGTTTTCTCTTCGCGTATTAATATATACATAATATTTAAGACATCGGGTATTATAATAATAAAACCTTGGAAAAATAGATAAACGTACATTTCCGTTGGCAAACTATGTAAAAAAATTGTTGAAATTAAGCATTTTCTGTATGAGTATTAGTAACAAGAAAGAAACCATATTATCATCATTTCAGCACGCCAGCATATAATTTATATTTAAACAAAATGAGTGACTTTTTAAAGTTTTTTTTAAAGGTAGAGCTTAATTAGATAAATAAATTGATATAAAATTTTACATTTTCACAATTTTGAACAACAGTGTATTATTAAATTTAGTTTTCTGTTTGTATCATCATATCGGTTACCTTGCGCAGTAGGCAGAGTTAACTGAACTACTAGAGATATTCCTGTACACCAAGATTAACCGGTTCGTCAGTTGGTGAGATGAGTAGTGATCTCGTCGCCTCATTTTACCGATCTGATAAAGATTTTCCCTTATTTTTAACGTTTTCTTAGAGCGGCAGCCTTACATGTACTTCCGAGGCAAGAGTGTACAAATACACCATCACCAGAATTTGAGCTCCTACTGAGGATTTTCGAGAATTTCTCTAAATTATGGATTTTCAGAAAAATCTCGAAAAACTTCCATAACATTTTTGCCTGTTGATAGAACCAGGAACCTCGCGATCTGAGCCAAACAGGCTACAGACCTTTCAACAGTACATTAAGTAATTTTATAAATTAAGATAAGATTCTGTGAAGATACATAAATGTTCGGCCTTTTCAATAAATTTTATAGAAAGACAAATATCTGAAAATACCTGGTTTTATAAAGTGTCAGCTTTTATTTGAAACACATTAGTGGTCTAAATGGACCGTGTTGGAGGAGGCAACTCGGTGGGTCGTTAAACTTGAGTCCTTACAAATAAATCTTGAAATCAAGCGTGGGTGCGAATACGAATCTCGACTTGCCGAGATATATTCCTTTAGTTCTGTTTAAGCTTTTGTTCCAAGTACAACTTTAAAATTAATAGACACACATATGTAAATGTTTTTTAACTTCTCACTACGTAGATAAGGTAGTTACTGATTTTACCCCGATTTTCGAAAATCGAATTTTCACCAGATGTCCACGTTTTGAGGCCCTAGGAACCTTTTCCGACTATTTTCACGATGACGTCAGTATGTCTGTATGTATGTGTGTGTGAGGGTGTGTATGTGTGTATGTAAACATATAACTTTTAAACGGCTGGACCGATCGCAACGCGGTTGATGGCATTCGAATGGATTCTGCTCAACTTAGACTTCCTGAAAATTAGAACCAATTCGGTCCAGGAGATTTTGAGAAATTTTGAAAAAACACCAAAAATTTTGGTGAAACAGTATTTTTTAATATAACTTCCAGAGTTATGTACCGATTGAGTGCAAAAACTAATCAACTCTATTCCTCAAAAAACTACATCTAATACATAAATTGCATCAAAATCGGTCGTTGACGAAAAATTTTGAAAAAACTGTTTTTTCAAAATTTTTCGTCAACGACCACTTGATATTTTAGCACTAAAAAAACTACGTCAAAGGCCGTTTCAAAAATCAAAATCAAATCTAATTCTCAAAACTTATAGCTTTTCCAAACTTAAAATTACGGTGTTTTTAGCAAACTTACTTATTTTTTTTTTAAATAACTTTCAAGTCAATTCACTGACTTCTCATTTCTCCTTTAAAAAACTGCGTCAAATACCGTTAATTTAATCAAAATCGCTCAATTTGTTTGAGATTTATCAATGAAGAAATTTAAAAATAATATGTTTTTTGACACGGCATCGAAATTTTTCAACATGTCGATTATTTAACTAAAGCAATATTTTAAATCTCAAAAATTGAGTTGAATACCATCATCGTTTTCAAAATATACAGCTTTTCAAAAATTAATATACTGCCATTTTTATCAAAATAGATGTTTGAACTGAAAAATCTATGCTTATATTTTTTACTCTTTTGAGCTTAAAATACCTTAACATAGTGGTAAATTTCAGGGATGGCCCGTAGGGTCAACCGTTTACACATTTTTTATTTGGTAAAACCAAGTAGTAGTTTTAACCCGTTTTGGTACCAGGCTCCTTTGAAGAATAGGCCAACTGCCGTTCCACTAAGCAGGTAGTAAAAGGCGACCGATTGGCTATGCGAGTCACTACCAACGTGGCTACTAGGAGGTAGGGTTCTGCATTGTCTCGCCCGGGTCTGGTACCAACACCTTACCTATTCCTGCCGCAATAGCGTCAGTTCTTGTCACTCTTGTGTTCCGGTTTGGAGGGTAAGGTAGCCGGTAAACTTATGTTTTATGTTATTATGTTTGTAACTTTTTCCTTTTCAAATATCATGAAAATCAGTTTAGTGGGTTTAGTCGTAAATGCGGGAGTGAGAAAGTAGTTTATATCTTTACAGACAACATTTTTATTATTAAAAATCAGCTGATCTTTTTTTATATCATAAGATAACAAACAAGCAGATGGGTCTTCTGATGTAAAAGGGTCAACCATCGCCTATAGATATCAAAGATGTTAATGATGCGTTGCTATCTTGTGGCGAAGTCTAATTTCACATGCATAAATTTACCAGCTATCTTACCTTCCAAACCGGAATACGACAGTGATAAGCACTGACGCTATTGCGGCAGGAATAGGTAAAGCGGTGGTACCTGACCCGGGCGAGACAATGTAGAACTCTACCACCTTGTGGTCACGATGCTATCATCGTCACTATGTGACTCGCATAGCCAATCGGTCGCCTTTTACGACCTGCCTGGCAGAACGGCAGTTGGTCTATTATTCAAAAGAGCCCAGGACCAACATGGGGAAAGAAGAAAAAGTTAATATTTTTTATATAATATCCATTAGAAATACATTGAATTAAGAAAAAATAAACATAACACACACTACCATTTATTTGGTACACGTAATAACATACACAACATATTTAAAGGATGGAATTGACAAAAAGGTATTGCATATTGCCTTTAAAGGGGTGCATTTTGTATTCGTCCAAACGTTATAAAAAGTCATGAGATTTAATTTTTTTGGTACCTATGTAATTCGTTACATAATGGCGTCAGTTTTGTAATGCAAATTCCCTATCGATGATTGCATAACATCGATCCATCAGTATTATCAATATCGATGTTTACAATTTTCGTAGTACGTCAAGCGCCGCAGGACCCGCACGCATTAATTAGTACAAACTCTCCGGAAGTCAGTCGCGTGCTTCAACCGATAGCCCTTTGAATTATTTATACGTTTAATATTGTAATTATCATACACCAGGCTTATTATCATTTATGTTATTATATTAAATGTTATAATAACGCTCACCACGGAAAGGTTAGTCCTTGATAGGGAGATAACGGAGCTAACGATTTCCACGTCGACAACCTCGCGGAATATTTTTTTGAGGTCCAACAATTCGCACGCAATACACTTGTATACAAATTTATGTTTATTGATACTTGCATATTATTTACACCGTAAATTGTCACATGTAATATGTGTAATACATTTTTAAAAGCTTTTAAGTAGGTTGTTTTATTTATAAATAAAAACACTAAACTACATAATGTAGCGTCTGGTATTCTTCAGACTTTTGAAACCGAAACGGTTTATTTTTTTATATTTATTTTTTTAATTCATACCATGGCAGACTTGGACGTAACTCTCCTAATAGAAATAACCATTGCATCTAGTGTCGTGGGTTCTAGGTTCTTGCAGAGAGAAAAAAGAAAAACAATATTTCAGTAAAGTTGACTAGAAAAAATAATAGCACAGGAAAAAGTAGTACGGCAGTACGGATAAACGGGAAAATGTACGGTGTATGGAAAAATATACGGATGGAGCGGAAAAACACACAAACATACATACTGGAATGATACCAGTATGTATGTATGTGTGTGTGCGTGTATGTAAACATCTCATAACTTTTGAACGGCTGGACCGATCAAAACGTGGTTG
Organism: Apodemia mormo; assembly: GCA_036924255.1. Classification (NCBI taxonomy): domain Eukaryota; kingdom Metazoa; phylum Arthropoda; class Insecta; order Lepidoptera; family Riodinidae; genus Apodemia; species Apodemia mormo. Next base: position 25,748,730 of record JAUPFN010000004.1, on the reverse strand, counting down.
ATGACATTCGATTGGATTCCATCTATTGTATTCCATCCAATCGAATGCCATCAACCGCATTTCGATAGGTCCTGGTCGTTTAAAAATTATGAGATGTTTACATACAAATACACGCACACGCACACAAACATACATACATATATACTTACATACAGACATACTGACGTCATCGTGAAAATAGACCTCAAAACGTGGACATCTGGTGAAATCTCGATTTTTAAAAATCGGGGCAAAATCAGTAACTTCCTAATCTACATACGTAGCGGGAAGTTAAAAATTAAACACGTGTATAAGTTTAGTCAACATAAATCTAAAAAAGGTAACCCTAAATGCAGCTGTTGTCTAATTGAATTCAAAGTCTAATTGAAAACAAATTCTCAGAAAAATAATCAACATTTTTGTAATTAAATACAATTTATACTAGTACCTAATCATAATTATCTAATGTTTTGTTCTAGTACTTGCAATTAAAATGCTAAAAATGACGTCAATTTCAATTAAGATTGTATATTTTTGTATTACACTATCATTTTTTACGCTATTTAAACTTATCTATCTTTAACACAGATTAGTTAAACATACAAATTAACTATACTATTCTATTATTAATTTATAAATGAAAAATAATGTTACAATTACACATATTTATTAGATCTACTAAAAGTTGTACAGTATTATTATAGTAATTTATTGTTACAATAAAATACACATTTTTTTATTATCATCAGCTTATATGCACGAAAAACATTCAAAAATACAGGCTTAGGTGCTTCCTCGGCACAATAATCAATATAATATTGCTGGACGAATTACACGAATTGATATAACCCCATAATATATCATGAAATATATTATAATACTAGCTGTTGCCAGCGACTTCGTCCGCGCGGACTTCGTTTACTCCGCACAGCACCTCCCCGCTAGGTGATAGTGTGATAATATGTAGCCTATATGTTGACCCGACCTGTTAGTAATATTCATGCCAAATTTGAAGTAAATCCATGCAGTACTTTTTGAGTTTACCCCAGACATACATACAGACAAACAGACAAACAGATAAACAGACAAACAGACAAAAATTCTAAAAACTATATTTTTTATTTCGATATCGATTGTAGATCACGCCCCAAGTATTCTTTAAAAAAAATAATCAATGTACAGTTTTGACTTTCCTACGAGTTTATTATATGTATAGATTATTAGTAGTATCTTCACGCCTGTATCCCCAAAGGGGTAGGCAGAGGTACACAACAAGTGATTGTTGTGTACCTCTGCCTAATTTCTAATTGAAATCGCCGTTCCGAACACTTACAATATTATAAAAACTATTACAGAACAGTTAGATAAATATACTTAATAGGTGAAGTCTTAAGAATCTGGAAACAGAGAGAGGTATTATAGTACTCGTAGCAATTATGCTCCCTACCTCAAGGGGTAATACCTCGCCACTTACTCATGTCTTAAGCAGTTAGACCTAAACCCACACATTTACATTACATTACAAAAGACAGCTATACTTAATACTTGTCGAATAGTTAGAAAATTCCTACAAATATCAGAAAATGAAATATCTAACATGCACGAGCAGCCATATAATCCAACAACATTTAATAAATAAATATGATGTTTACTTGGTTAGCACCCATAAATAGTATGATAAAACCGACCGCATTTAAGCATCGAGAAAAAAAGCTTTTCATTGTAATAATAATATAAAGTATAACGGTTGGCGTGGAATTTGAACGTACCCGGTTGGCGATAGGCTTGCTACCTATCACATTTGTGGGACCAAGTATCTTCCGCTAATCGTGGGTGCACTTGTTGTAGCTATGCCTACCCCTTCGGGAATACGGGCGTGAAGACATATTATAGAAATTTTAAAAATACTATTAGAAAAAATATTAGAAATAATAACATTAACGTTCATCACAAAAATGCTTGTCCCTGTTGGAAATCGAGCCCTAGCCCCATCACTTGCACAACAAATATCGCTAATCACTCGATTATGAACCTAAAGAACTTCTTTACATTCTTATCACAAGAACAAAACGCATCATTATTTCTATAATATTCTTATTTCGTTATCAATATTGGTATTTTTAGATGATTGATTCGGATCGATTTCGATCATGGATGGCTTTGTATATTATTTAACTGACCCGCGCGGAATTTCCCGCAAAAAGAGCAACATGTCATCAATATTGTCCTTCATACAAATTTCGTTGGGATTTCTTGTGGGATTAATATTTTTTATATTTAGCCTTCGTACAGCCCCGAGTCTTTAACTATCTTCTTGTTACATTTCGTTAAATCGATTAGCGGCTCCGCCTTGAAAGTATAACAGAAAAAAAGACATGCAGACTTTCGCATTTACAATATTAGTATGGATTCGATATTCGCAGGTAGAATAAGATGGTTTCTTTAATTTAATTTATTCTTAAACATGCCAAAACCGATGGCACACGTTCTATATTATTTATATAGACCGTTCACGGCCCACAACTAGGCTGTGAACAGTCTAGATTTAAGCTCATCTTGTTGCCGATATGTTGTACTGTTCTACTGTTTACAAACGTCTCAATAGTTTTATGTAATAACTACGGCTAATAACCATCTGCAACAATTTCATTTTTCTCCTATTTTTTTTAAACATAAACAAAAAATATTTTTAATATTTGTCATGTGTTTTTGTATTCGTTCTTAAAACGACGGTCCCTACATATAAAAGAACATGTCAAAAACTAAGGTTTACAGGAGAGCGTAATTAATGTTAAATAATAAACATAACACACACACACACAAAGCGTAATAAACATTTTTTTCTACAATGAGTTATTAGATTTAGGGAATTCATAACAGTTTTTATGTAAGTATTTAAATTTTTTTTATATTTTCCCTAAAAAACTGATAGATGACTCTTTTTACATTGACGTTCATATCAGACAAGTCGGACATACCTCCTTATACGTAAAAGCAAAAAAAGCTGAAAACATAATTCGATGAATTCATAAAATATAAATGTTTTATAAAAAACAACCACTCATTTCATTTTAAATACTATACCTTAAACAACTTGAGATCACCAACCAAAAATATTAAAAATACATTAATAAAGACATGTCACTTTATACGGCGCGGCGTTTTAAATTTTAAAACGCGGCACCTATTGTTTGTTATTATTACACTTGTTCTCTTATTCAATTTGGATACATAGTGAAATAGATAAAATGAAAAAAAAAAACAGTAGCAGTCGTGGGACTGCCGATAGAAGTGAAAACGGAACTATTAAGTTGAGAGTAATTAAAACTATATAACTATATAAAGCGTCCAACGCGCACATAATACAGTCAGAAATAGTCGATGTATTAGTGTATACGTGTACACAGGCTACTGCGCGTGCGCTAGTCTGGCTCTCCATAGCTATAGATATACTATTATCATTAGCATGTCGGTGACGCGAACCGAGGATTTTACCCTCTACCAAAACGCTCAACGCGCCTAAAGAAGTTTTCACTTCAAAAATCTTAGATAGATATGAGCGTTTAGACAATTTAAAGCCATATATGTAATAAAAAAAATTGACATGTCCTTATTTATATGCGTAGGGACCGTCGAAAATTTAAAGGTGGCTACGTGGTGCTCCATAATTTCTTGGTACAGGATTCGCTTCATCACCCAATTATCGATAGCAGTTGACATTTTATCACTTTAATTAAAATCCCCACAATGATACATCGCCTAAGTATACTGATTTCGCTTACCTTATAGATTACAATATATACTTTCATTGAAATAAATTACGTAGACCGATACAATAAAGCAGATGTAATAGGGCTTCGATAAACAAGCGAATCGGATATTGTCACATAGGTTAACTGTATATGAAGCCACTGCTATCTTATTGATTTTAGCACCACGTTCATTGTTCACTGTAAAAAAACCAAGCACATCAACTATTAACTACGATGTTAGATAAACTGCATGATTATCGTTCAACTCTGCCCCAGTATCACTGTTGCAGCCTCCCTTAAGGCTATTGTAGCATTACCATGCCATCAACATGTCAGTGTTTTTACTAATCTTTATCGTGTTATAGAAAGCATTGGTATTTTGCATGCTGGTCATAAAATTCAAATATGAATCATCAATCGATGATAATTAATCGTACTAAGGATTTACCCAACCATATTAAACATTTCTTTGTGATGCTAGTCTAAATGAAATACCTAAATAATTTCCTATTAGTCCATCAGTAGACGTTAGTTTCTTCGTTTTTCTTGTAACTTCACCGTTTATTATTGAGAAATAGAGTGGGATGAATGTTGGTGCAAATACCCTTATTTCTTTGATTGTTGATTCAATAGACAAATAATTTGACTACTGACTGTTCAACATGAAGCACCAGTTCAATTTATTTTGCATCTACGATGTTTATCAAAATCATCAAAACTGAAATAGCCTTTGTTGTTCTAAGCTCTTTTCGTATGAGTTATAGTACTACAAAACTTGTATTACACGTGAACATTTTTTATTAATCCAAATTAATTTTCAAAAATAACATTTTCCGATTAGCTCAATATACCATTTAATTATATTTTTTATTGTTTTAATTATTTGATTAATTGATTTGATGAAGTAAAGAGGTATTACGATAAAATCAACAATCCGGTCGTTTATCTTTTTCTTGAGCATTTAAAGTTACTAAACACTCTTTTATACTGGCATAACATCAAAATCTGTGCTCCTACTAATGGATATAATATTCAGAATATGTTGTAAATCAATCATACCAACATAAATTAAAAAGTTGTTAAAACGTTTGTTCTAAAAATGTAAGATATCATCAACTTTGACGACAACAACAGCAACTGGACCTCTTTGATGTTTCGGATAACCTGAAACCCGGCAGATTTTCTGAAAATCTGAGAGGTTTTGACTTCCATATGATTTCTCATGTCACTACACGTTTTTGTTCTTGAGTTGCGTCTTTGTTAGTTTTCGGAAATTTACTTATATTTCAGCAGCATGAGTTTATAGATAGGGGACTCTCTGTGATATTCTCCGGATACAAAGCGTACATTGTTTCTCTTTTTTACCGTCAAATTACCGTCAATTATAAATAGTCTTGAGTTATCAAGAAGAATCTGCTTACACACAGTTAACGTTAAAAATAACAGTTACAATAAATTCGTTTTGCTTGCTTTTATATTGCAAACATTTCACACTTATTGCCATAACTTAAACTTGCAAGCCTTAGAAAACTGAAACGGAAGGCAATTTCTGTAATAACAAGCCTGTGGTTCCTCTATCAATTTGCTTCGCGTTTATCACTTGTAAGATGAACTTGAGAGATGTTCTTACTCGTGACAGTGGTTTAATCTATTCAATGTCAAATTCTATTATTAATGCATTCATTTTGTTTTATATCAAGGAGTGAGTTTAAACCAGTATTTGTCAACACATAAATCAAATTACAAACATTTTTTTATTTCACACTATAGCAAAAAACTGGTGGTGGCCTAATGGAAAGAGGCGTCTATAAACTCCAAAGATGTTAATGATGCATTAATATCCGTGCGGCAAGAATGAAATCCAAATGCATCCAAATGAATGCAAGTTCAGTGGTTACTTTGCTGTCTAAACTGAAATACAACAGCGACAAGCACCGAAGCTGTAGCGGCAAGAATAGGTAAGGCAGTGGTACTCAAATCGGACGGCGGGCGTGTCTACTTACTAGGTGGCAGAACTCTGCCACCTAGTAAGTAGACACGATGGCAAAAATAAGCTTTAAATTATCGATACAAATCATTGCCGCCGATAATCACAATCAGACAGCCCTATTTCAATCAAACAACAACAAAACCTCTCTCTATTTCAGTTTGTCGATATATACAATCTCAAAGTCCTTTAACAAACTGAGATTGTATGTTTTAAAGCAAAATTATCAACTAAATTTAGTTTTTTAAATTAAAATTCACTAATTTTTTTAGTGAATTTTAATTTAACAAACATTAAAATTCACATCGTATATTTATTTAAATATTTTTAGTTATTCTTAGATCGGAAATAATATAGAATTGATAAAGTAATAAAGAATCATAAAAACATTAATATTATAAATGCGAAAGCCTTTCTGTATATCACTCAGTCCGTCTATTTACCTGCTTGTCTGACTGTTACACCTTTGATTAAATGTGGCAAGAAAATTGTTGAAGAACTGGGTTTGAATATAGGCTCCTTTTTTCAAGAAATAACTCATAAGGAGCTGAAATAGGGGATGAAAGTTTATATTGATGACATGTTAATCTACTGGCAAGTGAAGTTGCGCGAGTCAGCTAATAAATAATAATAGAATTGAATAAGTATCAAATAAATAATAATAAAATTGAATAAATAATAAATAAATAATAATAGAATTGTACAAATTACACCAATAGATAAAATCTCAAAATAAGCATATTATTTGCTTGTAATTTAAGTTTAGATTAGTCAAGTTAGTCAATGATATTAATATTTAAAAATACATTTAATTGTATATTATATATGTATGTACAGAATATTACATTATAACCTCTAGTTAACAGAGTGTAGCAACGTCTCAACTGGATACAATACTACCGCATCTGCTACTCCTGCTAAAACAACGTTAATGCTTTTCATCACAGTATTAAGCATGGAAATTATTGTTAAATCAGATTAAGTATTATGTTGTTAAAGTTAATTAATATTTAACAGTTATTTATTTATGTTGTATTATATCAGTAGCCTATACATAATAAGTATTAGAATCAGTAAAAACAAGAAGCTACCAAAAAAAGGTGCTCTAGAATAGTTTTGATATCTTGTAACAGTTATTATTATCACGGTCTCTCGAAATATTTTTAATAACAGTATTATCATAAATCAATTTAGCGAGCAAAAAAAACTCTCAAATATTTTTAATAACTTTATTATCATATATCAAGTTATTGGTAATTATAGTGAAGCACAAAAATTACTTTTAACAGTATTTGCTAATATATATAAATAATAGTTGTTAATTGTTAAAAAAATTTAGTACGAAAATTAATATGTTAACTGTTAAATGATCCATGCCTACATAGTATTCCGATTTGAAAGTTGGGGTAGGTAATCGATAAACTTATCTTTCATTCTCTCTCAAATTTTGATTACTCGACACTATTTTATTGTTTTTAAAGCTATAGCGTTTAACGTTTAAAAGTCAGACATTGGTACATCATTATTTTCGGAGGTTTTTAAAAAACTCTTTAAATCTACTGGATTTTACATACACGTACATACAACAGTACATAATATGTATACTGAAGTTATTTTAAATTCTCAGAAAAGCTTTAAGAACTTAAATCATCACAAAGATTAAATTGTGAAAATATTATTAAAAACACGATTTTTGAAAATCGGAGTAGGTATGAGAAATAAAAAAAAATTAAAACAACTTTCAAACTAACGCACCAACTATTTACAATTATAATCAAATCTTTTTCTTTTTAAACTGCTTCGAAAAAATCGGATAAAATCCATTGATTCGTTCGGAATTTATTGCTGAGGAAAATTGTTTTTCGACCTAGTTTCAAGATTCTTAAATCAACTGATTTTATACATAAGACACCATTTTAGAGCTCGAGAGCATTGAATGCCATTTAATAGATCAAAATGTCTTAAATAATCGCGTTACATAGTTCAAATTATAAATGAAAAGTGTCATTTCTTTAAATAAGAGCTAAATAATAATTATAACAATAGATTATTATGTCAAACGCAGTGAAATATTTGGAGGTGTATGAAATGCCGTCAATAGCACTGACGTAAATTGCGTCATACTAGTACCTATATGTATAGAAATGCCCATAACTTAGGTCTTCCTAGGCTTATGACATAAATATGAAGTATGTCTGTTAGATTGCTCTAAGATTCCACACCTAGATAATGCTTATGCTGCTGCACGGGACTTCCACGAATAGGACCTTTACCAAAATTTTAAGTAAGTGGCACTGTGTCACATTTGTCAGATACTACTTTACTGTGCTATAAACGGTGCTAATTTGTCGTAATATAAGCAACCTGCATACTTACGCTTTATAATTCGTTACGTTAGTAAAATAGTGTCGCTAGAGGTAGCGCTAACTCTTAATTGTATACAATTTCCTCAACTAACAATTACAAAAGAATAAGTAAACCATTTACTAGTTTGAAAACTAACTAGCTGGGCAACGAAGTTTCGCTAGATTGATGTTTTTTCAGGTGCAAACCGATTATAACGAGATGACACATACATAAATCAATTTTAATTGTAAAAGACTATCTAAATACAAAATTAGCCACCTCATCTGACGAGTGGTTAACGAATCTAATCACGAGTCGATGGAGCTCAAGTTCGCTTGCCGTAAAAACAACATTTGTGTAATGAGCATAGATGTTTGTATTTCTGGGTTTGGGTGTATATTATGTATGTTGCAGTATTTATACAATTACTACTTATTTCTATACATTAAGATCGTTGGCTAAGAACCATAACAAAAGCAAATAATTTGTTACTTCGGGGTTATATCATTTTGTGTACTTTATCCACCGATATTAAAAAAATCGTCAAAATTTTAGGATAATTTTAGGAGAGTATATGTTCGGTTCAGTCTCGTATAAATTTGATAAAGATCTGATTAAGGGTTCCAAAAATAGAGGAGGTTTGGATTAGGTTGCTGTTATTTTACTGAGTTTTAATAATAACGGACATTTTATCGATTCGAATTTATATAACGTAACTAAACTCGACGTAAGGATTTGCACGGAAATTAAAAATTCAATATGCATTTTGATGTGCGAGAAATTTATTCTACCTTTAGGTTGTTGGTTCAACCAAGTGTGTCGCAGCTGTACTTTAGTGTAGAATTTCATTAAAATTACCGGTTCTTAAGTAAAATAATGCGGGTACTCGGACGGTTGGAAAATGGACACACGTGTCCAAGGAAACACTTCCTAATGCCACCTGAGTAACTGCTCTGGACTTTCTCACGGTTAAAACACACTAAACCATTAGGAACTTATAATGGAGAAATGTAGTAACAATTTAATTTGTTTACGTTCTTAATATGTTGATAACATATCAATAAAAAAATACTAAAAAAGACTATTCATTGTCTAGAGGAAGCCTATTCGGCTCAGATAATGACGTCCCGGGTTCGATCCCCAGGTCGGGCAAAGGCGTTAATGGGGTTTTTCTCGGAAATCTAAAATTACAGCAGCTCGGAGTCTGGCGGAGTGGTGTATTAACACTCCCGTGCCTCGGATGAGCACGTCAAGCTGTCGATCCCGGTTAAAGCTAGAAATAGTAGATAATCGTTAACATGGCGGTAAATGCGGCGATGAGGATCACCACTTATCTCGCCAACCGGCAAACCGGAGAATCGTTGTGAACCGGAAAGTCTATAGACGTTTGGTTTAGTTTGCCTACCCCGCAATAGAACCACCGGGCGTAATGATACTTTTTTTAAATACAGCTGAATTGATATCTTCCCAGTTTTTGGGAAGGCCGCTGAAAATATTAACAAATTAACAAAAATATCATCAATTTTATTACCCGACTGTGTTAAAAGGAGGGCAATGTTTTTCGAGTGCATGTATGTATATTTTATGTATATTATTTCTTTGGCATGCTCAAGGCTAGCTTGGTAGACATTATTCCGTCTTAATCGGCTAGTTGATGAAATTTGAAAACTGTTATACAATAATAAACTGTTGGTGTATTAACCAAAAACCTTTTTTTAAATATCGTAATTATTTTTTTATAATAATATATAATATCATTTATAATAAAAAATTCGCGTTTTAAAATTTAAATTTATTTCGAAAACGTTCTTGACTATCATGGCGTCTTTATGACATCACGCCGTAGTCATACATACACATTACATACTCTGTGGTTCTATGAAAATGTCAAAAATGACGTTTTACCACGATGTGACGTAACACTTGCAGAATTGCGTTTACTGTCACATGGCTGAATTCCTATTATTGTCGAAATTATATCTTTAAAATGGTATTAATCTTTATCTGTTAAAATAAATATTTAAGTTTTTATCTCCATATCATCATTAAGTATCAGGAACTACAATATATTCGAAAATTCTTTGTGAAAACAGGCCTATTATGACAGTAGGCTGAGTAGCATAATATCATATGTCTTTTTACCCGACTGTGCTAGAAGAAGTTTTGTGTATTTTCGGATCGGGTCGCAGGCGGAATTTTTGTTTTTGTAATAATTACTTGTAAATAAATGTAATAAAGTATTATAATTATAATTAATACGTTTAGAGAAAACTTTGTATTCCTTGTTATCGAAACTCAACATCGAAACGCAAACTTTAAATATGGCAAAGTTAAAGTTTACATTGCAAAGGACTGCAGAAATAAAAAAAAACCTTTTAAATAATGTGTTCATGTATTACAAAATACAAATACGTTAAATGAATATAAAATGAACATTAGATACACAATCGCCTCTGCGGTCTAATGGTCCAATGTTAAAAAAAGTGTTTTTTTCAGTTTTCTAATAAACATAAATTTGCCCAGGATTGGAAAGTGCCCGATTGGCGACAGGCTTGCCACCTATCACATTTGTGGCACCAAGTATCTTAGGCTAATCGTGAATGCACTTGTGGTACCTCTGCCTACCCTTTCGGGAATACGGACGTGAAGATACTTTGAAGATACATTAGGTAGTAGGAAGACACATTCATGCGACATATATAATTATTGTGGTGACACATTTATACTAGGTAAGTACCTACTTTCTTTAGAGCTAAAATCCGTTGTCAAACTTGAAAGAGATATTATATTTTAGTATATGGTCGAATTTCGACCACAGGACGAACGTTGTTTAAAATAAACTAATATGAATTAGAGCTGACATTAATTAAAATTCAACTTACTGTCATATCATTACGTGTCGATTTTGTTTTACCACATTATAATATGTAGGATATAACTTGTCGTAATTTTATGTTTTTCTGTTTATTGATAAGGCTGCATATGTTTAGATATTACATTATTATTAGGGGATTGGCAATGGCAGTCTGAATATTATATCAATATTGGTGTATTCATATTATGAATGAGCATTATAATAGTATCAAGTATTTATCTCAAACATACAATATTTACTTATATATTTATACAATACTTAATACCATATGTTACTCTCACAATTAAAAAGAATCTAATAATAGTAATTATAACAATAATAATTAATAATAATCTAATAATAATCTTATAATATATACAATATTTACAATATATCGTATACAATATGATGAGTGTAGTTGATCCTAATAGGACAGCAAGCAAGTCCAGAATTTTTCTGAAGACATTGTCTGTAGACACTAAAGATATTAAATATAACGTGTTTTCATATTATGCGTTGTAAGAATAATTGTCTGCGGGACATGAGACTAATTTTTAAATGATGATACGTACTTGAAACTTCCTGAGTAAGGCTTTTGTTGAGTTTAACAAACTTTCTATTTACAACTTTTTTCGAAATTTGTGTTTCAAATGAGTATGATCGAAATTTGCCGAAAATATATTTTTTTCTTCTGTGATTAATACATATAAAAAATCTAAGGACGGACACAAACTTAGTTTTAATGTATTTACAAAATAATTTAAAGAGTAGTTTGAAAAATATTTTGTCTGACAAAAAAACTGAATTGGTGAGCACTACCGCAAAAATGTCGCATTTAAGCATTTGTATTTGAAACAGAAATTAATACGTACTTACGCAGTTCTTATTTGCTGATTTACTAAACAATTAATAATGTTAACAAGTGGTCATAATGTCCGACAAATTCCACGCTGTCGTGTTTGAGATTGATAGGTTATATGTGACGTTATCACAGGATTTATGTTTCGCAGTACTTTCGAAAAAGTCGAAAATAGAATTTGTTAGAATCGTCAACTGGAAGCCACTCACGAAGTTTTTTTTTTTATAGAAAAGGGGGCAAACGAGCAAGAGGTGCACCTGATGGTAAGTGATCACCGCCGCCCATGGACATCTGCAATACCAGAGATCTTGCAGTTGCGTTGCCGGCCTTTTAAGAATGAGTAAACTCTTTTCTTGTGGTATCTGTTCGAAAATACCCCTGCCGGTAATTGATTCCACAACAGAGTAGTGCGAGGCAAAAAGTGTCGGGAGAAACGCACAGTTTCAAGAATGTATTTACCAGTTAAAATTCGTGCCATGTTCTGCATATAATGTGAGACCAAAAATGTTCGCTTGCTAATTACCTTATCTTCCATGTCGGATCGCGACAGTAAAATACACAAACGTTATGCTGGAGCCGCACTTGAGTATATCGTCACAAAGCTTCGTGCAATGACACGATAATTTTCGGTACGTTTCGGACTGCGTGTGCCTTAGCGTGCATTTAATTTCGGGACGATAAATGCAAGAGCGGCTGCAACATTATGGAAATACAGTTATTTCTATTTGGTAGTTATTAAAAAACAATACTCTTATCAATGAAAAAAAAGACGATTGTGGTCGAATTGATTAATTGATGTGGTCGAATTGATTATTAGGTAACATTTTTTACAAGTAAATTAAAAAACAGTAAAATAATTGTTTGACGGTATACAAAACCATGTTTTATCAAAAGTCTATTGGAAAGAGTAAATTCAAAATCCAAATATTCGTAAATTATGCCAAATTAATACCTTCCATGCCCAAGTTAGCATCACCTGCTTGTAATGGTCGGAACAATCAGATTTCATCGACACTGAATAGTGACAACATTCATTATTTTTTATAACATTGAGTTAAAAAATAATTGAATAAACACGGTGTGTTAAACTAGCTCAAATATTTAATCCTTAAGAAGTCTCTGGTCAAAAATCTGTCCTCTTAGGTCCAAACTTGAACATTTTCAGACAGTATACCAGTGAATTTCTCAGACCTTCAAACAAATTATTTAGATTATTTACGAATGTTAGTATATATTGATGTTCACGTTTACTTAAAAATAATACAAAATTATGTATATAATTAATAATGGACCTTTTATCGTCTAAGTTATTTCTGTTTTTATATCATCTATGCGCGACTGCGCTAGAAGGAGGGTTATGTTTTTCGAGTGTATGGTATATATGTATGTTCAGATATTTCTATGACACGCTCTGTGGCCTTAACGGCTTGTAAGATTTGAGCTTGAGAATTGCCATTAGATTCTTTTTAATTGTGAGAGTAACATATGGTATAATTATATGTTATAATAATATATAATTATTTGTTATTACATTATTACATTATTTTCACTAGGCGTAAATTTCATTATTGTGTATTATTATTTAGATATATTATACTATTTTCTATCTCTTAAAAAATATTCTTAATTTAATACTGAAGCAATAAGTAAAATGCCCAATGTCAACGGTAAGATTTATTGATAATAATCATTTCATGGGTTACATTTATATAGTGTGCATACATATACTGAATACCTATCTACACTAATGTCGTGGAATAACGGCAAGGTTGGGCACGTTTACTCCCGACGCAGAAAAGCCAGAGGACTGCAGTATACGCTATCGCAATGGTACTAGCTAACCCTAAGGAAGTCAAGGAGAAGACTGCAGTGTACGCTATCGAACTCCTGACTGAGACAAACCAAAGGACTGCAGTAAGCGCTATCGCTTTTGGCTGTAGCTAGCTAAGAACTGATTTAATATATTTTTTTTTTCGGAATGTCTCAATTGCTGTTAGCCTTATGGGCTGTTACAGCTTCACCGGTCGCGGGGGCGAGCAGAGTGCTCAGCCAGAGTTTAAAGGTGTAGGGCTGTACGCCCTCCGCCCTAAGGGTGTCTCCTGTGAGACCGAACCTCGGCTTAGGGTGGGGTCGTGATTTGCGATGAGAGGGCTAGTGGCATTGTTTTGTCCGTCCGCCGAACCTTGCCCTTGGGCTCGGTTCGCCGAAGGGCGAAACAGGGGTCCTCGTCGCCGCCGGCGGCGACGGTGTCGCGAATGTAGGTGTGTAGTGTTGTCGTGTAAACCGTTGGCCAGAGTTATCGGGTCATCGGGATCGGTAAGAAGGTGACTGAGACAAACCAAAGGACTGCAGTAAGCGCTATCGCTTTTGGCTGTCGCTAGCTAAGAACTGATTTAATATGACGCGGGCAACCACTTATATACCGCTCGGTCGTCAGTTTCGGTTGCGCTCGGAGATCCTCGGCGGCCGGCTAACGCATGTGAGCGAGAAAGTATTCGAGGCCGCGCGTTGTTGTAATTCGTATTGTTATAGTCTCCCCCTCTGGTGCTCGATAACGTCCCGTGAAAGTACCAGGACTCAGTATTGCTATAGTCTCTCCCTCTGATGCTACGGTGGCGTTTGTGGAATCACCGGGATTTATATAGGTTAGTTTAAGGCCTTGCTACTTCGGCAAAGTTTTGAATGAACCTTCTATACCAAGACACCGTTTGTAGGAAAGAAATTAGTTGTTTTAAGTTTTTAGGCTGTGGTCTATTTATAATTGCGCTCACCTTTTCTGGGTCAGTTTTAATTCCTTCAGGGACTATTACGTGACCTAAATATTTTATTTCTGTGCATCCGAATTTACACTTACGGCTATTGGCTCTCAAATTATAGCTTTTTTAACTTTTCAAATACTTCGTGAAGATCTTGTAAGTGTTGGTTAAACGAGCTGGACCTGATTATCAAGTCATCTAAGTAACATAGGACGCATTTTGCTCGTAGACCAAGGATGAATTTATCCATTAGCCTTTGGAAAGTACTACCGCCTATACAATGGCGAGAACTTCTTTCTCTGTCACTGTCTAGTTTTTTCCCGCTGGATTTAACAAACGGCTGGCATATTCAATGGGGTGTTCATTAGGACCCTCCCCCTGGAGTAAAGCTGCTCCGATTGCATAGTTACTTGCATCAGTTTTAATGATGAACGGTGATTCAAAGTCAGCTTGTTTTAAAATTGGTGATTTTGTAAGTGCAGTCTTCAGTGTTTCGTATGACTGTTGTTGTTGTTTCGTATGCTTTGTTGTCCATGTCCACTTAACTTTCTTTTTTGCAGATTTATTTTCTTCCATTTTGTGTGAGTACTTTATGAAATATCCATATGCCAACAATGTAGAGTAGTTGTAGATTTTCCTTCCAACTGAGTGGGTAATTAGTTTCGTTGGGCGCCAATTAAGCAATAAGTAAAATGCCCAATGTCAACGGTAAGATTTATTGATAATAATCATTTCATGGGTTACATTTATATAGTGTGCATACATATACTGAATACCTGTCTACACTAATGTCGTGGAATAACGGCAAGGTTGGGCACGTTTACTCCCGACGAAGAAAAGCCAGAGGACTACAGTATACGCTATCGCAATGGCACTAGCTAACCCTAAGGAAGTCAAGGAGAAGACTGCAGTGTACGCTATCGAACTCCTGACTGAGACAAACCAAAGGACTGCAGTATGCGCTATCGCTTTTGGCTGTCGCTAGCTAAGAACTGATTTAATATTTTTTTTTTTTTTTTTCGGAATGTCACAATTGCTGTTAGCCTTAAGGGCTGTTACAGCTTCACCGGTCGCGTGGGCGAGCAGAGTGCTCAGCCAGAATTTAAAGGTGTAGGGCTGTACGCCCTCCGCCCTAAGGGTGTCTCCTGTGAGACCGAACCTCGGCTTAGGGTGGGGTCGTGATTTGCGATGAGAGGGCTAGTGGCATTGTTTTGTCCGTCCGCCGAACCTTGCCCTTGGGCTCGGTTCGCCGAAGGGTGAAACAGGGGTCCTCGTCGCCGCCGGCGGCGACGGTGTCGCGAATGTAGGTGTGTAGTGTCATCGTGTAAACCGTTGGCCAGAGTTATCGGGTCATCGGGATCGGTAAGAACGTGGCGGGGCCTACGTAGTTTGGGATCGGGATTAGGGTCTGGGATGTAGTCAGCCGCGGCTACCACCAGTGGGTTCGGATGCGAGATGGCACGATCGAAGTATCTTTCGGAGATGTCTTTGAAATGCTTTGCTAAGCTCGGCAATTCAAGATCGTTATGGAGGTCTACGTTGCGCATATACCACGGTGCTCCCGTGGCAATACGCAGGAATTTATTTTGTACCACTTGCAACGGATGCAAGTCCGTACGGGGGAGGTGGGCAAACGCTACGCAAGCGTATGAAAGGATGGGGCGTACGCACGACTTGTAAAGTGTCACCTTGTGTCTAAGTGACATTTTACTGCGTTTATTGATAAGATGTGATTTAATATGACGCGGGCAACCACTTATATACCGCTCGGTCGTCAGTTTCGGTTGCGCTCGGAGATCCTCGGCGGCCGGCTAACGCATGTGAGCGAGAAAGTATTCGTGGCCGCGCGTTGTTATAATTCGTATTGTTATAATACTGCTTTCAATTAACAAACATCCGACATGAATGTTTTTAAGCATAATTTATATTGAACATTAAATGGTAAGTAAATATATTTTCATTTCATTTTTAAAATAAGCTAGTAAAATGTTTGAAAAATAGCTAATTTTATCAGTTTTATTCAGAAGAAGGTGAATAGACAATTATTATTACTGTGTATATACTATATATAATTATAATATCAAAATATGTAAGGCTAAAAAAAGTTTGTTAATTGAAAACAAAGTGCTATATAATCATATAATAAAATCGTAGGAAAGTCAAAACTGTACATTGAATATTTTTTTATAAAAATACTTGGGGCGTGATCGATATCGAAGCCAAAAATATAGTTTTTGAATTTTTGTTTGTTTGTCTGTTTGTCTGTCTGTCTGTCTGTCTGTCTGCCTGTCTGTCTGTCTGTCTGTCTGTCTGTCTGTCCGTCTGTCCGTCTGTCTGTCTGTCCGTCCGTCCGTCCGTCCGTCCGTCCGTCCGTCCGTCCGTCCGTCCGTCCGTCCGTCCGTCCGTCCGTCCGTCCGTCCGTCCGTCCGTCCGTCCGTCCGTCCGTCCGTCCGTCCGTCCGTCCGTCCGTCCGTCCGTCCGTCCGTCCGTCCGTCTGTCCGTCTGTCCGTCTGTCCGTCTGTCCGTCTGTCCGTCTAACCGTCTGTCCGTTTGTCCGTTTGTCCGTTTGTCCGTTTGTCCGTTTGTCCGTTTGTCCGTTTTTTTTTTATATCATAAGATAGCAAACAAGCAGATGGGTCCCCTGATGGAAAGAGTCACCCATCGCCTATAGACACCAAAGATGGTAATGGTGCGTTGCTATCTTGTGGCGAGGTCTAATGCCACATGCATAAGTTTACCGGCTACCTTACCCTCCAAACCGGAACACGACAGCAACAAGCACTGACGTTATTGCGGCAGGAATAGGTAAGGCGGTGGTACCAGACCCGGGCGAGACAATGCAGAACTCTACCACCTAGTAGCCACGATGTTAGTGACTCGATAGCCAATCGGTCGCCTTTTACGACCTGCCTGGCAGAACGGCAGTTGGCCTATTCTTCAAAGGAGGCCGGGACCAACACGGCCGTTTGTCCGTTTGTTCGTTTGTCCGTTTGTCCGTTTGTCCGTTTGTCCGTTTGTCCGTTTGTCCGTTTGTCCGTTTGTCCGTTTGTCCGTTTGTCCGTATGTTCGTTTGTCCGTTTATCCGTTTGTATGTTTGTCTGTTTGTCTGTTAGTCTGTTTGTCTGTTTGTCTGTTTGTCTGTTTGTCTGTTTGTCTGTTTGTCTGTTTGTCTGTTTGTCTGTTTGTCTGTTTGTCTGTTTGTCTGTTTGTCTGTTTGTCTGTTTGTCTGTTTGTCTGTTTGTCTGTTTGTCTGTTTGTCTGTTTGTCTGTTTGTCTGTTTGTCTGTTTGTATGTTTGTATGTTTGTATGTTTGTATGTTTGTATGTTTGTCTGTTTGTCTGTTTGTCTGTATGTTTGTTTGTCTGTATGTATGTCCGGAGTAAACTCAAAAAGTACTGCATGGATTTACTTCAAATTTTGCATGATATTACTAACAGGTCAGGTCAACATATAGGCTACATATTATCACGCTAGCACCTACGGGGGAGGAGCAGTGCGGAGTAAACGATGTCCGCGCGGACGAAGTCACAGGCAACAGCTAGTATAAATTATAAATGCAGAAATGCAGTGAAACGTGTATAAGGTTCACGCATTATATTACATTATAGAATAATCGGGTACTTGTATATTTATATTTTCCAGTTAATATAAAAAAAGAATAAATAACGAAGTAACGATACCAAGAAGATCTGTGCGAGAAAAAGTTAAAAATAATGACACGAAAACAATGATTCAAAATGCTCTCTTGTTAATTCAACACAACGTGCAGAAAATATCAACACTGTTAACGTTAAAGTCGGTGAATAAACGAGCTATTTGCTTTCATATGATATCGAACGGTTACATACCATTAATTTTAAAGTCATGTTTTTCAATTAAGAAACGTGTTTACGGGTTCCTTGAGAGGAAATTATAAATTAACTTGCTGATACTAGACATTTTTTTATTCTCATATACCTTTATCTTTGATGCGTACAAAACGCTTAGATATTTGTAATGGTTTCTGCAAAACTTCTGGGTTTATGAGTACGTAGGAATTATTATAATCATGGTAGTTTTGTTTTATAGTTAATAAAAATCCCTGAACAAATAACATCAATAGCATTTCTTAGCAATAAACCAATAACAAAACGACTATGTCTTGAATATGTAATAAAAACTGCATGAGGTTTTATCCTTAATAGTTTCAATTATTATTGACATTGGCAATTTGAAATATTCAAGTATAAGCATATTTTACTAATTGCAAGTAATTTTAGTCCAACCACTAAAAGTAAGTTTTTTTTTAGAAAATAACATAATATCTAAAACTTAAATCTAGTACTTGCGTATTCATTTTTGAGCAATCATCTCAAATGCTTAGACGGATACGGATCTGTCTAATGACGGCATTAAAAAGTGGGTTAAAGCTGTAAGAGAAAACACCCTTATTTTTTCAGTAGGAATATCATTAATTTTACATAACACATTTTTAATATAAAATAATCTGTACTAATATTACAAATGCAAAAATCTGTTTGTCTCTTAAGCTTTAACAGCTCTAAACCATCAAACCCAAATTGATGAAATTTGGCATGGATATTTTTGAAAATTCGGGTTCCAGCATAAGCTAACTGCTTTTTAAAAATCAACCCCCTAAGGGGCCAAAATAGTTAAAGTAGGAGATAAAAGTTTGTATGATTAATTATATCGGCCACACGTAAATTTACTCGCAGGCGAAGCTGCGTGGGTGAAATAGTATTAAAATAATTTAATTTATATTATTCAACCTCATATTGATATAATTTATCGACACTGATGAACCGCTGACATATTACAATTTGGTACGTATAAAATTCTTTAATAGTCCTGCCAGTGATGTAAATTGATCATTACTTAGTATCGTAAAAATACATAAACTATATACATCGGCAATTTGTATTGGTGTGACAGCTAACGTGTCATATCAACTTTTTTTCAGTAGTGCCAAGCGCGTACGCACGTTAGCGTCCGATCACGCAATCTTTTTAAGGCCGGTTGCATACAACAGAAAAACCGATTATTTTATGATACATGCGTGCTTATTTATCATAATTTCTCAAAGGCATCGGTTAAAGAGCAAATGTTACAAAAATTTGCGAGAAATTGCATGTTTCTTTATTTTATGTATTATACACACACAGTAGAGGTACAGTCGTAAGCAAATTTGTAAAAAGTTATATATACGATAACATATCGATATTCACCGGTATAATCACAGAAAACGTAATATATGGTATAATATATTAGTGTCAAAATTTTATCTATAAGTCATAGGTTAGGCAAATCTATGACTTATACAAGACCTATTTGATTGCACAGGCGAGATTAATTTCTATAGTATTAAATTTTAGTTGCTACTAGTAAAAAAAATCAAAATAAAATAACATTACATTTACCTCTAATGTATTAAGACGTGGGCCATAAAGCAGCCAAATTGAAGTAGAACTGGGCAGGCCGCCACATTTACCGCATGTCAGGTGACCTATGGGCCAAACGCACCACCAAAAGGATCCCAAATAAAGTAACACGACGTCGCGGCAGGCCCAGACGAAAATGGCGGGACGAACTGGACTCACACTGCCCCAACTGGACCAAAAAAGGGTTAAATCGTGAGGAATAGAAAAAGGGTAGGGAGGTCTTTGCCCTGCAGTGGGTCAGACATGGCTAATAATAATAATAATAATAATATGTCAAAAAAGAAGTTAGCGGGTTTGTCTCAATTATTTTTAACTTATTTTTTATAATTATTGTAATAACAGTTATTTGGGATTGGCATGATGAGCCACAAATTTAATGTATTTTATTATCAAAATACTATTTTAAATAATATTTTAGGAGTATAAAATTCAGTTTGAGGTTGTACTGCAAACTTTTCGCAAAAGTCACTACCATTGACAATTATCATTCTTCAGGCTTGTAAGCTTTTTCTACATATAAGACTAATATTATAAATAAAAGTATAATATATTAAAATTATAAATTTAGATTTATATTATTATATATTATTTATGGTATTTGGTATTTACCATCACTTTTAGATCAAATTGTACAATCACAGCATTTTTTACACCTCTATTAGCATTGACTAAATTTTTGTTGAAGAGTGTCATCAAAACCAAAACAAAAAAGATTAAGATATCAATAAACACGATTTCATCTTTATGTCCAAATAGTTTCTACTCGTAATCGTATTAAGATGGCTGAATGGTTAATTGTTTTTATGTTTAGATTTTTTAACTACATTACATTATGATTTAAATTCTGCATGAGAATATAAAGTGCCGTTGACACTATTTTATGCGCATCTTTCAATATTTTAAATAAATACTTCATAATAATAAAGTAATTATATTACTGAAAATAAAATAAAAATATTTAAAACAAACTAATTCGTTGTTATTTTATACAAAACTTGAAACAACATATGCACATTAAGTGAAATATCGTTCCGCAAAATTCTTTTCTTTAACGATATTATTGTTTTCGTCGACTTAATACTAGATTGCAAACGAAAGAATTACAACCTCATTGATAAACTGACGTAGTATTATATTTTCATTGAAAGAATTACAACGAAATTGTAATATTTAATACATATTTAAACAGAATGTTAAAACGTGTATAATAATTACAAAATTAAAAAGATTTTCCTGTATCTTAACTATTGAGTTTCTTAGCTTAATATTTTGTGTACGGGTCAAACAAATGTATTTTCAAGGCACTGTGTGAACTAAATTGATACCATTTCCGACGAAATCCTATATATTACTTGCTCATATTATTTTCTTGTGACGATAATATGGGACTGTTCAAAAAATTATAATCGTTTCAGTGACATTCAGATTTTATAGAAGTAGATAGAATTTTAAAATAAAAAATAGCAAAATTACATGTCAAACCATCAAAACTGATACATTTACAGGTACTACAACATAAACATATAAACTACGCCCTATTGTGTGGCAAATCTGCTGAAATCATTTATGAAACAAAACAAAATACTAAACTATAAAAAACCCTCAATTCTAGATCACCGTACATTTTTATTACTATTTTTCGTTTTACTAAGGTGCATATTTCTTTTAAAAACTAAAATATATGTGAAACTAAAATAAATTAAAACATACAAGATAAATGGGTTCTACACTTTTTATCTTCGATACTTGGTGAAACTCCATTTGTAATTTTGTTAGTACACTTGTACTGTTTCACAAATCACTTTAAATTTTAATTTGTGAAAAGTACAAGTGTATTAACAAAATTATAAATGAGTTTTAATACCAAATCAAATTTATTCAAAATAATAAATTCAATATTATACAAAAATTAAAATATTAAAGTAAATATCCCTTAGGATTTACCATATTAGAAGAAAGGAAATCAAAACTGATATGTCCGTAATTATTAAAGAACCTACGAACGATAACATCAGTTATTTAAAGTATTACGATTATATTTTCAAACTACACAAATATTGTTTGTCTATGTACATCGTCAGGGTGTAATGATTCCTTTAATATTAGGCCTGCGAGTGTCAGAACTAACCTGTTATTTACGAAGCCTGAAATGACACGTTACGTTTTGTAATTATGTCCACGTTGGGGTAGAACACTTTATCTACAGGTTTATCGACTTAACAACGTAGGTATAGTTATTATTAGCCCTTATAACCTATAAACTTCGATTGATACACATACAGCAGTTTGTAGTCAAAGTCAAAAGTCAAAAAATGTTTTATTCAAATAAACCTTTAGGTACAATTATTTTTGACTAGTCGACATTTTTATAATAACTAAAGGACAGGAACACGGCCACATACTGAGAAAATTTATTGTATTTAAGTCTATAATAGTCAAATGTTTTGGAATAAATTGATGATAATCTTTCCTCATGTAATAAAGCTGAACAGTTTTGTGTTTGTTTGTCTGAACGAGCTACTCTCTCTGGATGAACCAGACTGATTTACAAAATTATTTGTTGTATGATGGCCACAATGATGAGTAAAGCTACTTTTTACCCAATTGAATGAAAGAAGCAATGTTTTTGGGTCACGCGAATAAAGACGCAGGTAGCAGCTAGTATTATTTTTACATTTTACATTTTAAATTTTTTACATTTTTACATTATCAATGTGTCTTCGTTTTAGATATAATCAACTGTTATAATTAAGTAAATGACCTGTCTTTCTGTCCGTCACCTGTGTCTCTGTTATGCTTTCAGCAATTTCGATGAAATTTACCAAGAACATATTTGGAGAACCGGGGCATGATGATGGTCAATTATAGGCTACGTTTTGCAAAAATCAACCTTAATGTATCCTAATTCTATACTTAAAACAAAAAATTCTTGTATATATATATCCGAATCCGTCCGAATATCCGAAACGGCTCTAACAGCTCTAACGATTTTGACGGAATTTTTATTTAAATATTCTTTTACTATCAGAATTGATCTCGTTCACAGCTCAGTCGCCAAGCTAGTATAATATAATAAAGGGCTAAATTAGTAGATAAAAGTTTTTATTGATTACATTTAACCCTTCTCACAGGCGAAGCAACGTGGACCAGCTACTGATTTATAATTAAAAAATTAAAAAGGAAAATGATTAATGATTGATATTAGTTTTAAATACGAATATATAACAAATAGCAACTAGAATCTGGATATATTTTATCAAACATTTCGTTAAATATTGTATCGAGAAATTATACGGAGTATTTCATTGAACTTAGTCAATGCATATTGCGTAAAAAATTGTAGTTCCATCCTTCTTAATCCAGAGATCAGGATATCTCAACATCATCCCGATATTAATTCCAGCACATAGCCTTCCATATCTATTTCTATACTTTGATCTTGAGCATTCTCCCAATTAAGATTATTGCACCGCCACCGCAAGATTCTATTACACTGTTAAATCAAATAATTTGTTCACTGTGTATAATACACCGAAGCCACTGACGGTTTCGTTATAGATACGATCGATTCTTGTTACTTACACTACCATTTTCATTGTGGTTGTACAAAGTTCTTGCATATGTATTCACAACTGATATATGAATAAGGTCTATTTACGTATAGTTTTCTATAACATAAGACAGCAAACAAGCAGATAGCCATCCTGATGGAAGGTGACAACCAACGTCTATACACACCAAAGATGTTAATGATGCGTCACTATCCATGTGGCAAGATGGCAGTGCCACATTCATAAGTTTACGGATACCTTACCCTCCAAACCGTAACACAATAATGACAAGCACTATCGTGTTCCAGTTTGCATCCATCTCCAATTTTTCCGCATGAATTAAATCAATACGGTCATTATTGACCTTTAGCGATGCGTAGATATACAGAAGCCTTCCGCATGTTCTATCGCATTTGCTAATATGGATATTATTCCGAGTTACTATTTGGATTACGCTCCCCATGTCTAGAAATAAACATTTTCTTCCCAGCACTACTCTTCTATTGAGCCAATTGTAGGCGGGAGTTTTCCTTATTTTGGAACCAGAATCATAGTCCTATGGACCAGCAAAGGTCAAAAAGAGCATGCTATTGGCCAATTGCCCCCAATACCAAACAAAAAATAAAATGACAAAAAAAAACCTTTGCATCCTAACAGTAATTATTATAAATGGATCAGTATCAACAGTAATTATTTATGTAGTTTAGGGGTAAATTTTCCTTATGATATCGATGATGATATTATAAGTTGTAGATCCAATTGCTCACCACATAACTAATTATGGACCATTAAACTCTATCTGTATGTTAAGAAATACCAAGTGCAGGGGGTGTATATTTGTCAGTCCATCTCAATCAATAATCTGAAGGCGAAAATTGGACTTACAGTTATATATCCAGAATAAATCATTATTCCCCGAACTCAATCTTTATCGACGAGCTCATGACCTGCCACTTGATGCAACTATTCAAACTTTATACTGTGTATAAAGTTTGAAGAGTATAATATAATGATATAATAAGAGTATATCATGATATTATAAATCATACAAATTTTAAAGCCGAATCTCCTCTTTGGACCTAGGAGTAATGATGCTCATTCACTAGTTATTAGTAATTTTACTTGGATGAACATTCGGTTAAAATAATTGTAAGTAGATGCACAAATGAACATTCGGTTAAAAATAACTGTAAGTAGATGCACACCACACAACCGTACACTTCTAAGCTTCGGTCTGAATGTCATCAGGCCTCATTCCTTTATGATTCCTCACAAAACTGAGAAAAAGCTCAACAGCAAATAAGTTGAAATCAATCAATGGCTGAAACAGCTCTTGCAGCAGCCGCTTGTATCTGTAGTTTTCAGGACATTTTTGTCTAGCAACAGAGAGCTATTTCCTGTGGACCCAATTGTCAGTCCCAAGGTATGAACGTACTTTTTATTTAAAAACCGATTGAAACGATAGTTAATTGCCTCCAGATAACCAGTAACCATTTCACCATCTCCTCTTTTAAAAATGAACACCAACAGGATAAATATCATAAAGGATAAGCTTAGGAACTGTCTAGGGGGTAGTCTAAGCAGAGCTAATATGAATAAGACAGTGCTTTGTTGTAGCGTTTTACATAGTTTTTATAACTATGAAACATATATCATAGATAACATTGAAGCAAGCTGTAAGATCATCTTATATGGTGGTAAAATAGTTATAGTAATATTGTTGATAGATATTAGGGGCAAACAAGAAGTTATTTCGAATGATGAGTTTTATTGCTTGGTTAAGGCCGGATTTTAATTCGAGTTTAAAGAACCTCAAGTAAAGTTTTATATTAGGGAACAACTAAGAAGCAAACGTTTAAATATAAATGCTGTATTAATAACAAGGATGAAATCTGTATTATTAATTATAAAAAAAATAATAGAGATGAATTCCAAAAACCATTGAAATCAAAAAGGATTAATTAGATTCTATGGTTATTCATCTAAAGCATAAAAGTCGTTGAATGCTTTTACTTAGACAATTTAGCAATAATGTATAACTTAAACTCTGGGCACAATGCCATATGGCAAGCATTCCACTAGCCGATTTTATATCAAAATGGCCAAACCAACGTTAGACGTTGTAAAATTTGTTAGAGACTTGTGCGTCTACAGGACACTGCCAACAACTTATGTACTAAAACCCCTTTATACCAATGTATCTTGTGTAAAATCCAAACACCTCACTATAAGCCCACTTTAATACCATATATTTTAGTACATCGTAAATAAACATAAAATTGCTGTATATTGGTAATCTAATTACCCGAGAATGACTAGACTGGTTTATCTATTTTTTTAAAATTGATTTTTATTATTTCAACAAATAATCGGACAAGATTTTTAGAAGACGAAATATTTGGAAAGTTTTCTTCAGATTTCTGACAAAATCCGAAAATTCCTTTGTCTAAAAAAAATTAATTTAATTGAAATATAGACATGATGATTGGATATAACATAGATTTTAAAATAAACAGAAATAAATAAAAAAATAAAGTCAGTTTGATGATGAGATCAATAAGCTTAATCAGTATCAACAAGCTAATGAAATCATTAATTGTATTTAACACATAAAACAGAGTTGAAGAAAAACGTTATGTGAAATAATCTATAGGATAAAAACATATCTTCTCTATACAGCGAGTAAGGGACGGTCTACTGAAAAATTAAAAAAAAATGATGTGGTGTCGCGGGACACCAGGTAGGAACGAACTTCCTTCGGCTAAACGGCACTACTCGCTTGTGTACGCGACTGTCGCGCCTGCGCACGTCTCATTTAACGCTTTTATTCCACGCATTTTTCTTACGGTTTTACTATCACATTTTTTTCAGTTCGGTCGCGCAGCAAAACCCCTATCCCCTCCAAGCCTGCCGTAAGGAACTTCGTTCCAAAAATCGTGCCATTTTTAGAATTCCGAAGTAAACTAGGAACCCTTTTAGTTTCGCTATGTCCGTCTGTTCGTCCGTCCGTCCGTCCGCAGTCTAGTTCAGATAAGTATAGAGAGCTGTAATTTAGCATGAAAATACAAATTAGTCACGAGAACAAATTGGTAACATAAAATCACGTACCCCATAGCGTGGGGTATCGTTAGATAGGTTTTCAAAAAATATTGTAGGTTTGTGAAAATAAATTTTCGATTAAAGGACTCGTTTGTAAAATATTAAGCTTAGATTCAAGTGCCCCCCACCCCCTTCCCCTACCTCTGCCAGCTAAACAGTTGAATTTTGGGGATGGGAAAAAATTCACGGTAGTAGTAAATATAATGTAGTTAAAAGGAAAAGTATCAAGGCTTAGAGAAGGCTTTTAAAAGTTTTTAAGTAATAGTCGACAAACTTACAGAATGTACTTAGAAAAGTTTTCATATAAGCGATGAACGGACTATGGTGTGGATGTATCCGTCACTGACGTTAAATGTTCATAGTATGAATTAATAAAAATTCACTTCATAGTCCGCATTATTGTGATCGGTGACTTCGGAATCCTACATTGCGTATGGCCTGACATGGACTTTACCAATTTTTACATTTTAGTAATGATGGCATTTCCTGTTTTTGTGGGAAATGCAAAATTTGTATTTTACGATTATTTTCTTATTTTCACGTCACGCAATGTAAAGCGTACATTGCTCCGACTCATCGCGTTTTCAGAACTCTTGCCTTCGTCGGGACGTGACAACTCCGTCGATCGATGGTGGGATAGTCTTCTTTTTTGGAAATTATTCTACCGGTTCAGTCAGTCCACAAAGAGTGGTACCTAGTGCCATGCTTCTGCTGAATAGGCCCGCATAACCGGGGCAATACCGCTAACTCACTTAAAAACTAACGTAAAGTAACAAATTTACTGTTACGTTTCACCTGGTTAGTGAGGTTCCCGGAGGCCCTTCCCCCCTCTTCCTAATACGGGGAGTATCTGGACATCCATGTTCAAGAGATTTTATTCAACTTGAGCATGGATGCCCACGCTGCTCTGTGTACTCTGAGGGGGGGGGGAGTACACTCCGCGTGGACTTTATTAATATTAAGAGTCTCCATTCTAATTTAAATGCCGTCCATTACAACCTTGAGATGGCTTAGCCAGCTCTGCTCTTTTTAATTGAGACTCAGATAATATCTTCTCCGGCAGATATCTCATATTTTTCATACCCGGGGTACAAATTAGAGCATTCATTCGTACCCCAGGCTGGGCCGAGAGGTTTGTGCTTACTTTAGAGAGGATATCTGTTTCCGGCGGCTCAGCGTCCTTGAAGGCAGGGATCTATTCATCCTCTAGCTACGCATAGAGTTCAACGATCATCCACGCATTTATGCCTGCTTTTATAAATCCCATAGTGGAAATGCCGAAGTAGACCAACTCGTAAGGAATACAGCAGATTCCTCCGCGGAGATTGCGATCTTTGGTGACTTTAACGCTCAACATGCTGAATGGCTTAGCTCACGTACCACCGATTACGCGGGGAGATCTGTTCACGATTTCGCTTTAGCATATGGTCTAACACAGCTGTTTACTTCACCTAAGCGTGTTCCGGATGTGGATGACCATTTACCTCTCCTGTTAGACCTTCTGCTGACCTCTCATCCAGACATTTACCAAGCTTCCGTAAATGCTCCACTAGGTTCTTCAGACCACTACCTCGTACGGAGTAAGGTGCCGTTTAGGCGATTGTCATAGCTTCGTTTTTCAGGCTGTTGCGGTGGCTGCGTTTGGCACTATAGGTCAGCAGATTGGGTCGGATTGCGGTCCTTCTTTGCATCCTAACCATGGAGGCAAATGTGCTTCTCACTAGATGATCAAGATGTCGTTGCTGATTGCATCTCCAAAGTGGTGCTGCAGGGCACGGAACTTTTCGTTCCGTTTACTGTCGTGTACCCACCACTGGCACTGGCCTTGGATTGTTCGCCACTGCAAAACAACTTCGCGTCGAAAGCAGGAGTGCTACCGAACATGGGCCGCTGCAGTGGAATCTCATGATATAAACACAAGTGCAATTAGAAAGGAGTATAATTTTGCCTCTAGGTCTTACAAAACAACCATCGCTAAAGTAAAATTGGAGCACATTGGCAGAATTGCTACTACTAGTCTGCCTCCCTTCGGGAACTCGTGCGTTCTGATCTCTCACAAAGGCTGTCAAAGGGAATTTCTGTCTGCCCTCCTTCCACCTCTGCGCAGAGCTGATGGCTCTCTGGCCCATGCTACCAAGGAGAAAGCCGATTTTTTGGGCTCACTCTTTGTTGCCAGCTCGACTCTGGACGACCAAGGGAACACGCTGTCTACCATCACGCAGTGTGACAGTTCCATGCCCGAGGTTTAATTCCTCCAAACATGGTGGTGAGCCTGATGGCATCTCTCCAATCGTGCTAAAGATTTGTGCTCCCGAGTTGATACCGGTGTTAACGCGTCTTTTTCGGCTCTTGTACACAACTGGCGCTGTCCCAAAATCTTGGAAGACAGCTTTAGTACACCCGGTCTCTAAGCGATCGCTCCGATCCATCCAACTATCGGGCTATAGCGATAGCCTCTTTGTTCTCAAAAATAATGGAATCCATTATTAACAGCCAGCTTTTGAGGTATCTAAAAGAGCACAAGCTGAAGCTGATCGTCAGTACGGTTTTCGTCGCGGTTGCTCAGCTGGTGATCTTTTAGTTTACCTAACGCACCGATGGGCGGAGGCTGTGAAGAACAAGGGGGAGACTTTGGCAGTTAGTTCGGACATAGCGAAGGCCTTTGATCGAGTATGGCACAAATCACTTCTCTCCAAGCTCCCTTTTTATAGGCTTCCCGTGTAGTTGGATCACCAGTTTTTTAGCACATCGGAGCATCAAGGTCGTTGTTGATGGCGCATGCTCTGAACTTAAGCCCGTCAATGCTGGTGTTCCTCAGGGCTGTGTGCTATCACTCAATGACAAGTTTCAATCAATCAACATTCATTGCTATGCGGATGACATTACGGGTGATGCTTTGTAGTCCATCCGCAGCGGGGTTTCTCAACAACACGTCAATGAGTGCCGAAACAAACTTGTGTCAGAAATCGAAGCACAACTTTCCACAGCCTCATTGTGGGGTCGACTAAACTTAGTCCACTTTAACCTCAAGAAGACAAAAGTTTGCACGTTTTCCACTAAAAAATCTCCTTTTGTCGTTTCTTTTTGATCCAAAAATACTTCGCGAACAGCCACAGGTAGTCTTGCAATCCTTAGAGTTAATATATCGAGCAACGTTCAATTCCGTGGTCACTTGGAAGGCTTGGTCAAATTAGCTTCAAAAAGGCTGGTGTTCTCAATGGGCGACGGTGATCACTTACCATCAATCAGGTGAGCGCCCTTTTTCTATAAAAAAAAACAGCTATTTATTTTGTTCGGTACGTGCGTGGCGCGTAATGCATAGCTTATTTTATATATTTCCTTAAGTTTTTTTAAGAATAAGCATGTAGCGTATTAAAATAAATAAAATTTTACAAAGTTAAGGTAAAAATGTCATCAAAAAAACAAAATTTCCCACTCAAATTTCACTGGTTTTCATCTCAGAATGATGGTCCAACACCATGGTTTCGACTTTGGGCAACACGTCCCACACATTCTTGTATACTAGTACGAGTAAAAACTTTGCATTCCTTTTTTGACATACTTTTCCTGTAACAAGCACAGGGAGTCTCGCTCCTTTTTGAATAATAGATTATTTTGTTTTCCTGACGATGACCAATAGTGAACATAAGTCAAACCTATCACTACCATCGCAATACCTAATAACTAAAGTTCTAGGTCCAATGTCTACCCTAAAGGTCTATTCTATGTTGATAAAGTAATAATTTAAATCAGATTTCGAAGTTTACCTAATACTCATAAGTTTGAATACAACAAACTCACAAACATTACGTACCTAATTATAATTATGGTAATACTGGCTAAGAGTTAGCATAGAGTTCGATTGTAAAGTATATTACTGAAATGTTTAATAGCTTGTAACTATATTAACTTACTAAAAAATAGTTGCAAGAGCAACCGGACTGGTTGCTATTTTAAATATATAACGAAGAAACAAAGGCCAATATTTCTAAAATTTTATGACTTTTGTTTATATCAAAAAACAGTAAACAAACAAATGGCTCTGTTTGTTCGTGTTTCTTCTCTGCTGTTTCGTTATGAAAAAGATAAACACGAAAGATGCTAATAGTACGTTTTCCGTATGGCGTAATGGCAATACCACGTTCGTAAGTTAACCACACATCGCATTCTCCAAACTAGAACATACAGTTATCAGTACTATTTAGTAGTACTATTTAGTAGGGATAGGTATAGGCAGGAATAGAAAAATTGTTTATTGATTCAGTCGTTACAGTACTATTGCGTATTTATTTATTTATTTAACTTTATTGTACACCTCAAATAAATAAATTTGCCTATTGGCATTCTCCTCCAGTCAACCTTTGGGCAAACTGAAAGTATGTAAACGGTGCCTCAGACAATATACGTCATATAAGAACATAATATAAGTATTACTTACACTCGCATAGAGTGAGGTAGTGTTCGTTTCTCCTGAAGATGCTTCGGTTTTGAAGTGAAAAGTGCGTTGAGTGCGTACATAAATTGTGTGCTTTTGTGATTGGTGCTGGCGTGGACGAGGGTGTAAAAGTGTGGTGGATGTGGGTGGATAATTGTGCCGCTGGGGTTTTGTCCGGACCACCGGTGAGGCTTCGCCATTTCTTAAACCGACGTCTTTTTTTCGGTACTATCGCGAAGGATACAATGAACAGTGCGCGGATAGTAGCAAATTTAAATAATGTCACCTGTTTAATAGAAAAATTTGTTAGTATAGGTTACGGAAATAATGGCAAAGTCTCTGCAGTCAGTCGCTTCAGAATCCCACGATCTAAGAAAATAGTTTGATTGCCATTGCTTAATTAACAGCAAAATAACCCGCAAACAAAAGATGTTCAGTGAAGCAACAAACCGTATAAATTATAATGCTACTTATTCTCCTAAGGGTTGACCTTTCATACCCCTGGCCCACTGCTAAGATCTATTGCTCAATTCATTTACGTGTGTATAATATGAAAAATTTCGAAGCGCAACATAAATTTCGTGTTTTTCGTTGCTGTTAAGAAATAACACGAATAGAACAAATGGGCACATAAATAAGCGGATTATTACTGTATATTTTTATTATAAACTTGTTCATATAATAATAGTGTTATACTTCGTACGTTATAGGTACTTGAAAAAACATCTTATTTAAAAACTAAATAATCACATAAATTAGCGCTGTAATAAGATTTATCAAAAGTTTTAGTCGCAGCATTGAGTTTTATTGTTGCAATTCATAATTATTAAAATAAAGGTTTCGTAAATCTTACATTTTTTAATTACTCATGTTAGTTATAACATAAACATTTACATACTATTAAGATATGATTAGCGGCTACTGTTTGTATATAAAGTATTAAATTATATCTACAGTACTTTTTAATTAAGTATATTTTTAAAATATACTTATGAGGTATATTTGTTTAATGAATGATTTTTCATTAAATGACATTTTCTTATAACTGCTAGATTTTGGTGAATTTTTTTGCATTTTCATTCACAGTGAAGAGAATGTGTTAGGTCTAAAGATATATTCGCATGACAAGCTATAAACACGCGCAAAGCATGCGCAAAATTTTTATAAAGTGTTCACATGGATCAAGCATGCCCTGATGCTATCAAATCAATAACTTAGTTCTTTATCTGACTTTGCCGATGAGGAATACATTACCTACTTAATATTTCTTTAGAATGCTTTTGAATAAACAATCAGCAAATATCATATATTACGTTTATCAATTCAGTCTTTGAGTAATAAAACATAATAATAACGTCATCAATCAAAAAATTGCAGTTTGCGGTAAAGAATTAATAGAAACTCTTTTCTCCCTCAAAGTTACGAGAACAAATAGTTGAACTTGTAACACGGAATAATAAGCAAGGTAACAAATAATTTCTAATATTTCAAGATTTCACGTCAACTCACGGACAATGTAGGAAGACAAGAAATTAGAAACCTTTTTTTGCATATAGTGTTAAATTTTCTTGCATATAATACGTAGGTCACACTATAAGTTTTGCATAACCTAAAAAAAACAACATGTTATAACCAAAATATTACGTTTATTGCTTTGCAAAATAATCTCCTTTATATTTTAAATATTTTTTTATGCAATCGAACCATTTTTTTAAAATAGGAGGACCACAGATCTGAATGCATGTTTTCTACATGCTGATTGAACACTATCACTGCCTCTTCGCAGTTGTTAAAAGTAAAACTTCTCATCAAATCTTTGATTTTGAGGAAAATACAGAAATCACAGGGGCTAGGTCGGGGCTATGCGCAGAATGAGTTTGGGTCGTCTTTCGCGAACTTTTTCTAACACCCTGAGTAAACAAATGGTAGAATACCACTCGGCATTAACACTCTTTTGATCTTCAAGTAGAATTGGACCCGTAGCTGAGAAAAAAAACGCGATCATTTTTTTACCAACGTTTCTCGCCTGTCTCACTTTTGTTGGCCTGTTCTCATTTTCAAACACCCATTCACAAAATTACTGTTTTTTTCTGGTTCAAAACAATAAATCCACGTTTCGTCTCCTATGACAATGTCATAAACAGCATTAGAATGTGTGTGTAAATCTTCAGTAGCATCTGTGAACACCTTTTCTCGCGGGCCCGCTTCTGCTCCGATTTCAGTTCATGAGAGATCCAACGACAACAAAGTTTCCGAACTTTCGTTTCTTCGTGTAAATTTTTTTGAATTTGGCTCATACCAATCCCCAATAGTCTTTGAATTGTCTCATAGGTAATCCGGGGGTTTTCTTCAACTAACCGCTTACACATTATTTTCGTTGACGGCAGTTGAAGGCCGCCCTTCGCGAAATTCCTCATGTAAAGAAACTCGACCTCTCTCAAATTCAGCAAACCATCGCCTCACGGTGCTTAAAAAAGGTGCTTCTCTCATAAAAGCATTTTGAAGACGAGCGGTACAGTCTTGCGGAGAAAGAGAATTTTTAAAATCATAAAAAATCATAGCTCTAAAATCTTTTCGATTTAATTCCATTTTCGTTGCGTACGTAGAAATTTGATGTGTGATAAAAAAACAATTGACAAATAATTCCCCGCCGATTGTTTTTTTTTTATTACTAAGAAGGTCGCAACGTTTTAAAAATATAACATCCGAAATTCAAATAGTTCCGATTAGCTAGAAGTGCAAAACTTTTAGTGTACCCCATGTATATACATTATCATGAGTTAGTTTCATGAAAAAAATATACGAATCGAGTCAAATCGGAAAAATAAAGATATCTCGTTTGATTACAAAAACAAAAATTGATATTCATATAATAATAGTCATCAAAAAGTTTAAAAATCAAATCGGCGATTGACCGATTGAAACAAATAGTAATCTATAGATATCTAATCTGATAAAAAGAGAAAATTATCGCCCATAAATATCAGATATGTAAATGGTGAGTTTCCATCCGAGTAGCGAGTATCTCATGATACGTATCACAGCTTACACTTCACAATTTACACACATACGCTAGTATGGTTAAGAATCCTCAGCGAGTTGAAATCCTGATGCCATCTCTCCCACTCCTCGTCCAGATACTAGCCTAAGCTGAGGTTTGGTCTCACAGGAGACTTGGGACGGCTTTTAAGCTCACTTAACGTGACTCTCATATAAAGAAAGTTTCGCTGCCAAAAAAGGCTGTAGTTAGTGCCTTACCCGGGCAAGGCGCTGCAGAACTCTACCACCTAGAATTCTACTAAATTATAAGTGTTTAAGATAGTGTATATGTTTGTTATTTCTTCAGAATAAAACGGCTCAAAGGATTTGGACAAAATTTGGTATATAAGTAGTTTAATGAAGTATCTTCACGCCCATATCCCCGAAGGAGTAAGCATAGGTACAACAAGTGCACCCACGATAAGCCGATGATACTTTGTCCCACAAATGTGATAGGTGGCAAGCCTATCGCCAACTGGGCACTTTCCAGTCCCGGGCAACTTTGTGTTTTTCAGAAAACTGAAAAAACACATTTTTTTATGTGCCCGACTCGGGATTCGAACCCGGAACCTTATGTGGTCAACGCCAACGCTGGACCACTAGACCACAGAGGCGACCAAGTAGTTTAATGCCTATACATACGTCTACTCTGGCCGAGCATTCTGTTCGCCGCGAATGTCCAGTATCGCAGTGAAGATCCGTAGGGTCAACTGTATTAGTCATTTTGTAAAAAAAAACGTAATGTATAAGCGTCTTTTTGATTTTCGTGAAGTAAAATAAATAGCTTTAAATTGTATTGTTATCTATACATATAATAAAATCGTAGGAAAGTCAAAACTGTACATTGAATATTTTTTTAAAAGAATACTTCGGGCGTGATCTACAATCGATATCAAAGCCAAAAATATAGTTTTTAGAATTTTTGTCTGATTGTCTGTTTGTCTTTTTATCTGTTTGTCTGTTTGTCTGTATGTATGTCCGGGGTAAACTCAAAAAGTACTGCATGGATTTACTTCAAATTTTGCATGAATTTACTAACAGGTCGGGTCAACATATAGGCTACATATTATCACGCTATCACCTACAGGGGAGGGGCAGTGCGGAGTAAACGAAGTCCGCGCGGACGAAGTCGCAGGCAACAGCTAGTACTTAAATATAGTTTACACTTTATACTCATATTGTCTATTAGAGATATGCCAGTTTTCCCGCGCAGCTCCGTCCGCAAATAGTGCAACATATCATCAGTATAGTAATTTATGCAAAATTTCATCCCTATTCCAGCCCCTTAGGATTGATTTTCACAAAAGAATGTAGCCCATATTTAGTCCCGGCTTTTCAAATATCTTCTCGCACAATTTTATAAAAATCGATGAAAGCGTAACAAAACAGCTCGTGTTGGCCCCAATAGACAATTTATCGTTCTAACAGGCAGTTCGTAGGAAGTGAAAGGTTGACTATATAGGTCACTACCGTTGTGACTACTAGGTGGTAGAGTTCCGCAACGCTCGCCCGGATATTTGTACTACCGTCTTATTTATTTCTGGCAAATAGCGTCAATGCTCGTCACTGTCGTGTTCCGATTGGGAGGATAAGGTAGCCGATAAACTTATGCATGTGGCATTAAGACTCCGTTATAAGGATAGCAACGCACTATTAACATAATTGATGTCTATAGACAATAAGTAGTTATTTATTTCCATCAAGAGAGCCATCTGCTCGTTTGCTATATTATGATATAAAAAATAGCTGTGAAAACGCTTTTAGCCAACGCCCACAGACTGACAGACAGACGGACAGATATACAGACAGACTTTCGCATTGACTTATTATATTAGCATCGATTAAAGTTTATTGTATTTAAAATGGAGACACATTAATGGTGATATCGTTATAAATATTACTAGCTATTACCCGCGTTTTTATTCTTGAGACCTAAAAGTATTGGTTCTTTCGTTTAGTGGGGAAGAAAGTAGGCTGTAATCTTCCTCATGAATGTGGCTACCATACATAAAAAAGTTGCAAATCGGTCTGGTTCATCCCTGGTAACCTATGTTTCACCTTGAGTCGCTAAACCGATTTTTATGAAAATTGACATGGAGATAGTTGAAGATTAGGAGTCGAATATAAGCTAACTTCTTTTTAAAAATCGATCCCTAAGGGTTTGAAATAAGGGACGAAAATTTGTATGAAAAACGATGTCTACGTCCTGCCCCCGAATTTACGTAATAAAACTTCATTCGAGTTGAAGCGCTTAGGGCTTTTATACACATGAACACGATACAACGTCACGTCAAGCTACGATGCGGCATGATGTGTAAGAGAATGTGTAATAACGCTTTCGATTGACGTTTTGTTGATTCAAGTATCAAGCCTCTGTTAATCTACTCGCGGGTGAAGCTGCGTGGGTCAACTCGTTAATATTATAAACGCAAATAATCTTTCTCGATTGTTTCTCACCTAAAAAAAAATTTTTCCCCGTGTTGGTGCGGGCTGCTTTAAAGAAAGACCGACTACCGTTATGCCAGGCAGGTCCTAAAAGGCGAACGATTTGATATGTGAGTCTCTACCATCGTAGCTACTAAGCGGTAGAATTGTACATTATATCAACCGGGTCTGGTACCACCGCCTTACTTATTCTTGCCACATTGGCGCCAGTGCTTGTCACTGTCGTGTTCCGGTGTGGAGAATAAGGTAGCCGGTAAACTATGAATGTCACATTAGTCCTCGTCACGACATAGCAACGCACCATTAACATCTTTGGCGTCTGTAGGCGATGACTGACTCTTTCCATCAGAAGACTCATCTGCTCAAGATATAAACAAAAAAAAAATTACTAACGGAAACAGTCAACCATCGCCTATAGACACCAAAGATGTTAAGGGTGCGTTGCTATCTCGTGGCGAGGTCTAATGCCACATGCATAAGTTTACCGGCTACCTTACCCTCCACACCGGAACACGACAGCGACAAGCACTGACGCTATTGCGGCAGGAATATGTAAGGCGGTGGTACCAGACCCGGGCGAGACAGTGCAGAACTCTACCACCTAGTAGCCACAATGGTAGTGACTCGATGAAATGAAATGACGTAATGGAAATGACGTAAATCCCACGGGAACGGGAACTATGCGGGTTTTTATTTTAGAATTTTTTCCACGCGAACGAAGTCGCGGGCACAGCTAGTACTAAAAGTTTGTTACCCTTTGATTAAAAAAGTAAGATATATTTTAAATAAATGTGATTATTTTTTACGTAAGAAAGCATTTCCGAAACATCTTTGGCTCATCGTACCGTATTTTAAAGAAAGGTTTATTATTCACCTCGTTAAGCATTATTCTTTACCTTATTATATCAGTTTTATAAAAGATGCCTAATAATGATTGTTTAATTAGGTATGTTTTTACTGAGTAGCAACGGAAAGAAATATACACAATTTATAAATAATACATGAATTTCAACGCGTTGTTCTACTTTTTGCATAATGTCCAAACTACTTGTGCTTTTGTTAGATCACGGAATGAGTGGCGTGAAAATGGTTTTATAAAACCAATTTCACAAAATGCGAAGGATATAACTAACGTTTTGTTTTAGTCAAGCGCGTGAACTTTTTGTATTTTTTTAAACAATAGCAAAATATTTAAGTTAGTGTTATTTATAAAAACACTTTATTAATCACGTTTATTTACGTATTACCTACGTAAATAACATTAGTAAAATTCCAAAGTCACAGTAACAACTTCAGTCTGGTACCTGTGTTATGTTATGGCACCTCTAATGCGCAAGTAATATTTCTGGTCTCAGCAACAGCTGGGAATAGCCTATAAACAATATAGACGATAGGGATCACCACTCATCACGCCAACCGACAAATCATGGTGAACCGAAAAATCTATAGCCGTTCGGGTCACTCTGCCATTACCTCAAATGAAGCGACACGATGTTTTACTTATTTATTTATTCGCAATTACAACTATTATAATAGGTTTCTCTAACGTAATAGTGTAGTCATCATAATGTAACAAAAAAACATACACCATTTATAAAAAAATTAAAAAAAAGTTTTGAAAAACCGTCATAGATATAAAAAAGCCAAAATTTTACTAAAAATAATTATCTACTTATAAGAAAAGTATTAAAATAACACTTAGAGTTTCGAAGTAAACAAGGAACCCTTATTTCGCTATGTCCGTCCGTCTACACGTTAGCTCAGAGATCCTTAATACTAGCAAGCTGTAATTTGGCACGAATATACATTATAGTTACGGCAACAAAGTGGTAGGTACTGTAATACCTTACCATAGAGGTATTACAACATTGCTGGCAGCCTTGTCCGCTTTAAAATTTTTTTTAAAGATAGAACCGTAGAATTGTATAGCTTTTTCTATAATTAGAAATTGCATTGATAGTTTGTTTTTCTGTGGGCTAAGACGTATGCCCAAATAAATTGAAGATCGATTGTAATTTTAATTTTTATTCAAAGTAAATAGTAGTCGATTCCGCGTACCTAGTTTCAAGAAAGAATCGCAGCAAGTTGAGTAATAAATCCCCCTGAATATCGCAGATCTCCACAGTACCTAACATTAAATCGTAATTTTTTTTCAGAGTAGCTAGTAAAGTGGGAATGTTAATTTTTTTTCTCACGTATGCCATAGTGTGGGGTATCGTTGGAGATAGGTCTTTAAAACATATTGTAGGTTCGTGAAAACAAGTTTTCAATTAAGGGACTCGTTTGTAAGATACTAAGCTTTAAAGTGAAATTTTTTGTTAGAATCATGTGTCCCCCTCCCCGCTTTCTGCAGGCTAAGCGGTTGGTTTTGGGGGTGGGGAAAAAAAT
Organism: Apodemia mormo; assembly: GCA_036924255.1. Taxonomy (NCBI): domain Eukaryota; kingdom Metazoa; phylum Arthropoda; class Insecta; order Lepidoptera; family Riodinidae; genus Apodemia; species Apodemia mormo. Next base: position 25,709,802 of record JAUPFN010000004.1, on the reverse strand, counting down.
CATGGTAATAGTAAATATAATGAAGTTAAAAGGAAAACTTTAACGGCTAAGAAGGCTTTACACGTTTTTGAGTAATAGGAGGCCAACTTATAAAATGTACTTAGAGAAGTTTTTACAGGCAGCACCATGGGTGGTGCCATATACATATATCCATGTACATTTGTCTTTTACGTTGAATAGGTTAAATGTTCATAGTATAAAACAATAAAAGCCCTCGTCTTAGTCCGCATTATTGTGATGGGCAACTTCAAAACCCTACATTGCACGTAGCTCGATGCGCACTTTACCAATTTCTTTACTTGAAATAAAACATTTTACATTTAAAAACGAAGATTGAAACTTTACATCTCAGCTTGGTATATCTGAACATATTTTTATCGGAAGCTGTGACCGTTTAACCTTTTAAATTATATATATATTTTTAAAAAGACTACATAATTTGATGACAAACCATGATAATTATATAAAAAGGGCGCAGCATAAAATTACTCAGGCACCCAGTTAAATTCTATTAGCTCACCTATTTTAGCATTGGTTCTTCTTTTGCATTTATGGATAATTTTTCTAGAATGTGCCCGTCCGATTTTAAATAACAATACCAGCTAGAATAATTGAAATTGTGGTCTGTGATTGAAACAGACTGTCAATATTAATCGGCGAGTGATATCGTTATGTAAAATATTTTCTAAAAATATGCAAAAAATGAAAACGCTGAATCTACGTCAAGTCATATCAAGCATTCAAGTTTATTAAATACGTGTAATTATAATAATCCAAGAATAGAGTAACATTAGTGCCCTACATGTAAAATTGTTTATGTGACTTGTGTTAATACTAATTTCGTGCAATTAATTTTATAACGTAAATTCAGTTAAAATAAAAGATAATAGCGATTTTGTTAAATAATTAGTTCCCTAGCTTAATTCAATCAGTTTTATCGACTATTTTCGTAATATCGTTTTTCTTTAAATGACACTACATAAGCGGTTTTCTTCATGACACTTTTGATAACAATCAATAAACTGGAGGTAATTAATCCCTTTGTGAAAAATGTTTTAAGCTCCGCGTCTAAATACTTAACACTTTAAATGTCATACTTAACGGAGCGAAACGATGCATATTTTTCCTATTAGGCGATGAGTGTTCTTTATTCAGAAAGCACTGACGCCTCACCCAGGGTTTGTGCACACCACTATTATATAAACATTAATATGCTATTCGCATATTTTGATGTTTGCTTAATAATAATGAATAATCACGGAAAAATTACGAAACGAATTTGGATGAAATTTGACACACAGGTAGATGATGACCTGGAATCTTAGGCTTCTTCTTATTACGGTAAAATAAGTTGTTCTCGCGGGATTCACGTAAAACTTTTATAAAGCAATGGGCTGCACGGTGCAACTAGTTAAATGTCACAGTAAGTATTATCAATTGTTATCCAAGTCGCTGATGACGGTATAAAATAAAGTATAAAGATGGCAATCCGTACTAATGTTACAAATGCGAAAGTCCATCTGCTTGTCTAATTGCTATGATTTCATAGCTAAACCACTGAACGATTTCGATGAAATTTGGCAGGAAAATAGCTGAAGATCCGATAACTGAAAAAGGCTAATTTTTATCAAAATCAACCCCTAAAGGGCTACTTCCCTTCCCTAGGGATACCCCTAACATAGGAGATGACAATTTATATAAAAAACGGCAACGGCATGTTAATCCACTTGCGGACGAAAGTGCGCGAGCCAGCTAGTTTTAATAATTAAAAACTCTTTAAGAAAATGTACAGCATACATTGTTTGAAAAGTGGGTGTAACACTGATAATAAATAAATGCTTTTATCCATTTTTCAAACCCACCTCTTACCTAATAAACAAATTATATTATCTTTTTCCCTTAAATTATCCCGTTAATCAAATCAAGCCCGTGCCTGATGGGCAGTTCCTTAAAGGCGAATGATTGGCTACTAAGTGGTAGAGTTCTGCAACGTCTCACGCGTGTATAGTCTACCTTATGCCCAGTTCCTAGATCAGTAAAATAACTCGTTCTAGTTACAGGTAGTAATATTTTCTACGGACAAAGATAAAATTGTTCATATAGATGTCAAATTACTGAATGACCAAACAATTTGTGCGATGTCTCGTTATTTCGTTATTATAAATTGGTTGAAATTGGTTGCTAATGGTTACTGCTATGAATCCCCCCCTCCCCCCCTCCCTAAAACAAAATTACGTATAGGCGATCATCGTCAGTTTGTTTGCTTGCTTGCGATCCTGGATAAAAATCCTGCCGGTTTATATGTAATATATGTAAATTGTAAGGTACTATGCGCTTGTAACAATGGGTTCTATATATTATATGGTATATGTGGAAGATGCAGATATTATGTTTATTTATCTTTCAAGAATTTTACATTAGCTTAAAAGAAATGCTGAAATATTTGAGATATCATGTCTTAGGAATACACACTTTTAACAATGGGTTCTATATATTATATAGTATATGTGGAAGACGTAGATATTATGTTTATTTATTTTTAAGGACTTTTACATTAGCTTAAAAAAATGCTGAAATATTTGAGATATCACGTTTTAGGAATACACAGATTTATATATGCCAAACAAAACTTTAATAACTTAAAAAACACCAAAAACATCTAGTGCAAACGAGAAATTTTAAAAGTATGGGAACAACTTTATTGCTATAAATTAAAAAATACTTTCATAAAAAATGTAGTAAGCTGTTTAATTTACGAAAATAATAAAACTTTTTTGTGCTAATGAAATAAAACGCGAGTAATAAATTTTAATGATTTGGAAATATTGTTTGGTAAAACAATAGATACATATAAACGTAATATGTTTTTTTTTTCGATTTGTTATTTTTTATTTAATAATTAAAATAAAGCCTTTAGTTTTAATGATTATAATAAATAAAGTTTTTGGTGATAGATATAGAGATATATTTAGTAGCTTTAGCAACATGTGTATCATTACATATTCTTGTAAATAATGTGCATTAATTATTTTATTCATATATTGATCAGTAAATAAAAAGCCTTAATTTAAGACACGCATAGATCAATATATAAATAGACTTGAAGAACTTCATTAACTTAACAGTATGAATAGATGCTGACGCGTAAGGTCATTTGGTTCTAATTCCAGTCAATCAATTCATACAGTGAGTTTTTCCTTTTTTTTTAAAAAAGTTGACAAAATATTTTAATATGTGTCATGTGAGGCATCAGTTTTGTGCGCTCTAAGGAGATCACATCATATTATATATTTTTTATAGAAAGAGACAAACGAAGGAGAGGTCTACCTGATGGTAAATGATCACCGCTGCCCATGGACATCGACAATAACAGGGATCTTGCAATCGCCTCGACGGCCTTTTAAGACTGAGTAAGCTCTTTTATATACAGTATACATTCATAATAATCAACTGTTTTATACCGAAATGATACCGTCATTAATATCGGTTATAATCGATTATTACGCAATCAGTACTGGTTATATGCAAAGCCCTGGGCTTTAATAATTAATTTCAAATTATTATTTTTTTATTTTTATATTATATTTGGCATTTTAATAATTTGGAACCTAAGTTTCATCATAGTACTTACTATTGTGTACATTGTATATACAGGGAGTTATGTACAAGGTGTAAATTCATAATAATCAACTGTGTTATACCAAAATGATACCGTCATTAATATCGGCTATAATCGATTATTCCGCAATCGATACCGATTGTGTGCAAAGCCCTGCAGGGCTTTGCACACAATCGGTATGCAAAGCCCTGCAGGGCTTTAATAATTTTGAAGTTAAGTTTCATCATAGTACTTACTATTATGTACATTGTATATACAGGGAGTCATGTTCAAGGTGTAGATCGTAAATGCAATGTATAAGGTATCCCTAATGTTCAAGGATATCATACATGGGGTACCTAGAATGAACAATGCAGAACTCTACCACCTAGTAGCCACGATGGTAGTGACTCGCATAGCCAATCGGTCGCCTCTTACGACCTGCCTGGCAGAACGGCAGTTGGTCAATTCTTCAAAGGAGCCCGGAACCGACACGGGGGGAATACTTGCACTTACACCAATACTTACACTGGTGGTTTAGTGACAATTCAGACACAGCGCTTTAAATAGCAAATCTTTTAGTAGTGGTTGTCGCAGTTTAAACCTGGTCGAAGACGTATTAGTAATATGTAAGGTGTGGATTCCTAGATAACATCTATCAAGCATTCTTTTGAAGTATTACATTCGCATTTTTAATATCGTGTAAATGTGTATCAAAGTACAGTCATTTGTGAATCAATACATTTTGGTGTACCAATTATTTAATAGAAATGTATCACTTATCTGAACCTTTGAAAAGAAAACCCTTTGAAAACACTTATCTGAAAAGAAAACCCTTTGATCAACCGTTGGCACACCAAAGCAAAATCTGGGTTTATGCACTTTTGTAATGACGAATGAATATATTTTAAAATTAAACCAATAAACATAGATAAATGATTAGTCTCGCGGCGCTTGACAGCGAGACCAATTATTATTTATCTAAGCCAATAAATAATGATTTTGGTAGGTTTTGGTACCTAATCTTTTGTGGTAATTTAGGTAGTTACATACATCTGTAAGTCATAATTTTGTTTTTAAATATCATTTTTCAATTACCCAATGGAGGCTACATAATATGCACATCACGTACAATCGCAGAGCTGTACCTACTTTTAATTTTTACATAATTTCCACTTACTTCTTGTTGATGGAAAAAGTCATCCTGGGTCTCGTCGTTCGAGCAGCCCATGTCCTGAAGGAGAGGGGTCACATGCCGCTCCCAGTCATCCATTATGAAAATACTCCTAACCAAATGGAACCCTCGTGCACTGCTTAACAATCTTCACATAACCAAACTACAGTCATAGTTTACCACTAAACTGTCCTATTAACTTTTTAGCTATAACCGCTTTCCGCGCCAAAAACTTCCGACTTACGGGGCTCAGAAGTGGCGGGAAAGAGGCTCTTTCACACGACATTCAGTTGAAACAGATTCGAGTGAGAGGGAAAAAGGCTGCGGCGGAATCACGTGCCGGCCGTCACCGGCGCGCATTCGAATTCGTACTAGGAAAAGTCGGTGTAAACAGCCTCGGACGACTTGAGAGTCAGTTCGGCGAGGCGCGGGCTCCCGGCCGCTCGTCGACGCGACCGGAACAGGAGTGTGTGGCGGTCCGCGATGCCGTACGCCCTCTGCGTCGCGCCGCCTCGCCTCCTGCTCGCTCCCACTGCCTGTTCATCCATCTCTCCATTCCTCTCACACAGCTCGGCGCCTCACGCCTCCCATGGGCGGCCGCGATTTCCCGCCGTCCGTTCGCGGCCGCAACATGGCCGTAGTGTCCGTTCACCAGTTAACATGACCATCCTCGATCTATATACCACTACACTACTCTATATAAATTTTAAATTAAAAGTAGGCAAACCGTAAATGCCAAGAAAATGTGCAATTTAGCAATCCGTTACAGAAATGCAAATATATTTAAAATACCAATAGTTTTATTTTATATACTTTAAAGTGAGGGGAGGGTCGAGGCTAACAAATTGGTTCAATTCTCATCCATATATCTTATACTTCTTATAAAGAATTCTTTTAATTATCATATAAAATAATATATTAAACTTTATATTTAAGTTATCATTTCATTAATTGTTTAATTTCAAAAATATAAAATAATATAAAAATAAAAATCTGAAAGAACTTACTACACGCATACGTCTATCAAAACGTTGACGCTTGAAAATCGCAAATTCAAGTCCCGTTCTCGGAATAGGTATTCGTTCGAAAGAACTTTCAGTCCAGAGCTATTGGAAAAATACTTTCAGTAAAGCCTAATAATTATTACTTTTACAAATGAGAAAGAAATGCTATAATTTATATCAAAGTAACAACCCGCTCCAGATGCAAAATTGGTGCCATGCCAGTTGCATGCAGTATCATCCAACATTTTGACTTTTCCATTCAATTTTCTCAACTTTCTTTCACACATTCTTTGGATTAACTATAACGAACACAACAAAATTTAAGGCAAATGGTTCGGGCACTTCTTGGTTTAATTTAATCACGAAATTTAATAGTGGTCTAATTTCCGCCCACAATTTTTTTACTGCTGTTACGCAGAAGTAATGAATAAATAAGCTTTAGCTGCCTTTTTAAAATTCCAGAATCATATATAATATGTAAATAGGAAAGAAAATTGTTGTTATTTTAAGACTTACCTCTAAATTGTACATGAAATTACGTTTGAGTCACTGATTTGATACTGGGTTCATTAATTTATTTAGCACTAGCTGACCCGCGCAGCTTTGTCCACGAATAAATTAACATGTCGTCGATATAGTTTTCCATACAAATGTTCATCCTTCACTTCTGCTTCATATCTCTTGTCTTTTTTATATGAGATCAACAATTATTCCCATCTCACATTTCATCAATATTGGTTTAGGGGTTTAACCGTGACATCATAACAAATGAACAGATTTTCACGTTTACATAGTATGAAAAAGTATAAATACGATTTTCGACCTATTTTCTGTAAGAAAAAACTTGTGAATTAATAATATAAGAATTTAACATAAAATATAAAGTCGAAAAAATATGTTGTTTTATATAAACACGACAGGACTAATGTGCGAATTTTATAAAATTTCTTGGACAGTGTGTAATCGAATAAAAATCAAGCTACTTACCTAAAGACGCACTTTTAAACGTAAATTCTTTATTCAAGAATCTCAATACTATCTTCATAACTGTCAAATATTTAAATCGAAAACATTATAACATGAGTACATAATTTCAAAGAAGAAAGTTTTTTTCGGAATGGCTAAATTACTGCTAGCCTTATGGGCTGTTACACCTTCACTGGTCGCGGGGGCGAGCAGAGTGCTCAGCCAGAATTTATAGGTGTAGGGCTGTACGCCCTCCGCCCTAAGGGTGTCTCCTGCGAGACCGAACCTACGCTTAGGGTGTGGTCGTGATTTGCGATGAGAGGGCTAGTGGCATTGTTTTGTCCGTCGGCCGAATCTTGCCCTTGGGCTCGGTTCGCCGAAGGTCGAAACAGGGGTCCTCGTCGCCGCCGGCGGCGACGGTGTCGCGAATGTGGGTGTGTAATGTTATCGTGTAAACTGTTGGCCAGAGTTATCGGGTCATCAGGATCGGTAAGAACGTGACGGGGCCTACGTAATTTGGGATCAGGATTAGGATCTGGGATGTAGTCAGCGGCGGCTACCATCAGTGGGTTCGGATGCGAGATGGCACGATCGAAATATCTTTTAGAGATTTCTTTGAAATGCTTTGCTAAGCTCGGCAATTCAAGATCGTTATGGAGGTCTACGTTGCGCATATGCCACGGTGCTCCCGTGGCAATACGCAGCAATTTATTTTATACCACTTGCAACGGTTGCAAGTCCGTACGGGGGAGATGGGCAAACGCTACGCAAGCGTATGAAAGTATGGGGCATACGACGACTTGTAAAGTGTAAGAAAGAGGTGACAATCGCGTTGATCCTTTTTAAAACATTACATAGCAAACAAGCAGATGACTCTCCTGACGTAAGAGAAACCATCGCCTAGACAACAAAGGTATTCATGGTGCGTTGCTATATCTGTGGCAGAATGGCAATGCCACATGCATAAGACTATCGGCTACCTTACCTTCCCAAACGAAATACGACAATGACAAGTATTTACGTTATTGCGGCAAGAATAGGTAAAGCGGTGGTAATAAATAACTGTGTACGGTATTCCAAAACTCTCCCAACAAGTCCCTGATTACGATAGTAGTAACACGTACAGCCAATCCTTTGCCTTTAACAAACTGCTAGGCAGAATGAGAGATGGTATATTCTTCAAAGGGAGTCCGGACCTATACTTGGTAATTCCTGTCTCACGAATGCGTTATGATTGGTACGAAAGGAATCTAATGCCACATGTATGCTTTTCCTCTCAACGGGACATAAGAACGAGAACTACCAACGCTATTACGATGGGATCAGGTAAAGTAATAGTAAACTCGAGAGAGCGAACCACCAGCGCGATTCTGGCAGAAGAAAGTTAAGTAATAGTAAAGCCAGGAGAGCAAACTAGCAACTTTGTTGCAGAACAAAGTAAAGATATATAGCAAAGCCGGGTGCGCGAACCATCCGTGCTATTTCGGCAGAAGAAGATAAAATAATAGCAAATCTGGGAGAGGAAACTAACAACGCTGTTGTAGCAGAAGAAGGTACGACGTTACAAATGTCTGCCACCTTGTTTGATTAGTAACGATAGTATTAACGACAGTGTTTTTTTAAAGGAGCCCGGAAGTACACGGGGATAGTAATTCATGATAAATATCAGGATTAATCTAATTATTGTAATTCGAACAAACACTGTACCTATGATGTAGAAATTTTAAACCATCACCAATGAACAATGTAAAAAAAATCTTTCACCTGTTTATAATTACTAGCGATCGCCCTGTGGCCGAAATTCGATCACAGATTAAACATAAAAATCTTTTTTAAGTTTAATAAGAGACTTTAGATGTAAAGAAAAAAGTATACCTGTCACATGAATGTAGTGTGTGTAATATTTATTTTTATCAATTGAATGTATTTCTAGTGAATAATTATTTAAAAATATTGAATTTCTGCAATCTTCCGCAATGTAAACTTCAACTGTATTTCTCTAATCTAAACCCCTGTTTGGGTGATTGTCATAAAAATGGGTACAAACTTATTGCTTCACGTATATTTTTTTATAATTAGAACATTTTTTTTAATTAATAACGGGCTGATTTTTTGTGAACAGCTTCGGTTTGATAAGACGCCCATCTTTTCTATCTTCAAAAAATCTCGAATCGAGTAACTAATAAAGATGGACACAAAGAAAACTTTTAGTGTCAGACTAAATATTTTCACTTTACGTGTAGGACAAAATAACCCATGAATTATAATAATAATTAACAAGCTGTTGTGAGAAAATTAGGTTGTTTTTTAAATTGATTGATTATATCAAGTTAAAAACTTATAATATCGAATCTTTATAGTAGAGGACTCGTCAGAAAAACCATCGAATGTCTGGGAAAAAAGTTTTTTGGTGTTTTTAATATAATCAAGCGATTAAAGTAAAAAAATAATTATTATTAGTAAACAATATTTTCCTTCCCGAATTAAAATGTTCGAAGCCCCCTAAGTTTATTAGTTATCCGATTCAAGATTTTTCAAAGATAGAAAAAATAGGCTTCTAATCAAGACGAAGCTGTTTATAAAAATTCAGCTGGTTATTAATCAATAAAATTGTTACTTGGACCACGGTCTAAAAACCCTTAGGGAAAATAAGAAACTTATTCCATGATGATGCCATTTATCAATACTCGACCACATCATGGTCTAGTTGTTAGTTTATTAGGATTAGAACATGAGTCCTCGGTTTCAATTGCTGTGTTCGGCAAAAGTGTTATCGACATTTTTCGGGGTTATTGTTGAAAATGGTATCTCAGTAGTAGCTTGGAGTCTGGCGTTGGTGGGTTATCACACCTGTGCTTTTAATGAGCAAGTAAAGTTTTCAGTCCTGGTTATTGAAAGGAACAAGGGACAGTCATATTCAGGTCGCCAAAATGCGGTGATTAGGATAACAGTGCTGGTGAATCGCAAAATCTATTGATACTATGCAAAAGAGCCTTCGTAGTCATATATCTTACAAGCATCAATACTGTAAAAGGTGTCTAGTCAATAAGTATATTTTCCTGACGAACAGACATCACACATTGACAAGCACCATTCACCAAAAAACAGACATCCGCGTACTATAATGTACTAAGTGAAAAGGCTTTAGGAAAAATATTGAGCATAATAAGTGACATAGAAGCCTTTGCAATGATTATTTTGAGTTTTTAAATTACATCAAAAAATAATATTCATTTAAATTAGTAAGCATGGTAGTAGCAAAATTATTTTGTTGAGGGTTTTCCTTTTATAATCACCCAGTATAATAGTCAAAATAAATTCCGATAATGGAACTAATTTAATTGGAAGTGCATTTTAAAGCAAGGATATCTAATTATGGACGAAGAAAAGCAACTGAATGCTAAAAGTTCATATGCAAATTGGTTTGAATTAACTTTATATATCCTTTTACGAAACAAGATAACATTTCCGTAAGAAAAGTTTAAGATTCACGTTGCATTTACAAATTTCTTTAATATTATGTAACACGAGGGATTTGGATTTAGACCTTAATGAAGTAAAAATGAAATATGAAAATTATTCAAATCGCATTCAAAATTTCGTTTTTGTTCTTTTCAAAGGAAAATAGATGATCTGCATACATGCAGAGCAATTCGAAAGATTGAGAGAGTATCATCGACATCACGTAGTAAATGTAGATTTTATTTCAAGGACAAATAATTTTATACAATTAAAAAACAAACAGGTTTAAGGTTTTCTTGAGGGAAAATGACAATATGACAATAGCTAAGAATTTTGTTTATATAGAGTTACCTATTGCTTAAGAGAGCTGCACTTACAGATACGGCCCAAACCCGACATCGGACCAGGCATTTACACCAAAGAAAAAGAGTTTGTCAGGGACTACATTTCAATATCCCTGTCAGCAAGTGATAATCCCATAACTTTTCCGCAAAGCACGATAATAAAAATAATAATCTTTATTAATTAAATCTTAGTACATACACAAATATTTAGAAGATGAAAATTGATGATGAAGATGAATAGATATCATTTTTTTTTTTTAGTTTTATTTATTTATATTTATTTAGTTTATCAGTTATAGTTCTTAAATCATAGCATAATAGCATAAGTTTTTTTTTACTATTTCCCTGTACATGTTTTTAATTATCCTGTTCAGTAACTTTTGTTATTATTATTTAATTTTAGATTTTGTGCACAATGTCTGCTGCTTCTTTATCATAGCTTCACAAGCTGGGTAGTTTGGAAGAAATCTTTGTATTTAGAGATAAGTTTACGTTTATGTACAATAACCTATTAAATAATTGAAAAATAAATTACAAAACATTGTGATACCCATAATATGTTGTAAAATATTGTTGTCGAATTTTATTTTTAATTACACTACTTAAACTATGAACTAATTAGATGATACACCGATAATTTCAGCAAACGAAACCACGTAAAGCACTAGGCGCAGGTGCCATAACACAAATAAAGCACTTCGTCATCTTTCTTATCCTCATCACTCAACTCTCTGGAAATTCTCCAGTGCATCCTGCACACTGGTAAATTCCCAGAAAGTTGAAAAACAGGTCGTACAATCATGATACCCAAACCGGGTAAAAACCCTCTTCTCCTAAACAGCTAAGGACCCATCATTCTACTCCCCAAAATGTCTACTCCCCAAAAAGTTAATCATCAGACTCTGACTCTAAACAATCGTTAATTATATTTCCTTCATCAGTAGTATAAGATAAGATAGGAAAAGAATCAACATACTTAGTTATATAAAATCAGTCCATCCTGAAACAGTGTTACCAAATCCTTCTTCTTAGCCTTTGAAATTGGTATCCAGGACTTGTATGTATTTTTAACGTTTTATTTTTACAAAACATTAAAAAACATACTTTATGTGACTACATAACACATGATCTCTGTTTCTTCTTTGTTTTAGACGCAGTAATCTCATTTTTTTTTTGAAAGTCATATCACTTAGTTTATATTTGTAAAACACTGATACCAGAGACTCGTGTCTTACTTATATCAATTCGGTGTTCATCCACTTGACCGTTTCATTATTTTGTTTTTTACCATGTTGCAATTCAATGAATTTTCCAAAGCTTTTAAATCATATAAATCGGGGTATTTCATCATAATCACATCGTAAAGATTGGGTTTGGATCTCGCAGAACTGACGATTACAGTGTACTCTCTTGCAGTAAATATTTTTTATGCTTTTGGGTACACTCTATAATTGCATGTATGAAATCAGGCTCCAGGTAAGAGTGAACAAATTCTATATATTTAAAGTTAACTGTTTCCAAATGAGGAACGTATATAGGGCATACACATACAATTGTGCTAATGTGTTATATTTGTTGCGATTCTGACCACTGCAGGTTGTTGCACTGGTCTTGCGATGAAATTGATGTTACAGTTTTTACGTTTTCAGGTAAATCTATAAAGAACTTGAATGAAACTAAACTAATTTTAAAAAGAAATGGTTCTTCTGCTTCTGGCACTTATGGTACTTAGATCATTAGCTATGGATGCGCTTGCTTAAAGAGCGTCGGCGGAGGCTGTCTCCACAGCGGTACCGAGGCTGCAGAGGTGTTGCCATCGGTTATGTTGTGACAAAATTGGTTCTTACTACAGACAAATATAACGGTACCGATGCAGCAAAGTTCTTTTGTACATCACCGTTGACATCGGGCATTTTCGTTGGAACATTGATCGTTTTTGTTGGAGAGTACACGTTTACTGTAAGCGGGGGATAGCGGTGTCAGCAGGGCAGAGGAGATGAAATGTGAAGCACCAGCGGCATCAGAAACTTCTGTGGGAATGTCGGTGGGGGCAGCAGGATTCCGTGAGAAAGTCGGCGTTCCTTGCAAGTGAAAACGGAGGCATCAAGGCAGCGGAGGTGTCATGAGAAGCAGCTATGCTATTGAGTGTTTCAAAAGGAACTTTAGCGTTTACTGCAGGCGGAGATAGCGGCACCGCGCTAGTGAAGGCGACGTGTGAAGCACCGGTAACATCAGGGTCTTCTGTTAGAATATCGGCGTTTGTTGCAGGCGGAAACAACGACATCAAGGTAGTGGAGATAACATGTTATGTACAGGTAACAACAATTTCTTTTGTTGGAAAGTCTGCATTTGATGAAGGCGGGGATGGCGACAGCGGGGCAGTGCAAGCAATATGTCAAGTACTGACAGCATCAGGGGATTCTGTGCAAACGGAAGCGTTTGTTGCAGGCGGTGACAGTGGCAGCGGAGCAGTGGAGGTATATGTAAAGCAACAGTAAAATTAGCGTCTTCTGTTAAAACATCTATGTTTACTGCAAGCGGGGACAGCGACAGCGGGGCAGTGAGGGAGACATGTGAAGCACTGGTAAATTCAAGGGCTTCTGTGGGAACGTCGGCATTTCTTGCAGGCGGGGACAACAACACCGAAGCAGTGGAGACGCAAACATGTGACGCGTTTGTGAAACATTCAAAGTTGCTGTGAAGGATTTTTTACGTGTATTTTTGGGTGATTCTATCCGTGAATCAAAACTTCATTTTTCTTTCTTTTTAGGGCCACTATTTTCTATTTCCAGGCCAATTATCGCTATTTTTCATCAAAGTTCACGTATTGTTATACCTCAGACGCGCGGTGAACGGCTGTGCTAAGTTCCCTCCGAAATAGAAACATATTTTTCAATACTTAATCCAATATTATGAAATACATTGTTATAAAACGTATTTGCGAGTAAAATATCAATCACATTAATAGAATTTATGACTAATATTTGTCAATGCCTTGGTTAATTAAATTAAACAATTAATGTAACAACACAGAATACTAGAGATTAACAGAAGTCAATCTACATACAAGTAATATTCGAGCAACTCACACAGACACCTCTCACGGACGCGATATCTCGGACTGGTTCGGGACAGTTTGTTCCGAATTTCCGACTTCTGTTAATCTCCAGTATTCTATGGTAATACTCTCGAGCTCCTGTTGTTTACTTAGATCTTTGTTTTTAAATCATTTACAACGTTTGTCTACATTTTATTCTTCCCTATCTTAGTATTTCTAAAGCACTTAATATTTTTTACTATTTGCTGTCGAGTGTTTTAACATCAGTTATACCATATGTCTACCGGTACTTAAAAAGGTTAATGTCCTTTAATATAATTGGGAATCGAAAGTTACAAAATGACAAATGTAATAAAAATATTTCGCTTATTTGTCAATCATAGTAAACTCAAGGGAAATGTTATAAATATATTTAGCATTTTCTGTAGTTTAAACTGGTGGTAAATAACTGTCATTACACTTTTTGGCTTCAAAATGACATCACTTACTTTGAATGCACAAGTCCAGTATAGGCAGAAAGAGATGGAATTTAGTCAATTGGATAAGTGCGATCGGTGGAGCTTGCTTTTTTTATACATTTGGCATTTAAATGTTAAATTATCAAAATTGTGCAGTTAGCATATTTGTCTTCTAGACCATCGATTTATACTCATCGCACAAATGCTTGTCCCCGTCGGGGATCAAACCCGAGCCCTGTTGATTGCGTAGTCAGGGTCGCTAACCACTCGACCAACGGGGCGGTATCTATACATATAATAAAACAGTAACGAAACCAAATCTGTACATGAAATATTTCTTTAAAAAAAAATTGCTGCGTATTGTATATATGCGTACAGGACATAAACCCCAAAAAGATAGAAATTGAATTTTTTGTCTGTTTGTCTGTCTGTTCGCTTTTCACGCAAAAACTACTGAACGGATTTTTACAAAATTTTGTGTAGTAATAGCTAATTACCCGGGTTAAAATTTAGGATACTTTTTACCGCGGGAAAATCTTTCGTTCCACAAGAAAATACAATTACTGGTTCAGCAAGTTCAAATATTAAACATTAAAAATTACGCAAAACCCTTTCTTTAATAGGTTATATCCATAATTTTTTCTTTTTTAAATAGTTCACATTTGCATTGATCAGTTTTTTATAAATATTTAACTAGATAAATGCAAAATTTAGTTCGAGCTTCAACTAACTACGAAACGGAATTCATGTACGTGTTGGTTACTCTTTACTGCACAAAAACGTCGTATACTCATCTATACTCGTACATATAATAAAATCGTAGGAAAGTCAAAACTGTACATTGACAATTTTTTTAAAAGAATACTTGGGGCGTGATCTACAATCGATATCAAAGCCAAAAATATAGTTTTTTGTCTGTCTGTTTGTCTGTTTGTCTGTTTGTCTGTTTGTCTGTTTGTCTGTTTGTCTGTTTGTCTGTTTGTCTGTTTGTCTGTTTGTCTGTTTGTCTGTTTGTCTGTTTGTCTGTTTGTCTGTTTGTCTGTTTGTCTGTTTGTCTGTTTGTCTGTTTGTCTGTTTGTCTGTTTGTCTGTTTGTCTGTTTGTCTGTTTGTCTGTTTGTCTGTTTGTCTGTTTGTCTGTTTGTCTGTTTGTCTGTTTGTCTGTTTGTCTGTTTGTCTGTTTGTCTGTTTGTCTGTTTGTCTGTTTGTCTGTTTGTCTGTTTGTCTGTTTGTCTGTTTGTCTGTTTGTCTGTTTGTCTGTTTGTCTGTTTGTCTGTTTGTCTGTTTGTCTGTTTGTCTGTTTGTCTGTTTGTCTGTTTGTCTGTTTGTCTGTTTGTCTGTTTGTCTGTTTGTCTGTTTGTCTGTTTGTCTGTTTGTCTGTTTGTCTGTTTGTCTGTTTGTCCGTTTGTCCGTTTGTCCGTTTGTCCGTTTGTCCGTTTGTCCGTTTGTCCGTTTGTCCGTTTGTCCGTTTGTCCGTTTGTCCGTTTGTCCGTTTGTCCGTTTGTCCGTTTGTCCGTTTGTCCGTTTGTCCGTTTGTCCGTTTGTCCGTTTGTCCGTTTGTCCGTTTGTCCGTTTGTCCGTTTGTCCGTTTGTCCGTTTGTCCGTTTGTCCGTTTGTCCGTTTGTCCGTTTGTCCGTTTGTCCGTTTGTCCGTTTGTCCGTTTGTCCGTTTGTCCGTTTGTCCGTTTGTCCGTTTGTCCGTTTGTCCGTTTGTCCGTTTGTCCGTTTGTCCGTTTGTCCGTTTGTCCGTTTGTCCGTTTGTCCGTTTGTCCGTTTGTCCGTTTGTCCGTTTGTCCGTTTGTCCGTTTGTCCGTTTGTCCGTTTGTCCGTTTGTCCGTTTGTCCGTTTGTCCGTTTGTCCGTTTGTCCGTTTGTCCGTTTGTCCGTTTGTCCGTTTGTCCGTTTGTCCGTTTGTCCGTTTGTCCGTTTGTCCGTTTGTCCGTTTGTCCGTTTGTCCGTTTGTCTGTTTGTCTGTTTGTCTGTTTGTCTGTTTGTCTGTTTGTCTGTTTGCCTGTTTGTCCGTTTGTCTGTTTGTCTGTTTGTCTGTATGTATGACCGAGGTAAACTCAAAAAGTACTCCATAGATTTACTTCAAATTTTGCATGAATATTACTAATAGGTCGGGTCAACATATAGGCTACATGTTATCACGCTATCACCTACGGGGGAGAAGCGGTGTGGAGTAAACGAAGTCCGCGCGGATGAAGTCGTGAGCAACAACTAGTCTATACATATAATAAAATCGTAGGAAAGTCAAAACTGTACGTTGAATATTTTTTAAAAAGAATACTTGGGGCATGATCTACAATCGATATCGAAGCCAAAAATATAGTTTTTAGAATTTTTGTCTGTTTGTCTTTATGTATGTCCGGGGTAAACTCAAAAAGTACTGCATGGATTTACTTCAAATTTTGCATGAATATTACTAACAGATCGGGTCAACATATAGGCTACATATTATAACGCTGTCACTTACGGGGGAGGTGCTGTGCGGAGTAAACGAAGTCCGCGCGGACGAAGTCGCAGGCAACAGCTAGCCATCAATATAATCGAATAAAAGTCGAATGTCCATAAAGTTG
Source organism: Apodemia mormo (assembly GCA_036924255.1). NCBI lineage: Eukaryota > Metazoa > Arthropoda > Insecta > Lepidoptera > Riodinidae > Apodemia > Apodemia mormo. The sequence continues at coordinate 25,693,163 of JAUPFN010000004.1, read as the reverse complement.
ATAAAAATATGTAAATAAGTTGATAAAATGTATATTAATAATTAATAACTATAACAGACCTTCCGAAGAAATATTCGCTAAAGTACTGAAACCTGGTACGTTTATTAACAGAACAAGTTCATTATTAGTCGAGAGTGCATGACATAGTTAAACACTTACGGCGAATAGAGTTTTAGACCTTACAAGCGGCCAATTAAAAGTTAAATGTCTAATTCTTGTTAAACTTTACCAAGTCCGTAACTAGTAGATTAGGTTGAAAGTTTCAGAACGCATACAGCGTAGTAAAGCGGGTATCGATAATTTCTTCTTTGAAGCTGCTGTTTTTTGAAAATTTACGTCAAAATTAATATTTTATTAAAATGGTTGTTATTCTTCTATTTATATACTTTTTAAATTGATTGAACTATTGTGAAAGTAATTAAAAAGTGTTTGAATAGTTTAGTGCAAGAAAGTTATTTAAATATAAAAATAATAAGTACCTACTAAGCGAATGCCAGTCTTTAGCTTTGAGAGTTGATAAGTACTTCGATCAGTACCTTTTACGTAGAATCGTATCGACTTTATTACTTACCGTAAATAAATTCCTAACGAGACATCAAACATCTCTACCTAGTGGTCATGGGATAGTTAACATATTTAGTCTTTGATTGTCTCTTACAAGGTATTTGGAAGGCAAAAAAACGATTTATTTACATACGAGCTTAGATCAACAATGTTTCGTAAACCTTCATGTTTTGCTGACAGACAATACATAAGACAACATGTTAACGTCATTGTTGTAGAAAAATATTCATAATCTCGTAACAAGCCGTCTTTTATATTTTTCTCTATTTGTATATACGAGTACAAGATTCAAATTTCCTCTGTAGTTTAGTAGGCAGTTTAAGAAAATGAGTGCCTAAATATCTCCCCACCTGGCTAGATGAACTAACCTTAGGTGCCCCACAGACCTACAACAATATTGCGTAATACTTTTATTGTGCAATAATATTGTAGGTAGGTAGTACAAGATTCAAATTTCCTCTGTAGTTCAGTAGGCAGTTTAAGAAAATGAGTGCCTAAATATTTCCCCACCTGGCTAGATGAACTAACCTTAGGTGCTTCACAGACCTACAATAATATTGCGCAATACTTTTATTGTGCAATAATATTGAACACCCCTTTGTTTCCAGACGTTCAATAAATTCACTCAATAAAATTGACAAACCAGTCTGATCAATATTTTCGAGCGAGTAACATGACGACGAAGTTTTGGCGGCAACCATGCTGGTGATTTTGTTAAATAAATCTATACAATTCTATATACACTCAAGTAAAAACTCCCGTTCTTCATCTTTTGTTAATTGGTTTTGTTTCGATCAACACTTATATTGATTAGTGAATTGGCCTGAATGTCGAATTTCGGCTGAATTTTGGGTTTCGGCCGAAAGTTAAAATTCGATCAAATGTCGAAATTCGGCGGAATGATGTATTTCGGTCACATGTTCAATTTCGACCGAGTGTCGAATTTCGGCCAGTGGTCGAAATTTTGGTCCATTCTAGTAATTAACTATTAAATTAACAAGATGAATAAAATTACCGCGAAATGACGAAAATTTCTTGCTCGCCATTTTACTCGCCATTTACGATACGACCATACATTAGATCACGACCGTTCCAAGCTCTAAAGTGAAAAATATTGTGCAATATTAAACCTACACAGTGCAAGAAAAAATATTGTACAATAAAAATTAAACCCGCTCAAACTTTCGTTCAATCATTGTGCAATCTTCAGTATTAACTCTAAACGATCAATAATATTGTACAATACGTAATATTGCGCAATATTATTGTAGGTCTAGGGGCCGCCAAAATGTCTAACATCATAACTATTATTAGGATACTTGGTAGTGACGATGTTCGCAAAATATTTACTACGACTTGAAAGCGCCGCTTTTTACTAAGACTTACATAATACATAGGCCACATTTTGTGTTTCCATGGGAAATATCTAAAAATTATCATTTAAGATTAATTATTTTAATCGGGAAAATTTATCTATCAATATTATACGCCTCACACAATCTGACTGAGTCTTTGTTACACACTGTATTTGCGCTTTATTTAATGAATATACTTATATGTTAACGTAAAATTGTAAAAACCATTAGTTTTTAATATACTTAAGGAGTTTGTAATTTAGGTTGGTTAGCAGTTTCTTATAATATTTCTACGATCGATTATAATATAACGGCGTTTACATTTTTACAGTGACATATACATTTACACGCGATTGCAGTTTGTTTACCCCACATAAGAAACAATAAAGTTATGGTAATTAAATAATTGACCCTGAATGATTGATCCAATTACAGTATTAATAATTGCACTAATACAAATAAAATGTACATAGATACTTACAGTTTTAAAATCTTGCTGTTAAAATCACTTTTAGTAAGCAATGATTTGGCAGGCCTTTTGTAATTAATGTGGAAATTAGAAAATATAGACAAATCAGAAATGTATCAAAAACGTAACATATACGTACGTAGGTACATTACAATGAACATATTTCCTTTTTCAATTACTTTATGAATAATAATTACTGAGATTTCAAATGCTTGCGGGATTGAACTCGCAAAATTCTTCTTAATACTTCACAGTATTCCTCTAGGTTCTTAAATGGATAGGCCAGTTGCTTACATAAAAGAACAGAATGCCAAAAAGATTTCGGCGCTAGAACTTTTGTTTTTTTAAAACAGCTAGTTTGTTTTCTAATATCATCACAATATTGGCGTTATGATCAGCGCTCGTCACTGATTGGGTAAGCAACGTATTGTAATAATTAAATCATTAGTGCATGATATAAATAAGAACGACAATTTGAAAGCTGAGTATTTACTAGGTGGTAGAGTTCTGCATTGGCTCGCCCGGGTCAGGTACCGCCGCCTTACCTATTCCTGCCGCAATAGCGATAGTGCTTGTCGCTGTCGTATTCCAGTTTGGAGGGTAAGATAGCCGGTAAACTTATGCATGAGGCATTAGACCTCGCCACTAGATAGCAACACACCATTAACATCTTTCGTGCCTATATGCGATGGTTGACTCTTTTCATTAGGAGACCCATCTGCTTGTTTGCTATCTTATGATATAAAAAAAGACTGAAAAAGTTGTCAAGGACAATTCTATGTAAAAGGTATCAAGTAAAGATTTGTATAATTATCGTTATGTATATACATTCTTTACATATTTATATGTACCTATTACGTACATTTCTGGTAAGTATATGGATTTCAAAATCATATATAAATAAATGTTTTATTTAAATAAACTTAAACTATAAAAATGTTGACCCGTCAATAGTGCAATAAAGCACTAATTTTTGATGAATCAGCTATTATTAACTTCGTGTAGATATATAAACCTCTAATATATCTATGATTATTATTAATAATATTTTTTCCCGATGGATGGCAACGCCACCACACACTGAGAAAATCCTATAGAATAAAGTCAGCAGGCTTCTTGTTTATCTACATTTTTGCTAAATATTTATATATTGTATGTTATTTTATTATTATATTATTAAAAGAATAACTTTAAATTACAAAAAATAATTAATAAGCTTGTATGTTATCACAAGAATTACTTTAAATTACAAAAAAAAAATAATAAGCTTTTTGTCTTCTAAATGATCTAAGATTTTATAATTTACTTATTCACACTTTTTTGTCCAGTTTCACACATACATCATATTTCAAACATTTTATAGCTTCGTAAAACATTCTAAAACCTTATACATTAGTCCCATAAAACGTTTATTTTTTATATAAAGTTAATAATTATGTATGCATAACGCGATATTTGTTCGTGAAAACCACAATTTTTTTAAATAAGCAAATATTTTTACAAACATACCTTAAGTTCTAAAATATATTCTTTTTTTTACGATTTTAATACAATATTTTTTCAGCGAACTTGCTCCAGAGAAGAATAAAAGTACATTCTTATTGCGTTAATATTAATTACCGCTCATTTTTAACTTCCCGCTACGTTTTTAGTGTACCTATAAAAGTTACTGGTTGGGCCCCGATTTTCGAAAATCGATTTTTCGCCACTCCACGTTCTAGGAACCTTTTCCAACTATGTATTTTCATGATGACATCAGTATGTTTGTTTCTAAGTTAGTAATTATAGCTAAAAGTACTTGAACACACCTGCTACTTGAAATACTATAATAATATCTACTAAAAAAATACTACTAAATATGCAAATACACACATAATACTTTTACCCAGCGTTGCTTTATTATTTCGGTAGCTACTCGTGTCATTTTACCTTCCTCCTAAAGGAATTTACTGATTTACCTCGATTTTCGAAAATCGAGTTTTCATGAGATCTCCACGTTTTGAGGTCCTAAGAAGCTTATCTATTTCCACAATGACGTCAGCATATCTGTATATATTGATGTTATGCTTGACCGATCGAAACGCGGTCTATATCAATTGATTGGAGTCCGCCAAACTCGCCAAACTTAAACTTTCTGAAAAATGTAACCAATTCGGCTTAGGAGATTTTGAGAAATTTTGAAAAATCTCAAAAAAAAATGTCGGCAAAAATAAAGTTTTAAAAATAGTTTCAGATTAATGTGGGTACCGATTAATTTTTTACCAATTTTGGATTGAACGACTTATTTTTTATTAAGATTGATTACAAAATGTAATCAGCTTTTTTCTCAAATAATTGCATCTAATGCCGTAAATTGGATTAAAATCGGCTTATCCGACGAAAAGTTTAGAAAATAAAGAGTTTTTTCGATAGACTTCGAGATTTTTGACCCAGTCGATTTTTAACCTTCTACTACTAAATACATTACAAACTCTTTGCTTTCTATGATATTTTAGTGTTTGAAAATCTGCCATATAAAACCCTTTCATAATTAAAATCAAATTAACTTTTCTAAACCTACAGCTTTTAAAAAATAATAAATATGATCTTTACAACAAACCTTCTTATTATTTACTAGCTGACTCGCGCAGCTTCGACCGCGAGTAAATTAACAAGTCATCAAGATAGCTTTTCATACAAATTACATCCCCTATATTTACCCTTTAAGGGTTGATTTTTGAAAAAAATATTAGCCTATGTTTGACCCCGGCTCCCAAACTACTTCCATGCCAAATTTCATGAAAATCGGTCCAGTGGTTTAGCCGTGAAAGCGTAACAGAAAGACAGACTTTCGCATTTATAATATTAGTATGGACTAGTATGGATGAAAATAAATTTCAGATTAGTAGGTATACCGAATGATTTCAAAATCTATTCGGCTCTTTTACTTAAAAATCTGCGTCGAATGCCGTAAATAAGATCAAAATCAACGACAAATTTTTGGCAAACGGGTTTAATTGTCATTACATCGTTATTTTGCAACCAGTCGATTTCGTAGTGAAGAAATTTTAGAGTTTAAATAATGAGGCGAATGCTATACAAAAGATCGAAATCGATCATCGATTTGAAAACAAAGAACTGTTCAATAATTAAAATACATACTGTAATTTCTGACAAACTTTAGATTTTTGAACCCTTTGAGCTCAAAAATATATGATTTGGTATAGCGGAAATTCTGTTCAGCTTAAAATACTTAAATTTAGCGGGAAGCAGTAGAGATGGCCTACAGGGTCAACCACTTTACATATTTATTAATAACATAATCCGCTGAACTTATCAATATACTAACTCCATTGTGTTTTTTATCCAGAATCACTCCTAAAAGTTCGGTCAAATTAGCTCGTTCCCATCAAGATATAGATTGGTAATTAACTAATTATTATTCTTTGTATTCTATAAATGTCTTCTATTTATAAAAAAATTAGCAATATTGGCATGCTGCCTGTAGAGTTTAAACAGCCCAGAGCTTGTTTAGCTGCCGAGGCCACGGCAGCTGTTAGCTATCGCAAGTGCTTTTTTATATCATAACCAACAATCAGATCGCTCTCTTGATGAAGAAAACAGCCATCACTATAGACACCAAAGATGTTTATGGCGCGTTGCTATTCCTTTGGTGAGGTTTAATGCCACATGCACAATTTTACCGGCTACATTAACCTCTAAAGTGGAACTCGAGAGTGACTAGTACTGACATTATTGTGGCAGGTATAGATAAGGCAGTGGTACCAGATCCTGGCGTGACAATGCAGAATTCTAATACCTAGTAGCCATGATGGTAGTGACTCGCATAGCCAATCATTCGCCTGTTGCGAACTGCCTGGCAGAACGGCAGACTTTGCCTCTTGTTTTAGTTGCATCACAGCCGTTATATTTAAGGTTTTTCAGAAAATTGAAAATTTAATACCTTAATTCACGGCTGAATCTATAAATTAAAAACAGAACATCAAGTTAAGTATATTATTTTTGTTCACACAAAACACACCGAAGCCCAAAACGACACTTACGAAAATAACATGATATTATTTAGCAAATTCTAATTAATTAACTACTAATTAATTCTATAACACACAACATAAAATTTTGCTATTAACATAAGTCCTCGAAATAGATCATCACGATAATTCGTGTCGATGCGTAACAGTGTTGTCGTGCACACGTCGTCCATGGAAGGCATGGCTTAACTAAAAATCGTGCGTAGCCTCGCAAAAACAAATCGATGACTAAAATTAAAATCAAAATGTTTTTATTAAGTATATACGTTTCATTATTCAACTTTGTATAACCACCGCCTGTACTAACCTTCAAGTTAATTCATCGATTGACTTCAAAATCTTATCAGCTTTTCTCCTTTAAAAACTGCCTCAAATACCATTAGGTAATTTAATCAAAATTGGTCAATTTAATAGGATTTATCAATGAAATAAATTAAAAAAACTAAAATGTTTTTTGACATTGCATCGAAATTTTTCATCCTATCGATTATTTAGCATAAGCAATATTTTAGATCTCAAAAATTGAGTTGAATGACATCATCGTTTTCAAAATATGCAGCTTTTCAAAAATTAAAATACTGCCATTTTTAACAAAATAGATAATTGAACTGAAAAATCTTATATTTTTTTCTCTTTTACATATTTTTTTAATCTTATTTCGACATTTTTCGGCCTATAGATTATATAGCTATGAAAACATTGTACAGCTCAAAAATTATGTTGAATGCCTTTCGAAAGATCAAAATCGGTCATCGTTTCCAAAATATACTCGTGAATACCCCAGAATGGTCTAGTGCCCACCAATGGATGTTGAGTTACCGATTCGAAAGTCTAGACCGGACATCAAAAAAACTTCGCACAAAAATTATTGAAATTAAATAATTATCTAAGAACAACCGAGAATTCTACGTACACATTTCGTTTTTGTTACCTACTAAAAATTTATTAATACATTTTGTTTATAGACAGGATTTTTACGGGTAAACGGTAACATTTATGGGTAAGAAATAATGGGTAAAAAACGGGTAACATTTACGGATAACAGATAGGTACTATTTCTTTACCTATTTGTTACCCGTAAATGTTGTAGCTGCAATTTTATTGGCTTAAGGATTATTAAAACATATTGTTGCGAATATTATAGAAAAGTGAAGAGTAAGTATACTGGAAAAATCTGGAAATGAAGAAATGGGACAGCTGCTACTATCGTCGATAAACATTAGCTGCCGTTACATGTGCAGTTATATCATAATGGATCTTCTCCCGTAAAGGATAAGGATGAAATTAGCGTATACTTTGACTTGTATACGCCTAAGTTGTTTTCTAGATTGCTGCCGAAATTTCGAGAATATTATCGAACTTTACCTTGTGTAAGGACGTATCGGCAAAAGCAAGTATGTTTTAAAAGTATTCCCGTGTTGGTTCCGGGCTCCTTTGAAGAATAGACAAACTGCCATTCTGCCAGGCAGGTCGTAAAGGCGACTAATTGACTATGTGAGTCACTAACATCGTGGCTACTAGGTGGTACAGTTCTGCATTGTCTCGCCCGGTGCTTGTACCACCGCCTTACCTATTCCTGCCGCAATAGCGTCAGTGTTTGTTACTGTCGTGTTCCGGTTTGGAGGGTAATGTAGCCGGTAAACTTATGCTTGTGGCATTAGACCTCGTCACAAGAGAGCAACGCACCATTAAAACCTTTGGTGTCTACAGGCGATGGTTGAAACTTTTCATCAGGAGACCCATCTGCTTGTTTGCTATCTTATGTTATAAAAAAAAGCGATTGATAGTGAACGGATAAGGACGATATAGTAAAAAGTGATAGAGGGATTTAGTCTGCACAAGGAAGTGTTTTAGTTTAGTGATTTGGACTAGCCGAATAGTTCTAGTGCGAATATAGTGACAGTGTTATTAGAGTTAGCCAGTGCGTATATAGGTACGTGTTATATTGTGGTGTTTCGTACTTTTAAATAAAAACTATAATCTCGTAACAATATGTTGTACAACGCGATCGAAAGTTAATTATGACAATTTATGTCCCATATTTTGCCATTTTCTTGCGAATCAAAACTTATAGGGTACCCATGATTTACGTTGATGTACGTTGAATTGTGAAATTTAACAAGAAGCAATGTCTTATTATCGGCAAGGAAAAAACATACTTCACTACTTATCGTACATGTAAAGGAAAAAATCCGAAAACCGCATGTCCAACTCGCACTTAACCATTTTTTTATAGACGAGGCCCTGGCCCCACTGAAGTATAACTTTAGATACGGCAATGGCTTTTCTGCTATTTTAGAACAATCTGTCGCGGAAATGTACCTATATGCTATTATTTCAACAGCTAGTGGCGGTCTTTTTATAAATTCTCACTAATCTCTCGTTTTTTGTTATCGTTGGTTTTGTACTTAATTGACTTGATTCGCATTTACACCTAACGCCAAAGCCACCCGCATTTTGATCGCCCCGTTGGTCGAGTGGTTAACGACCCTGACTACGCAATCCACGGAGCTCGGGTTCGATCCCCGACGGGGACAAGCATTTGTGTGATGAGCATAAATGTTTATATTTCCGGGTTTGGGTGTTTATTAAATATATTCCAGTATTTATATACGTATTTCTATGTATTAGTATCGTTGACTTACACCCATAACACAAGCAAATAATTTGCTTACTTTGGGGTTAGTTCCGTAAGGGTAATTTGTCCCGTGAATATTTAAAAAAAAAAGCCGAAGCAACAACGCCTTATGTAACTATAATAGGCAGTCACACGGTCTACTTATAGTAGGTTAAGTACTTACTGAATAGACCGTTAGTTGATGTAGACGCTCCTACTTATTTAACGCAGCTCTTGGTCCATTGTGTGCATTTAATTAAAATGATTGTGATTGTGATCAATATAACTATTTTTTATCAATATAAATTAATTCCAAATAACTAATAAAACATTAATTGACATTGTCATGGGGGTAAGGCGACGCTAATTAGTGCTTGTAGACCTTACATCCCCATTATGCCGCCGATGTACCTCATTAATAGGCGTAGGTATAATATAATCATTGTCATTTACAAAACAGACTGAGAAACCTGTAAATTAAATAAGAAATATTTAAAGAAAGAATAAAAAATAAAGAAGAAATATTCTTGTGATTCATTATTGTTAAACCCGCAAAAGAGAGAGAATATTATGTATATTTGTGCGATATGTTTATGCGTATGTCTTTGGGATCATAGTTCCCAAACGGATGGTTTGGTTTGAATGAGTTGGTTAATTACTGATTGTAAATGGAGAATCCATAAGTCGCAAAATTTGCAAAGAATATATAATTTAATATAATAATAAAATAAATAGAATTAAATAACGCACGCACATATTATATGTGTGTATATTATGTGTGTGTTATACCTACATGTACATCAGCGTGTGTGTAGGTGTGTAAGTAAACAATCCATAACTTTTGAACGACTTGACCGATCGAAACGCAGTTGGTAGCATTCGATTAGATTCTACTTAACCTAGACATCTTGAAAATTTTAACTGATTCGGCCCAAGAAAATTTGAAAAAGTTTGAAAAAACCTCAAAAATATTTTTGGGGAAACACTATTTTTTTAATATAACTTCCAGATTAATATACCGATCGAGCACAAAATCTAATTGACGTAGCTCTATTCCTCAAAGAACTGCGTCCAATGCATCAATTGCATAAAAATCAGTTTATCCGTTCGGGAGAAAAAAAAAATTGAAAAAAAAAAATTTTTTTCCACATAACTTCGAGATCCAATCAATTTTCGACCTTCTACAATATTTTAGTGCTTAAAAAACTACTTCAAATGCAGTTTCAAAAATCAAAATCAAATCAAGTTCTTTTCTGTTTTTTCAACAGCTTTTTAAATATTAATATTTTGTATTTTTAGCAATCTTACTTGATATTTTGAAAATAACTTTCAGGCTAATATGACCCATTGACTTCAAAATCTTGTCAACTTTTCTCCTTTGAAAAACTGCGTTTAATACCATTAAAATCGTCCATTTGGTTTGGGATTTTCTAGACGAAAATTTAAAAAAAAAACTAACATTGCTTCAAAATTTAGCGACCTATCGATTATGTAAAACAATACTTTAAATCCCAAAATTTATGTTGAATGTCATTTGAAAAATCAAAATTGATCCTTAGATAAATAATTGGTCTCACTGCGCTTGACTAGATACCGCCGACGTACTTGTCAAATGCGGCAACAAATACTACGCCGAAACCGGCGCGGCGTACTCGATTCAGTCACAAGCTGCTCTATATGACGTCATCCCTTTGCACATTGTCATATCACACACACTACAATATCGAGTTGCTGCGTTGCCGGACTGATTTAATTTTAATAATTTCTTCCGATGACTCGGACCACGCATAAATTAATAAAAGAATCTATTATTCAAGTTCATACAGTACCTACACTCAAATAAAAATATATCTAAAGTAATAATGAAAGAAAAACCTTTATAATTCAAAAATATTATTATTATATCATATATTATAATAAAAACCCAAATCCAGAAATACAAACATCTATGCTCATCAAACAAATGTTTTCCCTGTCAGGAATCGCACCAGAACTCCGTCGATTGCGTAGTCAGGATCACTAAGGGGCGGTCAAATTATTTAGTTATTGTTAAAACATACTACATTATTACATACATAATGTTACATAATGTAAAAAAATTGTTGTTGTAAAATTCTTAAATATTTTTAGCATGATTTACATGTTTAATACAAAATAACAAAAATTGTGCTTTTGTAGAAGTTTGGTGGTCTAAGCTTGGTCACGACATCATGCCTGAATGGCTGGACCAATTTCGGTAATTTTTTTTATTGTATTTGTGAATTGTAAGGAGAAGGTTCTTATAAAAGAAAATATTAAGAAAATTACGCGGGAAAAGTAGAAAATTTAAGAATACTTAACCACCATATATTTAATGCCATTTTGGCTGCGCGGAAGGACTTATATAAATTACGTGTCACGTTGTTTGTCTGCTATGGATTCCTAATATGAATGGCAAAACAACGTTTGCCGGGTCAGCTAGTAAATAATATTTATGAATCAGAGTTTTTTATTTTACGTTAAACATTTTTTCGTTTGTCTGTACTAGTTTTGGATTTAACAATAGATTTTTAAATTAATTTATGCGTGGTCCGAATCGCCGGAAGAAAAATATTCAAAATCAATCCGGCAACTGGGACCGCGGTTTTAGTTTATGCGGTCCCAGTCGCCGGAAACCTCTGCCGCCAAAACTTCGTCATCAGACATGTTGCTCGCACGAAAATATTGATCAGACTGGTTTGTTGATTTTATTGAGTGAATGTATTGAACGTTTGGAATCAAAGGGGTACCTATTCAATATTATTGCACAATTAAAGCATTGCGCAATGTTATTGTAGGTCTATGGGTCGCCCACGGATTTGCTCCGTGGGGTCGCCTTACATACATTGAAAGCGTATTTTAGTAATGGCGTATTGGCCGCAAGCTATTTAAGGTGACGTTATTTTCTATGATTTGAAATTAGTGCACTGAAAAAATTTTTGTAGCTTTGTCTATTATGAAAATTCGAACTTGTTATGTAGAAAGAGTTAAAGCCATTTTTGTATGTCCAGCGTTGGAATGTATACAATTTTATAATTTTAATTGTTTATGGAAAATAATGCCAAGTCCTTATCTTTCTCTTGTCAAAGAATATCTAGTTCCATCGTCTTTGTCTACTAGGGTAATTATAATAAGATCTACGATAGACAAGGCATCAAGGCTTTTGGTCATAGTCATCCCATAGCTACAACAAGTAAAAAAGAAGTATACGAAAAAAAGGCGGAAAACCATAGGTTTGTAAAGGCGCCCTTTTTAAAATTATTTAATTTTATTAATACCGAGTTTTTGTGCACAATTAAAACATTTTTAAGTGTTCAAGATTTTTATTGGAACGAAGTTCCTTACGGCAGGCTTGGAGGGGATAGGGATTTTGCTGCGCGACCGAACTGAAAAAATGTGATAGTAAAACCGTAAGAAAAATGCGTGGAATAAAAGCGTTAAATGAGACGTGCGCAGGCGCGACAGTCGCGTACACAAGCGAGTAGTGACGTTTAGCCGAAGGAAGTTCGTTCCTACCTGATGTCCCGCGACACCACATCATTTTTTAACTCTTAATAATCTTCCCCATCTACAATAGGGAAGACTAAAAAAAGAAAAAAGGACGAGTGCCCTGACCCCCTACATACAGATTCTTCTGATGCAGAATCTGTTATTGAAATGGAGAAGGACAAATACAAGATATGCAGACTACCTGGCTACTTGAGAAAATATGAGGATAATACAAAAAAATCCGAATACATTGTGTTCTTAACACACCAAGAGGAACACAAAACTTGGAGAGATGCGGACCGGCTGGCCCTTTCAAAGAGCCTGCGTGAGTACTGTGTATCAGGCATTATGCACCTAAAAACTATTAACAGATACAAAGTGGGCATAACGTTTGATCTAAGTAATAATGCAAATCTATTTCTTCAAAATAGTGATCTGCTGAATGAACTAATTTGAAAGCGTCAATTCCTGCTAAACGATATGTCACTACCTTATTCTGATGCAATTACGATCCTAAAACAAAAGATGAAGCAAAAATGGAATTATTACTATAGCCACATAATTCAAACTGAAAACAAAGGTCTTTGGTATGATTCACATAAGATCCATATCAATAGTTCGCCTTGGTTCTGTAAAATCCATATATAATATATGGACAGGAAATTTTATACAATTATCTTCCGACTTCGTTTTGGTCACAGTAAACTAAATTCTCATTTTCATCGTTTGAAAATGGTCAACAGTGCTGTTTGTTCAAATTGTAATCTGTATGAGGAAACTATTTCCAATATCATTTTTGATTGCTCATCCTTCGGCATTCAGCGCCTTGTGTTGTTGGATGAGCTAATCGAAATTTATGGTAGTCCCGATTTGTCCCGCGATCGACCACTGATTTGCTTGTTAATAGATGTACATATGTGTCTTTGTATAAATTTGTTATTAATACGGTAGGAGAATTGTAAATATATCTATTTCTATTCTGATAAAAAATATATATTAAAAAAAATTAAAAAAGAAAAATTCTTAAAACACTTAAATCCACGGTTTTAATTTTCTCTATTACTCATGAAATAAAAAAAAAAACGACTGACAAGGCAGCATGGCCTCTGGTCTTAGCCTGTCCCTTTGGGACGAAAGGAAAAAAAAGAAGTACCTATACGTCGCTAATATTTTGACATTTAAAATTATGGTGTTATGAAAATTGTTAATAAATAAAAGTTATGTGATTGACCTTTATAAAATATTGATAAATATGTCTGGTCCAACAGAATTAAGTTTTGATGAAATACTTAAGTTTATGCTCGCACACAACGGGAAAGTGACAAATCATGACTTAGTTAAACATTTTAAAGTGTTTTTGACGAATCCGGATATGCGAGGTAAGAAAATATTTTGTAATTTAATATTTTTTAAGCTAGTACTTAATTTTCTTTAAAATTAATTACGTATTAAACAAAACATATCAACTAGTTTTAAACTTAAGTATACATAACCTATATAACGTGTTGTCCTAACAGATGAAGCGAGAAATACATTCAAAAAACATGTGAACGCATTAGCTATCATAAAAAATCAAAATAACGAAAAATGGTTGATTTTAAAGAAGAAATATATGCCGACCAAAGAAAACGAGGAGTCAAATGAGACAAAAGTACCTGAACCTCCATCTGAGCCTGTCATTGAAAATGAGCCAGAGGAGGTTCCACCAGCTAGACCTCCACTACCTTTGCAATTAAATCAAGATTTTGGAATATTGGCTAACATAATACAGGATACTACACCTAACAGCCCCCTTCAAACTACCTATGAGTCTAAAGAAAACTTGGAGTTGCAAGATGACACTCCCCCAAAACTTCAACCCAGAAGGAAATCATCCACTGATAAATCCTTAACAGAAAAAAGATCTAGTATACCATCTAACAGTGATTTATCAAAAACAAATGATACAGAGCCGACGCTAACATCATCCCGTAGTGAAAGTATGTTAATTGATAGTGAGCAAAAGATATCAGTGAAGGAAAGAAAACAAATGTTCAACAGAATGGCTTCAGAAAGCGACGTATTAAAAACACAGAAGATGAACTTCAATACATCTGTAAGTATTGCAGTGTTATTAATTGTTTTATGTAATAATTATCTGAACTATATAGGTATGGGCAACATAATTACTGCATTTTTACATAAACTATTTGATAAACATGAAATAATTTTAATAAGAAACATTTATTTATTCACTTGCTGTGCCCGTGACTTTGTCTGCATGAAAAAAAATACCTACATAGTTTCCGTTTCTGTGGGATTTCCAGGATAAAAACTATCCTAAGTCTTTTCTCGGGTCTCAAACTATTTTTGTATCAAAGTTCGTTTAAATCTGTTCAGTGGTTTAGGTATGAAGAAGAGACAGACAGACAGAGAAAGTTACTTTCGCTTTTATAATATTAGTATGGACAAAATATAATGGTCCACCTTATCAGGTTACATATTTCAGTCCTAGAATGTACCATTTAACACCCAACATTAAAAATGTTGAAGCCCACACCGAATAAATTGACAATCTGGAATATCAAACTTAATAGGAAAATTAAAAAACAAAATTTGCATTCTAATTGTATTAAATAGAATTTGGTGATGTTTATCTTCTCTTCATTAGTTTCTCTCTAATCTTTCATTTGATATATATATATATATATATATATATATATATCAAATGAAAGGTGATTTTTTACTCTGATTTGATATATATATATATATATATATATATATATATATATATATATATATATATATATATATATATATATATATATATATATATATATATATCAAATCAGAGCGCGTATATATATATATATATATATATATCATATAACATGCGCTCATACAAAGTAAACAAATAATGGACACTATTATTTTTGGATTGTAAAACATAGTTTCGACTTCCGTATGACAATATGATAGGGAAATATGCTAAAGTGTATTATTTTGAAATTTAATGAATAAACTATGGGGTGGGCAAAAATTTTGACAGGTAGTGTATATCAAATGAAAGGTGACTTTTTACTCTGACCAACCAATATTTTATAAACACCATTTCATTATATTCCTAAGATATCTAAAAAATTGTATAATATTACACGCAAGTTATATAATATA
This sequence comes from Apodemia mormo, assembly GCA_036924255.1. Taxonomy (NCBI): domain Eukaryota; kingdom Metazoa; phylum Arthropoda; class Insecta; order Lepidoptera; family Riodinidae; genus Apodemia; species Apodemia mormo. Next base: position 25,677,467 of record JAUPFN010000004.1, on the reverse strand, counting down.
ATAGTATAATATTACTACACTCAAGTCCCATAAAACCCTTTTGCCATTTTATTCGAGTGTTTTGTATTGTGGTCTATTTGTGCTAAACCAGTCTATTTGTGCTGTTTTCAATGTGACTTAAAAGTGTATAATAAATTAATAAATGTAAAAATAAATTAATAAAAGCTATTATGAAAAAATTGGACTTTGGTATCAGGGTACCACCCTAACACCAACATTAAAAGTGTAAGGGATAAACCTTTTATCTAACTATCCTTAATATTAACCTTGTGATTAACCTCACTACAACTGAGGAGACATTCATATCCTATTTTTGCCGCTGTGCCAGTACAAGTCACTACTGTGTCCCAAGTTTTTGAGTGTTGCTAGTGAACTTGCACTTGAGGTTTAACACTTCAGCAGCAAAGATAGCAACAAATAGGCTTTGCGCCTGAGGTGTAACACCTCAGCAGCAAAGGTGGCGATGCATAGGCATTAAGTGTTTAATTCCTTACTTATTGATGTGAAAATATTTAAAGAATGCATAGGAATTGCAGTAGAAAAAAACAAGTAGCAAGAATTAAGGTGTTTAATTCATTACCCATGAAGTGTAACACTTGAGCAGCAAAGGTAGCAATACATAGGCATTAAGTGTTTAATTCATTACTTATTATGTGAAAATATTTAAAGAATAAGTTTTAAATATGTACACCTGAAATTCAATGTCATTTATTTTTTGTATATATAAGCTATTTGCGCATTATTGATTCACTTAACAAGTCACGGATATGTGAAAGTATGTAAAATGTGCTTCCCATTATTTCTGAAAATTACTCCAGTAATCAACTGACAGGCGACATCACTTATTATGAAAATAAATAATATTTTGTTGTATAAAATGGTAGTTAAATAATAAAAGTTGCCAAAAATGTGTTTTTGGCATTATTATAAGATTTTCCAAGATTATTTGATAAAATTTGGCTTCTAAAACTGGCATAATTAATTATTTTGTTTTCGTCCATTCTTGTCTGACTATTCAAATGACATTGACATAACTAAATGAAAATTGAGTTTACACGAGTCTAGTTAATGAACAAAATTCAGGCCATTCAATACAATTTTGACCTGTTAATAATCAGAGATTTTAGTTGAGGTTTTGGTTAGATTACAACATATTTCAAATCTATTGATATAAAGCATTTTATATTGTAGGTTCGGCAAGCTTGCACCAAACTACACATTTAAATATTTTAACCATGTAATTTAAAAAATATTTTAATAGTTTGGTGCAAGCAGATTGTAATAATAAAATCTTAATTATACTCAGTGATTTTTTATTTTTCATTTTCAATAGTAAATTAAAATCACTACCAAAATCACTACCACAAAATAACGACAGAAGACAATCTAGATACACCTAGTCTTCGAGCAACGCACACATAGACAGCTATCATGGACACGAAATCTCGGTAGTTTCGTTTCAATGCGAGAGCGGATGCAGCTAGTTTGTAATGTTAATGATATTTTCTGCCACCGTTAACAAACTGCCGCGGCATTTTGTTTAAATTATTTTTGGTTTGTTTGTAAGTTATTTATTTTGAATTTCGATTTTACTATTATTATATACTTATTAGAACGCCATTTATGTCATCAACTCAACAAGAAATAAAATAACATTGTTCACAATTTTTGTCTGTCTGTTCCGGCTAATCTCTGAAACGGCTGGACCCTTTTGACGGGACTTTCACTGGCAGATAGGTGATGTAATAAGGAGTAACTTAGGCTACTTTTATTTTAGAAATTTTTTCCACGCGAATGAAGTCGCGGGCACAGCTAGTCTATACATACAAATAAATAAAATTGGAGTGTCTGTAATATTAAAATAACCGCATTTAACTAAATGCATATGGATGTATACACAGTACATATACCAAAACAGCATTTTTTATAATTTTTGTTTGTCTGTCTGTCTGTTTGTTCCGGCTAATCTCTGGAACGGCTGGACCGATTTTGACAGGACTTTCACTTGCAGATAGCTGATGTGACAGTTTTTTCGAAATTTTTCCACGCGGACGAAGTCGCGGGCTCAGCTATTTTAAAATAAAAAGAACATCAATTTCATATAGTATTATTATCTCACATTTGATTATTTAATGTCATTATACATATTTAAAAAAGCTTTAAAAATATTAAGGCGAGGCATCGGAACAAACGAAAAAAACTGGTTCGCTAAATCACGTTTTTTTGTATTGATTGTAAAATAACAATTTTAGAAAAATTAGACCCTATACCTGAAGATATTATCTAAGGAATGTGCTAACTGATTACATGATAGAATGTACTTTACTCGATCATATAAAATTCCGAAAACAGGCTAAAAAATCTCTAAAACAAATAATTTGTTAATAATATTTCTAATCTTCCACATGATTTTTATATGGTGATATTTAGTTTTAAATACAAAAAAGAATGTACTAAATTTGGGTTTTAGGCTGAAGTCCTATGTTTATTTATCCAAATATTGACACGTTTCCCAGCGGTTTCAGAACATACCGCGCTGTACATTTCCTATAGAACTGACGCGCGTCAAAAGACCTTGCCTTAATAACCACATTTAAAATTTAAGTTATCTATACAAATAAATAAAATTGGAGTGTCTGTTTGTAATATTTAAATAATCGATTTTTACTAAATGCATATGGATGTATACACGGTACATATTACAAAATAATATTTTCTACAATTTTTGTCTGTCTGTCTGTTTGTTACGGCTAATTTCTGGAACGGCTGGACCGATTTTGATAGGATTTTCACTGGCAGATAGCTGATGTAATAATTAGTAACTTAGGCTACTTTAATTTTCAAAATTTTTCCACGCGGACGAAGTCTCGGGCTTAGCTAGTCATTTATAAAATCATTCTCCTTCATCGACATAGAATACCTTTAGACTCGTAACTTCAAACAAAATGTCTTTCATAAACGGCCCCGCGACGTTTGTTTTCTTTAAACAGCTAGTTTGTTTTTTATTACCATCAAGTAATAATGATTGGCGGTAAGATCAATGCTCGTCCCTGATTGGGTAAACATCGCATTGTTGTATTCAAAACAGTGGTGCGTGAAATTTGAAATAAGAACAACAATTTAACGGCCTGAAAAAGTAGTTAGGGAGGGTGCTATATGAAAGGTAGCAATGAAAGATTTGACTTAATTTTTAAACTAGTCGATTTTCAATATTTTACATTTTTTTAGTATGTACTTAAAACTGCTAAAATTGAATTAAGTTTTGTGACACACAGCTTTTTAATTATAAAAAAATTGCTATTTACAACAATTTATTTATTTTATTTATTTAAAATATTTTTTACACAAAATGTACAAAAGGTGAAGGTCTGAAGACATTTTCTACCAGTTAACCCTTAAGTTGTAATTATATATTCTAGATTGAAATATATTTATTAATGGAACCTCTTGAATATAATTTGGGAGATAATTCCAGAGACGTTTTGCTGTAAGCGTAAAAGATTCCAAATAACTTTCTGTGTTGTGGACTGGGACCAAAAGGGCATTAGTGTAAATAGAGCGCTGAATACGACCCTGGGTATAAAAGTAACGAAACCGTTCACGTAAATATGATGAGAGAAAGGATCATGCGTATTTAAAAAAAGCAATATAATATGATCATTCCGACGGTTACGCAAGTCCAACCGTTTTAATTGAGATCGAAACTGACTTACGTGACCAAAACCTAATTATTCTTCTTAATATTTTTAAAATAACTTTAAGACTTCACGTTTTTCAAATCTGATTTTAAGAAACTGGTTAAATAATACAAATTTAATTTACGTGAATCTTTTGCTTTGCTTGATTCGTTCGGGATTTATTTACAACATACATTTAAAAAAAAAATCTTTTTGACATTATTTTGTTATTTTTCAACTAATCGATTTTGAAGTTAAGAAAAAATTTAAGTACTCGCACTACTTTGTTGTGGAACCAATTACCGGCAGGGGTGTTTCCAAACGGATACGACTTGGGGGCCTTCAAGAAAAGAGCTTACTCATTCTTAAGAGGCCGGCAACGCAACTGCAAGACCTCTAGTATTGTGGATGTCCATGGGCGGCGGTGATCACTTACCATCAGGTGCACCTCCTGCTCGTTTGCCCCCTCTTCTATAAAAAAAAACTCAAATATTGAGTCAAAGGATCAAAATCGATCATCGTTTTGAAAATACACAACGGTTCAAAAAAAAGAAGAAAATTTCCTTCACACCCGTATCCCCGAAGAGGTAGGTTGAGGTACAAGTACACCCACGATTTGCCGAAGATATTTAGCCCCATAATGTGACAGGTGGTGGAAAATATTTATATTTTTAATAAATTCTAGAGTTATGAAATCTTTGAGTTTCAAAAATCTTTGTTTTAGTATACTTTTAGTTCCTTTAAGCTTTAAATACCTAGCCTAGCTAGTGTATTTTGTCGGAATCTATTTAAAAGACCAATTCGTTTTTAATGTAGGAAAGAGAACACACAAACATCTTGTACTTCAAACTGGAAAAAATCAACAATAATTAACTTATTTCATTGAGCATAATACCGTCCCTTTAGAGGCACAATTGTGTTAATGCGGCACAATCAAAAATTAAGTCAATTTTGAGCGCTAGTTATGTTTCTATACATTGATTAAACTTATGTAAAATTATAAGTTCTACGCATTTTATTCAGAACTTTTTCTGAAAAGCAAAAAACGATTTAATTTTTCACAACACTTGGCGGTGGTTGCCGACCAAATTACCTTAATACGTCATTTTCATATCATTAAGACTACATTATATGCAAAATGTAAAGAAGTGTGTGAAATGTGACATATTTTGATTTAAAACTTTATTTTACTGGAGTAAGATACTAGTGTTTTTGTGCATAAGCCAAAGTGACAACCCTAGCGCGTTCGCCGAGTTTAGGTATAAAAAGTGAAGTACACACACACTACTGTACAAAATCAAATAATAATCAAATTGATTTTTGAAATTATTAATGAAAATTCAAAAATCAACATACTATCAGACCTTTTAAAAAGTCATTTTAAACAGTTGCAATAAATTTGTTTTATTTACTAAATGATTTTTTATTTTTTATTTAATAAAATAAATATTATATCATGAAATTTTATAAATGTGAAAGTTTTCCTCATATTCATTGATTATGACTACTCTACGACTCAATAGACAAATAACACAAATTGAGTTCCTAACTAGGCGTTCAACTATGTCGAATACCGTTCCAAAAATATTTGGTGAAATGAAAATTAACAAACAAATTATTTGCTCTTTGTTAAAATATTCCTCTTTAGACCCTATGCACCAGTGAACCAGCTTTCAAAGCATTTAAAAATTTAAACGCATTAAAATTTCAAATTACCGACTTTCCATTTACTGTAGATACATCTGAATCCTGTATCTTCACCAAATTTAAATGGAACCACACGGGTATATCCATTGAAACAAAAAAAAAACCAAATCAGATCAGGCGTCTTCAAGTAATCGGTGAATACACATAAAAAACTGTAAATTGGTTAACCCTACAGGCCATCCCCAAAACTTTTCGCTAAATTGAGGTATTTTAGGCTCAAAATAGTAAAAAGTAAAAGCATAGATTTTTTCAGTTCAAACATTTAATTTGTTAAAATATTACAGTATAATTATTTTTGAAAAGCTGTATGTTTCGACGATAGTCGATTTTGATCATTCGAATGGTATTCAACCCAATTTTTGAGAATTAAAATGTTGTTTTAGCTATGTTATAATCACTAGGTTGAAAAATGTCGAAGAGACCACAGAGGCGAATGTTTCAAGGCCGCACGCACGCACGCACGGAGGCACATGCACCGATTTTAAGATTTATAGCTGACGGAAAGTAATCGGATGATGTAACTAGGATTTAGTGCGTAATCTTCCCATGTTGGTCCGGACCCACTTTGAAGTATTGACCATCTGTCGTTCTGCCAGGCAGTTCATAAGAGGCGAACGAATGCGAGTAACTACCATTGTGACTACTGGATGGTGTTCTGCATTGCCTTGCCCGAGCCTGGTACCACCGCCTTACCTATTCCTGCCGCAGTAGCGTCAATCTCTGCCATTGTCGTGTTTTATTAAAATGTGTTTCAAGCGCCTACAAATTTACCAGAAGAAGATGAGCCCGTTATGCTCATCTTAGGGCTCATCAAAGGGGCCTAACTAAGATCCCTGGTTGTAGACAATGTGGCACGATTAACTTATATTTACAAGGTATATCGACAGAAATAGAACCGTGAAAACTAAGTGTAGTATATGTGTTATCTGTGGATTATACAATTCGTTATCTGTATTGTGCATGCGAGTAGGTAGAGGCACGCGCTATTGTAATGTAAGGTATGGTTCGGTATCAAGTATCGTCAGTAAGTGCATACACGTGTATAGTGTAAATGAAACTACGCCCAGGTATACCATGAACAACTACATTATACGGAACTAGTTGGCCGCGCCATACGTAATACGTAATACGTAAGGCGCGGCCAACTAGTTCCGTGCGCACTATAAGTACTACTTGTTATACGTATGTTTACCTAGCGATCAGTACAATCGACGTAATCGATCTAATAACAAAGAAGAATTTCGCCACCTCGAGCCTGGCGACACTAGCTCAGTGGAAGAGCGTTCCGGCTTTAGGAGATGGTCGCAGGTTCAAATCCCGCGTGTCGATATTTTTCTTTGTTGTTTTTAAGGTTTTTCCAGTTTCCCAAGCACGGGGTGAATGCTATAACACAAAAATAATTAGAAATACGAAAGTACTGATCAAAATTATTAATGTGAATTTCATCTGTAACGATTAACTAGTTATACATATGTATAGCTGGCGATCAGTACAATCGACGTAATCGATCATATAGCAAAGAAGAATTTCGCCAACTCGAGCCTGTCGACACTAGCTCAGTGGAAGACCGTCCCGGCTTTAGGGAGATGCTCGCAGGTTCAAATCCCGCTTGTCGATATTTTTCTCTGTTGTTTTTAAGGGTTTTCCAGTTTTCCCAACCACGGGGTGAGTGCTATAACACAAAAAAAAGTATTTAATAATATGGCAAATTTTGCACGGTATATAAACAGAGTATAGCGGCACACAAAAATCCTAAAGTTCATTCCTTTGGTTTCCAATATTAGTCAAGAAGCCCCAGTAATAGGTTTTGGCAAATATCTTACATTATTTAAGTTTCCAAATATATACGAATCGATATATATATATATATATATATATATATATATATATATATATATATATATATATATATATATATATATATATATATATATATATATATATATATATATATATATATATATATATATATATATATATATATATATATATATATATATATATATATATATATATATATATAATATGTTTACATCACGAATTAATATATATATATATATTAATTCGTGATGTAAACATATTATTCCCATTTTGAAATCAATTACGCAAACGGTGGAGTATTAAATTTGGCATAGTTAAAGTTTGCATCGCGGAGGGAGTGCAGAAACCTATTTTTTTAAAGAATATGGATTGGAATGACATACATAGTAACATACACACATGTAGGTATACTATTTTCTTTGCGGCTAAAGTCTGTTTTCAATCTTATAAGAGATTATATTGTTTATATGGCTGAATTTCGACCACAGGGCTATTGCTAGTAAGTACGCAGAAGCATTTTTTGGATAGGTACGATGCTTCGATGATCTGTGCATATTATCGCGCTTCCGCTCAAATAGTGTCACAATTCAAAATATCGTAAAATTACTTTTATTGTACTATTCGTATCGTATTATGCCATAGTTTTATTTCGAATGGTGATCTACTACTGTTTTAATGATTTGATACTATTTGGCGTTAGTGACGTTAGTGGCGTTGGCCGGAAAAGCGAAAAAAATAGGCAGGAGCAATTTTAAACCCCTTTTACTCGAGAATCGTTTTTTTTGACTTGTGACACTATTTGAGCGGAGGTGCGATATTGCTTTTTTCGCTCAAGTCGATCGGGATAATTCCGATGTTATATTACTTATTTATCCGTAATGGAAGTAAAATGGTGTCGACATCAAATAATTAATTTGTCTTAATTAGGGATAGTTCATAAACATGTATACCCGCAAATATTATCTTTTTTCTTTGTAGTCCGAAAAGTCATTATGTCTCTAGTCGGAGAATAATATAGTCGTATCTAGTGATAAAAGTCTAGTTATAAATTTTAGCAGGTACTTTGAGTTGACGTCATTTCGTAACTTACACATAATTAAAACTAATGCATGGTACTACCATAATTAATACACATAAAGATGTAACGTGCCTTAGGCTAAGATAGAAAAGTTTCAAAAGCCCTTAAATATTTGCTTTTCACTAGCACGCGGTTACCGCTAAGATTTTTTTGGTAAAACTTACTAATCGTGTTTTAATTATGCGGCTTGTTATGTATTTTGTAGTGAATAATATTGACTTCCGTAATTATTACTTTGAACGAGTGGATAATTATAAAAATTTTGAGGACCTCGGTGCTCGCCAAGCATGGAACACCTGTTTGCCGGCTGTATACAAATATTTTGTACCTTAACAATGCGATAAGTGGTGTGTTAACTGTTGGTTTGTATTATTCGATTGCTTTAACGAAAGGGTTTAATTATACTAAAGAAAAATCATGAATAGATTTCTTAAAACTTTTAAATGTGCACATTTTTCATCAGGTAATATAATGCTTAACTTTGAAATTATGTAGTTACGTACTTTTGTGTCATACATGGTGAGATTGATTGGCTTATACCGGAGTCTGCTAGTGTTAAAATAATACGATTTATAACTTTCGAATAATTGTTAAGCCGCTAGATTGAATAAAACATAAATGACTGTAGCATGTCGCCCAGTGTTGGCCTCGCCCCCTTTGAAAACAGACCATCTATCGATCTGCCAGGCAGGTCATAAGAGGCAAACGACTGGCTAAAGCTGTGCGAGTCACTAACATCGTGTTTATAAGATGGTAGCGTTTTGCATGTCTCACCTGGGTCTTTATCTATTCATATTCTTATTCTTTGCCATAATAGCGTCAGCGCTTTCACTTTCGTATTCTGATTTGGAGGGTAAGGTAGCCGGTAAACTTATGCATGTGGTATTAAGACCTCGCCACAGAGATAGTAACGCACCATTAACATCTTTGGTGTCTGTAGGCGATGGTTGTCTCCATCAGAGGAAGTATCTGCTAGTTTGCTATCTCATGATATAAAAAAATTAAAGAAATTATTGCGTAATTATGTATATTTTCTACATAGTCTTAACTTACAATATTTACTCAATATCTATGGCTATGTCTATCTGTCTGATTGACAGTCACTATTTAGGCTCCATGCCGCGATGCCGAAAGAAGAAAGTGAAAGTGAATGTGTTGCCATACGTCAATCAGTGTTATCTGTTCCCAATATATACGTCAGTAGACAAATGAAGATTAGGTACCAATATTGAGGATTAATATACTTTTTTTTATATCATAAGATAGCAAACAAGCAGATGGGTTTCCTGATGTAAAGAGTCAACCATCGCCTATAGACACCAAAGATGTTAATGGTGCGTTGTTATCTTGTGGCGAGGTCTAATGCCACATGCATAAGTTTACCGGCTACCTTACCCTCCAAACCGGAACACGACAGCGACAAGCACAGACGCTATTGCGGCAGGAATAGGTAAGGCGGTGGTACCAGACCCGGGCGAGACAATGCAGAACTCTACCACCTGGTAGCCACGATGGTATTGACTCGCATAGCCAATCGGTCGCCTTAATAACATTGAATATTTTGGTGAGGTATTTAAGAGGGTGGCGGGGGGAGTTAATTGAGATAAAATCTCTTAGTTTTTATCTTAATTAACCCCCCCCCCCCTTCGCGGTCGGGTTGTCCATCGCGGACAAACAACGTGAAACGTAAATATACAGTGTGTAATGAAAACCCTGTCGGATAATTAATGGTGTTATTAATTAATTAGTTTTCCCAATAAAAAGTATATTTTAAAATGGTATTTTCATACATTAAGTATGACAACACTTACAAATAAGTATTTATTTAAGTAATTCTATCAAAGAATGCCGCGCAAGTCGGATCTTATTTAAAAAGCTGAAAAACAAATAGCGCGCCTTCGCGAAGTGTTTGTGCGAAAGCCGCCAAAGCGAAATAAGGTGTTGTCATTTTTAAAATATTTGCCTAATTCTAGGGAAAAATAAGTAAAAATACGATTTTTTAAAAAAAACGATATCTTTTTTATTTTCAGAAATAAAGCCACTTTACTATTTTTTTCGGATCGGACGGGGTTTTCTTTACACACTGTATATGTAATTATCATGTACACTTTTGCGTGTATTAAAATTAAATAACCCGGGTACGTATTGACTAGTCTCATCAATTTATTACTAGCCATTAAAAACTTTTTAAATTAATTTTACTATGTTGAATTTTATTTAAAATCTGTTTTAAACACCAATTAGGATTTTTAAAAATACATTATATTGATTACCTTAGATATATATAATTTAATGAAATTTCGGGTTTTCAATCGACTTCCCAAATAGGAGTTTCTCAATTCGTTTGTAGTTTTTACGTTTATTGTCTCAAAACTCGGTCATTTATAGGTACTTCCTATTAGATCTCGTTTGAATTTTGTATAGATTTAATGCGGGGTCCAAAGATACAGGAAGTTAAAAGTCGGTTACAGCAGTTTTACTGCGTTTGAGTTAATAAAGATGCAAAAGTATATTTTACATTTTGAAATATTTAATGTAATGGATGTGTCGTTAAAACTGTCAAAATTTTAAATGGTGTAAATAGATTAATTATATTTGAGATATTAAAATTTTATAAATTTACGAGCTATATTTATATGATAAGTATTATTTAGATATTATTATATGTCAGTATTATAAAATGTGCGCGGTTTATTTTGTTTATGTGAACATTAATTATTATAAATATCTTTTTATAAGTGTGTCTATGTATTCTGCTGAAAGCTTTGTTTGGCAAGAAAATTGCTGTAAAATATAATAAATACGAATACGCGTTACGGATTCGGATCGGCAACTTCTACAAGTTACGGATGTTATCTATATATTATTACGTAAAGGAAAATCTTTGGACCCCTTTTTAAGACAATTGTGCGAACGGTGGAGTATGAAATTTGGTATGGTTAAAGTAGGAGGACTGCATAAACGTAATATTTTTGAATTAAATGCATTAGAAATAGGTTAAATTAATAAAAATAAACATTACAGTGGCAGACACGATAATATATACACACATGAATATTATTTTCTTTACGACTAAAGTCAGTTGTCAAACTTAAAATAGGTTTTATTGTTTAGTCTGATATTAAATTTCGGCCACAGGCGATCGCTAGTTAATTTTATTATATACTAGCTGACTCGGCAAACGTTGTTCTGCCTTTTTAACTAATCTTATTTTTTTCTATATTTTCTTACCTTTTAAACCTTCCCTGGACTTCAACAATTAATTCAAAACCAAAATTAGCCAAATCGGTTCAGCCGTGTTCAAGTTTTAGCGAGACTAACGTGATATATATATATATATATATATATATATATATATTAGGGTGATTTTTTTTTTTCACTTATTTTTTTTTTTCGGTCCCATCGTGAATTCTTGTTGGAAATACCCAAAAAAAAATTCCCTGAAAGTTTGAGCTCTTAATATTAATTAACGTCCTCGACCAAGGCGTGTGAAGATTTCCCATTGAAAATACACAAAAACTCTGATTTTTAATTTTTGAATTTCTAAAGATCAGCGGCATTTCATGGGATCACTTTGACCGAAGATGGTTTTTTCTCAGAATTGAACGCTCTACAAAAGTGCCCATTGCCGCAAAGTCGTAACTCACACTGGCGAGGCAGTACGGGCCACTGAACCTGATTTTTTCATAAAATTCGCGTTTTTTCGCATTTATCTCGTAAATATGAAGACCTACGGAAAAAATGTAAAGGACAAACTTGTAGAGAATTCAATTTCCAACAAAAAATGTCCTATGGACCGAATCGCTAAGATCAATATTAAGCGAGATATTAAGCCTTGAATTTATTTTTTCGTGAAATTTTTGCCGATCATTGATTTAAACTTATTAGTATCTTGTTTACTTTCTCTGTTATGTTATATTTTTTCTTCAATATATTTTTTTAAGGCTAGAAAACTAAAGCAAAATTAATAATCTACAATATTTAACCTTTAATGATAATAAACATTTAATCAAACTCTTTTCTCTTTGTTTCTTCTCCGTCAGTAGGTATTTAATAATCTAATGGCAACGTTGCGATGTAACTAACATCGCGGTGATTCCCCCACCAGTTGATCAACAACGTTTGATTAATATAATTCGAACTATTATAATTTAATAAACAGTTAATAATATATAAATTATTTAAGTGTAATTGAATTCATAAGTTTTGTGCAAAAACTCGTAAATCCATTATTTATTAAAGATTCTTTAAATATAAGCTTTTATAATATAAGATATTTATCATATCCTATTTTTCTAGCCTTAAAAAAATATATTGAAGAAAAAATATAACATAACAGAGAAAGTAAACAAGATACTAATAAGTTTAAATCAATGATCGGCCAAAATTTCACGAAAAAATAAATTCAAGGCTTAATATCTCGCTTAATATTGATCTTAGCGATTCGGTCCATAGGACATTTTTTGTTGGAAATTGAATTCTCTACAAGTTTGTCCTTTACATTTTTTCCGTAGGTCTTCATATTTACGAGATAAATGCGAAAAAACGCGAATTTTATGAAAAAATCAGGTTCAGTGGCCCGTACTGCCTCGCCAGTGTGAGTTACGACTTTGCGGCAATGGGCACTTTTGTAGAGCGTTCAATTCTGAGAAAAAACCATCTTCGGTCAAAGTGATCCCATGAAATGCCGCTGATCTTTAGAAATTCAAAAATTAAAAATCAGAGTTTTTGTGTATTTTCAATGGGAAATCTTCACACGCCTTGGTCGAGGACGTTAATTAATATTAAGAGCTCAAACTTTCAGGGAATTTTTTTTTGGGTATTTCCAACAAGAATTCACGATGGGACCGAAAAAAAAAAAATAAGTGAAAAAAAAAAATCACCCTAATATATATATATATATATATATATATATATATATATATATATATATATATATATATATATATATATATATATATATATATATATATATATATATATATATATATATATATATATATATGTGTGTGTGTGTGTGTGTGTGTGTGTGTGTGAGTGCGTGAGTGCGTGCGTGCGTGCGTGCGCGCGCGCGTGCATGCGTGCGTGCGTGTGTGTGTGTGTGTGTGTGAATGTGTGTGTGTACGCTTTCATACTCAGTATTCGTAGATAATGGTGATAGAATAGTCCTATTAATATCTTTTTCACATCAAATTAAACAAAGTTATTCATGGTCATACATTAAAATCAGTGAGCGAATAAACATCAATCATCCTCTGTTTTCGAGCTCTTTTGGGTGTATTATTTTTTAAATTATATAAGATAATATCGGGATATGTTCTATCCAATAACAGAGGAATTATTAAAATCGGATCACTCTGTTAAAAGTTATGCGTGGTCATACATTAAAATCAGTGTGTGTACAATCAATCTTATGGTTGGATTTAAAAAAAAATTAATAGTCTCACCCTCGGAGTATACCCATTCCAATAAAAGAAGAATTATCAAAATCGGACTACACTGTAAAAAGTTTGCGTGATCCAATAGATAGAAAAAATATGCGAACAGCATTGATATTTAACGGCGAACAGTTGACCCTGCAGGCCATCCCTGAAACATCCCGCTAAATGAAGGTATTTTAAATATAACCCTAGATACACATATGAATATTACTGCCAGTTTCGAATATATATGCATATGAATATTACAGTCAGATAAAACATGTTTTCACTCTGCGTCATTTGAATTCAAGAAACAGACTAGATCTATTTAATCGAACTATTTGTGGACTTGTAAGGTGTTCCAATCCAAATTCCGAACAAACTCGGTCGATGTCTCCGTACATTCGGCTTAGTACCGGGTTGGAGCAGTAGACAAGTTCTGTTATAAAATGTACAAATTTATTGTCTGTGGTGTAAACCTTATTTACTGTAGTTCAATTCCAACTTTACGTGTAAAAGCTGAGAGCGTGAGAAAGTATATGTTATTAAATTTAAATGTTGCTATCCGTGTGGGGGGTGTTAATGGTACATGCATAGTTTACCCTCCAAACGAAAGATGGGAGTGACAAGCGTTGACGCTATTGCGGCTGCCGTAAGATTAGGAATGGCAATCGACCTAACCTTTGACTAACTGCCTGGCAGAGTCTTTCTTCAATTTTTTACATCACCAATGAATGTTCGCCCAGCGAAGCGGATGGGTAATAGCTAGTTTATTATTAAAGTAAAAGAGGAATGTATGTTCCCTATAGATACCAAAAACAGCTGGAGCGATTGTATTAAAATTTTTTGGCAATCTTCAGATAAGCAGTAGACTGAACGATAATAATTGGGTCAACGAAATTTGTTTCCCGTGGCTTAGCCTACGTGGCAAAAAATTTCGCCCTCATCATTCCCATGGATAAAGATTAAAAAAAAAAACAATGTATGTACATCTATTCGTTAGGCTTCGTCTAGGGTTATTCATCGCCTAAACGTCATCTACGTTTAATGATTAAATTTATCCATGCTAAATTTAATCAAATAACCAGCAAGTTGACCATGGAATCGTAACAAAGTAGCAATTAGAGCTATTCCTGTATTTATAATGTTAATATGAATTAAAATGTAATACAAAAATCCATAATTAAATATTACAAGCGAGGTGTAGTATTTGATTTATTATTCTAATTGTGAAAATTATACACAGTCTAATTGGGCTGTTTTCGTTTACTTACTGTGATTTTATAATGTAGCTCATTAGCGATATTTTAATATCGTATGCAACGACTTCTATGTACTAACGTCGTATCTAAGAGCGCATGTGTATTGTTTTTAAATCGTCTGATAACTAACACAAACACAATACAATCAGCAAAGTAAAGAGATTGCCTGATGGGAAGAGATATCGCCGTCTATAAATTAAGGTGCTACGCTCATTATTGGTAGGAACTGATTGCGTCAGCATAACGACGATATTGTGGTAAAAATAGATAATTCGGGTAATACCTGCTCTTACTTGTCGTTGCTTAATTCCCAACTATCTATTCACATGTTAGCCTCTGTTCATTTCTCACTAGCTGCCTGATTTCCTGTCCGCCAGAGAGCACATAACCAATTGGTTCTATAGTCAATGCTGCCCGCTTAAGATAAAGAGCGTGTTATAAGTCGCGCACGTTATAAGAGATGTCTACCAATAATAATAACTCTGATCTCGTTTATTCGTCGCGACTAAACGACAAAACGTTTCTCGTTGCATTGAACTATCTCTTCCATCGCGCGCGATATTCTCGTATCACACATTGTTAATCCTGCTAAGCTGACAATACGGGGAGTGTTAGAAGGATAAAGTGTAAACGACTCAGAAGAATACCGGGAAATGTTTTTACAAACAGTTTTATTGCTTCCTTCTTCAAATTACTAATTTTTTTTGTAATATTTATTTTTGAAGGACATGAAATAATACTGATAGTATTTATTTGTCAAACTAGAAAAATGTAAAGGTAAAAACTGCTTTCTAAGTAACTAGGTACTAGTATTAGTAATTAACTAAATAATTAGAATTACTTAATTCTAGAACAATAATAATAATGTGTGTTTATGATATTTTATACATTCTTAATGTATTTAATTAACATTTTAAATAGTATTTTATAAAATTTCTTTTGTTTATTTTATTTAGCACCTTTACATATAGTTATCAAAGTTTATGACTACTGAACCGATTTTAATAATTGCTCACTAATGTAAAGCTATATAATTACGGAGTAACATTGGCTTTTTACTCTACTGAATGAAAGAAAGTAAGGTGTGTGCGTCACAGGAACAGCTAGTCTTTCATAAATCGGTTAGTAGTTTTGATTTTTGAAATATCTCTCAATTTTGACTTTTTATTTAACAAACATAAGTATACCAATTTATTTTATCTAAGTTTTTAAAAATAGTCTCTGCGTACATATGATGTAGTATGTACTTAACCTGTTACCAATTATTATTATTGCTTCTGCTAAGGCGTAAGATCTTAGTGTTTGTTTTTAAAAAGTATGGTACATAAATTACGCAGTATTCTTTTTAATTTATTACTTAAGTACATACTTTTTAAATTAAGGCAGTACCAACCTAACTAAAAACATTTGGTTTAAATATTCTTTAAATTAAATTTATTTTATGACTGTTTTGTTATCTATATGTGAACTAGCTGTTGCCAGCGATTTCGTCCGCGCGGACTTCGTTTACTCCGCACAGCTCCTCCCCCGTAGTTAATAGCGTGATAATATGTAGCCTATATGTTGACCCGACCTGTTAGTAATATTCATGCAAAATTTGAAGTAAATCCATGGAGTACTTTTTGAGTTTACCCCGGACATACATACAGACAAATAGACAGACAAAAATTCTAAAATCTATATTTTTGGCTTCAATATCGATTGTAGATCACGCCCCAAGCATTCTGTTTAAAAAATATTCAATGTACAGTTTTGACTTTCCTACGATTTTATTATATGTATAGATAGATAGATAATGCTGTTATGATTAGATATATGAACCATTTGTACACAATGACAGTATGGTCGGTCACCTTCTCACTTCCATAAACATTTCATTATCTTGATGGAGACTTATTAACATTATTCAGTATCTGTGTCCTGCAAAGGCCAACTGTAAATTAGTAAAATAAAACTATGAATAACATTATCTATACTAATAAAACTGTTTTGAATAATAAAATGTTGCGATGCGGTCGAAGTAAACGTTGCCTTGCGTCGACACCTGGCGGGATTAATTGAATTGTAAAACCTTCGTCATCATGACCCTTCGGCGGTCAAAATAACGTGAATCTGATTATTATCGCTAGTAAACTCTCGTGATCGCATGTTAATATACAGAACGAGACTAAATTTTTAATACACCTTGTGTAGATGATGGTATAAACAACAATATTGACAAATTGAGGTCGTTACATGGTTTTAAATATTATGTCCATGATCCCATACGAACACGGCACTACACCCAGAGGGCACATTAAAAATATTAACCGAGAAGGGATGTACCATGCAAAAACAAAAAATACTATAAATAATTTTAGCTCATAAACGGGACACCCCCGGCGAGGGTTGCTTACAATGAGAACAACAAAAGCATATAATGACAAATATTAGGTTGAGTTGCGTACGCCTCCGCGTACCTAATGGACTTTACAATTGCTCTCTCTCTATACCGCATACCCCATACAGTATTTTCAAGCAAAGCCCGAATTAAAAATTGGATTTAGTATGGTTTTATCTTTTATGAGTTTTCTCACTATATTTTGGTTTTACTACAGAATAACATAAGTTATATGAGAATTTATAAAAAATAAATTCTGTATTTATTCTGAATGAATATACTCTTATAATATGGTTTTATTAAATTAGAAAAAATATATTCCGATTATCCGATATTCGATTATAAGTGATAGTTGCCTCTTTTCAACAAGAGAGTCATCTGCATGTTTGTTATTCTATTTATTATATAAAAAATGTTATAATTCTATATAAATACTAAATAATCTAAAATATGACGTATAGACCGTGGGCCCACCAACAAACTTTTTTTAATTAATAACAAGCTTAATTTTTTGTGAACAGCTTCGTTTTGACGAGACAACCATCTCTATCTTCGAAAAATCTTGAATCGGGTAACTAATAAAGATAGAAAAAAAAGAAAAGTTTAGAGTGTCGGACTAAGAAAAGTTTCTACTTTATGTGTAGAACAGTGTTACCCTTGAATTACAATAATAATTAACAAACTGTTGTGAGAAAATTAGGTTGTTTTTAAATTGATTAATATCAATTTAAAAATCTCATAATTTTGAAACTTTGAGTGGAAGATTCGTCAGAAAAACCATCGAATGTGTAGGACAAAAGTTTTTTCGTGTTTTTCATAAAATAATCAAGCGATTAAAGTAAAAATATTATAATCATTATTAATCAATAATTTTTTACACCGAATTAAAATTTTCGAAGCCCCTTAACCTTATTATGTAGTTACCCGATTAGAGATTTTTATAATTGTTGTTATTAATAAAAAAAATTTCTTCATCGAATCAAAATTTTCAAAGCCCCATAACTTTATTAGTTACCCGATTCGAGATTTTTCGAAGGCAGAAAAGATGGAAAGACGTCAAAACGAAGCTGTTTACAAAAATTCAGCTTGTTAATAAAAAAAAAAGTTTGTTCGTGGGACCACGATCTAGTAATTATACGATTTAATTTGATCGAATATGACGTAATCATACGATTTAGTACGATATAGTTTATCAAATCTAAAACGTGTAGCTGCCATCCCACGTACTATCAATTACGAGATTCCTCGCGACGCGACGTAAAATTACACGTGTATGTCGGTGTTGATATCCGTTACACAGTGTCTGTCACAATACAATAAGGCATAGTGCGTACCATAGTGCGAAACAACAATTAGGGCTTTAGATACATGCTTGAAACGAGATTGACATGTGTTTCTGTAGTCTAATGGTTAGACTGTTCGGCTTAGATCATGAGGTTTAATGTTCATTATCTGGGTCGGGCAAAATATTGAGAGTTTTTAGGATAGTCGTAGAAAATTGTAATCTTATTATTAGGAGGTGGTGGTGGTGTTATGTACATTGCATAAAGCGTCTGACCCGGTTATCGCAAGAAACAAGTAGTAATACTAGGTGGTAGAGTTCTGCTTTTTATCGCCCGGGTCTGGTACCATCGCCTTACCTATTCCTGTTGCAATAGTGCCAGTGCTCGTCACTGTCGTGTTCTGGTTTGAGGGTGAGGTAGCCGGTAAACTTACACAAGTGGCATTAACACCTCGCCACGCGGATAGCACCACATCATTAACACCTTTGATGATTATTGTCCATGCTATCAGGGGCACATCAGCAACATATCATTAACACCTTTGGTGATTATTTCCATTCTGCTTGATATCTTATGATATAAAAAAGTTGTCGTTAAAATGAGGCGATAGAGATCACCGACACCGACCGGCAAACAGGTTAATCGTGGTGAACCGGAACGACTATTATTGTTTGATTTAACAATGTCTTCCCCGCAAGAGATCCGGCGTGAACATATTTTTTATGATACAATGATAATTTTGCATAAACACAAGCACAAACACATTTCGAATGGAGTTTCTGCTAAAGAAACTCCATTCGAAATGTGTTCAAATTTGAGTCAAGCCATTCGCAATCAATTCAAAAGTTGATTAAGGTTGATATCAAAAAGTGTATGGAAATCTGAGCAGTCATCCAAGCAGATTAAAATAATAAGTATACTTCCCAGCAGTAAATAACGCACATCGATTGGTTT
This sequence comes from Apodemia mormo, assembly GCA_036924255.1. Classification (NCBI taxonomy): domain Eukaryota; kingdom Metazoa; phylum Arthropoda; class Insecta; order Lepidoptera; family Riodinidae; genus Apodemia; species Apodemia mormo. The sequence goes on along the minus strand of JAUPFN010000004.1, from coordinate 25,657,885 downwards.
CGGACTTATACAACGTCGTCTCACCTTCATTTACATTGTGACGTCTTCGTATCACAAGTCAACTGAACCTGATGTCCATTATGTGCCAATGCCGCAAAGTATATAAAATGAGATTAAATTTTTTTGCTTCGCTACATTTACCTCTAATAATCAGTGGTCCCAGGAACAAACTTTTTTATTAATCTAAAACAAGCTGATTTTTTGTGAACAGCTTCGTTTTTACGGGACGTTCATCTTTTCTTTTTCGAAAAATCTCGAATCGGGTAACTAAAAAAGATAGATAAAAAAGAAAACTTTAGGGTGTCAGACTAGGAAAAGTTTTCTCTTTACGTATAGGACTAAGTAACTCTTAAATTATAATAATAATTAACAAGCTGTTGTGAGAAAATTAGGTTCTTTTTAAATTGATTAATATCAATTGCAAAATATTATGCAGTAGTTGTAACTTAATCGGCCAATAGTAGTGATACTGAGCAAAACGTAGATAGAATTGAAACATTGTTTATAGTTTATATACATATAATAAAATCGTAGGAAATTCAAAACTGTAAATTGAATATTTTTTTAAAAGAATACTTGGGGCGTGATCTACAATCGATATCGAAGCCAAAAATATAGTTTTTAGAATTTTGGTCTGTTTGTCTGTATGTCTGTTTGTCTGTATGTATGTCCGGGGCATGGATTTACTTCAAAATTTGCATGAATATTACTAACAGGTCGGGTCAACATATAGGCTACATTTGATCACGCTATCGCCTAGGGGAGAGAAGCTGTGCGGAGTAAACAAAGTCCGCGCGGACGAAGTCGCTGGTACGACTAATAGTTTATATATTTAGAGCAATCTGGGAAAACGAGGTACAAATTTATATACTTTTTTACTGTATCATCTGTTATACAGGCAGTGGACTATGGAAAGCAATATGCACTACCTATGGACATTTACAACATAAAGACTTAGTTGCTTATGCCGTGCTAGCGTCGAAAGATTTTGTTAACATTCTTCTTATATAACTTCAATATAAAATCTCCTTGGATAAACCACTGGACACATATACTCACACACGCAGACACACACACACACACACACATACATACACATATGCGATATAACAAAAAAGTAGTTAGTACTTAAAACCAAAGCCGTAAAGTTTTCCGTATAGAAAAGTCGTTTGCTGTTCGATCTCAACAAGTATTCCCGCCGCTCTTGTTATATCGAAACTTACGAGTGACGCGGAAACTAATAAATTATATAGCAACAATCCGTTCTTCACTAATATGCCACATTGCCACCCGGCCGGGAGAGATCCTGGCGCATAAATCAACACTGAAATAGACCGTTGACGTTCGCTTCCGTTCATCAATTGAAAAAATTAATCTACAAAGACTTTATGAAAGTGCAGTTCTTTTTCACTATGCTATAAAGATATCTGATGGAACTAAATACTCTTCCTTTTGACGGGATGATTGTAAAATTCTTTTTTGGGTTTGAATATTTAGTGGTAGTAAAAAAACAGTTGTTTCTATTAAGAAAATCTGGAAACAAGATATTATGTATAAGCAAATAAATATTGTATTTTCTTAAAACTTCATTTTTTGCTGTTTAATTAAATTGAAAAATATGATTTTGTTCTTATGTCTCTTTCTTTAGCTCTGACGACAATGTGTACGTAAAATATTTCATATATATATATATATATATATATATATATATATATATATATATATATATATATATATATATATATATATACACGATCAGCACACGATTATTCACTTTTAAAGTAAATAATCGTATGCTGATCGATGATGCCTTGCACCTCAGCTTACCTCTTCGCGAATATTGGTTTGACGATATTAATTTATTTAATAAATAAAATACACAATGTGAAGGATGGACGTGGGTACTGACGGAGACCAAGTCTGACGTACCACGATCAAATTGGTCGGGTGCTGTCCGAATGTGATTTCAAGAGTCTCCTAAACCGGCGTGTTTGCATACAGAAAGTTATGAATGAAGGCAAGTTCTCTCCTCCCCGTAATGGTTTGGGCGTGACGATGCTATATTTTAACAAATAAAATATCCTGCTTAGACCAAACGAAAATAAGGATATTAATTTAATCTAAAACTGCTACTGATAACAAATCGATCTCGTATTATCTTTTCGACTTTAGTTCTGGCACTTTTTGTTATTATTTTTAGTTACGTTTCTTTGATGTACCTACTTGTTAAAAAATATGTATGACTCGTGGACTCATGTAATGTTTCACGTGTTTCTAAAAAGTCCAGGTGCAATACAAAACGAGGTAGCGTATATTGCATTGCTACTAAATTTAATGACAAAAAAATCAGCTACCTACGTCCTACACACAGTGTGGCACTTGTGTGTGAAATTTTAAGATATCTGAAATTTATAATTTGATACCTTCATTGAAAGTAGAAACAACTAGAACGTAGTATGTGTATACGTATTCTATCTAGCGATCAATACATTCGACGGATCGATCACAAAGCAAAGAAGAATTTCGCCACGTCAAACCGATAAATCGTAGCTCAGTTGGTAGAGGGTGGCGACCAGCGTTTAGATCCTGTCGTATCGATTTTTTTGTTATGTTTTTAAAGTTGAAAAACATGTACTTGACGTGTTTTTTTGAGACTATGTATTGCTACTGATATTTTGTTCCAAATTAAAAACCCAACAACACTGCCCAGCCTAGAAATTTAACCCGTACCTCGTCATATATTTGGCTAGGAACTCACGTAGCGGTTTCTACTTGCGTCCGTGGCGGTGGCGGGAGCTGAACTCGCGTAGAATATGAAATTATGGATAATCCACAAGAGCAATTTTAATAACACGTTTGCGTCCGCTGTGTACGCGATTGTTTGCGGCAGCCACTGCACCGAAAGCAAATAGTAGAATAGCTAGGAATGCGGTCACCAGCAGCTTTAGCGGGCTTCGCCCGCGCACTAGTGATTCGTTGGTGGTTGGACTCAACTGTACAATCAAGTATAACGCAAAACTATGGAGGCAACCGCCCGATGTCCGATCTTCTTCAGCCAATCTTGTAAGCGCACTCGCAACCATATCGTAATTGCAATCGCGGCGACGCGACGGCGAGATCGCAAAAAAACTGGGATTTCTAGAGGTTTGAAATAAAATAGCTCTCCCGTTGCCGCGGCGGGGCACGGGTGAAAATCGCTCTGTGAGTTCTTAACCTAAGTCGAACAGGCTTAAACTTCTTTAATAATAGTCATAAAAACATATGTGCCAAAGTAAAATGTGTAACGAAGGAATTGTAACGCTTTTGCTTTTGCTCTTGGCTATCCCCATGAAGGAAACTTCTTAAGCTAATAACTTTGTAAGCCTATTTGTTAATCGTTTGAAGTTCCAAAAATATATAACAATAGGTAATCATATCTTTACAATACGATACATCGTTGATACACTTTTGTAAAAATTTACAAGTACCTTCGTTTGTATATTACGTAGTATTATATATTTGTTTCTCCATAAGTGAATTTTAATGTAATTCTTTAGAGAAATAAATTCTTAAACCGTAAAAAAATATTATTGAAATACATGCATGCAACTTTTTTGCAGTCAGTCCATCTGCCACTCAGACAGGCAGTTCATAAAAAGCGAACAACTGGCTATACCTATCACTACCATTGTGACTACTAGGTGGTAGAGTTCCGCAACGTCTTGCCCGGATATTTGGTATCACAGCCATACTTATTGATATTGATACTAGTTTTATTTTAATCAATGTATAGCATAATTTCTTGAAACTTAAATATAACTTTTGAGATTGTTTATAAAGCGTGCCATAGATATTTTTGTCTGTAAGTGTTCGCATAATTATTATTCATGATGCTTATTGAATTCATTGAAAAATCGTGACTTACAATCAATTGTCCCTCTACAGTTACTGTCGTGTATTTGAACAGCACGTGCTGCATTATATAAAGGCCGTTTGTGAATTTAATAGGTACTATTATCTAGGCTTGCTTCCCGAATATGCCCAAACGCGTGCATTTCTATAAAGAAGCCCAGTAAATCTGGGGAGATATCAACGGGGAGATGTAAGAGGGTTAAAACCACAGACGACATGAATACTAATACACGCCATTGGGAAGGAAACGTGTCGCCGCGCATATGAGCAAACGCTCCTATTACTGTCAAAAATTTCATACATATGTAGGTTATATTATTGTGAAAAAATAGTAATAAACCATATTATACTGATTTATCGTATCGAATAGATGACAAGGTTTAAAAATTACCCCTGGAGTGATTTTATTTAATCGGTAATTAGTATAATTCTGTATGTCAGTGTGTAAATGCAAGCTACACTGACAAATTAAGAAACTGTCTTGAAAGGCGTATCCATTTAATTCATGATTAAAACCCAACTAAACTTGGCTGGGTGTCAAGGTAATTGAGTAGATATTGTTATAGATTTTTGTCAATTTTACCCTCGAATCTAAAACAAAACGTGTCCCACTTTTTACACATCCCACTTCTGGGCTTAATTAAATTAATTTAGAAAGTTAAAGTTTGGAGCAACCGATCCCATCCCATTAAACAGTATGTGTGGCATATTTTTTTATGTTAGTTGGATAGGCAAACTGGCAGACGTGCCACCTGAGGGTAAGTGGTCGACGTCGCCAATGAACATAAACTAGTTTACCTGGAACTAGTCCAGGTAAACTAGTCTATGTATATTTATAAAAAGTAAAAAATGACCAATCGTCTGAATTTTGAAAAATTGTTTGTCAGCTTTTTAAGCGAATTTTAACAAGAAAGCCTCCATTTAAACATGTATATTCTAGTAATCTAGTGAAATGAGTGTAGTTCTCCACTGAACCTAATTTCATGTCTTAACAGCTTCTGCTAAGTGGTAAACGCGAAATTCAATTCAGTTTTAGTGGCTGAGCACTCTGTAAACCTTTTTATTGCCGTCGTCGTCCCATCACGTGTGTTTAATTTTAAGTCTACTCACGTCATTAAAATTTCAAAGGTCTTGTCGTCCTTGATGACGTGAAAAGAGTTTGTTGACAAATATTACGAAGTATTTTCTTTACAATTATATTCTCGGAGAAAAACAGATTTGATAAACTTAAAACTAAGAAGCTGTGAAATTATCTTTGTTTAACTTATAAAACAATTTCAACGGTTGTAAATCTATCAAGAGCTTGGTGAAAATAAGTTTCGTTTAATATGACATCACAGTCGTCGTCGTTTCAAATAAACGTACTAGTTGTTATGCACGATGTAAGAGATAAGCGATCACGGTTCGCTGAGATCTGGTAGAAAAATATGACCGATTTCATTGTTCTCCCGGCTATTCGGCTCTTAGAATCACTTGCAGCCATCAACAACACGGATGCTACAATTAACGAGCCTTGTCGATGTGATGGAAAATAGGAATGAATGAATTGGCTGCCAAAGATAAGGGCGAGATGCGTTTGCTTTATGCAACGAAACAATTGAATTTTAGCATTGATCGCATTGCTTCGGATAGCCTCTAACAGAAAACAATTCCCGGTTTCACGCCTGATAGAAAAGTGAGATATGGTTCTTGCAATTGTATCTTTATTATAAGAAGATAAATGTGGTACTAATGTTAAGTTTCATTTAACTAGTTAATTATTTAAATAATGGATTCGTCTATATAAGACAGACGATGGCTTAAAGTTGTGCAGCCTAAACCACCCTCAATAAATATCATATTAAAAAAAGGTGTTTACAAATTGAATATATTTATGTATGAACTACTCTTAAAAGGTTGAGGTTTGAGTCCCTAGACGAACGATAGGTGTAGTGTCTTGAGATTTAGGTAACGTCTAGTGACACACTAGTGCATTGATATAGAAACTATTTTTGTCTGTTTATAGATTGGATATTCTAATTAAGCATTTTTGTTTCTTTTTATCACTAAATAACAAACAAGCTTTGATGGCTGTCCCGATGGGAAGACATACCGTCGCATCTAGACACAACATATGTACGCGTTTCTATCCGTGTGGCGGAATGGCAATGCCACAAGCATAAGTTTTTCGGCCAGCTTACCTTTGAAAACTGGAACAACACAGTGGCAAACATAGGTGTGTTCCTGACAAATGTCTAAACTCTGACTTTTATTAAAATTGACAGATGGCTAAGCTTTTGCCAGGACATTCTATAGACTATAAGCATCGTAACTTTAAACAAAATGTCTTTCATAAACGGCCCCACGACGTTTGTTTTCTTTAAATAGCTAGTTTGTTTTTTATTACCATCAAGTAATAATGATTGGCGGCATGATCAATGCTCGTCCCTGATTGGGTAAACATCGCATTGTTATATTCAAATAGTGGTGCGTGAAATTTAAAATAAGAACAACAATTTGACGGTCTGAAAAAGTAGTTAGGGAGGGAGCTATATGAAAGGTAGCAATGAAAGATTTGACTTAATTTTTAAACTAGTCGATTTTCAATATTTTTCATTTTTTTAATATGTACTTAAAACTGCTAAAAATCGAATTAAGTTTTGTGACATACAGCTTTTTAATTATAAAAAATTTGCCATTTACAACAAATTTTATTTATTTAAAATATTTATTACACAAAATGTACAAAAGGTGAACTTAACGTCTGAAGACATTTTCTACCAGTTAACCTTAAAGTTGTAATTATATTTATTTATTTATTTTTTATTTCACAATTTATTGTACACAAAATACATCTTTTTGAAAAATTAATATAAAACATGTACAAAGGGCGTGCTTTTCTCTGAAAGAGATGTCTACCAGCAGACCCGAGAAGCGAGAATGCACAAATAAAGGTAGAGCACAGTGTACAAGTGCATAACTTACAATTAAAATTATATAATACAAAAAACAAATACCTAATGCCTTTCAAATTATCATGAAAAGTAATGCTCTCTTACTGCTTTCTTAAATGTATGAAGCGAATTGTTACTGCGTATATTTAAAAGAAGGGTATTCCACATATTCTAGATTGAAATATATTTATTGATGGAACCTCTTGAATATAATTTGGGATAATTCCAGAGACGTATTGCTGTAAGCGTAAAAGATTCCAAATAACTTTCTGTGTTGTGGACTGGGACCAAAAGGGCATTAGTGTATATAGAGCGCTGAATACGACCCTGGGTATAAAAATAATGAAACCGTTCACGTAAATATGGTGGTGAGAAAGGATCATGCGTATTTAAAAAAGCAATATAATAATATGATAATTCCGACGATTACGCAAGTCCAACCATTTTAATTGAGAGCAAAACTGACTAACGTGACCAAAACCTAATAAATCTTCTTCATATTTTTAAAATAAATTTAAGACTTCACGTTTTTCAAATCTGATTTTGAGAAACTGGTCAAATAACATGAATTTATTTTACTTGAATCTTTTGCTTTGCTTGATTCGTTCGGGATTTATTTACGACAGGCATTTAAAAAAAATCTTTTTGACATTATTTTGTTATTTTTCAACTAATCGATTTTGAAGCTAAGACAAAATTTAAGAGCTCGAATATTGAGTTGAATGCCATTCAAAGGATCAAAATCGATCATCATTTTGAAAATACACAACGGTTCAAAAAAAGAAGAAAATTTCCTTCACACCCGTATCCCCGAAGAGGTAGGCTGAGCTACAAGTTCACCCACGATTTGCCGAAGATATTTAGCCCCATAATGTGATAGGTGGCAAGCCTATCGCCAACCGAGCACTTATCCAATCCTGGGCAATGTTCTTTTTATCAGAAATTTGAAAAAACACATTTTTCGAATTGCTTGACACGAGAATTAAACCTAGTACCTAATGCGGTCAACATCGACACCAAACTACTAGACCACAGACGCCTCTGTTCAAAAACGAAAATAGTTATCCATACTATAATATTATAAATGCGAAAGTCTGTCTGTCTGTCTGTCTGTTACGCTTTCACGGCTAATCCGCTGCACCGATTTTCATGAAATTCGGCATGGATGTATTTGAAGATCCGGGGTCAAACATAGGCTATTTTTTTTTCAAAAATCAGTTCCTGGAGGACTGAAATAGGGGATGAAATTTTTATTAAAAGCTATTTGAAAGACTTAATAATACACTCGCGGGTGAAGCTGCGCGGGTCAGCTAGTATTTTTAATAAATTCTAGAGTTATGAAATCTTTGAGTTTAAAAATCTATGTTTTAGTATACTTTTAGCTCCTTTGAGCTTTAAATACCTAGCGTAGCTAGTGTATTTTGTCGGAATCTATTTAAAAGACCAATTTTTTAATATAGCAAAGAGAACACAAAAACATCTTATACTTCAAACTGAAAAAATCAACAATAATTAACTTATTTCATTGAGCATAATACCATTCCTTTAGAGGCACAATTGTATTAACGCGGCACAATCAAAATTAAGTCAATTTTGAGCGCTAGGAATGTTTCTATACATTGATTTCGCTGACTGTAAGACATAATCCGATGCCGCCATTTTACTTTGTAGGTCAAGGCGCTTTGACATCTGACATTTAACACACACGTATTTTTTGCTTAATACTAAGCATCTACATTGAACACTCGCACTCGCGCTAATCAAAGTGTAACCGGGACCTAATGTATTCGTATAATATATTAGTAGCGTAGACTAACATCCATATCACTGGTAAATCCTCTTTTTTAAGGTTAGATCAGTTCTTGTTATTAGTACACTGGTATTTACTTATCTATTTATTAGTAATTGCCTAGTCGTTGAAATTCGGCCGATTAATTTAAACTGTCTGAACTAATTCTACTAAACGCTAACTATACGAAACCTTAGTCTTCTCCATGCGCTTTATTTTCTTGAAGAGGAATCCATAGTTTCCAGTCAATGTGTTAACATACCCATATTAGCATTCGCCTTCTGCTCGAAATTTGAATATAATTCTGTGACTTCGTTTGACCATGGACTAAAATCTCTTTTTAAGTTTGACAACAGACTAATCATAAATAAAATAGTATCATATGTGTGTATATTATGATATGAGTCAAATGAACGGAAGTGCATTTAATGTTTATTTTTAATAATTAAATATATTTCTAATGCGTATAACAATATTAACTTTCTGATCTCCTTCACAGTGTAAACTTTTACTGTGCAAAGTTTCAAATGTCTCCGTGTGCGTAATTGTGGCATTGATATATATATATATATATATATATATATATATATATATATATATATATATATATATATATATATATATATATATATATATATATATATATATATATATATATATATATATATATATATTAATTGTGGTAAAAAGTGGTACAAAGTTTTCACTTCACACACTAATATACAGATGTTTTGCTTTATAGTTGAAAAATTGTACAGCAAAATTTTGTCAACTTATACTTTTTATATTGAATAATGGAAATTATAGACCGTGGTCGCACAAACTTTTTTATTAATAACAAGCTGATTTTTTGTGAACAGCTACGTTTTGACGAGACAATCATCCTTTCTATCTTCGAAAAATCAAAAATTTTTGTTCGTGGGACCATGGTCTATTATACCTATAACGTTAACATCGCACAGTCCTTCGAATGTAAAATACAGACAATACAATCTTATTGTATGTATACAATTTTTGTATTTAATATACGACGTCGCAACGCAAATATACGACATGAATCACAGAAGAAAATTAATAATATATTTGCGATACAAATATCGATATAATTTAGTTCGACGATATGTGAGGGATTGCTAATAAATCTCTATAAACAAATTTCCAACGGCGACAAGTCAGCCATTATAATGAGCAACGCTGGATGGCATGATGCGTATCGATCGTAATGCCGTGCCGTCGCCACCATAATGTGGCTTCGCACACCCTGACGCGTCCGGCGTCCTGTGGTGCGGCACGCATGCCGGGACCCTACGGCGACGCACTGGCGTCTCATGACTCCTTTCAATACTTTAGTTTCTTTTTCTCGTAAATTTTAAATAAGTGAACTATACCTCAATATATCTAATACTAAAGTTGCGCAGAGGCATATTATAATATTCTAGTGACCTACTTTGGATACGTGCGGGTAATACACAAACTATTGGAAACTTCTTACTTCTTGCGTGGTAAAGTAAAACTTCCACAATAAACTACATATCGGATTTTTTAAACAAACTTAAATGCAATATCATTTGGTTAACTGTATTGCACTCCGCTAGCTTAACATTGTCAAGCTTAATAGTTTTGTTTGAACTTAACTGTGTCTATTGTATTCATGTTTCACTAATACAAAATAAAGAATAACTATTTTATAAACACATTTAATACTTTAAAAAATATTTGTCAAGTATAATATAGTTGATTAAAGAAGATCCTGGACATCTGTATATGTATGGATGTGCCACAATTAGGCTCAAAACATTTAACGTGTAGGTACTATTCTTTTAAAAGCTTCATTATATGTCACGGGATTTTTTCCTACTGAAAATTACGTGTTGATGAATAGTTAATAATATACTTAAAAATAATGTTATCTAATCTATCTAATACCTGTAAACGAGCAATTATATATATATATATATATATATATATATATATATATATATATATATATATTAGGGTGATTCATTTGCGACAAACATTTTTGTTTTTTAGGTGCTCAAGCAAAATTTTGTTCTACATATTGAAAAAAAAATTTCCACCAAGTTAGAGCTCTTAATTCGAGTATGAAGTGCTTGCCGTTTTAATTTGATTTTTTTCCCATTAGAAATGCATGTAAATATTTTTATTTTTTTTCAAATTTCTAATGCTTGGACACATTTAATGATATTGGCATTCTAATTGCTGAAATATATCCAGGATTCCACGCTCTTTAAATGACTTTTCGTCAATTTTAATGTCGCCTGCTTTGGTCCACTGGTACCATCTGTCAAAGTTATGTTTTCGAATAAAATGCATATTTTTTTATTTTTACAGCGAAAATTGATTGATAGATGGAAAAAATAATACATATTTTTATAAAAAATTTGATTCTCTTCAAAAAAGGTCGTAACTTAAGTCTCTCAGACTCATAGTTTTTAACTTGCAGTAACTTTTGTAACTAAAAATGTAGAAAAATGATAAAAAAATTACAAATTATGATGTTTAAATTCAAGTTTTTGTTTCAAATTTATTTTTTTCATTACATTGTCAATTTTACTTTTTGTACGTTTATACCTGACATGTTACACATACTGACATACAGACACACATACACACACAAATAAATAAATAACACAATAAGCGGAAAACAAAAAAGTTAATACAAAATTTTAATAAATTTGTAATTTATCATTGTTTATATTTTTATTAGAAATACAACCGAAAGAAAATGAATTGTTATTTTATAAACTTTAAATGAAAGCTCTGTAAAAGTTGTAAACGACACAGCCGAGCGATGTGTTGCGCTCATTGAAAAATTCAATGAGTTTGGCACATACGACGAAGATAAAAAACAATGCCTATTATTAACTGTTCAAAATTATAGAAAAGAATTCCTAACATGTACCAAAAAACTTTATTCAACAACAAAGTAATACCTAACTTATGTGAAGATATATTTAGTAAACAGAGCTTTCATTTAAAGTTTATAAAATAACAATTCATTTTCTTTCGGTTGTATTTCTAATAAAAATATAAACTATGATAAATTACAAATTTATTAAAATTTTGTATTAACTTTTTTGTTTCCCGCTTATTGTGTTATTTATTTATTTGTGTGTGTATGTGTGTCTGTATGTCAGTATGTGTAACATGTCAGGTATAAAAGTACAAAAAGTAAAATTGACAATGTAATGAGAAAAATAAATTTGAAACAAAAACTTGAATTTAAACATCATAATTTGTAATTTTTTTATCATTTTTCTACATTTTTAGTTACAAAAGTTACTGCAAGTTAAAAACTATGAGTCTGAGAGACTTAAGTTACGACCTTTTTTGAAGAGAATCAAATTTTTTATAAAAATATGTATTATTTTTTCCATCTATCAATCAATTTTCGCTGTAAAAACAAAAAAATGTGCATTTTATTCGAAAACATAACTTTGACAGATGGTACCAGTGGACCAAAGCAGGCGACATTAAAATTGACGAAAAGTCATTTAAAGAGCGTGGAATCCTGGATATATTTCAGTAATCAGAATGCCAATATCATTAAATGTGTCCAAGCATTAGAAATTTGAAAAAAAATAAAAATATTTACATGCATTTCTAATGGGAAAAAATCAAATTAAAACGGCAAGCACTTCAAACTCGAATTAAGAGCTCTAACTTGGTGGAAATTTTTTTTTCAATATGTAGAACAAAATTTTGCTTGAGCACCTAAAAAAAAAAATGTTTGTCGCAAATGAATCACCCTAATATATATATATATATATATATATATATATATATATATATATATATATATATATATATATATAACCGTTCCAACGATTTTCATGAAATTTAGTTTGCAGGGGAAATCAATCGAGCTGGGTTTCATTATTAGAAAACGTATTTTTTACCAAAAAAATCTAATTCCTATTATTAATGTGCCGAGGTAACCAAAGCAATATTTAATTACATAGTAATGAAATGATTAACCCGTAGAAAATTAATTCGTCTATAAATTGCCATGCCTCCGTCGCCATGCGTTATCCTCAGTAAGTGTCTGATTCGTTGTGTCTTTATCAGCTTCACTGTCGCTGTTCGGCTTAACTTCAACAAATTTACCGGTTTCCCTTAAAGATAGGGTAGCCGATAAAAATATGTATGTGAAATTACATACCAGTCTCAAAGATAATAATTTATTATGAATATTAATTTTTTTTAAAAAGTTATGTCATGGGAAAGTTTGCAAAGAACAAATTAAAAAATAAAATTTATACAAAAAAATTGGCATTGTTTTTATCGTGATTGGTTATTAAAATCGGTTTAAATCGATCTGGAAATTTATTACCTACCACCTGTATAGTTCTGCCTTGTCTCGTCAGGGTCTAGTACCACCCCCTTTCCTATTTCTGCTGCAATAGCGTTAGTACTTGTCACCGTCGTGTTCCGGTTTGGAGGGTAAGGTAGCCGGTAAACTTATGCATGTGGCATTAGACCTCGCCACAAGATAGCAACGCACCATAAAAACCTTTGGTGTCTACAGGCGACGGTTGACTCTTTCCTTCAAGAGACCCATCTGCTTGTTTGATATCTTATGATATAAAATTTAGGTTAACTAAACGCATACTGGTCGAATTCGACCGTTTAACTTTTATATAATTTTGAGCTTTCTGTACTTTTCAATTGCAATTTTCTTTAAAGAGATCAAAAGATTTCGTTTCAAGTATTAATGTATATGGGTCAATCAACTATTCTTTGTAAAAACTGTGTCCCTCCACTTATTTTAAATATATATCTCACAAAGGTAATCATTAACCAAATTTGAAATCATAAACAGTCTTTAGAATATACAACATTGATATTAAACCGCATTTCATTATCGAGTTTCAATTATTTTTAATTATTTAATGGTAACTTAGTTGACAAGATTTCCTTCCCATACAAATAATTGCTGTCCTCATGACTAGTTCAGTTGTTCATTGACACATTAATTTAAAAATATTATATGAAAACGCATTAATGTCTATTTTTTATCACAACCTATGATACTTTCCAAACCTATTTACATGTTTTCCAGATTTTTAATGTTTAATTTTACTATTTAAAAAAAAATAACAAACTGTGTTCCCTAATTGCTTTCAAAACGGCTGTACACTAAGTTGCGGCCTTTGAAAGTTCTAAAATAAAAACACAGATGGCCAAGTAATCCTAAACGAATCAATGAACGTCTGAGGATAATGCAATCGCATTCCGCAATTTTGTTTGCGCGGTTACGTCCCGTAAGTACCACGCAAGCAGTTCAAAGAAGAAGGTGTATTAATTAAGTGTCTCCTAAGTTCTGGATCAAAAAGTGGTAAATATACATTATTTTTATTTGTAAATAGTTGCATATTGTTTCTAATATGTCTTATTTATAATAATAGGAAGCATTTTCGTGTTTATTGAACAAGACAGCGAGCACACGGGTATAACCTATAAAATGTCTCCTAAGTTACCGGTCACTTGCGTTACTTTCACGGTAACTTAAGAGACATCGTGATAACTTAAGTGACTTTTAAGATGAGTTGCAAAAATTAATGTTTTTGACATGCTGGTGAATGTCCGATTTTTATTTTCATCATACAATTTCGGTCATACACCAGTTAATGTTAGTGAACACCACGCCAACTTGGTGAATTTGGCATGAATGTTACTTAAAATTTTTAGGTGTTTGTTAAAAATGAATTTCCATTAAAAGGAGAGGGATCTTAAATTTGCGACTAAAGACTAAAGAAAAGACGGGGTCACTAAATTGCGTAAAATTCGAAAAGCCGCCAATGTTGTTCATTTGTTTTTTTTATTGATTAAAGGTAATTAATGAAAAATGGTTCACACTGTTGCAGAAAAACAAAGAAGGTACAGAGAAAAACTTAAAAAAGATCAAGAAAAATATGAAACAAGTAAAAGGAAACTAAGAGCGCATTATCATAAGAATAAGAAGTTGATTGGAGATTTATCGGCCAAAGACAGACATAATGCAAGGGAGATATGGATCCGCAAACGTCAACAACGTCAACGTGCCAGACAGCTCGCAACTATATTAAATGCCTTAAACGCCTCCTGGAACACCCTCACCACCACCAGTAGCAAATGAAAACGAGGTAAATTAAAACGAGGTTCAAGAAGACAGGTTACTTCGTGCACAAGGTCCACTTTCACCTATTTCATTTTCACAAAATAGCCGAAACATTAGAAGAGGAAGAAATAACGCACGAAGAGATAGAACTAAGCTGTATAAAGCAAACGAAAAACTAGCATTTAAAAATGAAAAGTTAAAAGCTAATTTTGAGATATACAAAAAGAGATGTCAAAGACTGAAAAATAATGCACAAAAAGCCCAACAGGCAGAAACTACGACAGACAGCGATAAAGAAAATAAAAAATATAAACTTCTGACTAGTACTATTAGTCAAAAGTACAATAAATTAAAAAAATTAGAGCGAGAAACGAATTCTGAAGACAATTTTTAATAACCCTACTATAAAAACATCTCAAATGAGAACTCAATTGATACGAGGTACTTTTAAATTAACAGGAGCCATGCGAATTATTGCAAGACCTAAGGAACCGAAAACGGAACTACAAAACAAAATTGAAAACTTTTTCGTGCGTAGCGATGTATCTAGAAATACTGCGGGGGAAAAAGAAACGCTTACAAGAGGTAAAGATAAAGTTCAAAAGAGATATTTGTTAGATACTATGAAAAATCTTTACAAGACTTTTAAACAAGAAAATCCGGATGTGACATGCTCTTATTTTTATTTTACGCGAAATCGACCTTGGTATATTAAGTCACCTTCTACTGATGAACGTGAAATGTGCCTGTGTAAAATACATGCAAACACATTATTAAAGGCGAATGCATTATTAGAAAAAAAGGTATTGAAGTCCAAGGACTTAAGTCAGTTAATACGCGATACTGTTAGTGATACTACCAATAAAAAATGTATGTATGGGTTTTGTCAAATTTGTAGTAAAATGAAAGTAAGTTTTGATGAGTCAAAGACTGAAGGCAACATTGAGTTTTACGAATGAACCAGAAAAGAAGAAAAATATACTTAGGATGGAAAGGACATAAAAGCTATCAAAAACATCAAAGAAAAGAAAAAAACCCTGACAGAATTTCTGCGTCAGAAAGCTGGATCTGAAGCGATAACTTGGTCGTTTTTTGAAGCTGACCATGGCAAAGGGCCTGCAGATGGCATTTGAGGCTACTTGAAACGGACAGCAGATGGTATAGTAGCTCGAGGACAGGATATTGCAAATGTAGACCAATTTATGGAAGCTTTGAAAGACAGAAGAAGATGGCGAGATTCAAGTGATGTTTCTTCGGGCTGAGAAATCTGAGTCTAAATTTCGATCAGACGAAAAAGATGTTGCGTATATTGAATTTAATGATATTATAAAGATTCTTCCTAAACCTAAAATACTCAATGATAAGGGCCGGGTTTATTATGAATTTGAATAGCCCTAAGATATTTTTGAAAAATGATTGTGTTGATCTCATTATTAAATATTATGTTTTAATTAGTTAATGTTATTTAGTTCCTAGTTTTAAGCAATTTCTATTTTTAGTGAGTTTTATTCATAAAGATTTTTTATAAGTTCAGACTGATTGTTTTTATAAAATAAACAGATAAGCTTCTTTAACGTTATGGTTATTACTTTTGTATGTAAAAGTATTTAATTTTCACATAGGTATTATGATTGTTAAACTCAAAAAATATTATAATTTTGTTAAAGTTTATAATAATAAATATTTTTTCTTTTCTTTGTATTTATTGTAATTTACCTGAACCGTTGTAGTCAATATGTTTCAGTTCCAAAGTAACTATCCCACATGGTAACGTAAGAGAAATCTGTCTTTTATGTTACCCTGTTGTCCCTAAATATTGATTCCTAATATTACAAATAACTTAAAAATTTTAATTCATGGGTTAGAAATTGAGGGTAAATAACTCTTTCTAAGTAGAAATTAGTAGATATAGGTAACACAATATCGTGATTTATTGTTCAGTATTTTCCTTAGGGCCTTACTATTTATATAAATATGACAAGTTATAGCGTAAATCTTTGTAACAAAGTAGTTTTAGAGAATGTTTATAACATTATTTGAGTCTGAAAAAATAGTTCTTTGTGGTAACATAGTGGACCAGATTTATGACATCAAGAGATAAAAACCTACACATAAGCCAGAAAAATTATAAAACTGTACTGCCAACGACTGAATGACATGGATTAGTAAATATTTTATTAAAGTGGAAAGAAAAAGTAAAAGAAATTCGCCTTTTATTTTTACTTAATGGTTTTTAAAATCCTTACAAAATGTAAAATGTACAAAGAATAGTTGATCGACCCATATACTAGCGATTGTCCGCTGGTTGAAATTCCGAAATTCTTCGGTAAAAAATTCCTCTTCGGTGTAAAGTAAAATAATAAACAAACTACACTGTATGTATATGTACGTACGTATATATATATATATATATATATACATATATATATATACACATATATATATATATATATATATATATATATATATATATATATATATATATATATATATATATATATATATATATATATGTATATATATATATTACTACTAGCTGACCCGGCAAACGTTGTTCTGCCTTTTTAACAACTCTTATTTTTTTCTATATTTTCTCACCTTTTTAACCTTTCCTGGACTTCAACAATTAATTCAAAACCAAAATTAGCCAAATCCCTTCAGCCGTTCTCGAGTTCTTATAAATTAACATACCTATTTTCACGCCAAGTTCCTTACGGGGTAAGCAGAGAGAACTGAGTGCCATACATCACGATCCTTGCAGGCTTGTCTCGCTTCTTCCACATTCATCACTCTCTTCATACACACACGCTGGTTGCGAAGACTCTTGACACCACCTTCGGACAGTACTTGATCAATCTGATCAAGACCAAGACTGATGGTCTTCGCGGTACCTACATTAATTTAATGTGTTTCTATTGTATATTATATAAAAAATATATATATAGCGTTCTGCACTTCTTCGCAATGTAAACGTTAACTGTGCCAAATTCCAATCTGCTCCGTCGGTATAATTGTCGTAAAAAGGTTTTTTTATATCATAAGGTAGCAAACAAGCAGATGGGTCTACTGATGGAAAGAATCAACCATCGCCTATATACACTAAATATGTTTATGGTGCGTTACTGTTTTATGGCGAGTTAATGCCACATGCATAAAGTTTACCGGCTTCCTTATCCTCCAAACTGGAATTCGACAGTTACAAACACTGACGCTATTGCGGCAGGAATAGGTAAGATGGTGGTACCAGATACCGGGCGAGACAATGCAGAACTCTACCACCTAGTAGCAACGATGTTAGTGACTCGCATAGTCAATCGGTCGCCTTTTACGGCCTGCCTGGCTGTATGGTAGTTGGCCAGTTCTTTCAAGGAGCCCGGACGAGCACCGAACAGTACGAAGTTTTACGCTTCACGTATTTATATATAGATTATTGTTATCTGTTATGTATTTATCTTACCATATGTGATTAGATACGACTACGAAAACCTTTGTTTGTACTGTGTGCAATACCCTTAGGATTCCTAAAGTTTTGTTTACATGTATGTACACTAGTGTTGAGCAAGCTCTCAACACGTTGGGTGATGTACGATATAACTAACTTGAAGCTTCAGACGAAATTATGTAAGCGTATTTGTGTTTGGTTGAGAATTTGAACTAAAACTACGACAGTCTGAAAGTGTTGGGCAGGAATTATTGTGAATAAGAAAACAACGTAAATACATATTTCTATTTGAATAGTATGAATTAAGACTAAAATGGTATGCGGAGATGGTGCTTTTCTAATTTTGTTTTGTATTGCTTTAAATTTTAATTATATGAATACATGAAGGGAAAAATTTGTACCCCTTTTTAAGATGATTACGTGAACGATGGAGTTTGAAATTTGGTACAGTTAAAGTTTACATTTCGGAGGACTGCAGAAACCTAATATTTTTATATAATACATTAAATTAATGAAAATAAACTCACACACACCATATTCATGTACTACATGATAATATACGTACACATGTATGCTTACTATTTTCTTTATGGCTAAAGTCAGTTGTCAAATTTAAAAGGGATTCTATTGTGTAGTCTAAGAGTTCGCTGTTTACACGAGTAAGTATTTAATTTATTGTCTCATATACATATCTCAAGGATCTACATGCATTCCTAAATTTAATAACATCCTAGGTGTTGCTCGGACTCCGGTTGTGTAAAATTTATTTTAATATATTTAAATTAGATAACTTTTACTGATATCCGATTTAAGTGAAGTCCTTAGTCGTATCCACCACCGCGAATGCAAATTATGTTTTAGAGTTCTGCAAACGTTTCCAGCAAATACCGCCCCATTACATATTTCTGTTGTAATAGAGTCAGTTCTTGTCACCTTTCGTTCAGGGTTGGATGGTAAATTAGCCGGTTAACTCATACATGTCTCATTATATCCCTGCAACACAGATAGCATCGCACTCTTAACATCTCTGTTACTATATGACGTGATAGTTATCTCTTTCAATCTAACTGCTTGTTATTTATTCTATATGATATAAATAACACACAATTCTTGTAAAAATAGTTTTACGTACAAACGAACGCTTAAACGAACTATTTGCAAGCATATACCTGAATTGTTTGGAAAATACAGAAAAAGTCTGTGGCAAATGTTAACGGGTGTGGCCATGGCCTTACAATCAGAATTACGATATATCACTTAAATGATTATATTTGACATGTAAATGTTTTAAAAGATAAATCATCACAATTTACTAATAGATGTACTTGAATACATAATTGCTCATGCGTATGAATACCTTCGTAATAAATTTAGGTATATTAGTCATTATCATAAAAATTAACTAAGCTTTGGTTACCTATGATGTCGTCATAATATTTGGAAAGATGTAAATAGAATCAATTCACCATCATCATCATCTGGAGATTGAGAGTAAGGGCAATCGAAAGTTTTAAAAGTGTTTCGAAATGGACTAAATGTAACGCATAATTATAAACAAACTTTTTACATTCACCTATCTTGCAACTCTTTTAACTTGCGGGGATCTAAGCTACTCAAAACAAAATAGGGCCCACCCCGATTTTTTCACAAAAATGATTGTAAATTTAATTTTTCCATTTTTATGTTTATAATCTTTTTTAATCATTAACTTTGTTTGAATAGTTAATAAAATTTTACTGTCTAACTATATCTATTTTGTTTTGAGTAGTAGATTACGCAGCTCATTATTGACTATTATTTTTAGTGAATTCTATGCGTACAATGAATTTATCCAGGATAAACATATTGGGCCGGTCCATCTTTAAAGAAGAGACCATCTGTCATACTGCTAGGCAGATCATAAAATAGGAACGATGGGCTAAACGTGTCGCTGCCATTGTGTTTCGCCCGCTACTATACCGTCAATGTTAGTCACAGTCGTGTTTCATTTTAAGGTTATGGTAGCCGGTAAACATATGCATGTGGCTTTAAGCCGCTGTCAACACCAAAAACGCGTACTGTTGTCTATTTTTATCGGAGTAAACGAGACCCTACTATCAGTGTATCTGGGCGGCCAGGTCTTATAATGAATAAATATTGAAATAAAAAAATGTTGGGCATCACTTTGGGCTACGCGGGGAAAAAATAAGGATCCCCACTTTACGTGTACAGGAGGTACTCTAAAAAAATTTTTTCAAGATTTTATTTTACAACTTTATCGGAGTGACTAATATGTATAATCAGACCAAATAACAGCTTTCTAGTACGAATAATCTGATCTCGACTGCGGATGGATTATAAGGGTTCCTGGTTGACTTCGGAACCCTAAAAACAGCTCCATATTATGCGTCGACGACTACCGAATACAATTATTATTATTTAAAACGAATAAATACAACACTTTACGGTATTGCTAATTTCGTTTAATAAAGTTGATTCAGGTCGTCTTGCACCAAAATATTTAAATAATTTTAAAATAATTTGACTTTCACTATGGTTAAATACGTTTAAAAAATATTTAAATACTAGCTGACCCGCGCAGCTTCGCACGCGAGAATATTAATAAGTCGTCCAAATAGCTTTTAATAAAAATTTCATACCCTATTTCAGCCCTCCAGGGACTGATTTTTGAAAAAAAATATAGTCTATGTTTGACCCCGGATCTTCAACTATATCCATGCTAAATTTCATGAAAATCGGTCCAGCGGTTTAGCCGTGAAAGCGTAACAGACAGACAGACTTTCGCATTTATAATATTAGTATGGATTTTGGTTCAAATCGACCTAAACCCTCAATACAATTTTTAGCCTTACTTAGTATTATTTGACCGCCCCGTTAGTCGAGTGGGTGGCGAACCTAACTATGAATCGAGGGGCCTCTGGTTCGATTCCCAACAGAGACAAGCATTTGTGTGATGAGCATAGGTGTTTGTATATATGGGTTTGGGTATTTATTATGAATATAACAGTATTTATACATGTATTTTTCTATGTATTAGCATTTAACATTGTTCACTAACAACCATAAGCAAATAATTTGCGTACTTTAGGGTTAGATCAGTTCGTGTAATTTGTCTAGCAATATATGCAGAATGTGTCATTTACATTTTGATTTTTTTAATGTTCTAGCTTACAAAATGAATCAAATTAAATTCATTCATTTGTAACCATTTTTATCATACGTATCCATTAAGATTTCATCATTTAAGTCACACAAAATATTTGCTTACCATTAAGATACCTAGGATTGATATATTTAACCCATTACCTTTGACTTCTGATGAAAAACTCTTGTGAATCAGCAACAAAACCGCAGGTTTAACGTTAATTTCAAGCTTTATAGTTGGCAATTTCGTTGCCAATAAAGACTCATTAAGATAAACCCGAAAATTTAATGAGTTGAGTGATGTTGAAAGCGAGAGGAAATATTGTTTCACAGTTTACTAAATAAATAACTCGGTGTTTTGTTCTCGATTGTAATAATGTAAATTATTACAGAAAAGTATTTTAATATGTACTTAATAACTAATTAGACGACCGATCATTGCTCGGATGATAATTTTTCGTATATATAAATGAATTATTACGGAGATGATACTTACCTAGATCAATTTTATTAGTAAAGTACTGTCTAAATACAAAATTTTGTCAAAAACGTTAGTGCCATTTTGGAGAAACCAATTACATACAAATATATAATAGAGAAGTGTTAATAATGATTTTTCATTGTCTATATCAGGACTTCCTAACCAGGGGGGCACACCCTCCTAGGGAGGTGTAGAGAAACTTTAGGGGGGGCATCGTACGTAATATGTAAGATTACATTTCCAAAAAAATAAAATAACGAGTAGGTAAATAAGGAATATAAGAGGGCCATGAAAATATTATTTTTGGCTCGGGGAGATTTGGCGAAATAAAGGTTGGGAAAGCCTGGTCTACACAGTAACGTAACGTGTAACAGTGGATATATGTTGTATATAATTTTATAGATTAATACGTTAAGCAAAAACATTTCAGCCGTGTTGGTCCCGGCCTCCTTTGAAGAATAGGCCAACTGCCGTTCTGCCAGGCAGGTCGTAAAAGGCGACCAATTGGCTATCGAGTCACTACCATCGTGGCTACTAGGTGGTAGAGTTCTGCATTGTCTCGCCCGGGTCTGGTACCACCGCCTTACCTATTCCTGCCGCAATAGCGTCAGTGCTTGTCGCTGTCGTGTTCCGGTTTGGAGGGTAAGGTAGCCGGTAAACTTATGCATGTGGCATTAGACCACGCCACAAGATAGCAACGCACCAATAACACCTTTGGTGTCTATAGGCGATGGTTGACTCTTTCCACCAGGAGACCCATCTGCTTGTTTGCTATCTTATGATATAAAAAAAAAAAACTTACCTCTTTTTACGACAATTACGCGAACGGGATAGTATAAATTTTGACACAGATAAATTTACATGAAGGAGTGCAGAAAGCTTATATATACTAATATTTTAAATGCGAAAGTAACTCTGTCTGTCTCTTCTTCACGCCTATACCACGGAACCGATTTCGATAAAAGGTACTAAGATAGTTTGAGATCCGGGAAAAGGATTTATGATAATTTTTATCCGGAAATCCTACGGGAAAGGGAACAACTATGCAGCTAAAACCCCGAGACTTTTAGAAATTTATCTACGTGGACGAAGTTACTTGTACAGCTAGTATTTTTATATAATAGGTATATGTATTGAAAATAAGCTAAATTAATAAAAAAAGAAATTAACCATACTACCATATGGTTGTCACTGTGTTTGACACACAAACTCAAACCAGAGAGATGAGATTATATTATAGTCTGTGATCAAACTGAATTCTGAAATTGTATCATATTTTGTCTAATAGATGTTTGTGCTATAACATTGATCGATTACAGTCGCATTTTGTCGGCGGGCGTTCGCTAGCATATAATATATATTTTGTTGTACGTTCATATAATTGCAGTAACGTTCTAAAGCAGATAGGCCGAGTCCTACTTCTGCACCCACGATAAGCTAACTGTAGTATAATACGGAAGATGGTTTGGACGTTTGGTCTGGGCCCCCTTTGAAGAATAGACCACCTGCCATTCTGCTAGGCAGTTCGTAAAAGGCGAACGATTGGCTATACGTGTCACTACTATCATAACTATTAGGTCGTTGAGTTAAGTACCGCTTTCGGTGTTCCTGCCGAAACATTGGTGGGTAAGGTAGCCGGCAAACTTATGCAAGTAGTATTATCATCTCGCTATGCGAATAGCTATGGAGTTACTATCAACATCTTTGGTGTCGATGGATGATTGTCTCTTTCCATCAGGAGAGCCATCATCTGTTTGCTATCTTATGATATGAAAAATACTGAATATCACATCCGAAATTATTTTAAAATACATTTAGTTCGCTTATTATTATTAGGAGTGATATGTTTTTTTTGATACATTTTGTGCCATCAGTGTGAAACTATGTTCGTAGGTTAGTATGAAATTATAATATCGACAAGTAACATTTATCATTTTTACTTAAGGACCTCTGCTAATTTCTCTGTATAATTGTTGCTATCGCAGAATTAAAATAAAAAACCTACAAACTTAATCTTATTATTAAATCAAACACATCACATTAAGGATGTTATCTTGTCAATATTGAAGTCCCTAACAGTGAGGGCAATAGTGTAGACATAAATATGTAGCGACAGGTGGTAAAGTGGTCATGCTGGGCAACGCACGTCCAATTCTATGTCGACAATAGTCTTCAATGCATGAACTCATTAAAAAAATATAAACTTTATTTTAAATACAGTAAGGTAACGTATCGCTATTGTGTGATCGAAAAAGTTAAGATCTTTTAACGGCAGTTTCAATCGCAACGCAAGCCTGAAGACGGGAGAATTCGAATTTATTGACCATTAATTCAAAATATTATTTTCACAATATAAGTACTCATTTATTAATTTTGAATTATTAGGTTCCGATTAATTTATAAGTGTCTTTAAGATATTTATTATGTATGTAAATATCTTCTTTATTTATAATCCTAATATTCTGTTTTCAGCATATGTTTATTTACTCATGAATGAACTGAATTGCCATATTTTTTTTGTTTTTATAACGACTAAGTTTTAGTTGCGGCGCCATAAAAGTTATTTTCCTAACTTAAGGAAATAATTCTCCTTTCTGGCTGAATGGAACCTTATGTCTCTTTCTTTAGCTCTGACAATGTGTACGTTAAATGTTTATATATATATATATATATATATATATATATATATATATATATATATATATATATATATATAAATATATATATATATATATATATATATATATATATATATATATATATATATATATATATATATATATATATATATATATATATATATATATATATATATATATATATATATATATATAATATTTGACCGCCCCGTTGGTCGAGTGGTTAGAGACCCTGACTACGCAATCAACGAGGCTCGGGTTCGATCCCCGACGGGGACAAGCATTTGTGTGATGAGCATAAATGTTTGTATTTCCGGGTTTGGATGTTTATTATATATATTCTAGTATTTATATATGTATTTCTATGTATTAGTATCGTTGACTAACACCCATAACACAAGCAAATAATTTGCTTACTTTAGGGTTAGATCAGTAAGTGTAATTTGTCCCGTGAATTATTATTATTATTATTATATATAAATATATATATATATATATATATATATATATATATATATATATATATATATATATATATATATATATATATATATATATATATATATATATATATATACGTACGTACATATACATACAGTGTAGTTTGTTTATTATTGTACTTTATACCGAAGAAGTATGTGTTTTCACAAGCAGATATCGTGGGAAACCAGAACTTGTGTTTATTTTTTGTAGAGCTGTTTTCTCATTTCTAAGTAGGGTTAATCGAATATGTATTAATTTTTAAATTATTTCACTTTTTTACCCAAACAAGGTGTTAAAACCATCAACTTTATTAGTTGTAGCGGTTAATTTTAATAGTAACCTTAATCGCTAAACAAAGTTTTTGTATTAGCTAAAATGATTATTGTTTTTACAGAGTGTGGACGAAGAGGACCGCGCTTCGGTGAGTATAATAACATTTTTATTACATTAGTTTAAGGCGGTTTTGATAACTATGATGATATCTTGTTCTTTTTATTAGCGATACGTTCTTTTTTTATAAAAAATAGAGCATCTATATCAGAGATCACCAATACCTTTAATATCTATACTCTTTTCAATATAAAGTTACAGTTTAAGAAACTTCGATTTATATAAACACTTAGCGTACAATGATGCCAGTTGATTAACAACGCTGGCGAAGCCTTTGGTATCAGGTCATCAGCTAGAAGTATTACATTGATTGTAATTTTAAAGACTATCCTTAACATAACTGGGACTTATTAAAAAAAGAAGCCTATAATTACAACTAAATACTGATGTACAGCGTGTAAAAGAACCCTGTCCGATTCGAAAGGGGAGTGTGTCGATGACAATATTATATAAAAAATGATTATTATATTTATAAAATACAAGTATTTTCGTATGTTATAGTCCTTGTATATAATATCAAGTTCACTAAAATTTAGCGATTATTTCAAACTGTACAATTCTCTCCTCTTAGTCGCGTCTGTGTCATTCGCCATTTTTTGTCCAGTATTAGGTTGCCTTGGATAATTTGAAATATCTCGTAAACATTTTTCGTGGCAAAAACCTACCGATCTTAATCCAAAAAATAATAACATGTGATTTATGATTATATTAGCCTACTAAACAAATCTTTGACGGTCGAACAGGGTTTTTTTACATTCTGTATAATGTATATACCTACAACGATGTCCCACTGTCTTGAAGACACTATGTTACATATGTTACGTTACGCATTCAAATATTTGCTTAAAATGCAATTATTACAAGAACAGACATTTGGTTTTAAATGTTAACAAACATAACTTGCTTGATACTGTGTATGCGCCCGGTTTGGTAATAATATTTTAGCTTTCTCTAATATCATAGGACTTAATACCGTTGCCGATTTGTAGGTACGCTGATTGCAAACTTTTTTGAGAATATGAACGATATTTGTTTTATGTTTCGGCGATCGTTTTTTCCTATGAATTATTATTAAGTTAACCGCTTATCTTACCTGTGGACTTGTACCGCTAAGGTGTTAACGAGCCTAGAAAACGGTGCCCACCGAAATCCTATTTTACATTACATAATGGTTTAGTAAGTCTACATGCTTAATTATTTTTATAGATGTTTTAATTTTGCGCTAGGTACTTAAATTTGGTAGAATTTTCATAAAAAGTGCATAAACATTTTTTTAAGCTGGGGCACAAGGAGATAGATCCTTTGGACTCAAAACAGAAGCAGTGGATCCTTTGTGCTGCTAGAGGCGAATACCATGCTCTGGCGAAAATGTGCAAAGAGAACGCCAAGCTCGTAAGGACCAGGGTAAGTTATACTATGTTTATTTGTCGTTTCTATTGCGTGTTGTTTATATGTGGGAAAGCGTAGTTCAATTATTGGGCTCCATTTCTAGACTAAAAAATTACTTGATCATTGGATGATACAGCAAATAATTCAAATAAACATGCATTTTCCCGTTAGCAAGTATAGCTGCCCAAGTTTTGAGTACCAATAACGCACAACTCGATTCACTAGACGGCGTGAGCTGTAATATAGCCTGCAGTTAGCTCGTGTAACCAACTAAAGTAGGTTTTTGAAAATCTAGCACCTAGAAAGATAATAAATATTATTGTGCAATTTTTTATCTAACCGAATCGTTTCTCTTATTTATCGTCCACAAACTGCTGCATGAAATTTAGTATATTTAACTGAACAAATTAAAACCACTGAACACATTCCACGAATTGATGTAACTTCTAAAGTAAGTTTATTATTTTTTGCTGGGTGCATTTAAAATTAACGATGTTAATACACAGAAACACATGCACATAAAATATTAAAACACACTAAAACTAAAACCATTCAGTCAAATAAAAACATCAATTAAATAAATCCTATTGTGCTTATTACAAAATTATTACTTTACTACTGCATGCAAAGTCGTGAGTGCTGCTCGCGGCGTTATTTGTGAGGATAAAAACTTTCTCTGTATAATATAAAACTAAAAGATAATACGCCTATGCGCAAAGCTACCACGAACCTTTTCCTCCAAGCCGGGACATAGCAAAGATTAGCAATGATATTATGGTGGAAGGGGAACAAATAAAACATTGGTCTTTTATTCGGACAATAATCAAAAGTTACGTGTCACGGTTGCACTCCTGCAACGCTACACACGGTATTATTGCAGGTGCTCGAAGATAAGATGTAGCATCAATAAACGAATTTGTTAAAGCTGAATTAAGGCTTTAAGTACGATCTAAACCATACAATTTAAAAGCGTAGGTATATTAATATAGCAAGAAGAATTAGATGTATTATTATTATTGCTACTAGATTGTGTATTTTGCAAAAACTGTAAAATTACCTGCTGTACATATAGGACTAGTCACTTAGGTAATGATAATTTAAATAAATTTTAAAATGCCACTTTTCACAGTTGATTTATACAACATTGTGAAAACCCTTTTGCGTCCAATTTTTTTGTGCGAGTTTTTGCAAAAGAATGAGTGAATTATCCCTGAAAATTCTATTTTATTTGGGATCTAGATTTAAATTCCTGCTAGTGCTATGGAATAAGAACAATTTATACACTTATACATCTATAATTACACTAGCTGTTGCCCGCGACTTTGTCCGCGCGGACTTCGTTTACTCCGCTCCTACTAGTCGTAGCGTGATGGTATAAAGCCTACAGCTTATAAGATTTTTTTGTTAATCGGAGTAGTAGTTCCTGAGTTTAGCGCATTCAACCAAACAAACAAACAAACTTTTCAGCTTTTTATTAGTATAGATTTAAATGAAACTGCATTTAAATCTACTTATACTAATATAAAGCTGAAAAGTTTGTTTGTTTTCTTTCTATTCTATTTTATTATTTATTATATCCTATTCTAAACTATTATTGTTCCATATCAATGCCATCTATGTAAATATGTAATGTATTTAATGACCGATCCAAAAATAAAGATTATTAAATTTCCTTAAACTAAAAAGTCACAATTTATACTTTTTTGTTTAATGTATTCACATAGATAAAGATATTCGTATAATCGTATTTTATACCTTCAAACATATAATAATAATAATTTATGCTCTAATTTTATGCGCTTCTTTGACACATTGTCGTTAAATTAAATGTGGGAAATAACATCGCACGACGCTTGAAATATGAATTCAAAGATTTATAATAATCACGAACGTGTTTTTTTTGGTATCATAGGACACAAAATAGGCTGATAACTTTCCGGATGGAAAGAACAAATCATCACCTATACATATATTCATAATTTTATTATTTTTTATCCTAAACTACTGAACTGATTTCAATGAAATTTTGTAGATATCTACTTTTTGGTCCAAATTAAAAGATCCTTCTCTGAAGTAGTACCCCACCAAAATTGGTATGGCAAAACAACGTTTGCCGTGTCAGCTAGTATTAGTATAAAAATTTAAACTGAATCATTCCCTATACTATTATCAAATCATATAATAATATATTTAAATACAAAAAACAAATGACGACTGTTTGATTTTTCCAAATATATATCCACCCATGATATTAAAAAACAAATAGCAATGATGACCTTTGAAAATGTTAGAAACATTTTGTAAATGTCTGTAGATGTAAAGATAGAATGTAAAATAATGCAAAAAATGTATAAAATACTTACGGTTTTATCATATCAAAGAACTTTTCAAATTGCATTTTATTAATGTTTGAATATATTATTGAATTGAATTATGTACACCTTTATTAAACTAGCAATATTATATGGTATTTGTGAAGATAAGCTTATAACTTTAAATTATTATTTTCAATATTTGCGGCTCACAAATCTGGTTGTTAGGTTATAATTTTTTACATGTTCTTTCTGCAATTTAAACCTTGTAATAATATTATAAGGTAATTTTTAAACCTTGTCATTTAATTCGGTACGATAAAACAGTACAACATGGTTTATTTCTAGTTTTTCCTAATGTAATATAACTTACAAATGTATGACATTTTTGACAGTAATAGGAGCGTTTGCTTATTTGCGGCTCACAAATCTGGTTGTTAGGTTATAATTTTTTACATGTTCTTTCTGCAATTTAAACCTTGTAATAATATTACAAGGTAATTTTTAAACCTTGTCATTTAATTCGGTACGATAAAACAGTACAACATGGTTTATTTCTAGTTTTTCCTAATGTAATATAACTTACAAATGTATGACATTTTTGACAGTAATAGGAGCGTTTGCGCGGCGTATATGCGCGGTGACATGTTTCTTTCTATGTAACGTGGTGTGTCTATTAGTATTCATGTGGTCTGTGGTATGCGCATAACTTTGAAATAATTGTACAAAATTGGATAATTATTTTTTGTTGTGTTCGTGTTTGGGATTTTGTACAAGAAAATTTTTAAAATCTTACGTGATTTTTTTAAATCTCCCAATAAATGAAATGTACACTACATTAATAATAGTGGATCTTCAATATATTAATAAAAATGACAACTAAAATTTGTTTTTTTTTTAAATCCGATCATACTGTAAAAGTAGATTCTTTCTCATTATTTTCTGTAACTACACCATTTGTGTGAAGCCGGACCCGGTAGCTAGTGTATTACAAATAAAGGGCCAAATTTGCTCTCTAATAATATTATTTGTAGCAAGCAGAACAGGAACCCTAAAACACCACTACTTATTTTATGATATTAGGGGCTTCGTTCAGTCCTTGCACCCAATTAACGTAACAAAACGTCAATCGAGTCAAAACTATTAGAGTTCTTACACATGTGTCATACTACGGTGTGTCAGTACGGTCATACTACGGTGGCGTGGCATAATGTGTAAGAGCCCTAAACTCTTCGTTTCGATTGACGTTTTGTTCCGTGAATCGGAACCCTGAACACCGCTGACCACCATATCTATCTGGCGTTGCTCTTTATGAGTGAACCTTATAAGATATTTTTCCTAGCTAATACTTTTCATCTTTACCCGGGATACAAATTGCAACACTACTTTAAAATTAAGCTTGTTATTATTCAAAAATAAAAATGATTCTGGACCACTATCTAGAACCAACCTCCTTTATGATATAAAAAGAAGATACGGATTTAATAGCAAGCCATTTTTTCCCCCGTGTTGGTCCCGTGCTCCTTTGAAGGCCAACTGCCAACTGCAGATCTACCAGGCAGGTCGTAAAAAGTGACCGATTGTATATGCAAGACACTACCATCATGGCTACTAGATGGTAGAGTTCTGTATTGGCTCGGCCGGGTCTGGTACCACCGCCTTACCTATTCCTGCCGCAATAGCGTCAGTGCTAGTCACTGTCGTGTTCCAGTTTGGAGGGTAAGGTAGCCGGTAAACTTATGCATGTGGCATTAGACCTCGCCCCAAGATAGCAACGCACCATTAACATCTTTGGTGGCTATAAGCGATTGTTGACTCTCCATCAAGAGACCCATCTGCTTCTTTGCAATCTTATAATATAAAAAGTAGATTAAATTATGTGACTTGAAAATGATGAAAAAATGTAAAATAAATAAATTAATATTATAGATATATCTATACTACCGCACATGAATTAGGTAAAAAGATGCAATCTTACAACATAATAAGTATCTGCTCTTGCATAAAAAAACCACTTTTATTCTAAATAGTAAAGTCAACTGTGAATAGATGGATTGAAAAGAAAAAATAGAAATAAATCACAAGGTCATTGAACTACCTAATATCCTTAATGTAAACGTCTAGTGTACAGTTTACTTTTCCCACATCGCAATTTAACAACGTGATGATATTTTTTATTAAAACGTACAATTTAAGAAATATCCATCAATTTACAGCACATTTAAAATTGTAAACGTTTAATTTACGACGCTTAGACATAAAAAACAGCGAAGATCAGCGACATAGATTAGAAAAAAAGTGATAAACGTTTACGGATGTAGTGCGGCCCTCATCCCTAAATTTTGAAGCGTTAGTTAGCGCCGAGTGAGCACATGTCCAAAAGGTGTGCGTCTAATTGGGTCTTGTGGTAGGAGTCGGCGCCGGGCCTTCGCCCCCCGCCGCATGCTATCTTGACATATCTCCGGACGTCCCTTGTTTTATTTTACGAGCCATCTCTCAAGCCCTTTTTTTTCATTCAACTATTGTTTATGCCGTTTCGACTCACGCACTTGATATATAGATCTCATATAAACCCAGCGGTCGCTAATTCTGCACTGATTTATAGATAACGTTGTCGTTCGTTCGATATTGATGTATTACTTTTTAAATAACAATTATGTATAAATGTATTGCGTTCATCGGGTACATTAGTGAATAGTGGTTAAATATACTTTGATTTTATTATAATTACTAGAATATCTTTTTCACATACATTAATTTCAACACGCTAATTTACTTACGAGGTAGGCCGAGCGAATTTTTGATTGTGGGTTCAATTAGGTGTCATCTCAGTAGCTTTTTGCGTACTTTTGCGTAATTTTATACAGCTACTCGTAACTACACTTACTTTTAATGAGTTTTCATACGGTCTCATCTATACATATAATAAAATCGTAGGAAAGTTAAAACTGTACATTGAATATTTTTTTAAAAGAATACTTGGGACGTGATCTATAATCGATATCGAAGTCAAAAATATACTTTTTAGAATTTTTGTCTGTTTGTCTGTTTATCTGTTTGTCTGTTTATCCGTTTGTCTGTTTGTTTGTATGTATGTCCGGGGTAAAGTCAAAAAGTACTGCATGGATTTACTTCAAATTTTGCATGAATATTACTAATAGGTCGGGTCAACATACAGGCTATATATTATCACGCTATCATCTACGGGGGAGGTGCTGTGCGGAGTAAACGAAGTCCGCGCGGACGAAGTCGTGGGCAACAGCTAGTATTTTAATATATGAATTATATTTTAATAGTTAATGTATTATAAAAATTCGATTATGTCTTCTTAATGAATAAATAAATAAAATGTATGCAGTGACATTTTTTTTTGAATCGTGCCTACTGGGTAGTAGAGTTCCGCCCGGGTATTTGGTACCACCGCCTTATTCCTGCGGCAATAGCGTCAATGCTTGTTGTCTTGTTTCGGTTTAGAGGGTAAGATAGCCGGTAGATTTATGCATGTGGCATAGCCATCCCGCCTCACGGATAGCCACACACGATTAACATCTTTGGTTTCGTATCATGGTGATATAGCCGATGGCTTTTCTTTCCATTAGAAGACTTATTGCTGCCATGTAATCCGCGTTTGCCACTGTTGTTCCAAGCTGGTAAAACAGCACTGCTAAAACACATCATAATGGTCACGTATGTTAAATCTTATATATGCAGGAACCTTGTGTCACAGTTGCGGTCGCACTCCTGCGAAACGGTTCCACCGATTTTTGTAATTTTTCTTGTAAATTTTGGTAGGTATGAGAAAAGGAATGTTATAAAACAGTGTTTATTTCAATTTTTGTGATTTTTTTTGTTTTGGCACCCCAACTACCTATATCCCCAAACTTTCTCCGAAATCTCCTAACCTCATATCCCATTAATTCCCCGCCACACTAAAATTCACTTCATTCATTCACAAATCTATACTTCTACAATAATATTTTAAAGAGAAAAATTTTTGCAATCAAAAACTTTTGGGCCTGCCTAAAAAATTGTTTTACCATTAGAAAGCTACACTATCCAGGATTGACGTAGGCTACTATGCGCCCAACTAAGCAAAAAGAAGAAATTATTTTGGGCTACGCGAGCGAAGTCGCGAATAATAGCTAGACATTTATATGAGAGAACAACATGTGCCGGATTAGATGTAATCAAATAACATAATTGGTGTAGGTTCCGACTAGTAATAAGCGGATGGCTGTCTTGATGAAAAGTGATAACTATCGCTTATAAACACTAAAAATGTTAATGGTGGGTTGTTATCCCTAAAGCGGGGTCTTAATGCCACATGCAAAAGTTTACCGGCTACCTTGCCCTCTAAACGGGAACACGTCAGGGTCAAGCACAGGGGCTATTGCGGCAGTAATAGATAAGCCGGTGTTATCAGATCCGGGCGAGACAATGCAGAACTCTACCACCTAGAAGCCACGATGGAAGTGATTCGCACAGCCAATCGTTCGCCTCTAACGAACTGCCTGGCAAAATGGCAGATAGTCTATTCGTCAAAGAGGGCCCGGAGTAACAAGGTTTTTCCGTGTTGGGACAATTAATAATGTCTTACGATAATATCAACAATTTAAGTAACAATTTTTTCGCATACAAATCTGTGCTATATAAATAAATATTCTTCAGTGACCTGATGTACAATATTGTTATCCCCCATGTTAGTCTGGGACCCTTTTAAAGAATAGAATATATGCCTACTGCCCGGCAGATTGTAAAACAGCCGAAAGATTGCCCAAATTTCTCACTACCATCGAGTAGTAGGTGTTAGAGTTTTGTAATATATTGCCCGGGTTTGGAATTGGATCCTCGTGTCGTTGTTCCGGTATGGAGGATAAGGGTAACTGGTAATCTTATACATTTAGCATTCCATCTCTGCCACACATCATCGTATCATCAACATATTTGGTGTATACGATGGATGTCTCTTTCCGTCAGGAAAATCATCGAGCTTTTGTTTTATCCCTTGTTATAAAAATAGATAAACCTTTTCTTACAGCAGTAGCTTAATTTCTCAATATTGTCGTATTCCGGTATAGCAGATAAAGTACTCAACAAACTTATGCATGTTGCATAATATCCTTGTCACGCGGAAATCAATGCATCTATAACGTCTTTGGTGCCTATAGGCGATGGATATCTCTTTTCATTAAGAGAACTATCTGTTTGTTTATCTATGGCTATGAATACATACTTACTTTGTAATACTCTATAATAATGTCAGAAACTGCATGTATTATTTATTTGAAAATTCAGAGATATGTTTCGTAGTAGAGTTGCTTATATACCGCCATTTTGTTGATTAGGCTTTTGTCGTTTTAGTAGTCTCAGCTTAGTGTACAAGTACATTACTTTTATTGTGTACGCCGTAAACTGTAATGATAGCCTTCTCTTTTATTGATTCGTTGTAAATCAAGGCTGGACGCAATTGGATTTGAATTTTATTGGTATCCTCTCGAGTAGGTGAATACTTGTTAAGCGAAGTTAATGAGAATTATTCGAGCGCTGTATGTTAATGTTTTTTTTTGTTGCTCTGTTTGTTTATAATCGAATTATTTATACAGAGCTATTTAAATCATACCCATGTATCAATAAAATACTATAGAATTTATAACAAATGTATAGATATTTTCTTTTGTAAAATACATTAATTAATATAAACAAACAAAATATGACTTTATATAAAACTAGCTGACTCGGCAAACTTTGTTTTGACATAAAAAATTACTTGTATTAAATATTTTGGTGGGCACCTCGGGGGGAGGGGGGGTGGGGGGATTGAAATAAATACTACCCTATCTTTTAAGTTGGACAGAACAGTAGATTCTATGAAATTTCATTGAAATCGGTTCAGTAGTTTAGGAATCTATAGCGAACATATGACACAATATATATATATATATATATATATATATATATATATATATATATACTAGCTGTTGCCTGAGACTTCGTCCGCGCAGTCGCTGCGACGTCGTCCCAGTAGGCACGATTCAAAAAAAATGTCACTGCATACATTTTATTTATTTATTCATTAAGAAGACATAATCGAATTTTTATAATACATTAACTATTAAAATATAATTCATATATTAAAATACTAGCTGTTGCCCACGACTTCGTCCGCGCGGACTTCGTTTACTCCGCAGGTGATAGCGTGATAATATGTAGCCTATATGTTGACCCGACCTGTTAGTAATATTCATGCAAAATTTGAAGTAAATCAATGCAGTACTTTTTGAGTTTACCCCGGACATACATACAGACAAACAGACATACAGACAAACAGACGAAAATTCTAAAAACTATATTTTTGACTTTGATATCGATTATAGATCACGCCCCAAATATTTTTTAAAAAAAATATTCAATGTACAGTTTTGACTTTCCAACGATTTTATTATATGTATAGATGTATAGATATATAGATTTCAAAAACAATCAGTATGACATCTACTAAAACAAAACAAAAACAATTAATTAGTCCTTTGTAGAATATTCAAAATATTGTAACATATTTCTGTAAAAGTTAATGATTCGTCCATATTATTTCAAATTTGTCCTCAATTAGTCCGTCGCTGCGTCTATTGCGCATAACATCTGCTTTGAAATTTCCAACGACACTCGTTCTCATTTCTCCTACCCGGCTCGTAGCTAATAAAGCAACAGTAAATATTGTCAGACAATATGTAACACGTGTTTGCCACTGTGCCGTGCTGCTTGACATTTGTAGTCTCTACTAAAAAACACTTTGATGCTTATTTTCGTATTTGCCTTGGTTGCTGATAGAATTATCGGTTTGTGGAAATATCTCTGTGTGTGGGTCCGTATGATATTCTTTTTATTATATGATTCGTTTGTATCTTTTAAGAAAGAGCCACTTAAATATGTCATCGACGCTTCCTACCTAAATATATCGCATTTATTAATTAGTCGTGGACCGCCAATGGTGATCCTTGTCTTGATTTCCTTCTTGTGTGAATTCTCTGGATTCCATTCAGTACGGTCACTTTGGTCGTTATGTTTTTATTCTTATTTTATTTTTCTATTGTTTTTGATTATTTAGTTTCTTATTTTGATTTTGTAGTGTAAAAATTTGTCATAAACACATGTGAAATTATTACAATGTACATTAATTGCAATGTTATCATCTATATTTTTTCTTAATATATATAAATTACATGTCACGTTGTTTGTCCGCTATGGACTCCTAAACTACTGAACTGATTTCAATGAAATTTTGCAGGTATCTACTGTTTGGTTCAACTTAAAAGATATGATAGTTTTTATCCCAACCTCCGCCCCTTCTCAAATACCTCACCAAATTATAATGTAACGTAACGTAATCGATCATATAACAAAGAAGAATTTTGCCACGTCGAGCCCATCGACACTAGTTTAGTGGCAGAGCGTCCCGGCTTGAGGGAGATGGTCGAGGGTTCGAGTCTCGCGTGTTGACATTTTTCTTCGTTGTCTTTAAAGTTTTTCAAGTTTCCCAAGCACGGGGTGAGTGCTATAAAAACAAAAATAATTAAATTATTTTAATTATTAGTAAATAATTAGTAATTTGCATGGCAAAACACCATTTGCCGGGTCAGCTAGTAATAATTATAAAACAAAGTTCTACGCCGTGTTTATATATTGGCGATAAACTGAACTCCCAACTGATTTTTGTGCGGTTTTCACCATTAGACGAATGAATTCTCGAGGAAGGTTTTGTGTAAATTGTTAGAAAATGTAAAGATGACAGAAAAATCAAGCTGCCTGGTAGTTTTAATCGGATACCCTGCATAATCTCTTAGATATGACAAAACAACGAATGATGGGATTGTTCTTCTTTCATAGGTTTACAGAAAAGTTTGCTACAGGATAGGTTACTATACCCATTCTTATTTATTAAGCCTTACTAAATTAATTACTTTATTTAGTTTACTAAGCATTTCATCCATATACAGACTATTACACCTTACATTTTACTAAATATCACAGAAGATATTGCAGAATAGAAATTAACGCGCAAGAAAATAAATCCAAGCGGTCCTTATCCTTTGTGGGTTACTCGTATATTTAAATCTAATGCACATGGTCGACGCAGCAACCTGATTCGACACAACGACAGAAAAAAGGCATATAATATATTATGCTTTATTACCCGTGTGAGGTCGGGGCGGGCCGCTAGTTTACAATAACATTATAAAGAGGTAAAATTTGTTTGTTTGTAATGGATAAACTCCAAAACTACACCGATTTTAAAAAATCTTTCACAATTGTAAAGTCACATTATTTCTGAGTAACATAAGCTATTTTTTCTTGACTGTGTACCTAGATCACGGTTAACAGCTAGAAAACTATATCTGTAACTATACATATAGTAAAATTGTATGTGTGTCTCTCTCTGTGTGTGTATGTGTGTGCGCGCGCGTGTGTGTGTTTGTGTGTGTGTGTGCGTGTGTGTGTGTGTGTGTGTGTGTGTGTGTGTGTGTGTGTGTGTGTGTGTGTGATGATTATGACGATGGCACAGGTTAGCTCACGTATTTTATTAAATGTTCTAACTGTTCATATGAAAGCAGTACTATCCAGTCAAACAATTTACGCTTACATAGTTTTATTGGGAGGTGATAAATTTCCAATTCCTTATTTGCTAGGTTGTAGAACTTTGTACCACCCATATCTTACCCATATCTCAAAAAATACTGAGCCGATTTTGATGAAAATTAAAATAACTGTTCCCTAGGTTGAATAAGCAAATAATGCCGTTGGAATATATAACATAAATTCTTTTTTGAATTATTTCGATATGGCCTTTAGTTCCCGAGATATTCGTAGAAAAACATGTAAACATATAAACATACGAACGTGCATACACTTATTAAATTCAGTACACGTACTTGGGCGCCTAAATGAATCAAAATATACTTAAATATTATTAAATTCCAACAATATACCATACACACATATCAAACTTATAACCTTCGTTATTTCGTCGAATGAATATAATCTACATTATGTGCAACTTTCGTTTCGAAAAATATGTAAAACGTTCGGTTCACAAAATAGTTAAGCCGTCCTTACCGCTATCAATAACATGGGAACATAATAGTCCACAAGGTATTTTTGTTATCTGTTAGATAAAAATCGGTTGCTAATTTTTTCTACTCCTATCCCAAGATCCTTGAGTAACAAAATACCATTCTCGTATTACAAATAAGACAACGAGATTTTAGATAGCTATCTTTTTTTTCTTAGTGAGTCACTGGTAATGAACAAACAAGGTTCTATATTTATAGACGTCTTAGATTATAATATCTACTATGGAGCGTGCTTGTAAATCGTAAACTTAATATCGATGGTGGCCAATTTCAAAGGTAGTTTTAGCTAGGAATTAAGTATTATATTCGTGCTACAATTATAATACTATAATTATATTAAAATTATTTTTTATTATAAGTATACAAACTGACAATAATATATGTTTTCATTATTTAATAGTAATGACGATATCCGATACATCATTGATAATCCAGCCAGGTGCCCTGTTATTAGAAACCCCAATGAATTTTTTGGCGTAATAATAATAATAATATTAATACCCAAACCCAGATATACAAACATGTAATCGTACAAAATCTGGGCACCGTCGATTGTTTAGTCAGGTCGCTAACCACTCGAAAAAGGAATCGCTTAAATGCTATGCACAAATGGATTTCTATAGTCTTAGCTAAATTGTCACGCTACTCGGTGAAAATGATTTTTTCCGATTAGGTTATATGAACCCGAAATACTGAGTATTTCTATACTGAGTATATTTTTGCGAGAATTGGACAATACTATTATTCAGTTTTTTTTCTGTTTCCGGCACTGTATATAATTCGATGATAGATTGTAAAAAGATACCTTGATCGATATTAAATAGTTGTGGTTTTAATTAGGTAAATTTTTGGCGCCCATATGACTCATTTAATAAATCACTTCATATAGAGGTTTAAGTTTTTATTAAAGACACGAAGACGTATTGTTTAAAACTTATAAAGGAAATTTTCGAACGAAAAAGGAGAAATTAGAAGGGA
The DNA here is from genome assembly GCA_036924255.1 of Apodemia mormo. Taxonomy (NCBI): domain Eukaryota; kingdom Metazoa; phylum Arthropoda; class Insecta; order Lepidoptera; family Riodinidae; genus Apodemia; species Apodemia mormo. The sequence continues at coordinate 25,618,765 of JAUPFN010000004.1, read as the reverse complement.
ATTGATTACACTGAAAAGGTAAGAAGAGTCAAACTTTGGCGCACTTAAAGGCACGCCTTAATTCAGTACCAGTTTCTTACATCCAAATGAATCCAATGTTTACCTCCTGGATATTTTATTAAATGGTCGCATGATTAATTAAATCAATTTTAGGGTAACATGAGTGGTTTTATAATACTTTAGATTCTAGAACGTAGAATTGGTGACTTTGTTTTACGTTAAGGACGTTTTGCTTCCTGATAAACGGTCTAGTCAATCCGTGTTTTAAATTAATAATAACCCATATTTTTACTTTTATAATGAACATTCGGCACTAGGTATGTTTTATAAGGGGTACTGTCAAATGATTTAACTTTTATTTTTCTCTACGCAAACTAGATTATCATGTTTCATACATGATAATATAGTTTGTGCGATGTGATAACCTACATGATGTTTGTTATCTAATTGCGGTATGGAGTGGATTAGTGTATACTGTATATAATATATTATTTAAACTTTAGTATGTGTGCTGGTAAAAAAACTACGTTTTTTTGAAAAAAATATTGGTATAGCTCACAGTTGCATTAAAAATCTTTTTATATATATTGAACACGCGATTGTCATTCGGTTGCTCGGTAGCGATAATATACAATCTAAGGTCAACGTCTAATTGTATAAAAGAAATTGTTTATTCTGTCCATTCAACGCAGAATCAAAAATATATCGTTCCTTAACAACCGTGTAATTGCGTTGATAAAGGTTTTAGCCAATAAAGAAGACGAAAGATCAGCTTTATTATTAGTGATTTACGACAGGGCGATACCAACCAGGTAGGGCTTGCGATTGCAGTAATTAAATCCGAATCATTCGGCGTAAGGGCTGCAATACAACTCAACGTCGCACCGCTCCATTTTTTGAGTCAGTTTATTTAAATAGGCATTGTGTAATCATGGAGTAAAACATTATATTAACTTCGCTTATTACAAGCATGTTGTTGTGATAAGAAACTGTAGGCAATAAAACCCGACGAGATGGTGCGACAAGGTCCAATTGTATGTCTTTATGAAAGAAGTTAATATCTCTTTGCTTTCTGTGCACACCCTCTTACCAACTGCAACAGGTTATTAAAATAGGATAGTGTGTTAGTAGCGTTCTGCGTTCGAACGTTCCATAAAAGACGATTATGCGTAGCTGTATTGTGTACAGGCACTAACACGTTGCTGTAAAGCAAAGCATTTTGTTTATATGGAGATGATATATTATTAAATTATACGTAGTCAACAAGATAGTTACTTTTATCTGTTTGTTAAAATGCTCATAAACTCCTGCGATTAACAATATTTTTAATTATGTCCTAATTTTCCAATTATAATTTCAATCTTCCTGTAAATAGTTGTTATTTATGAATATTACTTTAATTGATTATTTTCATCTTAGTTAGCGCATGTTGTCGTTTTTACATTACATGCCTTTGAAGCTATACTGTACTTTTGCTATCTGCCAATATAAATTTACTGAGGGTAAGTCTAGCTTTCTTTCAGAGTTATGGGCGACTAATTTTCAGAGAAGACTAGATCGAGCGGGATGATTATAAATGTTATATTTTCTTATGCAACATAACCAAAGAAAATAAATGTGAATTGTTACTCTTATTATAAAGTAAATAGACATATTTTTGAAAATAAAATTTGATCGGCTAAATTGCTTGTGTGTTAAGCAATCACATCTCTAATTTTTTGTTGTAGCCCGACTCTACTTATAGGTATCAAACGTAGATATTATAATACTAATTTTTATCGAAATATTTAATAAATAAAAAAAAATAACCCATTAATGGGTTGTCAAGGGAAATTTATGGAAAGTGAATTCACATGATTTGTACATTTGATTTATGTATATATTCATGGCAGCTTTACATTTAAGTTTCATTACGGTTTTTTTTTATTACAAGCGCATAAAAATACCGCCAGATCTATATAACCTAAGGATCTCCTTGGCGGAGATGCAACTAGTATACGGGTCGTATTGAGACCCTTATTGTAAAAAGTGTAAAATTTACCGTGTTGGTGCGGGCTCCTCTGAAAAATAGACCAACTGCCATTCTGCCAGGCCGGTCATAAGAGGCGGCTGATTGGCTATAAGTGTCACTACTATCGTGACTACTAGGTGATAGAGTTTGAAATGTCTCGCCCTGGTATTTGATACTACCGCCTTACCTACGAGTGTATACCCGTCGCAATAGCGTCAATGCTTGTCGTGTTCCGGTTTGGAGGGCAAGGTAGCCGATAGACAACAGTGGACTAATTTATCCAGTTTGTAAAATGCATATCAAGGCTTTCACAATGTCTTGCTATTTCTCCCTGAAGAACAATATTTTGACAAGCGAATAACTTAGCGATAAAATCATCTGAGTGCTAAGTGTGAGTTTTTCTTATCGCATTCGATCGTGAGCGAGTTTCGAGTTTACTAGGAATTTGTATGTGATTTGTACAGCGCCACCTAGTGGTAAACTTCTCACGTTTACCACTAGGTGGCGCTGTACAAATCACATACAAATTCCTAGTAAACTCGAAACGCGCTCACGATCGAATGCGAAAAGAAAAACTCACACTTAGCACTCTGTTCTTATTACTTTGTAGGCACTAATTTGAATCGGGTTCATATCGAACTCCTATCCAAATCAAGCGTATATAACAGTAGACTAATTTAACCAGTTTATTAAAAGCATATCAAGACTTTCATAATGTCGTGCTATATCACTCTGAAGAACAGTATTTTGAAAAATAAATTACTGCTCGATAAAATCATCAATTCCTATGAACTCCTAGGCACTAGTTTCAATCCGGTTCTTGTCGGCCTTCTAGCCTTTAAAATTACCTACGCCTAAAACACCGTATACTACGATTTATAACCAGTCCAAATAGTTAGTTGGAAAAACAACAATGATTCTACAATTTAAATTTCAGTTTTTCTTTTTCTAATGCATAAATTGGGTGAATATTTATTTGTACAATTTGCAAATATCAACTTTTTCGTTTTTGTAAAATTCAGGCGCTTTGGTGGTTTCTGAAACTGACTGTAATCAAAATAATCCTAATAATCATAAAATATTAATTGGATAACAGCAAAGTTATAGTAACGGATTTTCAGTGTCAAAGCTAATTCATTCTAAGAACTAATATTTTTATTAGTAAAGAACAAAATGTTTAAATGGGTCAATCAACTTTTAAGTGTACATCTATGACAAATTTAATTTTTTAAATTTTATTTGATTTTTTTTATATTTTAACGTTTTTTCTTTAGATAATTATATATATTTTAAGAATTTACATAGAGCAGAACGATTTATTTAAATAAAATAGTAAAATGGACTCCAAAATCCACATGACTCTAGTTAAGATAGTCCCTTGGTCAACTAACTAAATAGACTTCTGAACTATTTGAAATTCAGTCGAATTGTGAACCGTTATTTTATTCTCACAATATAGGATGGATTAAAATTTGTCTTCCATAAATAAAAGACGTGGCTTTTAATTGATACGTTATTTCCAATTATATTGTCTCCTGGACAACGACAAACTTTAAATGTAACGAACTTTTCAATTAAGTTGTAAAGTAATAATTCATACGTGATATTTAAAACTGTTTGTTTCACTTTTAATTGTTACATGCATATTTGAAAATTTTGTAAACCTCACTGTTTTTTTTTTTAAATAAAATTGACGATAATGTGTCTTTAGGAGACAGGGATAAAATGGTTGTCCAGTGGACTTATACGGTTATCCATAAGACATACTCAGGAGTTCAAAGGCGATACTAGGATTGAAATCGCCTGTATTTGTTATTATTATTTAAAAAAAAACAACTGTATGACAATAATTTTCAGTTTTATTATATTTTTTTACGAAAGAATTAACATTACAATATATGACTAAATAATGAACAGACCTATAAACGTGACAACTCTTACTTATTAACTTACAAACATTAACAGCCTCTTTAATGAGCTTAAATACTTTTTTGGCTCTAATTTGCACTTATAACGTCTTGATTTTTCTTTTTCCGTCAAACCCATTATCTAAAAATAATAACGAATATAATTTAGAATATAGAACTATTAGATATGACAAAAATGTGTTAAGTAAGTAAGCTAACTACATCCGTGGTGTAGTGATTTGAGCGTTAGTCTTAGGATCCGGAGTTCCCTGGTTCGATTCTCAGGAAAGGAACACGTAAAATTAATATTTGTCAATTTATCACTTTCACTCACAAGATTGTGCCGAGTTTGGTTAGGACATAGCAAGTTAAAATCACCTGATTGTTCGTAACAAAGATTGTCTTTGTAAGAGGCTCTTCAGTGACTAATTATTGAAAGAAAAATATTGCTTTATTCTGATTGTATCATTAATTGTCCTATGGACAACCAAAATGTCCCACGGACAACGGTTTTGGTTGTCCAAGTGACTGGTTGTCCAAGTGACATTAATCAGTCTTTGCGCTTCCTGATAATAAATAATGATATTTTGAGTTAGGTCTTACGCGCAGTGAAAAATATAGATAAAATAGAATATATTTCATTTTTATTTACTATGATACATCAAATACTTACGTTTTTGTGCTGGTTGTCCGGTAGACACACAAAAAAGCCACCAATTTTTTCAAAACGCGCGCGGCCGACTGACAGCGCGGCAATGATGAAATCAAAATGGCGGTTGGATGAGTGTTGTCACCAAATCGACCGATTTATTGTCAATGCACTGATCACTCCACCTATGTTTTGGTTTCAGAACTTTTTATCGTTGTCCGGTGGAAGTCGGAATAATAAAATATAATAGGGACCAATACGAACATGCAAAAAATTCAGTAAAATTATGAAACAAACAAAAATCTATATGCTAGCATCTTAGTGAACATTGTAATAAATAGTTATGTACAAGCGTAATTAATTGCCATATAGTATTTTTTTGTATAAAATAATGTTTCATTGTAATTAGGTACTGGGGGACAAATAAAAAACACTACATTCAGATGTTTTGTCACCTGGACAACCATTAAAATTCCAGTTTAATAGTGATTTTTTTAAAATAATTCACTCGTATGTTTGCTTAATAATAAGATAAATGCGACATATAACAAAAAAACACTTAATTTTCTTTAGAACTGCGATTATTGGTCAGGGACAAAACATAGTACTTACAGGACAAATAAAAGTTGATTGACCCAAATATCCAATTAGACTCAACCTGTAATATTGTTAACTAAATAAATCTTGTATACTGCTAAATAAATCTGGTCTCACCAGTTTTCACACACATGGGTTCGCTTAGACGCCATAGATTCGATTTCAGTGTAAAAAATAATTCTAAACATACGTCTAAGATTTCGGTTCCACGCGCTATTAACGCCAAGTCGACGGTGGGAGTGTCGTTGCGGAAAGCAATTTAAATCCTGATTTATTCCATCGCGGGGCATCGGCTCCGTTGACATCTCTTAGTCTAATTAAGACAGTGATTTTCCTTAATGATTTATTTACTCGGAAATTTACGTGCTATTTTATTGACCAATTAAGACCATATCCCTCATTCTATTGCTTTTCTACATAGATGGATTAATTTAAGTTATCGTTAAAGGAAAATATAAGGTTGTACGGCAATCGTATTAAACTTTAAATCGTTGAACCACGGACGATTTTAGTATGATTTTATATTACCTCAATATTATCTCAATGGACCCTGTTTATTTGTGCCGATTTACCAATTTAATTAATAACCGACATTAAAATCCATTTCCATTGGTTAATTGAAAAGCAGTAACTAATTTTATTGAAATGTGTGCTTATTGTTTATTGTTGCTAGTTTAGTATATCACATATAAGATACACGTATGACAACTTATTATTATTATATTTAGACTATGGCATTCTTTTTTCATCAGAAGAACCATCTGCTTCTTGGCTACACGACAGTCGTATTAAACTAGAAATTGTTCAACAATAGATAATTTTAGTAGGTATGATTTATATTCAATATTACTTCCATTAAGACCATTTCTTATTAAATACAAATTTATTTAATTAATTACCGACAGTGAAATCAATTTCTGTTGGTTGATTGATAGCACTAACAAATTTTAATGAAGTATGTGATCGTTTTGTTGTTACATTACTGACCCACGTAAGATGCGTTGGAAGTGTGCAGCATTATCTTGATTATATAGGTGACGTTACTCAGTTTACTTCTATACACCTCCATTCATCTGCTGCTTTGATATCCTATAATATAAAAAAGTACAATTATGCTCATTCTGGCAGATTCCGGTACCTATCCGTCTACATTTGCGTCGTAAATTAGTTTTGTCAATCTTTCGTTGGCAATTCTTTCTACATGTCCGAACGAACTGAGCATGATCTTTCTTACACCAATAGTTTTTTCAAACCAATCCTTTCTCATTTTAGTATTAAGAACGCGATTTTTCATAATGTTCTCATTTCGGTAGCATTCATTCTGTTTTCATGTCTTTTTGTGTGCCACGCTCTTAAGTCCACTTAAGAGCGTGTATTTGTTTTTTTAAGAGCAATGACGGAATAATGTGAGCAGATTATTCGAAGGCTATTACAGTTTTTGCAAGATAATGGTTTTTTAAAACGAAGACAATCCCTGCGCAGTGTTTTACGAAAATAGGCGTCTGAGCTATCTTTCAGGACGGATACAACCATTACAATTAATGTGCCACAATATTTTATTAAATGTATTTTTCCAACATGATATATGGTCTTAAAGTGCAGCACAGAGCCAAAACGACGAAAATATTGTTATTAGATGTAAAAAAATAACATTAAAAAAATTACAAAATCAGTTCACTTTAACATTTTTTTTTCACCAGTAAGTATTTCAATAGAAACCTAAAATATTTATTATAATGTGAATTAAAGTAATGCTTAATATACTGTTTTTTTCAGTCCGTTATATGAACTCATTTAATTATAAGAATTATTTTAAAAACACTGTAAATCCTCGCACGTAATTGTTTGCCGATCAAATTATAACCTGCGGTAAATCGAATAATCAAGACTTAATCTGGCAAAAACTGTAATATCTTTCGAATAATCTGCTCACATTATACTGCTACTTTGGAAAAAACTTGAAAACATGAAGTTTTCGTTACTAATCGAATACGCGCCCTTAAGATTGAAGAAAGATAATACGTATTCTTCTATAATATGTAATCTCTGCTGAAATCAGGTATAAAAAATTTTTTCCACAAGCTTGTTCAAGTTTACCTAATGTAAGAGAAATTTTTTTATATGTAGCGGGAAGTTAAAAAGTGTGCGTAAAGAAATATTCATAAGAAAAAATAAAAAATCTACAGTTGGTATCAAATATTGTTCAATATTAATTCTTTTTAATATCTTAGCGCTTTTAAGGAAATCCACACAAGAGTAGGCATGTAAGGAAATCCACACAAGAGTAGGTATGTAAAGGGAAGAAAACGAAGTACATGCATATCAAAGGGGTTAGAAAGGAAGAAAAATATAAAGAAATTAAACATGCGCATTGATAGCAAATGCCCATTTTATTTATGCTGACAATTAAAGAAAACGCTAGTTTAGAATTAAACAACACAGAGAGTTGTCATTTGAAGAGACGGTCACTGGAAATAGGAAATTCTTCTAGGATAATACGAGTTTTTAAAAAATGATTTAATAATTTATTTTATTTTTGTCAAAATATCGTGTTTACAAGCTACAAAATGTATTTCCTGCTTGATGGTATTTTTTTTTAAGTTTTTTAAGGTTCCGTGCCTCGTAAGGAAAAAACGGAACCCTTATAGGATCACTTTGTTGTCCGCCCGTCCGTCCGTCAAGACCCTGTTTCTCAGGAACGCGTAGAGCTGTTAAGCTGAAATTTATATCAAATACTAGTCTACTATCCCTTGGAGCTGTGAAAAAAATAAAATTTCCAAGCCAACACAATCAAAAGATACAGTCGTTTATGTCGCAAATTTACGCAAAATTTTCGAAACTCGCAAGGGAATCAAAACCTACAGAGTACTTTCCGTGAACTTGAATCTTGAAGTTAGTTTTGTAAGTCTTGACGTCTTATAGAGCAGCTAAAGGAAACATTGCGTAAAGGGAAATTTTTAGTTACATTACATAATAAAAATATTTTTAATAATTTTAAAGTTACTACCCCTTTCCTCATGAACGCGTGGAGGTAATAAATTGAAATCCATATCAAATACTCAGGTCTATACCTAATACCTTTAAGCTGTAACAAAATCAAAGTTTGTACTGGACCCGCGTTATGCTAGTCCGACTCGCACTTGGCCGGTTTTTAATGATTTTTTTTTCATTCCTATTACAGTAAATAAATTTTTGAAACTTGCAAAGTTAATATGTATTGAAATATTTATTTTTAAATCTATTATACATCTATACATATAAATAAATAAAATTGGAGTGTCTGTAATATTAAAATAACCGGTTTTAACTAAATGCATATGGATCTGGGTATACACGGTACAAATACCAAAATAATACTTTTTACGTTTTTTATCTGTCTGTCTGTTTGTTCCGGCTAATTACTGGAACGGCTGGACCGATTTTGACGGGACTTTCACTGGTAGATAGCTGGTGTAATAAGGTGTAACTTAGGCTACTTAAAAAAAACCACGCGGACGAAGTCGCGGGCACAGCTAGTTATAAAAAAATTCGTATTCAAATTAAGTAGGTTCTCCCTACTAGAAATAGAAAAACAATAGAAATAGTCGCAAAAAGGAGGCGAACATCTTCGCGTAATGAGTCGTGCAATTAAGTAATCTGTAAATTATTTATCTACTTATACATATAATAAAATCGTAGGAAAGTCAAATCTGTACATTAAATATTTTTTTTAAAAGAATACTTGGGGCGTAATCTACAATCGACGTCGAAGCCAAAAATATATTTTTTTATATTTTTGTCTGTTTGTCTGTATGTATGTCCGGGGTAAACTCAAAAAGTACTGCATGTATTTACTTTTGCATGAATATTACTAACAGGTCGGGTCAACATATAGGCTATATATTATCACGCTATAGCCTACGGGGAGGAGCAGTGCGGAGTAAACGAAGTCCGCACGGACGAAGTCGCAGGCAACAGCTAGTACATATAATAACATCGTAGAAAAGTCAAAACTGTACATTGAATATTTTTTTAAAAGAATACTTGGGGCGTGATCTACAATCGATATTGAAGCCAAAAATATAGTTTTTAGAATTTTTGTTTGGTCTGTTTGTCTGATTGTTTGTATGTATGTCCGGCGGGGTTATCACGTAACTGGCAATGCGAAATTATCGTAATTGTTTAGTTATTGCAAGACACATAACAGCCTTGTATATTAGTGGCAGTCGTTGCCGCTTGATTAGTTTTGGTGCTGTGACATTGCAAAAAGTGCATCTAGTGATCAGCAAGCAATTGGCGACGGTTTTGATGGTTTTTTCGTTAGTTTAAAAGTCATCGCTGGTCGCTGGCGGATTGCAAACGTAAGGTGATACGCCAGCGGGGTAAACTCAAAAAGTACTGCATGGATTTACTTCAAAATTTGCATAAATATTACTAATAGGTCGGGTCAACATATAGACTACACATTATCACGCTATCACCTACGGGGGAGGAGCTGTACGGAGTAAACGAAATCCGCGCGGACGAAGTCGTGGGCAACAGCTAGTTTTGTAATAAAAAACATTCAATCCGATTCCTCAAATGTGGCATGGTAATTTTTACGTCTGCCATAAACCAATACACTTCCTAAAATCAACTCTAACCCTTTTGTTCCGCTCGCTTGTTACTCGGGGAAGTGAAGCATGACCTCAGCGAACTTCGAGAGTATTGTGTTTTTGTCGTTTTGAATGGATGCGCTAACTTCTCAAATGTGTTCGCCGGCGCCAACTCGATGCAATACGAGAAGTGACGCCTCGCTTCATTTGACCCAAAGCTGGAAGGCGCGCGCCGATGTTTGTTGGCGTCACACATTTCGAGCATATTTTTTTATTTCATAGGATACCAACCAAGGAGATCGTTCTCCTGACAGAGAAAACCATCGCCTATATACAACAAAGATGTCAATGGTGTGTTGCTGTCGAGTGTCGAGGTTGGAATACCGCATGTATGAGTTTACCGGCTTGAAAGGAGCCCGGACCAACCCCATGTTTGTACGGGTTCCTTTGAAGAATAGACCATCTGCCGTTCTTCTAGACAGTGCGTAAAAGGCGAAAGACTCACTACCATCGTGGCTACTACTGATTGGTAGAACTTTGCATTGACTTGTCCGGTTATTACCTATTCCTGCCGCAATAGCGTCAGTGCCTCGTGTCACTATCCTGTTCTGGTTTGGAGGGTAAGGTAGCCGGTAAAGAAGAAGAATAGACCATTTGCCTTCCTGTCAGTCACTTCCTAAAAGGCGAAAAACTAGCGAAATCTTTACGTTCCATCGAGACTACGGGGTGGTGAAAGTATTCAATGTCTCGCCCGTGTTTAACACCACCGCCTTACCTTTTTCTAGTGTAATAGCGTCCTTCTTTGCTGTCATATTATATCAGAGACGTCTACTGATTTATGATACGAAATATGTATTTCATTTAACATACAGGTGACTGGTAAAATACTGTACTTACATATATATAAGGAGTCGAAAGTTAATCATCATATTATGTAAGTAATAAAAATAAACCACTACGAAATTAGTGTAGTTCCGTACCAGTCAACCTATATATTTTGCACAGGTAAGGTATTAAGGTATTACCGTATTAACTGCAATATTATCAGTGCTGTGGTATGAAAATATTATATATATATATATATATATATATATATATATATATATATATATATATATATATATATATATATATATATATATATATATATATATATATATATATATATTCGTACTAAAAGAATATTACTGGACTAGCAAATGTGATAAGATATAATATGTTGCTAATTATCTTGCCATATTTGCACATGAATTCTAAGCTGTTTTATGATACTAATCTTTAGAAATCTAAAAATCAAAATGTAAATTACCACGTGACATCTTACATTACACATATCCGGCGATATTCATTGGCCGTTTTAAATACAAACTATTCGGGCTCCTAAAACCGAGACGGGTCGTCCATCATGAGTTTTATATCTATTGACAGTAAACGGAGTAACAATTAACCAGTCATAATCAAGTTTATCGAGTTACTTATTAATACGAGGCTTTTGACACCATGTTTGATAAGTCACTGTTAATTGATTAAATGTTTTAGTCAAGTCTAAACACTATTCACAATTTCGGGTCTCGTTATAATAAAATAATTCAAATATTTCTGCTTTATTAGTCTAAATTTTACTTTTTATTTTGTTACTCTAAGTGTCCGTTTGGCGCTAGGCTTGCCACCTATTACGTCGTGGGACTTAGTATTTTCGGCTAACCGTGGGCGCACTTGTTGTGACTGCCTACCTCTATGGGGGTACGGGCGTGAAAATACTTAAAAGTTTACTCACAAGTTTGAAATATCTCAACCTGAACATGTAGACTTTTAAACTATATATGAGCTTTATAATCCAAGCTAGGGCGAACAAAATGGTGGTGATTTAGAGAATAAGAAAATGGAATTAGTTTTTGAAAATTAGATATCTAGTCAGTTTTATTCAGAAACTTTTTCCCCCATTTTTTCGTAAGGTTCCTACTTTATTAATCTGCCAGACCAATTTCATCCAAAATAGAAAAGAAAATTACAAATGACGTTTAGTTTTTTCTTTTACCTTACTAGCTGTGCCCGCGACTTCATCCGTGTAGATTTTTTTTAATATTAAAAGTCCCGGGGTTTTACCCGCATAGTTCCCGTTCCCGTGGGATATCCGGGATAAAAACTATCCTGTATCCTTTTTCAGGTTTCGAACTATCTGTACCATTTTCATCAAAATCGGTTCAGTGGTTTAGGCGCGAAGGAGAGACACACACAGACACAGTTGCTTATGCATTTATAATACATATTAGTATGGATATAGAACATTTAGAATTGCTGTAAATATTTTGAGGGTGGTCTATCAGGTGTTATATATTTTACTAGTGACCTGCCCGCGGTTTCACCCACGTAGCTTTTGTTCCTTTGGGAATATCGGAAAGGTTTATACACTAAAATCTTTCTCAAGAATCAATCTATCTACTAAAAAAACTGCATCAAAATCCGATGCGTAGTTTTATAGCTTTAAGAATACATAGGGACATAGGGACAAACAGAGAAAGCGGCTTTGTTTTTTACTATGTAGTGATGTCTAACAGTTGCGTCAAGAATAACAGTGCCAGACTTAAATTTTTATGTTTTACTGATCAAAAAACAAAAAACATTTTGATTATGCCTTACCCGTAAATTTTCCAACATAATAGAAAAAGTAAATTTCAAAAAAATGTGTAATTTAGAAATGTCAAGCCCAATGGGTAATTACTAATTACCTATTTATCTCAATAAAATATTTTTTTTTTCTTATTATGAATCACGACCACTTTTTGACGGTCCCCTCTTGGACTATTAGCACTGATCCCGCGCTTGGGAAAACTTAGATTTTTTTTTAAATAAAGTGGATACGGCTGATATTGAACCAGAGACCGTCTTAACTTTGGGCCAGACTAAGATTTTTTGGCTAAGCCACGTGTCGATGATTACAATACAGTACCTATAATCATTCATTATATAAAGTCTATTTTGCAAATAGGTAAATAAATGTTTTATGATTATTATGATTCGACGGTAAAGGTCTCCTTCGTTTGGTGGGGTTGTTCCTTTTTATAGTTCTACAGAAAAGTTTGCGTAGGCATATAATGTCTCTGTCTTCTAAGAACAGCTTACTATGTCCATTTCAATTTCTAAAAATGTGGTTGTTGGAAAGCTATTTCGACGGATACAATCAGGACCGGACACTGTTGCCTTAGCAGTAAAATGGTTTCGCCTTCAGTATAGATCTTAGGTCTGAGTTTCGAATCCTGGGTTAAAAGTCAGCCAAACCATGGGTCTTAATACCTTACATTGGTTAATTGGTAGGTGCGTTACGCATTTGCTATTCCCTTCGAATATACGAGTATGATAGTAGGTCTAAATTTAAGCTAATATTGTAAAGAGGAATTTGTTTGTTTATTTATACGGGTTAACTCAAAGATTACTCGACTGATTTTAAAAATTCTTTCACCTTTAGAGAGCTACATTATCCAGGAGTGACATAGACCTTCCATTGGTTAATTGGTAGGTGCGTTACACATTTGCTCATCCCTTCGAATATATGAATACGACGGTAGGTCTAAATCTAAGCTAATATTATAAAGAGGAATTTGTTTGTTTATTTATTACGGGTTAACTCAAAAATTGCTTGACTGATTTTAAAAATTCTTTCACCTTTAGAGAGATAAATTATCCAGAAGTGACATAGGCTACTTTTTTACCCGACTGAAAAACGGAATTAGTGACATTTGGGCACGCAACCGATGTCACGAGTAACTGCTAGTATAGTATACAATATAAACATTAGACAATTTGCATGAAGAGAGTTATGAATGTGGAGGAAGCAAGTCAAATCTGCATCGTAATATATGACTCTCAATTCTCTCTGCCTACCTCGTGAAGATATTATGTATGTATGATCTCATCCTTATAACAGCAGGATTTAAATTCGACTTTGACCCTAGTGATTACGTAACTAGTATAGCTAACTGTTAGACCATCAAGACACTCAAATCATCATGTTTTACAAATCATCGTAAAATTATACTACACAAAAATAATCAAATCATATTACTAATCCGTTTAAACAGAAGAAACATGGCCGAGGCGCGTAGTTTACTAGTTCAAACGCAAGTCACTCCCACAATAAGTGATTTCCAACACGGTGACGTTGCATTATTGTAATGGTTGTTTGTTTAGTGGCTCTACCTCACTCGTGTATCGACCTAATCATATATGCCCATAGTTTTGTTTTTATATTACGTTTCATTATTGAGTTCATGGGCGTGTGATGCCAGAATCAAATTTGAAAGAAGACAGGTTAGCGTCCTCGTTGTGTTAGTAATTTCGTTCTGGCGCCAAAGCTGAGGTGTTGGCAGTACCCGATTGAAAGTTATTTTATTGGATGGTATTGTTTCTTTCACCATTCACTATTCTAATCGGTATTTGTATTTGTTTAGAGATTCCCATGTTAATGTTACCGTTTGTTCTTGTTGTTACCTTTTTTATAATCCTGATATCAATCTTAATGTCAGTATAATGAGTTTTTTGTTAATAGGTACGTATATCATTTGTGCTTTTGTTGTGCGAATGTATTTCGTTTTCACGATTCAGCAACCTGTCTACGTAATATTGCTTTGTGTCAGTTTCAAAAATTATGAATACATAGTTAGAAAATAAAGGTCATCGCACAGTATGCGAGTACGATAACGGCATAGTACCAGTACGGCGCCGCAATAAACTCGACTTACCTCAAGGTGGCTTGCAATCGGCGCGCTGTAAGCACGTGGTCGGCGAACTTGAGGCGCAAGGTCTGCAAATTGAAATTGTTCCGAGAGCGGCTTTCTCGCTATTAGCCTTAGTTATCTTTTTTAAAATGATAATATAAAATATTTTATTTTATACTCGAAAGTTTATTTTAGACAAGTTTTTTAGACAAGTTTTGGATTGGTTAAAAATCATCCCAAAATTATAAAGTGGCATAAATTGAGCAATCGTAGAAGGGAATGAATGAAATAGCTTGTTATGAGCTGGACGATAGGTGAGCAGATGGTTTATGATGCGCAAGGCTTTGATTCACGCCTTATTTCACAATAGTCTTTTTTTATATTAGAGGGGCTAAACGAGCAGGGGGTGCACCTGATGGTAAGTGTTCACCGCCGCCCATAGACATCTGCAATACCAGGGGTCTTGCAATTGCGTTGCCGGCCTTTTAAAGATGAGTACGCTCTATTCTTGAAGGTGCCCATCGGTTTGGATTTCCAGACATCGAGGCGGAGAGGATGGAACTTTAAATTTTGATGCGGTGTCCGGTGATGCCTTTTAGCGACAGGAATTAATACGAACAACTCCCCATGATAAATGCGATAAAAGATGCAGAGCGAACCTACATCTCTGCGTAATGCCAAAGAGTCAAGCCGATTAGAAATAGCCTAATCGTCGACGATTCGAACCGTTCTACGCTGAAAATGATCAAGAGAAAGAAGCTGGTACTGAGGAGCTCCGGCCCAGAGATGAGAACAGTACTCCATGTGAGGTCGATAGTAATTTGTCATGATCGTCTTGCTGCCTTTCTGTTTTTAGGCGATTGGATATAAAGTTGGTCTGAGCAGTTAGTTGATATTTATATATATACGGATATTGTATAGTTACTAGCAATAGTACATGATTATTACTTACTGATCAATTCCGCTATGATTTACAATTGTAGAAATGTTCCTATCATATTCACAATTGTATGTAGGTTTTATATAAATGAAAAAAAATAACACTTTTATAGGAATTTCTTAAATACATATTACATACATACTTACATATCAAAATTTCGAGGGTAACTTCTTCTAAGCCGAATAGACTAATCGCTTAATGGATTAAACGATTATTTTAAAATTAAATCTCGACAGGAATAAAATCACCACCTAGGATTTATCAGACCAATCTATATATCTGTATTAATATAATACATGCGAAAGATTAGATGGATGGATGTTTGTAAATCACACAAAATTGGCTAAACCGATTTGGATGAAATTTCGCACACAGCTAGTTTATGACCTGAAATTATAATTTTATGCCGAAAAAATAAGACATTCCCGCGGGATTCTCCGAAAACCTTTATTACACAAAGGGCAGCACGCTGCAGCTAGTAAGTTCACAAAGTTCTCAATGTATATCAATTTTTATGAAGATTAGTCAATCCGTTCTTGAGTTTTAATTGGACATATATATGTCTAAATAGACAGATAGCCCGACAAGAATTACATGTCTTATTGTTTGCGCAATAACTTGTTCTCACTGTATACCGACATGGGTCTAGCCGTTTCTATCGACATGGGTCTAACCGTTGAGTTTTAATGGACATACGGATAGACTAAAATTTTCAATATGGTAAATTTGAGGGTGGTGTTTCATAAAAAGAATAATTATTAAAAATAATGTACAGATAGACGTTGCAGTTAGTTTGAAATGTACCTGCTATTTTAGTCTCATCTCAGCTGTTTTCATTTGGAAATTTTCAGATTACTTTTATTTGAATGCATTTAAAACTAAATAGTGAAATATTTATAGCAATCGGATTTCATTTTGTTATTAAAGTGACATTTTTACTCTCGGTGTCACACGGCAACCTTTTTATGGCTTCAGGATAGCTAGTGTGCAGATGGCTTTAAAAATCTTTGCGTGTTAAAACCGAAGATGTTGGATCAAGAGCTTTACATGTTTACTCTCTGTGTTACACGGCAATCTTTTTATGGCTTCAGGATAGCTAGTGTGCAGATGGCTTTAAAAATCCTTGCCTGTTGAAACCGAAGATATTATTGGATCAAGAGCTTTACATGTTTACTCTCTGTGTTACACGGCAATCTTTTTATGGCTTCAGGATAGCTAGTGTGCAGATAGCTTTAAAAATCCTTGCCTATTGAAACCGAAGATGTTATTGGATCAGCAGCGTTACATGTTTACTCTCGGTGTTACATGGCAATCTTTTTATGGCTTCAGGATAGCTAGTGTTCAGATGGCTTTAAAAATCCTTGCCTGTTGAAACCGAAGATGGTATTGGATCAAGAGCTTAACGTGATCATCCGCGGCACAGTAGTGATTACACATCACCACCAGACTCCAAGCTAATACTAAGATTTGGATTTCGAGAAAAGCCCGAAAAAACCTGAATAACACATTTCTCATGATCCAAGCAAAATAGGCTAACTTTTAGGCCAATAAGTATAATATTCATTAAAAAAAAAAATATCTTTTTCTAAAGAATTAAAACTTTTTGGAATAAAAAAGGTTCACTCGTGTAGCGTCCAGATTTATGGATTTTCCGTAAGGACACCCATGTGGGTGTTACCTGGCCTACAGGCTGGGCTTGTCATCCGCAAAGGGAATAAATACTGTTCACTCGACTTTTACGTTTGTTATTTGAATTAGGTAATTTTTTTTCGAAATACCAAACCCTTTTTATCACACAAAGAAACCAATAAGATATACATATTATTATATATTTTTTTAGATATGTATACAAGTTTTTCTTTTTATTACATCAACAGACTTTTGTTAATAATATCATAAGACTAAATAAACAGCTGGCTCACCTGATGGAAAGAGAAAACTGCCATAGTTTTCTCTTACTATATGGTGAGCCATCTACTATAGACTTCATATAGTTGGAATGTCACTTGCATAATTTTACTATCTACAATTACCTTACCTTTAAAAGTGGAACAAGAAAGCAACATTCACTGATGTTATTGCGGCAGGAATAGGTAAGGTAGTAACAAAATCGAGACGTTGAGGAACTCTACTACCTGTTTAGTAATGACGATGTTAGTTACATGTTTAGCATTCTTTCGCCTTTTTCGAAAGGCTGTTCTTTAAGACAGTTGATCTTTTCATAAAAAGGGTTAGGATCAACAAGGGAAAAATACGAGCAGCGGCACCTGAAAGCCCTTACCACTACTGCTTATTGAAATTGATAACTTAAAAGAGTAAAGATTCTGTTCATCCTCCTCCATTAACCTCTGCATCAAAACCTATCCAAATCAATTACCCACAAACTCCAATGACTAGGACCTCACATTCCTAGTCAATGTGCCCCCTTTTTCTAGATGTGAGGCCTAAAGGCAACCTACCAAACTATAACAGATAAAATGTCTTACACTATTACTTGGCGACAATTCCTCGGGTGCTCGGCATGCCGTCGTCGCCTTGCCATATTGAAGAAAACTATTTTTGTTTATGTAAAATTTTTCCATCTAATTGCAAGTCTTTTCTGTTATTATTTTAAAGTTTATCATTTAAGAAATGTTAATCAGTCTTAAAAGCTTACTTTGCAATTGCTAAGATTAGAAAATAACTCTTGTTTAAATTTTGACATGATTTTTCTTAAAATTATAAGCCACAGTGTGCTGCCCGCTGCGTAATAAAAGTTTTCGTTAAATTCCGCGGGAATAACTCATTTTTCCGGGATAAAAAGTAGCCTATGTGCTATTCCAGGTTATCATCTAACTTTGTGCTAAATGCCATCCAAATCCGTTTAGGTAGGTAGGTTGTAATTGAGTAACAAACATCCATACATCCATATATCCATCCATCAATCCAAACATCCAGACTTTCGGATATAAATATAATTCAATCATTAGGTATGTTTATAATAGGTTCAATGTGCTAAATTTTATCCAAATCCATTTAGTGGTTTTTGCGTGACTGAGTAACAAACATCTCATCAGCAAACAAATAGATAGCAAATGTGAAAACTGTAGGCTTAAGCTGTTTGTTTTCCAATAAATAAATAAAATAAACACCAAAGATAATAATGTTACGTCACTATCGTCTATCTGTGTGGGAAGATGGAACTACCAATAGATAAATTTACCAGTAGACATGGGTAGGTGATGCGTGTAATATCACAAAAGTAATATGGACACTAAACGCTACTCGAGATGATATTTCCTTAAGGTGATGTGATGAGTAATGAGTGATGAGTGATGTTTGCGGGTGATATTACCTTTTCAAAGGTGATGTGTGATGTTGCATTGCACTTCAAAGTACCGTTTTGCGCATGTCTATTTACCAGCTACCTTAACATCCAAACCGAAATACGACAGTGATAACACTATTGCGGCAGAAATAGCTAAGGCAGCGGTACCAAAACCCGGACGAGATGTTTGCATTACTTTACCACCTAGTAATCTCGATGGTAGTGACGCGTATAGTCACGCGTATAGGCATCGTGCGGCTGCGAACTATTGTGCAGGATGGCAGATAGTCTCTCTCTTCTTCAAAGAAGCTCGGACCAACGCAGGGTAATTTTGTCAGCAATTAAATGTACACATATTATGTGTTATCCACAGATGGCACAAATACTAAATTGACTTTGAATTGAAAAAAAAAAACATAATGCGTAACCCCTCCTATGACCAAATGTATGTAAATGGCAATGCTTTATTAATCGTAAGAAACAGAATAAGCTATATTATGCTATTTCAGCGTGTCGAGTAAAAAGCTAAGGATTAAGGAAGACTCCTGGAGTGATTTTATTTCATCGGTAAGAGTTATAATTCTGTATTTTCGGGTGTAAATGCAAGCGACACTGGCAACCTAAGAAATTGCCTTGAAAGGCGTATCCAGCTTAATCCGTGATTTTATCTAATCTTTACTGAGATCATAAAGAATTTAGAACAATAACATTTCTTCAGTATACTTAGTTGTTAAATAGCTTCAAAGATACGAATTTAATTTAAAGTCTAGGTTTATTTGTAACTAGCTGTTGCCCGCGACTTCGTCCGCTCGGACTACGGTTACTCCGCACAGCTCCTCCCCGTAGGCGATTGCGTGATAATATGTAGACTATATGTTGACCCGACCTGTCAGTAATATTCATGTAAAATTTGAAGTAAATCCACGCAGTACTTTTTGAGTTTACCCGGGACTGTATGTATATACAGACAAACAGACAAAAATTCTAAAAACTATATTTTTGGCTTCGATATCGATCGTAAATCACGTCACAAGTATTCTTAAAAAAATATTCAGTGTACAGTTTTGACTTTCCTGCGATTTTATTATATGTAATAAATAACCGATGAATAAGATTTCTAAAAAGTGGTATAATGGTTGACCTATTTGATTCGGATTATGAACCAGGCTCCAGATTGTGGTGGAACACCATCATACGCTATATTTAATACCCAACGCTATTGTATGGAAGTAAGCGTTGGGTATGTCAAAAAGAAAATGAAAATAAAATCAACACGAAAAGTAGGTATGTGGCGTAACACTCGCGGACCGGGTTGGTAATGTTGAAGTGAGAAAGAGGTTAGGCTTGAAAGAATGTGTCGGTTCGGACATGTAAAAAGAATAGTAGATGAAAGGTTCACAAAACAGATATACAATGCGAATGTGGAAGGATGTAGGTACCGGGAAAGGTAACTGACGTACCACGATCAGATTGATCGAGTACTGTCCGAAGTTGGTATCATGAGCCTTCGCAACCGGCGTTTTTGCATCAAGAGAGTAATGAATGTGGGGGAAGCGAAACTAGTGTGCAAGAACCGTGTTATATGGCACTTGGTTCTCTTTGCCTACCAAGTAAGGGAGCTGGCGTGAAGATATGTATGTATGTTACTGCTGCACACCAATTTTGAACCAAATTATTGCTAGTAATACAACGTAGTGGATAACATTCGGAGATGGCATGAATATCTACCTACTGGACTGAAATCTAGGATGAAAATTTATTGTCCCCGGTGTGTCTGACGGTCACACCGGGGACAATAAACGACGACGTCGACGCCGTCGTCGCTTGTTGTCAGAAACGACGCCGGTGACCATACTTTTGGAATACTACGCCACAAATTTCGTTGATGTTTACTATGTTGTTAAGCAATAATCTCATTTTATATATTTTTTTACATTTACATAGACCACAAAGTATCCAGTTCTTCAATATGTACAATCTGTTACCATTCAACCTGTATACATAATTGATGTAAACTAAAAAAAGTATTTTTCAGTGTACATCCGTAATTTTATCTTTGATTCTCAGTTATAAAAGAAAGAGATACGTAAGTAACGGAAATAACCTATAAAATCCGTAGTAAAAAGCGCGGCTGGAATTAAGACTTGGCTTTTTTATTTTAGTTGAAAACCTAAGTGTCTGTGAACCGACATATCTTAAAAACGTCTCTAGTAAATTATAATTTATGTTTTAGATTAAAATTACGACAAATATAGCTTTTTCGAATCAGACGTGTATACTGTAAATGTGTTGTGTACTTAGCACGAACCTGTTATTGAGATCGAATAGATAAGTTAATAGGCGTTGACCCCAAAAATGCATTGTGTTTTAGTTAAACTTCAGTAAAATAAATCTTACTATATACGTAAGTTGTCGTAACTTAAAAAAGTGATTTTTGTTTTACTTATATGAAAATGAATCCATTTTTATAGATCTTTTAATAACACGAAGAATAAAAATGAATTTTCTATTAGAAGTTGGATTTGTTTAATAGAAATTTCAGTTCGTCGGGATAAGTTCCTGTGCTTAGGAAAACTTAAAAAACTTTAAAATAACAAATAAAAATTTCGACACATCAGAAAAGTCGCAGTTTCAAGTCCTGTCGTGTCGAAATTTTCAAATAAAATCTCATTTCTAAACATTATGTTACGTTAGCGCAAAAGAAAAAGCGTAAAATGTAGGTGTCAAAACGGAAGGTCATGCTTCTTTGGTTCGGAAATGAATTGAATGCGATCAAGTGGAAGAAACTGGTGCTGGTTCCAGCCCAGAGATGAGACCAGTACTCCATGTGAGGCCGAATTTGCGCCTTATAAAGTTGCAGACGATGCAGATGGGCCGGCAGGAAGTACTGTTTCGCTCTGCTGAGCACACCGAGCTTTTTGAAGGCTAGTTTCGCCTTGCCTTCCAGATGACCGCAAAAAAGAACGATATTCGATATGTCGGAAAAAGCTAGGTATATTATAAAGCTAGGTATAATATATATTATATGTAGGTCACACTAAGTTTTGCGTAACTTAAAAAAACAACATGTTATAACCAAAATATGTTTATTGCTTTTTAAAATAATCTCCTTTACATTTTAAAGATTTTTGTCATGCGATCGAACTATTTTTTAAAACAGGAGGACCACAGTTCTGAAGGCATGTTATCTACGTGCTGATTGAACGCTATTATTGCCTCTTCGGAGTTGGTAAAAGTAAAACCTCTCATAAAATCTTTGATTTTGCTAGGTCCGGGCTATGCGTAGGACGAGATGTACTTTTTCGGAAGCTAAAAATGACTTTGTTTTGTTGGCCGTGTGTGAAGAAGCGTTTTCATGGTGTAGGAGAATGCGGCTTTTGGGTCGTCTTTCGCGAACTTTTTCTAACACCCTGGGTAAACAAATGGTAGAATACCACTCGGCATTAACACTCTTTTGATCTTCAAGTGAAATTGTACCGATGGAACCCGTAGTTAAGAAAAAAACGCGATCATTTTTTTACCAACGTTTCTCGCCTGTCTCACTTTTGTTGGCCTGTTCTCATTTCCAAACACCCATTTACAAGATTGCTGTTTTTTTTTTCGGGTTCAAAACAATAAATCCACGTTTTGTCTCCTGTGACAATGTCATAAACAGCATTAGAATGTCCGTGGTCGTACTTCAGTATCATCTATGAGCACCATTCCACGTGGGACCGCTTCTGCTCCACTGTCAGTTCATGAGGGATCCAACGACAACAAAGTTTCCGAACTTTGAATTCTTCGTGTAAAATTTTCTGAATCTGGCTCATACCAATCCTCAATAGTCTTCGAATTGTCTCATAGTTAATGCGCGGGTTTTCTTCAATTAACCGCTTAACAGTAGCCACATTATTTTCGTTGACGGCAGTTGAGGCCGCCCTTCACGAAATTCGTCATGTAAAGAAACTCGACCTCTCTCAAATTCAGCAAACCATCGCCTCACGGCGCTTAAACATGGTGCTTCTCTCCTAAAAGCGTTTTGAAGACGAGTGGCACAGTCTTGCGGAGAAAGAGAATTTTTAAAATCATAAAAAATCATAGCTCTAAAATCTTTTCGATTTAATTCCATTTTTGTTGCGTACGTAGAACTTTGATGTGTGATAAAAAAACAATTGACAAATAATTCCCCGCCGATTGTTTTTTTTTTATTACTAAAAAGGTTGCAACGTTTTAAAAATATTACATTTGAAATTTCTAGTAGTTCCGATTAGCTAGAAGTGCAAAACTTTTAGTGTGGCCCATGTATAGGATTGATACTAGTTTCATTTGAATCTAAATTTATTTATTAAATCTTATTTTCTGTACTTTAAGTAAATTAGGTTAGGACTACAGAAGTGAAAATTTAAATAACACTCTAGGCAACGCTATTTTAAACTACACAACGATTAAACTAATGAAATACAATACACAGCATACAAATCTTACTGCTTTGAGATGTTTGTGGCGTAACACGCCTTGCGACAGTATGAATTTGGCTTAGGAACACTACTAAGTTTTGGCCTTACTAAATTTTTTTTCAGCGCGGTAGAAGAAGTTTTCACTTTATATTGTTGTAACTTGGTGAATTCTAAGGCATAACATATTTATTATACCTTGGCAAAAATTAGACAAGAAACTGATCATTTATGATCACAGAAAAGTTGATAAAACTCTGATCTTCAGAATTTTATCAACTTTTTATTTTTTTTTAATTTTCGCGTCCAAAGAAAATCATATCACGAATAAATCATAAACTGGTTTCAATTCGATTCGAACTTACCCACTATGGTCATTTTATGAAATGCAATGCCATAGAACGTTGTCGATTCTATAATTAATTGAAAATATTTGAGATGCACAAGCGTTTTACGAAAACAATTGCATAGTTTCCAGTAAACAGCCTATAGTTAAAGCGGGTTATGTATTTGCCGAGCGAAGCGGGGTTTGTTATTGCTAAACATGAAAGCATACTGCTTAAAATTCACCATGGAAGGGATAATGAGGGTGGTGAGCCGTCAGTCAAACGCGATTGTGAAGATCGCATGACAAACTACCGTCGACTTAATACATGCTAACATCCACGTATCTGATCAAATTTGAGGCAAAAGACGGTTGGTCAATGGATCTTTCGTATCCTTGTTATTAACAAACTTATGTTACACTACTTACATGTGGTACAGTTTCACATTTTTTCAAAGACCGACATTGTAAACGGACATTTTGGAATGTCGGTTGTGTCGCAATCGTGACAATAAAGAAAACTTTTATATGAATAATATACTTGTATATATCTACTAAAAATATAATAGTCACGGGACAGATTACACTTACTGATCTAACCCCAAAGTAAGCAAATTATTTGCTTGTGTAATGGGTGTTAATCAACGATACTAATACATAGAAATACATATATAAATACTGGAATATATTTAATAAACACCCAAACCCGGAAATATAAACATTTATGCTCATCACGCAAATGCTTGTCCCAGTCACTGATCGAACCCGAGCCCCGTCGATTGCGTAGTCAGGGCCGCTAACCACTCGACCAATGGGGCGAGAGCAACAACAATATACTTGTATGAATACTTATGTACAGGAGATATTGATTCCTATGAAGTATCTTTACGCCCGTATCCCCGAAGAGGTAGGCAGAGGTACGATAGATGCACCCATGCTTAGCCGAAAATATTTAGTCCCACAATGTATGTAATAGGTGGAAAGCCTACGCTAACCAAGCACTGATCTAATCCCGAGTAACGTTGTTTTGATCAGAAAACTGAAAAAAGTACACATTTTGAATTTCCCGACTCGGGACCTCATGTGGTCAACACCGACACCGAACCACAAAGGATATAATATTACTTCCTATCATTCGATTACAATGATTGCTCATTCGATTACATTACGAATTGGCAATACAAATACAAACTATATATATTTTGGCAATTCTTATTTAAAAAAAACTTTTTACCTGACTTTTTATTTTTTTACTATACATATATATTGGTCGTTGGTCGAGTGCTTAGCGACCCTGACTACGCCATCGACGGGGCTCGGGTTCGATCAGTGACTGGGACAAGCATTTGTGTGATGAGCATAATAGATTGTATTTCCGGGTTTGGGTGTTTATTATGTATGTAAAGGTATTCATATATGTATTTCTACGTATTAGTATCATTGACTAACACCCATAACACAAGCAAATAATTTGTTTACTTTGGGGTTAGATCAGTAAGTGTAATTTGTCCCGTGAATATTTATTTATTTACTAGCTGTTGCCTGCGACTTCGTCCGCGCGGACTTCGTTTACTCCGCACTGCTCCTCCCCTGTAGGTGATAACGTGATAATATGTAGCCTATATGTTGACCCGACCTGTTAGTAATATTCATGCAAAATTTGAAGTAAATCCATTCAGTACTTTTTGAGTTTATCCCGGACATACATACAGACAAACAGACAAAAATTCTAAAAACTATATTTTTGGCTTCGATATCGATTATAGATCACGCCCCAAGTATTCTTTTAAAAAACATTCAATGTACAGTTTTGACTTTCCTAGGATTTTATTATATGTAAAGATAAAGATTATTTATAACACGTTTAGGCTATTTCTTTGGTATGCAGAGTCTATCAAAGAAATAGCCTAAACGTATTAAGGGATTTAATATTAAGAGGTGTCATTAGATTCGTTTTTATTGTAAGTAGATATTATCTCAGCCTGTGTTGGTCTGGAATCCCTCTGAAGAATAGAACATCTGCCGTTCTGCCAGGCAGTATTAGAGGCAGACGATTGGCTACGCAAGTTACTATCATCGTGGTTACTAAAATTCTGCATAGTCTAGCTCGGGTCTGGTGTCACCGCCTTACCTATTCTTGCCGCAATGTAATGCAATGCTTTACATTGTCCTGTTTCGGTTTGGAGGGTAAAGTAGCCGATCGACTTATGCATGAGGAATTAAAGACCTCGCCATAAGGATAGCAACGTACCATTAATATCTTTGGTGTCTATAGACAATGATTGTCTCTTTTCATCAGGATAATCGTCCGCTTGTTTGCTAACTTATGATAAAAAAATCAAGTTAGAAGTATTTTCGGGTCACTGTCGTTTTTTTTTAATTTTATAATAATTATTTGGTATTTTTTTAATATGTCGTGATAATGTTAGGTAGCTTTTTATATAATTTATGTACGAATGCAAACAAGATAATACATCACAAGTAAGCTCGCAATTATTAAAAACAAAGAACGCATTTCGATGTATTGTTAATTAAAAATGTTACCTAATGTTTTGTTATATTTAAACATTTAAAATTCCCAAAATTAAATTTGACCCAGCTAAATAAAGTTTTACGTTGCAATTACACAAAATCCATTTAGATAAATCCAAAAAGCATCAACTTTATAAAACTGTTCTTTTGCGTCGGCGAAAGTGAAATTAAGAGTATAAAATTTTCAAACCTTTGTGTTTCATGTTTTAATTTGGCAAAATTGGAGCTATCGTAGATCAGGGAGATGGGTGCAATTTACTGAAGCTGGGGGAAGCCTCGCACTTTACCACGGCACATTAATTAACCGAGCGAAATCTACATACGGCGCCACGTACAGCGCCCACTGGTGGCAAGAGAGTGGATTTACGACTCATTCGACCGCCATCTATCGGATAAACTAATTGCAGTGTAGAGCTATAGTTTCTAAATGCTACGCAGAAATAGGCTACAAGTTAGGCCTTCAATTCTCCGCGGGGACAATTTAGTGCATCGAAATCTTCAGTATGGCCGATTGTTAAAGTAATTGAACGGTTTACTATACAAATTTAAGTGTAAAACTAGTTGCCAATTAAGTAACAGGGTTTCTTTTATCTCTCGTATTTTAATTTGAATACGTTTGATTATAGATTTATTACTTAACTGCGTGAAAAACGTGTTCTAATCGTATTTTAATAGGTATGTATATTTGTAAAATAGTGTATTTTGTTTCTTTACTCACTCCGCGACATCGTTCCAGAAGTTTTCCGGCGGTCCTATAGATTTAGAGAAATGCACTGAGTTAAATAAACATAGATATCAATGGAGAAATGTATCAATAGAGTTGTTTAAAAAAAACTTTGGGCTACTTTGTAGAAGGTTATGGGATATATGGAACCTTGCTGCGTGCTGTTTATTCTGTAGGTATACCACAACTGCAAACTATCAAACAGTAAAACATAACTATCGTCCAGGTTTGATGTTATTATTGGTGTTAAGCAGGTGTTATATGTAGCTTGCCTGATTATCCGTATCTGTTTGAGTGAGTCCGCAAAAGAAGTCCGCGCGGACGAAGTCGCAGGCAACAGCTAGTATGTTAGATAAAAGACTCGCCTGGTCACGAGCCTAATTCAGTTTTCAATTCAGCGATCTTAAGGCATTAGGCCTTAAGATCGCGGTCAGTTCTTGTCGCAGTCATGTTCCGGTTCGAAGGTATATCTTGCTATCAGGAGAGGCGTGTGCTCGTGTTCTATTTTGTATTATAATTCCAGGGTTACATAATCAGGCGATGATTTACGGCGCGTTGCGCGTTGTCGCAAGAAAACTTTGTGTTCGTGCTACGGCGAACGACGTGGCCTATCTAGATACTCGGTTAACAATAGTATCTCGCTTCAGCTTATGATGTGCACCAACGGAAACGAGAGATAAACTTAATATTTCTAGTTATTTGCCATGAAAACCGTCAGAAGCCTGAAGCTTTCGTGTTTGCCTAAATGATTCGCAATACAACTAAATCCACATTGTACACACATGTCTTGAATCTTCACCGTATCTCGATAATGTAGCCGCAAAGTAATATGTTTTCAAATACTTATTTTCAATTATTATCAAATATTATTTTTTAAATTATTGTAATTTTCT
Source organism: Apodemia mormo (assembly GCA_036924255.1). Lineage (NCBI taxonomy): Eukaryota > Metazoa > Arthropoda > Insecta > Lepidoptera > Riodinidae > Apodemia > Apodemia mormo. The sequence goes on along the minus strand of JAUPFN010000004.1, from coordinate 25,591,158 downwards.
AGGTGCCTGGCATGTAGATACTCGTATGTTACTATTTTGTTAAAAAGAAGTAGGTCTATATAATATGTATATGTACCTAGGTACATATTTTGTCTAGACGCGTATTTTATTGTTTTCAACATGCTCCTAAAACAGAGGAGATCTTAGTTTATTGGAATTTGGAACCTTTTATTTTTGTATGCGTGTCCTCCGATTACACGAAGAAGACTGGACCGATTTAGAAATATCTTTATTGGTTTGTATGCTTTAAGTGGCCTAATTGGGTTAGAATCTGATTGAGGAATCTAGAGCAAATCAAGAGAGCTTTTTGTATTTTGTGTTCGTATATGCTTTTCGCATTAAATCACCTATTTGAAATCGGTTATTGCAATTTTTACTATTTTTAAATTATTTTTTATATATTTTCATTAAGATATTTGTTATAAAAATATCATAATAAATATCTAGATTTAAATAGGTATCTACTACCACCACCCCACATAACACTTCTCGGTAGAGATTGGTAAAAATTGATAATCATTATCTGCAACATCTATCTATATAAGTATTAATACGTAAAGCATAAAGTTTGTGTCCCTTTTTAAAACAATTACGCGAACGGCAAAGTATAAATTTGACACAGTTAAGACTTACATTACGGAGGACTGCAGAAAACTAAACAGTTTTTTTTAAATAATATGCACTAGAAATACATTAAATCAATAAAAATAAACATTATACACACTACATTTATGTGACGCACATGATAATACACTCACATTACTATTTTTTTAAGACTAAAATCTGTTGTGAAATTCATTATTTAGTCTATGATTGAATTCCGGCCCCAGGCGATCGCTAGTACTTATATATAAACGAACGAAATCATTCGTTCAAAATCATTTCTAATTATTGTTTTTCTGCTTCAACTGCTAGAACAAACAATTTGTGAGGCTAAGTTCCGCATGAATTTTGTAATTTATATGGTTACAGGATATATATTTTAATAAAATTACATAATGTGGTCTTCGTACTTAGCCGAATGCACTGTGACTGCATTCACCAATGACATGTCGCGTTTACTGCCAGAGGTATACACGCGCAATGCCCCAGGCTGTTCCCGAACAAAACCTCTCTGTGAGGATATTTTCCGATATTTTGTTGACAGGGAAATAGATTTTATTTAATTCAAATATACAGGAAATTCTAGATTTCCAGTAGTTGGTACAGACGTATTTGTTATTTTTACGCTAATTATTTTATTTATATAAGATGGCAAAATTAGATAACTCTCTTGATGAAAAGAGACCGACCATCTTCTGTAGATCCAAAAGATGTTGATGGTAAGTTGCCATCCTTGTGCTAGTATGATAATGTCACATATAAGTCTATCTAAAACCTTACCGGGTCCTACAAACCGGAACACGACTCTAACTAACACCGACGCTATTGTCCCTAACGAAAAGTTGTGAAACCCAGTAGCACAGAATACATAATAGTACAAGTAGTGCCCGACACAAGTAGTGAACGACACAAGGTTTTCAAAGGGGGTGCGGATCAATACGGGGCAAATATTATTCGTAGTTTCGTTAAAGGTGTCACAAAAAACTGTGCGTGCGTAAAAAATACGCCATATATTTTTTTTATCTTTAATAAATTTACGCTCAGCGAAGCGAGTGAGTGTTAGCTGGTGATTACATTATTTACATGTTTTATAATAACTAGTTTAAAAAATAGATAAAAAACATAAGAGGAGCTCAAAAAACGCTGTGTTATCACAAGCGCCTGTAAAGCGGCATAACTTGAAAACAAAAATTAACCGACTATCTCCTAAAATTTATAACACTAGCGTCATGTTCTCTTTTTACGATTTGCTGACAGGACGACATATTTGTGTATTTTTCAAAAGGGGTCTGGACTTATATACAGCGAAAACGTTTTTGTGTGTAAAATTGAAATGTTTTTTCATTTTTGTTTTTTGTAAAACAGATAAGGCTAATTTGACACGTAAATAGGTATATCTATTTCTTGAAGACTTTGCCGATTTCCTTTATGCCTTTTTTATACGCTTAAACTTATAATGATAATATTATGCAGGTGTTCTGTGATATACCTATTTCTTCGTGATAATCATGTTGACTAAGTGTTGTTTTTAATTTTTAATGAATATTTAGTAGGTATCAGCAATGTAATTTTAACCACTGCTTACTATTTTATTGTTTAAAAAAAGGTTTATTGGAGGTTCGTCGAAGTCTTTTATTTTATTTAGGGGCATTTCACGCGAAGTGGATAACGAAAAAATGTCAGGGCCCTGATTTTATTCATACTTAGATTAATTATACTTCTAAGTCTTCTAAATAAATATACGTCATTGATTTTTTTATTAAGCTGTGTTGCCAGTTTTTATGAACCTTTAAAAATTGACGAAATTTTAAAAATTGAATTTTTTATATCATAAGATAGCAAACAAGCAGATGGGTCTCCTGATGGAAAGAGTCAACCATCGCCTATAGACACCAAAGATGTTAATGGTGCGTTGCTATCTTGTGGAAAGGTCTCATGCCACATGCATAAGTTTACCGGCTACCTTACCCTCCAAACCGGAACACGACAGCGACAAGCACTGACGGTATTGCGGTAGGAATAGGTAAGGCGGTGGTACCAGACCCGGGCGAGACAATGCAGAACTCTACCACCTAGTAGCCACGATGGTAGTGACTCGATAACCAATCGGTCGCTTTTTACGACCTGCCTGGCAGAACGGCAGTTGGCCTATTCTTCAAAGGAGGCCGGGACCAACACGGCGTGATTTTTTGAAAGGTATTGTTAGTATAGATTTTAAAGATGAAAATTTAATTTAGAAAGTGTTATTTAAAGAAAAATAAATGTTCTATCTGGAAATTATCACAAATTTGAGTAAAAATTTTTTTTCGTATAGAAATAGTAAATTTTTCAAACCTGATTTTACTTAACTTCGACATTTTTTAAATTTTTTATTTTTATCTCAAAATGTAGCTTAAGGCTAACAAATTATATGTGGAAAGTTGTAGAGTGGGAGCTGCATATGTTTTGGTAAAAGAAGTAGTAAAGTAGGTGCCACTCTGACTGCCGTTCGGAGGATTTCGTAGAGCGGACGTTTTAGAAGCCAAGAGTATAAAAATGCTATCACGTCAATCTTACTGCGTTTATAATTTTCTTTTCGTAGTTTGTTATATCTAATGAATACAATCAATAATTTTAATATAAAATAAAAAGCTGGCGACCGAGTTTCTTTCAGATGATATTTTTTTATGTGAAAACGGATTATCACACAGAAGCCGCATACCTATATCAATTTCAATATTAAAACATTATCTAAACACAAAATTTCGATAATATCGTCAGGAGCCAAGGGGATACCAATTACATACAAATATACAATAATAATAATAATTCACGGGACAAATTACTCTTACTGATCTAACCCCAAAGTAAGCAAATTATTTGCTTGTGTTATGGGTGTTAGTCAACGATACTAATACATAGAAATACATATATAAATACTAGAATATATATAATAAACACCCAAACCTGGAAATACAAACATTTATGCTCATCACACAAATGCTTGTCCCCGTCGGGGATCGAACCCGAGCCTCGTTGATTGCGTAGTCACGGTCTCTAACTACTCGACCAACGGGGCGGTACAATACAAATACAAATATACAAGAATTAATTGTTTAAAGTATAAGGTATTAGAATAGGCGAAGCGCAGTCAAAACATTGTTGTTGGTCACTAGCCACAATTATACTTACGAAAGTTCATGACTTCGTGGTGTTCTTTTTAAAATGTGCTTGCGGTCAAATTTGCACTTATTTTGATAAAATACTTGTAGTGGAGTAGGCGAGACCACATGACTGACAAAGAAATCAACAGCAATAAATTTTAATTATTCTTTCGTTTTTTCGAGTTTGCATGTATAAATGTGGCCCTCTTGCATTACATCATTATTTTATATCTTACATGGTGATAGTATGTAATTTATATATACAAACTCATTTTAAGATATTGTCTGATGCGTAACAAAAGGTTCGATAAAGTTTGGTACCGATTAATTCATACATGAACCGAATTTGAACCGTAGTCTAATCGATTAAGATGCTACAAAAGGAACTTAGGTTAGTACCTAACCTCAACTACTATATAAACGATGCGATGAAATTGAAATCAACTTATCTTAAACTGTTAACAATGCTCAATAATTGCTCAGTAAGCTTGCCTATGCGTTAGTAATAATCTGATGTATTGAGCATGATGTTTAAAAATAAATTGAGGGTAACTAAACGAAGAAGCTAACATTTTTGATTGGATAATTTCATAACAAAGACTTCAGGTTCTTTTCCTTTAATTTATTATTCGATTTGCTTCCTTTAACAGTAAAACGGTCAATCTATGAAATTTTCCGTACGGCCAATCTAAGAAGTCTGAGTGGCACCTCCGCACTATATTTCTTCCATCACCAATACATATGCGGATCCCACTGTACAACTTTCCACATATAATTTGTAAGCCTTAAGCTACATTTTGAGATAAAAAAAAAATTAAAAAATGTCGAAGTTAAGTAAAATCAGGTTTGAAAAATGTATTTCCGGTTTTCTATACGAAAAAAACAATTTTTACTCAAATTTGTGATAATTTCCAGATAGAACATTTATTTTTCTTAAAATAACACTTCCTAAATTAAATTTTCACATTTAAAATCTATACTAACAATAGCTTTCAAAAAATCAATTTTTGAAATTTTGACAATTTTTAATGGCTCATAAAATCTGGCAACACAGCTTAATAAAAAAATTAATGACGTAAATTTATTCAGAACATTTAGAAGTATAATTAATCCAAGTATGTATAAAATCCGGGACGACAATTTTTTCATTGTGCGCTTCGCGTGAAATGCCCCTTTAGAATATCATCAGCCATACTTAGAATAACAGACATAAAGGTTAAAAAACAAGCCTTTTACAAGCTTTCACATTTATTACAACGTATACCCGTAGGACCTTATATACCTGTATTGTAATATCATTTATATCAGTTGCCTAATCTTAATTCTTCGCAGTCCAAATAATCTACAAGAGAAAAGTGCGTCAAAATTGTAGATGACTAGACAACGAATTAGAGTATAAAAAATAAATTTTACACAATGTTCGTCGGCCTCAGATACTGAAATAACCCCACCTGAACATGTGTTTAGGGTCATCCAAACGGCTAATCTTTGCAAATGGTACAGGCGTCAACATGTCTCAATTCACTTTCATCTTTATCTGAATTCTCAACGACGAAAATAATTATAACCACGAAACGACCGCGCGAGGAACTCCGCTAAGCCAATACAATTCGTTTGTGGCAGCTATGAGCGGCTTGTAAATCAAAGGGATTCTAACATAATTAAGCCCATAATTAATGTAAAGACTCCTTTATTTATAGACGCACTCATTCTTAAAATTGCCCCCGTTTTGATAAGACGCCCCTTGGAGAACGTGATTAACACATGTAACACTTTAATGGGTGAAGATAATGTATCCTAAAAACTGTTCGGACGCTATAAGATAATTCGAAACGTCGTCTAATGCAATAACACGAGGCTAGTGTGATGTACAATAAAATATGAGTAGAACTCATAAAAGATGTTATTTTATGTTTTTAATATTTAGACAGACAGGAAGCGTATCTTTTATGAAAGCGAAATACGATGTTTGTCAGATCTGATTTACAGCTCACTCGTCAAATATTTTTTTCGTAAACTCCTTAATGACACCCCGACGCTGTCCCTCATCCATACCCCTATACGACGGGCGTTGAATTATGTCCGCCACCGTGGGTAGACGGGCTCCCTATTAATTTGTTTATATTAGAGACGTTCACTTGCGCAGTCAATCACGATTGTCGTCAACCGCCCGATACGCGATTTGTTTTAGAAAGATCTTAACCGTGTTTTGGTTATTTCTGTACAATTGAAGCTTTTAAATTTAGTGTCACCGCAACTCTCCGGAGACGCTCTAAACATTTGTCTCGGAATATTTATCGTCGCGGCACGCCGAGTATATCATCCGGCCGCTATTGTGGTAATCGATCAGAAGCCGCGCGGGCCACGCTAAATTGATTATTTATTCAAGCTTAGTTAAATCTTTCAAAGTGGCCGCGTTATTTGTAGACTAAACTGAAAGGAAATTCCTAATGTCCAATAAAAACTCTTAATTGTTTACACTTGCAAAAACTGTCGTCGATTTATGAACACCAGCACTTTGATGCCGTTTATTAGTCGCAAATAAAATATATAGATTTTTTATTGATTTTTTTTATATAACAATTTGTTTCTGTCTTTATACCTATCAAATATACGGGAATATATATGTATCATAAACATTTTTGATTTATTATTTTTGTGTTAAAGCACTCACCCCGTGGTTGGGAAAACTGGAAAAACTTTAAAAACAACAAAGAAAAATATAGACACGCAGGGATTGAACCTGCGACCGTATCCCTAAAGCCGGGACGCTTTTCCACTGAGCTAGTGTCGACAGGTTTGACGTGGCGAAATTCTTCATTGTTTTTTGATCGATTACGTCGATTGTACTGATCGCTATGTATATATGGGTCTTTGATTTATCTTTTTTTTAAAACATAAGATAGCAAACAAGCAGATGTGTCTCCTGATGGAAAGAGTCAACCATCGCCTATAGACACCAAAGGTGTTAATGGTGCGTTACTATCTTGTGGCGAGGTCTTATGCCACATGCATAAGTGTACCGGCTACCTTACCTTCCAAAACGGAACTCGACAGTGGCAAGCACTGACGCTATTGCGGCAGGAATAGGTAAGGCGGTGGTACCAGACGCGGGCAAGACAATGCAGAACTCTACCACCTAGTCACGATGGTAGTGATTTGCAGAGCCAATCAGTCGCCTTTTACGACCTGCCTGGTAGAACGGCAGTTGGTCTATTTTTCAAAGGAGCCCGGAACCAACACGGGGAAAAAAGTTGTTACTGTGACTTTGGAATTTTACTAATGTTAGGTAAGGAAGTGGTACCAGACCTGGACGAGACAATGCGTAATTCTACCACCTAGTAGCCACGGTATTAGTGACTTGTGTAGCCATTCGGTCGCCTTTTACGACCTGCTCGCAGAATTGCAGTTGGCCTATATATATATATATATATATATATATATATATATATATATATATATATATATATATATATATATATATATATATATATATATATATATATATATATATATATATATATATATATATATATATCTTATATTAAGTGTTTTCTTGGTATCCTATGCTTTAACAACTTACAGGTTTTCTTCTTCTTACATACCCGTTTGTAAGGTAATATTTCCCAAAATATTAGTCCGTGTAGTTCCGACGCCCATTTGGAAGAAAGACCATCTGCCGTTCTGCCAGGCAGTTTGTAAGGGTAAGAGACGAACGTTTGGCCATGCGAGTCGCTACTATCGTGGCTATTAGGTAAAGTTCTGCAGTTGTTCTTGTAGTGTTCTGAGTTTGCATTGTCTCGACCGGGTCTGGTACCACCGCCTCGCATATTTCCTTTCCTGCCGCATTAGGTAGCTTTAGTGCTTATCGCTGTCGTGTTTAGGGTAAGGTGCCCGGTAAAATCATGCATGTGGCCCCGCCGCCACAAAGATAGCAACGCCCCATTAAAATCTTTCGTGTCTATAGGCGATGGTTGTCATTTTCCATCAGGAGAGCCATCTGCTTGTTTTCTATCTTTTGATATCAAAAGAATTAGAATTTATTCCTAAAACTAATGTCATAAAACTAGTAGGAGACGTCTTAAATACAGCGGAAATAGATTTTTTCTGGCTTGGTGTCAGAAACAAACTTAACAAGTATCACGCAATTTGCATATCTTCTAAGGTATAATTAACAATCGATTTAGGCTCCAAAAAGCGACAAATCATTTTTAGGAAACGGAGTAAGATTTTATAATAAAATTCCTACGGAAATAATTAATCTCCCGGATAGGAAATTCTACAAACTAATAAAATCAAAGCTCATTCAAAGAGCATACTACAAAATAAGTGACTACATCGATGACAAAGATGTTTGGTAATAATTACGTTTTTTTTTTGAGACTGTGATCAAATCTACTTCAACTAAGGTAAATTTTAATGTTTTTTTTTTTGACATATTCTTATTGTATAATTTTTGTTATTACTTTTGACATGTTATTTAAATTTACTATTTATTTTTGAAATGTATATGACATTCAATAAGTGATACAAATGTATCCTATTTTAAATAAAAATTATTGATTGATTGATTGAATAGACTGTTATAAAAACAGCAAGGTTTCACATTTATCTTTACCGTACCTGCAATAAATGATTTTATTTGAATTTATTTAGCAGGTTTTAAAAACCCAAACTAGTCTAGACAAAAGTCATATTAGTCTAAAATCTTCATTTGTCCAGATCTCTTCTAGAAGCAATTTTTCCTTCCATCGAATAGCTCGTAAAAGGCGAGCAAAACTGAAAAAATGTCGCTTTCTTCTTGACTTCTAAGCTCAACTTTCGCAGCTTGGACTGGACTATTCCAGCCCATATTATAATGTCAGTGCTTGTTACATAAGTGTTCAGACTGGAGAGTAAGATAAACTCGCTCTTTGTTAATTGCATATGTATATTTATGTCTTTGATTAAATGTTAATTTATTTCGAAATGTCATACGATTCGTATATTTGACCTTTTTACAGGCCATTTTTAACTTTCCGCTTCATATGTAAATAAGAAAAAGATTTTTCCCCCATTTTCACCTGATCTCCACGTTTTGAGGTTCTAGAAACCTTTTCCGACTATTTTCACAGTGATGTCAGTATGTCTGGTAACAACATTTTGATACTTAAATAAATACGTCGAATACTGGTTCAAAAGTCAAAATCAAATCAAGTTTTCAATAGGTTCATCTTTTTAAATATTAAGATTTTGTTCTTTTTAGCAAATTTACTTGTACTAGAGGTCTTGCAGTTGTGTTGCTGACTTAATATTTATATCTATCTATTTATGTATATAAAAATCTCGCTAAAACTCGAGAACGGCTGGACCGATTTGGCTAATTTTGATCTTGAATTAATTAAGTCCAGGGAAGGTTTAAAGCGTGAGAAAATATATAAAAAAATAAGAGTAGTTATAAAGGCAGAATAACGTTTGCCTGGTCAGCTTGTAATTAATAAAATAAATACCTTAATTTAGAGGGAAGTTTCAGGGATGGCCTGCAGGCTCAACCGTTTATAGATTTTTTTTTACGATGTCTTGAATACATATTAAAATAAATATACGTGTATAATTTTAAGCGCGTTAAGATAATCGTGATATTAATTAAAGGTTTTCAGTCATTCTATATAAAATAATGCTTTAAGAAATAAGAAAAATTCAAAGAAGAGTATTTTTAATTCAAAGTGTAACTCATTATTACCTACTAAGCAAATAAGTTTCAATTATTTTTAAATATGTTACATTTTATCCTAACAAAAACTCTTCGAGCGTGTTGTTCCTAAGGTTAATGACATAGTTTAGTCGTTGAATTAACGAAGCCAAATTAGCGGCACATAAAATGTTAATTTAACAACTATAATATATCAACATCAGCCCAAACTTTATCATTATTATTAATTACTAAAACAACAATGGAAACCACAAAGCTGGACAAGATTATAGCCCTAATGAGCGATGGAAAACTTCTAAACTAGATTATTATGGGGATTATTTTACACACAAAACGTTACACGCCGAAGTTCAAGCGGCATGTCCCTTTGTAATCATATTGCCTACTTGAGGATGCTTGTGTTGAACAATGAGGGAGCATGACCTCCGGGGGCAAACGGGGATGAACACGCCGCACTTGGGTAGACATTTTATATTTCATGTTCATGTTCATTATTTTAAGGCTAATTGGCAGAGGCCGCTTGCAGCAATGTAGGTGCGAGCTATGGATAAGCCTACATAGATATGGCTTATTTTGAATTTAATGTACTTAGTGTGTGAACAAGTGGTAACAACAAAGTTATACATGCTAAAGGAATGGTTAGATTCTACTACACAACTTTACTTTCGCTCGGGAGGAAATTAAGATAAAAATAATTTATTTGTTAGTAAAGCCATAAACTAATCTATTATGTTAAATATGAACGGCTTTAGAATCATTTTATTAACACCTGATACTAAATTTTTTTTTGGTTTTTACGTATTTGAAGACCTTCACTATGATCCGAAAAACTAATTTGAAAGCCACAGCAAAATCATTACAAATCTCCTCAAAATAACGTTACCTCGTTTTTAACATGTCGATATGATTTATTAAAGTATCGTTGCGATACATATAATCAGTCATTCAAGTTAATATTTATTACACCATACATACATGAATAATGTCACATGTTTCAATTCTCTATATATGTAAAAACAGCTGTCTGTTGTTTTAATTTGAAAACTTACGTCTTTAATTACCCGTAATATGTATTGCAGAACTTCTATTTAACAACCTAAGTTTACTTCACTCATAACGTTTTAATCTTATTGGAAAGTTCATTGTCACTGGAGACTGGTAAGCTTCTTGTGACTATCAAACTGATGAACTTTTAATCTTAGCCCAACGGTTTATCATTCGTGGTTTTCTTTATTAGTTGCTTAGTATACTTACGATATCCATATGGAATTATCTGTGATGCGAGTACTGTGGGCCGCCCACGGCAGTACCGAATTTGAGCGGCTGACGGTCTCATTATGTTATATAAATGCGAATGTGTATAGACACTGTTTCTGCATTAACCTGAAGTACATTACGCATGAATGTGCTTAGTATATGTATTACATATGTGTTCATTTATGCTGAATGTGTTTGTACATTATGTTTGGTATTATGCGGCATTATTTGTTGTACACAAGTGATCATTTACCATCTTAAATTGATAATATTAGAAGAAACGTGTTTAAATGTTAATGAAAATTTGTTGATTGTTTTTATTAATATTGGAACATTGAATGACGATGTAAAAGGATTTCAGTATGGAAAGAGATCCAAACTGATTTTTCATGAGCAAACTGATAGTGGTGTTGTTGTAAAATGTTTTTCAAATGTAAAGTTATTATCAACTGACTTTCCAAAAAGGACAAGTCGTCGGAAATTTCTTTTAAAGTATGTTCACTGATTACCTACTCGAAGACGCCTGAACTGATTTTAAAATTGTTTGTATCATACTTTTTGTTTTTATTAGAGAAATCAGGCCCAAGTTATGAATTTCGATGTCCTAGTCTGCAGATGATGTAAAAATCGAAACTAATTGCCATATATGTACCTATATTATTTATGCATAATAAATAAAAAAAGTTTAACAAAGTGATAAATGTCATTTCGCTAAGTGCTGGCGGATAAAATACATGTAATACTTTATAATGTTTACGTAAGAAGTAAATTTGAATACGTATCACAAGTATGGAATCCAAAATTAAAAAATATATATATTTGAAATCGAAAAAATACAAAAGAAATTCTTAAAATTTTTAAATTTTAAATTAATATAAAAGATTACCATAAATCATGTAAAAAAATCACTTCTTGCCATTATCAGCTCGTCGTGAAATATCAGATGTAATTTACTTGCTCAAAATAGCCGCAAGTCAAGTTGATTCTTCATACTTAGTAGGCTTGATTTTTATATATCATCTAAGTCAAAAAGCTACACCAAAACTCAGTTTGGAATTTACTGGATCAATGTATAATCAAAACTCCTATCTTTGGAGATCTTGTGACAATTTTAATAAATTAGTTTTTAAACATGGATTCGATTTGTTTGAAACGAAACCTACCAATTTAAGAAGGTTGTTGAGTACTGAATTCTTTAATTAATGTATTTGTATACACAGTGATTGTTTACTAAGCAATAATTCATCATAACTTAAAGAAATAACTCGTTTATTTAGCTCATTTTATTTTTTAAAACTGAAAATTTTTATTAGCTTATATTATTTAGTTAGTTCGCGATTGTATTACATTAGCTGTTAATTTCCCTAAACTAAAGTAAATAAATAAAGAATAAATAAGTAAATAATCCATACAAATATTATAAATGCGAAAATCTGTCAGTCTGTCTGTTTCGCTTTTACGCCTAAACCGCTTAACCGATTTCGATGAAATTTGACATGGAAATATTACAAGATTTGGGGTGTTTGATCTTCCAAATTCATGTTTTTTTCCATCTTGCAACATTACCATGTTAAATTTCATAGTCATAGAGTATCTGTTTTTCAAAAATCAAGCCCCCCAAATTTTCGTCCCCATTTTTAGCCCCTAAGGGGCTAAAAATGGGGACGAAAATTTGTATGAAAACTATATCGATGATATTTTAATCTACTTGCGCTCGCAGCTACGCGGGTCAGCTACTAAATTTTAAACCAATATCCGTTATTTGCATAACAACTATCTTTATACTGAGTATATTATTATAGTCGACTCTTATTATAGTCGAACAGGCTACCTTACACTTTAAACAGGAAGACGACAATTATAGCTTTGTCACTATTGTGACAAGAATAGGTCAAGAGGTGGTACCAAATACCCAGGTGTGACGTTGCGGTAATCTACCACCAAGTAGTTACGATGGTAGTGACACTGACAACCGTTCTCCTTTCTCAAACTGCCTAGCAGGATGGCAGATGGTCTATTCTTAAAAGGGAACCAACACGGAGGAAATCTTAAAATTTTCTAATTAACTAAAACTTTCATTAAACGAATGGATAAGTTTGAAATAAGTATTTATTCTTGTTTTTGATGATCTCGTTGCCTGAGGCGCGTACGTTATTGTGAAACTTTTATATTTTGTTGTAGATTGAGTATTGTTTTACTGAAAAACTTTTCTTTATAGGATAAAATACAAAAGAAGTTTACTCGGTACTACAACCCTTGCGTTAAGATTACTCTTTTCCATGCGAAACTTTTAATTAATCAAATTCAAAAGGACGAAGATATCTTGCTTTAAACTCCTCGTCTTTCCCTTGCTCTTTTCTCGGTTTTAATATTATTTTAATAGGTCTTTTTTGTATCTTGTTCAAAATATTGAGACGATTTTGGATTTATTTATATTTAATTCTGAGAAATATTGTATCGGTGTGTAAAGGCGTATCCAGTTTAATCCGTGGCACAAAACCATTATACGATATGATACGCCTTTCAAGGCGATTCCTTAGATTGTCAATGTCGCTTGCATTTACATCCCGAAATACAGAGTAATAATACTTACCGATGAAATAAAATCACTCTACAGATATTCTTTAAACCTTAGCTTTTTATTCGACACGATAAAATAGGTCAATACGGCATATTTCTATTTTTCACGATATAAAACAACTACAAGTGTTTGCCAATTTACATATATTTTGCACATATGAGCGGCGACATATTTTTCGCCCTCACCGTGTCTATTAATATTTGTGTGGTCCGTGGTTTCTATCCATATAATTAAGTTGAAGACGCAATTACTTAATTGCGCCTTAAACTTTTTTAATTTACTGTTGTTACTAGTTTTAGTATAAAAAATTGTGTCTATTAAAGTAATAATCGGTTTGAGTTTTGGGTACAATTCATACCGATCGGCTCGCATCGGGCTGGGTCGGACGGCATTTTACAATGTGATATAGGATATTGAAACGTGTGAACAGGAGTTACAGTTCATATTTCTGTCACATTCACATTCCGCGCTGGCTGAACGGATTGTCAATCGGGTGTTTCAAGTTTTTAGAGTTCCATCACTAAACGAGAATACGACTTTGGTAGTATTTTTAAATAATTTCTGTTTAATTATTATTATATTAATAAATATCGCTCGACAGATTACATAAATAAGTAGCTATTTAATTATTCATATATATATATATATATATATATATATATATATATATATATATATATATATATATATATATATATATATATATATATATATATATATCCGCGATAGCACAACTCCTAGGAACTGTACCGCGTTTCAATTAAAAGTGTAAAGTTGTCAGTTAAAGTGATTTTTTGTTTACAAACCGACATTAAGTTCAAAGTGACTTTTATTTCTCTTGCTCGTGTCCACTGCCCGCACGTTTAAAAAACATGTCCGAGGGTAATTCTGACCACGTTCTGCCGAGATATATATATATATATATATATATATATATATATATATATATATATATATATATATATATATATATATATATATATATATATAAATAGGTATTCGAAAGATTTTTCTGACAGCATTTACGGTAACGGACAGACATATATCTCTATAAAAATCCTTTTCCGCATTGAAGTTAAAGAAAAAATCTGTAGAATAACGAAAATCGCAATTGTTAAACATAAATATCCGAATAAAACTTTACATAAAATTAAAGTATTGGCGACCATCGCGGGCAAAATATAAGTAATATCTAAACCTGATAGTCCGCGGGACATCACACTTCTTCATTATCAAAAGATGAATACATTCTTGAAACATCGTGGCACGTATGTGGCTTCCTTTTGACGAGTCATGCGATATAGAAATTCAGTGATAACTTCACATATAAGTATATAATCTACCGGTCTGAAAAAACTTTACCCACTTTTGTCACCTTTACGTCAGTGATTGTTCCACTGACTCATTTCGGTTTTAAGGAAAAGCGATAAAATTGTAGTGGTTGCTTAAAAGGCCTAAATTTTTCGTAACATTTTCAATCGCCTTTCTTTCACGTCTTACGCTTTAAATAGTTTGTTCATTGTACATAAATAGTAAGCAATTTATTATTTTCTGAGATATTTGAAAACCACAGTGAAATAACTACATGTCATATAATGCTAGACTCGAGAAATATAGTCACCCTACGTAGAACTCAATATAGAATCTCATTCCATGGATTGTGCGTACCGTCAAAGGAGGCGAACAAGATAGTTAATCACAATTCGCATCTGTGATGAAGTGTGGCTCGATTGTAATTACTTTGTGTGTTGATTTAAGCTTTATCACGAACGCGAACGAAGGGAACCGCGGCCAACCTCAGCCATATTAAATTTATCCCCCAAGAGATCCTTCATACAATTACTGGGCAGCGAAGGTGCCGCCACGGAAACCCATTAAAATATGAAAGATAACATCACATTTTTAGTACGAGCGAGGTGGGCCGGCCTTCTTATAAACAAGAATCGAACGGCTACTTCCAAATCTCTCATCTCGTTTATAATTTTTGTATCTCCAATTGTTTCTAATTACGTACCGATCAGACATTCAATTCGATATTGTTTGTAATTATTTTGTGTTGTTTCATTTTATTTGTAATTTGTACTTTAATTGGCTTCTGATCATGAATGAAGTATTTAATAGTTATCTCGTTATGAGTCTGAATGGTGTTTGATGACTTGTATTTTTTATTTTCGTTTAAACTTAGATAATTGACGTGTCAGGTTTACGAATCACTGCTGAATCGAGAATTTGATGGTATGGTTTTGTCATGTTTCATCAAAGTTATGAACGACTACGATAAAACTAGTGGATTCATATCTTACTCATAATAACCGCGCTCGAGATTTTTTTATATTATAAGATAGCAAACAAGCAGATAGCCAATCTCCACGTAGGAAAAGACAACCATCACATTACCAACACCACCAAATATATTGATGGTGTCTTGCTATCCTTGAGCAAGGTTTCACTTGCATAATTTTACCGGCTACCTTACCCCCCAAACCGGTACACGACAGTGTCTAGCACTGACGTTATTGCGGCAGGATTAGGTTTTTTTATTTATTTTTATATCATAAGATAGCAAACAAGCAGGTGGGTCTCCTGATGGAAAGAGTAAACCATCGCCTATAGACACCAAAGATGTTAATGGTGCGTTGCTATCTTGTGGCGAGATCTAATGCCACATGCATAAGGTAAGGCGGTAGTACCAAATACCCGGGTGAGACGTTGCTTAACTGTAAGTACCAGCTAGTTACCTCCAATTAAATTTTAAAAGAAAACACTACTATCCCTCATAATTCATAACATATCAAGTAACTCTGAAGATTCGGTTTAGGCGAAAACGATTAGCTAATTAAATAAAAATATTAATGTCGTTTAGTATAATTCATAAATTTTACTATATGGTAGAGTTCTACAATGACTCAACCGGGTATTTGTTACCACCGCCTTACCTATTCCTGCCGCAATAGCGTTAATGCTTTTCGGTTTCGTCGTAGCCTTTAGATTTAAAACGCAGTCAACACCAAAATCGCGCACTCTGTCTATTTCTATCGGAGTAAACGAGAGCCCACTATCAGTGTAACTGGGCGGCCAGGTCTTATTATTAAGTAAATATTGAAATTTAAAAAAAAGGGTAGATTATTTGTCAAATATGATTCGGTAGCGGCTTAGGTATGAATATGATGACTTCATGTTTTTAACTGCAGATTCATACGTCAAAAAAATAAAGATATAGAACCGTTAATGATGATTTTAAGACTAATCTTCGCAATTATTTTCTATCGACCCAATTTTGTTCAATTACGTATCGAGTGCGGCCACGGTCTTTGACATATGATGAATATTAACATATATTTTTTTGTGATGTGCTGTAATAAATAGTTTTTCTTAAAAAACTGCTTAAATAACATCAATTTCAACAAATTAGGTCTTGTCAGTCTGTTAAACATGTGGCATTACCGTCCCGCCACACGGATAGAATCGCACCATTAACATGTTTGGTATTTATAGGTGATGGTTTCTATTTCCACTAGGAAAGCCACCTGCCTGTTTGCTATCGAATGGTTAAAGAAAACTTTTTTGTAAACTTATGTTTCGATTGTGATTTATAGCACTTATTTATCTCTACCTACTGCGTAAGGGATTAGCGTGTATGTTTGTATGTAGGTATGTATTAATTATTTTTTAGAAAATGAAATTTAAATTGCTAATTAAATACTTATATATGTCAACACCGATATCTAATTAGCTGTTTCATTTCAATCGTTGATACTGTGTTAATAACCCAGTAATGCATGCAAATATTTCTATTATTTCTTGGTTAAAAGTAAAAAGTTTTTTAAATTTATACTTATGCTTTTTTTGTAAGTTAGTATTTTATGAAAGTGCCCGGTTGGCGATAGGCTTGCCACCTATCACATTGTGGGACCAAGTATCTTCGGCTAATCGTGGGTGTACTTGTTGCACCTCTGCCTACCTCTTCGTGGATATGAGCGAGAAGATACTTTTTTTAGTATTTTATGATATTTTATTATGAATATCTGGTTGACCGAGCTTTGCTCGGTTTTTCACATATTTTTGTAACCGATCTTTTCTCGGACCTTGAACCTTGATAAATCGATTCCTATAGAATGTATAATTTTTTTTTTCTGTACCTGGTTCACCGAGCTTTGCTCGGTTTTTCACATACCCATATCTTGGGAACCGAGCTTTTCTTGGACCTGGAACCTTGATAAATCGATTCCTTGACCCGAAAAACCCCTAATTTGTTACTTTTGTCATATTAGATAAAACTGGTCATAGATACTAAAAATAATTATAGTATAATATAACAAGATGAATTATTATTTATGCAATATCCGATACGCGTAAATTGGTTCTAAGGAGCTGTAATATTCTTCTTAAGCTATAAACCCTAAACGACTGGGAGGTGGCCAGACACAGTGACTAAAAGCCTCGGGCCACCATCTGTGTAATATACGACAGCGACTGAATATAGTTTTTAATTAGGATCTGCCTACCGACCCAAGAACCTCTATTTGTTTAAGCAAATGCAAAGACAAACGAGATGGGAATCGGAAGATAACTATTATCACGAATTCTCGACTGGAGATTTAATTTTATTTAACGATCGAAATCTTTACGATTCAATTACGAGGATTGTAGCCGCGATCTTGTAACGGTATTATCATTATGTTATTAAGTTGACATTGGGTATAATTAATATTATCTTTACCTACATTTTTTTTATATTTTAGTTTTAATTTATTTTAATAGTCTAGTGGTACTGACTTTTTTTATAGAAAAATAGAAATCCTGTGTTAGAAATTAGAATCCTGGACCGGGCAGTTTGATTTGAATAAGTATTTCAGTTTTTTGAAAAACAACTTGCCCGAGCTGAGCTAAATGTATATATCTTCACGCCAGATCCATTACGGGGTAGGCAGAAAGAACCGAGAGCCATATATCACGATCCTTGCACGCTTGTCTCGCTTCCTCCACGTTCATACCTCTCTTCATACACACATGCCGGTTGCGAAGACTCTTGACACCACCTTCAGACGGTATTCGATCAATCTGACCATGGTATGTCAGTCTTGGTCTTCACCGGTATCTACATCCTTCCACATTCGCATTCATTATCTGTTTAGTTAACCTTTTATCTACCATTTTTTCTACCATGTCCGAACCAACGTAGCATGCCCTTTCTCATCTTTGCACCGACACTTTCAAGCATAATCTTTCTCTCACTTCCACATTATAAACCAGTTCTATGAGTGTTACACTACGTATATGGGCACCTTGACCTAAAATTGTGCTATTAAGTAATCTCCCTAATGTTCCGTTCACTCTGTTCCCTGCACACACTCTTCTTTCAACATCAGCGGTTTACCTTCCATCCCTGCTAAAACACATCAAAGATATACAAACTCATCCACTTGTTCCAGCACTACATCACCGACCACAACTTTTACATCCGTTCTGGTTGCTTGTCTTTCAAATAGTAAAACTAGTTTTCTTCGTATTCAAATGTAAACCCATACTCTTACAATCATCATTCATAACTGTGACCAGTGTTTGCAGCTCAGATGGAGTTGAGCCTAAAAGTACAGCGTCATCTGCATAAAGCAGGCAGTTCACCACTAGATCACTCATGCCCATTCCCACATTCAATGACTCTAATCTTTGGAGACACTTATCCAAATATAGAATAAACAGACAAGCTGACAATACACAACCCTGCTTGACGCCGAAATTGACATTGAACCAGGGCAATATGTTGCCGTCCACCCGCACACATGCTTTGTTACCCCAGTACATGAATTGAAAAGCACGCAGTAGATGCCCATCTATCCCATAACTGGGTAAAATGTCCAAACGCTTTCTCCAAATCCACAAAACCGCAGAAAACCTTCTGGCCGACAGCCAGATGCTTTTCTACGATGTTACGGAGTGAGAAAACTTGATCCATACATCCTCTTCCAACTTATGCATGTGGCATTAGACCTCGCCACAAGATAGCAACGCACCATTAACATCTTTGGTGTCTATAGGCGATGGTTGACTCTTTCCATCAGGAGACCCATCTGCTTGTTTGCTATCTTATAATATATAAAAAAAAAAACTAAAACTTGTGCCTGCCACAACATTTCCTCGGACTTCCCTTGCATCTTCCTTTCAATGATTTTACTATACACCTTCAATGCTAAGCTGATCAAACTGATGGCCCTATAGCTATTGCAGTCTATACGTGAACCCTTACCTTTATACATACTGTGTTAGCCACAAGAAGATTCCTTTCCACGCATAAATCCACAATGTGCTTACCGGCGTCGTTCACTCTACTGACACCATACGTACCATCCATCGAATCCAGGCCGCTTAGTCCCAACCCATCCATTTAAATGACCACACAAAATGACTCTTTCATTATCATCAACCATATCCAGAACATCCCTTACAGAATCCCAACACTTTTCCTGGTCACTGGGTGACGAAGAGCTTACCGGTGCATATAATGCGACCAAAAATACTCGTGATTTCCAGTTTGATCCGGACCCAGAGAAGTCTCGGGCCAGCCATCCCATAATCTTTCAGTCCAGAGACTAAGCGTGACGATATAAAAATACCTACTCCGGCGCCAGCATGATCGCTCTGGGGCACACCAGACCACAGAGTTATCATGCCACCGAGGAGATCAGTGGTTTCGCTACCTTTACGCTTAGTCTCAGTTACATATAAAACATCCAGGCATCTCTCATTCATTACATCTATCAATTCATGCATTTTATCTTCCAATCCATCTCTTACATTCCACGTGCCTATTTGGCACTCGGCTCTCCTCGACTCATCTATTCGGGCCTGGCGTGATGGGTGGTGACCCGCATCGCCGCATCCGCCGCTTTTCGTACCGACGGAGGCGGATCGGTACGCATAGCCTCCAGGGGACGCCCTAATCCACACTGCGGTACTCATTCGTGTCAGAATTTCCGTCCAGTGGACTGGCAGGGATCGCGACGAACACGCTTCTGGCCAATGATAGATGTGTGCCCGAATTATTAATTAATAGGTTGTCACATCAAGAAAGGCACAGCTTAAAATATGTAACGCAATAACTATAGTCATAGTTTAAAACCGGTTTAAAATATAGGCGGGCTGTTAAGGATTTTAGCGGTTTTTATAACAGGTTTCACTCGGGGCATATATAAAATCGAAGCGCTTCATAAACCTAAATAAATCGGTGCCACTAATGGCAAGTTACGCACAGTGCGGATAAAAATTGGAAGCGGCGAACATAAAAAACAACTTGTTATATACCTACTATAATTGTCTGTAAGCCGAACAGACTACCCCTAGACCACGAGGCAGTCAAATTTTATAATTAAATCAATAAATTGATTTAATTATAATTTTGCACCATAGGAAACCGGTATTTTTGAGGTTAAAGTAGAGCTAAACCTTCGCAAAACGCATTTTATATACTTGTGCTGATTTAGGGTTGAAAACTAACCGGTTAGACTGGGGCCGAAGCCTCTGAAATTAATTAAAAATAATAGTAGGATGAAACTTATTGAAAAAGGAAGAAAATTAGTCAATATAAAAGGAAAAATAAATTACAGGCGATTTGGGTTCGGGAAGTGTGAGGGGTATTATCGTCCTTCTTACTTTTATACTTAGCCTCACTTGGTAACCTAGGAATTATACTTAACAACATAAAGCTTGATTTAAAACTATTGTTTTATAAATATCATGTTCCTCTAATTTGCTCGTGGAGATGTTTTTCTATTCACTTAGTACTAGGTTTACTTTCGAGTTGTTTAGTTAGTAATAGAGAAGTTAGGGGCCGTTTGTGTTATTATAAGATTAATGATGGAGCTGCCATCTCAAATTAAAGTTCTTTCACAGATTTTAATAAGGCCTTTGTCAGGCGAAGTTTTGGATTTATGTAAATTGCCAAGTTTCAGGCGAGCTTGTAACTTATTTTACGTCTATACATGGTGTATTTTAATAGAGATTACGTCTTACTAGAAGTTGTTATGCAGGTTTTGTATGTGTTTGTAGGCGGGCTTGTAACTTATTTTACGTCTATACATGGTGTATTTTAATAGAGATTACGTTATTACTACAATTACTTATGTGTATGCAGTTTTTACATAAATGGAAATTATAAGTAAATATAATTACGGCGGTAAATCTTCCATTAACCGAACGTAAATGGATGATTTGGTTTATATTAACTTTTATTTGTAGGATAATAAACAAGTTGGTTACCTTACATACCAAACAGGAGCCCAACAACGACAAGCACTGAAGCTATTGCTGCAGAAATAAGTAAACCTTGTGGTAACGTTAATAAACTCTACTACCCAGTTAGTAACCGCGATGTTAGTAGTATGTAGTCGTAATGAAGTCTGCGAGATGGTTAATATTAGTCGTATTAACCTTCTCGCGGCCTTTATTATATTTATGCATACTCTGACCATAATTGCTTCTTATTTGCGAATGGCCAATAGTTTTGTTGCTGTTAATGTGTTTTTCCGAGAGATGGGGTGGTTAGCACGTCGCTACTAGACACCACGCAGCAGCGTGGTGTCTAGTAGCGACGTGCTAAGTTGTATATAAATTTCAAAAGTGTTATTGAAATATTTCTATCTAAAATAGCAATTTTAGATAGAAATATTTCAATAACACTTTTGCCATTTGAGAATCTAACCTGGCTTCTCATGATTGTAACCCAAAAGGTTAGCCTTTAGGGTTACAATCATGCCACTTGGCCAACAAGCCTGCCATTTTGATACTTACCCAACAACAATACTAATAATCTTTTATTTGACAACAATAATGGCGCTGTTACCTATTAAATTTACCTTAAAAGTTTTCCAAAATGCGATTGGTTTAGATTAGGTAGTGATTATTCGCAACAGGTGGATAATGACAGCTACATTCAGCACTAGTTAAATAATCAAAATTTATGCATTACTTTGCAGTCGCCATGTTGGTCCGGGTTCCTTTACAAATGCGACCTATTGCTTATGCGAATCACTACCATCGTGGCTACTAGGTGGTAGAGTTTTGCATTGTCTCACCCGGGTCTGGTACCACCGCCTTACATATTCCTGCGGCAATAGCGTCAGTGATTATCACTGCCGTATTCCGTTTTGGAGGGTAAGATAGCCGGTAAACTTATGCATATGGTAATAGACCTCGCCGTAAGATAGCAACGCATCATTAACATCTGTGGTGTCTATAGGCGATGGTTGACTCTTTCTATCAGGAGACCCATCTGCTTGACTGCTGTCTTATGAAATATTAAAAACTATCAGCAAATCAGTTATTAATTAATCTGATCTGAAGACTCGACTGGAATGAAGTTGGTATGATCTTTGCGAACTGTTACTTTCATTACAAATAAACAAAAATTAAAGTGAATGTTCTAGCTCATCGAGAACGCTACAATAAACTGTTGAAAAGAAAAAACAGACCAACACAGACCAGGATAGACAAATCAGAAAGAAATTTACCAAAAAAGACCTAAACCGTTCAAAAATTCAACTCTGATGATTGTATATCTACAATAGAATGGATTAGATTATTTACATAATATGATAAATAATGAATTTTACACATTACGAAAATTTTTCGACGTTCTTTTAATTTGTCTGAACAGGATTTCATTACGAAACTATCTATGTAGAGTTGCTTGGGGTCATTTAATGGACCAATCTGTAAGTTTTAATTAAAGCGTCCCCATGTTCGCTACCGGCGTTGAATTGGTCCGATGAATGAGTCGTTTTGCATAAATGCCCGCCAGCTGTTTACAATAATCGATGATATGTATTTACGTTTTCAATTTATTGAAAATCATTCTCGGGCAGACAATTTATTTTTATCGATAATGTATTAGGACTTCTGTTTATTTAACCGCTTTATGTTATTAGATGCTTAGGTGTGTTTATTTTTAGGGGTTTATCGTTGTTTGGCGGATTTAATGTTTTAATTTTATAGTATCCTATTGTAATTAAATGGAGTGGTGGTTCTTGAGTATACTAGCTGACCCGTGTAGCTTTACCTGCGATTATAGTAATTACAGTTCAGGTATGTCCGGGTCTCCCAACTATCGCCTTGACAAATTTCCTCAAAATCGGTTTAGCGGCATAGTCATGAAAGCGTAATAGATAGACTTTCGCGGTAAATTTAGTATGCAACAGCATATCTATATATATAAAAATCAATTGCTGTTCGTTAGTCTCACTAAAACTCGAGAACGACTGAACCGATTTTGCTAATGTTGGTTATGAATTAATGGTTGAAGTCAATGGAAGGTTTAAAAGGTGAGAAAATATAGAAAAAAATAAGAGGAGCTAAAAAGACAGAACAACGTTTGCTGGGTCAGCTAGTTACATATAATTTATGAATCAAGCTTTATATTTAACAAGCTGAACCGTAAATCTCGTTCCGTCTTAGAACAGATTTAAAATCGTTAAATATTTGATAGCCAGAAACTGTTTCTATGGGAAAAAAAAGTGTTTTTTTTGTTATTTTATTTTACCCGTAATTTTTTAATTTTATATCCATAAAATATTCCTCGGACTTCAATGAATGTGTTAAAAAAATTGTTCCAGCCATTCTCGAGTTTTGCAAATAGCAACATATTTAGCGATTCATTTTTATTTATATAGATTTACCCGTTGGTACATTTTTAATTTATACATTGTGATCTTATTTTTATGCTCTACGTTATCACCTACTTAGTAACATTTTTATTCCATGCCCCACGGCCCCAAGACTCCCAATGTTAGTATGTCTTACAACTTGGTTTTTGTCTATGAAGAATAGTAATAAGCTATTTAGATTCCGCTAATAATAAATTGAGATAAGCCATCTAATACATTTTTTATGTTATTAATTTTTGCGTTGTTTTTTTTTTGTTGGGTACACCTTTCCAACCGTAACTTGTAAAGGCAATGACTCTCAGCGTAGTCCGATGCGTTGTTGGCACAACTAACCAACGACAGCGGGCCAGGAACAGTTTTTCACAAGCCGTGCGGGTACGATAAGTGCTTTTGCTTGTCGCGACACGGCGCGGCGCGGTGATCGCCTCGAGCCTGCCTCAATGGGCGCGCGTTCTTTATTTATATAAACCCTTTTGTAATTAACGATAGTAAAAAGAAACACACACATATCTGATTTATACCATATCATCCTTTTTGGTGGTCGTGTTTAGTGAAAACGGTTTTATCTGATTTCGGTTAGTGAACTGTGACTTATGGTGTCTTTGTATTTTACTTCATGAACTTTGTGTTATCTTTTATTGACGAGAGTCGCGTCTATTTAATTTTTATACAGGTTGACTGGTAAAAGATTGTAAATACTGAAGTTTAGTTTAGTACATATTTGTAAAAAATAGATATTTATATTTTGTCCTAATTTTCCGATAAAAATGTTTAGTACGGACACCCGCGTACGGCGCATAGAAATTAATTATTTAAAATGTCGATTTACAGAGCTCACGATTAACGAGTTAGTACATCGTGCAGTGACCATACTTTTTGAATATTATTACACTAATTTCGTTTAGGTAATGTAAATATATAATTAAACAATGTTTTCTTTTTACTACCTATACAAGGTGTATTTTATTTATTACGAAAGAAGAATCTAGTTTGTTCAGAATCAGCAGTAAAATCGAATGCACACTCTAGTTTATCAGTAAAATTTTGTTTATTTACCTAATTATTCTTTATTTGAATCACCTAAATTCTTATCTCTGATAGTCAAAAGCCTTTAAGTATGATGGGTAATGTTATCATCATATGTTTAATAGTACCTACCGGGTGTGGGCGATCGGTTAGGTTCATTTACGCGTAGGGTGACCTTACATTTGGGACGTCACTGATACAACTAAGTCTATCGATAACTCAAAGAGTATTTGTTATTTCCGTTTTATTTAATGTTTTATTAAGAGTTCATATAAAAAAAAATACGGCTGACGTATTGCAGCTTTTGTATCAAGTGAAAGACACCGTGTATATGTTTATTGTTTACTTTTGACCGTTAATTTCTTTCAATATGTAAGTACCATATTTTACCAGTCAGCCTGTATATTTTAGGTAGGCCCTATATACATCAAGTAGACCATAATCTTTGCTACAGCAGACATAAGCTAACAAGGTATGAGCGAAGGTTTAATTATCACTGCAATCGTGACTGCTATGTTCAGAAATCGTCCCCAGTTTGGCACCACCGTCTTAGCCTTTCTAGGCGCAATATTTTGAGTATTTATGGCAAACCAGTGTTAATGTCTGATGTCTATAGGCGATGGTCATCTCTTTCTGTCAGCATATTGTCTGCTGGATTATTACATTTATGTGTAGTACCTACCTACAAGCTGGTGTATAGTACAGGCTGGTATATACCTAGTATAAGTTGTAAAAAACCGAAACAATCGAGGACTAGGTATATTACCCTATAATACCTATTTACGTCTATAGTATCAGATCTCATCACTGTTAAAGGTAGTGAAAATTCCGGCCTATAGCGTAGGCAGTTATTTTCCCTTCAGGCGTCGATTATCTTAAATTCAGGATAATTTGCTTGTAGGTATGCATTCATACGTTCTACGTAGATTAGGCTGAAAGTTTTTTATCTATATTTAAATAAATTTGCTAACATTTTTTTGCCATTTTCAATCAGTGGTAGTACGATAACAATATTAGTTCTTGTTACCACAGTCACCACCAGACCGTGACTTATGTCATCATGGGGGTGATTGTGTCCACATTTTACCAGCTCTTTTCCTTTTTTCCTCTTACCACAAATGCACAGAAATGCATCATGAGTTTCCACATCAAATGTCAATCAAAGCCTTTGGCAAATTTTTGTTGAACTAAGTCATAGCTAAAATAGTTAATTTCACGCATAAAATCCGCTGTAAACATCTTATATCGATACACAATCATTTTACTAATCATGCTAAATTAAACAAATTGGTAAAGTGCGTGTCGGCCACGCGCAATTTAGGGTTCTGAAGTTGCCCATCACAAAATGTGAGCTAAGAAGAGTGTTTTTTGTTGTTTCATACTATGAACTTTTAACCTATTCAACGTCAATGACATATATCCGCCCTACATATATATATATACCAACTTCTCTAGTTCATTTTATAAGTTGATCGACTATTACTCAAAAACTTGTAAAGCCTTCTAAGCTATGATAGTTTTCCTTTTATTTTAATTATATTTAATACTACGATGATTTTTCCCACCCCCAAAACCAACTGTCTAAACTGCGGGGGGGGGGGGGAGGGGGGGACTCTGGACTCTAATAAAAATTAGCACTTTAAAGATTTATATTTTACATACGAGTTCCTTGTACGAAAACTTGTTTTCACAAACTTACAACAATTTTTAAAAACTTATCCAACGATACACTCGACACTATGGGGTACGTGAGAAAAAATGAACATTCCTACTTTATATGCACGGGAGCTGCCCAGAAAAAAATATTTTTCAAGATTTTGTATTACCAATTTGTTGCCGTGATTAATATGACGAAGTATATTCGTGCCAAATTACAGCTTTCTAGTACTAAGGATCTCTGAGCTATCGTGCGTACGGACGGGACGGATGAAATAGCGAAACTATAACGGTTCTTAGTTTACTTCGGAACTCTAAACACATATGATAATCTCACAAGTTGATCTATTGTTCTAAAGTTCCTTTTTTAGCCGACCGATTGACGAATAGTGTTAGGTATGTCGTAAAAGGCGAGACAAGGCCAACACGTGCACCAGCATCCTGATAGCTAACTAGATGGTAGAATTCTGCGACATCTTGCCGGGTTTGACACTAACTCCAGTCCCATTCCTGCCGTAATAGCGTCGATGCTTTCCGTTGTTGTGTTCTGAAATATAGGGTAAGATAGCCGACTAACTTATTAATGCGGCAACACCGCAACACAATAGTAACGCATTATTAACATCTTTTTTGCCTATAGGTGATAGTTATATGGACTCATAATTTGCTTGTTTGCTATCCTATGAAATAAAGTGAATAAAGATTAGAGTTTCATTTTCCAATTCCTTACTAGCTTTTTATTAACTTTCGAGAAGCATTCAATATGCCCTACGCCAGATCCCTTACGGGGTAGGCAGAGAGAACCGAGTGCCATACATCACGATCCTTGCAGGCTTGTCTCGCTTCCTCCACATTCATCATTCTCTTCATACACACACGCCGGTTGCGAAGACTCTTGACACCACCTTCGAACAGTACCATTCTTCCTACATGTCCGAACCAACGGAGCATGCCCTTTCTCATCTTTACACCGACACTTTCTTTCAAACTTAACCTCTCTCTCACTTCGACATTACGAATCCGGTCCGCGAGTGTCACACCACATATATTCTTAGCGACCTCATCTCAACCGCATTGATTCTACTTTCATGCCCTTTCTGACATACCCAACTCTCACTTCCATACACATGATTTATATATATATATATATATATATATATATATATATATATATATATATATATATATAATATGGATAAAATTTGGTACAAATATAGATTGAGACCCAAGAAAGTTCTTATCCCGAAAATCTCACGGGAACAGGAACTATGCGGGTTTTTATTTTAGAATTTTTTCCACGCGAATGAAGTCGCGGGCACACCTAGTATGTTTATATAATAAAACCGCAGAAATGTTATTATAGTAATTATACTACAATACATTGTTGGTAAATCTAGGTGACTAGATTTTTCCTATTTCTGTAATTTATGTCCGGCACTTTAAATAAAACTAATCTTGAGGCTCCAGCCCAGCTCAAAAAGTTATACCTAACCTAACATTTAAAAACAGTCGTCATCCCATGCATACTATGAAAGTTAGTATGTTTGTTACTCAATCACGCAATGAATGAAATTTGGCACAACAGATAATGGCCTGGAATAGCACATATGATACTTTTAATCCCAGAAAAAATGTAATTCCCGTGGGATTCGCCAAAAAAATTATAATGGCCCGTGTTGGTCTGTGCTCCTTTGAAGAATAGGCCAAATGTCGTTCTGCCAGGCAGGTCGTAAATGCCGACCGATTGGCCATGTGAGTCACTACCATCGTAGCTACTAGGGGGAAGAGTTCTGCATTATCTTTCTCCGAACTCTGTTTTCACCGCCTTACCTATTCCTGCCGCAATAGCGTCAGTGCTTGTCATTGTCGTGTTCCCGTAGCCTAAGGTAACCGGTAAACTTATGCAAGTGGCATTAGACCTCGCCACAAGATAGCAACACACCATTAAAATATTTGGTGTCTATAGGCGACGGTAGACTCTTTCCATCAGAAGACCCATCTGCTTGTTTGCTATAAAAAAATGCATCGTACTGCAAGGTGCAGCTCGTTATTAATATTTTGAATAAAATTGCATTCGATATACTCTTTAATCATGCCCAATTCAACTTTTAAAATTTTAGAAAACAATTGGCTATCTCCCTGAATTAATTTCTATATTTGAATATTAGAACTTATTACTTAAAACCCTCGTTGAGCGACATTAATTAATATCAATTAAGGAAAAGCAGATTAACTTTATATGTAGAGCAAAGGAATGAACGCTCTAACTGCCAATACGTACACTTAAAATGTCAACATGATATCTTTAATACCTAACAGCTCGTTTATTATCAGAATTTCTTTTAAATGGAACTTTATATCTTAGCATTGACATTCATTACATTGTAAGCCTATCGGCCAAACATGACTTAACATAACAAAGCACCTGTTAATTTGTGGAGTTACCTTGTTAATTATCTTTTAGAATTAACGTAAGTATCATTAAAAGAAGACTGTTTAAGATATATATTATTTATTTTTTGTACAATAAAATAAACTGATTTGTATGAATGTTTATTATGATTTTGCCTAAATCGAGGAGGTTTCTTATAATTTTAGTACTATAATTTACTTGGTGGTACAGTTCTAGACAAGGCCGTCGCCAGCCGATGCCCCCCCGCCCCCCTCACGGGGGGAGGGGGTAACTTTACTTTACCTACTACAATTCATACTTTTCTCATTCTCCATGAATGAGAAAAGTAGTAAAGTCGACAGCACATGAAGCTTTTCACTTTTACTACGAGCCTTACATCTGCGGCGGTTGTAACAACAACTGTACCTTACCAGCGTAGTTGGGCGTACGGAATATTAGAAATGCAATTGGCGAATTCATTCGAGTTTCGACGTACGGGATTGATTGATCAAGCAAGTCAACTCAAAGACTTAGGACTTTGGTTGCATTAGATTTGGGAAACTTTTTTAGAATCTCTAGGGGGGGGGGCAGCTGCCCCTCCCTGCCCCCCCCCTTGGCGACGCCCTTGGTTCTAGAGTTCTGCAGCGTTTTACCCGGACTGGGTACCACCGCCCGGGTAACCAATGGCGTCAGTACTTGTCACTGTCGAGTTTCGAGAGAAAGAAAACTCGATTTTCGAAAACCGAGTGAATTCAGAACTTCCCGGATTTTAAAATTTTCAATATTCTAAGCGGAAACTTCAATTATTCATCGTCTAGAAGGACGTAGGCAGAGAATTTAATATTTGCTCTAAACCATCTAAGAAATGATCTAAATATTTTATTTTTGTGGTATAAGTATAATGTTTTTAATAGAGTGATATTTCCAAAACAGATTTATGATTAATTTGTTTTAAATCACCTAACGAGTAAAAATTTATACAGACTTTTGCAATTTGAATATGGTTTCATAGAAACTCAAGTAATACTTGATAAGCAGGACATTTTATTATATATTTTTTATACTGCACGACTCATGCGAAGGGCTTCGCTATTAGACAATGCTCTTCGATCTAAAAACTTCTTACGCTTCCTTTCTTCAACTATTTAAATTGCCCCTAAACTGTACCGATTATTTAATCAAAGTTAATTCTGACATTTTTAAAAATGTATTTAATGTTACACTAAAATACTACAAGAGAATTATTAAATTATTATGCGTTCCAACTGAGAATAGGACTGTCAGGACGCCATATTGCTCCGCATTTTGTAAAAACTTCATTAGTGATGAGTATAGTGAGCAAAAAAATACTAACAAAGAAATTCATCGAAAAAAATAATTGCATTCTAATTGGTATATTTTCTATTCAGGATCCCATTCGCCCCTGCTTAGTGTATGTTAAAGTAAGGTGTAGAAAAAAATAAAATAAAAATACAAATACATTTTTTTTAAAAACAAAAACTTAATCTAGTGTATACGTATCGGATTTTAAATCCGCACCGCTTATAACGAGTTTGTTTCGTCATCATTGGTGTAATTTTTTTGTCGCACATAATATTGCATAAAAATTAAAATTAATTACGTTTTTCAAATTAAGTTTATTATGATACTAGCTGTGGCCGCGACTTCGTTCGCGTGGAAATTTTTTTAAAATATAAACCCGCATAGTTCCCGTTCCCGTGGGATTCCGGGATAAGAACTATCCTATGTCCTTTCTTGGGTCTCAACCTATATTTGTACCAAATTTTATCCAAATCGGTTCTGTGGTTTGGCCGTGAAAGCTTAACAGACAGACAGACAGATAGAGTTACTTTCGCATTTATAATATTAGTATGGATTATTTAACTAGGTACACTTATGTAGATAGGTGCATGTAGTATGGATATGGCTCATGTAGTAATTAATAAGCTCCATTTTATTAAACAAATATTATATATATATATATATATATATATATATATATATATATATATATATATATATATATATATATATATATATATATATATATATATATATATATATATATATATATATATATATATATATATATATATCAATGCTATTCTCGGTTGGAACGCATAGTAAGTTTAAAAATTTTCCCATCCTTCAGTAAAAATAATTCATAAAAAATGAAATATTCATTAATTGTAATTAAACGACACAGGTCAATTCAATTCTATAAAAAATGGGGTAAATAACGTTTTTTTTTCCTCTAGATAATTTTTAGAATTTTTAAGATATATATGGACATTTATTTTGTTCTACCTAATGCATATGTGCGTGCAGTTTTCTTATTTT
Organism: Apodemia mormo; assembly: GCA_036924255.1. NCBI lineage: Eukaryota > Metazoa > Arthropoda > Insecta > Lepidoptera > Riodinidae > Apodemia > Apodemia mormo. Next base: position 25,559,810 of record JAUPFN010000004.1, on the reverse strand, counting down.
AACATTATTTCTCGTAATATATCAATTTTATTTGGCTATTGAATGAGCATTATGAGTTTTGGAGCTTTTGGTTATTATAAACATTTTTTTTACGTAAAAAATTAAGATTATTGTAGCGCAAAATGAGAATGCAAAATTACTATGGCTTAAAATAAAATAAAATTACAGCTCAAATGGAGCCGTCTGTATCGGAGTGTTTAATAAATCAATATTTATGATATACTAGCTGACCTGGCAAACGTTGTTTTGCCATTCATATTAGGAATCTATAGCGGACAAACAACGTGACACGTAATTTATATAAGTCTACGCCCTACGGGATTGTCCTTCCACGCAGCCAAAATGGCATTAAACTTGACATGATGGTTAAGTATTCTTAAATTTTCTGATTTTCCGCGCAATTTTCTTAATATTTTCTTTTATAAGAACCTTCTTACAATTACAAACACAACAAAAAAAAATTACCGAAATTGGTCCAGCCATTCAGGCGTGATGTCGTGACCAAGGAAAATAGGGATTGATTTTTATATATATAGATAGATTATATATATAGATATATAAGACTACGGGATTGTCCTTCCATGCAGCCAAGATGGCATTAAACTTTATATGGTGGTTAAGTATTCTTAAATTTTCTAATTTTCCGCGCAATTTTCTTAATATTTTCTTTTATAAGAACCTTCTCCTTACAATTACAAACACAACAAAAAAAAAAATTACCGAAATTGGTCCAGCCTTTCAGGCGTGATGTCGTGACCAAGGAAAATAGGGATTGATTTTTATATATATAGATTTAGAATAATACTGTTCCATATGCAAATGTTAATTGATTGTCACAGTTATTCCATTTATTGAACGACCGAAATTTTCGATATGTATTAGAATTGTTTTCAAAACATTGGAATATAAATTTTATGCAAATAAATATCAACCAGACAACCTATAATACTAATGCAAACAAATAGAATAGTAAGAAAATGAAACGAAAATTGAACGTAGCGTTGATAAAATAAGAGAATTTAGGAGTAGAACGTGAGGAATGAGACATCGACGCAAGAGTGCAGAGGCGTTGGAGCAGCTGACACCTGTCATCGCGCAATTTATTAGTCGCTCCGAAATAACAGAGTCAGTGAACGTTCAAACAAAATGAAGAGACACAACGCTCTATTAACGACACATCCTCGGGGTTCACCGCTAACAGGCACGCAATTAAATTCACAATGTTTGTTCGGGACGCTTTAAAAATATGATAAACTTTGTATCTGCGTTATTACTGCACAATTAACGGCTTACGGGGCAACTCCAATAGTTTTTGTATCTATATCTGTGATCACTGACTTGTCGAGATATAATCTATGTTCACTTGTTATTTTAATTATCCAATTATGTATTAAACAACTTAATTGATATATTTGCTTTTTTACATGTTAAATGTCATTCGTAACGGTAATTTTGATTTGCGCGTGAATAACGTGATCTTGTCGCGTGATGAATAGACTAGTTTCGAATGCCACACGCAATAGTTACGATATTATCTTGGACTGTATCGAGTTAGCTTCATTTTGATGCAGTATTCTAACGCTTAATATCTGTCGACGAGTGTTTGCGTCACTGTGGCTGCACTGCTTTAGATAATAAATTGGCTCTTATTTTAGAAATCCTCATTCACTACACTCATCCATACGAAAGTATCATTTACATGGACGACACACATTACTCCTAATGACATTCGATGACTAATTATTTACTGTTTCGGAGCTGCATGATTGAGATTAATCGTTTCGTTTTCATCATGTTTATTTATCATTATCATTATCATGTTTATGCTTTTATTTTTAATTTAATTTTTAATAGTCTACAGATTTTTCTTTATTTTGTTTATATCGATTAAACTTTGTAATGTTTTTGCCACAAAAAGGCACAACCCATAGAACATCACGGCTCATCTCGGACCACTATTTATGTTGATTAATGCCTGGTTCCTATATCAATAAAACGAGTAGTTTTAGTTATGAGTAGTAACATTTTCCATGAGGTGTAAGCTGAAAATGTTTCTAAAATGTAAATTACAACAACATGTGAAATCTCTCATTGTTTTTATGTGGTTGCTAATGGAGTAACCATTGATGAATGATAGATCGTTAATTATAGGAATCCGGCCTAAGCAACGATTTAAACGTTTAGAGTAAATTCAAAGTGGAATGTTTTGTTCAAGTTATCCTTTGATGGTGGTTTTGTAAAATCGACAATATTTTGGCTACTACTGGTTTATTTATAATAGCTAATTCGTGTTAGTTTTAACTTGATTAAAAATTAAACTTGATAATAACGATTCTAAGTTTAAATAGTTTCAATTTTTAGGTACTTTTTTGTAAATTGCTATTGTATGTGCAATGATTATTAGAATTGTACTCTTCCAAATACTCCTGTTTTCTCTCCTATAAATTCTTTAATTGAATGGGCGCCTTTTGATAAATACACTATTTCCCCTTTTATCAGAAAGCTCATTAATGGCGAGCAGAAGTTAAGTGTCTGACTGCCAAAGTTGAAACTATTATTGATGATACTGAAATATATCGCAGTGCCAACTACCGGATCCAATTGTAAATTTAACCTCACGCAGACACAAAAATCATCAAAAACTGTTCAGGTATTAGCAGCTCAGTGTTGGAAGAAATATATTTACATAATTATTCCGGCTCTTTATGTATACGAGTACATTATACAATTTGAAATTAAATATTCATATGACTATTTTAGTCTGTCCATTATATTTCATTTTTATGCAAAATTTTGTGACAAATATTCATTTTTTGGCACACTGACAACAATTTTACCATTTTAAAATGGGTTGTCTGTTTTGGCATCTAGTCATAACTCAAAAACGGCTTAGTTGCTCTTAAGCCCCTACCGACCTAACTTCGAAATAAATGCGTTCGGTAGATTTCTTGCTATATCGTTTTTAATAAATATTTAGGGCTGCAATGCATAAGTAAGCCACATCGGCTGATGTGGCTTAGCGCCATGCACATAGTATACAGAGCGCATAAAATGACAAAAATATTGATTCGCTATAAAAGTTTGATGCCCCCTTAATGAAATTGGTATACAACAAGAACACGTGATTCCGCAAATAATAGACCACATAATTTTTGTCGGTCTGTATGTGCCGATATAATTCAAGAACACCTTGATCGACGGTACAGTGAGAAGACGTGATTGCACAAACGATAGGCCTTTTATATATTTTGTTTTTCGTTGGCAAATTTACGCTAAACTGTTAGTTTAAATTTACGATAACTGTTAGTTCTAAATGAAAAATGTTTCGGGTTCTGCGGCGTAACAAAAAGCCAGGCACTAGTGACTTTCAAATATCTTCCGTATCTAAACATATATCAGTAAATTTTGTAGATTTATGAATATAATATGTTTTTGCTCTCATTAAATCGCGTACACAAATATTACACGCACTGTCTGTGTTTTTTTTTTAATATATAATCTTTACTTACTGCTGCTGTTGCTTATGCAGCAATTAATTTATTAATAAATTAAAATCCATCTAATTGAGTCTTAACATAATTCATGCACTTTTTTATTTTATTTTTTTTTGTAATTTATTATACTTATTTATTATATATTTTTTTATAATAAATTATTATTATTTAATATGTATATTTCATATATATATATATATATATATATATATATATATATATATATATATATATATATATATATATATATATATATATATATATATATAAATACATATATATCTATATATAAATATATACATTTTACATATATATAAACATAATATATAGATATATTATATACATATCTACTTAGTTATTTTATATTATATTTTATCACTATTGCTTATAATTTTACGTTTATTTGAACTGTTTGTTATATTATGAGTTATTATATTGTTGATCTTATTGTATTATCATTATCATTATAACTAGTTAATTATAATCGTTATTTCTTCCTATTGTGACTATTTACTAATTAATTTTTTTTATATCATAAGATAGCAAACAAGCAGATGGGTCTCCTGATGGAAAGAGTTAACCATCGCCTATAGACACCAAAGGTGTTAATGGTGTGTTGCTATCTTGTGGCGAGGTCTAATGCCACATGCATAAGTTTACCGGCTACCTTACCCTCCAAACCGGAACACGACAGTGACAAGCACTGACGCTATTGCGCCAGGAATAGGTAAGGCGGTGGTACCAGACCCGAACAAGATAATGCAGAACTCTACCACCTAGTAGCCACGGTGTTAGTGACTTACATAGCCAATCGGTCGCCTTTTATGACATACCTGGCTGAACGGCAGTTGGTCTGTTCTTCGAAGGAGCCCGGAACCAACACGGGTTTTTTTTTATCATTTTATCATTTCAACACAAATTTATTTATAATTTCTATTTTTTTTGTCTCTTCTTTTTTTTTCCATTCCTTTTTTAAACACCTGTGGATCTGTTCGCTCTTGCAGCTTTCCGGACCACCGCTCTCGCATACTTCATAAACACTGCATTCGTACTTCTGTTGCCTACCATTTCCCGCAGGTCTGTCAAGGGGGCTCCTATCTGCTGCTCTGTTTCAAATCGCTCTTTGGCATACCTAGGACATTTTAAGAGAATATGAGCCACAGTCTCAATCTCTTACGAGCTACACACGCACACAGGTGAATCTGCAAGATTGAAGCGATGCAAATATTGTTTTGTCCCTCCGTGTCCGGCGAATATGAGGCTATTCAGATTATCCATAGAAAGGCCAGCCAGGATCCTGTATGCCTGTTTCACGTCATGGAAATATGTCCATGTGACAGCACCTCCCTCCGCCTCCAGATACCTAGCCTGCCAAATTGCGAGCGTTCTATCCCTCAATATAGCTTTCCCAAAGGAAATGGGGAACTTGTCATGTATCGGTGTCCTTTTGTCTCTCAGCGCCGCGTTTTTAGCCAACTCATCTGCCCACTCGTCACCCAGAATACCCACATGAGGCTTGATCCAGAACAGCCTAATCATTTTTCCAGGACCAGCCAGGTCTCGTAGTCTGTTCTGGATTTCCGCTGCGATTAGGTTCTCTGGAGTCGATTGGCAAATGCTCTCAAGGGCTGATTTGGAGTCGCTGAGGATGCAGGCCCTTCCCATTCCTTTGAACATTTCGGTAGCATGGAGGATAGCTGCAAGTTCCGCTTGAAAGACACTAAAATAGTAGGCGAGTCTGAACGTAGAGTACTTAACTTTCCTCCCACCACTCCAAAGAGAGACAGACATGCCCACCTTCCCCTCATTCTTTGATCCGTCAGTATATGCCAACGTTCATTCAAGCACATCTTCCAGATCTTTCAGCGAAGTTGCACTGCCAAAAGAGAGCGCACGACGCTTTGAGGGGTGCAGGTGATCATATGGATGCACTCTCCAGGCTCGCATCAGGCCATTCCTTTATAGGGCGGCCCCTTTTAACTCATAAAGAGACTTTTGCTCGTGTGCTCTTGAGGTCTAAGGGCGATATGCAGGCTAATAGCGTACTGGAGTTGAGCGAGACTGTTTTGTATGATTTGCAGATTTTAAGGGCAAATAACCTTTGGATTCTTTCCAGTCTTTTTCGGAACGTCTTCTTGCGGGCTGCATCAGCCCAGGTACTGGCAGCGTACAAGACCTTTGGTTCAATAACAGTCAGATAAATTAAGCGCACTATTTCTCTAGCTGTTGCTGCAACCATCTTATACAAGCCAATTGCTTTCCCAACGACTGCTTCCAAATGTTCGCAGAGGGTTAGACTGCGGTAAATGGTCAGCCCGAGGATCTTGATTGCTTTCGCTGACTCAAGAGTGACGTCACCCATCTTTATGACGGGCTGGTCATATTTGAGTTTACGGGTCATCACCATGACTGGTGTCTTATGAGATGCGAACTTAACCTTGCTTGCGGTCCCCCATTCGAGAATCCTGGCCAACGCATCGTTCATTCTTGTTTCGACTTGTCCCCCTGTTCCCCGAAGCTATCACTAATATATCATCAGCGAATGCCTGGACATGCACCGGAGGGTCATAGTCAAGAACGAATATGGGTCCAGAAGAACATTCCAGAACACTGTCTGTGTTAACGAAACATTGTTTTCGTTGAAAGGAAACATTTACTACCTAGATTGATAAAACACGTTAATTTCATTAAAAATCTTAGGCAATTTTATCATAATACATGGAGTATTATAGTAAAAATCTACTAACCATAAAATAGATTAATTGAAGGATAATGAATTACCGAAGATGGAGGCGGGCGAGCACTGTTCGTACAGTCATTACCCTGCCTCATCTTGTACACGCATGGGGCATAGCCCTAACGGGTTATTAAGGATATTACGAGTAAAATTGGCCAAGCGACCGCTGAGGAAGCTACGCCGGCACCTATTAGTCGTATGTTTCGTATGATCCACCGTCGATCGGCTATTATGGGTGTATTAAAACGCCATAGCATCGTCTTTACCATGAGAACCCAATCCTTACTCTGGTCTACGTTTTTTAAATGCAGTTAGTAATTCGGTTCACCTGTTGCTTTTATGAAAAGGTTTATTCACTTTTGCTTTTATTATGATATTATTAATTTTTGCCTACAGCTAAAAGTGTACCTATTCAGCTTTTATAGCCTAATTGTTTAATATACGTAATGATTTTAACTTTAATTATAAAAAAAAACTGTTAATTATAATACGGTATTAAAACTATAAGCATAGATTTTTTCAATTCAAACATCATTTTGTTAAAAGTGGCAGTATATTCATTTTTGCTGCTATTTGGGAAACGATGATCGTCTTTCGAATGGCATTCAACTCAATTTCTGAGATCTAAAATATTGCTTTAGCTAAATAATCGATAGGTTCAAAAATTTCGAAGCAATGTCATAAAACTTTTTTTTTTCAAAATTTTTCGTCATATGTATAAATCCCAAATAAATTGCCTGACTTTTGATCCAATTGCAGTTTTTAAAGGAAAATGCTGACTAGTTTTTTGAGACTAATATATTATATAGAGATAATATTTAAATATTGCTAAAGTCATCATAATTTTAATATTTCTTAGTAACTTTTGGAAAATTAGGTTCGATTTTGATTTTTGAAAAGGCATTCGATGTAGTTTTTTAGTACTAAAATATCGTAAAATACCAATAATGATTTGTTGAAAAATTTTGAAGTTATGTCGAAAATACACTTTTTCAAAATTTTTCGTCAACGATTACTCTTAAACGGATACACTGATTTTTATGCAATTTATACATTAGACATAGTTTTTTGAGGAATAAGGCTGGTTAGTTTTTGTACTCAATCGGTACAATGAACTGGAATTTATATTAAAAAAATACTGTTTTACCAAATTTTTTGGGGTTTTTCAATATATCTCAAAATCTCCTTGACTGATTTGTTTCAATTTTTTAAAGAATTCTAAGTTGAGTGGAATCCAATCGAATGCCATCAATCACGTTTCGATCGGTTCATCCATTCAAAAGTTATGGGACGTTTACATACACACACATACATATAAACATACTGACGTCATCGTGAAAATGGTCGGAAAAGTAGCCTAGAACCTCAAAACGTGGACATCTGGGAAAACGAAATTTTCGAAAATCGAGGTAAAATCAGTAACTTTCTTATCTACATACGGAGCGAGAAGTTAAAAATAGAAAAGTAACAAGCTTTAGACCGCATTGAAGCTAATAATCCATGGAATGATAATATTACTATTAATGTCGTGAAAAACGACATATGACTAAGATAATTACGACGCCTGTTGATAAATAAGGTGATACGATATGATTATTTATGGCCGGAAGCTTTGCCACAGATGCTAAGAAAAAACTTGCCACGTGTGAGTGCAGTTTTTCTATCCGTCGGGTTCTGTTGAATCAAGCAATAAATAGCCTAATACAGATATTAAAAGAAAAAGCTCTGAATTTTGTACACAATATTGTTAAATCGTTTGCAGTCGGTAGAAGACATCAAATTGTTGGACTTGTTTTTTATAAAAATTTTAAAAGGGCATCGAAGTTTTAGAGCGAATCGATATTTTGGCCTTCTACAGGACAGGGGGAAAGCGTAGTGGTTCTGACTTGGATGGACGATACGAGTGCGGATTTCAGTATTTCCTTTTTATAATTAAAATTTGTAATCATTGTAAAAATATAAAACGTAAAAGTTATGGAAAACATGTTGTTTGGCTGTTATGTAAAAGCTGTTGACCTCCCGTTAATATTTACGCCATACTAAGAGTTTTCCTTTTTATTCAGAAGTAACTGATTTTTTTTTCTATGGAGGAAAACTATAATGTTTCCAACTTGTGTAATTTATAGCGTGAATTCTTAAGTATCTTACGTATAAATTGCAAAGCTAAATCTTTAATAATAATGATGTACCGAACACATTTATTTCGAATTTAGCTCGGCGCAGGCTTTACCGACCGGCCACAGCTACCCGCGGCGCGACCTGCGACGCGAAATGCGACGCGGTGAGTCGCGCGACCATCTGGGTATGCCACAGCTCGACTTGTTGCGACCGCGGCGGCGTCCCGCTCTGAGCTGTCACAATTCGATACTAGCTAGAACCAGGGTCGGATTTTATAATACTATTTTTACTATATTTTGATGCGTAGTATATACGTATTATCGTAACGTTAGGATTGTACGCAAAAATACCATTATTGTTGATACTTACATATATTACCTTATTATTGATCCCTCCATTCGAGATTTTTGAAGTTATATTTCTTTAGGCGCGTAATATTTCTTTAGACAGCGAGTGAAATTTTAAGATGCACGCGTATCACCGTAACGCAAAAGTTACAGGTTGAAGTTGTCCGCTAAATTGCTCATTAAGGGGATTACAGCTGCGAACGACCTTGAGTTTCTAACAGGAGCAGCGCAAATATTATTTCGCGCGTGGCATGGTCCAAAGTCAAAGAGTATTTATAGTGGATGCAGATACATACGTTTTAACATTTTTGTTCACCTATATGAACTTTTATCATCATGAATCGACTGAATGTTGTCAAACTCAAAACCAATAGCCAGTAATCGCTCATTTATCGATTACATATACATTCATTTTAGAAAAATGATAAATATGTAAAGAAAAAAAATATACCGAAAATCGACAAAAAATTATATAACAATTTACGCAATAATAATAGCTACATATCCTATTTCTTTGAAAGTTTTGTAATATACAATACATCCCGTGTAGCACTTTATTTTAATACATACAATCAACAATTAATATTTAACAAAACCTTTCAAAATTTGATTTTGTAAAATGTAATCTCTTGAATAATATTTAAAAACTAACTAGCTTCTTAGTTTTTGTTTCAAAATGTCGTAATAAAAAAGAAAATATATAAATTGATTTAATGCTTATAGAGGAAACTACTAAATAAGTTGTTTTATTTAGACTATTTGTATGTATAATATATTTAATTAATTTATTTTTTTGTTGCGAAGTCCTTACTACCTTCAAATAGTACCAGTTTTTATTTTTTTTCTTTAGAGTTTTGCTTTTTATTCGCTTGCTTGAATTATCTTCGTTGTTTATATGTTTTATTTTTTTATTTTTGTACATTTATACAAAATATTGACAAAATACTTATCTATCTATAGCTAATAAAAAATTCAAGCGTAAACGTAGGTAAGTACATGAATAGTCTCAAAATATTATTCAGCGTCTACTCGCAAACAAAAGTATTTATAAAGTACTAGCTTTCAGCCCCTTTAATACCCTCTTTTACCTCTTTAAGAGATAAAACTCACAGCATCCTTACATGCACGTTTATTTAATTAAATTAAAGAACATGACTAATAAATTTGAAGAGATTTTGATTAAACATATTTTTTTTTTTACAAACTTTACCACTTTTTTTCATCGTTTGAAGAGATGACATTTGAAAACCTTAAACTCGTATTCATATAATTGTATTAAAAATCATAAATACTAAGTTTTAAATAATTTCTACAATATTCTACAATAAACATTCTATTTTTTATACAAACATCAATGCTTTTTTTACCCTTTAAGGAATGAAATTAAAAAAAATCCCCAAATATATTATTCTTAAATTGTGTTGAAGAACGTAAGTGCCGAACACACACTTTTAACACACACTTTTACTCCTTTAAACCTCTTTTTACCTCTCTATGGGCTAGAATTAAAAAAATATTAAATTTGTATTTTTTTTTTCAGGTAAAGGATAATTTAATTACAGCATATCATTCATTTCAACTCAAAAATGACAGAGTTTCATACAAACTTTCACCCCCTATTTCACCATCTAGGGGATGAATTTAAAAAAATCCTTTCTTATTCCTTGTCTATATCATAAGAACAACATCTGTAAAAAAACAGCCTTCTCGGTCCAAGCTCATTATCTACTATGAAAAAACATCCAAGCGTAAACGAAATGTTCAATTTCCAAACGGCACAACCTTACTATTGTGCCAAACGTTCTATCTGTACTATTACTCTTTGACTCGAATATGGAGAGCGGAGCACGCTAACATGCGACACAGCCTCCCCGTATGAACGCTACCGGGAGACTGACTTTCGAAGCGAGCGCTGTCCGCGAATTAAATAATAAGGTTTTTATTGATTTAATAGCACACTATAATGATTTTGTAAAATGTTGAACTTAAATTTTATAAAGCAATAAATTGTCTGTAATAAAAAGAAAAAATCATCAAAATCGTTACAGTAGTTTGGAAGTTATAGGCAAAATTTTGCGTAAAAATAAGAAAGATATTCGATTTTTTTCCGTCAAAAATAACAATAAAATTTAAAAAACCGAACTTAAAATTTAAACTTAATTATATTATACGCATAATGCATATTTTTTTTAAATTATTGGACCAACCTGTCAGCAGTAGCAGGCTTTCAAAGAGGTGTCTATTTCGTAGTTTGGCATTACCTATCGCCTTAAGTCCCGAAATCCTTGACTATCCTATTCCAGTCCTTTTATTATTTTAATGTAATTAAGTATTTGCATGCAATTAAAATCTATCAGAAATCAGAAATACTTTATTCAATAAAACTTTTTACAAGTTATTTTGACATGTCAACATATTTTTTAAAAACTACAACCGGATCTGAAACGTGGCCACTATTTTTTAATGAGGCCAAAGAAGTATAACTTCTCACGCGCGTAAATAAGTATACGCACCTATTTTTTTAATGTATGGCAACGTAGAGATTTTCCGTGCAATTAGTAACTATGATCGATTTTGATGGAGTAGGCTGTAGAAAGTACGTATTTTTTATTAATATGAATGAAATAAATGTATAGGAACAAATTTTGTTTAACGCAAGCCGACATTAAAAATTGAGAAAATGCTGTGAAGTTTTTAGATTAAGTTTAAGTTTCGGTGTATAAACTAAATTAAGTTTAATATTATTTTAAGTATAATATTAAAATAATGAGTCAATAACCAATTATTTATTTACTCAATAAATCATCATACTAACTCTAAAATTTTAAAAACCAACACTTTTATCGTCAGCCCACCATTTTACTTCAGCTCCATAATTTTAAGCGCAAAACTTAAAAGGAGCTGATGAGCTTCGAAAGGGGATCCTGCAGCATAAAGTTAAAGGTACCTTTAACCTGTGGTTCCTTACTCAATGAGCTTGACCTGTTTTATTGCAAAGCTTCCAGGGCCTCCAGCTCCGCCATGTAACTCTATCAAACCATGTGAATCTTCTAGCAATAAAAGCTATATCAACCCAATTTCAAGTGTCCACTTTCCAGTTCAATCGTTATATTGTTACGAATAATCTAGAAATGTGAAGAGTTGGAACGCTGGATAGATCTAGAAATAAAATAAAGAGATAGCTACTCCTATTGACAAACAAATAGTTGACCATTAACCGAATAGCTATATCATAATGGACTTTGTGGTATAGGACATAAGGTTGAAAATAACTTGTACTAGGACTTGTTTATTTATCATAAGTTGTTTACAATAATTGCCATTGTTTACGAGATGATTGCCGAACATTCGCGATTGTTGACGAATTTTACCTCGAGTATAAATAGGGAAGTGTCGACAAATAGAGAGCATTTTTTATACAGTGATCGAAAGTGATAGTACAAGCGAACAGTTCGAAACGAAGTGACCAGTTTAAGTGAATACGAAAATTGTTTTCTTTAAACGTAGACGGTTAAGTTTAGTGCTAGTGCAGCGAGGTGACCAGTGTGTATAGTGTATTTAGGTATTAAATTTTGTTGTTTGTGTACTTGTGTTGTAAATACACGGTTTTAATATAAGTGGCGTTTTCTTGCAATTACGAACCCGAAGCACGTAACAATATTTTAAAAAACGTCCAGCATCTAAGTGTTTACCAAAACAAATCGTAGCCTACACTTAGTGGATTTTAACTAGTCAAGCTTAGAAGATCACATGGACTTTCTTCTGCTCTATCATTAAATACTGGAAGCTATCCTATTTCACATTCTTTAAAATAAAAAATCAAACGAGTCCAAAATTGATGATGTTGCTTAATTTTAATTAAAAGTTTTGATAACCTTCTTCCTGCTTCATCATAAGACCCTGTAAGTCATTTAGAACCACAGTATTTGTCAAAATAGAACAACTGAGTCCAATCTTAAGGGGTTTTGCTTGTTTAGTTTATAACTTACCATGGCCACCTTCGAGTTTGATTGTTAAATCCTAAGTCATGATGAGCATCAGATCCTAGAAATCATCCAGCATCAAAATGTTTGTTAGTACAAGAAAATTGAGCGCTAACTCAATAAACTTACCTTGTTGAGTTTTGAAGTTGATTATCTAAGCATTTTGCATCTGGATGCAAGAAGTTTCGATATTATTTTATTCGGTTCCATCTTCAGAGTCCGGTAATAGTGAAAAATATCTTATTGCAACGAAACGAACTACTCCAAACTCTACTATCTTAACACTTTCTGTCTGTGAGTTACAATGACACTCTAGCGGCTCCATGTTCCATTTCTCGTCATTATGAGTACTAATTAAACTTAGTACTTATAGTAAAAAAACCGATACCCAAAACTTGGTTGCCTCGTCAAAACTACATCTGAGAGTTCTAGTCCCTATATCCAGGCTACATCAAGATATTAGCTGAATAGTACCGTAATATTGCATTGTCATTGAACTTACAAAAGTTTGCCAAGTTTCAATACAAATAAATATCAGGAAGTCGATAAATATGGTTTGCAATATTTAGAAAATCTTTTATTTACATACAAATATTGCTAATTAAATAAAAGCTGATATCTTCGAATGAAGATATTGTAGCATCAGGGTTTAGGTTACCGTGTCAATGCAATATAATTGAATAAAATACAAAATTTAGCATCGATAAAGCCTTTACAAGTTGCTTAAGTCCTTTCATCAAGTTCAAAAGAGCTGGTGAGCTTGCACAGATTCTATTGAATCATACCTAAGAATCATCTCGCAAAATAGGGCTTTCAAGTAAAAGAAAGCGCAACTAAATTGGATCATCCGCCAGGGCGCTACGATGTACGGACAGATACACAGACACACCTCTGAAACTTATAACAACCCTCGTTTTTGCGTCGGAGGCTAAAAATAGTAGTTAAAAATTTTAATAAAATATAGTATCAATATAATTTCTATTGGTAATAATTTTGTGTTATTCTGATTCCAACCCTGGCTTACTAGTGAATAAAACAAAATAGTACTTTTGTTTTATTCGCTCATCACACCGCTCGTCACGGTCGCACGTTTTTCCGCGCCGCAATTCGCGTCGCCGGTAGCTGTGGCATACTTCATACAGTTTCCTACATTTGTTTTCGCTCGCCGCGCCGCAATTCGCGTCGCCGGTCGCACCGCGCGAGCTGTGGCCGGGCCGTAAGTATTATGAAGAGACATTTCAATGATTTAAGAAGCCGAAATTAGGGTATTGATTGATAATGAAACATTTTGTAGACATAAGGTACCTATCTTATTGCATAGTGAAATCCCACCTAAAAATTTAAATGTAAAAAAGTAATTTGCCAGTTCAATATATTTCCACAATTTTTTTCTTTTTTATTTTACTAGATTCTTCTTAGCTATGTATAAATATTCAAGCCTAATTGGGTCCGATTCACGTTACAAAACGATAATCGAATCGAAGCGTTATGGGTTCTTACACATTATGCCGCGTAGTAATCCGTAACACGACGCGACTTTGTATCGAGCTTACGTGTGAAAACGACTTAAGCTCTTCGATTTGATTGACTTTCTGTTACGTGAATTGGGGGGCTGGAGTAAATAATAAAATGAATTGGCGGCGCACGAATTGTCAAACACTCAAGGGTTAAACAGTTGTTATATTTCCTAAAATTTTCGAATTTTTTACGTAGATAATTTTCTTAATTTTTCATTGCGTAAGAACGAATCGATCAATTAAATCAAATAACATTTTTGTGCAGACAACAGATAAGTTGTACAAAGGTTGTAAAATATATTAAAATACAATACAAAAAATTCAACTAGAGTGATTTTTTTACTACTAACTACTAGACTCATCGACATAGAAATTGATTTCGCTGGCTAGACTACATAACATTGTGTCGATTTTACGACAATACGAAACATCATACAAATCTGTGCATAAAATATGACTGAGCAAAGAGGCTCAGTGGGCTTAGAAAGAATAAAATGTATTGAATTGACATAAGCCGCGCTAAATCACGTGGCCAATCGTCATTGTTATAGACAATGTTATAATTCGTAACGAAACCATAAAATAGCGAATTATTTGGTGTCAACACATAATTTATTTGTCTAGGTTTCGGTTAGTAGTTACATTGACTTTATTTATCTTAACGAAAAAAAAACAACCAATGTAGTGTCATATGGCTAGGAAATTGTTTTCATTATTTCAGAGACGATGACAAATTAAGGTATCTTTTCGCTATGAAAAAACGTTACTTTGTCTAAGAAAAAAATTACGTCAAGACAGCCTTTGATCAGTGCCAGTTTTGCTTAATACTAAGCACCTACATTAAACGAAAAAAAAAATTAAAGTGTAATCGGGGCTTAAGCCCCCAAACCTATTGCTACGACCATACGCATTATAGGCCGAGACAATCAAAGGGATTCTGTTTTCGTCATTTAGTTACAGAACTCTAAAAATAGGTGGATGAAAGGCGTGGCTGAGACCATAATCCATAAATTACATCGGAACTTCATATATCTACTAATGTATGTTCACAGGAGTAAATTAATAAGCGGCACAGCAATGCATGCAAACTCTTACACATTATGCCACGATGTAGTACGAGTGACGCGACGTTATATCGTATTCTTATATAGATAGAGGGTCTGGGCGATCGCTAGTATGATAATTATATGATTTTGCCCGTGTTAATCCAGGCTCCTTTTGTAAAATAGATCATCTGCTAGGTATCTTATAAAGGCGATAGAAGGATTATAAATGTAATTTACATACCGATTGAATACAAAAACTAATCAGCTCTATTCCTCAAAAAACTACGTCTAATACATACAATAGGTTTATTCCATCTCTATTTGGGAGTAATTGTTGACGAAAAATTTTGAAAAAAAGGATTTTTTCCACATAACTTCGAAATTTTTCGACCAATCATTTTTTGGTATTCAACGATATTTTAGTACTAAAAAACTGCCTCAAATGCTGTTTCAAAAATCAAAATCGAATCTAATTCTCAAAACTTATAGCTTTTCAAATATTAAAATTACGTCGTTTTTAACAAACTTACCTACTTAATTTTTTCCAATAACTTTCAAGGTAATTCGCCGATTGACTTAAAAATCTTATCAGCTTTTCTCCTTTAAAAACTGCGTCAAATACCTACCGGTAATTTAATCAAAATCGGTCAATTTGTTTGGTTTTTATCAATGAATAAAATTAAAAATATTTTTTTAATTAAAATTGAAATTAAAAAAAAAGTATTCCAACTCCGCTATGCAAATAGCAACTACCATTAACATATTTAGACGATAGGATCTCGTTCTATCAGGAGAGCCATCTGCTTGTTTGCTATCCTTTGAATTCATAAAAAATTTCTTGTCTAATCTTTCGAAATGCTACACGTAGCTGTATTTATATAAAAAGATTAGGTATTTGTCTTTCGCAATTTCAGCCAAGTTTTCCCAACTCTATGATTAGTAACATGATAGTGTAATATAGCCCTAATTATTTTTTATAATAAAGCTTTAAAAAACAAACGACTAATTTAAATACATCGTAGTATATTATCGTACGTACATGTCTTTACGCCGATTCCTTTCGGGGTAGGCAGAAAGAGTGAGTGTATGGCACTCACTCTTTCGTTTCGTCACGATCCTAGCAGATTTGTCTTGCTTCTTCCACGTCCATTACTCTCTTCATACAAACACGCCGGTTACGAAGCCTCATGTCACTAGCTTCGTACAGTACACGACCAACCTGATCATTGTATGTGAGTCTTGGTCTTGCCGGTATATATTATAAAGTTGTATTATATTGTTTAGTTCACGACTAGACATGGGTAGGTGATGCGTGTAATATCACAAAAGTAATATCACTCGGAAAGGTGATGCAACATCACACATCACACTAGCGTTTCAACCATCACACATTACTTCATTCATCACTCGGTACAGTTCGGTTAGTGTCGTTTCTGGCCGTATCACATATTATACTACCAAGAGAAGAGTGTATTGCGTAACGTGCGGGAGATATGCAACTGGCAGTATAACTCAAATAAATCGAATAATACCGAGACCGTTGGTTCGAGCTGGGAGAACGGGTATACGAGTACGTTAAGTATGTTAGAATGACTTGAATTGGAAACGTCTGGTGATAACAATTCGGTTCATATTTGTTATTAGTAAGATGTACAATCTTACTAATAATAAAAATGAGTACCCTTAGGTATTATACAATAACTGTTTGAGTTAAGACATTTTAATTGTTCTGTGTGTCGCACGTCGCGTCGTTTGTTTTGTGCATCGTGGTCTAGGGGTTAGACTACTCGGCCATACTTCGACCATGAAGTTCCGATCGGGCAAAAATATTATTGAGGATTTACTAGAAAATCGCCTCTGTAGTCTAGTGGTCCAGCGTTGGCTCTGACTATATGAGGTCCCGGGTTCGATTCCCGGGTCGGGCACATAAAAGTGTTTTTTTTTTCTGATAAACACAAAGTTGCCCGGGATTGGAAAGTGTCCGGTTGGCGACAGGCTTGCCACCTATCACATTTGTGGGACCAAGTATCTTTGGCTAATCGTGGGTGCACTTGTTGTACCTCTCGGGGATACGAGCGTGAAGATACTTTACTCGAAAATCTAAAATCTCAGTAGTAGCTCGGAGTCTGCCGGAATGGTGTGCCAACCAAGAAACTGGTGAGTCGTGGATAACTTAAAGTCTATAGACGTTTGGTTTATTCTGCTTACTCCACATAGGTACCGGCGTGATGATACTTTTAAATCAGGTACCTACATGGCGAATTGAAAATGTATTTACAATTAATATAATCGTAATAATAACACTTTCATTCAGACAAAATTATTACTCAGTTTAATCATCAATTATTATGGTAATCTGGTTCAGAAAGAAATATATATACTCAGTGTAATGACTCGTAGTTCGCACAAAAAAGCGATGCATACATCACATGCAACGCAAGACACTAAACGCTACTCGAGATGATATTTCCTTAAGGTGATGTGATGAGTAATGAGTGATGAGTGATGTTTGCGGGTGATATTACCTTTTCAAAGGTGATGTGTGATGTTGCATTACACTTCAAAGTACCGTTTTGCGCATGTCTATTCACGACATCAGTTAACGATAAAGCTGCATTTGCTAAATTTTAATGATATATTGCTACTTTCTTCGAGATAACTATACTTCACGTATTAATATATAGATTTAATCTTGTCATTAAATCTATATAATAAACGTGAAGCAAAATCTTTGTACCCATTTTTAAGACAAACACGCTAAAGGTGGAGAATGAAATTTGTCACATTTTCTGCGTAATACTTTAGAAAAGTATTTTTTTTAAATGATATGCATTAGAAATATATGAAATTAATATAAAAAAATTACACACTATATTCATGTGACATACCTGACAATATACCCGCATCTATATACAAAGAGTATACAATACTATGTGTATATATACTATCGTCTTTATGGCTAAAGTCTATTGGCAAACTTAAAAAAGATTTTATTGTTTAGTCTATGGTCGAATTTCGACCACAGAGCGATAGCTAGTATTAATCATTAATTCCTAATATATTTATAGAAAAGAAAAACTTTTTCATATTATAAGACATCAAGTTTCCCGAGACACAGATCTAGCCTAGTTCGAGAAGCCCTGGTAATTCTTATAAATCTAATTAAATGCACATTTCTAAGTTTAGTTCTTAGATTTAAACCGTGTATGTACTTTTTTATGGCACAATTGATATTAAAAATTCAATTTTGCCATAAAAACGTATTACTAATATATAATTATTACAATAATTAAAAATGCGAAAATCTGTCTATCTGTCCGTTACGCTTTCACGGCTAAACCGCGGAGCCGATTATAATGAAATTTGGCATGGAGGTAGTTGAAGATCCTGGTTAAACCATTAAAAAAATGAAATCTTTAGTGGTTGAATTAGAAGATTATAGTTTGTACCCCTGCCCTGTCGGTGATAGCGTGATAATATTATGTACCCATGTTAATAATATTTATGCAAAATTTGAAGTAAATCCATGCAGTACTTTTTGAGTTTACCCTGGACATACATACAGACAAACAGACAAAAATTCTAAAAACTATATTTTTGGCTTTGATATCGATTGTAGATCACGCTCCAAGAATTCTTTAAAAAAAATTTACAATGTACAGTTTTGATTTTCCTGCGATTTTATTATATGTATCTATACATATAATAAAATCAAATTTTGCATGAATATTACTTATAGGTCGGGTCAACATATAGGCTACATTTTATCACGCTATCACCTACGGGGAAGGGGTTGTGCGGAGTAAACGAACTCCGCGCGGACGAAGTAGATGGCAACAGCTAGTAGATTAATAAAAAAATTAGTTAGCTCGCGATTTTTTTATATCATAAAATAGCAAACGAGCAGATGGGTCTCTTGATGAAAGAGTCAACCATCGCCTATAGACACCAAAGATGTTAATGGTGCGTTGCTATCTTGTGACGAGGTCTAATGCCACATGCATAAGTTTACCGGCTACCTTACCCTCCAAACTGGAACACGATAGTGACTAGCACTGACGCTATTGCGGCAGGAATAGATAAGGCGGTGGTACCAGACCCGGTCAAGCCGATGCAGAACTACCACCTAGTAGTCACGATGATAGTGACGCGTATAAGTACTTCGTCGCTTTTTATGACCTGCCTGGCAGAATAGCAGTTGGCCTGTTCTTCAAAGGAGCCCGGGACCAATACGGGATTAGTATTAGCAGTAGGTTTAGGGTGAACTAAATCGATCTAAAGGTCGGCAACGCAATTACAAGACCTCTGGTAGTGTAGTTGTCTATGGGCGGCGGTAATCACTTACCATCAGGTGTCTCCTGTCCGTTTGCCCCCTCTATAAAAAAATCTAGCTTGGTTTCATTTTTAGGAAATGTCATTTTACAACAAAAAAATACCAAATAAAGCTTGGTCATCCACGTACTTTGTTTTTATAAGCCGAACAATTTTCGGTCTCTGGATTATCACGTGTTTTTCGTTGTTTCAGGATCCATTCACGGTAAGTCTTATGGTCTTCGTACCAACATTTCTGTTCTTAGCAAAACTACCGCTGCAGTGCCTCTAGATGACTTTGAGTAAGAGAAACTTAAATAAAATTAATATTTGGGTCGGCTCGCACCAAAACATATAAATACTTTTTCAGTTAACTTTTTATGGTCAAATACGTTTAAAAAGTATTTACATAGTTTGGTTCAAGCCGACCTTAATGTAGTTACTCTAAACGTATTTACACATGATTTATCACAAATACAGGTGGTACGTTATAAATCGGGAGGTACCGTTGTAAACAAAAAAGTCATAGTAAGCCGGCTGATGTTAAAAAACGATAGTAAATCTTATCTGACTAATAAGTGAACCGGCCGTCAGCTGCTTAAGTTGCGGTGGTTGTGGGAGGCTGCGAAAGATGTAAAAAATAGTAATAATCTGAGTAATAGCACGCCGGTTGAAACATGTCTTAAATAGTTAACGTCATACTGAACTGAAAGAAATCGTCAGCATCATCATAAAGGTGGGACTATGCGTCAGCTGCTCATATGGACTTGTAACAAACACCTAATAAAGTAATATTACGACGTAATAATGATTGAGCACACTGAGACGGGCCACAGCGGGCCGAGGCGAGCCACATTGCAACGAAAAATCCAGCATAGCAAATTGGAACGGTCTGCAGTGGGGCGGAGCAGGCCTTATCGTAACGCAGCGCATTTCCGTATTTCTTTCCAAATGCTTTCTCCTTTGTTGATGACCATAGTGTGGTTCTTGCAAATCTTATAGCTCTTTGTAGCCTGAAACTAAAATTATTAATCAATCTTCCTCTATAATTTCCTTATTTTATAAATTAATAATCAAAACACTGAGAAACACATGCGCGCAATTCCGATTGCCATAGCACACTGGGATGGGGCAGGGCTGCGTCGAATTAACCGAAATATGCCAAGCAATAATCCGCCGCGATGCGGCCCGCTACGCCACGCCGTACTTCATACAAAATGTATGAAAGAGATGTAGGCGGATTTTTGAGCCCGGCCCGTTGAGGCCTGCCTCAGTGTGCTCGGTCCTTAAACACTGAAAATCAATGTCCAATTTTTCTGTATATCTGGAACCCTTAATCAGTTCTTCACCGTGATCATTCATTAATGACCGTCAGGCGTCCTCCTTTTTGGGAAAGAGATTGAGAAGGAAAAACTTCAATCCAAATCGTTAGAGACGTTACTGAGATAGCTTTCTCACGTAGTGCAAAGAAACTTTGAGTATCATAAGGCATACGTTTTGTAATTGGTATAAGATATATTTTGGGTATACGTAGATGTTATGAGAATTTCCAAGATCTGTCTAGCAATTTCCTAAACTTACTCGAACGATACTCATGTTTTTATTAATTATGATTAAACAATACCTAATACACAGCCATTTGCAATAGGAATTTGTGCGCTGTAATTCTGAAGCTAATAAAAAAACTAAATTATCTCGATATGTTAAATTTTGTGAGCGTTGTATTGTACCACATAGTCTCGGATTTTTTTAATCAGTTTTCTTTTACACTAAATAAAATAATGTCTTTTAATAACATCAGAGTCGTGAAAACGAGTTTTTTTCTTGACACACGTGTTATATTATTCTATATGTGCAATATGAGTATTTTAGAGACATGTTTACTTCAGAAACTTGGTTAATTGTGGTAAGGTGGTAGTAGAGCCATTCCTTACGCTACGTGTTGAGGCGTGGGAAAAGTACACTTTATTTCATCTTTCTCGATCACAGATGATAATAATTTTCCTAGTTTGTAAACATGTTTTTAGTCAGTGGCTCGCACCATAGCGTAGCAACTTCATGTATTTTAGTGGACTGGTGTGTATGTTAGAATTACATATTGTACACAGTGAGTAACAAAAAACCTTTCTGATTATCAAATGCATTATATCGCCAAATTTGACACATGTGGTCTGAGTAATAAGTTCGACAAAAACACTTCACTGTAGTGATGTCCACTTTAAATATTTGCTAAATTTTAGGGAAATTGAAGTATAAGTATGAACAATTTAAAATATCTTTATATTCTAATTTTTATTAGTAGAATCATTCATTATTTTTTTGATAATATAATCGACCTATTTATACACAACTTTCAGATCCGATAGGGTTTTGTTACTCACCGTATATTTAATGTTTTTTAAACTATCTAACCTAAATGTATATCTAATATAATATATTCTGTATTTTCAATTTATTATTGCTATGAAGAATTGAATTATTTTAATTATATCTTTCATTTATTATTTGTTTCATATCCTGATCATCAACTGCGATTGCAATGGATTCTGCATAGGGTGTAAGTGTTCAGCAATTTCATCATCTTATTGAAACGTGAAATATTAAATACACAAGTAAGACAGTCAGTAATATTAGTACATATTATAATATTATAAATGCGAAAGTTTGGATGTTTAGATGGATGTTTGTTACTCAATCACGCAAAAACTACTGAACGGATTTAAATGAAATTTGGCATACAGGTAGATGATGATCTGGAATAGCACATAGGCTATTTTTTATCGTGGAAAAATTAGGTGATCCCGCGGGATTTGCCAAAAACTTATAATGCAGCGGGCTGCACGCTGCAGCTAGTTTACAAATAATAATATGAAAAAAATGGTCAAGTGCGAGCTGGACTCGCATACTGGGTTTTCCGAATAAACTTGTAGACTAACTTGGCTACACATAATTGTAATTAAAAATTTAAGGTCTCCGGAATTATCCTTTACATGTGCTGTAAGATATTGCTTCATAGCATTTTTGTATATCTAGATCAACGGGAAATGCCCTATAGGTTATGACATTGATTTATATCAATGGGTTATGATTCCCTTCTGAAATTGCAAAAATTGAAAAATATGCGACATCATTGGTCATAGCTTTTGATTCAATATTTAATATTAATATTAATAACGTAATAAAGTTATAAGTTGCCCTGATGATTCTTATTTAGAAGCGAAACCGGTTGGTTAATATATGTAATAATTTATTGTAAAACAGTAAAAGTATTTTAATATTAAATATTAAATGAAAATGGAGTTACACCAAGTGCCGACGACAAAGAGTGAGATATATCTTTTGATCACGTTGACTTACAAATTTGATTGTCTCACGTTTTAGGTAACACAAAAATATACAGCCGAATTGATAACCTTCTCGTCGGTTTCTGTCAACGTCCCAAAAGGAGGAGGGTCACATATTTTGACAGGATCGCCTAACATTTTCGGGATGTGTTGTATTGTGTGCCCTGTTTTAATGCAAAATTTTATGACAATTGATTCTACGAATTAACAATGAAAACAAAATAAAGAAAATTTACCTACTTTTGCATTTATACATAATATACTCGTATTAATGCGTATGAATTCCAGTTGGGACGATACACACATATAATTAGTAGGCAGTGTTCTGTTACATTCAACGTTAATAATAACAAATAGGAAGTAAAATTTAAGTTTCTTGATTTTAGTCCGGGGTCCCTTTGAAGAAAATACCATTCTGGCAGGCACTCGTTAAAGGCGAATGATTGACTACACGAGTCATTACCATCATGACTGGCAGAGTTATGCAACGTCTCGCATAGGTCTGGTACCTCCACCTTACATATTCCTATCGCAATAACGTCAATGCTCGTCACTATTGTGTTCCGGTTTGAAGGGTAGCCAGTAAGCTTGTGCATGTAGCTTATACCCCGCCACACGGATAGTAATGTCCCATTAACGTTTTTAAGTGTCTCTATAGGCTATGATTTTTGTTTTCATCAGTAGAGCCATCTGCTTGTTTGCTATGTTATGAAATAAAATAAGGCACGTTATCTTATTACCGACGTAGTTTGAGCTTGAACGTCAACTGCGGAAAAACGGGAGCTAACTAATCTAGTCAAAACCACGTACATACATACGCGTATGTAATTGTTTTCGTTATACCAACTTATGTGCATGTCTAAAACCTATCAACAAATTATATATACTAGCATTCGTCTAATGGTCGAACTTCGACCATAGACTAAACAATTAAAGTCTTCTTTAAGTTTTTTTTTTTATATCACTAGAAAGCAAACAAGCAGATGGGTCTCCCGATGGTAAGAGTCAACCATCGCCTATAGACACCAAAGATGTTAATGGTACGTTGCTATCTTGTGGCGAGGTCTAATGCCAGGTCTTAAGTTAACAGATTTTAGAGTTAGGTAATGAAAATAATGTGTGTATATTTTCATATATGTCATATGAATTTAGTGTGTGTTTTGTATATTTTTTATTATATTATTAAGTTTCTGCAGTCCTCCCTAATGTGAACTTTATCTTTGCAAAATTTCAAACTCCTCTGTATGCGTGCCTAATTGTCGTAAAACGTGGTACAAAGTATTTGCCTCACGTGTTAATATACAGATACCTACGTTTAACGTTATTGGTATGTTTAGATGAAAGTGTTATTAATCCATTGTCCTAGTTGGAAATCCTTTAATGACGCAAACACGAAAGGTGCCACGATACAATATCACAGGACACTGATGGCTTAATAACTAAGACCACGGCTTCATTTTAATCGTACATTGCAAATCCAGTTGGATACGCATATCCATTTGCTGTCAATTCATGTAACATAACCATAGGCACATGACAAGACGATAATTAGTCGCATTGAAGACGCATCGTTTCGCGTATCCTAATTGACGTACAAGCAAACGCAATCAATATGACGTGGAGCGGATGTCTCTCACACCGGAACGCCCAGCAATTCGGTCAATCGTCCGTTACACCGTGTTGTAACTTGAGGTATTGTTGCCTGTAAAAAGTGGAGTGACTTCGTGTGTTGCATGGTAATTGAGTTACATTAACTGCATGTTAAAAATACAAAACGAAATGTGTTGGAAAGTGACATACATATCTTTTAAGAGATGTATGCATATTTTTACATTTTATGTTTGAACTTTCTTACTTTTTTTTTTTGTTTCTTGCGAACGTTTTAGACATGGTATTTTTTTTACATTCAGCAATAATACTTTGATATTAGTTAAAAAAACGTTATAACATAACCAGCGATGAGCCTCATCTTCCGGTCAAATTGGTAAATCGTACTTTATTATTCCGTATACCACATAAAGATCGGGCGTGATAATGTTTATTTTTACTAATACTTTATGTAAATGATTGATGATGATTTAATCAACATTAAACAATGATAAAAATAATAGAATGTATTAAAATATAAAAAATAAGTTTACTGTTATTATGAATAATTTATTTTTAATTAGATACTATTGTTTTCTTGGGTGTCGTGCCTATATCGACAATGCATAGCTCTCTTTATTTTTTTTATATTTCACTGGAATCTGGAAATAAATTAAAAAAATAGACTTACAGGATAGGACCTTGAACCTTGTCCCTCCAATTTGCCACCTACTACAAGCCTATTGAAAAATTAAATTTCAATTTAACTGTACCCTCTTAATAATATTTGAATTCAATAATCCTTTAGTGTCGTTTTCTTTTCCTTTAATTCTATATTAATTATTTTCTGTTATTTCGACGATTTTCGAAACGCTGTGAAATATATGCTTCTTCTGAAAATAGGTGGCTATCTAGTTTTAACATGAAAGAAATTACGTGAGACAACTTAACACAATGATTTCTGCGTCCGGTCCCAACACAACATTGCTTTTTAAAAGCCTAAAATAAAATGACCTGTAACAATTTACACCTTGAAGTGGACGGATGTCGAATAGTTTTATGGACTTTAAAACTGGTAAACGGATATTCGTGAATTCGTATATAAACTGTGAATTCACTTAGTGCCTTGAATATACGATCATTCCTGCAATTTAATGCTAATCAAGTAGCTCATACATTTGACCACACACTGCATCAAGACCTTAATAGAGGTATAACGTATAATGTAGGTAGTAGTACGTCAAAATATAGGTAGATTGATGGATGTTATTATGATTGACATACATATCTTCACGCCAGTTCCCTTACGGGGTAGGCAGAGAGAACCGAGTGCCATACATCACGATCCTTGCAGGCTTGTCTCGCTTCCTCCACATTCATCATTCTCTTCATACACACACGCCGGTTGCGAAGACTCTTGATACCACCTTCGGACAGTACTCGATCAATCTGATCGTGGTATGTCAGTCTTGGTCTTCCCCGGTACCTACATACTTCCACATTCGCATTGTATATCTGTTTTGTTAACCTTTCATCTACCATTCTTTCTAGATGTCCGAACCAACGGAGCATGCCCTTTCTCATCTTTACACCGACACTTTCTTTCAAACCTAACCTTTCTCACTTCGACATTACGAACCCGGTCTGCGAGTGTTACACCACATATTTTTCTTAGCGACCTCATCTCAACCGCATTGATTTTACTTTCATGCCCTTTCTGACATACCCAACTCTCACTTCCATACAATAGCGTTGGGATAAGCACATGATTATGCAGGGCTAGACTGCCCCTGACTTAAAATTGTGCTATTAAGTAATCTCCCTAACGCTCCATTCACTCTGTTCCCTGCACACACACTCTTCTTTCAACATCAGCAGTGTACCTTCCATCCCTGCTAAAAGCACAATACAACACAAATACACACAACACAAGACAACACAATATAATACTAAATACTCTGATTAACACTAGTCACTCACTGTACTAACACTAAACTTAGAACACTCGCTTCGCACTGGTCGTTTCAAGTATCGCTCTCGATCGCTTTATAAAAACTGCCATGTATTTCTCAACATATATCTATTTATACCCAGGGTAAAGTTCTACTACAATCGCGAACGTTCCGCAATCATCTCGTAAACAATAGACAATTATTGTAATCAACTTATGATAAACAAGTTATGATTCATAAGTCCTAGTACACGCTATTTTCAACCTTATGCACTATACCACAAAGTTCATTATGATATAGCTATTTCGATACCGGCCAAATATTTGCTTATTAACAGGAGTAGCTATCTCTTTATTTTATTTCTAGATCCCTCCAGCGTTCCAACTCTTCACGTTTCTAGATTATTCTTAACACTACCCCCCTCTTAGTCATGTCCGTCCCGAACATCATTACTTCCATTATAAACGGCTAATCGATCAACATGGACAATCTTCATGGTCCCTCTTGGTTGCTTCTGCACTCGGTAGGTTACGTCATTGGTCCATGTGATTATTTTGTATGGCCCATCCCAACGTCGCTGTAACTTAGGTGATTTTCCTTGTCGTCGAACCGGATTATGTAGCCAAACAAGAGATCCTTCCTGAAAACCACCATGATTGGCGTTTCGGTCGTATCTGGTCTTCATCCACTGACTTAATTCTAATGCATTTTCACTTATTAACGAGTGTATATCGCGTAACCTCTCACAAATGTCTTCAACATATTCCGGTACACTTATTTGGGTCTCTGCATTCGGCGGCGGGCCTTCAGTAATTAAGTCTGCTGGTATACGTAACTGTCTGCCAAAGTTAGCGTAGGCTGGCTTTACTTTTATGCTTTCGTGTTCTGCTGTACGGTAAGCCAGTAAGAACAAAGGTATGTACTTATCCCAGTCTTTTTGGTGATCTTCTGATCTTATACCAGCTTGACTAAGTATCTTTCCAAGGTTTGGTTAAACCGTTCGACCATTCCTGCAGATTGGGAGTTACCATGGTGTAGTTCTCGTTTTGTATACTCCTAATAATTTACACATTTCCTGAAATACATTAGATTCAAAATTTCTGCCTTGGTCCGAATGAATCTCCAGCGGAACACCGAATCTGCATATCACCTCATTGACTAATTTCTCAGCAACAGTCGTGGCTTCTTGATTGGGAATTGCGAACACCTCCGGCCATTTCGTGAAGTAATCCATCACGATCATAAAATACTTGTAACCGTTATCTGTCTTAGGAAATGGCCCAGCCACGCCAATCGCTGTCCTTTCCCAGGGGGTTCCAACGTTGTATAATCTAAGGTTGCCTCGGCTTCTGACCTGCGGACCTTTTACTGCTGAGCATGACGTACATTTTCGGCACCAATTCTCGACATCTTCTCGGCAATTCAACCAGTAAAAACGCTCTCGCACGTTTACGAATGTTCGTCGTAGATGTCCCCCAGAAACCCCATCACGCAACTCACGTAGTACGTCCTTGATTAATTTTCTTAGCACTATCAACTGTAGGTGATGTTCTCTTCCTGATGGTTTTTCCCATTTGCGGCATAGTAAACCGTTTCGTAACACAAGACTTTCTCACTGCGCCCAATAACTTTTCGTAATGGCGCTGAAGGAAGCCAGTTCTTGTAATCGGGTTTCCTGTGTCTTGTTTCATCCAATCTATTAGAGGTCGTAAATCTCTCAAAGCCTCACGCATCTCATCAGTTTCCCACCTGTTATCCGTAGGCTTAGCTCGCAATACTTGAATCCTTTCCTTCGTCTCCGTCCTTACACAATGTTTGCCATCATCCGTACATAGTCGTCGTGATAATGCATTTGCATTTGAGTGAGACTTTCCACTACGCTGTACTGTATTCCTTGATCTCAGGTTACCATTGCTAGCCCCTTCTGATCGCACTACGGTTTGTGTGGCTCCGGTGTCCCGCGTTGAGCTGCAGTTCTTGCCATTAACCAATCCCTTATTGGATAAACTGTTGCGTTCGCTCACCTGAGATACGACAGCTTCTGGAGTTGTTTCTCGTCCAGCCAGCACCTGCCGTTTGCTCCTGGCTGTTACTCGGTTCCCTGATGGTTCAACAGGCTGTTCAACCTGCCTGCTCTCTTCAGCTGCTGAATTTCCTACCACTTGCTGTTGCCAATTCACTGAAACTGTAGGTTTGGCTGGGCAGCTAACTCTAATGTGCCTACGTTCACCACAGGCGTAGCACATGGGGCCCAGTCTCCTAGGTTCCACTAACTTTGATCGAGCTACAACTTCTGTAACCTCGCGTACCTTATATGCTCGAGGTTCGTGGCGAACAGCTTCTACCTCCAGCGCATGAGCCAAAGCCACCTTCATCGTTACATGATGCTGAAGGCGAACAGCAGCACGCACTTCCAGGTCTCGAATTCCATCAATTAACGCCTGGACGATGGTGTTGTTGACCGTGTTTGTATCGGCCGAAGGATACGCTTTCCTCACAAGTTTCTCAATTTCTACGGCCCATTGTTGAAGTCCTTCGCCGCTCTTCTGTACTCGGTCTTTTAATTGGGCACGGAAAACATGCTCTAAGTGACGTTCACCGCATCGAGCTTCCAATGCCTCCATTACATCAGCGAACTGATACTGTTTAGGCATTGCGGCCAAGAGCTGTTAGACAATGTTCGTCTGTCCAACCACTGGCCTTCGCTGCTATTTCAAATTGAGTCCGATAGGCACTCCATGATGTAAGACCGTCATAAGTGGGTACCTTTACCCGAGGGTCTACCTTGTAACTATTAATGGCAACACCTGATTTAATACCGGTGATCTTCATTTTCATACATTCCTTGTCAAGTTCGTCCATATTTACACTTATTTTATCGCAGTTGGCCTGCAACTGGTCAACCCTATTCTCAACACCCTTGATGTCGCGCTTGACGAGGCCTACATCGCTTTTACCTGGTCTTGCTGCGCCAAGATAACTGACAATTTATCATCAAAGACATAAATGTTCCTTGATGTGTTCCTGTAATTTCTGTTGTTGCTATTCCTGTAGCTGCTGTTGTTGCTGAAGTTGCTCCAGCAGCGTTTGTCGTTGCTGTTCCTGTAGCTTTAGTTGTCGCTCTTCCTGTAGCTGTTGATGTTACTGAAGTTGTTGCTGAATAGCTGCCAGTACAGCAGAAAGATCAGTAGGCGCAGTTCACGATGGTAATGACGTGCTGGCAACACTTGTGGGTTCCTCAGCTGTACGAGTCTCAGTGGCCTGCGACACCCTCTGTGCTTCCGCCTGGGACCTGGTGGCCACACCTTCCTTCGGAATAAGTGGCATTTCACAAGTTCACTTCCGACACCAGTTGTTACGTACTTCGGGTTCGCAATTGTAAGAAAACATAATTAAATCCGTGTATTTATAACACAAATACACCCAATACAAGACAACACAATGTAATACTAAATACTCTGATTAACACTAGTCACTCACTGTACTAACACTAAACTTAGAACACTCGCTTCGCACTGGTCGTTTCGAGTATCGCTCTCGATGGTTTTATAAAAACTGCCCTGTATTTGTCAACACATCTCTATTTATCTCTGGGTAAAGTTCTACAACAATCGCGAATGTTCCGCAATCATCTCGTAAACAATAGACAATTATTGTAATCAACTTATGATAAACAAGTTATGATTCATAAGTCCTAGTACACGCTATTTTCAACCTTATGCACTATACCACAAAATTCATTATGGTATAGCTATTTCGATACCGGCCAAATATTTGTTTATTAACAGGAGGAAATCTCTTTCTTTTATTTCTAGATCCTTCCAGCGTTCCAACTCTTCCAGTTTGTAGATTATTCGTAACAATACTAATAATTTTTCCAAACGCCCCAAAAGAAGTATAACTTGAAAAATACCGTCATAATCACCATTTCCGCAGGCAGAAGTGCAACTACCGCCTTCATAATTAGCCAATACAGTTGTTTATTACTCATCTTTTTATGTGATATAACCGTTACCCGCGACTTTGATCGTGTTCCAAAAGCTTAAAAATTACTTCATTCCTTATTTTTACTTAGTCGGGTAAAAACCTGTATTATATCGGAATAAAGTAACTTTCCATAGGTGAAAGAATTTTTCAAATCTGTTAAGTACCTTGTTATTTAGCTTATCCATTACAAATCTTCAAACAATTAAACCTGTCATCTGAATAAAATTAGTGTACATATATTTTTTAGATAAAATAGTTACTTCAGTTGTAATAGTTACTTCAGTTGTAATCAAATTATATCATTATAATTTCCCGCGGCTTCATTCGCCTGTAAATAGTAATGAAATAATATTTTTTCTGAATAAAAAACCGTTGTTCTCACTTCACAATAACATTGATTTTATTATCTGGAGAATCTTGTTGTGAATAGTGATAAGTGTTATTAACGCTTTTAAAAATAATTAATCTATAGCTTTTATCGCCACAGTTCTTTAAAAATATCCTATTTATGAAGTAGTTTTTAAAAGTGTTCTAAAGGCTTACATTTGTTCAACATTTTTAGTTTAACCAAATAAAACAAAACGTAAATCGTTTATAGTTACAATATTAGCTTAGATTAAACATCATGGTGTTAAATTGTATATACTTCCTATCTAATTAAAGTGCCACATTTGTCAGAGTAAAATTTAGTACTAAAGGCTTACGAACTGCATATTTGGCATGCACTGGCTTTAATAGAAACTATTTTGGTAAATTGCTAAGACCCCGTAGACCTTTGCACTGTTTCGAATTAATCTCGAACATTATAGTCAAAAGAGAGAGGAAATTTACACCGTACAAATTATAAAGCTTTACTTTGTTCTCGAACCACATAATCCTGATTTAAATTTATTAGCTTAGCCAACGATAAATTATTAAATTCGGCTGCCGTCTGACCCGGAAACGTTGTCCCACCAAGATTTTCGCTTTTAAGGACTTACGAGGATTTGGTTGTCGGAAAACAGGTTTTTGGTGGAACTTATAACGTTTAATTAATTCTTAACATGGTTATTTCACGTAGATGTCCCTTTTATCTCCAGTTAACTCCATATATCAGTAGATTATATAAGATTAGATATAAGACGATTTAAAGGGGATAAAGTAGGTAAGATTCGTTAAAGAACATCGTAAAATTATTTTAAGACCTCCTTTACGTAACGCTTTATTTGATCTTGTTGTTATATTATGCTTTATGTATAGAAATAGTTAGTATTTTTTTAATTATGTAATACCTAAATTATGTAATACAAATTTGGTTACGGATACTATCTAACTGTTCCTATAATAACAGGTAATAAATAACAACATGCTTAATACATAGCTATTATTTAAAATAAGTTCTTGTTTTATATCGTAGTGTTTAAGGACAGTTTTTTGAATTTCTACGTTTCTTATTTTTTTTACATTATATAGGTATACAAACTGGGTGGAAGCTGGAAGGAATGAGATATCGAATTATTAAACTGTTAATGGATTATTTTAGCCGACTTGTATTACATAGTGATTCGGATGTTTATCTTTGTCTCGTATTAATTATTTTTTATTTCTGTAGTACGTCATGGAATATGCGACATGACTTCAAACCCGTCTAAAGTTTGCTATCCGTTTTAATATTAGATCGGTATCTTTGTTCTCTAAACTAGAACAAAACAAAATTAAACATGGTTGCTAGGGCAGCAAGAATAAACAAAGCTCTCTGAAGAGGCATTAAATACTACCCACCAGCCATCGTAACCTGAAAGCTCAATAAGCCGACGCTGCCACAGGCAGTCAGATTGTTTTCTCTGTTATATGTCCAATAGGTACCTATAAGCACAAACGTATAAATATTTTGTCATGCCACTGAGAGAAACTTCAACTCACACATCCGTGCATATAATGTCCCCCGTGGTGGTCCGGGCTTTTTTTGAAGAATATACAATCTGCCGTTCTGCCAGGCAGTTCGTAAGAGCTACTACTACCATCGTTGCTAGTACGTGGTAGAGTTCGTCGTTCGTGGCATGTATGGTACCACCGCCTTACGCCTGCCGCAATAGCGTCAGTGCTTGTCATGTCTTATTCTGGTTTGGAGGGTAAGATAGCCGATAGACTTATGCATGTGGCATTACCATCGGCAGTACGTTGGTATTTGTAATACCAACGTACTATGTTGTCTGTAGGCGATGGTTTACACTTTCTATCAGGAGAGCCATCTGCTTGTCTTATATATAAAATTCTCGTGTCACAACGTTCGTTCCCGTACTCCTCCGAAACGGCTTGACCGATTTTGATGAAATTTCTTATGCATATTCAGTAGGTCTGAGAATCGGCTACTATCTATTTTTTATACCCCTAAGTGATAAGGGTTGTCCACCCCTAAAAATATTGTTTTATTTTATGGACAAATTTTTTATTTTTATTTTTTTATGATTCAGCATTGAAAAATACATACAACTCTAAATTTTTACCCTTCTATTACCAACCCTTATTTTTTAATTCAATAATTTATATGGCAAAACAATGTTTGCCGGGACAGCTAGTTTGATATAAAAAATAATTGTTTAATTTATGGTCCATAATTGATGTGGATAAAAGACTGTTAGCTGTATTATATAAACTTCCTAATATTTATCGAATAACCTAGTCACACAAGGTCAGTATAGTTATTGGTGTCTAGCACTGATTAAAAGGATACGCCTTTCAAGACAATTTCTTGGTTTGTCAGTGTAGCTTGCAATTACACGCAAAAATACAGAGTTATACTACTTACCAATGAAATAAAATTACTTCAAGTGTAATTTTTAAAACTTGTCACCACATTCGGTACGATAAAACAGCATAACATTATTTTGTACTATTTTTTCACGATATAAAATACCTACACATATGACATTTTGACAGTGGTAGGAGCGTTTTCTGATATACGCGGCGACACGTTTCCTACCCAATGGCGTGTCTATTAGTATTCACATGGCCTGTGGTGTCTAGCGTAGATGGGCTCTTACATAATAGAATTGTCTGCATGTTTGCTACCCTACGACAAAGTAAAATTAACGAGGCATATCTTACCCTTCTACCCTCCCTATTTAAATATTCCACTTAAAAATTGTAATTAGCATTGCCTTGTTTAGAATTATAATACTTTCGTAGAATTCCCTCTTAATGAATATTAAATTATAGGTGTAAATTTTTAGTATCCTTCAATATAAATATTTAATTACGCCCCATCAAATTTAGGTTAAGTATAGATAATGTATGTATCGGATCAGATTACGGCAGGTGTTTATAGATTGATGTGGCTAATGATATACAGTGTAATGACATTAAAATAAATGACAGGCTAAGTAGGAGTTAGCTACGTACAATTAGAAACTGACAGGATGCTTAACTTGTGCATACGTTTTTAAATGTAAAAGAGGCACATTTTTACAATCCTAGGCTCTACGTCTCGATACAAGGCTATTCGACTCAGATTCTTTAATTGGACTTCCAGGTTAATTTTCAAATCTGGTCGCGCCGTTGGTCTCGTTGTTAATGATCTTGGCTACGTAATTTATAGGGCTCAGGTTCGACTTGCGAAAAGGACAAAAATTTTAAAATAAATATGTGTTTTAGGTCGGCTTACATCAAATTTAGTTATCCTTTTTAATTAATAATCTTTACTATGGTATGCTTATTTACTTTTAATATGGTATATATATATATATTAGGTGTAAGCCTTGTCTTGGCCTTAATAAAAAAAAAAAAAGTGTATTTCAATATTTACATATTGCGATTTATTTCTACGAATTTGTTTACTGTGGTGTTAGATCAATCGTGTTATTTATTTAGCGATATTCATTTAACTTTTAAAAATTTAAATTTAAAACTTACATAATTTAAAAGACTGTTTGAGATCTTTTGTCACTGTCTTACAAACGTTAACTAGGTATTATTAGAACAAACCAGACAGGATCAGGAGTGAGAGAGTCTCATGAATAATAATCTATTGTCTCTGTCGTTGTACATTTTTATTCAACATGCAGAATAATTATGTTCGTAGTATCGTTAAGGAAAAAAAGTCGCTATAAATATTAGTGTAAGAAAATTGAATATGCATAAGTGTAACAAGTTTCATCCTAAGCAGATGTTCTTTTGATAGTTGTTGGCCGTTAGCTCTTTCATGCAATTATATAAATTGTAATCTTCTCAATATATAAATTATGTGTCACGTTCTTTTTCCCTATGGATTTCTAAGCTATTGAACCGATATTAATGAAATTTTGTGGATATATACTGTTTGGTCCAACTTAATGACAGGATAGTTTTTATCTGAATTAACATCCCCACATCCACATATATATATATAAGGTTGAAGGTTTTTAGTATCTATGTATTGATCTGCGAAAACTTTGTCCCCCTTTTTACACAAATTATTCGGAAATAAATTAAATAAATAAGAAAGCCATACTCCTCGTCTTATGGTTAAAGTCTGGTGAAACTTAGTACTTACAAAAGATTTAATTGTTTTAAATTTAGTTCACACGATTCACACTACATTCTTAGGTTGTTTATCCTTTCAGTTGTCCAATTGATATTTGTAACTCAACATTAATAGAATTACGGTCTAAATTCGACCTGAGGGCGACTAATGTATAAATAAATACACAATATTGCATAAATTAATTAGAATATGAAAATTTAATCGTATTAGTGTAGCTCTTCTTGATTAAAGCAGGTGCCCTTTTGTAACATAAGTTGGTGATAGTAATTGGCCGTTAGTTCGTTAATAGATTCTTCAATGTGCGTTAATATTTTAATATCATGTTAAATTTCCTCGAATTGTTTTATCACTATGTAAGATACCTAATTATGTTTTCAAAAGAAGAAAGTTAAGTTTGCAAATTTCCATAGACTCTGTGATGTTTGCGATGCCACTTAAAGAAAAATAATAAAGCAGTGTAAGAAAAGGAATAAAGGTCACCGAAGGTCCAGAAAACAAAACTCAACGTCACAATTATCATTTTTTTACGGCCTACGTGGCAGAACGGCAGTTGATCTATTCTTCAAGGAAGCCTGGATCAACACGACCAACACAGAAGTGCAGAATTCTAAAATTTATATAAAAATTATGCGGGCGAATTTCGATCGCTAGGCGATCACCAGATTTTTGACTAAACCTTGATTCGTGCTGGTAACCTCATATTCTACAACAAAATGTACTAACCACTAGACTTGATCCCACTAATATTATAAATAAAAGTTTTTATATTTGTTTGTTCATCATCTAGAGTAAAGTTCGATTTGTATGAATTTTGGCTCAAAGGTGCCCTGGAATAGGATGTAAGATTAAAAATACTTTCAATCCTGGAAAAATACATTGCCCCCGTAGGATTCATCAAAATCTTTTTATAGAGCAGCAAACGCCTTGACGAAGCTAGTTGTAAAAAAATCATTACCGTGCTAAATTTCATAATCCATCGTTCGCGCGATGTTCTTTCAAAGGGATACAGGTCAGGAAGCTAGTACAGTTTCCTGTCATGATCCAGACTTAATCTTGCCTCAATTCTTATCTACCTTGCGAATACGACAGTTTTGATGACTCTTGACATAACCATCGTACGACACCCAGTTAATGTAAGTCCCACTGATGACAAATAAGAACCCATGAGCGTAATTTAGAATCCCTTTTCATCTTTCAACAGCACACAAGTAAAAAATTACGTAGTACATGCAAATTCCATGTACGTGCGTGACGAAATCATAACTGCTCTCAGCACTAAAATCTGCTTTAATGCAACTCCATGTCTTACAAATGGTCCAAGCACCAAAAGCCACCTGCACATATAATTTTATCACAAAAAAATATAAATACTTCCACAACACTACACCCAAA
The DNA here is from genome assembly GCA_036924255.1 of Apodemia mormo. Lineage (NCBI taxonomy): Eukaryota > Metazoa > Arthropoda > Insecta > Lepidoptera > Riodinidae > Apodemia > Apodemia mormo. The sequence continues at coordinate 25,523,494 of JAUPFN010000004.1, read as the reverse complement.
ATGTGCTTCCTGCTTAAACTAAATACGTGTCTATGTGTTTTGTAAGCAAGCATTCTATCCATGAACAATAAAAGCTATCACTTTGCTGAAACAATAACCTATTTAAGTGCTGTGACCTTTATTTTATTAATGTACACACAAATATAAACCCTGTAATAACGATATTGTTGGTCATTATGAAATTTTATTTACTCAAGTTCGTGATATTTAGCTGTGACCTAAACAATGTTTTATTGTTTTTTTGCATGTTGGGCGGGCTGATGGCGGCGGTGTGAATAACAGTATGTAAGTATACAACGTTATTATTGCATGCTAGTAGTTTAAGAGAATAGTGTAGTGCGTATTTAACAGTACCCAGTATGGAATTCAGAAATGTTCTTCAATATAAAATTTGTGACAATATGTAAATTTATATTTTTTATATATTCTTGGATAGAAAACAGGCAGATGGCTCAAATGATGGGAAAGTAACCATCGCCTATTGACACCAAAGTCGTTTATGGTGTATTGCTATCCGTATGGCAGGGTGATAAGGTCACAAGCATAAGTTTATCGGCTATCTTACCCTCCAAATCAGAACATTACAATGACAAGCATTGACGCATTTGCGGCAGGAATACGTAAGGCGGTGGTACCAAATATACGTTGCGGTTGCGAGCGTGACGTTGCGGAACTCGACCACCTAGTTAATATTTTGGTTTTTATTTTGTGATAAAATTTATATTTGGTTTTTTTAACTTAATTTAATTTTTTTAACGTGCACGTTATATTTAAGTATTTTCATTTTAAAAAATACATTTAATGTATTTACAATTTTTATTCTACTTGACGGTATGCATACCCATGGAAACTTGAAAGTTGGCACAAATTAAGTGTGCAAAAATAATATTTTCCATTTTCCCTATCCTATAAATCTAAGAAAGTATCTTGCCTCTGTGGTCTAGTGGTCTGGTGCCGGTGTTGACCACATGAGATCCCGGGTTCGATTCTTAGGTCGGACAATTCAAAAGGTGTTTTTTTTCTGTTTTTTGATAACAAAACTTTGCCCGGCACGCAAAAGTGGTCACTGCACATCGTGGGTTGCCGATAGGCTTACCATCTATAACATTGTACTTTGTATTGACTAAGTACCTTCGGCTAATCGTGGGTGCACTGGTTGTACTTCTTCCTACCACTTAGGAAATACGGGCGTGAAGATACTTAATAAGATGGCAAACAAGCAGATGACTCTATGGCCCATTAACACCAAAGATTTTACTTTTTGCGTTGCTATATGGTGGGGCCTTAATACCACTTGCATGAGTTTACCAGCTACCTTACCCTTAGAGAGTACCATAACACGACAGTGACAAGCACTAATGCTACTGCGATAGGAATAATTTATAAGTTACTACGTTTTAAAACTCACGATGCTCAAACTGACAACGGCATTAACTAATGTGTTTTTTTTAAATATCTATTTCACTGAAAATATGCTGCTAAACTATCATTTTAAGTTAGATCTGCCTGTATACCATGTAATCAGTTTTGTAATCTGTAAACTTATGCGACGTTTAAATTTCACGCGTGATTCTTATAACGTTGTTTGTTGAATGTTTTACACTGCAATTTTAGTTGTACGGGGTATAAAGATTTAGGATTGTACGTACTTTGTCAACAAAATTATTGCGTAAACAGGTGAAAATATAATCAGATTATTTCGGGACTTAACTCACATCTATTATCACAAAATCCGTTTCTACCATCTATGTACCTAATGCTTCCCAACCATAACCCTTCGACCGCATTTGCGTGTATCGTCCCGAAGATGCTAGCGCGCTAAAACCCTTGTACGTATCGCCAACCGCGCCATAAGGCACACACAGTCTTAATGTTTGCGACGATAGCCGATAATAGGCGGTCACATCTGCATGTATCGCGTCATTGCGCAAAGCTTTGTGACGATTGACGCTAGTGCGTCCGCAGCATAAGAGAATTACGATTAGTATTTGTCAGTAACGTTTATAACACTTTTTCTTTTCGCTTTTCACTTTAAGTTAGGCAAAGTGATCTGAATATCACTTTGGTTAACCGTGATTCACTTGTTTGTCGATTGGCGAGATCGGAGATCACCCGTCGTCACGTCATATTAGATAACCTTGATGACTGTCGCTTATTACAAGCGATTACCGGGATCAATTACTTAGCCAATCCTTCGCCTCTTACCAATTACCTGGCAGAAGCTATTCTTCAAAGGAGGGCCAGCGGGGTTATGCGGCTGGTTTATCGCAATGCGCAATTATCATAATTGTTTAGTTATTGCAAGACACATAATAGTATCGTGGCAATCGTTGACTATTGTTTATTTTTGGTGCTGTGACATCGCAAAAGTTGCACCAAATGACCAGCAAGCAATTAGCGATGTTTTTGATGATTTTGTTACTGATCGCTGGTCGATGGCAAATGTTACTAATCTCTTGTCTCGTCTTCGCTGTAGAAGATTAATTATCACCCAAACTAAACCTGATAATCAGGTTCAGTTTGGATGAAAGAACAATAATTCATCACTCGTGTGCAATTCGATAGAGAAAAGTTAGAGGTTTACTTATTTTTAATAAGCCTAGGAGAGATTAATTTTACTTAGAAATAATTCTCAATCTTCTCTTCTTCCTTTGATTACACATTCATATTTCTGACAAACAGGCTGAAGAGACTTTATGCCAGGCAACTCGTGAAAAGCACATGAAGGCAAAACTGCCACTACTATTGTGACTACTAGATAATTGATCCCAGGCAGGTTGTAAAAGACGACCGATTGGCTATGCGAGTCACTACCATCGTGGCTACTAGGTGGTAGAGTTCTGCATTGTCTCGCCAGGTTCTGGTACCATCGCATTACCTATTACTGCCGCAATAGCGTCAGTGCTCGTCGCTGTCGTGTTCCGGTTTAGAGGGTTAAGGTAGCCGGTAAACTTAGCATTAGACCTCGCTACAAGATAGCAATGTACCATTAACATCTTTAGTGTCTGTATGCGATGTTTGACTTTACCAGGAGACCCATTTAATTTTACGCGGCAAATTTTTAACCTCCCGGGCTAACAGTGATTTGCTCATTTTACTGGTAATGAAAGGTGATTGCGGATAATACTGCTACACATCATAATTTCCATAACGCTAATATCTTGTATCTATTTGTCGTAATTTTATTCTACATAAAATCCGCTTGCACAAATTTAATACCCTTAAATCACTTTTCAACCGACAAAAAAAAACGCAGGGTATCCGTTTGACATGTATGTATTGTAAGTAATATTCTTTGAATTAGATAATATTTGAGTGTGGTAATCTATTTAGGCGTCTAAATTAGTGTAATTAATTTCCAAAGTGCATCAATGTTTGTATGTTTGTCCACGAATTTCTTGAGAGATAAAAGTCATATCGAGATAAATCTTTTTGGTTATATCCGGTATATTCTAGCATATGGGGACAGTCGTAAGTTTCATCTAAATCAATTAAGTAGTTTTTGAGATATGAGTTTAATTGATATTTAAAGTCGGTTTCATTTTAAAATTACTGTTATTATCATACTATGGTTAAATTAAGAAGTATGTAAAAAATACATGCGAACCTTATATGAAAACTATATTTTTAATTGACTGCCTCGTGGTATAGGGGTAGCCTATTCATCTTCGACCATGGGGTCCCGAGTTCAATCTCCGGGTCGGGCAAAAAATGTTATTGACTTTTTTTGAGGTTTTCTCGAAAATCTAATCCTCAGTAGCTGCTCTGAGTCTGGCGCTATTACCACTGCCGTGCTTCGGATGAGCACGTTAAACTGCCGGTTTCGGTAGAAATAGTCGATAATCGGTTAACATGTCGGTAAATGCGGCGATGAGGATAACCACTCATCTCGCCAACCTCCAAACTGGTGAATCGCGCTGAACTGGAAAGTCTATAGACGTTCGGTTTACTCTGCCTACCCCGCTAGGTAACCGGGCGTCATGATACTTTTTTATATTTTTAATTAAACTTACAAAATGACTATTATTTATTAAAGCAATAACTCGAAACTATGTTTTTAATTGATCTTTATTTGTGACTAGCTGTTGCCCAACAGCAAGTCACAAATCAAGATCAATTCGACTTCGTTCGCGCGGACTTCGTTTACTCCGCACAGTTCCACCCCCATAGGTGATAGCGTGATAATATGTAGCCTATATGTTGACCTGACCTGTTAGTAATATTCATGCAAAATTTGAAGTAAATCCATGCAGTACTTTTTGAGTTTACCCCGGACATACATTGACTTTCCTACGATTTTATTATATTTATTAGTGATATTAAATTTTAAATAACACAAGTATTGTTTTTATTACCTGCCATCATTAGCACCCCTTGAACAGAAACAACTATATGTAAACAAATATGCATATATTATATTATCGGGCAAAGTCACAAGCAGCGGCTTATTTGAAGAATAACATAAACTAATAATCCCTAATGAAGTTTACTTTATGCAGTTATTTTAGAACTGAATTTGAAATAACGAGCAAATTGAATTAATTAACAATTTGGTATGGATATTTCAATTAAACCGAATAAAATATATACGTATTTCGTACGTTGGAATTTCTAAATTAGAAAAATTCTTATTGCTGTACATACCTGAGTAATAAGTTTAAGATACGTAAGAAAACAATCTTTACTTTTATTATCTAGAAAAAATGACTAAGAGCGAATTAAACTACGCATACTGTAGGGCTCCGTATATCCGATTTCATATTCGGCACTACGCTATGTTTCTTACGCTCTATTGCACGTTGTAACCACAATAAGGGATAACCGACCAGAGAGACAATATGTTTGTAATTTCAACTAGGTAACGTAAACAACGTAAACATAGATAGTTATGTTATTTAATTAATTTGTTGTAGAAGCATGTACCAAAATCGAATGAAACGTGGTTTTTCGAATCAGTATACATTTTTAATATATAAATTACTGGTAAAAGACTATAATATATGGAAGGAGGATGTTCAGTACTAGTTTCCGATAGCGAATATGTGAAAAAATGGTTACTAAAATTTTGACCTTATTTTCCAATAGAAATATTAGGACACCAGCGAGCGGCGCATAGAAGTTCGTTGTTTAAAAACAGCTATATATCGAATTAGCGATTGGACTCGTTAGAACAACGTGCGATAATCATACTTTTTGAATATTATTACACTAATTTTGTTCAGGTTTACTTTGTAGTTAAGAAATATTCTCTTTAAAAAAAAGTATCATCACGCCCGATTCCCTTGCGGAGTAAGCAGAGTAAACCGAACGTCTATAGATTTTACGGTTCACAGTGATTCACCGGTTTGTCGGTTGACGAGATAAGTGGTGATCCTCATCACCGCATTTACCGACGTGTTAACGATTATCGACTATTTCTAGTGATAACCGGGACTGACAGCTTTAATGTGCTCATCCGAGGCACGGGAGTGGTAATACACCACTCCACTAGACTCCGAGCTGCTACTGAGGATTAGTTTTTCGAGAAAACCTCGAAAAAACCTCAATAACATTTTTTGTCCGACCCGGGGTTTGAACCCGGGACCTTATGAGCTGAACTAAATAGGTTATCTCAAGACCACGGGGCTGTCAATTCTGTTTTTATTATACTACTAGCTGACCCGGCAAACGTTGTTCTGCCTTTTTAACTACTATTATTTTTTTCTATATTTTCTCACCTTTTAACCTTCCCTGGACTTTAACAATTAATTCAAAACCAAATTAGCCAAATTAGCCAAAAAAAAAAAGCCGTTCTCTAGTTTTAGCGAAGTAACAGCAATTATATATATATATATATATATATATATATATATATATATATATATATATATATATATATATATATAAGACAAGAAGATAAGATATTTGCTGTTTACTTATGACCATTATCATTGTTATTCAAGGGTAACATTGTCCTACACGTAATTATCTCGAACCGGGTAACACGTATTAGTTACCCGGTTCGAGATTTTTCGAAGATAGAAAAGATGGTTGTCTCGTCAAAACGAAGCTGTTCATAAGATTCAGCTTGTTAGTAATCAAAAAAAGTTTGTTCCTAGGATCCCGGTTTATATGCGTTCAGAAAGGTGTGCAAAAAAATTGTAACAAAGAAATACTTGAAAAAATTATTTTCATTTTAATTGGTATATTTTTTTGATGACATTACGAATTTCACACTTGCAGTATGAAGTTGATGACAAGCGCGATCTTATTCTCAGTTGGAACGCTTTCTTAATGGAATTAGAGCCATCGCGTATAGACACCAAAGATATTAATAATGCGTTGCTATCCGTGAGGCAGAATGGTGATGACACTAAGATAGCTTTGCTCGTTTACCGGCTATCTTATCTTCCAAACTGAAATACAACAATGACGAGCGCCGACGCTATTGTGGCAGGAATAGGTAAAGCGGTGATACCAGACTCGGGCAAGACGTTGCAGAACTCTACTACCTAGTAGTCACGTGCGACTTAAAAGGGGGCCCAGACTAACACTTGAAAATATCAGTTTGACAATATAACAATGACAGTTTACATGAACAACCAAAAAAGCGGTTTTTTGTTTTGTTTGTAGTCTTGTATTGATCGAGTATTCTGTCTGCTTCTCTCGTAACGTATTTGGGGTGAAGATATCCATGTATCGAACTGTACTCTATGAATGCCTCTTGGTATACAACTACAATAGTTCTTAGGCATTCACAGGGTGTAATCTCTAAGAACCCTAACTCACTAGGACGCCATTCCTGCCACAATAGCGTCAGTGATAGTCACTGTTGTGACCGGTTGGACGTTAAGCTAGCCGGTAAACTTATGCATGTGGCATTAATTCTCGCCACAAGATAGCAACGCCCCATTAAAATCTTTGGTGTCTATAGGCGATGTTTGACTCTTTCCATCAGGAGACCCATCTGCTTGTTTGCTACCTTATGACATAAGAAAACATGGACGGCGACGTCGCCATGACGTCCCAGTGAGTTAGGGCCCTTAAATAGAGTATAGGATTCACACAGCCCCCCATCTACTTTATCAATGACTTTAATTCGCCGTTGTAGACTTACGGAATTTCTTCACTAATGGTCTGAAGTCTTATGTAGAAATGATCCTGACATCCTGCCAAATAGTTACTCTGTATACTTTCGGCAATTAAAGTACAGCTCTCCCAAGTACCTAGCCATGACTATAGGAATCATTAAAACCTTTGTTTTTACAGGCAGCTGTTATCTCTGATCGTCCGCAGAATACCGTCTGTTGGATTGTTGTAGTGTGCTAAAAAGCGCGGAACCCAAAAAGCCTTTAATTCTAAAAGGGCATAGATCCGTTTTATATTCTGGTACATTAAATTATGTTTATTGTTGACCGTTGTACTAACAAAGAGCGTTCTCCATCCTAATTAGTACGCGGAGCCATTAACTAAGCGCCGTAACATAAATCTTCTGTTTATCAACATTTTCATCATTTTTGTTACATCATAAACACAAATATCACGCACATAATTTAACATTGAATTAGCAATTGTAATAGATTTCATTGATTTACGTCCGTCATTAACTAAGGAGTAAATGTATTATTGTATTATTACGTGCCCTATTCGTAAGCTTCGCCACATGATACAGGATGTCAAGAAAATCCATACTAATATTATAAGTGGGAAAGTGTATGTGTGTGTTTGTTTGTCCGTCTTTCACGGCAAAAGTGGAGATAGTTGAAGGGGTGGAGTGTGATGTAGGCTACTTTTTGTCTCTTATTTTACACGGGCGAAGCCACGGGCAAAAGTAAGTTATAAGGTTAAGCGTACAAGATGTGTACAAGATTTAGCAGATCAAATAATGTCTTCTCTTTATTATCAAAAAAAAAATACTAGACTGGCTGTCTCGTCAATTGATGTAATCTTTGGGTCTAAGTCAATTATTTGCTTGAGATATAGGTATAGGTATATATATCAATAATTCTAAATAGAAGTACCTACCTACTGGAATATGTAGTTTAATAAACACTCAAAACTATGTAGAACTACAAACTTTTATGCACACCCCCATATGCTTGTCCCCGTCGGGAATCGAAGCCGAGCCCTGTCGATCCCATTGTTAGGGTCGCTAACCACTCGACCAACGGAGCTCAACTCAATTTTCAACTCAGGTTTTCTTTTCACGTAAAATATCACTAACTCGGATTTTAGTGGTACTATGTACTATGTAGCAGCGCCGTGTCTGGCATGAACAAGCAAAACTCTTGGTTCCAGTTATCGGCTAGAAACAAATTGTAGTCGTTGATGGACTGTAAAACACAGTGATAGGGATTCCCACCCGCCTTACCAACCGATATGCTGTTGAATCGTTTTGATTGGACTATTTTTTACGTTCTTTTCACTCTTCTTGCCTCCAAAAGGCGTCGACATGGTGATATATAGCTTATATTATTATACTAGCTGTTGCCCACGACTTCGTCCGCGCGGACTTCGTTTACTCCGCACAGCACCTCCCCTGTAGGTGACAGCGTGATAATATGTAGCCTATATGTTGACACGACCTATTAGTAATATTCATGCTAAATTTGATGTAAATCCATGCAGTACTTTTTGTGTTTGCCCCGGACATACATACAGACAAACAGACCAAACAAAAATTCTAAAAACTATATTTTTGGCTTCGATATCGATTGTAGATCAGGTCCTAAGTATTCTTTTAAAAAAATATTCAATGTACAGTTTTGTCTTTCCTACGATTTTATTATGTGTATAGATATTAGTCCATAGTTAAAAATTGTGTCATAAAAAACTTTATAAATATTTGCACATTATTATCGTTGATTAATTTTGACAGGTATGTTCTAGCAAATATTTTCTTTTGCCAGAATATGGCTGTGTACCTATACCGAAACATATCGGACAAAATTCCAAAAATGCTTAAATTTCCACTTGATAAAATGAATATAATATACTGTTACGTTCATATTTTCGAAGAAAATGGGAAAGGTCGAACGAGTGGGTACACGATTATTCCTTCAACTAAAATGAAATAATATTCATGCTAATTCATAACGTTTAGGAAAAATCGATTAATGACAATCAAGCCGCACGGAAATCACATGACGCCATCGACATAGAATACCTCTTTCGCTGTATGAGGCCGATGCCTCATTTATTAATCGATTTGCTGCATGAGGCATGTGATTTTTTAAAGATAAAATTACTTTAAATTTGTAAAATAAAATGTAAGTATATTAAATATGAACGTTTCTTCTTTATATGAACAAATAAAATAAGCATAAATAATATATGAATACTTCTGTGCACCAACCTGTATACTTATTCCTGCAAACCTAATATATAAAATAATATGGTTTATAATTATACGATACGATTATTACTGTAATGTCCATACTAATATTATAAATTTGAAAGTAACTCTGTCTGTCTCTCTCTTTTTCACGCCTAAACCACTGAACCGATTTGGATGAAACTTTTATCCCGGAAATCCAACGGGAACGGGAACTATGCGGGTAAAACCCCGAGGCTTAGAAATTTATCTACGTGGACGAAGTCACGGGTGCAGCTAGTTCGCCATAAATGCACTAAAAATATGATAAAATCGTCGCCCCCCGCAAATATTCCGATAATATAAAAACACAAATTGTTCAGGAAAAATAAAATAGTGTTTTTTAAATATTTACTTTTTGAATAGTTTTGCATCTCAAAAGAAAGCTAATTTTTTAAACTGTCTTATATCGAGACAAAATACACTTGCTTACAAAAGTGCGATATGTTTTTTGACGATGGAGAGTATAAATTAGATTAAAACCGTATTATTCGTTTATATAAAGATAAATAGTATTTTCATATCTTAGTAGCTTATTACCGGAATATTCGCGGGGGGCGTCGAAATAACTTAAGTAAATATATATTATTAGTTTAATGGCATTTCTTTTCTAACTATTGCGACCGCCTTTGGCCGAAATTCGACCATAGGCGATTGCTAGTTAGCAAAGATATGCGATTAAAGACAAAACAATAAAATATCTTTTGCTTTTGACAATTGACTTCAATAAAATAGTATTCAATATGTGTGTATAATATCATGTGTCACATTAATGTTGTGTATGTAAAGTTTATTTTTATTAATTTAATATATTTCTAATGTAATATGCATTAGAAATACATAACATTTATTTCAGTTTAAAAATATTAGGTTTCTGCAGTTCTCCACAACTTAAACTTTAATTGTGCCAAATTTCATGTCCCGCCGTTCGCGTAATTGTCTTAAAAAGAGGCACAAAGATTTCCCTTCACGTATTAATACATAGATTTACGTTATTTTATCGTCGTAGTCGATGCATATTGTAGTAAAATCCCTTATTAAATTTTTATGTAATTTTAATTCATGGCAAACGAGGGGTGCGTAGTTATTATAATTTTGTAGTACCTATAGTGGATCACGTGGTAATTGTTTTATTAATTTATTACCCTTCCATGAATAAGTAGATTATATTAAAATAAAACATTTTATAGTGATATTATTATTTTCTATTAAGTCCAAGAAGTAATACTTGAGTTTTCCCAAGCGCATAGTGCATTTCCCAAGACTAGAAAATTACATGAATTTACATGTGATCCCTTTCACCCAACCATATCATTATAATATCTAGATAAGGTGCTTATTTCTTGTTATAAGCGCCGAAACATCCCATGCGTATTGTTTGTTGCATGATCATAAAACAAAAATAACAAATATTATGAGTCATCAGTGGACTTAGAGACCGTTCATAAATTATGTAAGGCGTTGCGGGGGGAGGGAGGGGGGGTGTTGATTGAATATTATAACTTCTTACTATAGGTAGGGAGGGCAGAGAATCTAAAATTACGTAAAATTTGAAATTGAAAATTCTACCACTTAAAAACGCGCTAAAAAATGGATTTACAGAATAGCACCATCTCTGCATCCACCCTCTTCGCCTCAATCTCTTCAAAGCGCGCAACTTGTGTGTCCAAGAACGAGACTCTGCGGACTCTGCTAGTATGATTGCAATAAAGTCTATTTTCAGAATAAATGGAATTATATTTTATCAATATATCCTTTTCTTATCAAGGGGTAGGGGGACTAGTCGTAATCTTATGATGTCTTACTTAGGGGGAGAGGGGTCAAATTAGCCCTCAAAACCTTCTTACATTAGGGGGAGAGGGGGTCAAATTAGCCCTCAAAACCTCTTACGTAATTTATGAATGGCCCCTTAATTATCGATTATCTCGTGCAATTATTGTCACTCTACGTTTTAATGAACCAGACCGCTCATTGGCACATAACTATGTTTATGTATACGCCGTTTTGTTCCAGCACCCTTCGTGTTTATTAGTGTGTATACATAAACAAAATTTTATAGATTTTTGTGATAAGATATAACGTTCTTTAAAAACTATTGCAATTGATTCTACTGATGATTCTGAACAAACTAGTTTCGGCGTTCGTATCGAGTAAAGTACACCGCGTATAGCCGTGTACTTTGAGTATATACCTCCAGAGAGAGTATTCCTAAGCAACTGACAGTTAAAAATGTCCTCAGAAAAATCGGCTTGTGTGAAATGTGTCAACGTGTCACTTGTGTAATCAAGCCACGCACACTAGTGTGGTTGGTCTGCCCAACCTTAATTTTTTGTTATCCCTGCTTTCAATATAAAAAGTGAAGGTTAAAGTAAATATTATACATTCGTATTTAATTTAAATAGATACAATTACAAAGAACGCGTATAAATTATTATACGATTTGAAACTTGGTTTTTGCATGAAATGTAACTTAAATGTCAAATGCGAAAAATTGGTAGGTAGGTGTAAATAAAACATCAGGCTCATTTCCATGTGAGAGTAGACGTTTTTTAGAGTAGATTATTCAGGATTTAAACCGATCTTTAATTAATTCAAATTAACTTTTATACGTAATTTGGGTGAGTTGACATTCATAGAATTAGTACCAAATCCAAAAGCGGCCATACACTGAGTTGATCCGGTGGAAACAACTTAGCGAGATTATCTTGTATTATATTATTATTATTAATTTATTATGTAATTTTTCATAGCACGAGCAATTTCAATAGTAAAAGACTATCTAATTACAAAATTTCATCAAAATCGATAGAGCTGTTATGGAGAAACAACTAAATAATATATGAATTACTCGTTTAAAGTGTATAATTCTTACAATATTGACATCAGTGTTGCAATCTCGTCAAACGATAGCAACAACAAATTTTTATAACACCTTTAGTGTCTATAGGCGATGGCTGTGTATTTTCATCAGGAGACCCATAAGCTTGTTTGTTATTTTATGATATAAAAAAAATCAGTTAACTGTTCCATTTTACATGCAAAACCTGCGGAACTAAATTTATTTGCTAACTTATTGTAATTTTACCTAGAGGTATACCTAAAAACACGGTGAAGTCCACCTGATTTTTTTATATCATTAGATAACAAACAAGCAGATGGGTTTCCTGATAGAAAGAGTCACCCATCGCCTATAGACACTAAAGGTATTGTAAAAATTTGTCGTTGCTATCTTGTGACGAAGTCTTAAATGCCACATGCATAAGTTTACTGGCTATCTTACCTTCCAAACCTGAACGCGACAGTGACGAGGACTGACGCTATTGCGGCAGGAATAGGTAAGGCGGTGGAACCAGACCCGGGTGAGACAATGCAGAACTCTATCACCTAGTAAACGTGGTACGTAGTAGACGCAGATTATTTCCATTCAGTTTTACGTTGCTATTTACGTGCCTTACAGGAGGCAATGAGAATTTAACACTCTTGATGTACTACTTTTGAAATTGCATTATTCACTTCATCATACTTACCACCTTTTATTTTTACTTTGAATAAAATTGAAGTGTGAATATATGTGTATATTTTATGGAATTATATATGCTACTTCGAGGCACGAGTGTTTTAAACCGTCCCCCGTCCCGCCGTCTTTGAAGAATAACGATTAGCTCAAACTGTCACTAACATCAAGATTACTAGTTGGTAGAGTTCTGCAACGTTTCACCCGAGCTGCCCAAAAGCCGCGAAAAAAAAAAGAAAAAAAAAGAGAAAATTCATGCCGCAAAAGCGTCAATATAACCAAAAAGTAAAAAGTCTTTCATATTGCAGTTTTGAGGGTAAGGTATACATGTTATTGCACAATTTTATGATTTACCAAGACGTACTTATTGAAATGTGTTTCCCTTTTTTTTGGAAAATTACCCCAGTAATAAACCGGCAGTACTGATTAATGGGACTAAAAACTCAATTTTTTCATATATAATTGTAACTGTAGAACAAAAATTGCTCAAAACGTGTTCTAACTATTATAATAAGATTTTTCAAGATAATTGTGATAACATTTTGTCTTTACAAACCGGCATATTTTATGATTTTCCTTCACCTCGTTCTCCTATGATTGTTAAAATGACACTACCTGACGTGTCACCCAAGTCTACCAAATTTAGTAGACTTTTAATGGGGACACTTTTTATCGCCCAATTATCATTCTGGACGTGTAATATATCTATGGCCGTGTATAAGTTAATACAATACTACACAAGAAAACATAATATTATCTAGATAATATATTGACATACATGTATTTAATAAACACCCATACCCGGAAATACAAATAACCATTTTCATCATATTAATGTACGCCCTGATCGGGACCGAACCTGAGCCTCATCTCGATCGGTGTTTAAACATATATGGTAAACAGTCGGCCAAAGAGATATATTATTATAGTATTTAGTAATTAGGTAATGCAAACTTCAAACTTGTAATGGATTTTTTGTCTTCACTATCGAAAAGGCCGACTCATACGTTGTTTTTATTTAATAAGTAGCTCTTTCCCGCGACTTCGTTTACGTTTACGTTACGATTTCTTCCTTTTACTCAGGTAAAAAGTAGCCTCTGTGACTTAGTGATATTTTTTAAGAATTTTCAAAATTGATTCTGTAGATCCTATCCTAAAGATCTAATTTAACAACAGAGAACAAAATGCCTTTTCATTAGTATAGAAAAAAATTTTCGCCGTGTTGGTCCCGGCCTCCTTTGTAGAATAGGCCAACTGCCGTTCTGCCAGGCAGGTCGTAAAAGGCGACCGATTAGCTATCGAGTCACTACCATCGTGGCTACAAGGTGGTAGAGTTCTGCATTGTCTCGCCCGGGTCTGGTACCACCGCCTTACCTATTCCTGCCGCAATAGCGTCAGTGCTTGTCGCTGTCGTGTTCCGGTTTGGAGGGTAAGGTAGCCGGTAAACTTATGCATGTGGCATTAGACCTCGCCACAAGATAGCAACGCACCATTAACATCTTTGGTGTCTATAGGCGATGGTTGACTCTTTCCATCAGGAGACCTATCTGGTTGTTTGCTATCTTATGATATAAAAAAAAAAAAAAAAAATTTTTTTCAAACGCAAACTCTTTGTCATCTATTTTATTTATTTAAAATGTATCATTTTAAATATCGGCAAATAAATAGATAAATAAAAAGAAAAAAGCAAAACAAATTGTTATAAGTCTGAATTAACGACATACCTACATCTGATAACTTTGATTTGATACATCTAATAAATGGACCACCTGAAACGAAATCGACGGGGCTCGGGTTTGATTCCCGACGGGGACAAGCATTTGTGTGATGAGCACATCGGATGAGCATAAATGTTTGTATTTCCGGGTTTGGGTGTTTATTAAATATATTCCTGTATTTATATGTATGTATCAGTATCGTTGACGTACACCCATAACACAAGCAAATAATTTGCTAACTTTGGGGTTAGATCAGTAAGTGTAATTTGCCCCTTGAATATTTATTTATTACTAGCTGATCTCACAAACGTTGTTCTGGCTTTTTAACTACTCTTTTTTTTCTATATTTTCTCACCTTTTAAAGCAAAAAAAGTAGCAAGGATTTCGCTAACTGGGCACTTATTAAATCCCGGGCAGCATGGTTTTTGTTAGAAAACGAAAAAAGAAACAAATTTTTGAAATGCCTGACCGACCCCTCACTGACCCGGGAATACAACCCGGGACCTCATGTGGTCAACATCGACACCGGACCACTAGACCACATAGGCGATTAGTGTTATAAAACACTTAATATGTATATCATAACACTGTGATTTAAAATTTCAAATATAAAAGTAGATCTTTTATTTTAAAAACGTCCACATATCTTGACAGTCGGTTTATTGTGATATGTTCAATTCAAAACACAGCTTTTTGTTTGTCTCACGAATCCATAGCCTGCTTTAAAACATTAGACTCAACAACTACGGATATAAGGGCTTAAAACGCTATCGCCAATTTCGGCCACTATACGTGGAAAGCGGTAAGTACCAGGCGACCGATCGAAATTAACAGCTCTTCCCCTCGGGCCCAATATTTCTCCGGGCGACGTCGAACCTAGGAACGCCTGCCGCTAACAACTCCACTGAATCAGCTCCGATCACGCCTACATCTTGTATATACGCCGATTGGTAACGTGCCCTCGGATAAAATAATGTCGAGACCTGCTCACTATGGGAACCGGTCGGGTAAAGCTTTACGTACAATTTGCCTGGAAATTTAACTTTAAAACAAAATTTATTATCGCTTTTAAAATCTAGCACGTAAAGCATTATCTTTCTTTTAAAATTTATTTTTATGTCGATCTATGAATCACAAAAAGTATTGTTATAGCTTTAGAAACTAGGCTCTTAATAATATAGATACGGTAAATTGCAACGTAATGTATATCCTATCTCGTTCTTATAGCATTGATGTGTAACAAATAAAATTAATTGTTTACTTGCTAAAAACTTAACATGTTTAGTATATTTATTTTATTTCATAGAATATTAAACTAACAGATGGGATAAGCAGTCTGTACTTGTATAATATCAGATGTTTAACATGAAATTAAGTTTCTATAGGAAGAAAACTCATACAAACTTATTTTTATATCAATAAATAGCAAATAAGCAGATGCATCTCTTGATGGTAAGAGACAAGCTTATCCTTCGCCTATTGACACCAATGTTAATATTTAATAATGGTGCGTTGCTTGCTGTAGCGGGGTTGAATGCCATACGCATAGGTAAGTTTATCGGCTTCATTACCGTCTAAAACTCCAAACTGAAATAAGTCTTTGAAAAAGACGGACGTTATTGCAAGAGTAGATAAGGCGGCGGTACAAAATTTGTTCGAGACATTGCAGAACTCTACCACCTTGTTGTAGAGTATGAGTGGAATTAAGAAATTGATTCGTTGACCAATCTAATGGCATTCGCTAATTAATGAAAATAATTTAAACTACATTTACCTAATTTAATCCAAGGGGGATTAAATTAGCTAAATGTAGTTTAAATTATTTATCTTCTAAAACTATCTTCTAAAACTAGCGCCTAAATTTAAATCATTTTCCTTTCTTGTTGATTCGAGTGTCTTTTTGGTGACCCCCCCTAGACGATCTGCCATCCTGCCATACAATTATTATTAATTAGATATCCCGACAAAGAAAATACCTGTAAGCCGTTTAGAAGTTCCGTAGATCATTTAGTATCAATTCAATCACGATATCCAAAAAATTGACCCGAATATCGTGGTTCTTTAGTCGTTTCACACCGCGAGCGGTTCCGACCACGGCCGCGGTCTGAATTGCCCAAAAGCTCTTTTAGTATGGGTCTTTTCAGACCACAATGGTGGAGCGGTGCGAATCACCCAATAACTTACTGTATTGGTTTGATTCACACCGCTGAGCAGTGGGAAAGTTAAACAAGTGTCTAGGTAGATACTATTATTGAGATTATTTTTGCGTTTACTATTATTGGAATTATTTTTGCGTTTGTCTTTTTTTTATTACTCAATCTGTGATTATGTTATGTTTAAATTGTATATTTTCTTGAAAGATGATTATTACGTACAATTTGGCACCTTGCTACTCATCTGTACGATGGGATATTTCAAACCTTTAAATTGACATAATTAGAAATCGAATCAAGAAAAAAGCATTCGATCCTTTAAGTAGAAATTGAAACAAGAAAAGAGCATTTGATCATTTCGCCCAATGGTCCGAATCGACCCTTTTCGAAAAGTACCTTGGGCCATTCGTACCGCTTAACCACTGTGGTGTGAAAGGCCCCATGCCAAAAGAGCTCTTGGTCAATTCATACCGCGAATCGCGTTATTATAGTTTCACAATACATGGTACGACAGTGTCTTTTTCAATTGCGAAACGCAGTTTTGTGTTCCATTTTAAAAGCAAAAAATGATTCTGGTAACTTATGCAGTAGTATTAATATTCTTGCCATACAGATAGCAACGTACCATTAACTAGCTATCAATAGTAGATAGTTGTATCTTTGATCATGAAAGCCAGCTGTTTGTTTGTTATCATATGCTACATATTTTATTCTTTGTTATAAATATATATTAACTCGTTTTCTGCAAATACAAGATTTCTGTAGTGCTTCCTACTAAGCGTACTATCACCACGGCTTTACATTCTGAAGGAAAGATCATATAAATACACAAGAATCGTGCATTTTAGACCTAGGTTTTGAGGTTAGCGTTTAGAGGCGCGGGCGGCGAGGATGCGGCGACACGGCTCTGCGAATATAACGCGTTCAAATTTTTAAGCAAAAATATATCTAATATATGGAATCATTCGAGTTTTTGGCCCCACAGAAAGCTGATTTTAACCCGGGCTTTAAAGACCATAAGTTAATTGTGCTTTTCAGAATAAAATCTACTATTTAAAACACAACAAAAGACAATGGTAGATTTGACTTATTAAAATACTTTACTGCCTCGTTGGCCGAGTGGTTAGCGACCCTGACTACGCAATCGACAGGACTCGGGTTCGATCCCCGACAGGGATAAGCATTTGTGTGATGAGCATAGATGTTTGTATTTCTGGGTCTGGGTGTTTATTATGTATGTAACAGTATTTATATATGTATTTCTAGGTATTAGTATCGTTGACTAACACCCATAACACAAGCAAATAATTTGCTTACTTTGGGGTTAGATCAATAAGTGTAATTTGTCCCGTAAATATTTATTTATTTACCGTTTAATATATGATTTGCTGTGTAAATTTTTATCCAGATTGCAGTGCGGTCAAGTCTTATAAAAGTAGTTTGAACGTGGTTTTAAACTAGAGCTTATTCTGTCTTTTTCATTCAAATGTAATGTTTCCACAGAATAGAAGCGGCAAAGTGAGTGCTTACATACAAGCTTAATCAAGCAGTTTTATTAATCGACCTGATAATAATATATTTGTATACATGCATAAGATTATGCTCATTACAATCGTCGTAAACTAGGAAACCCGTTTTTAATTACACGCTAACTCAAAGCAGACACATTGAATTTATCTTGTCCTGACGGTCCTGGATCATATTTAATTTCTTTATTATCCGATAAAGTTTATCGAGATTAATTAATTATTGTTAAATAAGCATAGCATTAGTTCGGTGTGTAAAACACTGTTTTGATAGTATTTTGTATCTTTTTATCCTTAATATTAAACTATTTTCAACAACCAGGTTTGATGATTTCTTTTTTATTTTTTATTTTTTATATGCTATAATTTTTTAATATACTTCTTTAGAGGTCATGCCAGATCTAATGCTGAGACACCAATTATCACTGATATTGCATGTCAGCGCGAAAGCGGTGCTCTACTGGCGGAAATTTATATACAGTATTTATGTACCTCATAGTTTTATAGCCTTGTAAACAAGATAACTTTCGAAAAATATTTTTTTAAACATTTTTAATGTCTTCAATAAACTTGTGGAAAGACAATCAAAGCCTAATATTTGTCGTTGCAAGTAAAATTACTAATTTATTAATTAATTTTTCTGACATACAAGCAGCCTTGTATTATTTTACAAATACAGCTTCCAGATACTACATACTTCCAGATACAAAAAAATTCAATTCTTATAGGAACTAAGTAGTTGGTGGTAAAGTAATTTTAAATGATAATGATGATGATGATTATGGTGATGATGGTTGCGGTGATAGTGATGGTGGTGATGACTATAATAATATATAGTATATACATTAATACGAATGGTAAGGCATATGCTCGTATGGATTTTCGAAACTACATATTTTTAAACAAATGAAAAAATATATCAAGGACTAGTTAACACCCGCCTGCTTCTTTGGCTATAGATAGTAAAACATATGGTCAACCATTCGCACGATTGCGTGGTCTCACTGTGCACTAATTTTCTTTAAGTTTGTTAAGCTGTTTATAAGTTACAACGGGACAGACAAGAACTTTCTAAAAAACAAAATTGATGTAAGTGAGTCATAAAATGGATATTTATTACGAAATTCGACAAATAACTACAGATTTATATCTAGTGGTTTAGATTGCCATACTTTTGGATTTAAAATGTACACTATCGCCCTATGCCATGATCATATTTCAAAATTTTCATAAATAAATAAAAAATGTTACACATTTAGCGAAATTATTAAAAATGTTTGCTTAAAACAGTTGAAGATTTAAGTTAAAAAATTAATAATAAACCTATTATTTATATGTGCTATTTACTAATAGGTTTGAAGTCGGTGCCAAGCCTTAAGCAAATAATAATGTTTTAATTACTTAAATGAATACGAGCAAATTAATACAATGAAATTCCTACTTTAAAGATTAAGATACGTAAATAAACCTAATAAAGAGCAATTAAGTTTTAATACGACAAACAGCTTCAATCAATACGAAGAATACTGAAAGAAAATAATTACAAAAATGTGAATTCCTAAACTAAATGGTCATGTGAATTAATGTAGAATTATCAATTAAGCTAAAAGGCATCAAAATTTTTAATTTTAAATTGACACCATATAATAGTAGAAAATGTTGGTAGCTTAATTAATTTTTAACATCTTGTAACAGCCATATTCTTGCAAATAACTATTTTCTTTCTTTCTTTCAAAAATTTTATGTACTTATTCAAGACTTTCGTCAACGATGTCTGCCCGCGTGTGTCTGCCGGTGTAAGTATTAAATTGGCTTGGCATCGACTTCAAACCTATTAGTAAATAGCACATATAAATAATAGGTAGTATTTAATTAATATTAAATATTTACTATTTTTTAGTTTTTAGTTTTTGAAGTCGGTTTTTTTAACGTAGTTATTTTTATTTTCTTCAATTGTACAAATATGTCGAGTGTATGACGTGAGTATATGATAGCTAGGGTCATTGTATATCCATGAAAAAAAGGTCAGCGCCGGCCATCAGCGGCAGCGCGAGTAATCATTCGGTAAAAAATATATATTTTGAATGATTTTTTTTGCTATTTAAAATAAATTCAAAGTATATTTTTAGTCTCATTTGGCTGTTTTGACATTCTTTTTAGTTAAATATATATGTAGTTTTAATAGCGCGTAGGTACTTACAACTAGTAATTCTGATAGAGATTTAGTTGTTATTGCATGTTATCGGTAGCACCTGTATTGTGGTTGATGACTCATTTGTTTGTGCTCTCGGCTAAGCGCATAACAAACAAGTCACCGAAAATGCTTGTCTCTGATTGGCTGTTATTTTTTTAACTACCTGCACGTTATTTTTTGTTGAATAAATATTGTAATAAGTTTCAGGTTATACTAATTTTGTTAATGATAGGTAAAATATTTTAAATTTGTACGGGCAAGTCGTTGATAATTATCTACATAATCAAGCGTATGTATTTTACAGTTACTTATAAGTTATCGTCCTTATGATCAAGAAACAGTGAAGTAATTGTAGCCCTAAAAAAGGGCTGTTTGTCATATTCCTAGCCCTGATGGGCTTTTGTGGGAATAATGTAAAGCTGAATCATATTATTTCTTGTTCCAGAAGTGGGTCCGGCAAATTTTCGGACTCTGCTATGAGGCATTCTTCTTCTTCCGCAATCTCACTGTCATAGGGAGGCCCAGTAATCTGTAACAACTGAATTGCTTCAGGCAACCACTCACTATGAACCTGTTTCGTTAGTTTAGGCCTTATGTAGGATATATGGGGATCAGAGCTTATTAAAAGTCCATGGATGATGTCTTCGTTTGTTGCTATTCTACCCGTTTTACGAGTGTGCCTCTCCCTGACGTTTCTGAAGTCCTTATTACGAGCTTTCGAAGCTTCTTCAGATAAGATACCTCAAACAAATAAGTACATACAAAACGCAATCGAGTCAAACAATAAATCAAAATATATTTATTTTTTACTTACCGATTGGCAAAACACCGGTAAGTTTTGCCACTCGACAAAACTTACCGGTTACCGGTAACTTACCATTATATTTACTCAATTTACCGATTGAGTAAATATAATGGAAGTTATATTTACTCAATCGGTAAATATAACTTCCAGATTTATTTACCGATTGAGTACAAAATCTAATCAGCTCTTTTCCTCAAAAAACTGCTTCCAATGCTTAAATTGCATCCAAATCTGTTTATATGTTCAGGAGTTATCGTGAACGAAAAATTTTGAAAAAGCGTTTTTACAATAAAACTTCAAATTTTTCAAGCAATAATTTTTTGATCTTCTACGTTATTTTAGTATCAAAAAGAAATTACGTTGGATGCTGTTTCAAAAATTAAAATCGATTCAAATTTTCAAATATTAAAATTACGCTGTTTACAGGAAACTTACTTCGTATTTTTAAAATAACTTTCAGGCTAATTTACCGATTTATTTTAAAATCATTTGCCTAAAAGACTGCGTCAAATAATGTAAAATGGATTAAAATCGGTTGGTTCTTTCGGTATTAATCAATGACGAAAATTTTTGAAAAAGTTTTTTTAAATATTTCTTAGATATTTTCTACCTAATTAAAAAAAAACTATTTAGAGCTCAAAACTTGCGTTGAATGTTATTCGAAAAATCGAAGTCGGTCATCATTTCGAAAAAATATACAGCTTTTCGAACACTGAATAACTATTATTTTTTTTAAAAAAACTTTAGATTTTTGAACTCTTTGATCTCAAAATTCTATGCTTAGGCGCATTTTTTTCTTTGAGCTTAAAATACCTCAATTTAGCGGGAAATTTCAGGGATGACCTGCAGGGTTAACCAGCTTACAGATTTTTAATACAGTTACATTAGTTGGTTAGATAGGTGTGTTACATATATAACAATCCTAATAGATAGGTATTATTTATTTAGTTTAGTGGTATATTTCGGTATATATAATCTTGTCATAGGTAGATTTAGGATAGGTGTTACAAGTTTCTTTTATAACTACGTTAGTTTGTTCGATAGGTATATAACCGAGAGGTATTTTTAATCTTACGTGTTTTACTTTAATTTTGATACTAATAAAAATAACTACGTTAAAAAAACCGACTTCAAAAACTAAAAACTAAAAAATATTAAATATTTAATATTAATTAAATACTACCTATTATTTATATGTGCTATTTACTAATAGGTTTGAAGTCGGTGCCAAGCCAATTTAATACTTACACCGGCAGACACACGCGGGCAGACATCGTTGACGAAAGTCTTGAATAAGTACATAAAATTTTTGAAAGAAAGAAAGAAAATAGTTATTTGCAAGAATATGGCTGTTACAAGTTGTTAAAAATTAATTAAGCTACCAACATTTTCTACTATTATATGGTGTCAATTTGAAATTGAAAATTTTGATGCCTTTTAGCTTAATTGATAATTCTACATTAATTCTCATGACCATTTAGTTTAGGAATTCTGTTGAACACATTTTTGTAATTATTTTTTTTTCAGTATTCTTCGTATTGATTGAAGCTGCTTGTAATATTAAGACTTAATTGCTCTTTATTAGGTTTATTTACGTATCTTAATCTTTAAAGTAGGAATTTTATTGTATTAATTTGCTCGTATTCATTTAAGTAATTAAAACATTATTATTTGCTTAAGGCTTGGCACCGACTTCAAACCTATTAGTAAATAGCACATATAAATAATAGGTAGTATTTAATTAATAAATAATAAATAAAAAAAGTATTAATTTTTGGTGTATTGTTGTATTGTCAACTTATTTTGGGTAGAGCTACAACAGGTGCTGCGCGCCTTAACAAATATAGATCTCAAGAAACGGGAACGAATAAAATAGTAGGGGAGCCCAAGAGGGGATTTTGGTATTTACTCGAGTGCGGCAGATTACCATAGGAGGGGGTACCTCGCATACTGTTCACCAAATATAAGCCCTTTCTATAGAGGGGGATAACTATGGCAGAAAAAAAAACAAAAGATAACTTCGGCTTGTGGAAATTGTCAGATTATATTTTTTTCGTAATTCTTACGTCATTTCCTCCATAATAAAAGAAAATTCAGACGCGCTCGAGAATGTCAAGACAACGTTTTCTTTGCAAATTTGTTACCCTCCCACTACCTTACGTACACTGGAATCGTCAGATTTTCTAAATTTTAGCGGCAATTAACCCACCATACCCTAATCTAACGCGCGTCAGTGTTTCCATGACATTGATTTTTTTAAACATTTTTTTATATGTAGATTTTTTCCCCACCATTGAAAGGAAAAACATTATATAACCTTTTATTTTTCCTATAATTTAGTCTACAAAATCCAATAGGTCCCTACGACGCTCGAGTAACTACCTATTTAGCATCTTGGTCTCCCCTAATGAAACAAAAGTAGTCGTCTCCGTAAAATGCTCTTCGTAACACAATGTCACGTTCTTGTGAGACTATTAAAGATCGTGAAAAATGTTTGTTGGCCATGAAAGCATAAGATGCATGAAATCACGTTTACGTCAAGAAACTTTTGAACAATATAATTCTAGATCCAAGAGCGTCTAGCGAATAGGTCTTTTGAGAAGAGAGCTAATAGACTTGATCTCATTAATAAGCCTCTATAGAACGAGTCTACCGAGCAGAATGCTCATAGAATTGGTCTCCATTAAGGAGCGTTTATCTAAGTAGTCCGCCAAGCAGAGAGCTCATAGATTAGAAGTGATACGAAAGCTGCTCAGCAACGTGAGAACCGGCTAGCGGCAGCACGTAAGACGTCACAAGGACTTCGTTCAATGACTGAGTGTAATTTTATAACCACCATAAGTCAATACGCTGAAGTGGCATGTACAATCTGTAAGCAATTATTATATCAAAAACAACAGACGTCATTAGTCACAGCACATTTTAATTTCCTTCCAGAGCAGCTACCGTTGCTCGACTACCATAAAAAAAGTTCCTTCACAGGCCTACTGTAACAACGTGGAAGTTATATCTTTACCTCCTGAACTGATCGACTTGACAGACGTAGAACGAAGACTTTTGTCAAGAGTATTTTCTTTTCTTTTATAACTAGTTACCAACCGCACCAAAATGCTCGTCAACACGAATCAGATAAGCCCAAACTCGATAGAGTTGTGTCGTTTAATTACTGAGTTCCTATGGCCACCTTCTGGCTTTATCATTGGACCTTGGAGGATCCTAGTTGCCACCAAGCACCATAGTGCTCGTCAACACGAATCAAACGAGCCCAAACTCGATAGAGTTTTGTCATTTAATTACTGAGCTCCTATGGCCAGCTTCTGGTTTCATCATCGAACCTTGCAGGATCATAGTTACCACCAAGGACCATAGTGCTCGTCAACATGAATCAAACGAGCCCAAACTCGATAGAGTTGTGTCATTTAATTACTGAGCTCCTATGGCCAACTTCTGGCTTCATCATCGGACCTTGGAGGATCCTAGTTACCACCAATCACCTAAGTGCTCGTCAACACAAATCATACGAGCCCAAACTCAATAGAGTTGTGTCACTTAATTACTGGGCTCCTATGGCTACCTTCCGGTTTCATCATCGGACCTTGGAGGATACTAGTTACTACCAAGCACCTAAATGCTCGTCAACACAAATCAAACGAGCCCAAACTCGATAGAGTTGTGTCATTTAATTACTGAGCTCCTATGGCCACCTTTTGGCTTCATCATCGGACCTTGGAGGATCCTAGTTACGACCAAGCACCATAGTGCTCGTCAACACGAATCAAACGAGACCAAACTCGATGGAGTTGTGTCATTTAATTACTAATCTCCTATGGCCACCTTCCGCCTTCATCATCGGACCCTGGAGGATCCTAGTTACTACCAGGTACCAAAGTGCTCGTCAACACGAATCAGACGAGCCCAAACTCGATAGAATCTTGTCATTCACCGATTTTTTACCATTTAATTACTGAGTTCCTGTATTCACCTTCCGATTCCATCATCAGATCAGCTCTATGCCATAATAAGTTTTCATTGTCATCCAATTTACATATGTATACAAAATTTCAGCTCAATCGGTAACCGGGAAGTGGATCAAATTTACTTGCGAGATTTGAATTCAGACATCGCGATAGGTAAAATTACTAAAAAAATGCTTATAAAATAAAAACTACTGGTCCTACCTGAATCAAATTTTTATGGGACCAATTCGAAACCATTTCGCATCAAACAAAAAAAGAACCACGTAAATCCGTTCAGAAACTTGTGAGAAATCGGTGTACATACATTAAAAAAAACCTCCTCCTTTTTTGAAGTCGGTTAAAAAGAAGTTGGAATTTGTCTGTATCTATGTCATTACTTGGTAACTATTACTAAGTGTTATTTTGATGTTAATAAAACTTGTATTAATGATAATTTTAAGTTAGCTGTCTTGTCACTACTATCTTTGAAATATCAACTATCATTACAATAAAAGTTACAGGACAAGTAGCGTGATTTGACGTAGATAATTTGTATATATAAATTAAAAAACGCTGATGATGCTCTAATAAAACAAGTAAATTATAGTTGTAAAGCAGTACAAGCAACTTATATGATTATGATGATATATACAACTTATATGATTTTCTTAAACTCTTCCTGCTTTAAAATCGAGTTGTACTTCCGTCCAAAAACGTTATCCCAGTCTTAACAGTTACAATGCTAAGATTGCTTATCGTGCAATTATCTGTACTAGACTACACTCAAGATAATTTCATCAGTATCATTGTATCACAAAAACAATTAACAAAGCTTTGTCATACTTTAAAAAACATGCATCATTAAATAATTATTAAAATTTTAAAGTGGACGAAGTTTATGAATAAGATTTTTCTATCGAATAAGCAAGTAGGAGTACGGCAGAACACGAAGAGAGAGGTCCTTAATTGCGTTTAAAAATAAAAGGCACCAGAGAAGCGGTCGATTCCGGCTATTGAATAACATTTTGTAAATTAAAATGACCAATGATGATGGGTAATTCCTATAACTATGTTAATAGCGCCTGCCTTTACCAAAATATAATCTTTAATCTGGATGCAAATCATGCTAATACGTTCCGATTATAAAGAGCTATAATTTCGACATTATATTGTCCAACAGCCTGTTTTACATTAAAAATAAAAGGTAAGCAATCAAGTAATTTGTTTGCCGACCTACTAAGAACGTGATCGTGTTTAGGTTTTGATCATTTGCGTGAGAATAGTATGCAACTATTTTATGGTTCTATATTGTTTTGTAACTGCTTTACTTTCTTGTCTTTATATATGACAAAGACAAAGATCGCTCTGAATCAATCTAAATTCCGAAAATTTTACATAGGCTTTATCTCACCCAAAAGAAAGCGAGAATGAGACTGAAATTCGAAGTTATACATAGCAAGAACAATTTAGTCTGAACTTTTTGTATAGGAAATATCACACACAATAAGAAGCGAATATAAGGCCGAAATTCGCAGTTGTTCTAAGCTAAAATATTCTAGACTCTGAACTTTTTGTATAGAAAATATTTTGATCACTAGGAAGCGATGAAGCTGAATTACGAAGTTATATATTACTAAAATAATCGTATGTAGATTCTGAGTTTTATATAGGAAATGTCTCATTCAATTGAAACCGAATATGAGGCCGAAGTAAGTAAACGAGCTAGAAAAAACGTAATGAAAATACTTAAGTTTTGCCTTAAAAATACCTAAGTTGTAATCCCCAAAAATACGATTCTGGGGATGAAATACACACTGCTACAAAGGACGAATGAAATTGCTTAGTCCTAGTGCAAGGAGTATCAATCAAGCTAAGACGGCTCTTGCCCGCTTAAACAACATGTGATATGAGACATGAGTGATAAACACAACGATCCTGAAAGTCGTCTGCCGGTCCGGAAAGATCCGGCTGCCAAAAAAAAATTAGTTTAGGATATCTCCGCGTTAAAGTATGCTTATGACATGTACCAAACAGAAAATTATTTGTCGTTAAATTACCTGCAGATGTTAATAAATGGAATATTTATTTCCTTTTTATTTTTTTTAAATCTAAAATAAAATTTTGGGAAGCGCTCATTAAGCCGCCAAACAACAGAAATTTATCAAATTTTGTAACTGAACTCATTTTTCAAAAACATGTTTTCCATTATTTTTTTATTTTAACCTCAGAAAATTCTGAAGCTTATAACTACTCTGAAACTCATTTTTTGGAAAATGAAAAAATACTATCTCTTTGTTTCACAAAAAATCTAAAGATGGTTTTTGTTTTGGATTTTGAAAATTTTCAATAATTTATTAAATTATCCTAATGTTTGATTTTCTTGAAAAATTTGACTTGGGATACAAAGTTCAATATTTGGCATGAATAACTGTAATTTGGCATGAATATACAATATGTACATTCATGCCAAATTACAGCTAGTTAGTACTAAAGATCTCAGAGCTACACCACAGAATACTAGAGACTTAGTCTCCAGTATTCTATGGCTACACTGCGGAGGGACGGACTGACTGACGGACGGATATAGTGAACAGATAAGGGTTCCTAGTTTACTTCAGAACCCTTTAGGGTTCTGAAGTAAACTAGGAACCCTTATCTGCATAAAACTATGAAGCTTTCCAGGCCTGTAGCATAAAACTATGAAGCTTTCCAGGCCTGTAGCATAAAATTATGAAACTTTCCATGCTTTTTCTGAAACGTATTTAGTAAAATACTAATACCTGCTACCCTTTCCCTACTGCACTATTTCAACAACGGCACTTAAATCTTTATAGATCAACGGAAATACCGCATCTCGTCTTAATATTCTGACACGCAGAGGGAATCTGCGATACGAGGTGTTGTTGGGCTTACAATTTGCAATTTACTACAAGACCATAATATAGTAGTCTGTCCAGTGAAATCGAACTTTTATAGAAACTTGACAGCTGTCCTGATGTGAGGTCAGCAAAATGTACTTCTAGAATTCGCGCAGACAAAGATACCATCTTTGTCAAACAATATGCTAAGACAAAATCGTGAACAGACTTTCTCACGTTTAACTGTCGTGTCCAAAATCATTATTTTTGTTGATATTATTGAGAGCGTTTAAATTAATTTCGCGCAATAAAACAATGAGGTGTTCAAGAGGTAGATCGGGATCTCGTACCATCCCATCTCATTAAAAAGTCGAAGAGGCAATTTAAGTGTATTATTACCTATGTATTAAATCCTATCGATTGTTAAAGTAGGTAGATCAGAAAAATATTTTTTCTTATTATTTAGACAACCGGTTGTGAAAGTGTAAAAGTGATCGGTAATAGTTGTGTAACAAGAATATAGTATCTTTTTTTGGCAACTGGTTGCGCCACAGGATTATTTGTTCATTTTTCGCAACCGGTTACGAAACTCAGTTGCGATGGCGGCCAGCGGAGAGCCATCCCCTTATTTGCTATTTAATGATATAATATTGCAATATTGTAAAAAATATATGATATGAAAAAAGACAAGTCCGCTGAGTTTCTTCCGCCGGATATTCTCAGTATGATACCTGATCGGAAACGCGGCCAGCGTTTCCGATCAGGTAGTAGTTTTAAAAAAATATGTTGACGTGTCAAAATAACTTTTAAAAAGTTTTATTGAATAAAGTACTTCTGATTTCTGATTTCTATAAAAAATAAATAAAAGAAAAGCGTGCAAAAGGTAAACTTTGCTGGTTAAAATACATGTTTTGGGTTTTATTCGCAAATGTTACCGCGCAGTAGCGAAATAACTGCGAACGCTCTGCCAACTCGCAGGCCTGGTATCGTCATTTGATGAAATTATATTTTTTCGCGATTCCAATCTGCCAAAAGGACCTTCCCAAAATTCGTCGCCTGCTCCTAGAACAATACCGTAGTCGTAATATCTTCTCGGATTCCTATGTCAGTCTCTGAATACCTACATCTTGTAGTAGTAACTATTTTTAATAGGGTTACCACCTTACTTTACCGCAAGATTTTTTTAAGCTCAGTGTGGTACCAATAAGTGCATGCGGTAAACTTATGCATGTGGCATTTCAGGTAGCCATAACAGAAGACTATAAACATTTTTGATGTCTATAGGCGAAAGCTATTTCTTTTCATTGTATCCTTTTTGGCTTTCAAAGATGTTTATATCATATAAACAATAAAACATCGAGTACCTATATAAACACAAAACCGTTTCGCTGGGCGTACCTACTTTGTTGTTGACTTATGATAGATAGGTATGTAAATTGTATATGTATAATATATAGGCTCAAGTCGTTGTGATATAATAAATAATAAATAAATAAATATTCACGGGACAAATTACACTTATTGATCTAGCCCCAAAGTAAATTATTTGCTTGTGTCATGGGTGTTAGCAACGATACTAATACATAGAAATACATATATAAATACTTTTACATACATAATATACACCCAAACCCGGAAATAAAAACATTTATGCTCATCACACAAATGCTTGTCCCGGTCGGGGATCGAACCCGAGCCTTGTTGATTGCGTAGTCAGGGTCGCTAACCACTCGACTAACGGGGCGGATATTAATAGTATATATAAGTAAAAGTAATTTTATTGTTAAGTCTCTGGTTGAATGTCGGCCACAGGAAATCGCTGGTACATACGTAGTCTTGGCCTAAATATTGTTACAAAGACAAACAAACAGTTTTTCTATTGCACGTAACATTTATTACTATTACAGAGTGTTAGTTAAATACATTAATGTAAAACCATTAAAAATATATAAATCTTAACCGATTTTGATGAAATTTGCCATCAAAATTATTGAAGATACTGGCTCAAACAAAGGCTGATTTTTCAAATCAAACCTTAAGATGTTTAAACTGCTGTCACATGCGACATGTTAATCTACTTAATGGTGAAGCTGCGCGGTTCAGTTAATTAACTGAACCGCGCAGCTTCAATAAATGTATATATTTTATAACATTTTTACTTTCAGTTTTCATCGAAATTGTAGACCAGATCTCGTACTTTTTAGCTACTGATAACCCTATGTTTTATCCGTAGACGCAGACAGGGAAAGTAAAGGTGATATTAAAATATTTTCAGACTGCCATGCACTGGGCCTGCAAGCGTGGCGACGAAAACTTGGTAAAACTTCTTGCTGGAATACATCGGAATGTCGTGAACGAACGATCCGTGAGTAAATATCTATCTAATATTATAATATTTGCTGCATGTTTTCACATTTCAATGCAACATTTTTAAAAATATTGATTTGAATGCTAACTACTTATAATTTAATTGAAATGAGACTTAAAACTGTGTACCTTCGTGTTGGTCTAGCCCAGGGGTCGCCATATGGCGGACCGCGGTCCGCATCCGAACTGCCTACCTATTTTGTGCGGAACAATACAAAATATTTTACATATTATGGAACTTTTTCAAAGATTAACTTTATTTAAAATAAGCAGACTCACCGATGAACTCCAAGTTTTAGTGACAATAGCCTGCACGAACTTTAATCCAAACTTCGGATGGATAGTCCAAGACAAAAAATGTCAATTTTTAATTAATATTGAAAAAAAAAAAACTTTGTACTTTCTTTTATGCATAACGTGTTTATTATTTTATAAAATGATGTTCCGGAACCCATTTATTTTATCTGATAATTGATATTGCCCCCCCCCCCCCCCCTATGCCATCTAACCCCGGTTTGACTTGTTCCGGACCACGGCAGTCATGTTATTTAAAAAAGGACCCCTCATGAAAGTAATTGGTGACCCGTGGTCTAGCCCTTTGAAGAATAGAGTATATTAAGTGGTAGAGTTCCGCAACTTCTCGCTCGGGCTGGTATTAAGACGCTGGGTCTTACCTATTCCTGACGTAATAACGTTGACGTCAGGCTTGTCACTGCCGTGTTCCGGTTTGCATGGTAAGGTAGCCGGTAAAATTATGCATGTGGCGTTACCATTTCATACCATACCATACCATATCGATAACAACGCTCCATTCACATATTTGATGTTTATAGGCAATGGTTTCTCTTTCCATCAGGTGAGGCATCTGTTTGTTAGCTATGATATATTAAATATTTAAGAGGCCAACGATCGTGCTAGTTTCCACCTCATTTTTTAATTAAAATTTAAGTATTTAAAAAAAATTGAAACTTTTTGCGCTATAAATCGCAAACAAGTTGTACTAAATTGAAATAATTATAACATCCTTTGAAAACACGTCTTAAATTATGTTCAAGTGTCGGTAAATATATTATGTACGCTGATAATGATCATCAAACACTAAAATAATTACATACATACATCCCATACATTAACTTGATTTACTTCATGTCTACATTCATAACTCTCTTTATACAAATACGCTTGTTTCAAAGACTCTTGACAACACCCTCGTACAGCCACTGGCGGCTCTAGAACATACGTGGACGTCGGCGATATCAGGTTTGCGAGGCCTCTTTTATTTCCAGTGAAAAAACACGTACCTCAAATTACATGAGTTGAATTATAAAGAATTATATTATTGCTAATCAAGTTATGACAAAAATTGTTCACAAAAATATAAATTAAAATAGGTTAACTTTTCGGCTTTTAGCCTCACTGATTTTTTTCAGGATTGTGTCATAGCTAAGAGTAGCTACCATTACAGCTTCAATTGACAAAAAGGCTAATGCAATTGACAGATAAACTTAAAACCTAGACTAGGCTAAGTTTGTGAAGGCACAGGCGCGAGGCCATCGGTGTTTGTCGGCGACTAACGCCGCCACTGCGGACAACACCCGATCAGTTTGATCATGATGGTTTGCACGTCATGCCAGTCTTGGTCTCCCGGTACCGGCTACGTCCATTACTTACGTATTGCATTTGTTTTGTTAATCCATTCATCTGCCATTACTTCAACACGCTCTTGCAAATTTTTACACCTCTATTTTGCTCCTTGCTTATTGTTTATTTCTCTTTATTTTTATATTCTCTTGTAAACCCAACCTCACCTTCAACACTGTATTACAAATTTTGCATAACGCTCTCATTTCGACTGCGCTAAATTTGCTTTCATGCCCTTTCTGAGATACCCAGATCTTGCCTCCATTATTGCAAGCACAGAATTATGCTGAGCAAGACGGTTACCCTGGCTGAAGTTGTGCTTTGAAGTTGTTGTCCTGTCGCTCCATACTCTCTGTTCTTGCACAGTCAAAATTTACATTTTTTCAGATCTTTCCCCCGTGCTGGTAAGGGCTCTTTTGAAGAATAGACTAATTGCCGTTCTGCCAGGCAGGTCGTAGAGGGCGACCGATTGGCTATACGTATCACTACCATCGTGAAAATAAATTTTATGTATATTATCTACCGATGCTTTTATCAAATTGATGATTTAAACTTTGGTTGTAAAATTCAAAAAATTTCAACGTTCTCTTTATATGAGTGGGCCACATTGTGTTAAACGTTTAAAAGCATGTAAAATGCATGTAAAAGTTTCCTTTTTTACTATTAAATAACAAAAATGGCAAATAAAGGGAACTTTTTATTTCGCCTGCTCCCCTTATACCCGAAATTTATAGCGTTGCAATGAGCGCTGGACTATGAACTGAAAGCACAAAATAAACTGTTTGGTGACCCTTAACGAGTTTAATTAATAGAAGCCTGGGGTCGATTCGTTGTAAGCGGAAAATCCGATGAAATTAGTAAGGCAAAATTTTTCCATTTGGCTATAAAGTTTAGTTTGACAACATGCGTAATTTTGGATTCGTTTGACTTTTCTAAAACGAAGAGGATATATTTTCACAGCGTAGATATGTTTCATTATTTTCTTCATTCTTTAGTATGTTTATAGTATGTACTATTATTAGTATCGTTAAAAGGTTCTCTGGGCATATTTTATAAAGATTAGCTCAGAAGCATTTCATCGCGATTTTATTTATTTATCTTATACTAGCTGTTACCTGTATAGATTACAGCTGTATAGATTATAATAGCTAACATGCAGTTAATTCTCCTGGTGGAAAGAGGTTACTCTACAGGCTATGCCTTTAAATGCAAAAAATGTTAATAGTGCGATGCCATCTAGGTATATGACAGGGATGTTATGTCACGTGCTTAATTTTATCTGCTACTTTTCCCTCCAAACCGAGCATGAAAAATACGACGCTAATATGACAAAAAACGTTTAGGCGCTGGTACAAAACTCGGGCGAGAAGTTCTAGAAGTCTACCACCTAGTAGTCACAATAGTAGCCTTCGTTCACCCGAAGATATTAGCGCTCTAAAACCCTTTGACGTACCTCCAACCGCGCTATAAGGCACACATAGTCCGAATGTTTACGACGATAGCCGATTAGATCACAATAGCCGGTCACATCTGCATGTACCGCGATAAACTAATTAAAATGAAAGACTTATAGCTA
The DNA here is from genome assembly GCA_036924255.1 of Apodemia mormo. Classification (NCBI taxonomy): domain Eukaryota; kingdom Metazoa; phylum Arthropoda; class Insecta; order Lepidoptera; family Riodinidae; genus Apodemia; species Apodemia mormo. The sequence goes on along the minus strand of JAUPFN010000004.1, from coordinate 25,489,834 downwards.
GTTGCACCAACCTTGTCTTAGCTTAAGACTTAGTGACATGCTGTCACATTCTTTTCAGTTAAGATAAGAAGTGACAGCATACTACTTAGGATTTTCCTAAGTTAAGACATAGTTGGTGCAATTGGCCATTAGTCGTTTATAACGGTTTATGTATGATGTAAATGACAAAAATTAAATGTTTTATAAAAAAACGGGCCAAGTGCGAGTAGGACTCGCGCACGAAGGATTCCGTATCATCATCTATAAAAACGGCAAAAAATCACCTTTGTTGTATGGGAGCCCCGCTGTTTGCCCGCTGGCCCGCTGGGCCTTTGGCCCGCCGGTTCCATCACTATAACTCTTCAGCGGTACGGACCAGCGGCGCCACATAGTTATTTTATTTTAATTTAATTATTTATTTTCAAAATGAACATGTAATACAATATTCTGTGGATATTTCAAGCACAGTATACTGGAGACTAATAGTAGTCAATCTACATACATGTGATATTCGAGCAAAGCACACATAGACACCTCTCACGGACGCGATATCTCGGAATGGTTCGGGACTGTTTGTTCCGCACTAGTCCGAGATATCGCGTCCGTGAGAGGTGTCTATGTGCGCTATGTTCGAATATTACTTGTATTTAACATTGACTTCTGTTAGTCTCATTCTGTTTCAAGCGTCTACCAGTTGTCGTTATTAAGATTTAGCAATAAATTGTAAAAAAGAACAGTTTTGTGGTATGGGAGCTCTTCTGGAATATTTATTCTGTTTTTTATTACATGATATTTGTTATAGCGGCAACAGAAATACAACCTCTGTGAAAATTTCGACAACCGGACAGATATACAGATGGCCGAACAGCGAAGTCTTAGTAATAGGGTCCCGTTTTACCCTTCGGGTACGGAACCCTAAAATCGTTTCATTGGTCTAGTGATAGCAGTGTTGGTATTTGGTAATGTCACACACGCATTAAGTCTGGATCCCAATTCTTTAATTGTAAAAAATACATTTATAAATATTCTATACTAATTGACCTGGCAAACGTTGTTCTGCCTTTTTAACTACTCTTATTTTTTTCTATATTTTCTTACCTTTTAAACCTTCCCTGGACTTCAGCAATTAATTTAAAACCAAAATTAGCCAAATCGGTTCAGCCGTTCTCGAGTTTTAGCGAGACTAACGTACAGCAATTGATTTTTATATATATAGATAGTAGTGCTTTAATAAATTAAAAAGTCATGAACCGGTTCTCTTGCGATGTAGGTTGAGTGAACCGAACTTCATAGGAAGAATCTGTGTGAGGTTTATCACGGTTGGCCGATTTCCTAGTTTAAAAAGTCGGTAATCTCCTCGGATCGCTCTCCAAATAGATGGTTTATTTGAAAATCAAATAAATCACTTATTTGGTTGGTTACTGGAGGTTCAAATTAGATTTATTAACAGTAGTTTGAACGTCATGGGCAAGGATACATAATGTTATCATTAATGTATGAGAAATTTCCTTTTTCATTCCAATGCATATTTCAGAACAAGCGTAGGTATATATTTTGGACAGTCTACGTTCATAGACAGGTTGACAAGTAAATAACGACCTATTGAAAGAAATGATAAGTACTTTACTCAATAAAACTTTTTACAGGTTATTTTGACACGTCAACATATTTTTTTAAACTACTACCGGATCGGAAACGTGGCCACACACTGAGAAGATCTGGCGGAAGAAACTCAGCGGGCTTGTATTTTTTCATATCATTTATTTTTTTACAATATCACAGTATTACAAAAAATATATATGAGATCGGTATGAGGAGCAATTAATCCTTTTTCCTAAGGCTTTTTTGTCTTCTAAAAAATTTGAAATTTTACAGTATTTTTTTTACACAGTTTTGTTTTGACACATTTTTTAAATTTATTGACATTGCCCCATAAAAGAGTTACGTACCTACTTGTTCTATGGAGACGAGATGCATGCACAACAAGATTGTTTTTGTTCCTTATATTTAGTGAGTGTACGTCACAATTTTTTTTAAACAAGCAAATATTTTTACGAACGTACATCAAGTTCTCAAATATATATTGAGATATAACAGTTAGAATATTGATTTCCTTGAATTGTTCTCTCAAAGACACAATTAATGGTCATATGTAACCAATGAAAGTATTCTTAAGAGAATATTGCATAACTACATTGTAAACCTTACCGAATCTATATTCTAGTGTAGTAATATTCAAAAAGTATGGTCACTTGTCTCAAGTTAACCAAATCGCTGTTTGCAAACAACTAGCTTCGATTTTATTGGATAACTAGGTCAACATTTAAGTGCATAGTTATTAACAATAAGTTATTTATTTCGATGTTATTACCTAAATAGTTAAGATACAGACACACACAGACATAAACGCACACACACATACACAAACTTTCGTATAAATAACTTACAAACGTCGATACATTGATTTCGTCCTTTTGCAAAAGTAATTCTATCTCCGATTGTAAAAAAGCGACTTAGATATAAAAACGTCTAATTTACAGGTAATTACTTTCTATAGGCTGTAAACGATTCCACGAGGAGTTAATACAATCTCCTAGTAATCTGTTAAGAGTCGTAATCACGATTCTCGCTTCTTCCTTACGCACTAACTTAATGCCCAATGAAATTTACTTGCCGCAGACCATTTTGCCTGCTTTACGGTATCGTTAAAGTGTCATTACAATCTTTTTCATGTGGCGTTCGCTGTCGACGGATGCAGAATGGGGTGAGTCTTTTTATTGCTAAACTACTTGTGGATTCTATGGAAGGAGCGGTAAATTTATTCGCTTGTCACTCGCCATTTTAATGTTCCACTAATAAAATTATACTTTTACGAGCTATATCTGTGGAGTTATGTGAAATGTTCTAGAGTTACCTAGACGATTTCAATTTTCATAGAAAGCACTATTATTTTCGTTCCGAATTCTCACTTTCGTTTACAGCTGTCGCTTATGCAATATCTGGAGAGAACTCACGTGCTTTAATATCTGAAGGTTATTGAATATTTGGCGTGAAACGTGCAAAATAAAATATGGTGGTGTTATGTTACACTTCATATAGGTACGAATAATTTTATAGTATATTAGAATACGCTACATAGCGGTACTAATATGCGAAAAATAATAGCTAGTCAGAATCTTGTAAAAATACTAAGAGACGTGCATAGGCTAAACCGGTCACTATTGCCATGATCGTTAGGTGTCAGAGTTCCGCAACTTCGGACTGATTATAAAGTCATAGTGGCGTTTGTCAGCCGGTCCTGGCTTTTGAGACTTGCCGCATAAGAGGTAGATATTATATAAGGAGCCCACTCAAACCAGGTCCCAGCTCTTGCGACGTTAATGTAAACTAAATCAGATACGTTCATACAATAAAGATAAATGAAATAGACTGGAAAATATTATCTCATTGTAGTGTATACCATTATCTAGTTTGGGCTCCAAGCTTGTGGGGAACTACTGGGGCTCTTTCGCTCTAATCCGACACTGGAGTTCTATGACAAATATGCACGTAATAATTTGTCTTATCGAAAGAAGAGGTGCTAGCGGCGAGCATAGGCTACGTAGGTGACTGCCGCCGTGATGATTAGGTGTCGAAAGTTCTTTAACCGCATCCTTGCGACGAGTTGTAATATAGTTACGGAGCTCTTAACATCAACACTTCCGTGTGGACTCACATGTGATTCCTATACTTTACCGCTAAAAGAGATATTAAAGACGTACCCGGCTAACACCTAATATATACATAAGTGTGAGTGTTCTGCAGCAGTGCCATGTAAACTTGCACATGATTATTTCTGTCAGAAGAATTGTAGGTATACTTATTTGCTAATATTGACATACATGTGAGTGCAGAACTTTTACTGGATCGCGCGTTTGTCTCGCGACAGAAGTGCAACAGTATCGCGTTTGCGTCGCGACTGATTCAGGGCCCGTGGGCGAGGGCACACAGCTAGCGACCGCTTCGGGACTATATTGATGCGGACGCACGAAAGCATCGCTATAAAAATTCGTTGTGAGCTACTGGCCCGTGGCGCGTAGCCCTAAGAACTCTTGAACTGAACATTTTATTTTAAAACTGTTTCAGCCTGACAATAGGACTAAAACTGATTATATTATTTTGATTTTCAGGGATATACACCACTGCACATAGCCATGCAGTTTCGGCATGAAAACGTTTACAGGCTTCTAGTAGAAGTGTATGGTAAGTATTTACTAGCTTATTTAATGGATCCTTTTAAAATTTAGCCTTTGTTACTTTTTTATAGATGATTTTTTTAAGCTCGAGTGTTTGACCATGTCATTACAAATAATTAACCAAGTTATTTCTCTTAATAATAATAACATAGAAATATAAATCTACATCAGATATTAGACTAAATTTTTTGGCTCCTCCTCACAATGGTGGGCCATGATGCTCCATCATATGATCATCCAGCATCGCCGCATTTACTTACTGTTTACTGTTATGTTATGACCTTTATCGAAAATTGATGAAAGTGGATAGCGAGGTGATCGCGTCTGCGGAAATATTACTTAGCTCTTATAATCATTTACTTAATGTCTACACTCTACACCGTCTAGAATGTATTAATGACGACCAAAGAGTATACAATTACTACGTTGAGACAACTATGTACTGATTATTCGGCGATTGTGTGACGCGCGGACGCGCATGCAATCTTTGGTCATCATTTCTTTGATGTACTGACACCATGGCGATTGCGCTCGATCATGGCCCATGATGGCTAATCACAGACATTTATGCTCTCTATACTAACGTGCATCCCTTTAGTCGACCATCATGGCCCACTGTGTAGAGAGGCTATTACATTTAAGTCACATTTTCATGACTAGATTTAATCCGAGTCGAGTAATTAGTGGCTCTGACTACGCAATCGAATGGGTTCGGGTTCGATTCCCGACAGTTGTATTTCTATGTATTAATATCGTTGACTAAAATCGGCGCCAGACATAGTTTCAAACATTTGAACACTTGTTTGATTGCTACGTGTGGCACGAGAAAATATGTAAAGTTTGAAAACCAAAGTCCCGTGCCACACATATCAATCAAAAAAGTGTTCAAATGTTGCGAAGCTATTTCTGGCGCCATCTTAATATCCATATCACAAGCAAATAAGTTGCTTACCTTGGGGCTAGATCAATTTGTGTAATGTGTCAAGGAATATTTATTATTTATAATTATGTAAATGAAACAAGAGTCTTCGCAACTGGCGTGTTTGTATGAATGTAGAGGAGGAAAGACAAATCTGCAAAGACCGTGATATATGGCTGACCAAGGATTTATAACGTTATAATATTGATATGTTTGCGTCATCTTGATTATGGTATATGATATTATGACATTGTCTTCAAGCGCTAGTTCGCGAACCAATCACAAAACAGCATGAAACGCTGTGAGCCAATAAAGAACCAGCTAACATATCAAAATTATAACGTTTTAAATCCTTATATGGCACTCGGTTCTCTCGACCTCGTAAGGGATCCGTCGTGAAAATATATATGTAAATGTAAACGAAACAAGCCAGAAACAAGCCGAGTCTAATGAATCGTGACTTGTCTGTCTCTTCCGTAAATTGTTGTTTACGTTTATGGCAGCTGTTTTAGTCAATTTAAAAACTGCTACTTAGTGACATTTCGCAACAAAACAAGCATTTTTACACTCAATGGAAAATACGATTGACACTAAACGCCGAAGACAAATTCTATATTCGAAAACATGGCATTAATCATGTTTATAAAAAAATTTAAGGATAATGTATCCTTGACTAAGCGTTTTTGTACACTGCTTGTGTATCTAGGATTTATTATATCAATTACTACTCATAAGGAACAGCAAATGACTATGATTTTTACTTTCTGTTTGCCCAAAGGTTGACTGGAGGAGAATGCCAATAGGCATTATGTCCGCCTTTTGTACAAATTTATTTAAGATGTGCAATAAAGTTAAATAAATAAATATTTTTTTTATGAAATTTTTAGTCCACCCGCTTACGGATCCAGGAAGGGTCTCTATTCATGCTAAAATTATGAATGCGAAAGTCTATCTATCCGTATGTCTGTTACGTTTTTTTACGGCCCAACCACTGAACCGATTTTGATGAAATTTGGCATTAAGATAGTTGAAGATCGGGGGTCAAATATAGGCTTTTTTAAATGAACCCTTTAGAGTCTAGGAATAGGAGATGAGAGTGTATAAAATTTCTTATGATGTCTTGTTAAGAGGAAAGTCTCTACTAGCGACTTCGCCTGGTCAGCTAATTTTTTTATAAAAAACGTACGAAAACTGAATTTATAACAAAGACGGGATTACCTAGTGATATAATTGTAAACCAATAAGTACCTAGGTAACGTCGTGCAAAAAACAAAACTCATAAATGGAATTACATAAAATTAATCCATTCATGCGCAATGTGTAAAAATTGTATTTTAAATTAATGTAATAATTTGAGTAAGAGAAATTTTATTTGAGTAAGTAATTTTTATGTCATATGGTTTATATCCGTGTTAAGTCGGTTAGTTTAAAAATTTAAAAAAAAAACATGCGTAGATAATTGAACTTAGTAAGATGGAGGCTCCTAGCGGTCTAATTATAAATTAATAATGTAGATAGCTTCATCAAATACGAGCACTTATACGTCGAATACATTTACTTTCATTAAGTGTTTTAGCATATATTTAGATTTATTATTTAGTAATTTTTTGTCATTCGTAGAAATTTAATGAATAATAGTTAATACTATTTTCGATAGTAAGAAAATGGGCTTACAATTGAATGCGAAAAAACCAAGGTACTGGTATTTATACTACCCTTAGTATGATGTAAGAGTTGTGGTTGATGATGAAGTGTTGCAACAAGTAGACAAGTTTGTATATCTTGGATGTGCTTTTAGCAGGAATGGAAGGTACGCCGATGATATAGAAAGAAGAGTGTATGTGGGGAACCGAGTGACTGAAGCGTTAGTGAAACTAATTCACAGTATTGTCCTTAATCTGGGTGCCCGTCTTGCCCTGCTTAATTCTATGCTTGCCCCAAGCTATTGTATGGAAGTGAGAACTAGAGGAATGTTAATAAGGGCATGAAAGTAGAATCAGTCAAAATTAGAGCGTTACGAAAAGTCTGTTGTGTAACACTAATATGGTGTTCGTAATATCGAAGTAGGAGAAGGTTTGAGATTGAACGACAGTATCGCTGTAAAAATGAAAAATGGCATGTCCTGTTGGTTTGGATAAGTTGAAACATGACAGTTAAACCATTAACAAAAATGTAGATATACAATACGTATGTGGATGGATGTAAGTACTGAGGGACCAAGACTGACGTACCGTTGTCAAATTAGTCAAATGTTATCTGTAAGTAGTGTAAAGAGTCTCAAAAGCGGCGTCTTGACACGCGTTTTGTTTTATGAATGTGGAGGACGGAAGCAAGGGAATTATGTCTGGACCTTGATATTCGGCACTCAATCACACTTACCCCGTGTTGGTCCCGGGCTCCTTTGAAGAATAGGCCAACTGCCGTTCTACGAGGCAGGTCGTAAAGGGCGACCGAGCGGTTATGCGCGTCACTACCATCGTGACTACTAACTAGGTGGTAGAGTTCTGCATCGGCTCGACCGGGTCTGGTACCACCGCCTTACCTATTCCTGCCGCAATAGCGTCAATGGTAGTCACTGTCGTGTTCCGGTTTGGAGGGTAAGGTAGCCGGTAAACTTATGCGTGTGACATTAGACCTCGCCACAAGATAGCATATATAGTATATAGCAACGCACCATTAACATCTTTGGTGTATATAGGCGATGGTTGACTCTTTCCATAAGGAGATCCATCTTCTTGTTTGCTATCTTATGATATAAAAAAATATCTCTACCAGCCCTGTAAGGTATTTGGCATGAATATATGTATGTTTTATACTAAATTTTATGTCACACCTATCCGAAGACTACAAAAAAATAGTACTTAATAACTATGATGCGACATCTAGCGAAAACATTGTAAACCACTGATATAGATACTTTAGTAATTGTTTAACATGTATAAGGTATGCACATTCTTAGACAGATGGCTCTGTAAAAACTACAACGTGATTCTGTATAACATCTCTTCGTTTTTTATAGCAGTGGTGAAGATGTGACACCCGGTACGTCCACCATACGGTATTATTGCTCCGGTACCCTTTAGAACAACCATCTGAGTTTTTGTCCGGCAGTTCGTAAAACGCAAATGACTTGCCAAATATGTCACTACCAAGGTGAATAATTATTATTAATGGTAGAGTTCTGTATCGAATTCCTGCACTTGTTACGTCCGCAAACATTTTCGTGTTGCAATATATTCAATTTTCATCACTATTAAATTCCAGTTTGGGGAGTTTGTGCGATTGGAAATTGCACCCATTTAACGCGGTTGCAACACACTATTAACATATTTGGTGTATATTGGCAGTAGTTGCTTCTTCTCGTCAGGAGAAGCATTAGCTTGTTTGCTATACTGTGGTATAAAAAAGCATACTTGATATGCTTGATTCGGCTACTAGGTCAGGCAATATGTTTTATTATATTTTTAATTATTTTTGAAAACCGATTTTATTGTTTTTCAGATAAACTTATACTTAACCAGTAAAAAGATATATTAGAACATTTTTGACTATTCCGGTATATACAATTAATATTTCTTTTAATCAGAAGAATAATTTATTTTTGTACAAAACTCAAAAACAACAGAACTTCAGTGCAGCTTTGCTTGTAATTATTTTGCAGATGCCGATCCAAATGTTCGAGATTGGTCGGGGAGGAAACCGAGGCAGTATTTAGTACACATGGATACTTCTTTATCTCCTGGCTCCTATCGGAGTAAGTGTTATTTATATTACTGTTTTTTACCATTGAAAATTCACTTCACATAATTATATGATTCTTTTTATCAGGGATAAACTACTCTTCGCTACATATGCAATCACCTAATGTATTATTAATAAGACAAAACACATTTTTAATTAGAACGAACAAAAGAGATCTTTAGTTATAGGTTTATCAATATGTGTAACATAGTTATAGAGAAGTGGAGTTTTCTGATATAAGCTCTTATATGCTTAAAAGGATTCTTCAACAACAAATAACTGTTTATTTAACCTTATGTGAATAAAGATTATTATTATTATCTCTTTATTTACATTAAATTCTTATTTGATTACATTTATAATTATAACATTATTAAAAAAATACAATATTATAAAAATAAATATAACAAAATAGGTTATCCGCCAGCGGGAACGTTATAGTTAAGCCACCGGTGGTCAGGGTGACAGAGAGAGTAACCTCCTTACAATACGTGCCGTTCCTAATACTGCTGCCTTTTGTATCTGGCCCTTGATCCAGAATTGTAGCGAAAGACTTCTAAGATGCTGCTCAAGACTCTTCGCTACGAGACTGTTTACCGAAACGACTATCGGAACAATCGTTGCTGAGTCCACACCCCACATGTCGGTAATCTCATGAGCTAAGTCTAAATATTTAGTTAGTTTCTCTTTTTCTGCTTTCACGAGGTTATCGTCATGCGGGACTGTAATATCAACAATAAATACCCGGCGCTCTAGTCGATCAACCAACACAATATCAAAATAAAATCTCAATAAAAATATGGTCCTGAAATCAAAAGCGTCTTTACCAAAATTGTATTGATCAGACTGGTGAGTTAGTAGCAAACATAAAACGATATTCTATTTATTTATAAAAACAAAAATGCGATTTTAAGATTAACTTAGAGAGCTTAGAAAGTTAAGAAGATAATAAAAATTACCGCATCGCTACAATATCGCTATTATCTATTTTGTTATTTAAATTTCTGAATAAAAAATTGAAGGGATTATAGTTAGTTTTTTTTAATTTTTTTTAATTGACAAATATTTCAATGATTGACTATTAGTCAACTAGAGAAAATTCAAAATATTTTTTATAACAAAATTTCGATTACACTTATTTACCTAAATATGTATGTTTTTAAGATAAATAAATGTACTTTAAATAAATCTAAAAGTTAACAACCGTAACCATTTTAAAGTCTAACAATCTGTATGGAACTGTTCTAAGATAGTTTTTTTGTTGTTAAGGTACACCAAAACTGTTTTTTTAAATGCAAATTCGTGAAATAAATTAATTCAAATTTTATTAAATTTACGTCAACTGCATATTAGAATTCAAGCTTTTGCAACTATCAAGATAGAAATCAAAGCTTACAAAATTCATATTGGTATATATATAAAATAGATTAGGTGTATTTTTATATAATATATCTAATGTACATTTGCAGAATCCGAAACATTAAAATTACGACGGACGGCTACCGCTCCGCCGGCTGTAAACATATCACCATACATTGTATCACAGTCAAGTAAGATTGGTCGAGGAATGTTCAATCTATTTGTATCGTCACCTTTCACTTCTGAATACGATATTTCTTTTTGTGACGTCCAGCATGATCTGTTAATAGGTTATTCGAATGGAAATATATTTTGTTTTAAAAAATCATCATTATGTATATTATATCTAAAAGGTGTTTTTTTCTCGGAGTGCTCGATCTCCTTAACTACTTTACAAAAAATACCCAGTTAAAGCTTATGTTTTCTACTAAGGCTGTAAAATATAAAAAAAATCGAAAAAATCTTTTTGTTAATAAAAAAAATAGTGAAATAAAAATTTTATCAGATCGCCGTCTGTGGGTGATATAACAAACATCTTATACTTGGAAAACGCTAGATGGCGCCGTGCGAAGTCTTCGCACGGGTCAGCTAGTAAGTGCTTATTGATAAATTTTGTTTAAGTAACCATGAAATAATTTTAAGTGAATAAAATTAGTAATTATGTGTTTTGTTGTAGTAACGCAAAAAAGAGGTTCTTATTTAATTAATATTTATTGTACATATAGCGGTCATATTACATTTTGATGTGTGAAAATTTTACAAAAGGCGAGTTTATCTCTGTAAGAGATTTCTTCCAGCAAAACCAAAAGAGTGAGAATGCGTGAAAGTGATGCATACATAATGTAAAATGCGTCGATGGGGATCTCAACCCAACTCACCATCCGGTGAATGTTAGTGAACCTGAAAGTCTGTAGACGTTCGGTAAACTTTACCCTCCCCGCAAGGGTACCGGCGTGATGATACAATTTGTCTGACGTTAAGCTGAACAGAATAACCACTAGATCAACAAACCAGTCGAAGTTTCGCTGGGCAATAACTACGGTTAATCGGCGAATCTGTATGTGCCCAGTTCACTTTGTCAACCGGTTAGGAAACATTTATTTATTTATTTATTTATTAACAAAAAACATAATAATAAAAAAATTGAAAACATGAGGAAATGTAATACATATCTTACTAGCTGCTCCGCGCAGCTTCGTCCACGAATACATAACAAGGTTACATTGATTATTGACAGTAACATGTCATTTATAATATACTAGCTGTGCCCGCAACTTCGTCCGCGTAGAAAAGTTTTTAAAATAATATTAGCCTAAGTTACTCCTTATTACCGTGTTTTAAAAGATAGACAGTCCCGAGTGTTTACCCTTATATTTCCCGTTCTCGTGGGATTTCCTAAATAAAAACTACCCTATGTCCTTTCTCGGGGATCAAACCATCTTTGTACCAAATTTCATTCAAATTGGTTTAGCAGTTTAGGCGTGAAGAAGAGACAGACAGACAGAGTTACTTTAGCATTTATAATATTAGACTGGATTCTTTCATACAAGCTTTCGTTCTTTATTTCAGCCCCTTATTGGTTGATATTAGAAAAAAAGAGCCTATGTTTGGTTTGACCTCGGATCAACAACACTGTCATTGAATGTATTTATTAAAAGTGGATTCAACAGTTGCTGTAGCCGTGAAAGCGTAACAGACTGACAGACATGTGGACAGCCTTTATATAATAATATTAGTATACTAGCTGTTGCCCGCGTCTTCGTTCGCGCGGACTTCGTTTACTCCGCACAGCTTCTTCCCGTAGGTGATAGCGCGATAATATGTTGTAGCCTATATGTTGACCCGACCTGTTAGTAATATTCGTGTAAAATTTGAAGTAAATCCATGCAGTACTTTTTGAGTTTACCCCGGACATACATTGACTTTTCTACGATTTTATTATATGTATAGATTAGTATAAATAATAACACTTAACCGCTATCAGTTAAGTATATTATTACACATCTGAAGATGCTTTAAGAAGTGAAACCGGTCGAGTAATATATTAAAAATATATATGTAAAAGTGAAATGTATGTACAAGTGCAATAATAAAAGTGTCTAATAATTAGAGTTAGGGGGTATGGGTGTTTGTGTGTAAATATAATTCATGTAAAGTTGTACGGTTGATGAAATATATCAAACAGATAAAGCGATCAATGCTGTTTATAGTTCATCGACTGTACTCCTTACCGTTTTGCATGTAGCATTTTACAGGCGTTATGAATAAATAGTAGTTTTTCTTTTTCTTTTTATTTATAGGTCTTCTATTTAGTGTCCATTGCATGATTTGTGTTCTTTTCTTTTTGTGGATAATCTGTTTTTGTTACAATAAATTACATTTTAAATATAATAATCCATTAACACACATTACAATTTTTAATATAATAATCCTTAGAATTTGTATTATTTTTTCCTAAAATATTTATACGGTTATGCTTTTAAATAAATACTAGCTGTTGCCCGCAAATTCGTCCGCGCGGACTTCGTTTACTCCGCACAGCTTCTCCCCCGAAGGTGATGGCGTGATAATATGTAGCCTATATATTGACCCGACCTGTTAATAATATTCAAGCAAAATTTGAAGTAAATCCATGCAGTAATTTTTGAGTTTACCCCGGACATACATTGACTATCCTACGATTTTATTACATGTATAGATTATTTTTGTATCCATTCGCATCCATTTAATGTTTTTGTTTAGATGAATGATAAAATGAGCGTTCGTTTACAGCCATTGATTTAAAATGAAATATTTACATCAGTAAAAATTATCTATATTATTAGACCTTTTTAATGAAACAATTAAAATTAAATGAAATTAAAAAATTAAAATTTGAATGAAACAATTTTCAACTAGCACCTTTGCAACGAAATCCTATCAAATTCGCTGTATACCTGTCATATTTATTTTTAATCGTATGGGGCCGAAATACCGTTTTATCTAAACTTTATTTGCAATTTTTGCAAAGTGAACCGTATAAGATTCTTACGATAGCTAGTGCTAGGAAAATTATATACTGAAACAGCTGCTAATACCTACCTATATAAATTCAATACTTATTCATTACTACATTGAATACATATATACCGATTTCTACAACTTAGTTGTGAAGATGTAAAGTTATTATATAGAATCAGAGGCCTTAATATTCGTGAAATTATAATTCTAAAATACAAAGTAAGAAACTTCTACCCTAATATTTATTATGTTTGTTTTTTTCAGAAAAGGAAGGATTCCTTCGCATTGGTTCTTTGAACGTGCGTGTTAAGAAGACTACAGAAGCGTTCAGTAATTTCCTAGGCGTTGGTGCTACACGTTCGTCTGCTTATGTGCCTAAATCTGTTCGGGATCGAGATATCGATAGACGATCAGATGATGGAGATCAATTGCATAAATCATGGGGGTCTGCTGATAACATACCGGTACTTTAATCTGTTTAAAACTTTAAATATCTATACTTAAATGAGGTCAATATCAAATGTTTTTAGTCAAAAAATGTTTTACTCAAAATTACCTTTAGAAGCTTTTTCGTCTAGTAAACTTTGTAATAATTGCTACCGAAACAACGCGGTCACACACATTCTATTAAATTGTTGCTGGGATGTACTAATTGTATATGAAAGTTAACTGTAAATATATACTTGTAGATTTTTAGTATAACTTTGATATTTGTATATGACCTATGGTTACGTAGAGACAATGCAATCTATACTAATATTATAAAATTGTAGAGTTTGTTTGTTTGGTTGTACGCGGTAATCTCGTAAACTGCTGAACCGATTTGAATATTTTTTTTTGAGTTGGATAGCGTGTTTATCGAAGAAGGTTGTAGGCTATATAACATCTTGCTACGACCAGTAGGAGCGGAGTCGAGGGCAACAGCTAGTAAGTTATACACGCACACATTGTAACGGTTGCACTTTTATTTACTCATCATTTTTGCTACAACTTTAATAATAAATCAGTGCTAGAAAGAATTTCATTAGGTTTGTCTCGTACACTGACTCTCCCTCACATATCTTCTGCACTCATCTTAAACTTTACACAGACATTACAATATTAAAACTTACACCACCTAAGATATCTGACATCTCAAGTTTGCTATAGCAGACTCGCGCACGAAGGGTTTTGTACCGTCACCTTAATATTTTCATTTTTTTATTTTTAGTATTTTTTGTAATAGCGGCAAAAGAAATACATAATTTGTATGAATTTCAGCTTTCTAGCTATCACGGTTTATGAGATACAGCCTGGTGACAGACAGACAGACAGACTGTGGAGGCATAATAATAGGATCCCGTTTTACCTTTTAGGTAGGGAACCCTAAAAATTAAAGAACAAAATGCAAAAAATATTAGGTTTTTGCGCTTTTTCACCATGTAAAGAAAATTTCTTTTCATTTTTTTTTAAATTTGATACATCATAAGTTTCGGCTTAGAACCACTTTACCTTCTTATGTCGCATTATTATTCAGGCTTGTCACTGTTGTGTACCGGTTTTAAGGACAAGATAGCTTTTAAAACTGATGATGATGTATGTGATGATACATGTGATTTAAGTTGAGTCATGTGGGATTCTAGAAATTACATTACTGATGGTGCAAATGAATGACAATGCACCAATAATATCATTGTCCTCTATATCTCTTAGGTGTCCTCTTCTCTAGAGGTAGGCCTGACGTGATGATACAATCTTGAAAGTTTGCAAACACCTGGTTTGATACATCCATAGTCCATAGTGTTTGATGTCTTTGTAAAGGTCTACACAAAAAATACTACAAGCACATAGTACGAGATCTGGTATAGTTAAAAGCAGAAAAATAAAATTAATACATAAATTACAGATAAATTTCGACCTCTGGACTATAATTTTCCAAACCGTGCCACGATACTATTACTTCGCCTAATATTAGCCTAAAGGTATCAGTTGTATCATACAATCAGTTTGCTTGTTTGCTATCAAACATCATTAAAATAATTCAATAAAACGACCGAGATTAGACAATTATAACCAAGAAATATAGGTATTTTTGTAACCTTTCTAGAAAGAAGATAAGCTAATGCCTCCTCCTATGAGTAGCAAAGTCCGTAGAAGGGGTACTACGGGTCGCAAGGGCGTTGGGGCTCACAGCAGGAGCACTCCTTCGACTCCGGATCAGGTAAATTTTAAAACTCGCGATATATTAACGTCTTTTTTCCGGCCATGTTCTCGGCCCTATTTGAAGAATGGACAGGATCTTGCTGTCAGTCAGTTCGTTGAAAGCGAACAAAAACTAAATTGCACACTACTTATGACTATAAATTGATGCGATTTTTGTACCGTTTTGTTCGGTTTCGATTGATGCTTGTCACTGTTAGGTTTCGACGTAGAGAATAAGACAGTTATTGAACTTATGTGAAATTACATCCCTACCGTAAGAAACATAAACGAAACATTACCATATTTAATGTCTACACGGCAATTACTTTTTCCCTAGAACATGAGGGGGCTCTAATGATGGTAAATGATCACCACAGCCTATGTACAAGTACATTACTAGTTGCCTTACTGCTTACAACTACGGAGTCTACATTTAAGGGTTATGAGTAGACTCTTAAAAGGTCCTAAATTCAAGTATAATTTTTAACTAAATTATTTTCATAGAGTGATTCCCCCATTTTGCCTAAATGCAAACCAATAATACGCCGAGCCTTCTTTTTAATAGATGCAATCAGAAGCACTAGGCTGGTAATCGACAATTTGAGAATTAGGTCAAAGGTGAGGAGCTAGTACAGGGATCTTCTTTCCAAAGATTAGAACAGTACTTCATATAAAACCTACTTTATAAATAGAATCGCTAATGATTTGCTACATAAATAACAGCTTTAACCTGTTTCGAACACAAAGACCAGTTTCAGATTACTTTTTGAATGATTATGAAACTGAATGTTACTTCATATAATAATAATAATTATAATAATATCACTGGACACGAATTAGTCTAAACCCCAAAATAAGCAAATTATTCGCTTGTTATTTGAGTGCTAGTCAACAAAATTAAAACAAAAAAATACATTCTACACTTTTTATCGATTTCGTCCATTATTCTGAGATGAAAACCGTTAGAAATTTATGTAGGAAATTTTGATTTTTTTGACCTTAACTTTGTGTAATTTGGTTTATTCTAATAATTTACAGTGCATATTCTAAAAAAATAGTTAAATTTAAAGAAATACACAAAACAAGTAATGTATAGTGCGCCGCGTACCACGCAAAATAAACGGTCTTTGATTTTAGTTCCACGGTCGCGTTGAGCAGACTAATGTACGCTTTACATTTATAAAATTTGAAAAAATTATATAACGCAAATTTTGAATTTCCCACTAAAAAGAAGGTGCCATCATGACTAGAGCGTAAAAATGGAATGATTTCTTACTTTTTCGTTTCACCTTACGCTGTATATATTTACGTACAAAACAGAGAAAGAGCATACATAAAGGAGGTTGATGATATAAGTCTGAGGTGCTAAAAGAATATAGCGTCAGCCGAAATTATTTTATTAATTTAATGTACAATAAGTTTTAAAAAGGAATGTACTTAAAAGTCATGAAATAAATCAAACTTGTTCGCTTTTTCTTATTTCTAAATCAAGCAAAGATTTTTCTTTTCTGCCATAAAGTCATAAATAACCAATCATATAAGTTGGAAATATGTCGGATAGGTAAGACACAAAATGTTAAATATTGTATAAAATGCAGCAATAAGGAAAGTATTCATTACTTTAGACGAAACCACGAAATTACTATAAAGGCTGTATAAACATGGTGCTCTTTGTATTATCGTTAAGAAACAAAATCAAACAAATGTCATCTATTTAAACTGTGAATGAGTTTTGTTATCTATATATATAAAAGAAAGTCGTGTTAGTTACTCCACTTATAACTCAAGAAAGGCTGAACCGATTTAGCTGAAAATTGGCAGGGAGGTAGTTTAGAGCCAGGAGAAGGACATAGGATACTTTTTTTTCCAATTAAAAAATAAATCTGCTTATTTATTGCCATTAAGGCGGAACAAAGTTTGCCGGGTCAGCTAGTTTTAAATAAACGTTTTTCATGTTATAACTTTTAAGTGGTTAAAATCAAATAATCTTCATGATGAGAGATACAAAAACGAATAACATTTATGTTGACGATATATTACGACGTAAATGGCTTAAAATAGTAAGAAATATTTATGAATTTAAAGTAATATTAATCCTTAAATGTTTTTTATGAATTTTAACATTATAATGCTTAAATTATAAGGATTGTCCGTGATACAATTTACACTTCCGAATTTAATAGTAATACATTACGATAATATAAGCATATATCAATATGTATCGCGTTTTAGGCGAACTGGATAGACTCTCATTAATCTCCTTTGTTAACAAAACAGAGAAAGTATACACAAATTTGCTAAGAGTATACATAAGATCGTTCATAAAATTTTAGTTTTATTTGAAAATAGCTGTGCCCGCGACTACGTCCGCATATTTTTATTTAAAGTTGCCTAATTTACACCTTACTACATCAGCTATCCACCAGTGAAAGTCCCGTCAAAATCGGTCCTGCCGTTCCAGAGATTAGCCGGAACAAACAGACAGACAGACAAAAATCGCAAAAAGTGTTATTTTTGTATGTGTACCGTGTATACATCCATATACATTTAGTTAAAACCGGGTATTTTAATATTACATACACACACTCAAATTTTATTTATTTGTATGTATAGATTGTTTGCTGTTAGCTCCATAAATGACAATTCTATAAACAAAAAAAATTATGTGGTGTCGTGGGACACCAGGTAGGAACGAAGTTCCTTCGGCTAAACGGCACTACTCGCTTGTGTATGCGACTGTCGCGCCTGCGCACGTCTCATTTAACGGTTTTATTCCACGCACTTTTTTCCACGGATTTTTTCTTACGGTTTTACTATCACATTTTTTTCAGTTCGGTCGCGAAGCAAAATCCCTATCCCCTCCAAGCCTGCCGTAAGGAACTTCGTTCCAATAACTTTAGATGACTCACTGTAAACTACTCCTTTTCAATTGCGAAGATATACGTAGGAACAGTTGCTTTGTATGACACTAAAAATGTAAAGTCTACTAAACTAAAAACTGCGAGTAAACAATTGAACAAAACATTTACTTTTTACAGCCTCGAGCACAAATTGGTGTCAATGAAGAAGGGGACTCTGATTCAGATACGGCTGCAGGTTTTCATTCAACGTGGAGACAGCAACGGGCTTCGCATTGTTGAACACTAAAACACACTTTAGCCGAATAGATTTTAGTAGACGTTCCACGTTTGCTACTTCGTGTTTAGTTGGAAAATTATGAATAGTCTAGGATCATAACACTTTACAATAATATACCATATTTTTATATCATGGGATATCAAATAAGTATCAAACAAGAAAATCAAAAGAGATATAATCACCTACAACTAGCAAAGATGATGTGTCGCCATCCGTATGGCTAATGAATAAGTTTACTAGTTACCGTACCGAAACAGATTCGAGATTTTCAATTCTATTTTCATTTATACGATACATATCATATTCCAAACAATGTGTACATTGTTATAAAAACCCAAGATGCACAGTCCCGAACAAAAATGATACTTAAAACTGTCGCTGACTTCACATAAGTAGTTATAGATATGGCAAAAATATACGTTTTTGCATATCCAGCCTTAAGCGCAAGATTTATAGTTGATTTTAAAGAGCATATTACAGAAAGTAATAAAATTGACAGTGTTGCGATCAACGCGATTTTATTTGAAACTAGCTGTTGCCCGCGACTTCGTCTGCGCAGACTTCGTTTACTCCGCACAGCTCTTCCCCCGTATGTGATAGCGTGATAATATGTAGCCTATATGTTGACCCGACCTGTTAGTAATATTCATGCAAAATTTAAAGTAAATCCATGCAGTACTTTTGAGTTTACCCCAGACATACATACACACAAACAGACAAAAATTCTAAAAACTATATTTTTGGCTTCGATATCGATTGTAAATCACGCTCCAAGTATTCTTTTGAAAAAATATTCAATGTACAGTTTCGACGTTCCTACGATTTTATTATATGTATAGATGAGCGCACAGTTTAAAATTATGTGCTCATTTTGTAGGACGTTTTTTAGACACTGATTGTGCATCTTGAGTTTTTTATATTAATGAATGTGTATTATTTCTAGCACACTGAATAGAAAAAGGATTTTATTTTTTGTAGGCATAGGGACTGATTATTGATTGTGAGCTTGAGTTTGATTATTTATTTTACAGTTTGTTTGTTTTATTTCAGTATACATTATTTATTGGGGCCTTAGATCAACCTAAAAAAAATAGTTTTATATTCTCGATGTTGGTCCGGACTGTATACATTTCGATTATTATTTCTTAAATGGCAAATCATTGGCAGAATTCTTACTCACTGCTTGTCACTATCGGTTTCAACTTTGGAGGCCAAGATAGTTAGTAACGGTCAACTAAACGCTCGCACGTAAAAACGCACCATTAAAATTCTTGAGATGTGTAGATATTGGTTATCTATTTTTCTCAGAAGAGCAATTATATAATGTCATTTACAAAAAACATAAATAAATATTTAGTAATCAAAATAATGTAAATATATAGCACCTTTTTAATTTATTATAATAACACGAAATCAAGAGTAGTAGTCAATGCAGAGAAAATGCATCGATTCTATTGAATTAATAAACGGCCATTACGAAATTAATAAAATATGTACGCGTTTGTGATTTATTTATTATCTATAAAGTTTAAAGGTTTAACAATGAAATTTAAAAGCACACCAGCATAATTGTGTAATTAAACTTAAATATTTATTTTGTTTATATTTATTTTAACTTGTCGCCACAGAATACTGGAGACTAACAGAAGTCAATGTACATACAAATAATATTCGAACAACGCACACATAGACACCTCTCATGGTCTCTGAATGGAATATCACTTGTATGTACATTAACAACAGAAGTCTGCAGTATTTTGTGCTATCACCTTCAAATTTGTTGTTTGGCGTAATAATAAGAACATGTTTGGTGTACCCCAAAGAGTCGCACCTTATTTTAATTAATAAAATATAAAAAGTGAGGCTGTGCTTATAATTATACAGAGTGGTAATTCACTGCTTACTTATAAAATAAGTCATAGAATCTGAACGATACAATATATTATTTGAATTGTACTCGTCCACTATGAATCTAAAAAGAAAATCCTGAAGTTTGAACACATGAATATATTTGATTTGTTTTATTTAAATCTACAATAATTTATTGCAAGACTGTCTAGTTGGTCAGATAGTTAAGTTATGCAAAAAAGGGTATTCGGCTGTGAGTCGTAATCTAGCCTCAATTGGAATTCTATCGGAGTATAACATATTAACATATTAAATGTTGCTCTACCCAAAATATATTAGTATAAATCTGTACAACAAACACTGTGCTTGCACAAATAGGCCACAGAGAGCACATATAACGTCAGATTCGAGTATTATGAACGAGATTTATGTAACGAAGTTCGTTCGAGATTTATGAAATGCAAACCGTGCTGGGTTAACCAATTTACCATATCATAATAAAACTATTAAATATATTAGGTGATTTTTTAAACGTTATTTATAGATCGACGTTCCCACTCTGTACATTAAATAGTGTAAGTATTCTCTATTTGAACAGAGATGGGGCATGCATTGCATATTAGATAGGTATATATACATTATTCATATATTTTTAGTGTATGTTCCGTACTACTTTTTGAAGCCAAACAATATTAAAAATACTTAAGAGCTGCTTATATGTTTATTTTATTTCTTTCAAATAAAATGGTGATCTGTAAAATAAATAAAACATTTTCATAACTTATTTACGTGTATATGCACAAAGCTTTACCATCTCTGTACAAATTTTCAAGTGCCTATATGTCCAATATCTTTATTGTTTATAATATAATACATTGTTATTATTGATAGCATTTTTTGTAAAACTATATTATTGAGAAACACCAAACAATAATCAATTTTTGCAATTAATATATTTTAAGGAACTTCACATAGGATTAGTCTTAGTAATAATACTTAGTTGTATCATTTTCCTACGCTCAAACTATCGAACATTTTACAAAATGTGATATATAATTATTTGACATTCCACAAACTAATAATTTTATTCAGTATTGTAGATTTGTTTTAAGTTTACGACTTTTTAAACTAGTAATAAAATTATGTTAATAAGTAGGTTGAGCCTTAAAATATGTAAATAATTGACTGTGCTATTTGCTCTTCACTATGATATATTTCGAAAATTAGGCGCGTATATATTCACTAATATTTTATAGGTACATCAATGGCAAGCGTTATTCGACACCGGTAACAAGCACACATCGTATCGTGCTTGTTACAAGTGTACATTGCTGGTGGAATGTTACGAGTTATGCTTTAGCAACATAAGCATGACTGGTGACATTGTTTTATATTTTGTTAAGATTTATGACTTAACAAATGTGAAGAGAAGTCACCAAACCGTGCACCATTTTGTTTAATGAAGACTCATCCCACTTCTGTTACTATCCTAAAGGCTTATGACTATTTGTATAAGCAATATAAGAAATAACTATGCCTGGCATTATTGTCCTTTTTATAGTAAAGCAAAAGAAATATTCCAAAGCAGAAAACAGGAATATGAATGTGGATGCTATATTGATTATATTCAAAAAATCGTAAGCAACTAGGCTCTGCTTGTTTTTTTGTAAGTACTGTGATCAACACTTTAGTTTTGGCAAGTTTTTATTTGATAGGTTTCAGTAGCAAAATACATCACATTAAAATGTAATAATCAAAAGTTTAAAACATTCCAGTTTGTGATAATTTATAGACTTATGAATAACTATCTTGCAGCATAGTTGCGAGTTAAGTTACTAAAACATGGCTATCAAAGGAATAATTTTGTGCGAATGTAAATTTTAAGCCAAGTCGTTCTTTATGCCAGCAAATTATTGAGATTACTTTTGATCACAAATTAAGTAAAAATATTTTATAATAATGTTTATTTTCTTTACAACCATTAAGAATATTTATATGAGTTAAAAATTAGATTTTACATGGTTATGTTCGCATTTGGAGAAAAATAAATTTCTTTTAATAATTGGTTGTTTTCCGACCGCGACTAAACTTATACAATTTTTAGACAAATAAATTTATACTTACATCAATCACCTTTTATTTGGGGGCAGCCACAGCCGCTCTTGCCAATATTCCAAAATAGTATACGTGTAAAATTTAACACAATACAGGGTAAAATTTTTTCAATTCCACCTGAAGGGAAAGTACTCTATATACTGAAGATAGAAACATTCCTATATTTTAAAAGAAAACAATACTGAATAGGCCTTTTCATCACAAAAATTTTTTGTGCGCATGCGTCAGAATCAGCCATCTTTTTCGTACTGTTTTTTGTAAACAACCATGCTAAATTGTCCGCTATCCGTGTATCAAAAATTAAAATATAAATCAAAGTTGATTAATTGTAAAAAAAGTGAAAAAAAAAAAGTAGTAAGTCAAAATAATCGGAAAAAAATTTTTGTACTCC
The DNA here is from genome assembly GCA_036924255.1 of Apodemia mormo. NCBI lineage: Eukaryota > Metazoa > Arthropoda > Insecta > Lepidoptera > Riodinidae > Apodemia > Apodemia mormo. The sequence goes on along the minus strand of JAUPFN010000004.1, from coordinate 25,466,928 downwards.
ATTATAATTATGTTGTCTGTACGAAAAGGAACAACAAAACGGTGTTGTTATGGAGTATGTAAAAGTGATACACGATACAAATCATTTAAAACCTGTAAATTTTTTATATATTATTTATTTATTTATTTATTATGTCGCATTAAACATTTTGTTTCTGATAAAAAATTTCTAAACATATTTACATTTGTCTAATTAATAATGTCATGTATAGCCTCAAAATATTAATTTAGCCACCTTAACATTAACATTTTAGCCACCTTTTCAATTGTTCACAATTATGAGCTTCAACTGAATCATAAATAAGTGAAGCACCATCGATGGTTTTTTCCAATAATTTATTTCTTTGTGGAGATAATAGTCCTTGTCCAGCCATTGTTGATTAAAACAGTACGAATTTTTTGAATTACCGCCGTTTCAACATGGCGGCTACGCATGCGCTCATCTGATGATGAAAAGGCCTATTGAAAGATTTTTGATACAGAGTATCTACATGTTTGCTACAACCGGGAAACGACATGGCTAAAATGCATAAAATAACACCGTATACTTTTATGACAACAATCGATATGGTCAATCATAAGGATCAAATCTAACAAACATACAACTACTTTATATGAGCTCCATCTTGTTGTATATGTCGCAGTGAAATTGTCAATAGTCGTTAGATTATAATCTACCTAGGGATTTTATAATTTGGTTAGGTTAGATTAGCAGTTAAATTATAATATCACTTAGGTAGATTATAATCTAACGGTATTGACAATTTCACTGCGACATATACACAAGTTTTCGTGTAAAGAATGGTGTATTTTATCATGAATGTATACTATTTGTACATTGGTACAAACTGTATTGCTAGAAATTAAAATGATTGTTAAGATGTGCAGTAGTATTTCTATTGTTATGGGCCTTAACCATCCCACTCTCTTACGTTACACTCAAATTGTCAATCGCATCATATTTTCACCACATTACTGGTTTGTTAGTTGGCGAGATGAACGGCGAGTCCTATCTTCACATTATACCGACCCGATATTTTTATTTCCAGCGAAAACCACGACCGACATTTTTAAGTACTCATCTAAGGTAAGGTAAGATATTTTTAAGTACTCATCTAACTCATATCCACCAAACTCGGAGCTACTATTGAGATTTGAAAAAAAAAATCCTTTTGCCCGATTGGGAACCTCACTATGTGAGCCAAATAGACTAATCATGTATTCGATACTACAGATACTACTAATACTTGTGTTTTAATTTTTTCCAATAGCATATTATCTAGTTGTTTACCAACTTCACATGGATTTGTGTCATTTGATCTTATGTTTAAATTACTTTGTCATAAATAGATATTTAAGTGAAAGCTTAGTACAATCTAAAAGAATATCGGGAGATTTCGCATTAAGTCATGTGACTTGTAATGGTGTATTTATCATTCTACTTATATGTCTAGGCCAATTAATAGTGTGAAGTCATTGTTTAAATTTTCAGTATGTATGTGGGTGATATTGTCTGACTCCATATAGTTGTAATATAGATTTTATGTTCTTCACTCTGGGAGATGCTATATTTTATACCGATACTTCTGATATCCCTATTTTTTCGAATGTTGTGATTGCTTTTTCATAAATTTGTAGAAATTTTGCAGGTTATTATTTTCTATGCTTAATTTTTCAATTTCAGCCCGTGTCCTCGCAGTTCATACTTAAAACTATTTTTTTATTGAATTTATGGACATACGAGTGAGTGGGCCACCCGATGGAAAGCAGTCACCACTGTCCAAAAACATTAACAACATAAAGAGTTAGTTGCTAATGCGATGCCGGCTTCTAAGATATTTGTTGCTCGCTGGCTTGCTCGCGTTGCTCTTAAAACTCCCAATATCAAAGCTACTCGGAAAACACGGTTTTCCAGATTTGATATTCCAGGACTATTCCAGATATAAAAGAACTGTTCAGAGTTTTGACTGTTCTTATAAAGAAGGTATGGACAATTCAGTCGTTTATGACCAATCGTAAAGATGTTGGGTTTTTTTTATATCATAAGATAGCAAACAAGCTGATGGGTCTCCTGATGGAAAGAGTCAACCATCGCCTATAGACACCAAAGATGTTAATGGTGCGTTGCTATCTTGTGGTGAGCTCTAATGCCACATGCATAAGTTTACCGGCTACCTTCCCCTCCAAACCGGAACACAACAGCGACAAGCACTGACGCTATTGCGGCAGGAATAGGTAAGGCGGTGGTTCCAGACCCAGGCGAGACAATGCAGAACTCTACCACCTAGTAGCCACGATGTTAGTAACTCGATAGCCAATCGGTCGCCTTTTACGACCTGCCTGGCAGAACGGCAGTTGGCCTATTCTTCAAAGGAGGTCGGGACCCACACGGCGAAAAATGTGTGTGGAGTTTTTCAATACTGCGTGTATTGCGATGGCGAAACGTAGACGCTGAGGCATCTGTAAGTATTAGTTTACTAGCTGTTGCCTGCGACTTCGTCCGCGCGGACTTCATTTACTCCGCACTGCTCCTCCACTGTAGGTGATAGCGTGATAACATGTAGCCTATTTGTCGACCCGAGTGCTAAGTGTGAGTTTTTCTTTTCGCATTCGATCGTGAGCGCGTTTCGAGTTTACTAGGAATTTGTATGTGATTTGTACAGCGCCACCTAGTGGTAAACTGGTTTCTTACGTTTACCACTAGGTGGCGCTGTACAAATCACATACAAATTCCTAGTAAACTCCAAACGCGCTCACGATCGAATGCGAAGAGAAAAACTCACACTTAGCACTCCGACCTGTTAGTAATATTCATGCAAAATTTGAAGTAAATCCATGCAGTACTTTTTGAGTTTACCCCGGACATACATACAAACAAACAGACAAAAATTCTAAAAACTATATTTTTGACTTCGATATCGATTGTAGATCACGCCCCAAGTATTCTTTTAAAATACAGTTTTGACTTTCCTACGATTTTATTATATGTATAGATTTTAATGCTTCTAGCTATAGCTGAAGTGTTTGAAAAACTGCAAAGTCAGATTAAGATTACTGCATGTTCAACTGCTACTAGTATTTTCAATATGTGACCAATCTAACAGAGATTTAAGTAGATAACCGTTTTTTTCTTAGTGTAACAAAATCGTTGTTAGGTGTAGCCATATTTATTTTATTTGCTTAATCAAAATTTCCGACAGCTTTTTAATAATAACTAAGTAGTCACAACTTTTCATTTCCATTTTTGATACGTAATTTAGCGAATTGTCTGTATTTCGTATATTTATTACTCGGTCTTAGTTTGCACGGTCGTGTGCTATGCCCCTTAGTTCATTTTGCAGAATTTACTAGCACTTTCTCTGTAGTTTAACTTCAAAACACATTCAATGGAATTTAACTTAACATTTGCCGTAAGATGTCACCTACTAGTGACAACTATTTCAACTGAAATAAAAATGATACATAAAATCGGCATATTTTTCTAGACAATCGAGTAGTGTTCCTTTCATCATACCTGTTATTATAGAATCGTTTAAAAGTTCCTTCAATTGTCCTTGTCTCTGTGTGCGTTTGATACTACAATTACATGGCAACAATTTTTAAACATTTTGCTAAATTATTTGTTTCGTTGGCTTAGATGTTATGTTATTACATAGTCTAGCGACCTGGCTTCGAACGGCTTATAATATGGTTAGGTTATATATGTGGCTTATAGTGTGAAGTGGTTAATAACGGTGATGTAATATCCTGTAGTAAGAATATCATAGGCCCACCTGCCATGCCGCGGCCGACGCACCTCGGCCGGCAGGGGACGGACGTACCGCCCGATTTTTGATCTGTCTTCGCATTTTAAACAAAATAAATCCAGCATGAAGATACTTTGTATTTTTTTTGTAATTTGTATTGGATAAAAATGGTTAAAATGGCCCTTAGGAGATATGTAGATAAAACACCGTGGACTTTTTTACGGATTTTTTAAGATTTACAATTCCGTGCTACATTATTTTGATGCAACGTAAGCGCACAAAAAGTTTTTTATACATATCTTGAAATTCTTGGATTTTCTTGACTAGGTATATTATATTATGCATGTATTATACATACATATAAACCTTCCTCTTGATTCACTCTGTCGATTTATGAAAGCCGCTTTAAAATTCGCCACGTAATTAAAAAAAATTAATCGAACATCTATATTAATATTATAAATGCGAAAGTTTAGATGTTTGGATGGATATTTGCTACTCAATCACGTAAAAAGTACTGAACAGATTTGAATGAAATTTGGCACACAGATAGGTGACACACTGGAATAGCACACAGGCTACTTTTTTATCCCGAAAAAAGTTGGTGATCCCGCGGGATTCACAAAAAAACTGTTATAATGCAGCGGGCTGCACGCTGCAGCTAGTGTAAAGATAAAGATATAGAAGTAAGTATACGCCGAGTTCATTGGGAAGTAGGCAGAAGGAACAAATTTACATAAATTCCGCTATAAAAGCTATTTTAATATTAGTTCGTAAGATATGGAAAGCAACTTACGAACACGAATTTAAACCCAAACACGAATGACGAGAATTGACGCAATTGTGACCAGAATAGGTTCCATACACAAATGAAACAAAACGGAGCTTTATCTCCTAGAAGTCCATGATGGTTGTGAATATATTGTGAATTGTGACCTAGCCTAAATTTTATGGACCGTCTGACAGAATGGCAGGCAAGCCATGACCAACACGGGGACGTACTAAAAACAGGATTTAAAATAGGACGGACGGAACAATGTTATAATATATTTTTGGGTGAACACAGGAATACCTAAAAGTAAAGAGGGTGTTTGATACAATTTGTATCAAACTCCCACTTTAGTTTTATTCCTGTGACCTGTGTCATACAGTATCTACAAAAATTCGTAGAACGAAAGCGGAACCACTCATTGACAAGTTAAGTCAGATTCTCAAATCAGTGGCTATTTACGCTTTAAACTAGAATTCGCTGGTAAACACCAAGTATTTCCGTACGTAGTAGGCAGGACAAACCAAAGAATTCTCAAATGTCAGCTAGCGAAATTAATGTAGTAATCTCATTGATATAAAAAACCCAAGATGCACAGTCTCGAACAAATCTGTTTCGTGAATGAAATATACCTAATACAAGCTTGATATTTCTTTAATGTACTTCTTGCAGACTATTTTAATATTACAATTATAGACTTGGGTGTTCACAAGTTGTCGCGCTCATGGCTCAGAACTAGACTTGTGTAACTCCGGAGTGATTAACTCAAAAAGATATAATCTTTACAAAGGAGTGAATATATCAGTAACTCCGTAGTATTCAAACTAACTCTCTATATCTTTATATCACAGAGTGATTGTATTTCATCTAAGCGGAACAGAATGAAAGGAATGATATGTTTATTAGGGAGTAGAAAGAGAGGAAACATCATTCGGAATGAAGAATGTGTAGCATCGAACTACATACTGTACACACAAAGTTATACCTTAAACTAATGGGATTAAGATATCTTTAATATTGTTCAAATGCGGATAGTAATGATAAACAGCGATGAGAATTATTTTGTTTATACTTTGTTTTAAAAACGCACGCATAATAAAAAATAGCGTTTGTTTTTAAATAATTTAATAAAATAATATCGATTCTGTTCGATACACCATAAATACATCATTTATTTTAACTGTTTATCTAGTCATTATTTCGCACCGGTTAAACCCTTAAAACTAGAAACTTGAAATCTTTAATATAACGGCGAATATACCTACTTCTCATTTTAAAAACATTAAAAGTCGGTTAAATGTAATTTACATAATTCTTTCACACGCAGTGGAAGCTGCGGTCAATCCTTAGTATTAAATAAAACAAGCGTGATTGCTTTTTAAATAATTAAGTAAAAGAATACCAAACAGAATCCATAAATACATATCGTTTATTTCAACTGTTTATCTTGTCTTTAAATCTGTAAATCATTTCATTTCCTTATATTATCATTAAATCTAAATATGTCACCAATCCCAATCACTCTGATTTCTACTGAGTTATAAGGAGTTGAAGATATAAATGAGTGATATATATCCGTAACTCTGAAAGATACATATCACTCTTTTCTTTTCTCGGATATATTTTGCGCAAGTCTACTCAGAACCGTCTGTCGCTGAATATGAGGTCTCTCATATCGTAAGCTAGTGGTGGGCGTTTAAAGAACGAACAGTTTTTTTAGACTGTTTCTTTAGCGTGAACGAATAAACAGTCTAACGTTCTTTGATAAACTAGTTTATGAATGAACTATGTAACGCGTCTTTGTAACGTTCGCGTATGGACTGTTGGTTTCGTGAAACGTTTAGCGCAACCAAAGTAGGTATCATATTAACGACGCCGACGAGTGGAGTGTACTCGAAAGTGGCCATAATATATGTACATAAAATAAACTTCTAAATACGCCAGGTTTATGTATTAGATATACATAAACCTGGCGTATTTAGAAGTTATCTAATATTATTCATTTAAAAAATAAATATATCTAATATTTAATTTTTAAATAAAACATTTTTAAGAACATAAATTTTATAATCGTAATAAACCTGCCAGTCCTACGCCTGGGAAAAGTATGAAGGGCAGGTCAGTTCATTTCTATGAACAGTTAACAAGTAAATAATAATCTTCGTAAAACTATAACTACAACGTAATAATCATATTCAGTCTAGAAAGTAAACTAGTCGAAACTTAAACTGTTTTTTCAACTAGTTTATCGTTAACGATAAACAGTCTCGTTGCGTCAACGAAAAATACGTCAACGACCCACCACTATCGTAAGCCCCACTACGCAGTACGCGCCATCTTGCCGCGTTCTGTCCCGCCGTTTAGCTTTTACAACTTTAACGAATAGGAAGATGACGCGTAGTGTTGCCATATTTTGTCACTTATTCTAATATAACACAATTGAAACATATTCTTTTGATGAACAAAATCATTACAAACAAGTTAAATCATTACATTCGGCCATCCGGCAAAGTGTGACTCCGGCACACTACTCAATTCTAAAATTAACTTTTCCGTAAATCCTTAGGGCATCAATTAAGAAATATTAAAGATGCAAAAGTACAACTAGTTAAATCATTACCTTCGCCCATACTACGTACATAAGTCGACACAAATATATATTTTTTTTATGAGGAAAAAAAAATTTGCTTAATGTACACAATCCTAACATTCACTAACTTACTAATCATAATCATAATTATTTAAAACAAGTAATAATACAGTGTTATTTATATCTTCTATGAAAGCAAAAATTTGTAAGCAGTTTTGCTACATCATTTTATTTTAATTTATATTAAACGTAATTATACATAATACTTTATTTTACTTTGGTGTCTGTTGATCCATAGTAAATATAAATTTAAACAAAACATTATTTTAGTTTTATTTAAGTTGTAATATATTATATGTGTTATAGTAAACGTAGATATAAACAAAACTTCACTTCAGCTTGTAATCTACATCTATTTTAATATTATAAATGCGAAAGTTTGGATGTATGGATGTTTATTACTCAATCACTCCAAGACTACAGAACGGATTTGAAGGAAATTTTACTAATTATAAACTATACACTTTGTATTCGACATATTTTTTACACGTAACTCATATTGCATCGATAAAATTAATATTCTAAAAATCTATAAATTATATAAGATTAATTTACAAATGTTTGACCAATTTTACTCCATATACCTAATTATATATATATAATTAGGTATATGGAGTAAATATAATTATATATATATATATATATATATATATATATATATATATATATATATATATATATATATATATATATATTTTTTTTTTTTTTCTGAAAGTCAATTATATTATATGGTTTTACTCATTTTAACCTAAAGTGTACCAATTTTAGTTTCTTACTACTAAATCCTACATTACATTGTTAAACATATCTCATAAAAATTGATTTACCTTAGGTAATTATTTATTTAAATATTAATTTACATTTAATTATATAATATTAAATTATTTACATATTACTTAATCTAATTATTAATTTCTTTATAAAGCAAGTCTAACAAGTAACTAACGACACTATATATATACATATACTTACATTTCCACCAACTACTATCTTGACATCTGACTAGATATTGACATTTTTACAATTTAAATAGGTATTCTTTTACAGAGAATGAGAAATTAGCCATTTATGCATTTGTATTTTATACCGGTTTATAGTTACCTATTTCATTATACTTGGTAATTGATAAAAGGAATAATGTACATACATATAAAAAAACCATGACTATGTTGTAGTCTATATTATGGCACATAGGGCTTGCTTGCTTGTCTGTTATTTGTACTAAATTGCGGGTTGGTTTTAAAGTATTTAGTGTGTTCTTAAAAAAACAAGCTGCTCTAATGTACCTACATACAAGGAAGTTTTAATATTCTCAGATTTAAAAATAGGCTTAAACTTTGTTTTTGTGTGATGTTTCATGTTACATATAGCCCTAACTCATTCTTTTGTGCTGTAAAAGCATTTACCCATCAAACCCAGAGTCACCTCATATAAGCAGTCCAGAAGAAAATACTAATGAAACATATCCAAAGTATGTTGTTATTGTCGTTTCCTTATATATTTATATCTAATTTTCCGGAGAGCAAATACAATTTAGTCTTAAGTGTTACAAATATTGTCGATTTGTTATTTCTTTGATCATCTATATTATACTTCTATAGGATTATCATATTTATATTAAATTTCAATTGTAATAATTTTGCCTTTTCTTTATGCTGATTTGCAAATTATTTTTCATTTGACTAATTATTTCATTTAAAATTCTAAGTAACGTTGTTCATTAATATTTATTTAATTTAATAATTTAATGCTCTATGTACACCATAATCAAGTAGCATTTACATAACACTTAAAATAAGCGCACAAATAGAGGGTTTTATTGCTAAAGAGTGATTCTTCCAGACAACGAGTGGCAATATAATTCATTGCTTGCAGATTAGGGTGCACAAATTAGAATACAGATTTAATAACCATATGTTACACAGAGAGAAATAAGTACCACAATATCTGTCTTACATGACAACATAAATTAATCTATATATTTATAAAAATCAATGCCATTTTTCGTTGTAATTTTATAACTCAAGAACGGGCTCACATATCCAAACCAAATGTTTAGGCTTTGTTTGGACTGTTTAGTAGATAGTTTATGTGAAGTTTGCACAAAATCGGTACAGCGGTTCTTCATTTATCGCATTTTTTTGTAACAAATGAATTCAATAAATGGCGATACGTCGCGAAGCACGTAATAGGCCGCTAGTATAATATATAATTGGAGGCGCCTTCTTAAGACATTTGTTACGACGTCAATCGTAGCTAAATTTTGAACTGACATAAATACGAGAATGTATACAACAGTACGTCAACAATAAAAACTTAATTACAATTAGTGTCAATTTGCCTATATAATTTGCCACACTTTTGACAGTGATGTGAGCATTCGCTCATATATACGACTACACGTTCAATGCCAAACGCCACGTCTATTAGTATTATGTGGTCTGTGATATAAATTAACATTGACAGTAATGTTAATTAGGTTGTTAGTACCAGTCATAAATGGTCTACATCGTACCCTTAAGTCAAGCTCAGAAATAAATTATCGTTAAATAATTTCTGATTTTACTCTCAAGTACCTGAACGTGTGATTTTACTATTACAATAAATCTACCTATAATACGTATACTACATATAATATAAAATCTAGTATTTATAAATACTACAGGAACATGAAGTTTCAATCGAAATTAATACTAAGTCCTACAAAGAGTGACAACTGATAATTATCAAAAAAAATCATGAATTTAACTAAACGTAATTCAATGTGAAATAACGTACATATTATTGAAAACATTTTATTTCATACATTGAGTAACAATCGAGATTAATTGGCTGGTCAACTAGTGTAATTTGACATAATTCTAGCATTTCCCGCAAATAAATAATAACTACGTCTTTGAATCTTCTTTTTACACTCGATATTATTAGTGTCGATTTTCTTACATTTCCCACGATTACTCCGATAAATAAGGTTCTTTTGGGACTTCCGCCTGCGATCTGTTTCGACTTTGTCCCGGTGATTGCAACGATGACATCTGCCCCTTGTATACTAGCTCTACAGCTTTCTGGATCTGACTTCCAGGAAGAGGTAACGGCGCTTTATATTCAGACGCCGAAGAATCCGCCATTGCTGAAATTTAATATTGATAACAGTACAAACTCTTTATTAAATGCTCTTGTCTATATACGTGTGTGTTGCGTTTGCAGTTCTGAATATGTCCACGTGGACGTCCTTTAAGTATGTGTGTATGTAATTGGAATGACTATGTAGTTAAGAATAATGCATTTTCCTATAAGATCAAATATTGTCATAATGGACTATACAAACAAAACTGAGGCTTCTTATCAGTCAATTCGCCTTATATTATGTTGACTAGGAGTAGGCGATACCAAACGTATACAGATATTGAAACTGTACATCGTTACGATATTGTAAATCGGATATTAGTCTAAGCTACAACTACCTGTATATTGACGAAACACTATATTGTCAAATATTTACTGAATCTTGCAACGAGACAAAATGACGCGACAGCAGAGTGGGTGCGCCGATAAACTAAAATTGCTATATTATCAGACGGATACTAATAGTCTGGTCAACAAGTGCTTTTTTGGTCAACTTTTTTCAGCAGTCTCCGAAAATTATGATTGAGGTGTCATTCGATTCGGAATGGCATCTAGATAGTTTTCGAAAAACAATGAAGTTCCGCAAATAAAAATTACAAAAGTTATTAACAATTAACTAAAAATAAAAAGGGGGGTTTAGTTTTTTGCAAATATCTCATAAACTAATAAAGATTTTTCAAATTTGAAAAAAGATTCAGAAAGAGGAGGAAATTTCCTAAAAAACGTTCTGACTCCCGGAATTGTAGGACTAATATTTATAATTTTCCCAGAGGGTTGAAAATACGCCCGAAAACGGGTACTCCGGCTTGCGCAAGCCACGCCTCCTTCGGACCTTTAATGAATAAATATTATTTAAACTTATTAAATATGAAAATTAAAATTTGAAAAAATTCAGGTGCCTACAGGACAGATCAATAAACAATAATCCGTGGTCGAAAAATTTTTATCGCGATTTTTCCATAAGTTATCCATTAATTAATTAACAATTTTTTGTAGCACGAACATTAACATTGCAAGTGCGATAATTGTTAAACTATTAATCTAGGATTTTTTTTCTTTCGTGGAGCTATTTTTCAAAGGTCTTAGAATAGATTCCCGTTGGAAAAATTAAAAAATTGTAAATTTTCATTTTGTAATTAACAGTTTACTAAGGTGAAAAATTATAAAGCTTTATTAAACATTGAAAAAATTTTTTTTTTTCATAATATTATTATTGATCCGTTTTCTCATGATCAGAAGCTACTTAAAAATGATTTTTTATAATTTTTATCTCCTATTGTTTAAAAAATTGTTATAAACAAATGCGTTGTTTATGAGATAATTTAAAAATTTTTTTCGATAATATAATCTTTGATGATAATTATGATTTTTTTTAAAAAAACCGTTTCTTAAAAAAAATTTTTTATTGCTAAAAACGCATTTGTTGATTAACAATTATTTTCTCCCACTTCTAATTAACATTAAGGAACCATTTTTTTTAAATCATTATTTATTTTTCTTTTTGATATAAAAAAAATTATTTAATTTTTTATTGTTTATGTAATAAACAATTTGTTATAAACAAATAAATTTTTACCTTTTATTTTTGTTTCTTATTTTACTTAATTTCACAAAAACTGACATGATTTATTTTTTCTTTTTAATTTTTTTTACTATTTTTTTTTTTATTTTTAAATATTCGTTGTCTGTAATTTCGTCATTCTTGCCTGGTTTTTCATCCTTAAAATTATTATAATTTATAAACTAATGGAGATATGATGAAAACACCCAAGACTTATTTATTCTTTAACTAATAAAGACTATACTAGATAAAGAATAAATAAGTCTTGGGTGTTTTCATCATATTTCCATTAGTTTATAAATTATAATAATTTTAAGGATGAAAAACCAAGCAAGAATGACGAAATTACAGACAACGAATATTTAAAAATTAAAAAAAAATAGTAAAAAAAAATAAAAAAAAATCATGTCAGTTTTTGTGACATTAAGTAAAATAAGAAAAAATAAAAGGTAAAAATTTATTTGTTTATAACAAATTGTTTATTACATAAACAATGAAAAATTAAATAATTTTTTTTTTATATCAAAAAGAAAAATAAATAATGATTTTTTAAAAAAAATGGTTCCTTAATGTTAATTAGAAGTGGGAGAAAATAATTGTTAATCAACAAATGCGTTTTTCAGCAATAAAAAAATTTTTTTAAGAAACGGTTTTTTTAAAAAAAATCATAATTATTATCAAAGATTATGTTATTGAAAAAAAATTTTAAATTATCTCATAAACAACGCATTTGTTTATAACATTTTTTTTAACAATAGGAGATAAAAATTATAAAAAATCATTTTTAAGTAGCTTCTGATCATGAGAAAACGGATCAATAATAATATTATGAAAAAAAAAAATTTTTTCAATGTTTAATAAAGCTTTATAATTTTTCACCTTAGTAAACTGTTAATTACAAAATGAAAATTTACAAATTTTTTATTTTTCCAACGGGAATCTATTCTAAGACCTTTGAAAAATAGTTCCACGAAAGAAAAAACATCCTAGGTTAATAGTTTAACAATTATCGCACTTGCAATGTTAATGTTCGTGCTACAAAAAATTGTTAATTAATTAATGGATAACTTATGGAAAAATCGCGATAAAAATTTTTTGACCACGGATTATTGTTTATTGATCTGTCCTGTAGGCACCTGAATTTTTTCAAATTTTAATTTTCATATTTAATAAGTTTAAATAATATTTATTCATTAAAGGTCCGAAGGAGGCGTGGCTTGCGCAAGCCGGAGTACCCGTTTTCGGGCGTATTTTCAACCTTCTGGGAAAATTATAAATATTAGTCCTACAATTCCGCGAGTCAGAACTTTTTTTAGGAAATTTCCTCCTCTTTCTGAATCTTTTTTCAAATTTGAAAAATCTTTATTAGTTTATGAGATATTTGCAAAAAACTAAACCCCCCTTTTTATTTTTAGTTAATTGTTAATAACTTTTGTAATTTTTATTTGCGGAACTTCATTGTTTTTCGAAAACTATCTAGATGCCATTCCGAATCGAATGACACCTCAATCATAATTTTCGGAGACTGCTGAAAAAAGTTGACCAAAAAAGCACTTGTTGACCAGACTATAATATCTACGATTCCAAATCTTACGCTAATTGCGTATTGAATGGTTTTCGAATAAAGCTCGTCGGGTTTATCTGAAAGTATCCATCAATATATAATTTCATAAAATATATATTTTTTTGATATTCGATATCAAATATCAATTATAAAGTTTCGATTTGATGTTCATGAAAAATCACATTACCCAATCCTACTGTTTATGTAAGTTTGACCGTATTTAATTTTGCTGTAATCATTTTTAGTGGCTGACGTTTGCTGAACGCCGTAAACATAGGATCTTACGTACATGGTACATTACTCTTAAATCTCTTACCACCACACTTAAATTCAAATTTCTCTTTAGTACGCATAAATGAAATCTTCCCAGCTGCTCATACGGACTATCTATTGCTTTACATCATTCTAATTTTGTCTCCTCATCTACAGTGCACGCCTTGCGAATGGTTTCAGTTAGTTCGCCTAACTAAGCACACCCAAATATTTCATTTGTAATCTCTCGAAACACACCTACATGGTTTAGTTTGATTGTCTAAATAAGCATACCTACATGATTCATTTGTAACATCTCGAAACACACCGTGGTTTCAACTCTGATTTATAATATCTCACGAAACACCTACATGGTTTCGGCTCTTTCTCTAACAAGCACATGGTTTCGACTCTTTATCTAAACAAGCACACCTACGTGGCTTATTTTCAGTATTTCTCGAAACACACCTACATGGTTTCGGCTCTTTCTCTAAACAAGCACACATACATGGCTTATTTTCAGTATATCTCGAAACACACCTACATGGTTTCGGCTCTTTCTCTAAACAAGCATACCTACATGGCTTATTTTTAGTATATCCTGAAACACACCTACATGGTTTCGGCTCTTTCTCTAAACAAGCACACCTACATGGCTTATTTTCAGTATATCCCGAAACACACCTACATGGTTTCGGCTCTTTCTCTAAACAAGCACACCTACATGGCTTGTTTTCAGTATATCTCGAAACACACCTACATGGTTTCGGCTCTTTCTCTAAACAAGCACACCTACATGGCTTATTTTTAGTATATCTCGAAACACACTTACATGGTTTCGGCTCTTTCTCTAAACAAGCACACCTACATGGCTTATTTTCAGTATATCTCGAAACACACCTACGTGGTTTCGGCTCTTTCTCTAAACAAGCACACCTACATGGCTTATTTTCAGTATATCTCGAAACACATCTACATGGTTTCGGCTCTTTCTCTAAACAAGCACACCTACATGGCTTATTTTCAATATAATTATATATTTATCCACATTTAGTGAAACGTCTAGTTTGTTTTCTATTACCGTCACGAATTAATGATTGGCGCTATAATCAATGTTTGTCTTCATTCGGAGTAAACTTCTTTGATTAAAAATTGAATATATATATATATATATATATATATATATATATATATATATATATATATATATATATATATATATAATGTTCTGCGATGTCTACAATATTAAAATATTTAAAAACTGATGCAGTTGCCCTACCAAAATAAAAACCGAATCAAGTTGTGTAAAGTTATAGCTTTTCAAATATTAGATTGTTTACAATTACTAGTAAACAGATTGATTTCAAATTGATCTCAAAAACTGAGTCAAATAACGTAAATAGGATTTACTCATTTTCTTTGCTCAATTCGTTTGGAATTTATCAACGATATATTTTTTTTTTTGTTAAAAATTAATACATGACTGACATTGTTTCGTTATTTTCCATTCAATCAATTTTGAAGTTAATAAAAGGTTTTAGAACTCAAATAATTGAGTAGAGTGCTATTCAAAAGATCAAAATCAACGATCGTTTTGAAAATATACGACTGCGCAAAAACTGATATACTCTATTTTTTTTTATAAGCTGCTCAAAATTCTATGCTTTGGTATAGAACACACAAATATATTTTACTTTACACTGTGAAATTGAAATAACATTTCATCGAGCATACTATTCCACATATAGCAGGACACAATACTTGTATTATTAAGACAATTGAACTTATGTAATTTTCGAACGCTCGAAATGCTTTTGTACGTACTTTGAGTTTGCTATTAATATTAATTTTTAAACAATAACTCGGTTCTCAGAAATACTTATCAAACATGTGGGTAGTTTTAACAAAATACTATTACATTCCATCGGATGATACTGCGGCTACGATCATGTATTGTTTGTAGCTAGAAGTGACATGTAAATTATTTTAAATTTTTACTACCATTATTTTTTTTTTGAAGATTTGATTATTTGTAACGAATAAACTCAAATGTTATCTTTGGGCATAAATTAATTAATCATGTTAAGGGCGTATAGAATGGATATAGGAATAACACGATCGGAGAGTAGCCCCGACCACGTGTTAGGTACAGGGTGGGTACAGGAATAACACGATCGGAGAGTAGCCCCGACAACGTGTTAAGGTACAGGATGGGTGCAGGAATAACACGATCGGAGAGTAGCCCCGACCACGTGTTAGGTACAGGATGGGTACAGGAATAACACGATCGGAGAGTAGCCCCGACCACGTGTTAGGTACAGGATGGGTACAGGAATAACACGATCGGAGAGTAGCCCCGACCACGTGTTAGGTACAGGATGGGTACAGGAATAACATGATCGGAGAGCAGCCCCGACCAAGTGTTAGGTACAGGATGGGTACAGGAATAACACGATCGGAGAGTAGCCCCGACCACGTGTTAGGTACATGATGGGTACAGGAATAACACGATCGGAGAGTAGCCCCGACCACGTGTTAAGGTACAGGATGGGTACAGGAATAACACGATCGGAGAGTAGCCCCGACCACGTGTTAGGTACAGGATGGGTACAGGAATAACAGGATCGGAGAGTAGCCCCGACCACGTGCTAAGTATACAGGGTGGGTATAGGAATAACACGATCGGAGAGTAGTCCCGACCACGTGTTAAAGATGTAAAGGATGGACATAGGAATATATTTATTCTTTTGATGTAATCACAATTACTATAGCGCATATTCTTTTCAAATAACAATTTCTAATTCTTATCTTATTTATTTCAATTCTCATTTGACATTAATTTTTAAATCTATTCTGACTTCTTTTTTTTGAGTTTTATTGATTTTAAAAGTATTTAACGTAATTTGTAATTTTATATAAAAATAAATATATATTTTTTTCTTTTTGCACGCCATTTAATCGGCAAAGCAAGCTCAAAGTACTTGTATTTATTATCACATGTAACCCTGATTTATTAATATGAAAAATGTACAATTTTGAATTTTGAATTATTTTATGCTATCGCAAATTTTAATATGCTTTTTAATAATCTACTCCCTTAATATATTTATAAAACATTATTGTATATAAGTGCTGGATTACCTTTGAAGACTTGTGGGTACACAGGTTACTTCCACGTCTGATTTTTCGTGAATAAAATATAATACAAGCTTGATATTTCTTTAATGTACTTCTTGCAGACTATTTTAACTTACAATTATAGACTTGGGTGTTCACAAGTTGTCGAGCTCATGGCTCAGAACCGTCCAATAGTATTACACATATTTATCTATGGAACGCTCTGAACGTCTGTCGCTGAATATGAGGTCTCTCATATCGTAAGCCCCACTACGCGCCATCTTGCCGCGTTCTGTCCCGACGTTTAGCTTTTACAACTTTAACGAATAGGAAGATGTTTTTGCCATATCCAACCTTAAGCGCAAGATTTATAGTTGTTTTTACAAAGCAATGTACAAAAAGAAATAAAACTGACAGTGTCGCAACCGACGCGATTCTATTTGAAATGAGCGCACAGTTTAAAATTGTGCGCTCATTTTTGGAGGACGTTTTTGAGACACTGATTGTGTATCTTGGATTTTTTATATCAATGAGTAATCCTCATCGCCGCATTATAAATGATTATATATTATTTTATTATAATAGACTTCCTGAAAATTTGAACTGATTCGGTATTCGGTATTTTGACAAATTTTGAAAAAACATTAGAAAATTTTTGACGAAACAGTATTTTTTAATATAACTTCCAGATTTATGTACCGACTGGGTACAAAAACTAATCAGCTGTATTCCTCAAAAAACTACGTCTATACATAAATTGCATCAAAATCGGTTTATCCGTTTGGGAGTAACCGCTATTATCCATCGACAAAGAAGAACCAGGTGAAATAATCACAAACCTGTACAATAAAAAGGCCCCGGGGCCGGATAATATCCGGATAAAAACTATTTAAATACGGGAGGTATTCCTCCTCCCTCCTACCTTCCTCCCTCTATCCCTTATATTCCTACGAGTGTACATCTTCAATACACTCCTAGCTGGTTGCATGTTTCCAAACAAGTCCAAAGAAGCCACCGTCATAAGAACCGAGAAAACCCCGACTAACGCCAGTAGTTACCATCCTATTAGCCTTATCAATACTTTAGGCAAAATCTACAAATAAATCATACTATCTCGCCTTAAGGCATATGTTTACGACTTTCTCGTATCGTCTTATAATAAATGAGTAGCTCGGTTTACGAGCAGCTCACTGTTGCACTCATCTAGTGCACCGACTCACACAGTACATCTTAAGCGGCTTAAATGCAGCCCCGGGGCTGCAAATTCTCACCGGTGCTATAAAACCAAACAATATCCCCCAATTTTGAAAGTAAATTTAATGTTGTCAAAAACGTGTCGTGTCATGTCAAAAAACGAAGAGCTTCTTTGTATGACGAATGATTTCACTTAGATTTTCTTACTTGTAAAATATCGTGAAAGATAATTAATTTCCCAATATTAATCCCGTTGTCCCAATAGTATTTTTACATTGTGTTGTAAAAGCCTGTCAAAGGCATTGTGCTTAGTAACTTAATATATCATAAGTATTTGTTATTGATCAAAACATATTTGTTATTTGTCTGTGGATATATTCAGTCACTGGCCACGACCAACATAGAGTAACTATCCTTGTATTTAGGAAGTGAACAACAACATTCTTCTTGAATGAGCTATTATTTTACAAACATACCAGGTTTTCGTAAATATACTGCGACAAAACAGTAGGTAATAATCTGCAAAATCTAAAACTCTTCAATGTTAAAAAACTTAATTTTTTGCATTTTCTTAAAATCCCATGTATGGGAGTTTTGTGATTTCTACAGTCGATGATGAGACCCTCACTAATTTTAGCTGTCTGCAGCAGTAAAATAAAACAGGCACTCAAACAAACCGGCTTGACATTTGTAACAAACAAACAAAAACAAGCATTAATGTTGCAAATATCAGCAGGTGGTGGCTTCTTTATCACCTCTTAGTAAGTGTACTAGAGTACGAGCCGCAGACAACTATTCATATTGAGAAATGCGTAGGATAAATTCAAAATGCGTAGGTTTTCTCAAAATTAAATTTTTAATTTGTTTTTACCTGTTGCTATGTTCATACATTATTCAGTGTTGATATTAAATGTTAAATACATTTCTTTCACTACTATGGATTTAATTAAAATTAAAAATGCAATCAATATCTTTAACGCAATCGTGACATACATTTCATTCAAAGATAAATTAGCTTATTATGTTTCCTTATTTGAAATTATTTTGAATATATGAATTCATTGAAGTATTTTTCCGCGGGTGACCTTTTGATTGAAAGAAAATTATATTGAAATGTACTTAGAAGACTTCAATATTACGTAGCGATCTGCCCCTGTTCTACAAGGATGCGAATTGGTAAATATAATAAAAATGATCTAAACGATTCGAATGTAAACCATTCACATTTGCAAATGAACGGATTTTTGACATATTTTTGACATGCTCTCAAAAAATGATGATTTCAAATTTTGGGGTACTTGTCCCCCCTCAATGTTATGTGTTCGTAAGCGTTGTATTTATTTACACCTGGTTTTTTCTATTCCGTTATTTACACGACTCAGCTTGGATTTGAGACATCAATAAAAATATTGGAGGCGCTCTGTCTTTATATTTTTTGGCCTGACTAACATGTGGTTGGTATTTTGCATAACTTTGTGACTTTTAAATATCGACTAAATTTGACAAATACAATAATACCTAACTTCAAATCAAAAGAAATACATTCGGACGATAATTGTCACTAACATTTTTATACAATTTGTATCAATTTACTTGTAAAACTTTAAAAACAACAAAGAATAATATCTTTGAACCTGTGACTATATTCTGTACTATGACCTGACTGACTATAGCCATGAAGCTCTACCACTGAGCTAGTTTCGACAGGCTTGACGTGGCGGAATTCTTCTTTACTGTATGATCGATTCCGCCGATTATACTGATCGGTAGGTATACATACGTATAACTAGTTAAATGAGTTCATCATTAAAGATGAAATTCACATTTATAATTTTGATCGGTTCTTTCGTGTTTCTAATTATTTTTGATATTTTCTTTGTTGTTTTTAAAGTTTTTCTAGTTTTCCCAAGCACGGGATGAGTGCTATAACACAAAAATAATTACTCAAACAAGAAGCGTTATTATTTCAATTATAGGCCAATGTTTGTTCGAAAGTTATTAGCTTATATTTTCTTAATCCAGTGGTCGCAAACTGAAGTACGTATATATCTAATACGATAGAAAGCGGCCGGGTGGTCGCATTCTGACACTTTAAGCTTATTATGATCTCAATTATGCAATATGCAAGTACATCCTTCCACATTCGCATGTCGTACTAGGGAAGATCAAAAGTCAGGACAGACAGATCATGATCAGATAGATCAGGTACTGTCCGGAGGTAGCGTCAAGGGTCTTCGTAACCGGCGTGTTTGTATGAAGATAATTATGAATGTGGAAAAAGCGAGGCAAGTCTGCAAGAATCGTGATGTATTTCTTTGCCTTCACTCGGTTTTCTTTAGCTACACCGTAAGTTGGCGTGAATATATGTATGTGTATACAAAATGGAAAATAAATATTTTATTACACCAACAAGCGTTGTTTTACTTCTTTATTATTATTTTTCATAGTGGTCGCAAACTGGTTCAGTGGTGATCGCAAACTGACAAAAGTGGTCGTAAACTAGCGTTTTGACTATTTTCGAACATTTTGAATATTTTTTCAAAATTTATTAATGGAAGTGAACTGCGTTATTACATATTCCATAACTTGACTATATTTCCAACTAATTTACATAAAAAAAATATTCATGTTATGTATACCTAGATATGATATCTTTTGACGTATCCAAAGTGGGCAACCCCACTAAGTGGTCGCCAACCGATACAATGACCTTACTAGAGACAAATGTATAATGGCGTTCGCATTCACGAATATGATACGACCGACATTAATTGTTACACCCATAGACCACATGAATACTAATAAACACGCCATTAGGAAGGAAACGCGCATATGAGCAAACGCTTCTATTACTGTCAAAAATATCATAAGTTTGTAAGTTATATTGTAAAAAGTAGAAATAAACCATGTTGTACTGTTTTATCGTACCGAATGAGCTGACAAGGATTAAAAATTACCCTTGAAATGGTTTTATTTCATCCATAAGTACCGTATAACACTGTATTTCTGTGTGTAAATGCAAGCTACACTGTCAAACTAAGAAATTGTCTTGAAAGGCGTTTCCATTTACTCCCTAGTTACACCACTAGAAGAATACGATAAGCGCCTTTATTATTTCTTGTTACTTTACGATTAGACGCCATTTTAACATGAACCATGCGGTAGATTTAACGTTAAGTATACACAATCTATATAAAATGAAAAGACTATAATTCTAAAGATTGAAATTAAATTTTTGCTTTGATTGCATTCATGAAAAATTTTATACTACAAATTACATTATATATTTTATACTAGCTGGAGCTAGTATCCCGCTCCATTATAAAAGTTTTTGGTGAATCCCGCGGGATCACCTAATTTTTTCGGGACAAAAAGTAGTTTACATCCTATTCCATGTCATTATCTACCTATGTGCCAAATTTCATTTAAATCTGTTCAGTAGTTTTAGCATGATTGAGTAACAAACATACATCCAAACATCCAAACTTTCGCATTCACAATATTAATATAGATATAAGTAGATTATAAGATAGCAAACAAGCAGACGACACTCTCCTGATGGAATGAAACAACGACTGGCTATAGACACCAAACACATTAACGGTGCGTTGCTATGTGTGTGGCGAGTTGTTAATTCGACTTGTATTAGTTACCAGCTACCTTACCCTCTGTCGCGGGTTGCGGGGGATTTTAGAAATAAACATGTTACTTGTAAAACGTAATTTGTATAATTTCGATTTCTTCATAAAATTTTCTTTAAATATTAAATAATTGTTCGCTGGTAAAGAGAAAAATTGGGGATATGGGAGTCTCGAATTATAAGAACGATAAATGGTGTAATTGGTTCCAACGGCGCGATGAGGGACGGTCTGGAACTTCGCTGGGGCTCGTAGAATGGGTGGTCTTCTTAGTCGGCGTATCTGGCTGCAGCACAATGATGGAAGCCGAGGTCACATCCGCCACGCGGAGTAGAAAAGGAAGAACGCCACCAGCCTCTGGAAAGCACAGGGAACAATATCACCCTGTGGTTCCCTGAAGCATCATGAAAGTAATTTCACAAAAAACTAATTTACTACTAGTAGTAGTTTCTAAGATCAAGAAAAATTAAAAAGAGTTATTTAATATGCAGTACAGAGATATTACAAATAGCTATAGTTTTGACCTTGATGTAGGTCGTTCTGGAAATTTCCATTTCTAACAAACACTAAAAGAAGTTACTTTAAACACTTGTCATTACAATCCTACTTTATTGATAAGAAATGTTGATCTAAAGTTTAACTGGATTAAATTGGTATGATTATTGAAATTAATGATACTTTACCGAATCAACCAGTCAACCAGCGAGCGCGCCTTAGTGTCAGGAGTACTATTGACTTGTACCATCAATGGTACAAGTGATACAACTTTGTATTCTTAGTACCATCAATGGTACTAGTGATATTAATTTAAGATCAGTAGCACCATCATGAATATTGTTGTATCACTATGGATCAATCAGGTTTTCTTGGTTGACCAACTACTTTTTTTAGTGTCGATAGGGAAGCGCTTGACCACGATCTCGCCTGATGGTAAGCTAAGAATTGGCCTAAGACGGAACGCGATTCCCCAGAAGGTACCCGTTCACTCTTCTCTTGAAAATCCCCAGATTGTACTCGTCGGGGAACACAGACTCAGAAAGCATGTTCCAGTGCCTTGCGGTCCGAATGTAATTACTTAGAGAAGTTTTTATAGGCGGTGAACCTGTGGTGCGTATATATATTTGTCATTAACGTTGAATAGCTTAAATGTTTATAGTATGAAACTATAAAAGCCATCTTCTTAGTCCGCATTATTGTGATGGACAACTTCGGAACCCTATATTGCGCGTGACCCGACACGCACTTTACCAATTTTTATTTATGCGTATAAGTTTCGTTTTTTTTTTCATTTTAAAATATGTTACATTTTGATTTTTCTTTAATGATAATTTTAATAAAAATAACTAGTGATACAAACTTCGGTCGATAGTTTTATCATTGTCAGTTATAATCAAGGGGAATATCCATACTTTTCTATAATGGTACTAAGGATACAAAGTTGTATTACTTGTACCATCAGTGGTACAAATCAATGGTACTCCTGACACTAAGGCACGAGCGCGCCAAAGATTCCAAGTTGAATATGCGAAGAAAAGAACGCGTGGACGGTGCGATTCGCTTATATACCCTTATGCGGGGGGAGGAAACCATTCCGACACCGACGCAACACTGTTAGTGCTGTTCCACTGAGATTGATAATCGTAACCGGAAATCGGAATGTAGCTACACCTCTTAACCGGAACATGACAGTTACCAGCATTAACACTATTGCGGCAGGAATAGGTAAAAAGGCGACCGATTGGCTATACGAGTCACTACCATCGTGATTACTAGGTGATAGAGTTCTGCATTGTCTCGCCCGGATCTGGTACCATCGCCTTGCCTATCCCTGCCGCAATAGCGTCAGTGCTTGTCACTGTCGTGTTCCGGTTTGGAGGGTAAGGTAGCCTGTAAACTTATGCATGTGGCATTAGACCTCGCCACAAGATAGCAACGCACCATTAACACCTATAACGTTAGACCGTCAGCCTCTACGGAGAGTAGAGGGTGAGGATCTAAGTCACAAGATAAGCTGTCACCAGATTCCAGAAACTCGAGAAACCTGGTGGCATAAGGAGAAGGTTAAATGAAATGCAGATCTAAATATTATATATTGTCAGAAGACAAAGTCCGGCACTGAATATTTATTGGACCCCTCGGATCAAGTGTAGAAATCGGAGTCGCGCTGGTGTAGATGCACGTGAAGAAATACGAAACTTGACACGTAGTACTGGCACGAAGTACAGGCACGTAGTACAGGACGTAGTACAGTACAGGAAGCACGTAGAAGGGGCTCGCCCTTCTACGTGCTTCCTGTACTGTAGGCACGCTCGCAGAAGGGCGCGCGTTCAGCAGGCACGACGCTCGTAGAAGGGTACACGTTCAGGCATGGGCGTAGAAGGACGCGCGCTCAACTGGCACAAACGTCTAGGGTCGCGCGCTCAGCAAGCATGTGCATAGAAGGGCGCACGCTCAGCAGAGATAAGCGTAGAAGGGCGCGCGCTCAGTAGGCACAGCGTGCGTAGAAGGGCGCACGCTCAGGCACGCGCTCAGCTGGCACGCACATCGAGGGGCGCGCGCTCTGGCACGCGCGTAGAGAACGTCTTGATGGCTTTGGCTCGAACTCTCCCGGCTCTGGACCAGCAGAGAAGGCTCCGGAGACTGCAACTTCAAGACTACTTCAAGACTTCTTCCTGATACTTTTAGTTATAAGTTCCCGGCGATAACTGGCTCCATGATGGCCGACTTGGGTATTTATAGGCTCAAGAATGGAGCAATGTCGAAACTTAAAGATATTCAAATTATATTTTTTATATTAGGGGTAAAATTATAAACTCATTTCGAACTTAAAATTTTAAATTTAAGAAAATAATTTTGACATACATTGTGTCATGTCAAAAATCATGAAAATCAAAATATTGGAAAATATTTATAAATAAAAACATTAATACAGCATGAAATAGAAAAAGTAAAACATAGCCTAAGTACAAAGGGAATACATTAAAAATGTAAGTAGCCAAAGAACTCTCGTAAGACAAATTAAAAACACATAACTATGAACATAAAAGTAAGGAATCATTACACACCTTTGGTGTCTATAGGCGATGGTTGACTCTTTCCATCAGGAGACCCATCTGCTTTTCTACTATCTTATGATATATTAAAAAAAGACATCATTGCAAGTCACTCAAAATGTTGTATGGTCAGAGTTAAAGCCAATCTAACAAACCTACTTCATATATATCTATATTTGTATATATATATATATATATATATATATATATATATATATATATATATATATATATATATATATATATATATATATATATATATGATATGACTGGCTCGATGATGGCCGACTTGGGTATTTATAGGCCTGAGGATGGAACAATGTCGAAACTTAAAAATATTCGAATTATATTTTTTTATTAGGGGTACATTTATTAAGAACTCATTTTGAACTTAAAATTTTAAATTTAGGAAAATAATTTTGACATACATTATGTCATGTCAAAATTACGAAAATCAAAATAATGGAAAATATTCATAAATAAAAATATTAATACAGCATGAAATAGAAAGTAAAACATCATCAAAGAAGGGAATACATAGAAAATGTAAGCAGCCAAAAAACTCTCGTAAGACAAATTAAAAATACATAACTATGAACATAGAAGCAAGGAATCATTATATATATATATATATATATATATATATATATATATATATATATATATATATATATATATATATATATATATATATATATATATATATATATATATATATATATATATATATATATATATATATATATATATATATATATATATATATATATATATATATATATATATATATATATTATAAAGTATCTAATTGTTACAGTAATAATAAAGATTGCCGATATATAACTGCTCCTCATATCGGCATTCTTTATTATTACTGTATTAATTAGAACTGTAACTGAAGCTCGCTGAGACCTGAGTTTCTTCCAACGGATCTTCTCAGTGTGTGGCCGTGTTTCTGATCGGGTAGTAGTTTAAAAAAAATGTTGACGCCTCAAAATAACTTGTAATAAAAATAACTACTTTAAAAAAACCGACTTGAAAAAGTAAAAAATAATAAAGATTTAATATTAATTAAATACTATTATTTATATGTATATGCTATTTACTAATAGGTTTGAAGTCGGTGCCAAGCCAATCCGGCACGCGCGCGCGGACAGACGTCGTTGAAGGACGTTTTAAATACTTACATAAAATTTTTATTTACAAGATTTCAAGAAAGAAAATATTTATTTGCAAGAATATGGGTGTTACAAGTTGTTAAAAATTAATTAAGCTACCAACATATTCTACCATTATTAGGTGTAAATTTTAAATTAAAAATTTTGATGCGTTTTAGTTTAATTGATAATTCTACATTAATTCACATGACCATTTAGTTTAGGAATTCTGTTGAATACATTTTCGTAATCATTTTTTTCACTATTCTTCGTATTGATTGAAGCTACTTATAATATTAACATTTAATTGCTCCTTATTAGGTATATATTTACGCATCTTAATTTATAAAGTAGGCAATTCACTGTATTAATTTGCTCGTATTCATTTAAGTGATTATAATATTAATATTTGAATATATTAAATTTTTAGTTTTTGAAGTCGGTTTTTTAACATAGTTATTGTTATTTAATACTTTTTAGTGTATTGTTGTATTGTCAACTATTTATGGGTAGATCTACAACAGATGCTGCGTGCCTTAACAAACATTGATCTCAAGAAACCGGAACGAATAGAAGTAGTCGTCTCCGTAAAAATGCTTTTCAAAACACAATGTCACATTCTTGTGAGACTATTAAAGATCATGAAAATTTTACCAACTTCGAAGAGGCAGTGATAGCGTTCAATCAGCACGTAGAAAACATGCCTTCAGATCTTTCAGATCTTCAGATCCGTGGTCATCCTGTTTTAAAAAATGGTTCGATCGTATGAAAAAATGTTTAAAAAGTAAAGGAGATTGTTTTGAAAAGCAATAAACATAATATTTTGGTTATAACATGTTGTTTTTTTAAGTTACGCAAAACTTATAGTGTGACCTATGTATCGCGGCTACTAGGTGATAGAGTTCTGCATTATCTCGCCGGGTCTGGTACCACAGCCTTAACTATTCCAGCCGCAATAGCAACAGCGCTTCTCAATGTCGGATTCTGGTTTGCAAGTAACAGCTAGGGTAAAAATAAAAACAAACGACACTGGAGAGATATTTTATTTTGTTACACAATGTCAAGTTGTCTTTTCAGTTCTATATTTATCATTTCAGCCCATTAGCTTTTAGTTTTATTTAACATTTCGGACCATTAGAATTTTAAAACTAAGTAGACATTTTATTGTGACAAAACAACTTTGTTCTTCTTAGATTCAATTAACAACGTCTTTCCATTATCGTATTGTTGTTTTTCAATTAAATATATTATGTTGTTTGATTAATCAAACTTGCTTAACTATATAATATACAAGATACTAAAAAGTATTTTTTAAATAAAATTACTTAGATATTTTTTGTTTTTAATAAACAACATTCTCTTACTCAAAACAACTCTTTTGATCTTCAAGTGGAATTGTACAGATGTAGCTGAGAAAAAAACGCGAACATTTTTTTACCAACATTTCTCGCCTATCTCACTTTTGTTGGCTTGTTCTCATTTTCAAATACCCATTCACAAGATTGCTGTTTTTTTTCGGGTTCAAAACAATCAATCTACTTTTACTCCGCTGTCAGTTCATGAGGGATCCAACGACAACAAAGTTTCCGAACTTTCAATTCGTCGTGTAAAATTTTCTGAATTTGGCTCATACTAATCCCCAATAGTCCTCGAATTGTCTCATAGGTAATCTGTTTTTTTTTTTAAATTAACTGCTTAACAGTAGCCACATTATTTTCGTTGACGGCAATTGAAAGCCGCCCTTCACGAAATTCGTCATGTAAAGAAACTCGGCCTCTCTCAAATTCAGCAAACCATCGCTTTACGGTGCTCAAACAAGGTGCTTCTCTCCCAAAAGCATTTTGAAGACGAGCGGCACAGTCTTGCGGAGAAATAGACCTTTTAAAATCATAAAAAATCATCGCTCTAAAATCTTTTCGACTTAATTCCATTTTCGTTGCGTACGTAGAACTTTGATGTGTGATAAAAAAAAACAATTGACAAATCATTTCTCACCAATTGTTTTTTTTTATTACTAAGAAGGTTGCAACGTTTTAAAAATATAACATTCGAAATTCAAATAGTTCCGATTAGCTAGAAGTGCAAAACTTTTAGTGTGCCCCATGTAGCAGTGACTTGCATAGCCAATAGTTCGCTTCTTACGAACTGCCTGGCAGAACAACAGAAGGGAAGTCTGGATTAACTCGGGGCTTAGTAAGGATGTTAAGAAAATTATTATATTATAATATATTCAATTTTTTCGTAATTTTGCACATGAACTTGCCATATCAATGAAAAATCTCTGTGGTATCCGTATGAAGAGCCACCATTGTATATTTTGTTTTATTTAATTTCATCTATACTAATTTTTAGAGAGGTAAGGCTTGAAAGAAATTGTCGGTGTAAAGACAAGAAATAAATAAGATCAAGTATTATCCGAAGGTGGTGTCAAGAGTCTTCGCAACCGTCGCGTGTGTACGAAGAGAGTGATGAATGTGGAGGAAGCGAGACAAGCCTGCAAGGATTGTGATGTATGGTACTCGGTTCTCTCTGCCTACCTATGGTACTCGGTTTATCTGGCGTGAAGATGTGAATATGTATGTATGTATACTAATATTTTAAAACGTAAGGCTTGTAAGTTTGTTAGTTTCTGAACATAAATTTATTACTGAAATTACTGAACCAATTAAAAAAAAAAATCGCATTGCTCCGATCTGATAACGATTCAGAAATCGGAAATCAAAAGGACTTTATTCAATAAAAAAAATTATAAGTTATTTTGACGCGTCAACATTTTTTCAAAATTACTACCGGATCGGAAACACGGCCACACGCTGAGAAGATCCGGCGGAAGAAACTTAGCGAGCTTGACTTTTTTCAATTCTTTTTTTTATCACAATATTACAAGATTACAAAAAATATATATGAGATGTATGAGGAGCAATTAATCCCAGGCTTTTTTGCCACGGACAGGCACACAGATACACACCTGAAACTTATAACAACCCGTCGGGCCGGTTTTAAAAAAACATTAAATTCATCTATACGGTTATACGTAGTGGATGAAGGGGCTGAAATAGGGGATAAAAGTTTGTATGAAAACCTATATAGACGACATGCTACTTACTATTACTATACGAGCGAAGCCACCCAGGTCAGCTTGTGGATATACAGGCTGACTGGTTAAAGATTGTACATACTAAGGAAGGGTGTTCAGTATTCAATTATAATACCAATCATGTACAAAAAATAGGTGAAGGAAAACTTGTACTTCTTTTTAAAACAATCACGCGAATAGAGAAATATGATATTCGGTACGATTAAAATATTTATAAATAATATGCATTAAAATACATTAATTTTGTTTTTTTAATATCATAAGATAGCAAGCAAGCAGGTGGGTCATCTGATAGAAAGAGTCAACCATCGCCTATAGACACGAAATATGTTAATGGTGCGTTGCTAACTTGTGGCGAGGTCTATCACGTGCATAAGTTATTTGAAGTTAAATTAATAAAATAAAAAGAAATATTACACACACTAGCTTCATGTGACATACGTACACACCTGCACGTGTGACTATATTCACAGATGCATACAGTTTTTTTTTACGGCTTAAGTCTAATGAAAACTCAAAAGAGATATATCGTTTAGTCTATGACTGAATTTCCCTAGTTCTAGTATTTATAAATAACTAAAACTTCACAAAAATAAAGGTAGATATAACTTTACAGGTTATATGTGGAAAAAACATGAGAAATGAAACATGATCCAACAAGCGAACATAATCAAAATGTGATTCAACTTTCTGGGGTTTTTTTAATATCCTCTGTAATGTCTTAGAGTACTAGCAGAGCAAAGCTTTGTCAACGCACGACCGACATGCACAATAAATACTGGGCTGAGTGAGTCGACTGTGGGCAATCGCAACAGGTATTTGACAAAATGAACCCGCAGCTATCGCACAGGTTACTTAAATTAAACAAAAAACAGTTACGGCCCGGCCACAGCTCGCGCGGCGCGACCGGCGGCGCGAATTGCGGCGCGGCGAGCGGTAACAAATGTAGGAAATTGTATGAATTGCGGCGCCGAAAAACGCGCGACCGGCCGCGCGGTGTGATGAGCGAATAAAACAAAAGAGTACTTTTGTTTTATTCACTAGTAAGCCAGGTTTGGAATCAGAATAACACAAAATTATTAGCAATGTAAATTATATAGATACTATATTTTATTAAAATTTTTACTACTATTTTTAGCCTCCGACACAAAAACGAGGGTTGTTATAAGTTTCAGAGGCGTATCTGTGTATCTGTCCGTGCATCGTAGCGCACTGGTGGATGGTCCAATTTAGTTGCGATTTTTTTTTACTTGAAAGCCCTATTTCGCGAGATGGTTTTTAGCTATGATTCAATAATAGTAGTAGTAATAGTACTCATAATGACGAGAAATGGAAAATGGAGCCGCTAGAGTGTCATTGTAACTCACAGACAGAAAGTGTTATGATAGTAGAGTTTGAAGTAGTTCGTTTCGTTGCAATAAGATATTTTTCATTATTACGAGACTCTGAAGATGGAGCCGAAAAAGTAATATCGAATCTTCTCGCATCCAGATGCGAAGATAATAAACTTTTAAACTCAACAAGGTAAGTTTATTGAGTTAGTGCTCAATTATCTTGTACTGACAAACATTTTGATGCTGGATGATTTATAGGATCTGATGCTCATCATGACTTAGGATTTAACGATCAAACTCGAAGGTGGCCATGGTAAGTTATATATATAAACTAAAGAAGAAAAACCCATTTAGATTGGACTCAGTTGTTCTGTTTTGACAAACACACTGGAGCTAAATGATTTACAGAGTCTTATGATGAAGCAGGAATGAAGTTATCGAAACTTTTAATTAAAATTAAGCAACACCATCAATTTTGGACTCGTTTGATTTTTCATTTTAAGGAATGTGAAATAGGATAGCTGCCAGTATCTGATGATAGAGCGGAAGGAAGTCCATGTGATCTTCTAAGCTTGACCCGTTAAAATTCACTGAGTGTATGCTACTTCGATTTGTTTTGGCAAGGGAGCTTTGCAATAAAACAGCTCAAGCTCATTGAGTAAGGAACCACAGGTTAAAGTTACCTTTAACTTTATACTGCAGAATCCCCTTTCGAAATCATCAGCTCCTTGTACGTTTTGCGATTAAAATTATAGAACTGAAGTAAAATGATGGACTGACGATAAAAAAAGTGTCGTTTTTTTTAATTTAAATTTAGAGTTAGTATGATTATTTATTGAATAAATAAATAATTGGTTATTGACACATTATTTTAATATCATACTTAAAATAATATTAAACTCAATTTAGTTTATACACCGAAACTTAAACTTAATCCAAAAACTTCACAGCATTTTTAACCGACTTCAAAAAAGGAGGAGGTTCTCAATTCGGCCGGTATATTTTTTTTTATGTATGTACACTGATTTCTCCGAAGTTTCTGAACCGATTTACGTGATTCTTTTTTTGTTTGATGCGAAATGGTTTCGAATTGGTCCCATAAGAATTTGATTCAGGTAGGCCCAGTAGTTTTTATTTTATAAGCATTTTTTAGTTATTTTACCTATCCCGATGTCTGAATTCAAATCTTGCAAGTAAATTTGATCCACTTCCCGGTTACCGATTGCGCTGAAATTTTGTATACATATGTAAATTGGATGACAATGAAAACTTATTATGGTATAGAGCTGATCTGATGATGGAATCGGAAGGTGACTACAGGAACTCAGTAATTGAATGGTTAAAAATCGGTTAATGACAAGATTTTATCGAGTTTGGGCACGTCTGTTTCGTGTTGACGAGCACTTAGGTGCTTGGTGGTAACTAGGATCCTCCAGGATCCGATGATGAAGCCGGAAGGTGGCCATAGGAGATTAGTAATTAAATGACACAACTCTATCGAGTTTGGGCTCGTTTGATTCGTGTTGACGAGCACTATGGTGCTTGGTGGTAACTAGGATCCTCCAAGGTCCGATGATGAAGCCAGAAGGTGGCCATAGGGGCTCAGTAATTAAGTGACAAAACTCTATCGAGTTTGGGCTCGTTTGATTTGTGTTGACGAGCACTTAGGTGATTGGTGGTAACTAGGATCCTCCAAGGTCCAATGATGAAGCCAGAAGTTGGCTATAGGAGCTCAATAATTAAATGACACAACTCTATCGAATTTGGGCTCGTTTGATTCGTGTTGACGAGCACGTTGGTGCTTGGTGGTAACTAGGATCCTCCAAGGTCCAATGATAAAGCCAGACGGTGGCCATAGGAGCTCAGTAATTAAATGACACAACTCTATCGAGTTTGGGCTTATCTGATTCGTGTTAACGAGCATTTTGGTGCGGTTGGTCACTAGTTATAAAATAAAATGAAATACTCTTGACAAAAGTCTTCGTTCTACGTCTGTCAAGTCGATCAGTTCAGGAGGTAAAGATATAACTTCGACGTTGTTCCAGTAGGCCTGTGAAGGAACTTTTTATGGTAGTCGAGCAGCGGTAGCTGCTCCGGAAGGAAATTAAAATGTGTTGTGACTAATGACGTCTGTTGTTTTGGATATAATAATTTCTTACAAATTGTACATGCCACTTCAGAGTATTGACTTATGGTGGTTATAAAATTACGCTCAGTCATTGAACGAAGTCCTTGTGACGCGTTACGTGCTGCCGCTAGCCGGTTCTCAAGTTGATGAGCAACTTTCGTATCACTTCTAATCTATGAGCTCTCTGCTTGGCGGACTCCTTAGATAAACGCTCCTTAATGGAGACCAATTCTATGAGCCTTCTGTTTGGCAGACTCGTTCGATAGAAGCTTATTAATGAGATCAAGTCTATTAGCTCTCTGCTCAAAAGACCCATTCGCTAGACACTCTTGGATCCTACCGAGTCTAGAATTATATTGTTCAAAAGTTTCTTGACGTAAACGTGATTTCATATATTATGCTTTCATTGCCAGCAAACGTTTTTCACGATCTTTAATAGTCTCACAAGAACGTGACATTGTGTTACGAAGAGCATTTTTACGGTAACGAATACTTATATTTCAGTAGGGGAGACCAAGATGCTAAATAGGTAGTTACTCGAGCGTCGTAGGGATTTATTGGATTTCGTAGACTAAATTATAGGAAAAATAAAAAGATATATAATGTTTTCCATATCAATGGCGGGGAAAAAATCTACAGATAAAAAAATGTTTTAAAAAATCAGTGACATGGAAACACTGAAGCGCGTTAGATTAGGATATGGTGGGTTAATTGCCACTAAAATTTAGAAAATCTGACGATTCCAGTGTAGCATAAGGTAGTGGGAGGGTTACAAATTTGCAAAAAAAAAGTTGTCTTGACATTCTCGTGCGCGTCTGAATTTTCTTTTATTATGGAGGAAATGATGTAAGAATTACGAAAAAAATATAATCTGACAATTTCCACAAGCCGAAGTTATCTTTTGTTTTTTTTCTGCCATAGTTACCCCCCTCTATAGAAAGGGCTTATATTTGGTGGAGAGACTTAACAGTATGCGAGGTACCCCCTCCTATGGTAATCTGCCGCGCTCGAGTAAATACCAAAATCCCCTCTTGGGCTCCCCTACTATTTTATTCGTTCCTGTTTCTTGAGATATATATTTGTTAAGGCGCACAGCACCTGTTGTAGTTCTACCCAAAATAAGTTGACAATACAACAATACACTAAAAAGTATTAAATATAAATAACTACGTTAAAAAAACCGACTTCAAAATGTAAAAAGTAAAAAATAATAAATATTTAATATTAGTTAAATATTAAGTACCTATTATTTATATGTGCTATTTACTAAGAGGTTTGAAGTCGGTGCCAAGCCTTAAGCAAATAATAATGTTTTAATTACTTAAATGAATACGAGCAAATTAATACAATGAACCTACTTTAAAGATTAAGATACGTAAATAAACCTAATAAAGAGCATTTAAGTCTTAATATTACAAGCAGTTTCAATCAATACGAAGAATACTGAAAAAAATAATTACGAAAATGTATTCAACAGAATTCCTAAACTAAATGGTCATGTGAATTAATGTAGAATTATCAATTAAGCTGAAAGGCATCAAAATTTTTAATTTCAAATTATCACCATATAATAGTAGAAAAAGTTGGTAGCTTAATTAATTTTTAACAACTTGTAACAGCCACATTCTTGCAAATAACTTTTTTCTTTCTTTCAAAAATTTTATGTACTTATTCAAGACTTTCGTCAACGACGTCTGCCCGCGCGTGTCTGCCGTTGTAAGTATTAAATTGGCTTGGCACCGATTTCAAACCTATTAGTAAATAGCACATATAAATAATAGGTACTTAGTATTTAATTAATATTAAATATTTATTATTTTTTACTTTTTAAATTTTGAAGTCGGTTTTTTTTAACGTAGTTATTTTTATCTCAATATAATGTTGGCTTGCGTTAAGCAAAATTTGTTCCTATACATTCATCTCACTCATATTAATAAAAAATACGTTCTCTCTACAACCCACTACATCAAAAACGATCATAGTTACTAAAAATTGCACGGAAAAGTCTACGTTGTCATACATTAAAAAATGGGTGCGTGTACTTATGTACGCGCGTGAGAAGTTATACTTCATTGGCGTCATTAAAAAATATGACCGCGTTTCCGATCCGGTAGTAGTTTTAAAAAAATATGTTGACGTGTCAAAATAACTTGTAAAAAGTTTTATTAAATAAAGTACTTCTGATTTTTGATTGCATGCATATACTTAATTACATTAAAATAATAAAAGGACTGGAAAAGGATAGTCAAGGATTTCGGGACTTAATGAGCAATTTAGCGGTCAACTTCAACCTGTAACTTTTGCGTTACGGTGATGCGCGTGCATCTTAAAATTTTATCTCGCTGCCTAAAGAAATATTACGCACCTAACGAAATATAACTTTTAAAAATCTCGAATGGAGTGATCAATGATAAGGTAATATATTATATAAGTATCAACAATAATGGTATTTTTGCGTACAATCCTAACGTTACGATAGTATATATTACGCAACAAAAGAATATAGTAAAAATAGTATTGCAAAATCCGACCCTGGTACTAGCTAGTATTGAGGTGTGACAACTCAGCGGCACGCCGCCGCGGTCGCAACAAGTGGAGCTGTGGCATACCCAGATGATCGCGCGACTCACCGCGCCGCATTTCGCGTCGCAGGTCGCGCCGCGGGTAGCTGTGGCCGGTCGGTTACGTGTAATAACTGGCGCTATTACAGGGCACGGTTCTTTCAACAAACACATGTTTAATATGGGTGTTACAGACAATCCTCTGTGCAGAGCTTGCATGCAGACAGAAGAAACGGCTGCCCACATCATCTTGGATTGTGAAGGCGTTGCGAATTACCGGGTCAATTACCTGCTATATCCGAGGTCGCTCCCCGAAGCTTTCTCCCACATCAAGGAGTTGCTGGGCTTCCTGGAGTAGTTGGGATGGCAAAAATAGAACCATCCTAACCATACGCAAAAAGGCGCTAGTCGTCGAGTTGCGGAGACCCGCCCACGAGAAGAAGAAGAAGAAGAAGTACTAGCAGAACACCATAATACCGGAATATGCGTCCAGTGTGTATTAAATTGCGAAAGTATTATTATGCCCGAATCCTTTGCCACGTAGGCAGAGTAAACCGAATGTCTATAGACTCACCGGTTCACCACAATTCATCGGTTTGTCGGTTGACGAGCTGAGTGGTGATCATCATCGCCGCATTTTACCGACCTCCTAACGATTACCGACTATTTCTAGCGATAACCGCTATCGATCGGTACCAGAGTAGTAACATACCACCCGCCAGATTCTGAGCTGCTGATTGAGATTTTAGATTTTTGAGAAAAACCTTGAAAAAACCTCAATAACTATATAAATTCAGACGCGCTTGAGAATGCAAAACAACGTTTTCTTTGCAACTTTGTGACCCTCCCACTCCCTCACGCCACACTTGAAGCGACAGATTTTCTAAAGTTTAGATGGCAATTAACCCACCATACCTTAATCTGACGCGATTTAGTGTTTCCGTGTCAGACTTTTTTTTTAATTTTTTTATCTGTAGATTTTTTCTCCACCATTGAAATGAAAAACATTTTTAACCCTTATTTTTCCTATATTATAATACCCATTTAGCATCTTATGCTCCCCTACCATAGGACATTTTGAGGTCGTAGAAACATTTTTCGACTATTTTCACGATGACGTCAATATGTCTGTATGTGTGTGTATGTGTGTGTGTGTGTGTGTGTGTGTGTGTGTGTGTGATGTAAACATGTTATAACTTTTGAACGCCTTAACCGCTCGAAAAGCGGTTGATGGCATTCATTGGATTCTGCTCAATTTAGACTTCCTGAAAATTTGAACCAATTTAGTTCAGGACATTTTCAGACGTTTTGATAAAATCCCAAAAAAATGTTGGCGAAACAGTATTATTTAATATAACTTCCTAATTAATATACCGATTGAGTACAAAATCTAATCAGCTCTATTTCTCAAAAATCAGCGTCCGATCCATAAATTCCAAAATAATACATCTTTTCGAATATTAAGATACTATTAGTTTTACAAACTATTGATTTTGGAACTCTTTACAAAATAGTATAAAAAAGTACAAAAATAAATCTTCATTGAGTGTAAAATACCTAAATTTAGGTTGGCTGTGGATCAACCGATTTATAGAATTTTTAATTGACATTGTAAAGACTGAAATACACACGTTTATAGTAGCACGAAAGCATGCTTGTGAATAAGCACGTTACTTAATCTTAAGCTGGTCTATTTTCCATGCTAATTAGCACACGTTGTATGGTGCGGGTGCGAAGGGGGTTGTTTTAAAACAAGTCTTTTTTTATATCATAAGATAGCAAACAAGCAGATGGGTCTCCCGATGGAATGAGTCAACCATCGCCTATAGACACCAAAGCGCCTATAGACAAAAATGCGTTGCTATTTTGTGGCGAGGTCTAGTGCCATATGCATATGTTTACCGGCTACCTTACTCTCCAAATCGGAACACGACAGTGACTAGCACTGACGCTATTGCGGCAGGAATAGGTAAGGTGGTAGTACCAGACCCGAGCGAGACAATGCAGAACTCTACCACCTAGTAGCCATGATAGTAGTAATTCGCATAGCCAATCAGTTGCCTTTTATGACCTGCCTGGTAGAACAGCAGTTGGCCTAGTTTTCAAAGGAGCCCGGGACCAACAGGTGGAGCCTGAACGTGTTCTATGCGAGCATTGCTACTTGATTTTTAACAAAATCACTTGGTCCCAGATCTTGTCTTTGGCTAATCCAGTTGCACGCCCAAATTCTTTTCCCCTTTTTATATACCATATAGGTAAGATACGAGGAGCAAGTAAGCACATGGCTCTCCTGATTGTAAGAGAAAATCATCGTCTATAGACACTGAAAATGATAATGATGTGTTGCTAGCCTTGTGACGGGGTCTAAATGCCCAATGCATAAGTTTACCGGCTACCTGACCTTTCAAACCGAAACACCACAGTGGAAATCACTGATCTTGTTCTATTTTTTCGTTTCATTATATCACTAAATTTAATTCATTTCTCACAATCCGCAAAGAAATATCCATATTTAACGCGCTAATTAGCATGTGTATCTAAGATATGCTAGAAAATAGTATGCTCGTAATAAATATGCATCTGAAGTCTGTGATTTCATAAGCTAAATATGCACCTACACATTCGGAGAGCATGCAATAAATGAGCATATCTAAAAGCAAACAAGCGTGAGTTTTGAATAGCATGTGAATTCCTATATTTACTTTTTCTATCTATTCCACTATTTAAGTGAGTCTGACTTACGTTACCAATTTACTTACTAATTTATTTGTATCTAATATGTAATAAGAAATTCTAGCAATCACTCCTTGGACGAATTCAACTACATAGGTATATGTAGTCGAATATGTATATTATGATGCGCGTTAAATGAGGGGTAAAGTGTGTAATGTTTGTTTTTATTAATTGATGTGTTTTTAATGCATATTATATATAAATATTAGTTCTATACACCTTCATCATTAAAACTTTCATTATGCGAAATTTTATACTCTTCCGTTCACGTAATCGTTATAAAAAGGGGTACAAACTTTTTGCTTCACGTATTAATATATAGATAAAAGTTTCTTATTAATTAAAAGATCCATTGACGTTTGGATCTGATGTAGGGGAGCGGGAGGCTAGCTGTAACAGGGGCAAATAGTATCAAGCATTTTTTACGTACATTATAGAAGAAGATTTGTTTGATTTTATCCTAACCTATGGTAGGTAAGATGAAAACCTAAGGTGGGCAAGTAGATTAATACACATCTATACATGTAATAAAACTGTAAGACGTCGAATTCGGTACATTAAAGATATTTTACAAATTTTTTTTGAAGGCACTCTTTGATCGATATTACAGCGAAAGCGGTTATTTAAGTTATACTTAATTAGACGCGTTATGAAAAAATGATGAGAGTGAAATTTTAAAATGCACGCACATCAAAAGTTACAGAAGTTATCCAAATAAATTTATCGATTGAATACAAAATTTAATCAGCTCTATTCGTCAAAAAACTGCGTCCAATGCATAAATTGCATCAAATATGTATATCCGTTCGGCAGGCGTATTACCTAACGTTTGCAATGCGCCAGCGATCAGCGATGACTTTTAAACGCAGCGAAAAATTCATCGAAAACGGCGTTAATTTCTTATTGGACACTGGATGAAAATACTGTGTAATAAATAAATAACCCCGCGGGAGTTATAAAGTATCTTCACGCCCATATCCCCGAAGGGGTAGGCAGAGGTACAACAAGTGCACCCACGATTAGCCGAAGATACTTGGTCCCACAAATGTAATAGGTGGCAAGCCTATCGACAACCGGGCACTTTCCAATCCCGGGCAACATTGTGTTTTTAAGAAAACTGAAAAAACACTTTTTTTATGTGCCCGACCCGGGAATCGAACCCGGGACCTCATGTCGTCAACGCCAACGCTGGACCACTAGACCACAGAGGCGATGGAGTTATCTTTGACAAAAATAAAAAAATTTCAGCATACCTTCGATATTTTTTATCCAATCATTTTTTAACCTTCTACAATATTTTAGTACTTAAGAACAAACTACGTAGGCCCCGCCACGTTCTCACCGATCCCGATGACCCGATAACTCTGGCCAACGGTTTATACGATAACACTACACACCTGCATTCGCGACACCGTCGCCGCCGGCGGCGAC
This sequence comes from Apodemia mormo, assembly GCA_036924255.1. Classification (NCBI taxonomy): domain Eukaryota; kingdom Metazoa; phylum Arthropoda; class Insecta; order Lepidoptera; family Riodinidae; genus Apodemia; species Apodemia mormo. The sequence goes on along the minus strand of JAUPFN010000004.1, from coordinate 25,427,818 downwards.
GAGGACCCCTGTTTCGCCCTTCGGCGAACCGAGCCCAAGGGCAAGGTTCGGCGGACGGACAAAACAATGCCACTAGCCCTCTCATCGCAAATCACGACCCCACCCTAAGCCGAGGTTCGGTCTCACAGGAGACACCCTTAGGGCGGAGGGCGTACAGCCCTACACCTTTAAATTCTGGCTGAGCACTCTGCTCGCCCCCGCGACCGGTGAAGCTGTAACAGCCCATAAGGCTAACAGCAATCGAGACATTCCGAAAAAAAAAAAAGCGATTCACCGGTTTTTCAGTTGGCGAGATAAGTGGTGATCCTCATCACCGCGTTTACCGAAATGTTAACGATTATCGACTATTTCTAGCGATAACCGGGACCGAGTTAAAACCAGTTTAAAGTGCTCATCCGAGGCATGGCAGTGGTAATACACCACTCCGCCAGACTCCGAGCTGCTACTAAGGATTAGATTTTCGAGAAAACCTCGATAATAACCTCAATAACACTTTGCCGCCCCGGGGATCGAACCCGAGGCCTCATGGTCTGAGCCGAATGGCTACCCCTAGACCACGAGGCAGTATTACAATAAATTTCAACCAAAAATTTCTTTTGATAAATCTATACTTAGCTAAACATTTTTCATTTTTTGCATGCAACTTATATTTGATTGAAAAAAAATTTTAGTAATATCTGTTAGTGAAATATTTTTAGACATCTTTTCTGTTCCCCTTACAAGAAAAACACTCCTTAAATGAATTCTTGATCAACCAATTACGGAACCTCTTTTGTAAAAGTTGTAGTTTTTAATTCCCCGATTGTTTGGGGTGCTACGTTGTAGGTTGCGTAGCAAATTTGCTTGTAAAGTACGCTAGAACATTTATGGAACTTTAACCTTGTGGGGTCCCTAGAATTAAAAATCTCTTTTCAGAATCGGTTCTGGTAAATAGATGGGGATATTTTTTTATAAACAAATCTACTTTATAGATATATTTAGGAAAGCTAGTGTCAGGATGTTTAATTTTCTGAAAAATGGCTTACGGGATGCTAAAGGACCTATTCCACAAATTCGGCGAATACATTTTTTTGGTGCGATGAACACCCTTTGACTAGTGGTTGAATTACCTCAAATAAGAATTCCATATGTTAGAACATATCCGTGGTAATCAGTTACCGCAACACTTTGCCCTGCAAGAGATTTGATTCGACTTAATAAGGAAATATAACCATTCACTCGACTTAATAAGGAAATATAACTTGGGAATTCTAGTTACAGTTCTTATCTATAATTAAACCTAAAAATTTGATTTCATTCATTTTATATTAAAACTTCAAGATATTTAAATGTTTTCGTTCCATTGAATATTTAGTGTCGAATGGTAAGGTTTTTATTGGTGAATCTTATATAGCTAGTTTTAGCAAAACCTGATAAAAGCAGCCCTGACTTATTAGTATATAATTATAGTAGCCTAATGGTTTGTTGTCCAATTTCGACTAATGCAAAGGAATCAGATATTTTTAAGGCCTATTAAAAACTCAAGGTACAAGTCTATATCCAATACTTGCACTTTCAATCTTTCTTTTTAAAAAAAACTGTAAGTTGTTATGATAATAATATTTTAGTTTGTTGAACTGAAAATATCTATTTTAATTTTTAAAGTTGTAACTTTTTAATGCAATATTATCAATTTTGATTATTCAAAAAGCATTAAACGCAGTTTTAGCAAGCTCTAAAAACGTTTTCTTGGGACAAAATTAGCTGGTTGAAAAATCTCAAAGTTATGATGAAAAACAATTTTTTCAAAATGTTTTGTACACGATGCACGACTCTATTGCTCTAAAATCGACTATGACGTGACAAACATTGCACATACTCGCTGCACATACCTATATAATATAGCAATATAAACTAAACCATGCAGCATTAAACAGCGGACAGCTTTCAGTGGAGTAAGCGATAACGTCGTAAATAACTCGGATGGAAATATTTTTCTTTACGGGCTTGCGATTATGCGATGCGATGCGCATTGCGATGCGATACGACATTTTTATACAAACAAAGATCAAATTCTGTTTATGATTGCCCTGGCGGTGGCGTCGTTTGGCTGCAACATTTTCATCCAGTGGAAGAAGCGCCATGTTCAAGATACGGTCAGAGACATTTGCATCACCCGTGTCCTTTCTACTAACAAAATGTGTTTTGCAAAAACGTTCTTTAGTCAAATTTAGTCTAATGGAATGAGTATACAATGCCGTACAAAGAAAATTGTAAGATTCACTGTAGGAAATATAAGAAAGTATTACTACAGGCATATGTAAGGCGTTTCAATGTCGTTGTTTGGTGACTTTAGTTAGAGGTTTTCGGCAACAGAAATCCACACTAAAAAGTTTCTTCCTTGATAAAAATGCATTGCCGTCGAAAGTATTACTTATTCAGCAATACTGAGACTGAGGCTGAAAAATACTGTGGTCGAATGGCAATAATTAGTCTACAGGGATGGCAATCGCGAACGAAGTCGCGGGTACATCTTATTCTGCCATATGAACGCGATCAGTATTCTGCTTTTTCGTGATCAGTTTCTAGGATGGCACACGAGGCAAGCGCTCCGATAAAGCCAGGTAATGGAACTTTTTTGTTCATACTAAATTTATTGTTGTTGATTTTAAATAGTTTACCAGTTGTTAATTAATTAAAAAAAAAAACAATGCTGATTAATCAAAAATATACCGCATATTGTAATTTTCTTAGGGTAAGCTGTAACAAATTATAACTTGGCCCTTATTGATTTATTATTTCTATGAAATTACGTGCCATATATTTAAATTTCTTCTGTTCATATTTATAATACTTTTTTGACGAAATTAATTAATTCTATCTATTTCAGAATGGGTCATTATAAAAGATAAACTAAACTTTCTTCCCAAAATCAAGATGTACGAAAGGTCTTCTGTTGATATCTTGAAAAATAAAAGCGGTGTAACAAATTGTGTAGCTACTACTGGCTAGATAGATATAAATGTGAAACAAGAGTTACCAATCCTAAAAACTCAACGAAGAAAAGTTTCGAAATAGATCTGCGACTTTGCCTCTGGCGGCACGCTCTAACCAACTGAGCTACTGTCATTGGTTCAACGTGTTGAAATTCTTTATTGATTTGTGATTGATGCCGTTCATTGTCTCATCGCTAGATAAACCTACGTATATACTAGTTAAAAGAGTCTTCGCTACAGATAAAATTTACATTTATAATATTGAACTGATGATACTTTTTTATAATACACAAAAGTATTGATCAATATTATAACATTTATTAAATTAATCAAGAGCGTCGCCAATGTGGCAGGAGCGGGAGCAGCAGCCTTGCCCCACTTGGTGGCGAAACTGACAGATAAAATTCACATTTATTATTGAACAATAATTTCGTATTTAATATACAAGTAGATAAGTAGGAGCTCCTATACATATAATATATCGAGCATTCAGTATAATCGACGGAATTTATCATAAAGCAAAGAACAATTTCATTTCATTGAAACAGTCGACAATAGATCATTTGATTAGAGAGTGCCGGTCAAAAGCAATGTCGGAAGGTCTATCGTGTAAAAATTTTCCTTTTAGCACGCACGAGATAAGTGCAAAGACATATGTAAATGACTATATCAAACCCAGATTGGTTTTTAATGAGAAAGAAGAGGCTAAAATATTATTACACTAAATTAATAAAAAGTCTTATGATTATAAATGTACACACATACATATATACATATCTTCACGCCAGATCCCTCACAGGGTAGGCAGAGAGAAACGAGTGCCATATTACACGAACCTTGCAGGCTTGTCTCGCTTCCTCCACATTTATTACTCTTCTCTTCATACACCCAGTTGCGAAGGCTTCTACCAGACACCACCTTCAGACAGTGCTCGGTACCTACATCCTTGCATATTCGCATTATATATTTTGTTAACATTAATCTACCACGTCTTCGTCGTGCATTTACTGGTTAAAAAAAGAACACATTTTTTTAGTTAGTTTTTGAATATTTTTCTATTAGATAGTAAAAATGATACAACTAGCCCTGGGCTCCTCTAATTGTGTTTGTGTGAATCGCAAATACATCTAAATACATCTTGACTCTTCAAAACAGGGGAATGGGAGGGACTTAGTTGGGCGCCGACTGCCATAAAGACTGCTAGGGCGGGCGGAATTTCGTCAAACGCTCCTCAGCTTTCCGAAAGCATTGACGCAACCATTAAACATGTGCATAACTATTTAACTATCATATGGTTTTGTATCCAAGTGCTTGAATTACAAAATTTTACCGAGACGTTTTAATATTGGTGTTTCCATAAAACCGCGCGTGCAAAACTATTGATGAGTAAGTTTTAGTAAATAATTTTAGATATTGTTAATTATTTATTTTTGGGCAAAAAAATCGTGTTTATTTTATTGACATATTTTTTAAATTACATTCAAGATAATTAATTTTACGACATGATTTTTTTTATATTAACCAATGTTTTACTTTAAACAACAACAATTTCATATTCCGATTTTCTTATAATATCTTAAATCAGATGATAAAACGTTTTATGAGAAAAAATATGATAATCATTAAGTAGAATACATGGGGCACACTAAAAGTTTTGCACTTCTATTCTTAAATTTCGAATGTTGTATTTTTAAAACGTTGCAACCTTCTTAGTAATAAAAAAACATTTGTCGGGAAATGATTTGTCAATTGTTTTTATCACACATTAAAGTTCTACGTACACAACGAAAATGGAATTAAGTCAAAAAAATTTTAGAGCGATGATTTTTTATGATTTTAAAAGTTCTCTTTCTCCGCAAGACTGTGCCGCTCGTCTTTAAAATGCTTTTGGGAGAGAAGCACCTTGTTTGAGCAACGTGAGGCGAAGGTTTGCTGAATTTGAGAGAAGTCGAGTTTTTTTCATGACGAATTTCGTGAAGAGCGGCCATCAACTGCCGTCAGCAAAAATAATGTGTATACTGCTAAGCGGTTAATTGAAGAAAACCTCCGGATTAACTATGAGACAATTCGAGGACTATTGGGGATTGGTATGAGCCAAATTCAGAAAATTTTACACGAAGAATGGAAAGTTCGGAAACTTCGTTGTCGTTGGATTCCTCATGAACTGACAGCGGAGCAGAAGCGGGCTCGCGTGGAATGGTGCTTACAGATGCTACTGAAGTACGACCACGGACATTCTAATGCTGTTTATGACATTGCCACAGGAGACGAAACGTAGATTTATTATTTTGAACCCGAAAAAAACAGCAATCTTGTGAATGGGTGTTTGAAAATCAGAACAGGACAACAAAAGTGCGAGAAACGTTGGTAAAAAAATGATCGCGTTTTTTTTCTCAGCTACGGGTCCCATCTGTACAATTCCACTTGAACATCAAAAGAATTTAAATTCCGAGTGGTATTCTACCATTTGTTTACCCAGGGTGTTAGAAAAAATTCGCGAAAGACGACCCAAAAGCCGCATTCTCTTACACCATGATAACGCTTCTTTACACACGGCCAACAAAACAAAGTCATTTTTAGCTTCCGAAAAAGTACATCTCGTCACTCATCCTGCGCATAGCCCCGACTCAGCATCCTGTGATTTCTGTGTTTTCCCAAAATCAAAGATTTGATGAGAGGTTTTACTTTTACCAACTCCGAAGAGGCAGTGATATCATCAGTACGTAGAAAACATGCCTTCAGATTTGTGGTCCTCCTGTTTTAACAAATGGTTCGATCGCATGACAAAATGTTTAAAATGTAAAGGAGATTATTTTGAAAAGCAATAAACATAATATTTTAGTTATAACATGTTGTTTTTTTAAGTTACGCAATACTTATAGTGTGATCTACGTAGAAACCCTTACTATTGTCAAAATCTAGTCTAAAATTTTAAAATATATTTTACATAATAATTTCAGTAGTAAATACAAAACATTATTAATTATAATTTAATTTTAAAAAGACATCAGATTAAACAAAGAGGATATTTTTAATTTTATAATAGTAAAAGTTTTAATCATTTTTTTACAAGTTGTTTACACTCAAATGGATTTTCGAGTTTAAGAATTTTAATGACAAAATATATTGCTTTTAGTTTCGGAAAATATAAATAACTAACTAAAGATATTAAATGCAAAACAATGCTTTAGCAATATATTTAAATTGATTTAGTACGAAGCATTAGATTTTAGAGAATGTTCTACGATCGAAAAATCTTTTAAGCCTGATATATAATCTGATATAATTTCAATTCTCTTGCTAGTACACAGAATCTACTTAATTTATTTACTACAATACAGATAATACAACCAAAATTAAATTTCATATTTTCAAAAATTTAATTAGATTAAGAAAATCGAGAAAATCATTAAAATAAGTTAACAAATTTTCTGTGCAGCAGGAAAACAATTCATAATAAATAATACATTTGGTTATATTTTTCCTCCGGATACTATTTTTTCTTCGTTCCTATATTCGACAATTGACATATTATATCCCATTGATATAAAAAATAGTTAAAAACTCATTAAATGCTGATGTCCATGTTTTATCACATGCTATGTAATTGCCTATTTCTTTTCTAATTTCTTATTATTGTTCAGCGAATTTATTATATGAAATTCTTTTTTAGTTTTGCTCACAGTCATGTATTATTTACCAAGTCTAGCTCTTAATTATTTTTTTAATTTTTTTCGAATATTCTGAATAGGCCAAGATTACGAAAATGTTTCTGACCATTTTTTAAAAGTTAGTAGTTTGTATTATACCAGAAGAAGCGTGAGGATATTGTTGGAGGTTCAAAATCGAGTAGTTGAAAAATCTCAAAGATATGTTGAAAAACACTTTTTTTTTCAGTTTTTTTGGTTACGATAGCTTCCGCATGATTTACTTGCTCTTGATCCAATTTTCAGCATTCGTCATAGTTTTTTAAGGAAAAAGACTAACTAGATTTTGGAATCATTCGGTACACCAAAGTTTTAAAGTTATTTAAAAAGTGTTTCAGCGACTTTCAAATTTCTCAAATCTACTGATCCGAATTGCTTCAAATTTTCTTTGATTAATCCAATCGATAATCATTAACCGCGTTTATATCCGCCAAGTTCTTTAAAAATACACACTCACATACAAACACAAACACACAAATACATGCAGTCATACTAACATCATAAAAATTCATCGTAAAAATCGTAGGATTTCAAAACGTGGAAAAAATAATGATAAAAATTCGACTTTCAGAAATTGGGGTGAAATCAATAACTTACCAGACAGTAGATATCTACAAAATTTCATTAAAATCGATGCTACTGCATCGAAACTACTGTTTTGGAGTACATCGCGGACAAACAACATGACACGCAATTTTGTGTATATTAAGATAATAAAACTGCAAAGGATTGTAAGAAGTATATAACATCCTGACGATGCTTATAAAGTGAAACCGGTTGAGTGACATACCAAAAATGTATATGTTGTGAAGTGAAATTAAAGTACAAGTGCATTATTAATTATGTCTAACAGCGATAATACTTGCAAGTTGTTTTGGATATTCGTATGTATATATTGAACATTTGGCAATATCTGACCCTAGACCGGGATCCCAGAAATAAACTTTTTTTTGATTACTAACAAGCTGAATTTTTGTGAGCTTCGTTTTGACGAGGCAACCATCTTTTTTATCATCGAAAAATCTCAAATTGGGTAGATAATTGGTTAATTGGTTGGGTAGATAGTTATGGGGCTTTGAAAATTTTGGTTCGGTGAAGGAAAATATTTATTAATAACAATAATTATTTTTTGACTTAAATCGCTTGATTATATTATGAAAAACACGATTAAACTTTTGTCCTACACATTCAATGGTTTTTCTGGCGAGTCCTCCACTCTAAATTTAAGAGTTATGAGATGTTTAAATTGATATTAATCAATTTAATAACAACCTATTTTTCTCACAACAGCTTTTTTTTGTTATTCAAGGGTAACATTTTCCTACACTATCTTTATTAGTTACCCGATTCGAGATTTTTCGAAGATAGAAAGAAAAGATGGTCGACTCGTCAAAACGAAGCTGTTTCCAAAAATTCAGCTTGTTAGTAATAAAAAAGAAGTTTGTTGTTTGGGATCTCGGTCTACTCCTTTGGAGTGGTTTGATTTGAAAATAGGTTACACGGTAGGAATAGGGTAGGAATCACGATTTTTCCTTTAAATACTCATTACCTTTAACAAAATGCAAACAATTTTGTTTTCATTTTTTTCTGCATTTTTATGGAAAAAGTTTGGATTTATGAAAAATAAATCGATTTTTTTTCGTAAACATACACCCAAACAAAAAATATACATACACACAAGAATCGTAAATTCGACCAGGCAACGTCCACTTGGTACGGTATGGATAATGCTAATATTTAAAATTTTTGGATTCATTAATTTTTTTATAAATCGTACACTTTTATCGATAAAAATGCAAGAAAGCAAGACTGTTTAATGCATTTTCCACGTGGAATATAAGAGGTGGGTTGGAAGATAAGATGCATGAATTGATAGATGTAACGAATGAGAGATGCCTGGAGGTTTTATGTGTAACTGAGACTAAGCGTAAAGGTAGTGAAACCACTGATCTCCCCAGTGGCATGATGTTCTGTGGTCTGGTGTGCTCCAGAACAATCATGCTGGCGCCGGAGTAGGTATTTTTCTATCGTCACGCTTAGTCTCTGGTCTGAAAGACTGTGGGATGGCTGGCCCGAGACTTCACTGGGTCCTATATATAACCTCTCACGTGCGTACACAAGTACACGCACCCATTTTTTTAATGTATGGCAACGTAGACATTTTCCGTGCAATTTTTGGTATCTGTGGTCGTTTTTGATGTAGTGAGCTGTAGAAAGAATGTATTTTTTATTAATATGAGTGAGATGAATGTATAGGAACAAACGTTGTTTAACGCAAGCCGACATTAAATTGAGAAAATGTTGTGAAGTTTTTAGATTAAGTTTAAATATCGGTGCTTAAAATAAATTAAGTTTAATATTATGTTAAGCATAATATTAAAATAATGTGTCAATAACTCAGAAAAATCAATAAATCAGAAAACTAACTCTAAATTAAAATTTACAAAAATTGACACTTTTTCATCGTCAGCCCACCATTTAACTTCATTTCCATAATTTTAAGTGCAAAACGTAAAAGGAGCTGATGATCTTCAAAAGGGGATCCTGCAGCATAAACTTAAAGGTAACTTTAACCTGTGGTTCCTTACTCAATGAGCTTGAGCTGTTTTATTGCAAAGCTCCCGAGACCTCCAGCTCCGACATGTAACTCTATCAAACCATGTGAATCTTCTAGCAATAAAGACTATATCAGCCCAATTTCAAGTGTCCACTTTCCAGTTCTATTGTTATATTTTAAAAAAACATCTAGCATCTAAGTATTTGCTAAAACAAATCGAAGTAGCCTACACTCAGTGGATTTTAACTGGTTAAGCTTAAAAGATCACATGGACTTCCTTCCGCTCTATCATCAGATACTGGAAGCTATCCTATTTCACATTCCTTAAAATAAAAAATTAAACGAGTCCAAAATTGATGGTGTTACTCAATTTTAATTAAAAGTTTTCATAACCTCCTTCCTGCTTTATCATAAGACCCTGTAAATCATTTAGCACCAGGATATTTGTCAAAACAGAACAACTGAGTCCAGTCTAAATGAGTTTTACTTGTTTAGTTTATAACTTACCATGGCCACCTTCGAGTTTGATCGTTAAATTCTAAGTCGTGATGAGCATCAGATGCTAGAAATCATCCAGCATCAAAATGTTTGTCAGTACAAGACAATTGAGCGCTAACTCAATAAACTTACCTTGTTGAGTTTAGAAGTTTATTATCTAAGCATTTTGCATCTGGATGCGAGAAGTTTCGATATTACTTTTTTCGGCTTCATCTTCAGAGTCTCATCATAATGAAAAATATGTGATTGCAACGAATAGAAAGACTCCAAACTCTACTATCTTAACACTTTCTGCCGGTGAGTTACAATGACACTCTAGCGACTCCATGTTCCGTTTCTCGTTATATGAGTACTAATTAAACTTAGTACTTATAGCAACAAAACCAATGACCCAAAACTTGGTTGCCTCATCAAAACTCTACATCTGAGAGTTCTAGTCCCTATATCCAGGCTACATCATGATATTAGCTGGACAGTAACATAATATGCATTATCATTGAACTTACAAAAGTTTGCCAAGTTTCTTCTCTCTTCTAAAATCTTTTATTTACATACAAATATTGCTAGTTAAATAAAAGCTGATATCTTCGAATGAAAATATTATAGCATCAGGACTAGGTCACCATGTCATTGCAATATAATTGAAGTTTTTTTTTTATAGAAGAGGGGGGAAACGAGCAAGGTGCACCTGATGGTAAGTGATCACCGCCACCCGTGGACATTGCAATACCATAGGTCTTGCAGTTGCGTTGCCAGCCTTTCAATATAATTGAAGTAATAAAATACAAAATTTAGCATCGATAAACCCTTTACAAGTTGCTAAATTCCTTTCACCAAGTTGAAAAGAGCTGGTGAGCTTTCAACGGCTGCACAGATTCTATTGAATCATAGCTAACACCATCTCGCAAAATAGCCCTATTTTGCGAGATTCAAGTAAAAAAAAATCGCAACTAAATCGGATCAGCCAGCCGACAGCGCGCCGTAGTAGGCACGAGCAAGGGCACTAGTTTCCCCGATCATCGATGAATAGAGAACGGTAACATACACGGACTACATGTGTCGCGTGTGTAAGCGACTAGTTCATTGAATGAACTAGTAGCTTAGCGGCGCGTGTCGCACAGAATGAATTAATCGCTTACGGCTTAGCGACGCGTACGCGACACTAGTTCTCTAGATGAGCTAAAGAGCTAAAAGAGTGATATAGCTCTTTTGATCAAAAATCTGTCCTTTCTTTTTAAGGAGCCTTTTTTACATGTCTAGCATACACTATCATTTATGAATATTCTAGAATTAATATACCTAAGTTGACGGCCCGGACGTGCTCACACGCGAAGGCGCACGTCATTGCAATCATTGCTACTGTTTATATGCGACAATTTTCGTTTATAACAAATTTTAGATATTCCATTAGATATCAGATTGTTTAGATTTTAGATTAGATAATAAACGCCTACTATTTTACATACTTTACTTTTTTACGATCGAATTGATATGGAGATTCTAAATACAAATGGTGTCCGTCCCTTGCGACGTGGTGTGTAGTAGGAGTTCTTTTACCATATATACGTCAGTATGGTAATCAGTTATTATTTAGGAAACTCCATGAAGAAATCGTTGATCACATCGTAGAAAATTGGGATAAATATTCAATTTTTTTGTAATGGAGACTCATGAATTCGGCACTTACTTCGGCAGTACGTGCTTACATTTTTTGTAAATTCAGAATTTTCATTTTTCATAAGTTTAAATAACATTTATTCTTCAAAGGTCCAAAGTAGCCATGACTAGTGCGAGCCATATTTCCCCTGTTTTGGGGACGTATTTTAAGCCCTCTAGAAAAATTATAAATCCTTGGTCCTACAGTTCCAGAGCGTGACTTTTTTGGAGCTTTGACCTATCGTGGGTGCATTAGTTTCATCTCTGCCTACCTTTGCGAGGTAAAGTCGTGACATTTTTTTTTACTTTTTTGCAACTTTTTTCATGGAATTTCTTCTGATGCTGACCTCGATTTCTGATTGAGGATATACCTAATTGTAATATAAAAACAATATAGTTGAAAATGGATGAGTAATATAATACTCATATTTATGTAGTTTTTATAGTGTTTTTATGATAGATATTAGTTGGACAGTTTCATGGGCATAGCGTAGACAAGCACCAACAAGTCATTAAATTAAGGTCGCGAAGCAAGAACTCAGCGGGGCGATTAAACTTCATGTAATATGTACAGAGGAGTGTTAGTCCTTCTGAATTCAAGTGTGCATGGCGCGGGGCATTTAGTATAATCAGGTGTTCAAAAAATTTTGAAGCAGCTTTATAAGTAAGTTATGGTGTTCATCTACTTGCCTAGGTTTTGCTAAAATTCCTAGAAATAGGGCTCACTGTGAACGGTTGATGTAAAATACTTGAAATGCATGCATTCGACGTTGTTCTTGAAACAACACTGTAGGACTATTTAATTCAAATAATTTTGGTGGTTGTGTTGCAAACACGTACACACAATTATCTTTTATATTTTCGTATATCTATTCAAATCACTAACAATAAGTACTTTGCAATTCTATTTAACGTTTTAAGCGTGCATTTCAACTTTAATTTGGCTTGCACGTTTTAAGCGTCGCTCGCTGTACGCTATGCCCTTCTCGATTAGTTGCCTAATATTTGCCAAGGTCAGCTCTTTCTCGCTATCTCCTTTTCCACTGACAATTAGCTGGAATTACCCCAGCTGCGGTTTTCTAATAAATTGTTATCCAATTCGCTTTATAACGTTAAATTATTCGAAAGTATTTTTCTGTTTTTTGATATCTGAATGCACTTCTGTAAAATTCATAGCCTTATTTTTAATACTATCTTTTTAATCCTTAGGTATATTACTATAGTCGTCTTGGTAAATACTTTATTTTTGGAAGGAGAGTTTCATTAGTTTTTGATACATTAATAGGATTATGGGTCAGGACTTTAACTGTGAATTTATTTTATTGCTAATCGCGAGTTTAAAATGTACGGTAAATGAAGTACGTACTAAGCTATTATATTTGAAACTATGATTACGATATCTCATAAAATTTATGGAACCGATTTATGAAACTCTTAAACCAGTTTTCAAGGGAACAATACCAAAACCAAGATTTTAAAAAGGTTATTCTTTTAAACAAAAACTATAACCCATTAGCTGTGTTAGTCCGGGTCCAAGACCAACTGTGTTCCTGCCAGATAGTTGCAAAAAAAGGTTATTTTATCAGGTTTTTTACTATGAATGGTCAAATATTTCTGGTGCTTAGAAATCACAGGTTTAACATTGAGATTAGCCCAAGAAAGTAATCCAAAATAACCAACTCACCGACTTACTTAGACCTCCATAATATATGTACGTCAATAAACATAGCTTGAGAGACTAATCATAGAAAGCACCCGAGGCACGCGCTCGGTCCACATCGCCCGGGGACGCATCATTAAGTAGTATGAATCAAAAACGTCATTCCAGTCGAAGCTTGTAGGGCTCTTACACGTTATTACATATTATGCCGCGTCGTAGTATCACACGACGTTGTATCGTGTTTGTGTATGTAAGAGCCCTTAGCGCTTCAATTGAATTGAGCTTTTGTTGCGTGAATTGTGGGGGCTGCGCGTTGTGCGCGCGTGAAGCGAGTGTACAACATAATAGACGCGCGTTAGTGGCCGCGACCTTTTCACGAACCCGCTTTGCGCTCACATTGCTTTTGGCAGAAATTTGTACAAATTTACAACATCGTGTCATGGCAAATGTTTTTATCTACATCAATAGTAGTGTTATAATAAGGATCAAAGTCTCACAGATTTTTTGACGACAACCAACAAAATGTCTTCGTCGTCGGATGAGTGACTCATGGCTAATTACACCAACCTTTTCTTAGCTTAGGACAGTTTTTAAGTGTTATGCTGTTACATTCTTTTCGTTTAAAACAAAAATTGATAGCATACTACTTAGGACTTTCCTAAGCTAAGACAATGTTGGTGCAATTGGCCATCACCCTTCTGAAACTGGTCGCACGCCCAATACTTTGCTTTCCGTGACTAATCCCTAAAGCATTCGCATTCATGGCGCTTTGCATCCCTCCACGAGTTCAACGTTCAACGCGCAAGGCCTTCCTGGACTGTTTTTTCACTATTATGATCTGTAAATGCCTCTAATTTTATAATAATTGTTATTAAAAGCTTAGTACTTTTAATAACAATTATTATAAAACAAATTGGTTTTGAATTTCAAACGTAACAGGAGTCTATTACTACAGGTCTAGTGGCTAGCCTATTCAGCTCGGATTTTGAGGTCAGAAGTTCTGTGTCCCAGCCAGAGAGAGTTTCATTTTTTCGGAGGAAACCTTAGAAGCAACTTTGTGTATGGTTCGTGCCTCGTATGAGCACGTTAAACAATTGGTGCTACTTATCAAAATATACAAGAAAACATAGACCTTATCCGATCGGTAAAGTACGGGAACGGGGATCATAAACCAACAAACCAGTGAAAAGTGTTGAACAAGAATGTTTAGTTTATTCTACCTGGCCTATACTGCAAGGAAAGCGGTAGTATTTATGAATTTTACAGTAAGTAAGACACGTACAAATAAGTTACCACGACAGTAATCTAAAACAAATTGTAACAATTGCATACCACTGAGGCAAAGGTCTTTTCACTTTCTAATTATTTATCAGTAAAATCATCAACGGCATCACTGTGCAAAATGTAATACACTCGTGAACAAATGTAAAGGAACGCAAAAAAGTTTTTATTTCATCTGCTTTGGGTAATGACACCGTGTGAATAGGCTAGTGCAATGGGTTCGGACAAAAACTAAAATATGGCGGACTGACGTTTACAGTTGACACTGCATTATCCATAACCATAATGAAGTGAATCTTTTTCTTTTAATTGAAAAGAATAAGATAGTTCCATTACAAAATCTTGTTTTCTTAACAGACATTAAATATTGCTAACTCATAGCTAAAACTGGCTATAATTTTTTTGTTTCTTCTAAGATCTGCATCTAATTTTAAACACTATTTTCATCATCATAATATTAAATTAAACACTATTTTAATATCATATGATAGCAAACAACCAGATAGTTTTTGTTATGGAAACAGACAAACATCATTTACAGACACCAAAAATGTTAATACTTACTGCTTTGATATTAATGTGGCGAAAGGGTTATGCCACATGTTTAAGTTTACCGGCTACCTGCTTCCAAACCGAAATACGACAGTGACAATTGCCGAATTAGATAAAGCGGCGATACAAAACGCGAGCTTGTTGATTAGGGTCTCATTTAAAGAATATAATATCTTTTGTCCTTACTGCTAGACATCTCGTTAAAGGCAAGAAAATACTAATGCCTGTTACTAATATCGTGAATGATTAATTAGGTTTTAAAGTTCTGCAACGTCTCGACCGGACTAGGTACCAACATCTTACTTATTCCTGCCGAAATAGCGTCAGTGCTTGTCACGGTCGTGTTCCGGTTTGGAGGGTAAGGTAGTAGGTAAACTTATTCATGTGATTGCATAAGTTAATTGCCTCTTGCTGTCCGGGTGGACGAGTTAGAATACAACATGCACGAATTTACCGGCTTCCTTACTCCCTCAATCGGAACACGGCGGTGGAACCTAAATCTGATATTTTTTTGGAATATTAGAATGAAATTTGGAATGCTTTTGTTTCAAATTTAATTTTTTAAACATTATTTAGGGTTAGAATTGCGTACTTTCTTTCGTCAAAAATTTTACTTATGAATTTAAGTTTAAATTTAGGTATCTATTACATGAAATTTTAGCCTTGACTACTTGCTTATCGCGTTAGTATGAACTGTTATTCCAAATAAACCGTGGATGCCAGATCTTAATGGCACTCACGTTGTTTTAGTTGAAAATGGGTACACCAACAAACATGTGACGTAAATATTACGTGCATCAAAATCTATAATAAATCGAGTTATCACGAAGTATTGGCAAACACAACGGTATTTTGCAAGACAAAAATGTAAACGAAAAACCGTGTCTTGTAATCGATTGCTCATTATATTCTAAAAAACTGAAACTTAGTCGTTTTAGAGGCAAGAACGAAGAATTTAGAAATTGTTAGTAAACATAAAATTGCAATAAAGAGACTGGAATCGCCCGAATAAATTTATATATGCCCGACACATGCCCCTTTCTTGTCACACGACATACTATCTCCAGTTAATTTTGATTAGATTGCTTTCCTAACGAAAAGAGATATTTGCCCATATATTCGTTGTCCTAAACGTTAATTGTGTGTTGCTACCCGTGTGGAAGAGGTGTAAAAGATACGTTTACCGCATTATTTACTCTTTCCACAACATCATCAGTGAGAAACACTGTTGTTAAATATTTGCCTACTGTTGGACATTTACAAATATCTTACTGAAAGGCAGATAGGTATTTCTTCAAAAGGGACCCCAAGCAGTACGAGGAAAACATGTGACGGTTACCTCTATTATTGGGAGATAAAATAAAATGAGACATAATTTTACAGTGATGATTGACAACTTACTAGCTATTAATTCTGCCTTACGTTCAGTTTTATTTTTGTTTAAACTACGGATACACCTTTCAAGACAATTTCTTAGTTTGTTAGTGTAGCTTGCGTTTACTCACTGAAATACAGAGTTATATTACTTACCGATGATAAAATTACTTCAAGGGTAATTTTTAAACCTTGTCATCTCATTCAGTACGATAAAACAGTATAACATGGTTTATTTCAATTGTTTCACATTGTAACATAACCTGCAAATGTAGGAAATTTTACACTAATAGGAGTGTTTGCTCATATGTGTGGGGACACGTTTCCTTTCCAATGGCGTGTCTATTAGTATTCATGTAGTTTAAACTAATTATTTTTAACTCCCGACGCAAAAACAAGAGGTCGAATAAGCTTAAGGTGTGTGTACTTGCGTGTTTGTCTGTAGCATCGTAGCTTTCAAGTGGATGATGAGATTTGATTGTGATTTTTAAAAATTATATTCAAGGAAAATCCCTGTTCGTCTAGATGGTTTTTGGCTATAGTTCAATAGAGTCTATGAAGCCGTTTCAAGATCGCCAGATTTTTCGCAGGCCTGATCGATAAAAATTTGGTATTCAACAGAATTCTTCGAATGGGGATATCATTGATGCAACAACTTGAATAATATCCCCATTTGAAGAATTAGCCCATTATTTGACAAGGTTTTATAAAGGCTGACTTGTAAAAGATTGTAAAAAGACAAGAATAGTGTTTAGTAATCGATTCTGATACCAAATATGTAAAAAAATAGATAAGTACTAAATTTTTTACCTGAATATCTAATAATAATTTAGTACCGATACTCGCATACAGTGTATACAAGTTCGTTATTTAGAAACGGCGATTTACCAAGCTCGTGACTAACGAGTGTTAGTACACCGTACAGTGACCATACTTTTTGAATATTATTACATTAATTTCGTCGAGATTTACTATGTAGTTAAGCAATATTTTCTTTTTATTATATTTTTATTTTTTACTTATGACCACTTACTATCTTGTCTTTTATTAAGTACAATCTTTCACCAGGCAGCCTGTATACTTTGCAATGTTTGTATAACAGATTTTTTAAATATTTCAAACCACTTTTCAACCAATTTCTGGTATTCAATTGAACTAAAACTTGGTATATCTACTATACTTGGGCTAATTCTGTTATCTTGGCAAACTCTTTGGTGTTAGATGATTTCGAGGATCTGACTATAGATTCGGAAGGTGGCCATGAATACTTCTTAACTAAACAAGATAAACCCCTTGAGTCTAGATTCGTTTGACCTGTTTTGACTTACACTCTGATATGCTAGAAGATTTCCAAGCTCTCATGCTGGAGCTCGAAGATTTTACCGATTTTACCATTACCCGAGGATGATTTCCAGTATATGACAATAGAGTTGGAAGAAATCCATGAGAATTTCTAAGCTAGACAAAATAAACTAACCTAGTATTTACTAATTGGGTTTGTTTTGGGAAATATTCTGCTCCTGGAATATTTGTTGCATCTTATTGTAGGAGCTGGAAGTTGACCAATAAACAAAACAATTCCGTTATGCATAGAATCGGTTAGTTTAGTTAAAAAATGTTAGATATGCCTACGTGCTCGTTTACACGAATATTTGTTTACTAATAGGTGCACATACTTGAAATGCATGCCGGGATTGTCCTCCTTAAGAATGAGCTGATAGTTAAATTTGCCAGAAAATGGAAACAATTTTACCGTGCATAGAATGTCGGTTATGTTGAATTATAAAATTTAATTCATTTCACATACTTGCTTGAGACTATGTCCTTTTACTTGTGCATATTATATTATTCGCTTAGTTGCTAATACGCATGCATAATTAATTGAATGTGTACTTGCTTGTGATTGCATGGATACTTTATTGCTAGTGTGCATGAATACTTTGTTACTTGGACATAAAGGGGACGCGCTTCACTTTATGTCCATAAAGTGCTAAGTGCAAATCAAGGTCAGCAGATTGGGATGGGATGCGATCTTTCTTTGCATCCTAACCATGGGAGCGGTTGTGCTTCTCGCTGGATGATCCGAATGCTGTCACTGACTCTGTGGCTGATGTGGTATTGCAGGGAATAGGACTTTTCGTTCCGTCTTCTGCGGTGCCACTGTAAGCGGCTTTACGCCGAAAGCAGGAATGGGCTACTGCGTCGGCATTTCGTGATGTAAAAGCTAGCTCATTACGAAAGGAGTACAATTCTTGCTTGAGGTTCTTCAAGAGCTATCGCCAAGGCAAAAGCGGAACACATTGTCAAAATTAGTGAGAAAATCGTTTTCCTTCGGGTGCTCGTGCGTTCTGTTCTCGCCAAGGCTACCTAAGGGAATTTCTCCCAGCCTTCATTTCTATCGTTCCACAGAGACGATGACTCTCTGGCCCATACCGCAAAGGAGAAATCCGATCTTCTGGGCTCGTTCTTTGAAGCCAACTTGACTCTGAATTACCAAGGGAAGGCACCACCTACCATCCCTTCAAGGCCTTCGATCGGGTATGGCATAAAGCGCTTCTCTCGAAGCTGCCTTCCTGTGGGCGTCCCGAGAAATTATGCAAGTGGATCACCAGTTTTTTGGCTGATCGGTATCAATCAAGGTCGTAGTCGACAGTGCATGCTCTTACCTCAAACCTGTCAATGCTGGTATTCCCCAAGGCTGCGTGCTATCACCAACACTGTTTCTTCTGCATATCATGATGTGTTGCGAATTAGTAACATACATTGCTATGCGGACGACATGACTGATGATGCTACATACTTCGGCCGTAGCGGTATTTCTCGGGAACACGTCGATAGGGCCGGAACAAGCTCGTGTCTGAAATCGAGAATCGGCTAACCGATGCCTCGTAATGGGGTCGTCAAAACCTGTTACATTTAACCCTAAAAAGACGCAACTTTGTTATTTCACCGCAAAAACACCCTTTGTCGTATCAGCTTGGTTTGAGTGCACTCTCCTGATAGCCTCAGCCAGTATTCGGAATTCTGGGAGTCAACATACCGAACAACATTCAGTTCCACGGTCATTTGGAAGGAAAGGCTAAACTAGTCTCCAAAAAACTTGGTTTCCTCAGCAGAGCAAAGCAGTACTTCATACCGGCCTATCGCTTCTAACTATTCAAGGTCCAAATTCGACCTCACATGGAGTACTATGCTCACCTCTGAGCCGGAGCTCCTCAGTACCAGCTTCCACTTTTTGATCATAATCAACGTAGAGCGATTGGAATCGTCTACGACCAGGCTATTTTTAACCGGCTTGACTCTTTGGCGTTACGCAGAGATGTAGGTTCGCTCTGCATCTTTTATCGTATTGATCATGGGCAGTGTTCGAATTAATTCCTGCCGCTAAATTCCATCATCGGACATTGCGTTAAAATTTAAAGTTCCATCCTCACCACCTCGATGTCTGGAAATCTATAACGGTGCGCTTTTGTTGGCACTTTTGCCTCGCACTACTCCTTTGTGGAATAAATTACCTGCGGGGATGTTTCCGAACGAATACGACTTGGGGACTTTCAAGAAACTAGCTTATTCATTCTTAAAAGACCGGCAATGCAGCTGCAAGACCCCCGGTATTGCAGATGTGGTGATCACTTACCATCAGGTGCACCACCTGCTCGTTTGTCCTCTCTACTATAAAAAAAAAAACATTCACCAGAAAACCTATAAGGGGTATTCAGTTTCATATGTTGTGACATATTCATCTACAGGCTGTTGCGACTTCGCTCGTATAATCCTAGAACATTTCTTCTTACTTTTGCTAAGTCAAATAAAAAACTTGTAGTTGTAGTAAAAATAGTTTGCTAAGTCAAAAAAGCCTATAGTTGTTTAAAACCATCTTCGCATCATTTCCTTTTAAATTAAACCGATTTGGGACAAATCACACATTGCATCGGTTAGATAGTTTCAAAGTCTATAACGGGCATAGGTAAAAACATTTTTGTGTTTATGTACATAATAGCTACATTCTATACAAACTTGCATTCACCATTTCAGCTCCTTAGGGTTGGTTTTTGAAATAATTGAGTATATTATAGGATACTACCCAAACCCGATTCGCCACCAATCGGTTTCAATTGTAAATCCAAACTATTTTCGAATTGACTTGAACATACACAAAAAACTCATCAAAATTGGTCTAACCGTTTAGAAGGAATTCAGTCGCATACACACGCACAGAAGAAATAAACATAAAGATATACGTAGATGTAAAGCGGGGTTCTTTTGACCTTATGTCTAAACTGAGGTACTATCGACAGTAAAGCTGATAGCACGCGCCCGTTTGACGCCAGCTCTTGTTGGGACGGGTATTGTGTGTGATTTACCCGTCGCTCTTAGTCGCCTCTTACGACATCCGGACGCTGAGATGGGGTAAATCTATTCTTTACATGCCCGACCTACACAATTTATTATCTTCGCAAATGATGTATTGAATTTCCACCCTGTACTATCAATTTATGATTTTGTTAGTGAAATTAATAATACCAAACTAATTCAGTGCTAACTTGATTTTTCTTTGTTATATACGCGTATAATATAAATTATATTTGTATAATTTTAAAAATTAAACTGACTTCAAATATCTGTCAACTTCCTATAGGTAGATATTCCTACACCATATCTCCACGTTTAGAGGTCCTAGGATCCTTTTCCGACTATTTTCACGATGACGTCAATATGCCCGTATGTATGTATGTGTATGTAAACATCTCATAATTTTTGAACGTTCAAACCGATCGAAAGCGGTTGATGACATTCGATCGGATTCCACTCAACTAAGACTTCCTGAAAATTTGAACCAAGTCGGCCCAGGAGATTTTGAAATATTTTGAAAAAACCTCAAAAAATTTTAGCGAAACAGTGTTTTTTAATATAACTTCCAGATTTATGTATCGATTGAGTACAAAAACTAATCGGCTCTATTTCTCAAAAAACTACAACTAATGCATAAATTGCATCAAAATCAGTTCATACGTTTTGGGCATAAATTTTGAAAAAAGTGTTTTTTCGACATAACTTCGAAATTTTTCAACCAATATTTTTTGGTATTCTACGATATTTTATTACTAAAAAACTAAGTAGAATGGCGTTTCAAAAATCAAAATCGAATCTAATTTTCAAAAGTTAGAGCTTTTCGAATATTAAAATTACGTTGTTTTTAGCAAACCTACTTAACATTTTTGAAATAACTTTCAGGCTGACACCAACACCGATTGACTTAAAAATCTTATCGGTTTTTCTCCTTAAAAACTTTGTCAAATACCTTTAACTGGATCAAAATCGGTCAATTTGTTTGGGATTTAACAGTGACGAAAATTTTTGAAAAGAGTGTTTATTTATACTGCTTCGAAATTTTTCAACCTATCAATTATTCAGCTAAAGTAATATTTTACAACTCAAAAATTAAGTTGAATGCCATTCGAAAGGTCAAAATCAATCAACGTTTCTAAAATATACAGCTTTTCAAAAATCAATATACTGCCATTTTAAACAAAATAGATGTTTGAACTGGAAAAATCCGTTTGTAGTTTTTACTCTTTTGAGCTTAAAATACCTTAATTTAGCGGGAAGTTTCAGGGATAGCCCGCAGGGTCAACCGTTTACATATTTTTATTTGCCGCTTTATGGACTTCCAAGTTAGTTTTAGTGTTCCGTACCTAAAAGGTAAAACGGGACCCAATTACTAAGCCTCCGCTGTCTGTCTGTCCGTCTGTCTGTGATAAACCATGATAGCCAGAAATCTGAAATTTTCACAAATTATGTATTTCCGTTGCCGCTATAACAACAAATACTAAAAATAAAATAAAAATAAAAAAATGAAAACATACAATAAACGTGTTTATTTCGTATTTATTAAAGACTAGCTGTTGCCTGCGACTTCGTCCGCGCGGACTTCGTTAACTCCGCACTGCTCCTCCGCTGTAGGCGATAGCGTGATATGTAGCCTATATGTTGAACCGACCTGTCAGTAATATTCATGCAAAATTTGAAGTAAATCCTTACAGTACTTTTTGAGTTTATCCCGGACATACATACAGACAAACAGATAAACAGACAAACAGACAAAACTTCTAAAAACTATATTTTTGACTTCGATATCGATTGTAGATCACGCCCCAAGTATTCTTTTAAAAAAATATTCAATGTACAGTTTTGACTTTCCTACAATTTTATTATATGTATAGAGTATAGATGGTGGTACGGAACCCGTTCCCCTTGGCAGGTTGTTTTGGTACGTTAAACAATGCCGCTTCTCTGTACGCGTTTATTAAGGGTTTATTTATACAAATTATACATAAAGATCGCATCCATAAATTGTTTCCCTCTTTTAATATCAGTACATCTAGAGTACATTTTTTAGCATTCCAAGTGAAATAGATGATGCGATTTCAAATTGATTATCAAGCGCTGAATACGAAACAGATTCATATTAGAATGAACATACGCGTCCAAATTACCGCAAGAAAGGTTATGGATAAATTGCATCCTTGCTATAGGGTTACCGTTAATGCCAAAATTCGAAAGTTTTTTTACGTTAAATTTAAAACCAGACGGAAACAGTTTCCCAGCTACAACCAGTTCACACTACCGACCGCAAGTGTAAAGTAGCTACATATTGGCAAATAATCTTTGGCGCTGTTGCAGCTATTACCATCACGATCATGAGATATTGTGGAAAATCGATATATAAATATCTCGATATCAATTTGATTCAAAAAAAAGAAAGTATGTAAAGTAAAATAGAAGGCTTTTATTATTGTCAAACTTAAACATCAGATATAAAACAGTAAAAGAGATTGCAAAGACATGCGCCTTCGCGTGTGAGCACACTAGATCTATCAACTCATTATTGTATATTGTATATTAATTCGGGAATATTCATAAGTGATAGCTCAGAATATTGGAGACTTAGTTTTGACTAATTGACTAGTCTCCAGTATTCTATGGTGATAGTGTAGTCCACTGTAGGCCGTGGCTGACAGTCACGAGGATGGCCGGCGTCGCAAAGTGGTTGTTTAAATAACATGCTCTGGTATAATTTTCGACTCATGTGATTCACGTATTTATTTGAACATTTCAATTTAATTTTGCTAATTTTAGATGATACCTGAAAACCACACGGGAAAAATAATGAATGTCACCTTTTTTGTGAAACTGACTTTTTAATGCCATCTGTTAGCTTTTCAGTGTATCATTCTATTATAAAAGCAGAATTGGGTAAAATTGTCGCAGTCAACTGTTATGTCAACAGCCCATGGTAAGCATGGAACTGTTACTACAATTCATCCGAGGAACTAATAATTCATCCGAGATGGCAGAAACGGGTATGTCCACGTGTCAAATGTCAAAAACCGTCATTGTTATTGAATTTGACAGACAATCAATGAGATGCAAAAACCAGGTATGTCAATGACATAGATAGTTTATGCTATGGAATGTAGTCACTAATTTCAGATTTTGAACCATAAATTACAAACTTATTTAAGCAAATTAAGTTTTAGAAGTAGATACAGACAAAGCATATGTTAACATAGTAATCAGTTGTTTCAATATTTCACTTAAAAGAGTATAAAATGAAAGAAATATAGCCTTTTAAACTATATAAAGCTGTTTTTCTCTTTGTCGTCCTTTTTTTGACATTCTTTGTTTTTCCCATGTGGTCTTCTACTAGCTATTCTTCCATTAAATTTAATTATTATCCTTATAGACAGTGGTCTCAGAAACATTGTTTATTAATAACTAGCTGGATCTATATGATCTGCTTCATTTTGACGAGACGCCCATCTTTTTTATCTTCACAAATCTTGAATCGGATAACTAATAAAGATAGATAAAAAATAAAACTTTAAAAGAGTGTCGGACTAAGAAAAAATTTCACTTTACGTGTAGGAAATAGTAACCCTTGAATTATAATAATTAACAAGCTTTTGTGAGAAAATTAGGTTGTTTTTACACTGATTAATTTAAAAATCTCATAATTCGAGAAAAACGTCAGTGTTTTTCATAAAATAATAGTTATTATTAATCAATATTTTTCCTTCATCGAATTAAAATGTTCGAAGCCCCCTAACTTTATTAGTTACCCGATTCGAGATTTTTTAAAAGATAGAAAGGTAGGCGTCTCGTCAAAACGAAGCTATTTAAAAAAATAAGCTTGTTAGGTATTATTCAAAAAAAAGTTTGGTTTCTGAGATCACGGTCTATATTAACCCTTTATCTTGTTTCTATATTCTGTGAGTAAAAACGTCAAACAATGCAGCTATCATGTTTCTCGTTAAAGTATCTTTTGTTATCTGAAGAAGTAGATGTTAATTATAGTAGATGTTAATATATTGATCTTTATTAGTCGTTAGCAACTAGTCACAATAGAATAATAACGCAGTAGAACAACTCCATTCAGGGCACCCGAATCGCCGCATTTTGCTTTTTACCCGATGAAGCAAATGTAATGATTTTTGGTCACACAAATGAAGTTGCGAGTAACTGCCAGTGTTTTATATATTTTATGTTTATACGCAAATATATTTTATACTTTACTAGCAGCCCGCCTCGGCTTCGCACGGGAAAAAAATGATTAAAATCGATCCAGTAGTTTTGATTTATTCATTACTGCCCGTGACCCGCACGCGTTAAATTTGGAGTAAAACAATTCCCCTTTCCCTATACCATGAAGATTTCCTGCTATCTTTGGAATATCTAAATTCATATAGATACTACATTTTTAGTTTTTACATTTTTACCTATTTTTTTTATTTTTACAATTAATATATTACAGAATGTCTTTATATACAACGTTCACAGCTTTCTTGCCATTAGACAATACGAACATGTTTTCTTTAGAGGTTACTATTGAAAGAGCGATATATATATAGTTGGCCATGTGAAAAACAATCAACGTTGAAGGTTTGACCCTGCGATTTATGAAGGTGAGGCATCGGAGCAAACGGGAAAAAAATGTGTAAATGGTTGACCCTACGGACCATCCCTGCAACTTCTTACTAAATTAAGGTATTTTAAGCTCAAAAGAGTAAAAAATATAAGCACAGATTTTTCAGTTCAAACATTTATTTTGTTAAAAATGGCAGTATTATTAATTTTTGAAAAGCTGTATATTTGAAAACGACATTCAACTCAATTTTTGAGATCTAAAATATTGTTTTAGCTAAATAATCGATAGGTTGAAAAATTTCGATTCTATGTCAAAAAACATTTTATTTTTAATTTTCTTCATTGATAAATCCCAAACAAATTGACCGATTTTGATTAAATTAACGGTATTTGATGCAGTTTTTAAAGAAAAAAGCTGATAATATTTTTAGGTCAATCGGTAAATTAACTTGCAAATTATTTAAAAAAAAATAAGTAAGTTTGCTAAAAACAACGTACATAATTTTAATATTTGAAAAGCTATAAGTTTTGAGAATTAGATTTGATTTTGATTTTTGAAACGGCATTTGAGGTAGTCTTTTTAGTACTAAAATATCGTAGAACACCAAAAATGATTGGTTGAAAAATTTCGAAGCTATGTCGAAAAAACTCTTTTTTCAAAATTTTTCGTCAACGATTACTCCCAAACGGATAAACCAATTTTGATGCAATTTATGTATTAGACGTAGTTTTTTGAGGAATAGAGCTGATTAGTTTTTGTACTCAATCGGTACATAAATTTGGAAGATATATTAAAAAAATATTGTTTCGTCAAAATTTTTTGGTGTTTTTTCAAAATGTCTCAAAATGTCCTAGACCGAATCGGTTCAAATTTTCAGGAAATCTAAGCTGAGTGGAATCCAATCGTATGCCATCAACCGCGTTTCGATTGGTCTAGCCGTTAAAAAGTTATGAGATGTTTACATACACACACACACCCACACATACATACATACAGACATACTGACGTCATTGTGAAAATGGTTGGAAAAGATTCCTAGGACCTCAAAACATGGGCATCTGGTGAAAACTCGATTTTCGAAAATCGGGGTAAAAGCAGTAACTTCCTTAACTAAATACGTAGTGGGAAGTTAAAAACTGGTTTGCTAAATCACGTTTTTTTTATTAATTGTTAAATAACAATTTTACAAAAAATATATGATATACCTAAAGATATTATCTAAGGAATGTGCTAACTTATTACATGATAGAATATACTTTACTTGATCATATAAAATTCCGAAAACAGGCTACTATTTCTAATCTTCGTCATGATTTTTATATGGTGATATTTAGTTTAAAAAATGTACTAAATTTTGGTTTTCAGCTGCAGTCCTATATTTATCCGAAAATTAATACGTTTCCCAGCGGTTTAACAGAACAAACAGCGCGCGCGCCGCCACAGGCCCGTAAGTCCGGAACCGCTATGCCCCTGCATTTTAAATCTGCAATATCTTCGAAAATATTGTTCGAAAGTATGTAAATTACATGCTGTAAACGGCCATATTGATCTATATTAAATCAACAATATATTTAAGTTATTTAATTGGATGAGGATTAGTGCTGTATTGCTTAAAATTGCTTCGATAAAAAGCCATTATTTCTCGTAAAAAGTAAATGACAAAAAAATGCTATTGTGGGTTATCCATAAGAGATAGACATATACCATCGCGGAGTTTTCTGTAAACCTTTTCAAGGTGTACAAACTCTTAGTACATTATTTTGATAAATCCCGTAGGGCTTAGCCTGCGTTTGCAATGTAAGCGGAAAAAAATACAATTATTTACGACATGACATCAGAAAACTCAAAAATTGCAGTATTTCTCTAAAATATGTTGAATGTTATTATACATATAAACCTTCCTCTTTAATCACTCTATTTTTTTAAAAAACCGCATCATAATCCGTTGCGTAGTTTTAAAGATTTAAGCATACATAGGGACATAGGGACATAGGGACAGACAGAGAAAGCGACTTTGCTTTATACTATGTAGTGATGTCATTAAACCCCATTTGTTAAATGGACTTGTACTGTTTTTTACATGATTATTATTATTATTAGACAGCAAACAAGCAGAGGTCTCCTGATTGAAAAAGAAACCATTGCGTATAGACACCACAGAAAATAATGGTACGTTACTATTCGTGTGGCGAGATGGCATTTATTTATTGACCGTCCCGTTGATCGAGTGGTTAGCGATCCTGATTAGTGACTATGCCATCAACGGGGCTTGGGTTCCATCCCCGTTGGGGACAAGCATTTGTATGATGAGCATAAATGTTTGTATTTCCGGGTTTGGGTGTTTATTATGTATATAAAAGTACTTATATATGTATTTCTACGTATTAGTATCGTTGACTAACACCCATAATACAAGCAAATAATTTGCTTACTTTGGGGTTAGATCAATAAGTGTAATTTGTCTCGTGAATTTATTTATTTATGTTGTGTGATATTGCACCTTCAACTTCTCAACCGGAACACGACAATAAGGAGCATGAATAGATAAGACAGTGGTTCTTGGTACCACATTCTCGGACGAGACGTTTGCGGGACTTTACCGCCTAGTATCTACCGTCTAGTAATCAAGATGGTAGTGATTCGTATAGCTGATCAATCGCCTTTTACGACCTACCAGAATAGCAGTTGGTCTTTTCTTTAAAGGAGGTCCGGACCATCATGGGGAGACACTTTTAATTTAATTTATATTTGTTAAACGGTTTCACTTTTCAATTATAAATAAATATAATAATATTTTTAAACAAACAAAAGGTTACTTTTACATATGGTTATTTTTACACAAAAAAGAATCACGAACATTCTACTACTGTATCGAATAAACAGCGTTGTCAGCTCCCAATGGTAGATTTTTTTCCTCAATTTGGTGTATTCCTTAAATATACAAGCAATATTCTTTCGGCAAAATCTCCAGCTGAATTAACAACTACATATCAATTTTATCATTATTAGATATCAAATATTAAAATTTAAAACACACATATTTTATAGTATACAAGAAGTTGTTGTATATTAAACTAGCTGACCCGGCAAAGGTTGTTCTGCCTTTTTAACTACTCTTATTCCTTTTCTATATTTTTTCACCTTTTAAACCTTCCCTGGACTTAAAAAATTAATTCAAAACCAAAATTAGCCAAATCGGTTCAGCCTTTCTCGAGTTTTAGCCAGACTAACGAACAGCAATTGATTTTTATATATATAGTTAATTAATATTGTTCAATTATAATGTAAGAATATTAATATTTTTTTAACCCGAATACTTAACCATCAAGTGCATCAAATCAAATATGATTACTATTCTGTCTAAATAAACAATGTTGTTAATTTATTGTCATGAATCAATTATACCAAAATTCAACGGAAATAAAAACCACTGAATACTCTGTTTGTAAATTAACAAAAATTAGTAAATAAAAAATGAAAATAAAACTTCAAAGTCAGGGTTCCATTAAAATGCAGAAAAACATAAAGCCGCCTAAAAGGTATTTAATATTCTCTCCAATCCTGGATAACAGCTTCGGAATAGCTTATAAGTAGTCTCAGATTTTTTATGGAATCGTTATTGAGATGCTAATCGTGATTCTAAAAATAAGTATCGCTGCTTTTTATCACCCCAAAAAGGCACTTGTACTGTAAATAAAATTTTAGTTAACATTCAAATATTAGACAAAGAGTTGCAGGTCTTTTTTAATAAATGTTTCATAGTTAGTATTCGTAAAAATATATCCATTGGCTCTTCAGATTCCTATCCAAACCTGAAGATCCCATAACAAACCTGAAAATCCCATAACAATAAAATTTACATATACACAATACAAACGCCGGCGCGGCGTTTTAGTGTTTGCGTTTAAGTGGGTAGGCGGTAAGCCCACCGACTTAAATTTTGGATGAACATTTTGTTCGTAGTAACGGTCATATACACCAACAGATTAAATCATTTCGAAAACTAACTTCCCAGATATTCAAACAATATTTGATATGAAATGCGTTGTTCACACACACGCACACTGACATGCAAACATAAAAATTAATACATTGAAATTGAGGGACAATTCGGAATTTCAAAACAGGGAGGAACCTAGTACATAGTGTTTCAAATATCGGTTTGTATTATGTGATAAATAAGTAAATCTAATAATTTTACCTATTTAGAATATAATAGAATTAATATAAATATCATTGGATAAATCTATATATTAATACATAAAGGAACAACTATGGATCTCTTTTTAAGGCAATAGCGTGAACGGTGGCATATGTTAAAGCTTACATTGTAAAGGACTGCAGAAACCTAATATTTTTTAAATTAAAATACGTTAGAAAAATATCAAATTAATAAAAATAAACATTACACACACTAAATTCACGTGACACACATGATATTATACACACAACATGTATACCTACTATAATTTTCTTAACGCCTAAAATCAATTGTCAAACTTAAGAAGGAATTTTATTGTTTAGTCTATGGACGATTTCAGCCACAGGCGATGGCTAGTTACATAAATTGGTCTAACCCTAAGTAAGCATTTAAGTATTTGCTTGTGATATAGGTGTTAGTCGACGATATTAATACATAGAAATACATATATAAAAATTGATATGTACTTAATAAACACCCAAACTCAGACATACATAATATATGCTCATCTTATGTGATGTGAGTTTGTCCCTGTCGGGAATCGAACCCGTTCCCCACTGACGCCTTTCATCAATTAGAAAAGAGCTGGTAATCGTGAAACGGCTGAACAGATTCTATTGAAACATAGCTAAGAACCATCTCACAAAATAGGGCTTTTAAATAAATAAAAACGAAATCAAATCGGATCATCCGCCGGGGCGCTACGATGCCACGGACAGACACTCAGATGAAATGAAATTCAGATGAACTCGGATGAAACGAAACTGAAACTTACAATACCACTCGTTTTGCGTTGGGGGTTAAAAACCACTGGAAATGAGTTACATACTCAATAGCTATATAAGAGTAAATGTTTTAAAATATACGAATACTTTAAATACACAGATTAAATAAAAAATAATACCGGGAGAAAGAAAATACGTAAGTTATCAAATTATTGTACAATTACATCTTTTATTTAACCAAATGCAAAAAAGCTGCAAGTTTGAACGTGATGATTAATTTTCATCTTTGTAATATTTAAGGCATTATATAGTTCCACAAGAGTTGTCTTAGTTACAAAATCGATTAGTTGATAACTTCCGAACGAATGAACCAATTTTCAAAAGGTTTGCAGCATTTGACGCAGTTATTAAGGAAGGGTAAAAGTTGAGACTGAATATATTTTACAATATATCAGTATGTAAGTTTGAAAGTTATTTTATAACAATATTGTTTATGCGACCTTTTTCTTGGCGATTAATTTTATATTTTTAAAAATCTACTGAGCTAGATCGGTTTAAATTTTCAAGAAATCGAGTTTGGTGACACTCTATCTAATACCGTCAATGTAATGAGTCAATCAGCCAATTCGTTAAAAAGTTGAGAGGTTTAAATACTTACATAACCATACACAGAAGTATGTACAGACATATGTCTGTACTGACGTCAGTATTGACGCCAACGTAATAATAAGCAGGAAAGCTTCCTAGGATCTCAAAACTCATGAAAATTCGATTTTTGAAAATCAGGGGGAAAGTTAAAACTTCCTTTAGTGGAAAGTCAGCTGGGTGCGAACTAGGTGGGGATAATCAGTGGCCAAAAATAGAAATAATGTATGCTATGTCAACTGTCATATCTCTTATACCTAATTTTAATAATCGCATTATTCCGTCAACAACGCTGTATTCATTCACCTGTAATCAAATGAAAATTTAAATATTCAGTCTACTAAAACTCAATGAAACTGATTATGAGTTCAAATGGAGATTAATTGCTCACCTTTCATAATGTTTTGTTAGGTGTTAACATAATATAATATGATATTTGTCTTATGATACGAGCTTGAATAATTATTTATTATTGAAATATAACTTTATTTATCATGTCTTTGAACAAAATGTTAAACTTCATGGTTATTCTATAACCTCCGATATTTTTAATGTCGGGGTGGCATCTTAGTAAGAATTGAAAAACCGACCGAGTGTGTTTCAGGTATTTCGTAGTTGCACATCACAATAATGCAGACTTTTTATCCATTTGTTTTTCGGCCTTTATACTATGACCGTTTATCCTTTTCAACGCCAATGACGAATATATTCGCTTTTATATGTTTTATAGGTGTTTAGACTAGTAATCGTATACTTGTAAAGACTACTTAGCTTTAATAGCTCTACTTTAAACTTCGCTATATTTACCACTACTAACTTAACTTATCACATAACCAGAAACAACTATTGAATTGGCAAGGATTGCGGACACTTGATTCTAATAAAAATTAGCAATTTCAAGTTTAATAAAACTGAAAACGGATCTCTTAATCGAAACATGTTTTTTACGGTCCGATATTATTTTGAGTCCTATCAAATGATAGTTCACACTATGAGGTGTGCGAGAAAAAACTAATATGTATATTCAGGCCAAATTGCAGGTTTCTAGTACTAAAAATATCTGAGCTAAGCTGCGAGCAGACGGACATAGGTACATAGCTAAATTATAAAAGTTCCATGTAGAATATCTAATCTATTTAAAAGCGAAAGTCTGTCTGTCTGTTTGTTACGCTTTCTCGTTTAAGCCACTGAACCGACTTTAATGATATTTGGCATAAATAGCTGTTGCATTATTATTAATATTTTCTGCTATATATTGTTTTTTCATTTTTTCCCCAATTATTGACAGATACTACGAAAAATAAAGTGTATTACATTCATCAGTATCGTATGTAGTTTCCGAATTAACAACATACTTTTATGTAACAACTCCTTTTTTCTCTTTTTTTTTTACTTCCCGCTACTTATGTAGATTACAGATAAAATTTCACCAGATCTCCACATTTTGAGGTCCCAGGAATCTTTTCCGACTATTTTCACGATGTCACCAGTATGTCTGTATGTATGTATGAGCGTGTATGACTATCGTTTAGATTCCGCTCAACTTAGACTTTCTGAAAATTTAAATCAATTCGGTCTAGGAGATTTTGAGAAACTTTAAAGAAATCTCAAAAAGTTGGCGAAACAGTATTTATCTTAATAATATATATATATATATATATATATATATATATATATATATATATATATATATATATATATATGTATATATATATATGTATATATAGTGTACGTACGTACACGTATAACATATAATATTAATAAAAAACACATATAATATTTAAAAAAAACTGTATTTATCATTTTTAACTCCCGACAAAAACGAGGGGTGTTATAAGTTTCAGGTGTGTATCTGTGTATGCGTGTATCTGTGTTAAGCATGGATCATTTTACAATCAACATATTAAAGAACACGGGCCGTTTTAGTTTTGAACATCTCTTGTGTGTCTTTGGGAGTGACAAATATTAAATTAAGTGGAATAATTTTATACGTTTTTTAAATCAATAAAACAAAATATATGTCTAGGAATAATTATATAAAAAAATATAAATACTTTGATTGACTTCTGCTATCTTAAATGTTACCATTGTACAAATACAAAACATTTTATTTCATGTACTTTAAATATAAATAAGTTAATATACAATTATATTTATTACATATAATTACCAAATGCTCATTGTTTTATACAAAGGAATAGTTTAAAGCAAATAGCTTTCTTTATTATTTTACAGCAATTACTATCGACGTTCGTGTCTGAGAGTTCCTCTAACAACAGTACGTGTAATCTATGGTAAATGGTTACTGGGTATGTCAAGTGTCATCACGTCATTATTTTGCATCTGACAAGTGACAATTTATCATTTGTCAATAAGAATCGTAACCACAGAGTATAACGAGAGCACTAAATGTTTACGTTAATATAACCTAAATTCCAACTTTACCTTTGTGTAACTTTTATTCCCCAAGCTTAAAAAATATATAATAAATGTGGATAAGTTGAAGAGTTAATATCAAATCTTACGGAATATATGAAACTTTAAGGTGATTCGTAAAATAAATGATGTGTGGAGTCTTGCCCGTGTTCTTTCGTAATAAATTTTTTTAACAATTAACAACTGTTATTTATATTAGCAAATACTGTTAAAAGTAATTTTTATGCACCACTAAAATTACCAATAACTTGATATATGGTAATACTGTTATTAAAAATATTTCGGGAGACAGTGATAATAATAACTGTTAAAAGTTTTTAAAACTATTCTAGAGGACCTTTTATTGGTAGCTTCGTGTTTTACTGCTTCTAATACTTATTATATATAGGCTACTGATGTAATTTAACATAAATAAATAACTGTTAAATATTAATTAACTTTAACAACATAACAGTTAATTTAATTTGACAATAATTTCCATGCCTGATCTGTGTGTCTGTCCGTGGCATCGTAGCGCCCTGGCGGATGGTCCGATTTGGTTCCGGTTTTTTTTATTGAAAGCCCTGTTTTGCGAAATGTTTGCCGGCAGTTGGTTACAGTTCTTTGTTGTCCTAGAGTAGGTACCTAAACAAAGTTTATGACGACTTAATTTTTGTTAACACTCAAATTAATTCATAATCTGTAGTATCTATCTATGCACTATTTAACTTCCGGCTACCATCACAATGACGTCTGTATGTGTGTAAGCATTTCATAACTCTTAAACGGCCCGACCGACAAAATTTTTCGGAAAAAAAAAGTCATTCTTTTAATCGCATTAAAATCGGTTCATTCGTTCGAGAGAATATAGCTAATATTAATCACTTGAAACAAATTTACCTACGTTTTATCACAGTCTATGAGGTCTCGTCATCTCTTTTTATACAGCTAGGTTAGAAAAAGAGGATACGACCTCAGAAAAGGACAGCATTTAAAATTTTGTTTCAAGTAGATAAAAAAAGTGTTGCTTCGAGATATAATACAGCTTCATGGGACCTATAAATATTTCATTGGTTTATTCTGATAGATTGTTCTTGGTGTCATAGCTTCGCATTATTGCGTACCATATTATAGATAACACATAAACCATCTAAAATATTTATCGTCGAAACAATAAACCAAATCTTATTAATTTCGTAACGAATTCAATATCATTAATGTATAATCCCGTACATGTATCCTAACTACTTATGTAATTAGAAATATTTTAAATGAAATAGTTTGTATATTTTTTTATGCTTGCACGTCTAAGCCAATAAACCGATTTTAAATATTCTTTCACCAATAGAAAGCTTAACTATAACTTACTTATCATCAAATACATACAAATTTGGCTATTGTCAACTGATGTGATGTTCTTTTCTTTTGAGGATGCATCGTTTACGAAGTGAAACGTGCGTTGAGTACGTACTTTGGTGCAGTGATTACAAGTGAGTTCTCTATTTTCTAGAACTTCGGTGAGCTTATTCCATTTTAACCCTGTGTATTTCCGAACTTCCGGAATCTCCCGGGTGAAGAATAGACCATCTGCCATTCCGTCAGGCTTTTCATAGAAGATGAAAGATTCTCTAAGCGTGTCACTAGTATCGTGACTACAAGATGGTAGAGTTTCGCCACGTCACGTCTGGGTATTTGGTACTATCGCCTTACCAATTCCTGCTGCAATAATGTCAGTGTTTGTCACTGTTGTATTCCGGTTTGAAGGTTGATGTAGCCGGCAAATTTATGCGTGTGGCATTAAGACCTCGCCACAAGGAGGACAACGCACGATTAACATCTTTGCTGTCTACGATGGTTGCCTCTTATCATCTAGTTGTTTGCTAGAAAAAAAAAATACGAGATGCCTATTCTTGAGGAATAGGCATCTCGTGTAAGGCGAGAGAACGCTGACTTCAAAATCATGAATTTTTGGAGGGCAAGGTAGGTGGTAAACTTATGCATGTGGCATTAGACCTCACCACAAGATAGCAACGCACCATTAACCTCTTTGATGTCTATAGGTGATGGGTGCCGCTTCCCATCAGAAGACCTTGCTTATTTGCTATCTTATGATATAAAAATATACTTAGGTGGTAGAACTCTGCAATATAAGATCGGGTTTTGATACCACCTCCATACCTATTCCTACCGCTACAGCGTCGATCATTTTAGCTGTCTTGTTCCGGCGTGATGTGGCACTCCAACCTCGCCACACAAATGCCAACGCACCATTAACATCTTTGGTGTCTATATGTGATGGTTATATCTGTCCATAAGAAGAACCATCAGTATGTTAGCTATAAAATAAAATAATAAGAAAAATTTCAAACACATTTCGTAAAAGATTCCTATGATTTCTAACAAAAGATATAGTTGAGCAAAAACTTCAATAAAATAGACACTCCTAAGTGCAGCCCTAAACGGCTGTTTACGGGTTAATCAATAACCGCAGCTCCCAATCGGCTCTCACAATTTCACGATTGGGAGCAATAATACCAAAGAACTTAACTTTCCTGATACAAATATTCTTATTATGCTTAGTTTTTTGATAGATATGTAAACAAACAGATGACCCAACTAACGAAAAGAGCTTAACATCGTTTATAAACATAAAAATGTTCACTGTATTGTTACGAGACCCTTCGGAGAATAAACCATCTGCCAGGCAGTTCGTAAGAGGCGATATTCGTACGTACAAAAAGCTTACAGACATATAAAAAGCTCAAAAATAGAAGGAAAATTGAAGCATGAGCTTGATTGACGAAGTATATTGAGCTTCTTATAAAGCTTTCAGTTAAAATTCATAACTTAAAATGATAACACTGAAGGTGTTTCATTGTTAAATATTTTCAAATCTTAAAAAATAATTATTTCCAATTTAATAAGATACTTTCAGAGAAAAAATTATTATATACCCAAAACTTAACTTAGATCGTATTGAAGTACGTGTTGTTTTGAATTTAAAAAAAAAAAACAAAAATGCGTCAGTATTTTTCTCATAAAGCTCATCACACACGTACACGTTCACGTTCAAACAGTATTTTTATCATAAAGCTCATCACACACGGTTAAGATACTATAATATTTGATCTTAAAACGCCCTAATATAAAATATTACTGTATCTTAACGTTAGTCTGCGTCCGTCGTTTGAGTTCTATATACAGGTTGATTGTGATACGGCCTTACTTCGTGATTTGTTAGACAGCTCCTCAGACAACGATTTTGATATAGAATAATATTATGAAATATCCTTCTTGACTTATAAGTGGACTTAAACTAACACGATTTTATTGATGTTTTTTACATTTTTTTTATTGATGAAAATATTAAAACGAACAAAAGAACATATTATAATTCTTTAATAAATCAGCAATATTTTTTGTTTTTTGCTTACATTACTAATTTCATAGTTGTGATATGAAGTTAATAAAAGCGTGATCCTATTATCAGTTGGAACGCATATTAACTATTATATTAAACTAGATGTACCGTGCAACCCGCTAAATTATAATTTTTTTGTGGAATCCCGCGGGATCACCTGCTTTTTCGGGATAAAACGTTGCCTATGTGCTATTCCAGGAAATCATCTACTTATGTGTCAAAATACATTCAAATCCATTCAGTTTTTGCATGATTAAGTATCCAACATCCATCCATTCAAACATTCCAACTTTCGCATTCATAACATAATATTATAGATTATGAGGCCCTGTTATCGCGCATATTCCGAAATAAAAACACCGTGTATTCATATTAATATGCGAAGAAATATATATTTCGTATCTTAAGATCATATCTTAAGTTATGAATATATATTTCCATATCGTTGGGTATCTTAAGATACTAAAGGTAAAATATATATTATCTTAGTCGTGTGTGATAGTTCATACGATTTGTATGGTGAGCGATTTCTGAAGTTTGTTTTAAGATATATTATATTAAGGCATCTTAAGATCAAACATTATAGTATCTTAGCCATGTGTGATGAGTTTTATGGTGGCGTCAAGTTATTTTATTAACTTGGGTGTTTTCGACACGCGGGTGGTAGGGAACACTACCTACTTATAGTGATCGCAGTATATACTCAAAGTATATATATTACTTTTTATAAACTTTTAACGCTCTTAATAATCCAAAAAATACATTACATTCGTACAGATTAAATAAAGTTTGGAAAATCAGCAAGTGCTCGCGTTATGAGCATGGACTTTTAGATTTTCCAGTTATCGTTTTTCTAAATTTCTTTTCATTGCAAAAATAATTAAACGACATTGAATTAAACCGTATTTTTCAACAAAAGACAATCACGTGACAAACTGTTTAAAATGGTACCTACCGATACGTTAAGTGTTTTGAGCATAATGGTGATACATGCATATATACAGACTTCCAGAAATCTCCGAAAAAAATACTTAAATCAGTTTTTTTAATAATTTGTGTTAATAGTATGTTACAAACATTCGTACTATTTTTACTTTGATTAATAAGCAACAACCGGTTTCTCGTGTTAACGTATCATCAGGGCAATAAATCGATACTGTTTATTAGTTTTTTTAAATATGTTATACTGGACATATATTTTTGTATGGTATTAAATGTGTTTAAAAAATGATTATTTTTTATACACGTGTACTTACTTATATTATTGTATTATTGAAATATGAATACAATAGATACGATTTAAGTCTATAAAAATGCTTGACCTTGATATGTTGAGAGTAGAGCACTACCTCAATACTCCGCTTGTGAGCCATGGAATATGGAACCAAAAGCTGAAGAATTGACGTGTGCAGCCAAAAGGATCACCACACGTCTTGCCAGCTGACAAATCGCTGAATCTTGTCTTGTCACAATCTTGTGTTACAATTAGGCAATATTACGTTTCGTTTACTACAGTAAAATTAATAAACTCGCGTGAGAATGGAAAACCACTACTACAAATATCAGTCTTAATCGAAAAACAATAACGTACATAATTGCGTGATACATTACTTGTAATACTGCCATTTACAGTAACTTCGAAGGTATTTGAAATATCAATTGCTGAAAGACATCTGACAGACAAAAATTATCAATCGCTGACACTATTGCCGATGTGGTGCTGCATGGTATGAAACTTTTCATTTCATTTTCTGCGGCGCCAATTAGTGGTAAGTCTCAGCCTTACGCCGGCCTTATAATAAACGGCCTCACGCCGCAAGCAGGAATGCTACCGGGCTTGGCCTGCAGCGTCCACATCTCGTGATGAAAAAACCAGCACATTACGTAAGGAGTACAATTCCGGCTCGACTTACTTCAAAAGAGCTATCGCCAAGGCAAAATCTGAACACATAGGCAGAATTGGTGAGAAATTAGTTCGCCTTCCTTCAGGGACTCGTACGTTCTGGTCTCTCACCAAGGCTGTCTTAGGGAATTTCTTACAGCCCTCTCTTCCGTTTTTGCACGGAGACGATGACTCTTTGGCATATACCGCAAAGGAAAAGGCCGATCTCCTGGGCTCCTTTTTTGCGGCCATCTCGACTCTGGATGACCAAGGGAACGCACCGCCTACAATCCCGCAGTGTTATAGTTCCATGCCAAAACCACAATTTCGGCAGTCATCTACTTTCTTTGGACATCCACAAGTCCAGGTATTCGGCGATGCCATCCCTCCGATTGTGCTAAAAATGTGTGCTCCATAGTTGGCATCAGTATTAACACGCCTATTCCGGCTCTCCTACTCAATCGGCGTGGTACCGAATTCATGGAAGACAGCTTTGGTGCATCCCATCCCTAAAAAACAAGATCGCTCTAATTTGTCTAACTATCGGCTCATAGCCATAACATCCTTGTTCTCCAAAATTTTGGAGACAATCATCAAATCCCAGCTCCTCGAGTATTTAAAACAGCACCAGCTGAATAGCGACCGTCAGTACGGTTTCCGTCGCGGCCGCTCAGCTGGTAACCTTCTAGTATAACTAACTCATCGATGGGCGGAAGCAGTTGAGTCCAAGGGGGAGGCATTGGCAGTTAGTTTGGACATAGCGAAGGCCTTTGATCGGGTATGGCACAAAGCGCTTATCGCGAAGCTGCCTTCTTATGGGCTTCCCGAGAAATTATGCAAGTGGTTCTCCAGTTTTTTGGCTGATCGGAGCATCAAGATAGTTGTCGACGGTGCGTGGTCCGACCTTAAATCTGTCAATGCTGGTGTTCCCCAAGGCTGCGTGATATCACCGACACTGTTCCTTCTGCATATCAATGACATGATGCGAATTAGCAACATACATTGCTATGCAGATGACAGTACTGGTGATGCTATATACGCCGGCCGAAGCGATATTTTTCGTTTACATGTCGAATAGTGCCGAAACAAGCTTGTGTCTGAAGTCGAAAATCGACTTACTGATGTCTCTGAATGGGGTTGTCAAAACCTGGTCACTTATAACCCCAAGAAGACACAGCTTTGCGTGTTCACCGTTAAAAAGTCGCCTTTTGTCGTATCACCTCGATTTGAGGATACTCTCCTGACAGCCTCAGCTAGTGTCGGAATCCTGCGAGGCGACATATCGAATTAAATTCAGTTGTGCGGTCATTTGAAAGGCAAGGCTAAACTAGCCTCCAAAAAATCTCGGTGTGCTCGGCAGAGCGAAACAGTACTTTCAGGTACAGGTTTGGCCTCACACGGAGTACTGTTCTCATCTCTGGGCTTGAGCTCCCCAGTGCCAGCTTCTTCCTCTTGATCGCATTCAGCGTAGAGAGGTTCGAATCGTTGAAGACCAGGCTACTTCGAAACTGCTTGACTCTTTGGTATTGCGCAGAGATGTAGGTTCTCTCTGCGTCTTCTATCGTATTTATAATGGGATGTGTTCTGACGGGTTGTTTGGATTAATTCCTGCCGCCGATTTCCACCATCGAACATCGCGTCAAAATTTGAAGTTCCATCCTCACCATCTCGATGTCTGGAAATCCATAACTGTGCGATTCTCCCGACACTTTTTACCTCGCTCTGCTCTGTTGTGGAACCAATTACTGGTAGGAATATGGGGGCGTTAGGTGCCCACCATTAAATAAAATAAAAGATAAGTCACTCACACATTAATTATTGTTTTATTCTTCAGTTAAACAAGACCTTAACATTAACACATACACTGAATTCTTATAAACGTTCACGACAGGGCACTACGCGGGTATCAAGCGCGCTCGCGTGACGCAGGGCGGCAAGGGTCCGTCCTGCGGTACGTATTCAAAGGCACTGAGGTTAGCGTTTGCAAAATGTGCGCTGGCGCCGCCCATCACGACAATAGGTCAGAGCTAAATATCATATCTACCGAAAGCCTTAACCAACTTACAAAATGATAAAATTTGCTTAGTGTACACATATAAAAATAATTATTTAATAATAAATTAATTAACAGTAAAGTTAAGTTTGAGACGCAGCTGTCCCACCACACAACCCCTTTCCAGATTCCAAGGATTATAGACGGTAATAATCCGGGGATCGAATAATTCTATCGGAACGGGTTCGTCTTACGGATTCCGCGGACGCATCAGGACAAAATTTTATTCCAGGTGTGGTGGTAGAATGCGGTTTGTCAGTGTCAGTAACGATTCTACCCAGCTACTGTTTGCGTGGCAATGACAATGCAGGCAAGCTTGAGCCCAAACTTTGCAGTCTTTTTTTATGTTAGGCCAAACAAAGCGTTCACTTACTAATTTGGCTGATGCACAGTCCCTGGGTGACTAAGGGAATGTAGGTTTTTAAAGACCTGCTTACGAAAAGGCTTAGTAACAAAAGGCCTGGGGTTGGATGTGCTAATGTCACAGTATAAGTCACAACTACTACCTGGGAGTGGGAGTTTTTGGAGACGCAGTGCGGTACTTGCGCTATCCAAAAAAAGTTTTTAATTCCTGGTCATTAATCTGCGACTGCAATAACTGGATAAGGTTCATGGGACAAGACATTGTCCTTACCAGTAATATATCTTATATCAGTACTAAATTGCAATATGTAATCTAGGTATCTAAATTGCCTAGGAGTACAATTATCTTTTTATTAGCAAATGCAAAACAAAGTG
This sequence comes from Apodemia mormo, assembly GCA_036924255.1. Lineage (NCBI taxonomy): Eukaryota > Metazoa > Arthropoda > Insecta > Lepidoptera > Riodinidae > Apodemia > Apodemia mormo. The sequence continues at coordinate 25,386,549 of JAUPFN010000004.1, read as the reverse complement.
GTTTATGATCAGTAAATATAGTACAACTCCTTGCCTCTAACCTGCAACAACGACAACAACAACAACAAGCAGGGTCTCCTGATGGAAAGAGTCTACCATCGCCTGTAGACACCAAAGATGTTAATGGTGCGTTACTATATTGTGGCGAGGTCTAATGCCACATGCATAAGTCTACCGGCTACCTTAGCCTCCAAACCAGAACACGGCAGTGACAAGCACTGACGCTATTGCGGCAGGAATAGGTAAGGCGGTGGTACCAGACCCGGACGAGACAATGTTAAACTCTACCACTTAGTAGCCACTATAGTAGTGACTCGTAGTACTGATCGGTCACCTTTTAAGACCTACCTGGCGTAACGGCAGTTGGCCAATTCTTCAAAGGAGCCCTGGACCACCTCGGGGAATATAATAATACAAAAAAAGAAATGTTAGTATCGTTAGTATGAATTAAATACACAAATGAAATTACAACATGAATTCTGGGACTATCGTAACGCCACAAAAATCTATCCAAAAGTTACTACGGCAATTACAATTAGATATGAAAGATCGGAATTAAATTAATATTAAAGAAAAATTTAAACTATTTTTTTTGGATCGGTCCCATAATATTTACTATTTAAACTTTATTTTGCTGTACCATATTCACCGCCTAGCTTTGTTTATTCTGCTAGCATAATTGAATTACTCTTACATTTCTATCTGGTGGGTAAGCTTTGCAAGTATATAATCTATAGATACATGTAATAAAATCGTAGGAAAGTCAAAAATGTATATTGAATATTTTTTAAAAGAATACTTGGGGCGTGATCTACAATTAATATTGAAGCCAAAAAATATAGTTTTTAGAATTTTTGTCTGTTTGTCTGTAAGTATGTCCAGGGTAAACTCAAAAAGTACTGCATGGATTTACTTCAAATTTTCTGTATGAATATTACTAACAGGTCGGGTCAACATATAGGCCACATATTATCCTACGTACCTAAGGGGGAGGTGCTGTGCGGAGTAAACGAAGTCCACGCGGACAAAGTCGCTGGCAACAGCTAGTGTTATATAAAAGTGGCACTTATGTTCAACAACTTTTTCTAGAAATACACAAACATACTAGGCGGTAGATTTCCGCAACGACTCGACTGGATATCTGGTACCACCGCCCTTCACCGTCGTCGAAGTCGCAGGCAACAGCTAGTCTATGTATAAATACGTGAATTAAAAACTTTGTACACCTTTTTTCTGGCAGTTACGCAAGCGATGGAGAATGAAATTTGGCACAGTTAAAATTTACATTGTGGAGGAGTGCAGAAACCTAATATTTTTATATAATATGCATTAAAATAATTAAATTTATAATAAACATCATTACATACATTATATGTAACACCTATTTGATAATATACACACATGTACTCGCATACTATTTTCTTTACGGCTTGAATCTGTTGTTAAGGCGAGGCATCGCAACAAACGGGAAAAACTGGTTTGTTTAATCACGTTCTTTTGTATTGATTGTTAAATAACAATTTTACAAAAATTACATGATATACCTCAAGATATTATCTAAAGAATGTGCTAACTTATTACATGATAGAATGTACTTTACTCGATCATATAAAATTCCGAAAACAGGCTAAAAAATCTCTAGAACAAATAATTTGTTAATAATATTTCTAATTTTCTACATGATTTTTATATGGTGATATTTAGTTGTAAATACAAAAAAGAATGTTCTAAATTTTAGTTTTCAGCTGATGCCCTATATTTATTTATCCGAAAATAAACACGTTTCCCAGCGGTTTCAGAACATACCGCGCCACTCATTTTCTATAGAATTGACGCGGGTTGAAATACCTCGCCTTAAAGTTAAAAGAGGTTTTAATGTTTAGTCTACGGTCCAATTACGACCACAGGGCGATCGCAAGAATAATTAAATATCCAAGATTCAAAAATAGCAATGCTGTTAGAATAACAACTTTAGTTTTGCAGCAAATAATTTTTATTCAACCGGTTGAATGGCATAAGCTTATGCCCTTGAATCCCTTAAGATCGTATCTCAGATGGGAAATTCATTCATTTATGGTTGAAAGAAACTGCAATGGTGTTACAATAAGACAATATTTTGGCAACAGTTTCCACTTATCATCAAATCATCTACTTATCTGCCAACCATATGCAATATATAATATTGAATTCAAAGACGCATACAAAAATGTAATAATCATTTAATCATAATTTAGTTATAGCTTGAACATAGGTAAAGCGGAATGTTACAACATAAAATATAATTTAGTGCGCCAAATTCTGCCTATACGGCAACCAAAATAATTATTAAACATACTAATTATTACTATCAGTCTTAAAAATCTTACCTATATTACTGTATAAATAATACAAACCAATTACATACACAATACAAACATTATTAAACTTATTTATCCGCATAATAAGTCACAATTGATTTTATTTAATTGGTTATTTATAATAATATACATATAAACCATTATTTCTAATAATACTCGTATTCAATTTATAATTTCCAGTATATATATTAAATTTTCAATTTATCACTTCAATATTTATTAACATCGTAGGATACCGTCGCAATATAAAGAAGATTTTTTTCATTTTTAAATGAGGAAATGACTTTAATTTGCACGTAATTTGTTTTCCCAGGCTCTAACCTGCCAAAAACGTGGTTGTAGAGAGATCTACAAGGATGTGGACATACATCTTATCAGCTGCACGCGGCGACTTTAGGCAGTCAATGCCAAGTCGGTCTTCAGCTACAACTGTCAGTGACGACGATTTATGCATGTGAGAATTATATTTACTTTAACTGTTTGAGTTACCTTATACTATGATATACAATCAGGCGTCCAATGATTTGATTTGTTTACAATGTGATTTAATAAAAAACATTCAAACATCCTAACATTTATGAATAACCCTAAATGGACGTCTGTCTTCTTGCCAGGCAGTTTGTAAAAAGCCAAATATTGGTCAAACATATCACTGGCATGGGACTACTAGGTGATAGAGTTCCGCATCGTTTCACTCGGGTTCGGTACCACCGTTTTGCCAATTCCTGTCGCAATAGCGTCAATACGTGTCACTGTCGTGTTTCGATTTCGATGATGAAGTAGCCGGTAAATTCACATGTGACATTATTTGCTTATGATATGGGTGTTAGTTAATGGGTCATTCTTCGGAGCACAATTTTTGAGCGTAACAGACTTTTATCTCCTATATAAACAAATAATGTTTGCATAAATCAACTATAACATTGTTTATACATTCTATATGCATCGTGTCATATAGATTTTATTATGTAATAACCATTTAAATAGGAGTTATTTTACCTCAAGACCTCAAATCCGGTTAATTTTGCATGTTTTGCACGCGTAACACGTGCACCGTCTTCTGATCAATCGCAGATATTTTTTAATTCACTTACGCTTTTAATCAAATTTATACACAAAATTGAAACATACAAATCATTTAATATTCTGGTTAAATCTTCCATCCTATTGGAGTGAAAGTTTTTATTTTATGAGTATAAGTAAGTATGTAACACACTTGGCAAAATTTTAGCTTCGCTTTTTACGATGGGTACTACTACTACGAACTGGCGAGGTCTAGACGTATCAGGATTGATTTTTGTGATTCTGTAGTTATGCTGCTGCTTATGGGTCAAGTAGTCGTGGCCTTGATTCCCTCCATTTTGGTACAAGAGTCAGTTCTCCAATTTTTCAATTTTTGGTTCTTAATTTTTAGGAATTTCCATGTCACATTTTAAGAATGTAATCATACTATTTTTAGTAAACGGGTATTGAGGTGTTATATTTAACTCCAAAATGTAAATAGCTAATAACAAACTAGCAGCTTATATCTTTCCAATATATATTTGGTGATTTCCATGGTGTAATTTCTGTGTATAAAACACCATGAAACTTACATAAAACCCATGGAAATTACTTTATTATATTTCATTTGCAATAAATTAAATTAAATATTTAATGTTTACACTGTAATTCATGCGATCACCAAATTAAGTGATGAATATTGTTTGTCAGTTATTTTTTTTTATTTAAATCTGCTATACCAAAGCTCATTATCATTTAGGCTGCCTCGTGGTTCATAGTTTGGTCCCAAAGGTGGTATTTAGGTTTTTCGAGATTTTCTCGAAAGTTTAAGATTTCTGTAGCAGCTCAGAGTAAGGTAGATTGGTGTATTACCAATCCCGTGCCTCGGATGAGCACCTAAAGCTTTCGGTTCCGGTTATCGTTAGGTATAGTCGATAATCGTTAACGTGTCGGTAAATACGGTGATGAGGATCTTTTTTTTTCAGCCGAAACCAACCTTTTAACTGGCAGAGGGGGGGATACTTGACTCTAACAAAAATTAGCATTTTAAAGCTTAATATTTTGCAAAGGAGTCCATTAATCGAAAAATTGTTATCACAAACTTACAATATTTTTTAAAAACCTATGAATCTCCACATTTTGGGGAACACGAGAAAAAAATTAACTTCCTTACTTTACACTAACAGGAGCTACTTAACCCAAAAAATGTTTTTCAATATAATAATAATACTTTGTTGCCGTGACTAATATGTATATTCATATCAAATTATAGCTTTCTAGTACTAATGATCTTTGAGTTAGACTGCGGGTAGACGGACACAGCGAAACTATAAGGGTTCCTAGTTTACTTCGAAACTTAAAAAGAGTGTGTTCAATCAATAAAATTAAAATAAAAAACAATTTTCAATGAAACATTTTGAAAAATTTTGAAGCGTGCCTATAAATCAACTTAAAAGTTGACTTTTAAGCATGCTACTAACTGAAACACAAGTTTCACATCAGTTTCGCGTTTAAAGTTTTGCTAGTACTCGTAATATTGGAAATTGTAGGTATACAGTGCTATTTTCCAGTAACAACAACTTGCTGAGCGCTAAGTTTAGGGGAGAGGAGAAATTGATAAAAAAGCAGTCGCCGAAAAATTTGGGCTAATATCGTTTTAATATATATTACAGTCGTTCATAGTAGCCCAAATAACTTTTATCTAGTTTTATTTTCATATCTGATACAGTATTTAGCAAAATTTTACCTGCTGGGTCATTTCCGTGGTCTATAACGTAATTTCCGTGGACCGCAAATGTTATATATTTTTTTTTTTTTTTGGAAAAAGTATACATCCAGTACGTGTCGAATTTTTATATGTTCTTTAAATTTGCATAAACTTTTGAAATGTTTGTGTAATTTACTTTAATTAAGCGATTTCAAAAATACCATGGAAATTACACGGAGAACACATTTTTGAAGAATCACCTTAATAATATTTATCTATTTGTTAATTAAGGAGAAATTTTGGACCCCTTTTTAAGATTGTGCGACAAGTGGAGGACGAAGTTTTGTAAAGTTAAAGTTTATATTGCGAAAGAAACCTAATATCTATACATATAATAAAATCGTAGGAAAGTCAAAACTGTACATTGAATATTTTTTTAAAAGAATACTTGGGGCGTGATCTACAATTAATATCAAAGCCAAAAATATAGTTTTTAGAATTTTTGTCTGTTTGTTTGTTTGTCTGTATGTATGTCCGAGGTAAACTCAAAAAGTACTGCATGGATTTACTTCAAATTTTGTATGAATATTACTAATAGGTCGGGTCAACATATAGGCTACATATTATCACGCTATCACCTATGGGCGAGGGGCAGTGCGGAGTAAACGAACTCCGCGCGGACTAAGTCGCTGGCAACAGCTAGTTTTTAAATAAATTTGTTAGAGATACATGATATTAATAAAAATAAACATTACACACACTACATTTATATGACATTATACACACAAGTGTACCTAAGTACTATTTACTTTACTTTTAAAGTCAGTTGTCAAACTCAAAGATTGATTGTTTGGTTTATGGTCGAATTTCGGCCACAGGCGATCGCTAGTACATAGAAATACATATATAAATACTGTAACATACATAAACACACAAATCAAGTAATACAGAAAACTATGCTGATCACACAAATGTGTTATTGTGGATTAGTTACTTTTTTTATATATTTAACGTTACGCACGGCTGCTGTTGCTTACGCAGCATCTTTGAATACTTTAAATAAAATTAGCAGATATAGGTATGTCATGCCTTGCATTACTACATTCACACATACACTCATACATATGCATAAACATACATACATGTTTGGAATGTATAAACATACATATGCACATATATACAAACACACACACACACACACACACACACACACACACACATAATTCCCAGTTCGCATTTCCTATTTCCCCCGCCATGCTTCTTATATGTACATCCCTTCAATTTTAATTATTTAATCTCAATGTTGTCTGATTCCTATACTATGATAGATCGGTTAGCTTTTGCAGCCTTTCTCAATACTAGGCGTGCGAATTCCATAAATAGATTGTTTCTCTTAGAGCTTATTACCTCGCTTAGACTCGCCAGTGAGCCTCCTTGAGTGAGGATTAGTTGCTTTAGGGCTATATCTCAATATGACTAGACAGCAGGTATGACTAGTCGCTTTAAGACTTAATCTCGATATGACTATATCGAGTTAGGTTAGGCATTAAGACTAAATAGCTGACCGGCCAAATATGCTTTCACCTTTTTATCAGGTTGACTTAATATAGATAAGACGTACAATCTATACATATAATAAAATCGTAGTAAAGTGAAAACTGTACATTGAATATTTTTTTAAAAGAATACTTGGGGCGTGATCTAGAATCAATGTCGAAACCAAAAATATATTTTTTAGAATTTTTGTCTATTTGTTTGTTTGTCTATATGTGTGTCTGGGGTAAACTTAAAAAGTAATACATGGATTTACTTCAAATTTTGCATGAATATTATTAAAAAGTCGGGTAATCGGTAAATATTATCACGCTATCACCTACGAGGGAGGTGCTGTGCGAAGTAAACAAAGTACGCGCGGACGAAGTCGATGGCAACAGCTAGTGTTATATAAAAGTGACACTTATGTTCAACAACTTTTTCTAGAAATACACAAACATACTAGGGGGTAGATTTCCGCAACGACTCGACTGGATATCTGGTACCACCGCCCTTTACCGTCGTGAATTCTTGTCATTGTCGCGTTGGGATTTGAAAAGTAAGATAGCCTGTAAGCTTATGCATGTGGCAGCTATCCCGCCACACGGGTAGCAACGCACCATTAACATCTTTGGTATCTATAGGTGATGGTTTTTCTTTCCAACAGGATAGCCATCTGCTTGTTTACTATCTAATGATATGACAAAAAATTGTAGCATTACCTATATACTTCCGGTTGGTCGAGTGTTTAACGACCCTGACCACGCAATCAATGGGACTCAAAGTCAACAAAATTACCAGAAATGGAGGCATTTGCAAGCTACTTTTACAAGAAGTGGCTGAAGAATACTATGCTTATTTCCCGTGCATATGAAAAACATAAGACAAATAATAGTTTATAGACATGCTATCGTCGCCTCAACGTGCGTGAGCAAAGAAAATCTATGTTGCTGTTGTTTTTGTTTTTTGAAAAAAAGAATCACAGTTTCAAGACAGAAAGAGTCAAAACATATTATTTGAAGCTAACCGAAAGAGGAACACTATCCTTTTTAATCGTAAATATAAAGCCGAATTAAGCAAGCTTGAGATGCAGGAAATTACACCACTTGTTTTTTTTAAATATCATCTTCAATTTAAAACTTAGATATAACTATGTAACTGTCACTTATTTAATAAAATTATCTACAGAAATATAAAAATTGATAAGGTGCGTGTCGGGCCACGCGCGATATAAGATTACTAAAAAAATATTGCTTTTATTGTTTCATACTACGAACATTTAATCTATTTACGGTCATTGACGGATATATCTGCACCACAGATTCACCCAACGCCTATAAAAAAGTCTCCAAGTACATTTTACAAGTTGGTTGACTATTACTTTATAACTTGTCAAGCCTTCTAAGCCGTGATAATGTTTCTTTTATCTTCATTATATTTACTAATACCGCTAATTTTTCCCATCCCTAAAACTAGCTAACAGAGGGGGATGACGGCACTTGACTCTAACAAAAATTAGCATTTTAAAGGTAAATATTTCACACACGAGTCTCTTCATCGAAGAATTGTTTTAAGAAACCTATTTTTTAAAAACCTATCCAACGATACCCTATACTATGTACCGTGTGTGCAAGAAAGTCAGCATCCCACTTTACATTTGGCGAAGCTATCCCTAAAGAAACATTTTTCAACATTTTGTTTTACGACATTGTTACCGTGACTAACATGTATAATTGCTACCATGACTAATTTGTTTATCACGGCAAATTACAACTTCTAGTACAAAGGATCTCTGAGTTAGACTGCGGACTGCGGACGGACGGACGGGCGGACGGACGTACCAAAACTACAAGGGTTCCTAGTTTATTTCGGGACCCTAAAAACTTAATATTATGATTATTTTTCGACGTAACTGTACTTTGGAAACCAAACGACAACTTATGCGTTACGCTACCTATCTGATCTTTTGGAGATCTAGTCCAAAAGCAAGGTAGCCTTAATGCGATATAATTATATCGAGATTATGTCTTAAAGCGATCTAGTCATACCTGCTGTCTAGTCATATTAAGATGTAGTCCTAAAGATATTAACCTTTTATTGTTAATATATTTATTACGTAATACCGTACTACGTACGTAATACCAATAGCGTAGCTAGTTAAAATTACATAGAAAGGAAAACTACACGAAACGTACGAAATTTTTGAGTTGAGCGTGGTACCACAAGATTTCTTCTAGTGTGCTGATTTTCAGCATTTAAAAAAATATTTGTAATATATATATATATATATATATATATATATATATATATATATATATATATATATATATATATATATATATATATATATATATATATATATATATATATATATATAGACTAACGAAGCTTACAAATGCTAATGTCGTTTTTATTTTAGGTACCGACATGGCAAGATGTTTGTGGTGCCGAGTTCTTCCAGTCCTAATCCAGGACCGTCAGGCCTAAACTCACGTGACTACAGAAACAATTCTAACTTTCAAAACCCACCAATACTTATTACACCAACTAAATCGACTCCTTCGCATAAACAGTCACTCAATACGACGGAAGATGGGCTAGAATCTACTAAAGATAACATGTTTCGCTACCCCACGATTACACCAATTAAATCGACTCTTTCACGTAAGCGGTCACTCAATACGGATGGACTGAAGTCTACTAAATATTCCATGTTTCGCTTCCCCACGAAACTCATTACTCCAACTAAATGGACTCCTTCGCGTAAGCAATCACTCAATACGGTGGAAGATGGACTGGAGTCTACTAAAGATCCCAAGTTTCGCTTCTCCACGAAACACATTACACCAACTAAATCGACTTCTTCGCATACGCGGTCACTCAATACGGTGGAAGATGGAGTGGAGGCTACTGAAAAGGTAAGATTTTTAAACATTTTTTTTTATTATAACTGTTTGTTTGTTAACTGTTTTAAATTTAAATTGAATAGAAATAAGTAACCAGGTTCGACGTTGCTAAAAGATATGTCATAATATGAGTTACGACTTACATATTATTTTAGTTTTGGGCGGATTTATTGGGTATAAGCTAATAATAAATATAGTCGTTATTGGGTTAGAGATTTCATTTTTTTAAATTATATAGCGTATTTTACTGGAACATCGGAGAAAATTTAATAGCACCTTATATATTATAATATTTAGTCGATATGTAGTATGAACTGTTACATTACAGCACTAGTTGACCTAGCACACGTTGTTCTGGCGTAATATTATTTGTAGTGAATATTTTAATTTGGTCCCCTACACAATTAAAATATTCGCTATAAATCATATTAATGAAGGGTGGTGGTTGGAAAGAGAATTTTGGGGTTATAGGTTATGTCAAATAAAAAATGGGAAAAGCGTCTTAAAAATATGAAAAATCTGTGAACCTGTAGACCCTGCAAGCCATCCCAGAAACTTCCTTCTAAATTAAAGAATTTTAAGGTCAAAAGAGCAAAACCTATACCTATTTAGGCATTGATTCTTTAAAAGAGTCCCAAAATCTAAAGTGTATTAATCATGATAATATTTTATTTTTTAAGTAGCTGTATAATTTGAAAACGATGATCAGTTTTGATCTTAAAAAATGTTGTCATTGATAAATATCGAACGAATCAACTGATTTTGATACGATTCACAGTATTTGGCAGTTATTTAGGCAGTTAGAAGGCCTGATTTTATTTATAAATCAATCGGTATATTAGTTTGAAAGTCTTTTTAAAAAAAATATTGATTAATTTTGATTTTTAAAACAGCATTTGACTTAATTTTAATAAGTACTAAAATATTGTAGAAAGTCAAAAATCGATCGGTTGAAAAATATCAAAGTAATGTCAAAAAGATACTTTTTTCGTCAACGATAGTAAAATTCTCAAACGGATAAACCGATTTTGACGCAATTTGCGACATCGGGCGCATTTTTTTAAAATAAAGAGCTGATTAGGTCTTGTTATCAATTGTTAGTTACGTTAATCTCAAAGTTTTTTTAAAAACTTTTGTTTCACCGAACATTTTCTTTATTTTTTTCAAAATTTCTCTGATTCTCCTAAGCCGAATCGGTTTAGATTTTCAGAAAGGCTGAGTTTGGCAAAACCCAGTCGAATGCCATCAACAACGTTACGATCAATTAAGCCGTTCAAATGTTATGAGTTTTTTTACATACACACATACACACAGACACGTACATATAAACACACATACATACTGGCATACTGAATGACGTCATAGTGAATATAGTTGGAAAAAGTTCCTAGGACCTGAAAACGTGAATATCTAGTGAAAACTCGATTTTCGAAAATCGGGGCAAAATCAGTAACTAGTAAAAACAATACTACTAATGCAGCGGGAAGTTCAAAAAATCTGGATAGGGGCACTCTAAATACCTAGTGGTATGAAATATATTTTACAACCTATTTTCTTACCTTAGTAGGAATGAAAATTAAGGGGAATAGAGGTTACCATTAATATTTATCAGACTGTAATTTGTTACTCCGTTTTCGAGAGTAGGGAATAACCTCGATAAAACGACCCCGGGAATTGAACCCAGGAGATCAATATTCATCATACTCCAAGTTGTTACTGAGTTTTCGAGACGGGGAAATAACCTCGAGAAAATCTCGATAGTATTTTTACCCGTCCCCGGGGAATAAACTGGGGAGTTCAATATTCATCAGACTCTCAGTTGTGACTGAGTTTCCGAGACAAGGGAATAATATTGAGAAAAAACATCGATAACATTTTTATCTGACCCTGGGGATTGAACTGGGGGTTCAATATTCATCAGATTCTAAGATGTTACCGAGTTTTCGAGACTAGAGAATAACCTCGAGATAACCTCAATAACTTTTTATCCGAACCCGAGAATTGAAGGCGGGAGTTCAATGTCTATCAGACTGTAAGTTATTACGGAGTTTTCGAGACTAGAAAATAACCCCGATTAAACGATAATATTTTATCCGATCCCGGAGATTGAATCTGGGAGTCCAATATCCAAGTCAAATAAGTTAACCATTACACCATTTATAGACATCAATAGACTAAATGTCTATTTCAATGTCACGTGAACACTAATTAGAAAGAAACGGGATATTTCTCAATTAATAGACACAAGACTAATTGATAAATATCTTGTTTCCTTACTTTCGTGTCGTTGAGGTAAAGTTGACAATGACATAAAATAAATGCACATGACGGTAGAATGAGGGCCAATTGCAAAGATTTTTGCACATAGTCACTTTTTGTACGCTTCCAATGGTCAAGTTCGACGCTTCTATGCTAGGCCTAGCGGGGACCGTCAAAAAGGTCCCTGCCCTTTCCACAAACCATTCAGATCCATACCAGTCCATAGTCCAACTTTATCAAGAAAAATGTTGTACCCAATGACATTTTATTAATAGATACGTCATACGCCAACATTGCTGCGATTTAAACTGCGAGCGTAAATGGTACTACAGCTTAGGTGGCAAGCCTATCGCCAACCGGACACGAAAGATATTTTAAATGTTGTAATTGATAAATATCGAACGAATCAACTGATTTTGATACGATTCACGGTATTTGACAGTAATTTAGGCAGGTCGATTGATCTTTCCCTCTGATCTGAAATTAAAAAAAATGACGGATTTTAAATTAGTGTAAGTATAGTTATCGAAGGAACTAAAATGAAAAATAAAATATTTGAAAAAATGGCATGTAGTTAAAAGTACAAATTGAAACTCGTTTTCAGAAAATACAAATCTGAAACTCATTTTCAGAAAATACAAATTTGAAACTCGTTTTCAGAAAATACTTTTAACTACGCGCCATTTTTCAAATTTTTTTTTTCATTCTAGTTCCTGCGATAACTATACTTATACTAATTTAAAATCTGACATTTTTTAATTTCAAATCCGAGGTAAAGATCAATCAACCCCCGCCAATCAGGTCCATTTTTTTTTTGGAGAGGCGAACTTCAGCGCCATTTTTTTGATTAAAAAAAAATATTTTTTGTCTTAATTTTCGGGATATGGGCGTGAAGATACTTTTTTCCTTTATATTATGTGCTGTAAGTTTTTTTTGCCAAATTACATAATTATAGATCAACGAGAAATACCCTATAAGTTTTGATTCCTTTTTGGAATAGCAAAAAATCGCGAAATATGCAACATAAGAGATTTTAGATCTGCCAATCCATACTAATATTATAAATGCGAAAGTAACTCTGTCTGTCTGTCTGTCTGTCTGTCTGTCTGTTACGCTTTCACGCTTAAACCACTGGACCGATTTTGATGAAATTTGGCATAAACATAGATAAGACGTCGAGAACGGACATAGGCTACTTTTTACCGCGGGAAAATATTTCGTTCTCACAGGAAATAAAATTAATCGAAAGAAAGCGGAGCATAAAGCGTAACGTAGAGCACATTAACTAGATGTCGCTGCACGAAAATACATCGCGCTAACGTATTGAAACACATATACATGTAATTAAATCGTTGAGTTTAGAATTATCTTTATTGTGATACTAGCTGTGCCCGCGACTTCGTTCGCGTGGAAAAATTTTTAAAATAAAAACCCGCATAGTTCCCGTTCCCGTGGGATTTCCGGGATAAGAACTATCCTATGTCCTTTGTTGGGTCTCAAAATATATTTGTACCAAATTTTATCCAAATCGGTTCAGTGGTTTGGCCGTGAAAGCGTAACAGACAGACAGACAGACAGACAGACAGACAGACAGACAGAGTTACTTTCGCATTTATAATATTAGTATGGATGATATGATATGATACGAGTATTTTAACGTTTGTTTGTTCATTGAATGCGCTAAATGCTAATTCCTGGAACTACAAGTCGGATTGAAAAAAATTTTATGTGTATGACTAATGATAGCTACATTCATGAGGATTACGTTACAATTATTCTTAGCGTAGTTAAAATATCGATATTTGTAAAAATAAGTCGGAAGAAAAAGCGGTATCGAACGGCTGTATCCGCGTGCGCTTGCTGGCGTAATGCTTAAGTACACGTAAGTCAATATACTACAAATATATTGGTTTTTAGTAGATGCACAAAAAAGTCCGCGACACTATATATCTATCTCTTATAACAACAACACAATAAAGAATTTTGAGTCGAAAAATTATAGAAAATTAATAGGTGAATTTTAACCCTTATCATATTAATCCTTACTAACGAAAAGTACTTCATCAACACGAAGATCTTAGGAAGACAAACTTTGGCTCTTATACCACGTTATTTAGATGCATAGTTTAAAAAAATGTATAACGAAAATAACTCAACATACCTAGGTACTATCTAGGTATTAACCGAAAGGCTGTGTGCAGTGTGCACGATGCGGCGCACTACTCTGACCGCCGAACGAGAACCGAACATTGCCGAGAAGAGCCGAACTGTGAGAGCGTTGGCTTTACTATACTTTTTAAGGTTCCATACTCAAAGTTTAAAACGGGACCCAATTACTAAGACACCACTGTACGTCCGTGCGTTTGTATGTCTATCTATCTGTCCGTCACTAGGCTGTATCTCATGAACCATGATAGTTGAAATTTTCACACATGATGTAGGTATTTATGTCGCCACTATAATAACTAAAACTAAAAAAAAGAATAAAATAAATATTTAAGAGTGACCACCATACAACAAACGTGTTTTTTTGCATAAACTCACTTTTGCATTTGCATAAAATCATTTTAAAAATAAATAATTAAAATAAAATAAATATTAAGAAGGCTCCCATTCAACAAACGTGATTGTTTGCCGTTTTTTTTATAGATTATGGTACGGAACCCTTAAGGCGCGAGTTCGACTCGCAATTGGCCGGTTTTTTTTAAGGTACATGAATGGAATCATATACCTTTAACCTCTGCGGCCCGCGCGGAGTAGACATGTGACCGGCTCCTTTCGCAATAGACTTCTTTGATACGGAACGTTGGATTTTCCTTCTTTGAAAAAAATCACTTTACTTTGTAGTAGTTGAATATTCGATCTATTTTGTGTATTTTACGGTGTTGTTGAGGGATACATGATCGTTCGCTTTGGCCTGATATGCGTCTAATTCGTTAGTAAGTAGGTGTAAGTACTGTTTTGTATAGCCACTTAATAAGGATTTGTAGTTATGATATTATTAAATCTTGCTTTAAATCTTCCCCATTGTGGAAAACTGTTTAATTTTTGAAGCTGTAGGTATACCAACATGAGCAATCATTTAGGTAGAAGAAGCACAAATTTTCCAAACAAGATCATATTGATTGGTTAGTGGTTACTTAGGGGAAAGTTCCTGAATCAGGCTACAAAAAAATTTTACATAGATAAAGACCTTCGTGAAATCGTAACCAACATTAAAGACTTGATATTTAAAGTGTACCCGGAATTCGGATATGATAGATTTACCAAAAAAAAAATCAATTGATGTGTGTAAGGGCAATTTTATCTTCAAGAAATGCAGTCGGATTGAAAAAAATTTTATGTGTATGACTAATGATAGCTACATTCATGAGGATTACGTTACAATTATTCTTAGCGTAGTTAAAATATCGATATTTGTAAAAATAAGTCGGAAGAAAAAGCGGTATCGAACGGCTGTATCCGCGTGCGCTTGCTGGCGTAATGCTTAAGTACACGTAAGTCAATATACTACAAATATATTGGTTTTTAGTAGATGCACAAAAAAGTCCGCGACACTATATATCTATCTCTTATAACAACAACACAATAAAGAATTTTGAGTCGAAAAATTATAGAAAATTAATAGGTGAATTTTAACCCTTATCATATTAATCCTTACTAACGAAAAGTACTTCATCAACACGAAGATCTTAGGAAGACAAACTTTGGCTCTTATACCACGTTATTTAGATGCATAGTTTAAAAAAATGTATAACGAAAATAACTCAACATACCTAGGTACTATCTAGGTATTAACCGAAAGGCTGTGTGCAGTGTGCACGATGCGGCGCACTACTCTGACCGCCGAACGAGAACCGAACATTGCCGAGAAGAGCCGAACTGTGAGAGCGTTGGCTTTACTATACTTTTTAAGGTTCCATACTCAAAGTTTAAAACGGGACCCAATTACTAAGACACCACTGTACGTCCGTGCGTTTGTATGTCTATCTATCTGTCCGTCACTAGGCTGTATCTCATGAACCATGATAGTTGAAATTTTCACACATGATGTAGGTATTTATGTCGCCACTATAATAACTAAAACTAAAAAAAAGAATAAAATAAATATTTAAGAGTGACCACCATACAACAAACGTGTTTTTTTGCATAAACTCACTTTTGCATTTGCATAAAATCATTTTAAAAATAAATAATTAAAATAAAATAAATATTAAGAAGGCTCCCATTCAACAAACGTGATTGTTTGCCGTTTTTTTTATAGATTATGGTACGGAACCCTTAAGGCGCGAGTTCGACTCGCAATTGGCCGGTTTTTTTTAAGGTACATGAATGGAATCATATACCTTTAACCTCTGCGGCCCGCGCGGAGTAGACATGTGACCGGCTCCTTTCGCAATAGACTTCTTTGATACGGAACGTTGGATTTTCCTTCTTTGAAAAAAATCACTTTACTTTGTAGTAGTTGAATATTCGATCTATTTTGTGTATTTTACGGTGTTGTTGAGGGATACATGATCGTTCGCTTTGGCCTGATATGCGTCTAATTCGTTAGTAAGTAGGTGTAAGTACTGTTTTGTATAGCCACTTAATAAGGATTTGTAGTTATGATATTATTAAATCTTGCTTTAAATCTTCCCCATTGTGGAAAACTGTTTAATTTTTGAAGCTGTAGGTATACCAACATGAGCAATCATTTAGGTAGAAGAAGCACAAATTTTCCAAACAAGATCATATTGATTGGTTAGTGGTTACTTAGGGGAAAGTTCCTGAATCAGGCTACAAAAAAATTTTACATAGATAAAGACCTTCGTGAAATCGTAACCAACATTAAAGACTTGATATTTAAAGTGTACCCGGAATTCGGATATGATAGATTTACCAAAAAAAAAATCAATTGATGTGTGTAAGGGCAATTTTATCTTCAAGAAATGCAGTCGGATTGAAAAAAATTTTATGTGTATGACTAATGATAGCTACATTCATGAGGATTACGTTACAATTATTCTTAGCGTAGTTAAAATATCGATATTTGTAAAAATAAGTCGGAAGAAAAAGCGGTATCGAACGGCTGTATCCGCGTGCGCTTGCTGGCGTAATGCTTAAGTACACGTAAGTCAATATACTACAAATATATTGGTTTTTAGTAGATGCACAAAAAAGTCCGCGACACTATATATCTATCTCTTATAACAACAACACAATAAAGAATTTTGAGTCGAAAAATTATAGAAAATTAATAGGTGAATTTTAACCCTTATCATATTAATCCTTACTAACGAAAAGTACTTCATCAACACGAAGATCTTAGGAAGACAAACTTTGGCTCTTATACCACGTTATTTAGATGCATAGTTTAAAAAAATGTATAACGAAAATAACTCAACATACCTAGGTACTATCTAGGTATTAACCGAAAGGCTGTGTGCAGTGTGCACGATGCGGCGCACTACTCTGACCGCCGAACGAGAACCGAACATTGCCGAGAAGAGCCGAACTGTGAGAGCGTTGGCTTTACTATACTTTTTAAGGTTCCATACTCAAAGTTTAAAACGGGACCCAATTACTAAGACACCACTGTACGTCCGTGCGTTTGTATGTCTATCTATCTGTCCGTCACTAGGCTGTATCTCATGAACCATGATAGTTGAAATTTTCACACATGATGTAGGTATTTATGTCGCCACTATAATAACTAAAACTAAAAAAAAGAATAAAATAAATATTTAAGAGTGACCACCATACAACAAACGTGTTTTTTTGCATAAACTCACTTTTGCATTTGCATAAAATCATTTTAAAAATAAATAATTAAAATAAAATAAATATTAAGAAGGCTCCCATTCAACAAACGTGATTGTTTGCCGTTTTTTTTATAGATTATGGTACGGAACCCTTAAGGCGCGAGTTCGACTCGCAATTGGCCGGTTTTTTTTAAGGTACATGAATGGAATCATATACCTTTAACCTCTGCGGCCCGCGCGGAGTAGACATGTGACCGGCTCCTTTCGCAATAGACTTCTTTGATACGGAACGTTGGATTTTCCTTCTTTGAAAAAAATCACTTTACTTTGTAGTAGTTGAATATTCGATCTATTTTGTGTATTTTACGGTGTTGTTGAGGGATACATGATCGTTCGCTTTGGCCTGATATGTGTCTAATTCGTTAGTAAGTAGGTGTAAGTACTGTTTTGTATAGCTACTTAATAAGGATTTGTAGTTATGATATTATTAAATCTTGCTTTAAATCTTCCCCATTGTGGAAAACTGTTTAATTTTTGAAGCTGTAGGTATACCAACATGAGCAATCATTTAGGTAGAAGAAGCACAAATTTTCCAAACAAGATCATATTGATTGGTTAGTGGTTACTTAGGGGAAAGTTCCTGAATCAGGCTACAAAAAAATTTTACATAGATAAAGACCTTCGTGAAATCGTAACCAACATTAAAGACTTGATATTTAAAGTGTACCCGGAATTCGGATATGATAGATTTACCAAAAAAAAAATCAATTGATGTGTGTAAGGGCAATTTTATCTTCAAGAAATGCAAGCGTTGACGCCATCTATGCAAATAAATAAAATTGGGGTGTCTGTTTGTAATATTAAAATAACCGTTTTTACTAAATGCATATGAATGTATACACGGTACGTATACCAAAATAACATTGTTTAGAATTTTTGTCTGTCTGTCTGTTTGTTCCGGCTAATCTCTGGAAGGACTGGACCGATTTTGACGGGACTTTCACTGGAAGATAGCTGATATGATAGCGAGTACGTTAGGCTATTTTTTTTTTATTTTTCCACGCGGACGAAGTCGCGGGCTCAGCTAGTATGATATAAATTTCAAGTTGATACCTCTACGCGTCCTGGAAAAAAGGGTCTTGTAAGACGGACGGGCGGACGGACAACGAAGAAATCCTATAAGGGTCTCTTTCTCTTTTTCAGGTACGAAACCCTAAAAATAGACTTTATTGCTGTTCGACTATAAGTTGTCCGTTTTTTTTTGAATTCTATAGAGAAAAGAAAAACATAAATTTTTTTGTATAGTTTTTTGTATAGTCAACCTTATTTAAAAAAAATTAGAATTGCAGTAAATATGTTGAGGTAAACTAGTAATAGTTTTCTCAAGAATAGCATTGGCAGACTTAATTTTTTATGTTTTACTGTTCAAAACACCTTGAAATAGTAAATATCTACATGTTAGAAATCTACAAATCTACAAATTAGAGTATTAATATCTGCATATTAATACGTGAAGGGAAAACTTTGTACCCCTTTTTAAGACGATTGCGCGGACGGAAATACAGTTTATATTGTAGAAATCTAATATTTTTAATTATATGTATTTGAAATACCAATATGTATTTGATTATGTGTATTAAATTAATAAAAATAAACATCACACACACACGTTCATGTGACATTCGTGATTATATGCACACATGTATACTTACTATTTTCTTTCGGGCTAAAGTCTGGATTGACTAATATGCGATAAAATCTCATTATTATCAGTAGTTCTCATTTTTAATCTAAGGACGAATTTCAGCCGCAGGTGATCGCTAGTATAAATAATTGACTCAACCATGTGGTTGTATATGTTACAACCACATGGTTGAGTGGTACAAACAAAAACAATGTCGTAGGTATATGTTTGATTCGTATAATAGTCATTATTTTTAACCCCCACCGCGAAAACGAGGGGTGTTATAATGTATATTGGTCAGCTTATCTGTGGAATTATGGTTTTGATTTTTGATTGCGTTTTTATTTTAATTAAACGTTCTCTGTGTCAAATAGGTCTTTCAAGATTACCAGCTTTACATTAGCTCGCCCGGGTCTGGTATCACCGCCTTATCTATTCCTGCCGCAATAAAGTCAGTGCTAGTCACTGACGTGTTCCGGTTTACTGTACGGTACGTGTTGCCGTAGCCGGTAAACTTATGCATGTGGCATTAGACCTCGCCACAAGATAGCAACGCATAAGGCGATGGTACCTGACCCGGGCGAGACAATGCAGAACTTTACCACCTAGTATTCACAATTTAAGTAACTCGCAAAGTCAATCGTTAACTTCTTACGAACTGCCTATCAAACCGACAGATGGTCTATGGTATTATTACGTGCTTTGGATTCTTTTTGTACAAGATAACACCACTTACCTATATTAAAACCGTGTATTTACAACACTAAGCTATAATACACTACGATGAAATACTTAAATACACTGATAAGCTAACGTAAATACACTATACACACAAGTCACACTCGCTGTACTAACACTAAACTTAACCGACTACGCTGAACGAAACACTTCACTGTACTACACAATGGTCACTTCGCTTCACACCAGTCGCTCGTACTATTACTTCCGATTGCTGTACAAAAACTGCCCTCTATTCGCTACGGGTCTTCTCACACTCCCTGATGGGGATGTGGGGAAATGGTTCCGGGGCTCTGCCCCCTGTCCATGGTTTCTATCGCGTTGCGTAAATACACCACGGTCTTTGGGTTATTTGTATAGGGATAGTCGTTTGAGAAAAGGTCGACCAACCAGGTTAGACCCGTGGGGGAAGCCCAGTTAGACGACCCGCGAACAAGGACGGCGACTTTGTCAGGTTATACCCCCTGTCATCATATTATGGTTATCCCTAGGATAAGGTAGTCTGTCTATGTCTGTGGCTGTCCATGGAGCTAAGCTTCTTATGTGTTGATGTCTGGATTCTGCTGTTTTCTTAAACATCTTGTTTGAGAGTCTTGTTATGAACTCTTCTATCGTCTCTACATGAAGGTCTCGCAGGATAATTGAGTTCTTTTCATAGAGAGGTGCGGCAACTATTGTTCTGAGAGCCTTGTGTTGTTGGGCTTCTATGGTTTTCTTGCGTGTCTTGGTCAGTAGCTGGTACCATGCCGTAGCTGCGTAAGTTAAATGCGGGCGTACATATGTCCTATAGATACCTAGCTTCTGGCCAATGGATAATTTTGATGGCATCACTGGTTTTAGTATTGCCATGGCTGCTTTGCCCTTGTTAATGATGTTTTTAACATGGCTTTTCATGGTCAGACGGTTATCGATGACTACCCCTAAATATTTACATTTTGGGGTCCATGGTACTTCTTCTCCGAAAATCTTAAAGTTTGGTGTTGTCCGCTTTGATGATCCTAGCTTCATGGCTTGTGTTTTTCCTACATTTACTGACAGTCTCCATTTGGTTAGCCAGTTCTGTAGTGAATTCAGATTTTCTTGGAGTTTCTTTACTGCGTGTGCCATTGACAGTGAGGTTATTATGTACGCGGCATCGTCTGCGTACAAGGCTAAGGTAGTGTCTTCGTGTAACGGGATATCGTCCGTGTAACATGAGTAGAGTGTTGGCGAGAGGCAACTTCCTTGCGGGACACCTGCCCGCATTAAGTGTTCCTGTGATTTAGTTTCCTCCACCAACACCTGGAATTTTTCTGTCTTGTAAAAAGGAGGCGATGACGCGTACTATTCTTTTTGGAATTTGGCGTTCGGCCAGTTTAAATAGCAACCCCTCGTGCCATACTCGGTCAAATGCCTTCTCCATGTCCAGACATATGGCTAAGGCACTTTCTCTTTTGTTAATGGCCGCAGTCAGTGTATGTATTACTCTGGCTAGTTGGTGGGTTGTGCTGTACTCCGGTCTGAACCCATATTGTTCCTCTCTTGGCTGGTAATGAAGATTGATTTGTTGAAGGAGGAGGCACTCAAATATTTTAGAGATGGTCGGTAGTAGTGTTATCGGTCTATAGCTTGATGGCAACAGGATATTCTTGCCCGCCTTGGGTAGCATGCGGATATGCCCGATTTTCCATATCTTAGGAAAGTGTCCGGTCCTCATTATCCCATTAAAGAGGCGAGACCAAGCCGCGATGGTGCGGTGTGGCATATGGCGTAGTGCCAGGTTCGTTATCTGGTCTGGACCAGGCGCTTTCCTTGGTTTGCTTTTGAGGATCTGTTGGCGTACTTGGTTGGGTGTAAAGACTGTTGGGTCTTCTTCTGCTGGGATGGAGTTACCCAAGTATTCCTTTAGGTAATCTTCAACATGTTTGACATGCTCTACCTGGGTTGTTGGGTTTCTCTGGAACTGTTGTTCCAGATGCCCCGCAAAGATTTCAGCTCTATCTTCAGGTTTATACTTGATGTTACCGTCAGGGTGTCGCAATGGTCTTATGGGATCTTTCTTGTTTGATAGTTGTTGGCATAATTTGTGGAGAGATGGCCAGTCATCCCTAGCTTCACCTATGCGATCTTCCCATTTCTGGTGGCTGTATATTTCCATCTCCGTCTTTACTTTTTCTGCAAGATGGTTAAGTCGTCTTTTCTGTACGGGGCATCTAGTTCGTTGCCAGGTTTTTCTTAGATCCTGCTTCTCCTTTATTAACTTTTGTAGCCTTGGGGGAAGCGGTGGCCGGGCATTCCTATTTGGTCTTTCTGTTTCGGCTTCTTTCAAGGCTGACATCATTGTGCGTTGGGGATCTTCCGCTAGATAGTCCACAACTGCGGCCTGGTTAATAGGTCGCGAGACAGTGGATTTCTGTAGCTCCCGGTGGAAGATACTCCAATCGATTATCGGACGTGGCTTGTAGAGTTGGGCTCGCACCGGCTCCTGTTCTAACACCACGAGTAGCGGTTGGTGGTCTGACATTGTATGATGATCCAGTTCCTCTATGGAAAATTGGTTTATCGGAAAGCCTTTAACTAATGCGAAGTCGATGACATCCGGAGTCATGCTGTCTGAATCTGGATAATGTGTCGGTGCTTCCGGTCCTATCGCATGGTATCCATGGATTTCTGCGTCTCTCATGAGCTTTCTCCCGTAGGAGCAGGTATAATTCGAGTTCCAGCTTATGTTTCTGCAATTCCAGTCTCCAATCGCAATGGTTTCTGTTCCTGAATTCATTAGCTGGTGGATGTCATGCGTGTCCAGTCTACCACATGGGCGATAGATTGCATAGAGTCGTAAATCCTTGTTGTTAATGTTTACATCTATCCCTATTGCAGACATAACTGTAAGTTGTACACTGGGGACGAGTTGATGTATAATTCTCCTTCTTATTATTATCGCCACTCCTCTGTAGGGGCGAGTTTCACATTGTTCATCAATTCTATACGTGATGTACCCCGGTAAGTAAAGCCCTTCTGCCGGGTTCAGAAGGGTTTCATTAATTAGAGCTACGTCGATATTTTGTTGTTGTAGCATCAGTTTAAGGGGCGTGACCTTCTTTTTGAGGCCACGGGCATTCCATGCTAGAATCCTAAATCCGTTACTTCCCATATATGGTTAATAATTCTGTCATTCCCTTTAGGATGACTGTAACAGGATCATGACCATCGCGAAGTGCCCCCAGCACATCTTGAAAAATCTGGATGGCTTTTTCAAGCACAGCCAGTTTCCCTTCGTCCGGGGACATCGCGTGGGTAATTTTCCGTGTTGTCTTTTCTATGGGGGCCTCGCTCACATAAGGTTCAGATTCAGACACTTCTCCCCCTTGTGTGTTGGGCACAGTGGTTTCCTTTTTTTGGATTTAGATCTCTTATTCTTAGCCTTTTTATTCTTCTTGGCCTTAGGAATTTGGCCTCTCGGCTTGGGGGCGTTGGCTGGCGCTGCCAAAGTTGTGTTTATCTGCGGTTTCATTTGGTGTTTCTATTGTTGTTGTCACAGGTGTCTTAATGGCGGATGCGGCAGTAATTGCCACCGTCCCCGCTAGCTTGTTCCTCGCTTCTCTTCGGAATACCGGGCAGCTTGTGTTATTTGCTGTATGTGTGCCATTACAATTTGCACACGTCGGCGGTTCTTCTCTCGGGCGTGGACATTCTTTTGCCCGGTGTTCTCCTCCGCACCGTACACAGCGTTGTGGACGGTGGCAATTGTGTGACGAGTGTCGAAACTGCTGACACCTGTGACAATGGGCGGGGCCCTTTTTGCCCCTCCAAGCCTCAATTCGTACTCCGGGCATATACAGCAATTCATTGATACTGTATATTCCGGGTAATGTGTCTGGTTTCCGCTTTATTATGGCCATGAATATACAGCCTGGACGACCCGCGCGTGCATTAATGTGCCGTATGTACTCTGATTCATGTCCATAAGTGGCTAACTCCTCGTGTATTTCTTGAGGGTCCGTCTCTGCTGGTAGGCCTCGTATTGCCACTTTTACGCTCCTCTCCGATGGCAGAGAGTAGCAAAACCATGAGATGGTTTCGGTTTTCTCCAGCTCCGTTAAGTATCGTTGTATTATTCGATATTCTGCCTCTTCTTTGGGCGTGAATCTTACTCCACGTCCAAATGGGCGGGCGTTAGGGGCGTGGCCTAATTTGGCTTTAAGTTCTTTAAAATAGAATGTCCAGTTGGGTAATGTTTCCACTACCAACGGTGGGTATCTCTTTGATTGTGTCGCCGCCTGTTTGTCATTTTCTGCCGTGTTTTGTGGCGGTGGTGGCGATGTGTTTATTCTCGCAGGGGTTGCAACCATGGATGCGAAGATCGGCGCTGGGGAAGGGGGAGAAGGAACAGCTGGCACACATTGTCGCTTAGCTTCTTCCTCTTCTATTTCCTCGTTGCCACGTTTCCTTCGTAATGGCGTCGTACACGGGGGTAGGAGAATTGGGGCTGCCTCGGCCCTCTCTATCGCCGCTGCGTCTTCGGCAGTAATCGGGGCATCTAGTGTACCGGCCGCTTCTAGGGCTGCACTTTTGTCCTGCAAGTGCTTTGCCATAGCTCCTAGAAGATCCTTATCCAGAAGGTTAGTTTTTGCCAGTCATTCTACAATGATATAATTTTGTTCTAACAGGCTTTTCGGTGAGCGTTTTGGTGTGGTCTTCTGCGGCGCAAGCGGAGCGCTCGTTTCGATGTCGCGGCGGTCATCGTTCGCGGGCGCGCTTACGCGATGCGCGGTAGGTACGCGATGCGCGGTAGGTACGCGACGAGCGACTGATGAGTCGCTATACGCGGATGCATGGGATTCGCGTTGAGAGTCACTGCTAGCAGATGAACTTCGACGCAGTACGGTTGCGCTATCGCGGCACGGCGTGGTTGCGCAAACGCGGCGCGTTTCGGTTGCGCTATCGCGGCGCAGGTTGTTCGCATTTTCATGTTGTGAAGTAGTCGCGTAGTCTTGGCGCGGGTCGGTCGCGCAGACGCGGCGCGGAACGGTCGCGCTAATTCGGTGCGGGTCGGCCGCGCATATGTCGCGCGCGTCGGTTACTTCGTCGCGGCGCTTGGCGGTCGCGCTATCCATGCGCGGGGCGGTCGCGCTAACCGGGCGCGGGGCGATCACACTAACCGGGCGCGGGGCGGTCGCGCTATCCGTGCGCGAGGCGGTCGCACGTTCTCGGCGCGGGGTTTTCTCGACGCGAGCGGCTGACGTGTCGCTGTGCGCAGATGTATCGCGACACGTATCACTGCTCGCGGAGGATTCGCGGCGTGAAGATGATTCTCGGGAGGTCGACGGTCGCGGGATAAATTCCCGCGCCCGGCGTTCAAAAGGCCTGCGGTGAGTAATTGGGTCCTTAGGTGGACTCTTAATTAAGGCCGCCGTTGGTGACGGCACGCCCACTAGGTCCGCCTTTTGCGTAGAAGGTCCAGTTGTTGCTGTCTTTGTGGGTGGTCCAAGTAGGGCCGCCTCTCGGGAAATCGTCTTAGGTTGTGCCGCCTTTGGAGAGCGGCGACCGGTTTGTGCCGCCTTCGGTGGTGAGGCGGGCGGGGTTTTCATGTAGGCTTCTCGGGGTGCGGGCGTGCGCGGTTTGCGCGGCGCGACCTGTTCCCAGCCGGACATTTCATCAATGTCCGACTCGGAGTAGCCGCGTTCGCGCGAAGTAGGCGAGCCTGGGTCCTTAGAAGGACCCTGGCCCGGTGAGCGTCTTCCAGACATGTTTTTCGGAGTTTTCCGTGACCCGACGGCGACTGTTCAGTGTTTGAACAGTCGCCGGGTACTCCAGGGCGTTGATGTTCCCCTTACAGGTTGATATCGATTATTCTTTGCAAGCAAAGAAAATCGATATCTAAATAATCTTGTGGGTCCGTACGGAGTTTTGCCGAACACTACTTCCTTTTTTGAGCTGGCAACATTTAACTTCCGAAGCACTCCTGCCCTCTATTTGTCTACACGTCTCTATTTGTACCCAGTTCTACCTGGTTTCCGAAAAATCCAAATTTATTGCGTAAACAATAAACAATTCTAATTATAAACAGGTCCAAGTAAATACACGCCATTTTCACCCTTATGCCTTTTACCAGAAGACCCATTATGCCGTAGCTGCTTGGGTGATGATGGCTATTGTTTATCAACACCGGTAGCCTGTCTCTTTCTTTTATTTCGAGATTTTTCCAGCATTGTAATTCTTCACTTTTCTAGATTAATTGTAAAAGTATGTTTGTTCTTCATAAAATTGTTGTACGGGCTCACTTTTTTATTATAAAAGTTGCCGTGTTACTGGTTCCAATACCAGTGTCTGCTTGGATAGCAAATAAAATTGGGCAGAGATCGGATCAAATTTCAATGCCAATTCCATGGAATTTATGCAATTAAGTTTTAAAACAGCCACTTTCCAATACCACAAAGTGATCTAGAAACTTTATTAAGATTTTGTTTAACTGTACGTTACTTTATTAAAATCATCACAATTTTCAAAATCTTTTTCTTTAAAAAATTAAAATAAATTACGCATTAACTAAATGTTTTTTTTTAACTTGCTTATAAACACTTTCTTGGTTATTTTCTTTTTATTATACACAACGTGCTACTCGCTAACGGGCTGTTCGCATCAAATCACGTCTCAACAGCTTTTTGTCGAAATGAGTTTAATAACTAATAAGGCACCAGTTTTTGCACTGAACCCAGGTGATAAGAACCTGAAAAAAATAGGCAAACTAGCTGTCGCATATTGTAAATATTGTATGCTTTCCTTCGGAATTTTGTTCATTTTAGTTATTTAAGAATATTCGAAAAACGGAGTTCATTTAAGAAAACGTTAGTGAATTTTGAAAAAATAATAAATATTTAAATTTTTAGTAATTATAACCTTGAACATTTTACACTTATCCTCTCGGAGTACGTTCATAACATATTTCATTTGATAAAATTTAATTTTCAATCGGTACGTAATCGGTAAGTAAAAGTACATCGGAGAAAGTTGACCTTACTTGGGATTTCAGGCATTCCAACATCTACATTTCCTACAATTTTTTTGGTTAATTTATCTAATAATGAAAATTTTAGGTACATCTTTTACGTTCAAGGCTTATTTTGCAGTATAAATCAAAATTGTGAAATTGTATAAGGAATAAATTGTATTAGTATACTTATTGTCGATTAGACGCATATTTTCCGAGATATTAGCAAAAAACTTAATGAAGACCTTTTTTTTATTTGTTATAAATTAAATGTTTCTGACCATCTACAAAGTCAAGATTTTAGGTTTATGTTTGTTGTCACATGTTTGACTAATTTTAAGCCACTAGTTATTGTAATAGTTTAAAAATTAATCATGACATTTGCACTTTTATTGGAAGCAAAGGCTGTTTCTCCCCAACTATAACCGCCGCAACACTTTATTTTCGTTGTATACATTCACATTAGTTTTGTTGAGATTTTACTATGAAGCTATGCAATATTTTCTTTTTATTATATTTTAATTGGTTACATATTGCCACTAACTATCGTCTCTTACAATATGTATAGTCTTTTTCCAGTGCACCTGCATAAAAGTATATATAGTCAAAAATGTGTAATAGTTAACTAGTTATGTTAAAATATCAAGACAATTAACATGTAACACGAAACTAGTTTATCTCGTATCTTTTCGATTAATCCTCGTAGCGAATGGCCTTCAACTGATGAGTTTTCCATTCCCGTGCCGGGGGCGTGAGACAGGGGGCACTGGACGCAACAATGACAAATTGCTTAGGGATGAACACGCATATTAAACTCATATACTCATAGGATATGATACTCAAATGTTTATTGAGATGGCGACACTACCACTCAAAACAATCACACATATTTAATTCGTTATTATAAATCAAGTGATGTAAAATATAAATATGAAAATAATATTGAAAACTATAAAATTAATAATTATAAGTATCATGACTACTACCCTCACTATATAAATGAGAATGTAGATTTGTTTGTTTGTTGGGTTTATAAACATTAACTACTTAGGTGATCAATATGAAATTTTGCATAAGTTTTATGAAGATACATACAGAAAAGCATTAAGGGTATTTTTTTATTCAATTATTTAAATTTACTTATGAGAAATTTTGAATCAAATGAAGCCTTAGCTAAGCTTCATTTGATTAATATGCTTATTTGCAAAAGCTAGTAAAAATATATGTTTATATTCTTACGCTATTCAGTTTTTACACACTTAAAGCGTATTACCGAATAAAAAAAATCAAAATGTCAAATATTTAAATTTAAATTAGTACAAATTGCCTTTTTATATCATAAGATAGCAAACAAGCAGATGGGTCTCCTGATGGAAAGAGTCAGTCATGGCCTATAGACACCAAAGAGGTTAATAGTGCATTGCCATCTTGTGGCGAGGTCTAATGCCACATGCATAAGTTTACCAGCTACCTTACCCTCCAAACCAGAACACGACAGCGACAAGCACTGACTCTATTGCG
This sequence comes from Apodemia mormo, assembly GCA_036924255.1. Classification (NCBI taxonomy): domain Eukaryota; kingdom Metazoa; phylum Arthropoda; class Insecta; order Lepidoptera; family Riodinidae; genus Apodemia; species Apodemia mormo. The sequence goes on along the minus strand of JAUPFN010000004.1, from coordinate 25,358,127 downwards.
GCAAGAGTAGATAACACGGTGGTACCAGACCCGGGCGAGACAATACAGAACTCTACCAGCTAGTAGTCTCGATGGTAGTGACTCGCATAGCCAATCGGTCGCCTTTTACGACATTCCTGGGAGAACGGCAGTTGGCCTATTCTATAAAGGAGTAAGTAAACACGGGGAAAATGCCTTGCAATCATAACATACATTCATAACTATTCACATTTAGCTATTTATATATTTCAGAGCCGATATCACCTTCGAGACTTTACCAATTAAATGTGCTACATCCATGTCATGATTACACACTGCGTGGTGTAGTTCTGTAACGTCCCACTCGTTTAAAATCATCGTGCTACCTTTTCCAGTCTCAATAACGTGTGTTCTTGTTATGTTTTTTATATCCGCTTCGATCATCCTTGATCGAAGATGTTCCGGTTTAGTGGGTAAAGTAGTCGAAATAATTATACATGTAGCATCCCCTCATATATATAGCTATACACCATTAACATCTTAGGTACCTATAGACTATAAAATATTATTTGTTGCTTCCTATCAAGAGAGGCATATTATGCTTGTTTGTTATCCTACGGTATAAAAATATGGTTTTACTCCAGTACTTTCGACCGTTAATCCCGAAATGTATTTTAGTACAGTCTGTAGAAATGAAAGGTGTTTATTAACTTGCTTTAATCTGGTTAAAAAAATGTATGCATAATATGATATCTAATTTAAGAATATTAAACAAGCAGATGTCATCTTAATAGGAGGTATTAACATGATTTCTGTGGTATTAACTGTCTTCGATAGACACCAAAAACTGTAACAGTGTACTCGTGGCCTTAGTCATGAGTCGCATAAGGGACTAAAATTCCTATATTAAACCAATTGCCCCAGTTTACCTTTCCTGGAGGGGCTATTTACATCGCAGCAATGTGCGGGTGAGATTATACGGTTCCTTTTCACTAGTGAGAGTTACCGCGTTTTACAGATGTCCTATGATGTCTCACGTGTACCCTAAATAATATAATCGACTTGAAATATTGGGTCTCTATTTATTTCAGTACAACAAATAAATTTTCCGTATACTTTATAGACTGTGGTCCTAGGTGTTAGAATATTTTTAATAAATGTGGGAAAATATGTGTTCTTCGTATTATTTGTTAATTAAATATAATACAAACTAATACCTTGATAATAATAACAGATGTTGTAGTTCGTTTAAAATATAATTTCATAATTGCTTGGTAATTATTATTTTAATTCAAGGGTAATTTTGCCCTGCACTTAAAATAGAAACTTTGCTAAGTCTACACTCGTAAAGTGCAATTTTTACACTCGTAACGTTCAAAAAAGCAAATAACCTGTAAAAAGGTGGATATGATTTTCTGATCCTACAAAATTTAAATAAAGCCGCTTTGAGCTGCTCTTGAAACCGACTTACCCGTTTCGAGACATTCATGTGGAACCTAAACGTGACCCGTACCCCCTCTTTTTAACGATAGCAATAATTTATATTTCTGCTTGGTCTCAAATGGGCAAAAGCTGACATGTTGAATTTTTAATTCTTTCTTACCTCTATCGGATTTTTCATGAATAAATATTTTCCAAGATACTTTTAAATATACTTATATCGATTGCTCTAAATAAAGCATACACATACATGAAAGAATCATGCGCTATCACTTGTGAGTCATGAGTTATGTACGAGTGTAAATGAGAAAAACTACCGGAAATCGTCATTCTATGTAACGCCCTTCCGCCGCTGAAAAAATAATATTTTTCTTTTAGTATTAATAGGGAAGCGCTTGACCAGGATCTCGCCTAATGGTAAGCTAAGATGCGGAATAAGATGGGACGCGCTTCCCTAGAAGTTACCCACCTGTTTCCTGTTCGCTTGAAGATCCCCTGGTTGTACTCGTCGGGGAACACAGACTCAGAAAGCATATTCCAGTCCCTTGCGGTTCGGATCAAGAATGTCAAGTCGAACCGCTTTGTGCAGGTATGTGGAACGTCCACTATAATTATCGCGATGCCTAGTATCTGTGCGTCTCGACGATCGGTAGAAAAACGGGGATGGCGGAATTAAGTCATGCAATTCTGTTATAGTCGTGTATTCAAATAACCCATGATGTTACAGGTTCCCTTTGAAGAAAGACTGCGAGAAAGTTCGTAAAATGTGAAGGATTCCATATAGGTGTCACTAGCTTCAGGTTTTGGTACCACCACCTAAGCTGTTCCGGCCGCAATAGCGTCAATGTTTGTCATTGTCGTATTCCGGTTTGGAGAGTAGTCGGTAGGAGGTAGAAGAAGGATAGTCAGTAACCTTAGAACACTGAATATCGTCAGCACGGTATTAAAAGCACTTACACTGTTTTAGGTACTTCTCTTTTATTAATAAATAATAAACCGGTTGATTTTACTAAATAATGAATTATGTGTATGTTTTGGGAATTTATTATGAGTCCTTTCAAAAATAGCCCCAAACTAGGAAAAAATCTATGATTTGATATTTTATTTAACAGTTATCACACTTGCAATATTCATGTTCAAGTAGAAAAATGTGAATTAACGTACATATAATTAACAGAAAAGAGCGATAAAAATTTTGTTACCTCGGATTTATTGTTTATTCATTCATTATTCAAATAAACGTATTATTTAACGAGGACTTTTTGCAAACAAACAATCAAAACTTTTTTAATGAAAATTAAAGTATCAAGTGATGTACTATTTTGAAATTTCTCTTAAATGGCCAATTTTCTAAATAACTTTCCTAGGCAGAGGTATCGCTCTACCCTCTTAAAGTTTACTGACAATTTTTTTTTATTACTTACAACTCCATTCTTTTTTTTCATTGCCCGAACTTTAATACATATTTTGGTATATAAATGCAACGGATAATCTAGTTATTAGGGACGACGTAGAAAAAATTACTTTAAAGTTGAGAAATTTTCGATGATGTACTTAATGACATCATTTAGGGTGCCTCAAATATGCAGATTATTCACATCAAAAGAGCTAAATCATTTCCAAAACACCGGAAATTTTTATTACATTTTTATATATGTATACGTATTAGAATAAGCCAAAAATTTGATCTTCTTATTCATTAAATCTCTCTTCTATCGCGCGCGACATATCTGATATCACATGCTGCTTATCCTAAGCGGGCTGCTATTAGAGTAGTTAATGGTAAGCATCGATCTCATGCCATAAGCGTCACGCGGACTTCGTTTACTCCGCACTGATCCTCCCTTGTAGGTGATAGCGTAATAATATGTAGCCTATATGTTGACCCGACCTGTTAGTAATATTCATGCAAAATTTGAAGTAAATCCATGCAGTACTTTTTGAGTTTACCCCGGACATACATTGACTTTCCTACGATTTTATTATATGTATATAGACGAGGCGTCCTACAAGTTGTTTGGATATTTGGTATTTATTCCGTTTTAACTTTCGCCTCGTAGAAAATGTTACTACTCGTAACTAAAACGAGTGGTTTTACTGTTATAGGAACCGGGCATTAAGTATTTTGGTGTTCTTTTTTTTCAAAATATTTTTGTAACAACTTTAATTTTATACTTATTTTTTACCTTAAAATTACACACACACACACACACACATATATATATATATATATATTTATACATTTTAGAATTTTTGTCTGTTTGTCTGTATGTATATCCGGGATAAACTCAAAAAGTACTACACGGATTTACTTAAAATTTTGTATGAATAGGTCGGGTCAACATATAGGCTACCTATTACCACGCTATCACCTGCGGAGGAGGGGCAGTGCGGAGTAAACGAACTCTGCGCGGACGAAGTCGCTGGCAACAGCTAGTATATATATAATTACACCAGTTCTTTAATAAGGTTGTCAGAGCGAATTAATCTAAATACACTTTTCCAACTTCCTATATTTCTGCAAACCTAATTCAAATGCTGACCGATTTAACGTGGGACAAACAAGGAAAAATACCCTCTTAACCAAAAAATTCATAATTGGTTAGGAGATATCCGAGTTCTGAGGTAAAAAAATACGATCGAATTGAGTAATTCGATTGTATTTTTACCCATGTCGTTTGAAAATAACCGAATCATTTGATTCGCTTCATCTCAAAATAAATAAAATTATAGTAGGTCGTTTCAAATAAACACATTTACATATCCATACACAAACGAATTAATAAATAACGAGAAACTATTGTAAGGTTTATGAAAGAAAAATCAGCATATCAACATTTGATCAACATACATTATCGAAATTATTGAACAAAGAAATCCGAGAGAGGAGAAATACTACGTTTCTTAGCGCTATGAAACACACGTCCTTATCTCATTAATATTCATATGTTTTCATTCATCGTTTAAGGTACTTGCCCTTACATTCACACTTACTTTCCCATACAGTCCGGATTAATTCTTTACATTTATGCTCAAAATATATGAATAGCGGCTTTGTTTATTGATTAAGTAACTATATCTACTTGATCTTAGCCTGTCTATCATAGCATTAAGTAGGTATATGACAAAAACATATCTATCTATATAAATAAAAGTTAATCGCCGAAATGCTTGTACGCGCATAACTTCAGAATAAATTCCCCAAATGAATCGGATATTGCAGTTTGTAATGATTAAATATAATATGGAGACAAAAAACTAAAAAATGTATTTTTAAAAGATAAGGATTACATATATTATTAAGAAAGATATACTTCCGACAAAAATAGACATTAAGCCACGTGACTATAACCGCAAATCTGGAAATGTTACGTTACACCGTGGTTAAACGTCATCTTAATTTTATAGGTACTATAACTTAGTAAGCAATTTACTGCAGCATGATCAGCGTACCTAGGTGTCGATTATAGAGGTAAATTTTGCAAGTCTGTCTAGATCGCGATGTATGGCACTCAATTATCTCTGCCAACCCCGTAAAGAACTTGGTGTAAGGATATAATATAATACAAGTATCTTCACGCCCGTATTCCCGAAGAGGTAGGCAGATGTAGGTACAACCAGTGAATCCACGATTAGCCGAAGATACTTAGTCTCACAACGTGATAGGTGGTGAGCCTATCGCCAACCGGCAATTACCCAATCCCGGGCAAAGTTTTTATCAGAAGACTAAAGAAAACAACTTCTAAATTGCCCAATCCGGAAATATAACCTGGGATCTCATGTGGTCAACACCGACACCGGACCACCAGACCACAGAGACAATAAATAATATAATATTCGAGGACAAATTAAACACACGAATTGATCTAACCCTAAAGTACGCAAACTATTCGTTTGTAATATGGGTCTTAGTTAACGATATTAATACATAGAAATACATATATAAATACTAAAATATACTTAATACACACCTAAACCAAAAAATACAAACATCTATGTTTATCGCACAAATGTCTGTCCGTGTCGGTAACCGAACCGAATCGATGGCGTAGTCACGGTCACTAACCATTTGACCAACGGGGCGGTGTGTACGTAAATAGTTGGATTTCATGCACACACTCCAATTGCGAAGACTTTTGATGCCACTTTTTGATAAAAGCCGTTCAATCTGATCATGTTATGTCAAAGTTGGTATTCCTCAGTATCTACATATACATCCGTATTTTATATCTGTTTTGGTAACTTTTCATCAGCCTAAATATGTTCGAACAAACTGAGCATGCTTTTTCTCACGTTTTCACCGACACTTTCGTTTAGACCTAACCTCTTTCTCATTTAAATATTACGAACCCAGTCCGCGAATTCAATTGTTTAAATACAATATTATCAACAGCTCTCTTTATGTGACAGCCAGCTCACAAGATGCTTTAGGAACAAGCGTAAATGTATATACACTCATATATACCCACGAGACAGTAAATGGGAATTTTGCTATCTAAGTAATTCATCACTATACGGAAGCTTCACCCTGAGGGAAAAGCGAATCTAGTATGCTCGACATAAACATGACTTTTCAGTCATTAATAAAGAAAATTCGAACCAAACTAAACTCATATAACGGCTCAACAATGTTTTCAACAAATACGTTACTACTTCACAGCGCCGTTTCTCTTGCGGGGTGCGCAAAATAAAACATGCGTCTATAGATTTTCCGGTACATCATTTCCAGTTTGTTGGTTGGCGACATGAGTGGTGATCCCCATTGTCACATTACCGCTTTGATGATGATTATCATCTATTCTAGCGATAACCGGAACTGACAGCTTTACGTGGTTGTCCGAGACAAGGAAGAGGTAAAACACCACCCGCCAGACTCCGAAATACGGTAAAATATTTCAAAAATATAAGAAAAATCTTTTAGAAGACGGGTAAAAAACAATTCTATCATACAATAGCATTGGCCTTTTTCTCACTTAATTACTTAATGATGCGACAAATCCAACATAACTATGTATTAATTAATATTTCACCACACTTGTACTATTATATCTGGGGGCACGGGAGTGCCCCCGCCAAGTTGAGGTAATCAGCCGTACCATCCTTTTCTAGAAGCAGTTCAGGCCATTTTCGACCACCCTACAACTTCGTGGTTGATGATTGATTTTCAGTAACAAAGAAGGCACGATATATTTCAAATTTTATTCAATTTGAACCAGTGTTTAAAAATAGAACTAGTTAAAATTCCTTAATTTTATCATTGACTGACTGACTGACTGACCATTAAAAGTCCAAGGCATTTCTGGTAGACATACAAGTTTCAAATTTAGAATAAAATTAGTGCTTAGTGTATAAATCAAGGGAAAACTAAAATATTTGCAATTTCAGTCCAGTTTTCTAAATACACCAACTGTATAAATAACTTTGTAATGCCATAAAAAAGAAAAAAAGTAGAACTTACCTACAAAAGGGAATGAGATGCCATCAAAAACTTGTAGGGAAACTCAAGTCTCGCAACTCAGTTTTTCTGCCGTAAAAGTTGTGAGATCCATGTTACACCTACAAAGTCGGTTAATTTATTTAGTCCCTACTTAAGGTATCTTCTGTCTAAAATTATTACTTTAAGTTATTAACATATCAATATTAAAAATCTTTTACGTTTTAAATCAATATTTTGACTTGGCAATCGCAATAAACAATATTATATAATACTCGTAGTATGTATTACCTGTGACGTACATTGTATTTTCATGCGATGGCCAAGTCAATCCTTGAACTTGGGTTTTTTTACACGTTATGTTTTTGATTTCATTATATTTATTTGTCTTTATATTATTACGTGAAGCAAAAACTTTGTGACAATTACGCGAGTGGTAGAGTATGAAATTTGGTACAGATAAAGTTTACATTGGGGAGGACTGCATATACCTAACATTTTTAAATAAAATGCATTAGAAGAACATTAAATTAATAAAAATAAACATTACAGAGAAAAATAATAGTTCAGAGATTTCAGTCGTAAGCACTTGAATTGGACAACCAGATTGTTCAGGAACCCATATACGGTTCATGATGTATTGGCACTTTATAGTATTTGCTTAATAGGTAAATCTATTTCCAAAATTAAACCACTCCAAAGGAGTTAGATATTGCCAAACGTTCAATAAGTACAATTTATATGAATATGAACGTCCAAAACAACTTGAAGAATTGAGGTTCCAGGTCCAAGAAAAGCTTGGTTCCCAAGATATGGGTATGTGAAAAACCGAGCAAAGCTCGGTCAAACAGATGTTAATAATTATTTGATATATTTTGTACAGACGTGGTTTGAGTATACGTTGAGATATATATTGATAATTTTGTCATATAATAGGAAGTTCTTACGTAGTCGAATGGTGAACGGTGGTAGTTCTGAATGGTGGGTATTACCACTGGAATTCAAATTAAAAAAGTAGGTAAACGTATAAAAATAACTGTATATCAATTTTAACAAGATCTATCCAGCCGTTCTTGAATTATAACAGACAGACAAAAAGTTGAAATTAGTTAAATTTGCTATGATTTGCGCACTATTCTATGTGTTTTTCGCGATGATACCAGAAAGAACTACCTCACTCTACGCGAGTGTAAGTATTACTTAGTGAGGTAGTGTTCGTTTCTCCTGAAGATGCTTTGGTTTCGAAATGAAATGTGCGTTGAATACGTAAATTGTGTGATTTTGTGCTTGTTGCTGGCATGGGACGTGGGTATAAAAGTGTGGTGAATGTGGGTGGATAATTGTGCCGCTAGGGTCTTCTTTTTATCTAGTCCATCGGGGATTTTTATTTATTACTATCTGTTGCCCGTGATTTCGTTCGCGCGGACTTTATTTACTCCGCACAGCTCCTCCCCCGTAGGTGATATCACGATGATATGTAGACCCGACCTGTTAGTAATATTCATGGAAAATTTGAAATAAATCCATGCAGTACTTTTTGAATTTACCCCGGACATACATGACTTTCCTACGATTTTATAAGCCAGTGTTTTTCTTTTTGGTGCCGTCGCGAAAAACACATAGTATAGTGCGCGGATGATAGCAAATTTAATTATTTTTTTCTTAAATAATGTTTTCTTCTTCGTCTTTTTAAATAATGTATTTCCGCAAAGTAACGCCTGAATCAATAAACTAGACAGACAAAAATTTTCAAAAAGGTAAAATTTATATTCTTTAAAATTGATATTAGTCATAAAATGAATATTTGTCATGAAATTTAGCAAAACAATTGAATGTACAGGCAGGCGCTCTAAATTTGTAAAGTAGTAGATTAGGAATTGACCAAGGGTAATTAATATTCATTTTAACACAAATTTAGATACCAACAGCTTTACAAAACAGGGGATTTGTTCCACATTCGACCTACAAATTTTCGCCCCACATCAGAAATCCGTATACGTCCTATATTTTATTCCCGTTTCGTCCTAAAAATGATTTTCTACTTATTATTATAATTTCGTTCAGATTTGCCCTAGATTTTATGCCTGTTTTGCCTCGTTCGTTTTTGTTAACGATTTTAAGTAGGGTAAGAAACAAAAATGTCATTTCTTATAGCAGGTAAATAATGCGATACTGGAAATAAAGGGATGCTGGTCGTAATCCCTTGTTTATAGACTAAATACTTGCATTTTAAACCAGTTACGTCGTTGCAGTGTCCCGCAACGGCCAATAGACCAATGACATGAATTTGGGTTTTATCAGTTAGGAAACGCAAAACAAAGATTATAAACTAGCTAACAAATATTATAAACTTCGTCCGCGCGAACTACGTTTACTCCGCACTGCTCCTCCCCCGTAGGTGATAGCGTGATAATATGTAGCCTATATGTTGACCCGACCTGTAAGTAATATTCTTGCAAAATTTGAAGTAATTCCATGCAGTACTTTTTGAGTTTTCCCCGGACATACCTACAGACAAACAGATAAACAGACAAACAGATAAACAGACAAACAGACAAAACTTCTAAAAACTATATTTTTGGCTTCGATAATGATTGTAGATCACGCCCCAAGTATTCTTTTAAAAAAATATTAAATGTACAGTTTTGACTTTCCTACGATTTTATTATATGTATAGATAATATAGTACTCTGTTAGATATCCTGTTGCTACGTACTTGTAAAGACGTTGCTTGCAATAGCATTTAAGGTCTACGGTGAACTGGAGTTTATAAATTATAGTTTATTCAATAAAATTAAAATTATGTTTTTGCATTGGTATGTCGCCAAGCTTCCCCATGTTTTGGATAAACTAGTCTTCGCTTACATAAGTTTTTATATAAGTGGTAATCATTATCAGTTCGATAAAATGCCAAACACCAATCTTACTAACCGATGGAACTGTGAACCGTAGTAAACCCGAAAGTATAAGAGACATTTGGTTCACTCTCCCTACTCCGTAAGAGAACCAATAAGACAATAGTTTTTTATACTAACTATTTAAGATTACAATGAAAATGGGCGAGGAAAAGAAAATCAACTGAACATTACAAATGTTTTTAAAATTTGATTAGGTTAATGCATTTAAGAGCTTCACTTATGGTTATGGCAGTCAGCGGAGGTGGTCGGGCAATCAGTATTTACAACAGCTACGGTGAACGCGTCATATACGTGACATCGGGAAGTTGGTCGCTATGTTCATGGCCTATTGTTTCGATGGGGTTGCCTTGAACACGCACAGACTTCATTAAATTGGCTCATTCTCAATTTCGTCAATTCAAGAGACAGTCGGCTTCTGTAACCTGAAGACTACTTTCTTCAACTTGGAGAATTAAGTCGATTTTACTTAATTGAAGAATCGTCTTGCCCCGCTATTAGTTGTGTTAACTAAATTCATTTAATTGAAGTAGGTAGTGCTTCGTGACGAACCTTTGAACAATTATTTTGATACTGATCTTTTATTTGACGACGGTTCTTAATGACTCAATTTCTTTTGCGAACTACAATGCGACGAATGTAGAATAAAATTAAATATGCTGAATAGAAGAATAAAAGACAGTATTGAAGTATGAGTCCAATCTTTTCAATCCAGAAAGTGCATCTCAGAAATAATATGACCCCGGTGAGTATATTAAATACTAATGTTTTACATTTTATTTTAACACTTACTGGTTTAAAGGATTTCAAGTTTGAATACCGACAAAAGTAATTAACATAAATATTTGTAAATAATGTGTAACAAATATTAATTTCTGAAATATAATGATTTAAAAGTTGAAAAAGTAGTATTATGCACGATTCCTCGCCAAATGTAAGAAACTTGCGCGTTTTTTTCCAGATCCACGTCCACGATCCACGCTAGATCCAGGTTCCTTTTGAATAATTGACTATCTGCCATGCAGCCAGGCAGTTCGTAAAAGGCAAATAATTGGCTATACGTGTCACAACCATCGTGACAATTAGGTGGTAGAGTTCTGCAACGTCTAGCCCGGATTCAGTACAACCGCCTTGCTTATTCCTACCGCAATAGCGACAATGCTTGTCGCAGTCGTGTTCCTTTTAGAAGTATGAAGTAGACAATAAACTTAATAATATGGCATTAAGACCTCGCCACAAGGATAGGAATGTACTATTAACATCTTTGGTGTCTATAGACGGTGGTTATCTCTTTCCATCAAGAGAGCCATGCTGGTGCTTGTTTGCTAAAAAAATGATATATATTATGATATATAATCCTTTTACGAGATTCTCTTCTAGAATAATCCTTACGTGATATCTTAGGTGTGAACTCACTCACGTGCTCACTCATGTGCTCATGTGTGAATTCAATGCTGCAAAAGAATCTGATGTTTCGTAATAAACAAAAACCGCATATAGTTTGGCGTATTACTTTGCTCGATATCTATAACTAAAAGTGTATTACTTTTACAATCAATAATAACATAAAAAAGCGATATAATATTAGATACGTATAAAATGGCAAGAATATGTACAACAAGAACAAATCTAAATTCACAATTTCAATCCAATATATTGCATTAGCTGTTTGATGCATAGCAATGCGAGCGATATCTTTTTGAATTGTTGAACCAACCGTTGATCTGTTTATATGATACTTATATTGGTCGTCTAGTAATCGAAAGTCAATCATACAATTTTTATATCAATATCTATTCCTCTATTTTTCCCTCTGAATCGCTCTATTTAATATTTATTACGTAAGGATTTAAAGGGAAAAATACACACGTGTTTAGTTTATTTTAACGTTTATAGTACGAGTATGTAACAATTTTTAAGAAAAATTATTTGTACTTACAAAGGGACTCGTAATTTTATTTTGTGAAAGAAATATACTTTGGTTTTAACCGTTGACGTATTATTAATCGTCTAAGCGCAACTCGGCACTCGATCGGCTTAGCGTTTTTTTAAAAAGTGTACGTTTAACGTTGTGCATTTTTGTGATTTTATTTAAGTATTTTCAAACTTACCCTTTGTGAGAAAAAGAGAAAAGAATAGGACATGGTTGACCATTTCCCTCATAATTTGTCTTATGTAAATATTGAATAGCATTGAACTCAAAATTCAAAAATTAAAAAGCCTGCGAAACATTCCTGTATCATAAGACCACTTTCCTGCTTCATGTGCATCATTTGTTCAGTAACAAATAAAAAAAAATAGCGATAAACTCACTTAGTCACTTGAATCCTAACTAGGAGATGGCAAGCGAATCTATAAGGTCGGGGTAAAAGTATTTTCGTATTGTTCATACAAACAAAAAAAAATTGTTAGATATATTTTTTATTTATTTATAAGAATATGTATGTGCCGTTTTGATCGATGACTTGTTGCCATCTTGTGGGTAGTACCATGATACCATTCCTGTAGAAATTTTGAGATTTTTGATTAAAAATTCTTACAGTGTTCACAGTGTTCTATTGAGGTTAGCTTTATGCTTCCTAAACAATACTGTAATGACCAAAATAGGTAGAAATCTAATGGAGCAAAGTCAGAGCTATACGGAGGATGCATCAACATATCCCAGCTAAGCTCTCCCAATTTTTGCTGCGTGGCTATAGATGAGTACGGTCTGGCGTTGTCATGATGGAACACTCCGGTTTTTCTTAATAGCTTTTTTAACATCATCAGTTGCTGACAGTAGAGGTCAGAAACGATGGTTTTACCCTGTGGCAAAAGCTCATAGTGGACGATTTCTTTCCAATCCCACCATACACATAGCATCACTTTGTTCCGAGTCAGGCCGGGATTTGCCACGGTCTGTGCGGTTTGTACATGCTTCAACCATGATCTTTTTCGCACATTCTTATCGTAAATCACCCATTTTTTTATCACCCGTAATCAACTGTTTAAGAAATAGTTCGGAATAGTTACGTTTCAACAAAGATTCGCAAATGGAAACACGTTGCATTAGGTTTCTCTCGGTGAGATCATGTGGTAACCAAATATCAAGTTTTTTCTTGTACCCAGACTTTCGTAAATGACGTAAAACTATTTTATGATATACATCCAGTTCTTCAGCAATGTCATAGCTACTAATAATTCGATCTTGCTCCACTTTCTCAAAGATGGCACTGATTTTATCTGTGACAGGGCCTCCAGAGAGAACCTCATTTTTCACACTAAAATTTCCAGACTTGAAACGCTTGAACCACATTTGTGCTACTCTTATTGATAGCGCATTAGGTCCGTAAACCGCACAAATTTTATTCGCGGCGTTCCTCGTATTTTTACCTTTTTTTGTAATAAAACTTTAAAAGGTAACATCGTCACATACGCTCATTTTGCTTGCTTGAAAAACAATTGAAAAATGGCGGGAACTAGTTTTTTAATTATTTACATCTTCAGAATGTTACAATTTAATTGTATTAAAACCAGCCAGTTACATTCAGTACAGCCAGAGAGGTTTGATTACTAATTGATGATTAAACGAACTTACTTGTACGTGAAGTTCGATCACAATTACTAGAAGAGCTTCGTTCGAAGGTATTAGCACATAATACAATGTAGTATCACATACGTACCCGCCATTTCGCACTATATTTTGGAGGTAGAAAAATAAAGAATTAATGAGGGTAACATAAAGTTAGCTTCCGCGATCACCCACCGATTACAGTCATTTAGTTTAGAGAATTGTTGAGCATATATTTCACGACTAGGGGTCACAGCTAGACTTGGGAGGGCGGGATGCTAATACCTTCGAACGAAGCTCTTCTAGTAATTGTGATCGAACTTCACGTACAGGTAAGTTCGTTTAATCATCAATTACTTTCGAGCTTCGTTCTCGATATTAGCACATAATACAATGTAGACGTTTAGAGATAAAGTCGTGAAATATATCTCGGTAATATAATATGGTAATATTATTTTACAAATTTGTAATAGCTCGAGCCATAATCCGTAGTATATAGAAAAGTACTTTTCTTGTTAGCTATGTTATTACATCCTTGTTGCACGTCTGAAGATAATGAATTATATCTTTTATTCAATAATTTTCGGACAAAATCGCTAAAATCACAATCAGAAATATTTTTAACATAGTAACTAAAATATCGTGGATGTTTTACTTCAATTAGCTGTATTTGGGATTGTATCCCACTGATTCGGGACAAAAGAGCCTTTAAGGTAAAATTGTACTAAGCGCACTGAACTGTGTCAAATCCGCTGCTATGCGGAATAATCTCAATAGCTGTATCTGTTTAGCTTCTGTGTGCCTACTTTCAAGTGGGGTCTTACTGTGACATACAAAAACGACGGATTTGACGGTCCGTCTTTGTAAGTATTATACTCACGGTACTTAGGGTTGCCCTAAGGGTAAGGTTTAGGTACCTATACCTGATTTGCTTAAAGAATATCAACGTAAGTACGTCTAGGAACTCAAGGCATTTTAATAAATTTCAGATTTTAATAAGTTATCTCGAATCAGAACAAATAATTATTTATAACAATTTATAACAAATAATTATTTAGAGTTTTAATATTATTTTGACAATAAGTAGAACATATTATGTTCTAATGTCTACTAGTAAATTACCTTTTATTCATTCAAACCTTTATCGGTACACTTGACAAATCAACACATCTACAAACATTACCGGACTAAAACGCAGACTCCGAATGAGAGGATACATCAGAAGAAACCCAGCGGGGTTGTCCTTTTATTTTATTGTTTCATTTATTTATTTATGATTATTATTTATTATCAAAATAAATATATTAAGCTAAGTTGTTACATATTTTCCGTTTACTACATTTTTATTTGGCATTTAAATGGTCGTGTGCCTGTATTGTATTCAAACCGGTTAGATAACATACTACTCGGTAAGTATCGCAAGTAAAACCGTATTTTACTGGTTAGTCCTAAGTTTATTGTATATTCATATAAAGAATTATCCAATTAGATAATATTTTACTTGATCACGACTTAGTATGACGTGTATAAGTCATTTGAATGTAATATAAATGGAGGAGGCTTAAATATTGGAACCCGAGCGATAAGGCGATTGTAGACTACTAATATACCAGTAGCCCTGTCGATTATGATTATGTTATCTCAGGATAACTGGTCCTGTTCATAAAAAAATTGACCAGTGTAACGAGGTATAATTTTAAAGAGAGCACGCGCACATGGTCATATCTCACGAATACCTAATGTACAATTGCCACTTTCTGATAGGTTATGCTTGTTTTGTGCAAGATCTACATGTAGCTTGCCAAATTGACGTGTTACTTTATTAAATTTTTAGTAGGTAAAACCAGTACTTAACTCATGACCACCAAAACGTACGCTTCGCCCATTTAAGGCGCATTTTATCTTGTAGTAAGGACTGAAAATTTCAGTTCCTACTACAAGAACTGAAATTTTCAGAACTAGCGTTTAGAACCTGCATTTTTTATTTTATTTTAAAAGTTAAACCTATCCTATCTATGTATGGTACTACGGCAATAGATATATCCTCCTACGGAAGATATATCCACTGCCGCATATATTTGTCAAAACGAAATAAAATTTGATTCCTATATATTATGTTTTTTTCTTGCAAACACTAAATCCGATAAATACTGCAAGTATTTCCAAATTGTTCATGATCGTATTGTCAAGCATCACACACAATATCACTATAAACGGTTTCACCCCATAGTTAAAGCATCGGTTGATTTATTTTGTAGCCTTCCTTAATCTTATTACAATTATATTAATCGTAATAATCATTTAATTTAAGCTTAATTTTAAGTTATTTGTAGCTTCTAACCATGATTCGAATATAGGAGTTCGAGTGTTATATGGTATGTCTGTCATAGTCATAATTATTATTTTATGGCTAAAAATTTTACACTCTTCTTGGTTTTTCGTGTAACCATAGTAATAAGGTAATCAATGACATTGCAAACAGATGTATTCTTATCAATGCCGGTTTCCTGTATAAAATTAACAGTCACTCGCAACAGCAACCAACAGTAACTAATTTAACAATAACGAGACGTTGTTAGAACCCTGATAATGTGCTGAAAATGCACACGCCTCGCAGATATTGCAACAAATCGCAATCAAAATGCGTCGCTCGACTGAGAGGATCCGAGGAGATTTTAAATTTAACTTGTCGGTAGGTAACTTAATTTGGAAATAAATCCTGTGTATCTATATCCAAGCAAAAGTACAAGAATTGTAAAAGAAGGTATAAAAATGCTGTTTTTTTTTTGTAAATATTACTTATTATAGCACACAATTATTGTGTTCCATACAAGTTTGTGTCGTGCATGTTATGTAAATAGCTAGTTTATATATTATAGCCTAATAATTTAGGTCATAATACCCTTATAAGTAATTTTGAGATAGGCTTTCTGAGTTATGAAAACATGATTTTGTATTAGATTCAATTAGTTATATTTTGAATGATAAATAAGCATTATATAAAAATATTAATTTATTATTTAAATTGCGCCTTTCTTTTTTAATACACGTCCTTTGTATTAATATTTAGACATTTTTATGTTTATGGAATAAGCCTTCTTCTAATTTTTTACTTCTTTTTCAAACCTTAGACTTTAAAATAATAATAAAAGTTAGCATGAAGTTATTTATTTCCGTATTGGTTTTGGCATAATTGTCCATCACATGATTGATATGATGAAATTATGTAGTTATCTAGCTAGGTACCGGTTTTTTAAGTTTCTGAAATTGATGGACTGAGTATTTTGGTACAGTCGGTACAAAGCTTTCTGTCGTCAACTTTCAATTTTATAACCGAATATGCCAGCCAGTATGACTGGATTGATGGTACCAGTGCTTTTTTTGTGTGGGGGCTCGCGGATACTCAGGGCCCCCAAAAGCAAGGTTCGAAAATATCGAAGAATTGCCAAAACATTATGTGCTTACAATTTTCGCGAATTAGCGTGCCCTCAAAATAGAAATGACAAAAAGGGCTATTGTTTGTAAAAATAAGTAAATCAGCCCGCAGGCTTTACCTTATTTAGCGTCTTGTGACATAAAAGTTGCCGTCACGAGGAGATGCTGGTTCTTACCGTCGATGTCATCCTAGACTTCCGATTCATTCGTGCGTTTCTTGTTCTGCATGACTTTGGTATTGGTATGACCGTTAAGGAGCCTCCTGAAGCTTAAAGGTCTAAATAAAAAGTGCCCTAAGTAGCTTCGGGCCGAGAGATCTTATAATAAAATAGTTACTTTGATTTTTAATTAACATATGATATTTGCAAAGTTAAATATATCCAGGCAAGTTATTTCTAATTGAAATTAAATTTTAGTTTTAAACACTTTTATAAAAACTTTTAAACTTTCACTGTTATTATAACACTTATTTTTATTGTTAATAAACGGGTTTTTACCGCGATTCGTTTTTATTTTATTTTCTCGATATTTTGACGTTGTTAGAGGCGTCACGGTCACTGTTAACTGGAAACTGAAGTTATACGGGTAGGTTTGCAGAAAACTAAGAGTAGACAAGACTATTTACCCTCTTTTTAATTATACCACTGCCATTGCACCATTACTGCAATGCTCCAGATACTTTTGTTTGACGGTCAAAAGTGTGCAATATATATTCGTTAATTACTGGAATCTTAGAGTTAGTCACCCAGCTTGTGAACTATGTTTAATTATAATTTTTAATGAACTTATGTTAATTATTTCATTAAGGAAAGGTAAAAGTGCAAGATGTAACATCTTGTTGGGTCTAGAATTCCGGATTGATCTCAAATGCCGTAATAAGCCTCCATTAAGTAACTACTAGATTTCTGTTCTTTATTATTATTATTATTTCTTTCTGATAAACCGTCAACACAGTTTTCTAAAGAACGACATCGCGGGTAACGTGAATCTGGTTTGATTAACACGTAAACCAACTCATATATTATAAGGAAATATATTTATTGTACATACCTGTAGAATTACTTCAACAGCAGGTTTTAGTAGCATGTATTTTTTCTTTGAACGTGGAAAGCCCCGGTGTGGACAGCCCGATATTCAAAGATTTCGTTTATACACCAGCTGTGGAAATACTCAGGATGGTAGATCCGGTTAGCAAGTGTTTATTTGTGAACGTGGGAAGCCCCGGTATGGACAGCCCGATTGTTCGGATATATCTATTACACAGCTGTGGAAATACCCAGGATGGTAGACCCGAATAGCTTGTGCTTATTTTTGAACGTGGGAAGCCCCGGTGTGGACAGCCCGGTTGTTCAGATATATCATACATGGTATTGAATTATACCTGTATTTATGCATCATTACAATTTCCTCTAGAATCATTCCAACGATAGATTCGAGTAGCATATATTTATGCATCGTCACAATGTCCTGTAGAATCACTCCAACGGTAGATTCAAGTAACATATATTTATGCATCGTTACAATATCCTGTCGAATCACTCTAACGGTAGATTCAAGTAGCATATATTTAGGTATGCATCGTCACAATATCCTGTAGAATAACTCCGACGGTAGATTCGAGTAGCATATATTTATGCATAGTTACAATATCCTGTCGAATCACTCTAACGGTAGAATCGAGTAGCATATATTTATACATCGTTACAATATCCTGTAGAATCACACCAACGGTAGATTCGAATAGCATATATTTATGCATCGTTACAATATATTAAAAAAAGAGATCCTTTGGAATTCGCTTTGTCTGTCCCAAGTCGTTAGCAGTTTTAGCGCCTTTTACTGCTTTTCTAGTCCAATCATCGTATTCAACTGACTTGCTGTTTTCTTCATAAGTGTATTAAACAGAGTCAATTTAAGCAGCATTAAAGTTACAATTTTTTAATTTTTTTTAAAACAGAATTACTAACAAAAATTGTTAACAACTTGACGAATGCTGAAGACGTGCGAAACAGCGAAGCACTAGAATGTGAATGACTGTAATCGGTGGGTGATCGCGGAAGCTAACTTTATGTTACCCTCATTGATTTTTTATTTTTCTATCTCCAAAATATAGTGCGAAATGGCGGGTGCGTATGTGATACTACATTGTATTATGTGCTAATATCGAGAACGAAGCTCGAATGTAATAATACATTAAAATACGAAAATACTTTTGCTCCGACCTATTATGTTAAGAAATTCACGTCTACTACGTCATACTTAAAAAATACAATAAGTTATATTTTCATATGATTTGATATGTGTATTATATATAGCTACCTTTAAGTAAAATTATATGTATATGTATAGAATTGTATAGATTTATTTAACAAAATCTCCAGCATGGTTGTCGCCAAAACTTCGTCGTCAGACATGTTACTCGCACGAAAATATCAATCAGACTGGTTGGTCAATTTTATTGAGTGAATTTATTGAACGTTTGGAAACAAAAGGGTATTCAATATTATTGCACAATAAAAGTATTACGCAATATTATTGTAGGTCTGTGGGGCACCTAAAATCACGAAAAAAATGTACCGGTTACACATCTCTGAAATAGAAATGTTAAAGAAGTATTTTAAACACTAAATTCATTATTTCACGATTTAATTTCGATTGCTTCTATCAGAAATGAAAAATTGCTCGTAAAATTAAGTAATTTACACAATAGGCTCTTAGAAAATTCAACATTAAGTCCATAGCGTTAAAATATAAAATTGCAAGACATGCTACTCATAAAGAAAATCCTTGTTCTGTCATATTCTTTATTTGAATTTTCACATAGAGAATTCAAATAATGAATATAATAGAACAAGGAATGCAATAAGTCGATTTGTTGACAAAATTTGTTAACTTTATGAACTAGTTTACGAAAGAAAAAAACAGGAATGTTGACTAAAAGTTTTGTTACGATCCCGTTGGATCACCTTATTTTTCCAAGATAAAAAGTAGCCTATGTGCTATTCCAGGTCTTCACACCTTTGTGCCAAATTTCATTCAAATCCGTTGTGTAGTTTTTGCGTGATTGAGTAACAAACAACCATCCTAACATCCATACTTTATTCATACGCATTTACAAATACTAGCTGCAGCGTGCAGCCCACTGCATTATAAGAGTTTTTGGTGAACCTTATTTTTCCGGGATTAAAAGTACCCGATATACTATTCCAGGTTACCACCTTTCTGTGTGCCAAATTTCATTCAAATCCGTTCAGTAGCTTTTGCGTGATTGAGTAACAAACATCCATCCAAACATCTAAACTTTCGCATTTATAATATTAACATGGATATAGATTAATAATAATAATAAAGATTACCTTTACATAAATTTAACTCGTTATAAAGTTTTTGAACCAGTTTTTATTTGGATGGTTCCTTTTTTACAGTTGTAATCAATAGTATATCCATCAACTTTTCTATAATTAATAAGTTCAAATTTATGTTTATGTTCTTTACCTCCATGAAACACATATTTTTAAATATACAATTTTAATACCTCTATAGAAATAAAGTTTTAATCATATTTTTTAAATTATTTTCCTCTACTCACGCGACGATAATTGCGTATAATGCGTTCCGCACTCATACATATGTCAAGTACATCATTTTTAGCGAAAAATAAGCCAACCATATTTCTTACGTCTATCAGTTTATGACACCATATTTTTTTATATTTCAATAAATTTTATATGAAATCAATTTCAAATCGCTATAATCTACAGACAATGCCTATGCATATTTAATTAAATTGAACTCTTGAACTATGTTTACAATTAATACAATAATTATATAATACGTAAATTAAGTAACATCTCCCTACTTGCAAATTAGGTGTAGCTGGTTTTAATCTTCTTAATCCTTTCTGCGTAGGTACATGTTGCTTTATGTAAAATGATTTGAACAAACAAGACTTGATAGTTTCGGAAAAAAGTATTCCTCATAATGTGAACGGACTTATTATAATACTCGTCCATGTTGCGCAACGTATTGGATCTCGCAGAAAAATGCAATAAATATGTGCTATAATATATTATGTGATTAACTAATAATTATTATTAAAAATAAAATTATCAAAGTATTATAATATAAGTAAAATATAATAAATAATATGGAATAATAACAACTCCATTTCTTTTGCGAACAATTGTGTAGCAAGTCGCAAACGTGTGACATTTGAATTTATATATAGCCATCTTTTTTCTACGTATATCTAAGCGTGTGCGGGACGAAAAGATATTGTCAATATAATTAATTGGTTTTTCAATCAGTAGCTAATAAATAATTCCAAATTAAATGAAATATTGTGTTCAGAGGCCAAATACATACTATAATAGGTCAAACAATTATTATACTTACAAAGAAATATAATATTCCACCTTTTTTATCCCTTTTGGCTGCGTAATTTTTACAATTTTTTACTATACAATACAGCATTCTTAGTGTCTTGTCAGTCTCATTGGTTAATGACGACTAACGCGAAATTGTTTCTCTTTTTACGTTTTGTTTCTCTTTTGATTGGTACACTTTTAGAGCGCGGACGCGATGTCCATATGTTTGTAAGTCAATGTAACAATTGATAAATCATATTGCAATTAGGCATGTTATTTTAACAATTCGTTTTTATTTTAGATTTAAGGTACACACTAAAATTATAGAAAAATACAAATAAACGCTCAAATCAATTTAATATTTTGTAAAAAAGGGTTATTTGACATTAAATTTTAACTTACCTACATTGACAGCTTATTTTAGTGATAGCGTGTTGGCCGCAGGCTGTTTAAGGTGACGTTAATTTTCTTAAATGATTTGAAATTAGAGCACTAACAACATTTTTGTAACCGTCTATTATGAAAATTTTAACGTCTTAGACACAGATACAGCCATTATTATTTGTTCAGCGTTGGAATGCGCATGCAATTTTATAATTTTGATTGTTTATGGAAATTAATGTCAAGTCCTTATCTTTCTCTTGTCAAAGGTTCTAACTCACCGGGACGCCACGACAACGTCACCGCTTGCCACGTATCCAAACAATTTAAATTGAAACTTAAGAATTGGCTACGTCACCTATGCTGGGGCCGCACTTGCGTCTATCGTCACAAAACTTCGTGCAATGACACGATAAATGCAGATGTGACCGGCTATTATCGGCCATTTCACATACATTCCGGACTGCGTGTGTCTTAGCGCGCATATTACTTCGGGACAATAGACGCAAGGGCGGCCACAGCATTACTGAGTAAGCCGGTGTCAAAGAACTTATATACGATAACTGAAATTATTACGAACCAATATTTGAAAAATAAAAATGTATCTACTTTATTTCGTTAGTCATAAAGTTGACATTTATTTCTTACTTAACAGAGGGGAAAAATGTTCTGAGCAAGACAACGACAAGAGTGGATGTTGTTCCTTTCTTGCAATTGCCAGTGTAAACAAAACTATCTGATGGTAGACTTTTATATATTCGGTTATCGTTAAATCCCTTTTATTCATACCCGTCGATAAATACATTAGCATAAAATATATTGTAATTAACACAGTGAGTTCTAAAATGTGCTTACTTTAATTATTACGCAATTACTTATGCAAAGCAAAAACTGTTTCTCAAATTAGTAGAATTACTTAGTAGTAATTTGCAAACTACGTATGGCCGCACTTATATATGGCGATTGGCGCTTTATTTAGTAGAAAGAGACACACTCCACCCATGTCGTGGTACTCTTCGGAACGATTTTGAAGCGCGTGTGAATATTCCGGGTAGAATGTAACTTTCTTGGCCGGTGTATATTTCAATACCTGTAAACTGTTTGGATATGGTGGCCGGCAACGTCACCATGGCATCCGGGTGAGTTTAGAGCCCTAAAGAAAATGTACACTATGTGTATATGTTACGTGAATGTAGTATGTGTAACAGTTTTTGTTTTAAACACATTTTTAATGTACCATGAGCACTTGATATGCACATTTTGTTTTAAATGTTGTTTTAACTAGTTCAAAGTAATATTATACAACATTTTTTACAAGAAGTAACGAAAGTATAAAATGATACTTTCTTATCCGTGTTGCGGGATACAAAACTTAACCAGCTTCCCTATCCTCAAAACCGGAACGATATTACGGCAGGAATATGTAAAGTATTGGTACTAAATCCGGGGAAGACATTGCAGAATATTTTTTTTAGTTCTCCAGCATTTATTCTTCTATAATCTATATTCATGATTAATATTGCTCTAAAGAAACATTAATATTTACCTACGTTTAAGTTGTGTTTTCCAATATAACAAAACTCAAGCAAGTCTTACAATTTATGAACAAAGTTATCGCAATTTTGTAATAGATAATCTCAGGAACCCCATATTATAAGGTACACGAGAAAAAATTAACATCCCCACTTTTCACGTAGAGGAGCTACTCTAAAAAAAGTTATGTATCCACTTTGTTTGCACTTTGCGGTGACTAATCTGTATATTCATGCCAAATTATAACTTTCTATGAGCTAGACAGACGGACGGACAAAACGAAACTATAAATGATCCTAGTTTACTTTGGAAGCCTGAAAACGCAAGTTAAATTCCAAGCGCATTTAGAAATTACAGTTAACTATAACTGTAGAAATAACATTGTATAATTGTAAAAAGTACTCCAAAATAATAGTCTGTTTTGCACCGTGTTCACCAATAAAGGAAGAAAGCGCGGAACTAATTACTTTGTGGCTTAATGGCTAAGCAAATGAAACGTTCAAGCGTTCATGCCGGTGTGGGGCGGTGGAATGAGTGTGATGTTAACATTGACTTTTTGTATTCAGTGTCACTAATACTCGGTAATAAATTGTGAGTGTTCGTCTTTTAGAATTCCGCTAATGGAAAATTAAAAAAAATGTACTAATACCTAATTTTTTTACATCCGGTTTGTTTAAAGGAACTTTTATTTCTTATGAACAAGTTAGTCCCATCGTATTCTAAGTTAATATATTTAATACCTAATTTTATACGTCTGTTTATAACGCTGGGGCCGCACTTACGTATATCGCCCGAAGTGATATGCGCGCTAAGGCACACGTAGCCCGGATTGTATGCGAAAATAGCCAATATTAGCCGATCACATCTGTATTTATTGTGTCATTGCACGAAGCTTTGTGACGATAGACACTGAGGCTGAGGCATAAGAATTCATAAAGAGGAAACGTTAGGTTGGTTATCGTCTTAACATTCCAGAAATAACAATTTGTAAATTAATAATAATATATCGAACATAAAAAAATTTAATTAAGCGACAATAGCATTTTTTTTTTAGTTAAGTAATAAAATTTCCACAGCAAAAAATTGTAATTTAACAGCATTTTGTAAACAAAAATTTCTTAGTAAGCGTATTCCAAAAACAAAAAATACAATTCAAAAGAAAAGCGCAACACTATTTCTTTTTTCTTTTACATTTCTTTAGACAGAGCCTTTCGCTATACTGGACGTCTAGCTCATAATTTGGTTGTTGTAATCTAATATTTCGTTTCTTGTTAGGTGCCTCAACATTTCATACGAGCATACGACACATTGTAACATACCTAATTTTATAATTTGACAGGACAATATATTCGAATTTGAATAATTTTGAGACAAATGTACTTATTTAATGTACGCGTAGGTATTATTTATTTTACTCAATATGATCCCAAGTTTTTTTATATGGTAAGTTTTCTAACAAGCAGATTGCATGTTAAAGAAAGAAGAAATGCGTTCCCCTGATGGAAAGAGACAATTATCGTATAATGACACCACAGATGTTAATCTTGTTATAATGCCACTTGTATAAGTTTACCGGTAACCTCAAGATCCATAACAGAATTCGACAGTGGCAAGTAGTGACGCTGTTGCGGCAGGAATAGCTTACCTATTCCAGTGGTATCATAATCCGGGCAAGACATTGCAGAACTCTATCACCTCGTAGTCACGATGCTAGTGTCACGTATAGTCAATCGTTCGCCTTTTAACTACCTGGCTGATTGACAGATGATCTGTTCTTTATAGGAAGCCCAAAGACGACACGAGCGATTTTGATATAATTTGTGCATTGGAACCAGTTTTTTCAGGAATAGACATGATTGGATTTTGTATTTAATCAATACATTAATCTGGAAGTTTTATTAAAATAATACTGTTTCGTCAAATATTTTTTGAGGTTTTTTCAAAATTTCTCACATCTCCTGGGTCGAATCGGTTCAAACTTTTAGAAAATCTAAGTCGGGCGGAATCCAATCGAATACCATCAACCGCGTTTTGATCAGTCAAGCCGTTCAAAAGTTATGATATGGTCACACACACACACACACACACACACACACGCACACACGCACACGCACACACGCACACGCACACACGCACACACACGCGCACACGCACACGCACACACGCACACGCACACGCACACGCACACGCACACGCACACGCACACGCACACAATAGCGAGTCACCCACCTATTCATATATTGGCTAAGGAAAGAGGGAGGCTTGTTCGCGCAACTGACAAACCACGAAGCCAGATGCAGTCCGAAAACCGGGAACGAAGTCTAGTTAAATGGCAGAAGGAGCGGGATGTAACAACAAAGGGCCGATGGACACATCGCATGATCACGCAGATTAGTAGTTGAGTAAACCGCAAACACGAAGAGCCAAACTACTGTCTGACGCAGATGTTATCAGGCCATGTTTGCTATCGCGCCTATCTACATCGTTTTGGGGATGAAGATTCGCCGTACTGCACTCAGTGCTGCAACGTATCCGAAGATGCGGAAGATGTCTTTTTTCAATGCTCTAGTTTTGATTCCGAAAAGTTACTTTATAGATTTGATTCTCATTACACAAAACACACACAAAAAAATAGCGGTTATATTACTGTTTACAAACAAAAAATAATTAGGTGATCTAATTTAATTTTTTACGATGTAATATAATTTACACACACCCAGACCGTGCATAACGTTATTTACATACTTAAATCTTATATTTATTGTGTTAATTATAATAACTTGTAATACACATATTTTTGCAAATAAACTATATTTCTGTTTCTATAAGTTTAAAAAAGTACTTTTATTACATTTCATAACCAGCAAGAAATAAGCATAGATGGCATTCCATTCGATTGCATTAATTTCAAACATGGACATACCAGTGTCAAGGTCTAATTGCATTAAATCAACGACGTGTGAAACAGTTGGATCGGTCATTGGTTTTTCATCATTTGCATTGACTTTGCCCGTTAATTGAAAGCCGCGTCCAACCATAATATTCCACCGCCCTTCGTTAATGAACCACTTTCCAATCATGCGGCGTAAATTCAATAGTTGAGTACGTTGTCGATACTAATAAAATCTTTGTAAAGACAACGTGATGTCATAATCGCATGTATTTGCATTGTTATTGCCTCTTAAACGTGAATCATTTGTCTGTTTGAACAATGTATTTTTTTTTGTTTTAAAATTTTATAAAACATACAAAAATGCTGTTAATAATTAATTACTTATAAATAGTAATTGCTTGGACAAAGTCAAGTGGATTACAAGAATATATTCTTGTAATGTAAGAACATATTGATCACAAAATCCAAACTAACGCGAAACATAATATTTTGTGTGAGTGGTGCGATGTCTTAAAATCTAAAGAAAAGATGTTTGTATATTCGTACGGGTGTATATGTTAATAAATAATAAAAATAGATTTTTATTATTATATATCTAATCTTCGTGAAATTTAACAATCGAGTAATTTTGAACAATATAAGCTAAATTAATCACAGAAATAAGGAAATCCAAAATGGGATTAACAATTCTATTGTTACCCAATGTATTTAATTTCGTATAAAATTGTTTAAATTACACATTACAAAATGTCTCTATATATCTATTACACTATATAAAACGTAGCAAAGTGCGGGTGACAGATATCATTTAAAGCCCAAGAATTTTATCACCAAAACATAGCGGTCACGATGCTAGTGATATATTTAGCAAGGCTCTTTATAATTTCACCATATCCATCAGTCTGTCTGTCCACAGATTAGCCCAAATACTTAAAAACTGGAAAAGTATAATTTAACATGTATAGTCACGCCAACAAAATAGCAATAATTTTTTAGAGTGTCTCCTCTACAGGAATAGGGAGATGTTATAATTCATAACAATCAAACTTTAGATTGCAGGTGAGGTGAGTGATGATACTTATCACCGGATGTGTTACAATAATTATAAATTATTTCTTACTAATTACGAAAACCATAATAATTACGTTAACTTTTAATTGTTTAACTTTTAGTACCTTAGCGAAATTTTAGTTGAAGTTTTAAAATGGGTTAATGTAACGTAAATTACTACATTAATTAAAATATTGTTCAGTAAGATAGGCATTACATTTTCAAAGACCACAAACTTGTACCGATTATATACGGAAGAGACTAAATTTTAAAATGAAATTAAAGGTTGAGACTAAATTTATATAACTTACAATACTTATTAAAATAAAATCAAATCATTGGTAATAAAATATTTTTTTATTACCAATGATTTGATGAAATTCATAATAAAATCATTAAAAATTAAAATGCCTAAATCTACACTAAAGAGGATATATTTGATTGTTTGATTATTTGTGATAGATAAAGGCAAAATTTATCGGCCCTCTCTCAAAAATTCTCCGACTAAAATCTAAACTATAAAGGGGTAACATAGGCTACTTTTCAAACGATCGAACATTAAAAAACAATGATTTTTGAGCCATGCGGATGAAGTTGCGGGTTGCAGGAAATTATTATTTCAAAATGGATATAGTCTAGACCCAATATGTTTACTGAAGTCTTGGCATATGCTAATTTAAGTAAATCTAAATTAAAGATAATGATATGGTCAAAATTCTTTGAAAAATTCCTGTCCGTACAAAAAAAGGTGGCCGATTGGCTTTACATGTCACTAACATAACATTGTGACTACCGGGCGGTAGTTCCACAACGTCTCGTTCGAGTGTGTGGTACCACCATCTTACCTATTCCTGCTACAATTATATAATTACCATAGTCGTGTTTTGGTTTGGAGGGTAAGGTCACCGGTAAACCAATGCATGTGACATTGCTATCCTGCCACACGAATAGTAACGCACCATTAATATCTTTGGTGTCTATAGGTGATGGTTTCCCTTTCCGCAAGGAGAGTCATCTGCTTGTTTGCAATCTAATGATATATAAAAAACATTATTTCAACCCTCACTATGTCCTCATGGGGTAAATTGATTTTATTTTGTCAAACTGTACATAGAACAATAGAAATTAATTTCGAAATGATTAAGGAAAATATATTCGTCGTATGGTTACAAGGATCATTATTACAGTAACGTGAATGGAATATTTATTGATTGAAAACATTGAAAATTGAGAGTCAAAAATGACAAGGTTAAAGAATAAGTTTTGGTTAAGACTGCATTAGTATTCAATAAATGTCTTATTAAGCATCATTGACACGAAATTATGTCACAAATCATACCCATTACACAAGTTGAAGGATATTGAACGTAATATCATTTAATTTTAATATCATTTAATTTGGTTTTGAATTAATTGTTGAAGTCCAGGGAAGGTTTAAAAGGTGAGAAAATATAGAAAAAACTGGTTATGGCTGTGTCATGGACACAGCCGTGCATCTTTTACGTGAATACGTCTAAGTCATGCGTAACATCTTGCGATTGTAACATTTTCCATTCGTCCTTCCAATCACAATGTTCCTCGTCATTCTAGCCTACGGACCTAGGTGGTCTATACTACGTCCATCTTGTGGATAGCGAAGTAGGGCGTACGGTGGCGCTACTATCAGATGGTGACCGATAGCGAAAAAGTAGGTGAAATAATCAAAAACCGCCACCTGTGTCCAACGTGGCGGGGCCTACGTAATTTGGTATCGGGATTAGGGTAGATCTACCCGATCTGCCGATCTGGGTGGCAGTCTGCCACAGTAGGTTAGGGTGTGAGTTGGTGCGATTGAAATATCTTTTGGAAATATCTGGAAATGCCTAGCGAAACTCGGAAATTCGATTTCTTTATGAAAGGAAGTTTTTTCGCACATTTGGACCGAAGCACGTCAGTAGCAAACTCTCCAAATTGATAAAATTCCACGTAAAGTGGTACGAGTGGTCGATAAATCTGCTCTTATCAGCGGGCTTGAACTCTATAGTCTCCGGAGAGACATTGGATCTCCATGGCCACGTTTCCGATCCGGTAGTAGCTATAAAAAATGTTGTGTCAAAATAACTTGTAAAAAGGTTTATTGAATACCTAAAGTTCTTCTGATTTCTGATTTCATGTGTATTCTACAGACTGTATAACGAAGAGTGCTCTGATAAGTTATTTAATTTAATGCCGACATCCAAGTTTGCCATCGCACTCCATGCCGTAGTAAGAGATTCCATCCTCATCATATTGACCATTGATCATCCACGACTGTTCGATTTGCTCGTACTTTCTTTATCGTACCAAACTCAGAAACAGTTTATCTTACACAGTTTTTCCGAGGAGCTTTGATATTGGAATTTTTAAAACAAAGGTCTCAGAAGCCGGTATCGCATTGGCTACTAACCTTTTTCGCTACAAATGTACCCACTCTCCATCAGATGGCCCACTTTCTCGTTTGCCCACAGATATTATCAGAACACAAGGGCTATATTTTTATAGAAAAGTCCCTTGTAATTATATAAAACCCAAAAATATTATTTAAAAGTACTAATTATCTTTGTAGAAGGTATAAGGAAAGACTATCTCAGCTCTGACTTATAAATTTCATTCACTACATCTATCCTGCAACGCAATCAGCATGAAGATGTTTATTGAAGTGGTTAATTTTTTTTAGTCAGTAGCCAAATAGCTAAACTAACATAACTTTTAAAACGGACGTAGAATTTTACGACCGCCATAAACAATTATTGCTATTTAATCATTCGACAATCGTTAAAATATCTCATATAAAGTGCACGTCATGTTTTACGGCTTTTATGTAATATATCGTGTCTACCCTTTGTTATTATGCAAACAAAAATTTCCCCCTTGTTGGTTAGCACCCTCTTAGAAGAATAGATCATCTTCTATTTTCCAGCCAGTTCGTAAAACGCGAACAATTGGCTATACGTGTCACTACCATTTTAACTATTAAGTGGTAGAGAGTGGTGGTAGGGTAATGGTAGGGAACCGGTGCACTTTTGCATATGACATTACTATCCCACCAATCCGATAGCAAAGCATCATTAGCTTCTTTGGTATCTTTAGACGATGGTTTCTCATTCCATCAAAAGAGTTACCTACTTGTTTCCTATCTAATAATATAAAAAATAATAAAACAGGCACAATGCGAGTCAGACTCGCGTACGAAGGGTTCCGTACTTACATAGCAAAAAAAGTACGAAAAAAACACATTTATTGGATGGGGACCCCCCTTAATATGTTTATGTTTTTATTTTTAGTATTTGTTGTTATAGTGGCAACGGAAATACATTATTTCTGAAAATTTCTGCTTTATAGCTATATATCAATAATATATATCAATAACTATACTTTTATAAACCATATTAACCATATCAGTGAAAAAGCTAAACGGAATTACTTGTCCTTTTCCGGCATATCTACCTCAACGTGGGGTTTAACCTTTAACACTTTAAAGATAATTTATAACGCAACTTATTTAGGTTGTATTACTTATGCATGTTCAGCATGGGTTGATAAAGTTACAAGCGGCGCGACCCGGCGTAAATTACTTCAAAATCAGCGTTTGGCTTTAATATTTCTGTGTAAAGCATATCGCACTGTAAGCTCTGAAGCTTTACCCGTTTTATCAGGTGTATTTCCATTAGATTTAGAAATTCAGCGTCGGGCCTCAATTTACTATAATTCTAATAACTTTACTAGCCCTGAATTTATTAATCCGCAAGCTCAAACAAAAATACGTCGCCTCTTTAATCCCGTGATGGATGTTACTAATGAATTAATAAATGAATGGCAGTTGCGTTGGTGCTGTTCACCTAAAGGACGGCATTTTTTTCAGTATCGGTATTTAAGAAAATAACGTATTTATTACCTCTTCGTAATATATTCGTTTTTTTACAAATCATTCGCGCCCATTTCTCCGTCAACGGCCTTTTATCATAGCTTCTAATTTTTTTTACCAATCTATTTCAGAGCTACGAACATATTTTAGTTCTCAGAAAACTCCAACACAAGCCCTTTGAAAGATCAAAATCAAATCAAGTGCTCAAAACCGATAAAGCCGGCGAGGGAAGTTTTCCAATTTAGTGGGATAAAACCGGCGGATAAAACAATAACAACTCGAGAAAATGTCAACATGCATCTTATTCTGTTTGAAAAACTACACAAAATACCGTAAATCGGATCAAAATCGATTGATTCGTTCAGCAGGTTGTCTTGTAAAAAATGAAAAAAAAAATCTGTGAACATGTGCGGGGCCATCCCTGAAACTAAACGCTTTAAGCTTAAATAAGTAAAAACTATAAACGTAGATTTTTTCAGTTCAAACATCTATTTTGTTAAAAATGGCAGCATATTGATATTTTGAAAAGCTGTATATTTTGGAAACGATAATCGATTTTGATCTTTCGAATGACATTCAGCTCAATTTTTGAGATCTAAAATTTGTTTTAGCTAAATAATCGATAGGTTGAAAAATTTTGAAGCAGTGTCAAAAAATATTTTTTTCAAAAATATTCGTTATTGATAAATCCCAAGCAAATTGACCGATTTTGATCCAATTCACGGTATTTGACGGAGTTTTTAAAGGAGAAAGGCCGGTAAGATTTTTAAGTCCGTCGGTGTATGTGCCCGAAAGTTATTTAAAAAATATTAAGTAAGTTTGCTGAAAATAGCGTAATTTTAACATTAAAAGAGCTGTAACTTTTGAAAATTAGATTAGATTTTGATTTTTGAAACAACATTCGACGTAATTTTTTTAGTACTAAAATATGGTAGAATACTAAAAAATGATTAGTTGAAAAATTTCGAAACTATGTCGAAAAACATTGTTTTCAAAATTATTTGTCAACTATTACGCCCTAACGGATTAACCAATTTTGATGGAATTTATGCCTTAGACGTAGTTTTTTGAAGAATAGAGCTGATTAGTTTTTGTACTCAATCAGTACATAAATATGGAAGTTATATTAAAAAAATACTGTTTCGCCAAAATTTCTTTTGGGGATTTTCAAAATTTCTCAAAATCTTCTGGACCGACTTGGTTCAAATTAATAGGAAGTCTAAGTTGAGTGGAATCCAATCAAATGCCATCAACCGCGTTTCGATCGGTCCAGTCGTTCAAAAGTTATGAGATGTTTACATACACACACACGCACACATACATACAAACATACTGACGTAATCGTGAAAATAGTCGGAAAAGGTTCCTAGGACCTCGAAACGTGGAGATTTGGTGAAAACTCGATTTTTGGAAAACGGGGGTAAAATCAGTAACTTCCTTATCTACCTACATACGTAGCGGGACTTTAAAAAAACATACTTCTTCCAGATTTGTCAACCAATCAATTTTGAAATAATAGTGTCATTTATAAATTAAAAATTGCTCAATCAAAATCAAACTCGAAAAATGTTTTAGTAACCTTTTACGCCACTTTTGACGAGTCGACATTTTTAGATAGAATTACTACCGAATCGGTACACACTGAGAAGATCCGGCGGAAGAAACTCTTTCTGTCTATTTTTTTAATAATTAATATATTATAACAATTATGACAAATTATAATTTATAAATATGATGAGCCAATTTGAATGTTCTTTTAGCTAAAAATTCTGTGCTTACGTATATTTTTTGCCGGAAGCCGGAAGTTTCAGGGATGGTTAGTAGGTTCAAGCGATTTCCAGAATTTTTGGCGCTGTTCCTAGGCTTGGAGGCCCAAGACGTGATGCCCTAAGCAATGGCTTAATTTGCTTATTTTTTTTGTTACAGTTTAAATTATAATTGTTATGCTTACAGTTATATTCATGAAACTATTCATCCGAGGTTTTATTCACAAGATATGACTAACAGACATGAGAGAAACTAAGACATCATTTACTAATTGGAAATCTAGATAGAAGTAAAAACATCTTTGTTTTTATTCGCTTAATTAACGACAGTACTTTGATTAAAACATTTATTAAAAAAACAAAAAGTGTAGCATTAATTGAAACAGTTGTTTTTGTTTAAGAAATAAGTAAACAAGGAAAGGTCTAAAAATGTGATGGAGGAGGTTCCTACGTCTTTATATATTTTTTATATGCAGCAGCAGCAAGCAGTTGGGTCTCCTAACGACAAGAGTCAACTATCGCCTACAGATACCAAAGATGTTAATGGTGCGTTGCTGTCTTGAATGGTTGAATGCCACATGCATTTGGAACAGTTTATACTTATTTCATGTTAATGTAAATGTTATTTTATATTAGTTAGGATATATTTATAAAGTTAAGCAAATTTCATGGTCAACGTGACGCCGGCGGAAAACTATGTTTGGATATTTACAATATCCCGCTAGAACTGGAAAAAAGGAACGGCCAAAATGGTTTAGCCCACGTGAAGTTTATAATAATTATGTTGTTTACAGCACACTTACTTTATAATTTTAGTATAACCTCCAGACTAATTTCACAGTATAAAGACATATTGAGACATACAGTAGTTCAACCTCTTTGATTTCAGAATAATAGCCAACAACGTCTAGACAGTGTACGGAGGCTAGGGTTGTCGCAAGAGTAAACAATACAACTTCGTACCTTTACTAAATTATACAATAATACATAATTCAATTAAATAACAACTATTACAAAGTAGTCTACCATGTGGGTAGCTTGGTACTGCACTTCCCGCGTCTCGCTCAAAATTTGCGTTAAATGCCATTCGAAAGATTAAAATCGATCATCGTTTTGAAAAATTACAAATAGTTGTACATTTTCAAATTTAAATAGTTATTGGGTACGAATTCAAATAATTAAATATTAAAATATTGTCTTTTCTTATAAACTATAGATTTATAAACTCATTTTTGCTCCTTTGAGCTTAACATACCTTACTTTAGTGTAAGTTTCAGGGATGATCTTTGGCGAAAACCAGTTTACATATGTGTACCAAATTTTAACTTGACCTCGAGATCTCTTACTAAATCTGACTTTCGAGACTTTACACGTAAAGAAAATTTAGGAGGAATCCTATGTTTAAATTGCATTCACTCGCCAGATATTCAACCACCGCAGTAAGTACGAGTATAACTGCCGCAATTATGCCAGTAATTGACAATAGCACCAGCTAATTTGGTTGCAGAAACTTTAAAATTACCTTCAATGGCTTGATTCAAACTAAAGATGAGCGCTTGCAACACAAATTACTCATTTGTTATTGGAAACCGTAGACTTCACAACAAATCACAGACAAAGACAAACAAAACAGTGGCAGCCCTATCACCCGCAGACACAAGACAATAGCTAAAATTGTAAATAGAAGATTATATCAGGTAAAAATAATTTACTCAAATTATGTACTAATATTTTAATTTTATTTGTACAGAAGAAATGAAAAGTTTACACAAATACGATGTCTAGACGCACACGCAATCCGCACACGAGTAAATTGACGTCATGTAGTCAAGAAATTTTATACAATACTCTATTTTATATAATATACAAAATCTAACTCCTCGTCTTCTTGGCCGAGAGATTTAGCTCCGTCACGCTGGACTTCGTTTAAATAAAAAAAAATTTCACACATTGTAAAGTACAAATGATTTTAATGAATGCAATGCAACAGCTACTAGTAAATTAACGATAAATCGTTTTGAATATATTTCGGTTCCTGAATCACTACATAATATAAAACAAAGTCGCTTTCTCTGTCTGTCCCTATATATGCTTAAATCTTTAAAACTACGCAACGGATTATGATGCGTTTTTTTTTAAATAGATAGATTGATTCTCGAGGAAGGTTTTAGTATATAAACCTTTCCGTTATTCCTACGGGAACAAAATCTATGCGGGTGAAACCGCGGGCAGTCCGCTAGTAATGAATATAATACAAAAATCAGAGAAAAATAACAGAGTTGTATAAAATTGCAGTTCTAGTTTGGAAACAACAAATGCTGCTAATGAATGGAGTAAACTTTATTTCTTTGTAGTTTCAATAATTGGTCAGAGTTATAATTACGGCTAGTTAGTGTGGCAGGAATAGGTAAGGCGGTGGTACCAAATACCTGGGCGAGACGCTCCTGAAGTTTCTAGGTGGTAGACTAGTTACGATGATAGTGACACGTGCAGCCAATCGGTCGCCTTTTACGACTTGCCAGGCAGAACAACAGTTGGTCTATTCTTCAAAGGAGCCCCGATTCAACACGATAATTTCATCGAATAATGAAGTTACCATCGCATCGGAAGGTTGTTTAACTACGAGAATTATACCTTGAGGAACCTTTTTGGAGGATGTCTTTTTAAATACTTGCTACGTTAGTGGTAAAATAAAGTTACTGACTTTCCCCGTTTTCCAAAACTCCAGTTTTCACCCGATCTCCAAATTTTGAGGTTCTAAGAACCTTTTAAGTCTATTTTCACGATGACGTCAGTGTGTCTATGGGAATGTGTATGTGTGTATGTATGTACGACGTACGTACACCTATCATAACTTTTGAATGGCTTGATCAATCTTAATTGGTTAACGACAATCAATTGGGTTTCGGGTGAAACAATGATTTTTAAATAACTTCCAGATTGATACAACAATAGACCACAAAATCAAATCAGGTCTTTTTCTTAAAAAACTGCCTCTAATACCACAAATTGCATCAAAATCAGGTTTAGCGTTCGGGAGTTATCGTTGATGAAAAATTTTGAGAGTGTTTTTTCGACTTAAGTAAGTTTTTCACCCAGTCGTTTTTTTGAGCTTCTAGAATATTATAGTACTTAAAAAATTGCGTCGAAAACTATTTCAAAAGTCAAAATCGAATAAGTTTTTCAAAACTTACAGCTTTTCTTATATTAGAATTATGTCGTGTACAATAAATTTCCTTAATAATATATTTTTATTAACTTTCAGACTAACCGCTTCAAAATCAAATAATTTTATACTCAAATAAATAAATACATTTTACAGGCACTTTTGACGAGTCGACATCTTAAAAAATACTACTGGATCAGAACGCGGCCACGCGAATTTCAAAAACTAATCAGCTCTAATCAGTAATTCAAAATTTACTGATTAGAGCTGATTAGAAAAAAATATCAAAATCTAATCAGTAATTTCTAGAATTAAAGCTCTTTGAATTTGAAAATACACCTAACCATAAGTATAGTTTCGCTCCTTTGAGCTTAAAATATATCATCAACCGGCTTACAGATTTTTCACTATATGATGTATTGATGTCAATACATCACAGTGAAAAATTTGTTTTCAATTTTGTATTATTATTTGCACACAGAATAAGTTATATTATTATACTTTTAAAGTATATATACTTAATAGGTTAAATTATATTATTATGATTTATTTGAAATTTATAATATTATTACCAAGTGATTATTTTTATTATTAATCTTATCTAACAAATATTACTATGTAAATTATAAGAAACAAAGTTAAGCGAGATAAAAAGCATAGTCCCCGGGATAGCAAACTATTTGTGAAATTATTAATAGAATTACACATTACACAAATCACACGTTCCGCACTTTAGACAATATGCATACGCTAGACCTTTTGCAAATTTGACATTCCGCACGTAAACAGAAACTTCCCTAGTGGCTTTTAGTTTGATAGACTCGCCAAAAGGAAGCAATTTATGAAGTTTAAAGTATTCGCGTTTGATTCCCGACAGGGAAAAACATTTTGTGTGATGAGCATAGATGTTTATATTTCTGGATATGAGTGTTTATTAAACATATTTGAGTATTTATATATGTATTTCTATGCATTAGTTTCGTCGGCTAACACCCATAACACAAATAAATAATTTTCTCTCGGATTAGATCGATTTGCGTAATTTGTCCAACAATATAATTACATTATTATTATTATTATACTATTTATTGATCATTTAACAAAAAGAGTCGTGTCCCATGACCTAGCAAATATTTAACTGTAATATTAAAGTCATTGCTGAGCAAATTTTTATAGCAGTGTGTGACTTGAACCTGCACTTTACCCACGCTTTTCCATGACCTAAATAGTTTTTTATACCTAAAAGCGTGAATGTGCGGGTTTATGTCACACGAGCTATAAAACAATATACACTACGTCTGACTGAATTTCGTTGTCTATTAGATCGGCGCTTAACATTCTCTGCTCCGGGCGCTATAGACAACTTAAGGCATACGTATCATTATGTACTATTATTCTGTAGCTACGTATTCATGTTACTTGAATTATGTATTTGTATATAACAGACTAAGGCAATTAATCATAAAAGTTGCTGTAATCTTCTAATTGACTAGAAGTAGCCTTCCTAAATTGGCTTCATGCAGTCAATTTCACAGCTGCAATATGTGCTTTTACCTAGAGAGCCATTTGCTTATTTGCTCTCTTATCTTACTTTACTGCCTCGGCTTACAACATGGTTATTTACTTGCAGCAACCTGCCAGTGACGTAGAAAGTGGCCGTGTGCAACGGCATCTGTCACGCGTAGCTCGCAACATTCGTAAGAAATTCAGCAGCAAAAGCCGTGTGATGCCTCCAGATTTGTTTCTTGATAAATTTGCCGCAAAAGCTTTTACGGATCCAGAAGAACCATTATATCAAGCAAAAAAGTCCAAGTTTTGGTGTGGTTTGAAACTAGCTGTTGACCCTACGCATCAAAAACATTACCAAGTAAGTTTTTGCAAATATATCACGAGAGCATGGTGTAATAATAGTTATTTTAAAATTTAAACCGACTTTAAATATCAATAGTACTAATATCTCAAAAAACTACTGAAACTTGACATGTTTCCTAATATGGACTATACCTGATTCAAATAAAAAAGAATTATCTCAATATGGTTTTTAGCTCCCGAGAAATTCGAGGACAAACATAAAAATATACATACACTTACGAAATTTTGTACACGTGGACGTCTAAATAGATCATCATACTCTATCATGTGTTAACCAATTCCCACAATATACATACATACATGTCAAACTGATAATCTCCGTTTTTTCGTCGATTGGAAATAAACTTTTTTAATCGATGAAAAAACGGTTTTAAATTTCATATAAACTTTCATCCCCTATTTCAGTACCTTAGGGATTAACTTTTACAATAAAAAAATATTGAAAACAAAAAACCCGACTGCATTTAATCTTTAAAAAGAGTTTATTGCCTTAAATGATAGTTAAAAGGAAAGAAACATGCCCAGTAGTTTAGAATCATGTTAAGTAATAATGAATAACTACACCATTGAAATAGTTCTATAATCGATGTTTATATAAAACAATTCATAAATTGGTTTGATTCCTAGATGAATGAATTGGTCAATTTAAAAACAGGATTATAAGATGGTAAATTACGCAATTTTGTCATTACGTACAGAAAGAAAACCTCGTGAGGATTATTAACTTGCGGTGGTCGAGTTTCGACTTATTCGCCCCTTTAGAGACCTAACCTGGCTCAAAGCAACGTATATAACGTATACTTGACCTTTAAAAATAAGATGGTAAATTACGCATTATTTTCATTTCATTCAGAGAGTAAATATGGTGGGGATAATTAGGTTACTTGCGGTGGTCTAAACTACTTATTATTAGCCTCTCTACAGATCTAACCCGGCTCAAAGCAACTCATGCCTGACCTTTAGAAAAAATGCGTGAACTTAAATCAATCACAGCTCGGTTCAAAGTAGTTTCTTGGTACAGTTAGACCCCAGCACAATATCAATGGCAGCTATAGAATAATTTTTCGTTCAATTTTATCCTGTCCACGAAGTGCATCGAATTCTGTCGTCGATGATTCGATTCTGACTCCCACTCCAGGAACATTGTTTTTAATTGCTTTGTCGTCAAATTCTATATAAACAGCCTGTGGTAATTTTCCGGGTTCCAATTGGTCCTTTCGAAGAACTGGTCACTATTGTCCTTGTAACTTCCATTGCTCCCTTCCCATTGTATAATATAGGTACCTTTTATTCAATTTACCTATATTATTTATATTTTACATTAATCCCCCGGTTGTAAAGGCAGAATAACGAAATACTAATTAAAGTATACGTATAAAGTACTTGTTATAAGTAGGAAAATAAGCGAGCGTGGTTTTAAACAAAATAAAATCGTTACATGAATAACGTAGTACCTACCTATATCCTAAACTATTAGATACCTACTTCTATGGTAACTAACTATTTAAATGTATGCATGAAAACTTTATCTTAAATAGAGCAGCTTCTTAATATTTCAAAACTCGAGATCTGACAAATACCCAATTTTTGAAAATGGGAAGTATTCCATATTGGGTACCCGCTTAAATGGCACCCGAGACAATGGCACCTGAGGTATTCATACGGCACCTCTCTATATTTTTGGCGGGTGCCA
This sequence comes from Apodemia mormo, assembly GCA_036924255.1. Lineage (NCBI taxonomy): Eukaryota > Metazoa > Arthropoda > Insecta > Lepidoptera > Riodinidae > Apodemia > Apodemia mormo. The sequence continues at coordinate 25,318,791 of JAUPFN010000004.1, read as the reverse complement.
TTAGTGGAATATTTTATTATTTTAAGTTTTATTCCCCAAACGGCACCTACGGATCAGTAGGTATTAGTGTTGGGACATACTTAGAAAATGAAAATTAAACAAATCGATTAAAATCAATTCAAACTATAATTACATGATAAAAATATAGCTTAAGTTTTTAATCATTTTATTACCACTATCAGTTTTTATACAATAGTATATATATATATATATATATATATATATCTATATATATACTATTGTATAAAATCACTATCAGTTTTTATACAAAAGTATTTATATATGTATTTCTATGTATTGGTATCGTTGACTAACACCCATAACACAAGCAAATAGTTTGCTTACTTTGAGATTAGATCAATAAGTGTAATTTGTCCCGTGAACATTTATTTATTTATTTATTATTTATAGGCGATGGTTGATTCTTTCCATCAGGAGACTTGTTTGCTATCTTATACTATAAAATAAATAAATAAATAAAATAAAATATAATTTTTTAGGTAAAACAGCTATGATTTCTATTTATATATATCTCAATCACAAGTTTTTTCATTTTTCGTTTAAAGATATACAGAATTCTGTAGATTTCGTAAAAAGTTACATAGAAGTTCGTAATATAATAAACGAAGCGCTTTAGTGGCTCGTTTTAGGAAATTAATTGTTCAAAGTGCTTACTTAATCCTGACAACAAAAAATGATAATAAATTTGTTTGAAACCATGACTATATACCGATATTTAGATATAATGTTTAGTTATTCAGATACCTATTCCTTGCAGTTTCGAATTTGGCAGCTTTTGCACACTTCACATATTAAACTACTACTCTGCACCGCGCAGCTCACTGCATTATAAGGGTTTTTTCCGGAATTAAAAACCTATGTGCAAATCCAGTTCCAGGCTATCTATCTGTGTGCCAACATCATCATATATCCAAATGAGTTCAATAGTTTTTGCGTGATTGAGTAACAAATATCCATCCATCCAAACATCCAATCTTTCGCATTTATAATATTAGTATAGATTAATAATATAGATTCGTGCTGTTACTGTTATTACTTATCGTTATGGCCAAAGTATTGGGTAAATTAATATTTATATTTAATAATACATTTAAAATTTAATCTGTCATTAATTGGCCGCTGCATTGGCCGAGTGATTAGCGAACCTAACTACGAATCGATTGGGCTCGGGTTTGATTCCTGGCAGGGACAAACATTTATGTGATAAACACAGATGTTTGTATTTCTTGGTTTGGGTGTTACTTATGTATGTTACAGTATTTATCTATGTATTTCTACGTATCAGTATCTTTGGCTAACACCCATAACATCTATATCTATACGTATAATAAAATCGTAGGAAAGTCAAAACTGTACATTGAATATTTTTTTAAAAGAATACTTGGGGCGTGATCTACAATCGATATCGAAGCCAAAAATATAGTTTCAGAATTTTTATCTGTTTGTCTGTTTATCTGTTTGTCTGTTTGTCTGTCTATATGTATGTCCGGGGTAAATTCAAAAATTACTGCATGGATTTGCTTCAAATTTTGCATGAATATTACTAACAGGTCGGGTCACTAACATATAGGCTACATATTATCACGCTATCACCTAGTGGTGAGGTGCTATGCGGAGTAAACGAAGTCCGCGCGGACGAAGTCGCTGGCAACAGCTAGTAAGCAAATAATTTGCTTACTTTGGGACTTAGATCAATTTGTGTGATTTGTCTAGCGTTATTTATAAATATTCTTATCACTTATCGGCAGAAAAGGAATAACTAGTTTTTAGCACTTTTGGTTTCAACACCTTAGTACAAAAGTGTATATAAAAGTTAAAATGTATGTAATTTACAAAACGAAATAATATTCAATTTGTTTCAGTGGTTGGTCGTTGTATCCCTGGCTATTCTATACAACATGTTGTTTGTCATTGGGAGAGCAGTGTTTTGGAAGCTTGATAAGCTTACTTTTGTATGGTTTATCTTTGACTACATTTGCGACGCTATATACTTCATAGATACACTCGTACATGCTCACGAAGGTACGTATTTTTTTAAATCATTTTATTCCAGCAAGCGAGTTAACAATGGTAAAGACACGCAAGTTGGCGATCAGATCTTGCAAGGCATGTACATATATTACAAAAAAACTAAATGGTAGAATATAAAAAAGGAAGTTTATAGAGTGCCGCCAATGGTTATCGTTAAAGAACCTTAAACCATGTGCATACACCACATTGTGTACGACTTTTAAAGTACAGTAAAGAAGGATCGTTAATTGCAGTGTCACAAACAATTTTTCATCACAAAAAATCGGTGTCGGAGTTAAGCGCAACTTAACAAACACACTGCATTGTTGTGAGACAAGTCGGATAGTGTTCTAGTTCTAAACCTACTCATTCATCTAACGAGTCACGTATGGTCCTAGTCGACGGAGTCCTTTTTCTAGAAGTGGAACGTGAACGGAAGCGAACAAACCTACTTCCCATTTATTTAACATGTCGGGTAGCAACTAACTTTTCGTTATTGTGCTTGTATTTTTGAACCATGTAAAACATTCTGCAAGTTACGGCATCATAACTGATAGAGGCAGAGTGACGCTACCTAGCGGCACTTAGGTACGAGTATAAACTTCTTATAAAAATTAAAAACTCATGACTAGTAGCCATAATGATTTTAAAAGTCACAACATAATTAAGGCTCACCAAACTGTTTGGTCTACTTTAATCCCTGCATCATTACAATACTGACCATATTAAATGGCAACGGACCGGGAAATAATAAATATTGTACCGTTCGTATGGCTGGTACAATTTGTATTATTTTATCAAATCAACACAAGGTTTGTGATTTTTGAATAATGTTATTATAGAATTAATGTAATATAAATGCTATGCGAATAAGCGAACAAATCATATTCAGATATTTCGAGCTATAATTTTTTTTGTGTTTTAAAAATGTGGAGTTTTGATAAGCTTTTTTTGAAACATGCTACGAATAATCATTCATTATCTGACGAATGCGTTTAAATGAAGTGTTATCAAAACAACATTACCTTGGTTAATAAATCGCAATATATATTTTTAATAATTAAAAAATCTATGTTAAGTAAAAACAACTATTATTGCAAAATTCATCAATAGGCACCACATAAAAATGATATTAAATGTTAATTCAATATAAAGCAGTAACAAAATTATGTTATACTTAGTAAAACAAAGTTCAAATCTGAATCCAATTTGTTTATTTTATATGCTATCTTTGTAATGGATTTACTCAGGGGAAATCGAGCCAAGAACATCCAAGTAGACGTTCAGATCAACAATTTGACACCCACACGCGGCATCAGGCCGCGCCCTTCGTCATCAAATTTAGGTAACGCGTGTACAAACACTCGACCCTACCTAGTTGCTTTTTCCGCACAAATATTGCATCGAGACTCGATCATCTGTAAATCGATAATAGCATTCAATCGATTTAAATTTAAAAGTAACCAAAAACAAGTAATATACTCACTACAGTTGTAGTGAGTATATTACTTGTTTGCGTCGAGAAAAGTAGGTACATAGCTATTGAGTTATAACTCAATAGCTATGTACCTACTTTTCTCGACGCAACATAATTTTTACTCCTAAGTGACGACACTCTTTCATTTTCACATCCCTTCATGTAATAAATTAAGGCGCTTCTAAACATTATATATAACTCATGTGTACATTGGTTACTATATCATTGTTGACTAAAGTAGAAATACTTTTTTTAATATGGTTAAGAACAGGAATGCGTTAAAAAAAGCTTTTATTAAAATAAATAATAACCTAAAGATTGGTTTAGTCTTAGTAAACAAATTTAATGACAATCAAAGAACAAACAACAAGACAAGAAAATCATATATTTAAAAATTCAAATTACACAACAATGACATAACATGAATAAACATGTTGCCCCTCGGCTAGTCCCAAAAGACAATTTTCTCCAAAAACTCAATCGATCAAGCGGCGCTGAGGACATGTGAGAACGAGTCAATTATGACCCAACATTTACGAAACGCATTATTACTGGTGACGACACGAGTTTGACATGCAAATAGTCAATAAGCTTTGGAGTGGCCGGCGCCTTCCAACTGAACGGAAACTGAAAAAAATCACGCCACAGTAGATTAAAAGTCAGGTATGATACGAGAAAAACTTTAAAATGTTTTGATGATTGGATTATTCGTTGGCGTAGGTAAATGTAGCGTTTCCGAAGAAGCTTAACTTGAAAGCGATAAAATTAATTTGGATGAATAACTAATATTTTGTGTATTATTGATCGTTTTCCGATACTTTCTCGACAGGGTAGTATGGCACTTTAGTTCTCCTTACTTCCTCTGTAAGTGAGAAGTGGCGCGAGAATATCTGTATGTACATAAAACTTAATTATTAATATATAAAAAAAAATATTAAATCTACATATTAATTCGTGAAGGAAAAACTTTGAACCCCTTTTTAACATAATTGCGCAAACTATGGAGTATGAAAGCACAGTTAAAGTTACCATTGCCACAGAATACTGGAGACTATTCAGTATTCTGTGCAATTGCTGAGGACAGCACAAACTAAATGTTTTTAAATAAATAGAAAGACATTAAATTAATAAAAATAAACATTACATATACACTAAATTTATGTGATATACATGATAAAATGCCACATATTTTATAGAATTTTCATCCGCTAAAATCAGTTGTCAAACTTAAAAGAGATTTTATTGTTTAGTCTATGGTCGAATTTCGGCCACAGGCGATCGTAATTTATTTAAATAATTTAACAAGCATTTATTATTTATCCCAGTCTCGCGCATGGGATCAAATAAAATTGTATCATAATATGATATCATCGTAATTTTGTTTCTTAAATTAAAACTTAATATGTACGTTTTTTTATAGACTTTTTCGAATTACTGCATTTAATGTAATTTTTATTGACATTCAATAACAGAAAACTTATTAAATTTGTTTTTCGTTTTTTTTAGTTTGCATTTGTTCCATGCCCAATTCCCACTTCATTCTATAGTATGATGAATCGTCGCAAAGTTTGAAACGATACAATTAAACTGTATGGTATAGAATATCGTATCAAATATTGATACGATAATTTTGAGAGGTTGCTTTCATTTATAGCAGTTGTGTAATATTTAAAAAAAATATAGATTGGCGTAATATCTATGTACATGATGCGCGAACTTTACTACATTGGGTTGGTTTTCCTTTGTTTTACTTCGTAAGTTAGTTTGACGAATTTAGGAATTTAGTAACATGTAAAGCGTACATTTTAAAACCCATTATAAAAATGTGCGCGTTTTAAGAAATATGCACATTTTAAGAAATATGCGCGTTCTTAGAAGTCTGAAATTTTAGAATAGGTAATTGCTGTAGTTAGATAAGTATATGAAAAAAAAATGCCAAAGCTATAATTTACATAGAATTATATGGTCGAAATTTAATCACTGTAATGAATCACCATTCATTACTTATTTTAATTAGCAATATAATTGTATACATCTAGCATGCGAAGTTTTATAAATTCTTGAACATGACTATTGTGTTTAGTTTATATATATAAATAATATTATGAGTAATTGAATAATGAAAATGGAAGCACCATAAAATATGCACCGTACACAAGCTGTTGCGAATAATTTGGAAAAATATGATTCTATTGCATATAAGTATTTCATTAGAATAAGATGTTTTTAGGTTATCTGGAACAAGGACTCATGGTGAAAGATTCTGCAATGCTACGACGGCATTACTTTAAATCAGGTTTTTGGCATTACGACTTACTGTCACTGTTACCTTCCGACATGGTCTATTTCTGGTGGACACCACAATCTTGTAGTCAAGTGAGTATTTAAATATTTTGTAATTTATTGTTTAGCCTTTAAGCCTTTTTTGTGGAATAGAAAGCAACCTTTGCTCTTGTGAACACCGCCGCCCATGAATAACTGCATCACCGGGGTTCTGCAGGTGCATTGCCGGCCTTTAAGGAATGAGTGAGCTTTTTTCTTGTAAAGCTTTTAATGTAAGCTCCAGCGAGGTTTAGTGGTTAACCTATTCGGCTCAGTTCATGAGGTCCTGGATTCGATCTCCGGGTCGGGTAAAAGAGTTATTGAGATTTTTTCGAAAATCTAGAATCTCAGTAGCAGCTCGGAATCTGGCGGGGTGGTGTGATACTACTCCCGTGCTGTAGATTAGCAGGTAAATCTAACGGTCCCGGTTATCGCTAAAAATGTTTGATTATCGTTTTCACGTCAGTAGAATGCAGCAATGGGCACTACCACTCATCTCGCCAACTGACAGATCGGTGAATCGTGTGAAACGGAAAGTCTATAGGAAGACGTTTGGTTTACTTTGCCTACCCTGCAAGGGAACCGGGCGTAATGATACGTACTGTTAATGTACTGATTTTTCAGGTATGTTCTTTACATTTAAAATACTACGGTATTCTCGAATATTGGATTTTATATTACCAAAGTGTATAAGTAAGATGCAACCATTTAGCATTTAGAAAAATTCTTTGCTATTAAAATATTAAATAATTAAATCAGGAGCGTACTATAAGTTCAACATATTATAGATACTAAAACATGAGGCAAATAATTTAGATTTCCTTTTTAATCAAATTGCACGCACGGAGAAATCTTAGATGTAGCATACTTAACTTTTATATGGAGAATATAATTATAAATTGATAAAGTGCGTATCGGGCCACGCGCATTGTTCGAAGTTGCCCATTACAATAATGCGAACTAAGAAGGGGGCTTGTATAGTTTATATGTAAAGCCTTCTTTTAACTTCATTTTATTTACTACTATCATGATTTTTCTCACTCCCAAAACCAACGTTTAGCCTGCAGAGGGGGAGGGGGGGGGGGACACTTGACTCTAACGAAAGTTTGCACTTAAAAACTTATATTTTCTACAAACGAGTCCCTTATCGAAAACTTGTTTGGGGGCGTTAGTGGGGAGAGGAGGTCGAGTCAAATATCACGCAATATTTTTTTCTGATTGAAACAAAAAAAATATATACTATTTTTGTCCCAGATTGTACTTAAATTCTTAAGATTTAATTTTAAGCGTAATCGTAATACGATTAAGATCATTCACTAATTCGCACATTCGCAAAATAAAAGCACGAACCATTTTTTTTCTTTTTACAATAACAATCCAACGCGTTTATATATTTAAAAAACCCGCATTTTGAATAATCTCACGTGAGATTGGGGGATGGGGGAGGGGGTTGAATAAAATCTTATGACATCTCAACAGGTGGGGAGGAAGGGTCAGAAAATTAAAAAAATAAACACCTCACGTAATTTATGGACGCCCCCTTTTCACAAACCTACAATATTTTTTAAAAACCTATGCAATGATATCCCACACAATAGGGCACGTGAGAAAAAAATTAACGTCCCCACTATAAAGTGGTAAGCGTATCTCCCCTAAGTGTGTGGCCGCGTTTCCGACCCGGTAGTAGTTTAAAAAAAATGTTGACGCGTCAAAATAACTTGTAAAAAGTTTTATTTAAAAAAGTACTTCGGATTAGACATGCGCAAAACATCACCTAATGAAGTAATGTGATGCAACATTACCTTTTCGGTCAGGTGATATTACTCGATAACATTACGCATTACTCGAAACATTACGCAACGCATTCGAAAGATTTGATAACGTTTGTACTTCAACTGTACTATTTACTTGAGGTGATACGTAATATACGTATTACTTGTTGCACTGCCGTAAATCGTAATACATTTAGTTTACAGTTAGAAAAAGTTTATATCATATTACTTGAAAACCTTGACAAGAAATTCCTAGCACATGGTATATTTGAAAAATGAATATTTTTTTTTTAGATATGAGAAGGTCTTTGAAATGAGAAGGTTTGACCCTACCTAATGATTATTTTTTTTGACGATTTATAAATAATATGACGCTGATTACCGCAAAATGATTATGTCAATAAAGTTGATTTTCCTTCATACTTAGGCCAATATATTAAGTTACACCGAATAAAGACGGATTATGTAGTTTCACATAACTAGTTCAAAAGGGGGCCCCAGGCTTAGGATTGGCAGACATTTATCTTATATTATTTTTAAGTTTTGTTTTTATATTTATCAATCACTAAGTCACTAACATACAGTACTGTACATCTATCTATATTAATATTATAAATGCGAAAATTTGAATGTTTGGATGGATGTTTGTTCACGTTTGTTCACGAATCACGCAAAAACTACTGAACGGATTTGAATGAAATTCGGCACACGGGTAGATGATGATCTGGAATAGCACATAGGCTACTTTTTGGAACGAAGTTCCTTATCGCGCGTTGTGAAAGGGGGCTAGACGGAAAAAATTCTTACGAAAAGTTGTCAAGACACTTTTTGCTATAGTAAGGTATTGTAAGCACAGAAATATCCAGCCACTTCTCTTTAGCTCGTGCATTGAAAGTGAAAGAGTCTGTCTACTATTTGAGTTTACTTTTTTTCTAGTGCCAAATGTTCGACATTTATACAGAATTTCGGCCGAATGTCGAATTTCGACCAAAAGTTGAATTTTGACGGACAGTCGAATTTCGTACGAGTGTCGAAATTCGACCGAGTGTCGAATTTCGATCGGTTGCCGAGTTTCGACCACCGGTTGAGTTTCGACCACCGGTCGAATTTCGACCAGGTGCCGAAATTCGACCGTGGGTCGAAATTCGACAGGGTGCCGAAATTCGACCGTGGGTCGAAATTCGACCGGGTGCCGATATTCGACCGGGTTCCGAAATTCGACCGGGTGCCGAAATTTGACCGTGGGTCGAAATTCTACGAAGTTGTCACGACACTGCTATTTACAGGTTTTTTGTAAATAATATTAAAAGGAACTTCGTTCCATCCGGGTGTCCCTTGACACCTTTCAAGTTTTTATTCCGGAAGATTGGGTGATCTCGCGGGATTCGCCAAAAACTTTTATAATGCAGCGGGCTGCACGCTAAACCTATTCTTATTATACTACCTGTATATAATATTCCTATTTAACTATATTTACACTGAATTTTTTTACAATTTGGATAAACTGCACTGATAAATTATAAAGTTATTAGCATGTAATTAAAAGAATTTTAAAGAATATCTAGCCAACAACATGCTTTGCGCCGACTGATTCTGTTCAGTGTTCCAAAAAATGTAAATAATTTAAGTGATCATAGGTTAAAACCCGGCTAAATAATAATAAACTTTCTCATAAAAACTTACGGCTGAAAATCCGTCACGAACGTTTTTTGTTTTCGCCTTATCTCGTGTCTCTATCTAACTTGTGGAACAACGTCCATCTATCTCACTCTACCGCGCGACGCGCGAAGTCGATTCGAGTAGTCATAATGCGAAATTACGTTCCAGAAACAAACATTACTTAGATCAAACATTACTTCATCACTCCTCACACTCGCACTCTACTAAAGATAGTAAATGCGCGGGTGATGGTGTGATGTTAGTTTTCGTCGCGTAATGTGTAATATGGCATCACATCTTGAAGTGATATCACCCGAGTAATATTACGCGCATCACCTACACATGTCTGCTTCGGATTTCTGATTTCTATAACTGTAGGGGAGATACCCTGAAAAAAAATATTTTTTAAAATTTTATGTTACCACTTTGTTGACTTGATTAATACATATACTACAGCTTTCTAATAATAATGATCTCTGAGTAATCGTGCGGACGGACGGACGGACGGACGACGGACATAGCGAAACTATAAGGGTTCCTAGATTACTTCGGAGCTCTAAAAAATACAGAAAGCTCGAATTTACTTATAACTTAAAGTCAAGTTTTGACCAAGAGTAATTTAAATTCCACAGGTGAAATATTTGCAATGCGTGTTAAAAATTATAGCTTATTGACATGTTCGTCCATTAATAATAATAATAATATAGCCCTTTATTTTTATTCTTTTATCTTTATTCTGAAGGAAAAAACAAGGAAGTAAAAACATTCATTGTTTAGGTAATATTATTTGGTTATAGAATATCCCGTAGTTCAGCGTGCCTTTTGGCGTAGGCCTCCTGCAACATTTTCCATTGGATTTTGTCCCTGGCAATCAATCCTTCTCTAGTAATGTCCAACTGTCAGTTTTAAGTCGTCTCGCCGCCTCGTCTGTTGGCGTCCTTGACAACATTTGCCATCTCTGGGATACAAGTCTGAGACCGTCTTGCTCCATTTCTCTTGTGGGTCTCGCATCATGTGTCTTGTACATCTCCACTTTTGTTGGCCTATATGAGCAGTTATATCTTTCACTCCAGTTTTTACTCTTATTAGAGCACTATTGATTTTATCTGACATTCTTATTGTGTTATATTGGGCCATTAATTTATATTATAACTAGACGACCCGGCAAACGTTGTTTTGCTATATAAATTATTAAATTAAAAAATAGGGGTTAATGTGGAGGGTTTAAAATTAAGGGTTGTATATATTTTCAATGCAGTATCATAAAAAAATAAAAACAAAAAATTTTATCCAAAAAAATAAAATAAAAAATTTAGGGGTGGACTACCCTTAGCATTTAGGGGTATGAAAAATAAATGTTGGCCGATTCTCAAACCAACGCAATATGCTTACAAAATTTCATGAGAATCGTTCAAGCCGTTTCGGAGGAGTACGGGAACGAACATTGTGACACGCGAATTTTATATATAAGGGTGTAGACAGACGGACTGAATTTCAACTGCAATCCGACTGCTAAATGGCAGTTCAGATGCAGTTGACACGACTGCAATAGAATTTGGGTTGCAGTTCTATTGCAGTCGTGTCAACTGTATCTGAACTGCCATTTAGCAGTCGGATTGCAGTTGAAATACAGTACGTCTGTCACACCCTAAGACAAAAACTAAACGTGTCGCTTAACGCTGTACCTAGCCTTATCATTAATTTACACGTAATGTACCTATCACTCACAGAATTCTATCCAACCAACTTACCTTTTTATTCCGGCATAATACTAGTGTTTGTTACAGTAGTAGTCTTTCAATTAAAAAGGTTTAATTCCTGTCGAACTCTCTATGGTCTAGTGGCCCAGTGTCGGTGTTGGCCACATTAGGTCCCGGCGTCGACACCCGGATCGGGTAATTTCAGTTTTTTTCTGATAAAAATAACGTTGGCTGGGATTGGATAATGCCCGGTTGGCGATAGCTTAGCCACCTATCACATTGTGAGGCCAAATATCTTCGGCCCGGCTAATCGTGGGTGCACTTGTTGTTTACCTCAGCCTACCTCTTCGGAGGTACGAGCGTAAAGATACTTTCTGAACTCTCTTAAGGGGGTTCTAAACAGTTACCCAGAAGGATACTAGTACATTATAAACATATTCATTGCCATTAGGTTACATTTATTTCTTATTAGAGCAGGAAAGTCAATTTTTTTATCCAACCATCACCTATAGACACCAAAGATATTAGATATTAGGTTGGTGGTACGTTGATATATTGTGGCGAGGTCTAATGCCACATGCAAAAGTTTACGACTTACTCTCCAAACCGGAACACAACAGTGACAAGCACTGACGCTATTGCGGCAGGAATAGGTAGGGCGGCAGTACCAGACCCGGGCGAGACAATGCGCAACTTGACCACCTAGTAGCCACGATGATAGTGACTCGTATAACCTGTCGCCTTTTACGACCTGCCTGGTAGAACGACAGTTGGCCTATTCTTTAAAGAAGCCCGAACCAACCGGAGGAAAAATTTGCTTGCTTTCTATTACTTTTTAAAGAATAATATGAATGGATTTAATTTTTTTATCATGAATAGTCGTAGCTAATTTTTACTCAAATACTAGAACTAAGATGAATAGAACGATGTAAACATTCCACCACAAACACATTCTTTTACGTTGTTATTTCTGAAAGTGTCAATATTGGTTGTGTTCCAGAATCGTTTGCCGTGCCCTGTTATTGTGCGACTCAATCGACTATTTCGCCTGCCTCGAATGTGGGAGTGGTTTGAACGCACTGAGACAGCCACTAGTTATCCGAATGCTTTCAGGATATGCAAGGTCGGTATTTTATCTTACTTAGTTTTTTATGAAATAATAATAATATGAAATAAAATTTATTGCTCAGAATACGGTTACAGCAAAAAATATGCAGTATATATTAAAATTAAAAAGTACCACGTATTCTACCAAACGGCATGCAATATTAAAATTTACAAATTATATTAATTTTTTTTTTAAATTACTTGTTTCTTGTTTCCATACATATTTACTTAAAATAACATTCAACATTCTTACTCTTAATATTCTGATTTAAATAATTTATATAAGTATATGTTTAAGTCATTAGATTTTATTAACTTTTATAATAATCAAATATTCTATTATAATATCGAATGTCAAAAAAGAAAAAAAAAGAATTAAAAAATTGTAATATTATACATATATGGCACATTTGAAAAAATTATATTAATCTTAAATACTACATTATTATTTATATTGTTATGGTAACATGTCAATTTGAGGATTTAAAATAAAAATAAATATTATAAAACACATTCCTATAGGCTATTATGAGATTTAAAATTAGGATTATTAGTATTACCACTAAGTCCAAATATGAGGTTAACAAAAAAAATCATTTACAGTATAAAACCCTTTCTTAATCAAAAATGAATGTAACATGTTTCTAAATTTATTTATTTCTAATAATCTTATGTCTTTTGGTAATTTGTTATATATTTTTAAACACATTGCATAACAGTTTTTATCTAACATTGAACTGCTTATTACTGGCATTACGATCCTATCTTTATCTCTTATATTAAAGTTTGCAGACTCCCCTAGTCTAGGAAATATATCAGGATGTTTTTTAATTATTAAAAATGAACTATTTTCGAATAACAAGGAGTTCGGCTGGCGCTTATTTTCATGATTATTTTAGGTATAGGTATATAAACTAATTTTATCCAGATTTTAAGAGAAACACTGCGAGTAAAAAATTATTTTAATTATTGAAGATCAATACGGAGTACGTGATTTACAAAAGTTGCTTATTTTAGTTATACTATGCTGATATAGATGGTATGCCTAATATGACCTGTTTGTCTAAATTATTGAAAAAAAAAACTGGAAAATATGCGTATTATTAATATTGTTAGTCAAATTTCGAAACAGATACTACTAAATGCATTAATTATTTTCAATATAACTGAAAATAAGTTCTATATTATGTGCGCATTGCTTTAGAAAACTTCTATATATTCTTGATATAAATACATTCAGACTATATCAATTCTATATCAATTCTATATCTTAAATAAGAATGAAGCATGTTGTACGTGTCTATTAGTAATACTATCGTAAGGTAAGGTTTGTTTGTTTGTTTGTAATGGATAACCCACAAACCACTAGACTGATTTATACATCCTTTCCCCAATATAAAGCTACATTATAATGGGTAATACAGACATTTTTTTTACCTTACTGCCTAAAACATGTACTACTATGGTGGGTCATGCAAACAAAGTCGCGGAGAACAGCTCGTATTTAACAGGAATGGCAAACTTTTCTCCGAAAGTTACTAAGTCTGGACTTACAATTTAAGTCATTTTATTGTGAATAGATATTTGTCTTTTACGTACGTGACGTATTTTGTACCACATAGTACATTATACAAACTGTCTAGCAGTCTGTATTACATTTGTTCCTACAGTAGTTTGTTTATACTATTTTCCAAATAAGCTGGTAGATCGATCCTAAATAAGAAAATAAAAATACATATATAATAAGATAAAATTAAAAATTTAAACAACACATCCTCAGACCTTTATTCTGCTACATGTGCACAATTTTACGTCGATCAAAACGTGAAAGGACTCGATGATCTTTGAAATTGGATCTTCCAGCATCGGGTTTATGTTACCACGGTTCCTTACTCAAGCTCTTTGCTTGAGTTGTTTTATTGCAAAGCTCCTATGGCCTTCAGCTCCACTATGCAATCATGGAAATCGTTTTGATGCTGCGTGTATGTAAAAATGTGACAAATGAGACCATACTCAATGGCCTAATTTTGTTTAGTGCAAAAGTTCCATGGCCACTTTCTAGATTCATTATCAAACCTTGCGAATTTTCTAGTAATAAAGGCCAACTATATCAGCCCAATCTCCGATGGCCACCTACCAGTTCCATCATTATCAAATCTTAGAAAACATCCGGCACCTAAGTGCTTAGCAAAATAAACCGAATTAGCCCATATTCGATGGAATTATCTAATTAACTCAGAAGTTCTCATGGACTTCCAGCTCTATCATCAGACACTGGAAAACATCTTGCTCCAAAAACCTTAAAAGATCGAATCAAACGAGATTAAAATCGATGGTGCTGCTCAATTTTCATTCATTCATTGTGATTTGTCACGTGAATATTTATTTATTTATTCTTTCATTTCTTTCCCATGACCTTCTTCCCACTATATCGTAAGAATTTGGAAATCATCTTACACCAGTTATTTGTCACAACAGAACAAATAAGTCCAAACACGATGGGTTTTATCTCGTTTAGTTTAAAAGATCCTGTAGCATCTTCCTGTTATATCAATAGATTCTTAAAATCATCAAGCACTAAACAGCATGCCAAAACAAACCCAATTAGCCCATACTCGTTGTTGGAATTATCTGGTTTAGCGAGATCTAATGAAATGTTATTCCCATTTTATTTTCAGAAACTGGAAGTCAATCTGTTTCAAAGTCCTTATTAGAACGAACTGTTACGCGGCCGACCCTGTCTGTCTTTTTAAAAAAAACTACCGGTGACACTTACTACTTTTATTGTACAATTACACGGTTTTAATTGGACTTCCCAAATATTAATTGTGCAAAGTACCGATCGCGGCGGCTTCCAGAATCTAACTGACTAACTGATGGTATAAAATAATTAATTAAAATTATCAATGTAGGAAAAATGCTGAATGCATGGAAAAATACAGTCTACATAGAGGGATTGCTGATTAAGACTTAACTACCTTGTAATAAGGGTTGTAACAGCTCCCCCTTTTGGACGAAGCTTTATCTCTTTAAGATGAAGCGAAGTGAATAAGAATTAATCGATTATGTTAATATTTAGGAAGTTTTTACATTTGATTTTAGATATAGGAATAAATAGCTTCTTATTATTTGGTAGCTAATTATTATATGATATAGTAATTGTCTATATATTTATAAATTAATATTTGTAGACAATATAGACATAAAACATTTACGAAATAAATTGAAAAATAGAAATTGACATTTGTAAACAATATAGACGTAAAATATATTTACGAATTAAATTGAAAAATAGAAATTAGCATTTGTAAACAGTAAATGGATATAAACCATCTTCGAATTAGATTGAAAAATAGAAATTAACATTTGTAAACAATATAAACATAAAACATTTTCGAATTAAATTCAAAAATAGAAATTAACATTTATAACCTTAAAAAAGCATTCATAGCGATATAAACATTTAGGAAATATGAAATTAAAATTATTAACTTAAGTCGTTACAATTAAACATTTATAAATACAATATTAGAAATTGAGATTTCGACTTGATGCAAATTTGACGTTAGATTTATTATAATCTTGTTGCCGAATTGGCAATGATTGTATAGACATTTTTTCGTCATCTGACGATGAGATGTTTGTCATCTCTAAAGAGTTTGAAATTTTAGACTTATTTCTGACAGACTTTTTATTATGACATTGATTGAATATTTGAACACAACATCCAGAACTAGTCGATTTCTTATTCGTAATACATCTGTAAACCTTATACAAAAAATATAAAAATAGACACACAATTAAAATATACGTAAATGTTGAATAATATTGGCCATATTTAATAAAATGAGACTCGTTTTCTAAATTGTTTAATTCGTGTTCTAAACTATCTAATTGATGCGTAGCATACTTTAATGAATCAAGATTAATTTTACTTAAGGATATCGGCGATAAATGTGGCAAACTTTTATTAAATATGTCCTTCTTACAACAGTCGTCAGCTGTAATATCAAAACTTATGTCTAAAGGAGATTTAATCATAATAGAATGATAGTTTGTCGGCAATAATTGGAAAGTTTTAGAGTAGCCGATACAATTAGCTGTTAATTTTACAATTCCTGTACCTTCAATAGAATAATCGTTAATCTGATCATCACAACGAATAGTTAACTTATTTGTTTTTGACTGCACAAAAATCCACCTGTTACTTTGTAA
The DNA here is from genome assembly GCA_036924255.1 of Apodemia mormo. Taxonomy (NCBI): domain Eukaryota; kingdom Metazoa; phylum Arthropoda; class Insecta; order Lepidoptera; family Riodinidae; genus Apodemia; species Apodemia mormo. Next base: position 25,302,508 of record JAUPFN010000004.1, on the reverse strand, counting down.
CTTTTGCCAAATGTCGATATCACCATACAATATTTTGGCGTTACATTCAGAGGGCAGCGAGAGTGTGACCTCGGTTATAATTTTCGACTCACAATTTGGGCTGTATATACAAGAGTACACATTTGTTAGTTCACATATAGAATGGTTACTATCTATTATCTTACATTTATCTAAAGTGTCCAGCATAGCATAATGTAATCTATCATCACTTAATCCGATGAATAAATTAGTAGGTTGAATCAAGGCGAAGGTAGTGTGTGAGTCATCGTGAGGTGTCGGTAAGGGTATATTCTTATAAACCGTGAACTTGTCAGGTGTGATTAAAGGAATTTGCAATACAAATATTACCTTATTATTATAATAATAAGAACTAAGTTTAGAAATATCAATTAACGAATGAATTGTGTCGATATTTAATGCGACTGGGAAGTCTAGTCTTTTGCTTATTTGGTTGCTATGCTTAAATAATTCGTTATAAAGACTTAAGGGACTAATTACACTAGGATGTAGTATATTGACATTAGAGAATAAAATAGAGTTTAACGTAGTATCTAGTAAATTAGAAATAGTGAGTAAAGAACCTTCAATGATATTAATTAAATTATTTAACTTAGAGATATACAGTAATAGGTTATCAGTATTAGTAATTTGAGATAGTATATTATTCATATTATTTATTTGGGTATTGAGATTAATCTCGTTTTGATTTAATTTATAAATTGTTGTGTTAAAATTATTTATAGTAGATTTAATAACATGTATATTATCTCTCATTAAGTGAAATATTTCTGCCTCACTCTTTTTACAAGACTCAATTGCGGCATCGTATTTTCTAGCATCATCTGCGTCTAAGGTGCCAAAGAAAAACTTTAAGATTTCGCCTCCGAATTCCAAAGATCGTTTTACCTTGTTCGTTTGGCGATCCGAAATAATGTGAGATAAAGATTGTAATTTATTATAATTAGATAGAATTAGAACCTCGATAGGGCTAGATATGTCTTTACACGAGTTTAAATCTTGCGATTGGATTTTGTTACAAAGATTAAGAGTATCTTGTAATAGGTTCGATATTTTATTAAGATAAGGTTCTAGCGAGACTAAATCAATGTGCGTTACAATTTTCCAGTAATCATTATAAAAATTTATGTATGTTATAGGTTCAAAATAGATACCAGGGCTATGAGATATAGGTATAATTTTCGATTCCGCGTGGCTGTGGCTTGTGCCATAACAGCATAATACCCTGAAAAGAGATATATGAAATAAGTTAAGATTTGGCAGGCTTTATCTCGTTAGTATGATGTTTAACATTCTTGCGACCTATTCGTAAAGTGACGTTATGTTTATTATGTACCTTTAATATCTTATAAGGCCCTTTCCATATGGGCGATAACGCTTTGCGAAGTCTGTGGTGTTGTTTTAAATACACCATGTCGCCTGCTTTATATGTTATTTCACGTGAATTATTATCATAATATTGTTTTGATCTTTCTTTACTGTTGATAAGATTTTGAATAGCTTTTTCGCGGCTAAAACGCATTCTATACTGTAAAGCACGTATGTATTCGTTATAGGTAGTGTTACTAGTACTTTCATACAAAGAACTCGGAATTGAGGGCTTGTAGCCGAATAATAATTCATGTGGCGTGTAATTTGTCGTACAGTGTGGAGTAGTGTTATAAGCTAGTATAGCTGTAAATAAATAACTATGCCAATCGTTTTGGTTGTCGGTAACAAAAGATTTTAGGTACTCCTTTAAAGTAGCATGTGAGCGCTCTAAGGCTCCGTTTGTTTGAGGATGGTAAGGAGTCGTGAATAACGCTTTAATTTTTAGAATTTCTGTTAGCTGTTTAAATAAATCGGACGTGAATGATGTGCCTAAGTCCGTCAAAATAGTTTTAGGGAAACCAAATAGAGACATAAAATGTACAAGATTTCGGGCGATTTCGTCACTAGTTGCCGTGACCATCGGATAAGCACATGTAAATTTGGTAAGATCGTCTTGTAACGTTAAGATGAATTTAAATTGTTGAAAACCCGCGTCGGGCAGGGGACCTACGATGTCAAGAGCTAGTCTCTCGAACGGCCTAGTAGAGGTGGATGTGATCTCCATTGGAGCTTTGTTTGATTTTCTTAGGGGTTTGTTGATTTGGCAAAGTTTGCATTTTTTTACATAGTCTTCAATGTCAGAGCGCATCCCTTTCCAATAATAACTTGCTTTAATACGTTTATACATGCGCTGTGAACCTGGGTGACCAGCGATAGGCGAGTCGTGGTTTTCTTTCAGTATTTTAGGCACTTCTACTGGAGTAGGATAGATTAATTGATTTTTATATATATGTATCTTGATATTCGTATTATGGAAAATATATGAAATCATGTTATAAATTTTAGTATAGGCTAATTTTGAGAACGGATCGGAGAAATCTGATATAGCAAGGTCTGTAATATTTTCGCAATCGATTAGGATATTCCTAAGTTGAATTAATAATTTATAAACGTCTTTAAAACGTGTCTCCTCGTAATGATGCACTTTGGTAAACAAGAAATAGTAATTTTTGTTTTTATTTTGAACATGTTTGATTGTAAAAGGCTCGCGTTCGGCATTAAGTAAATTATTAGCGTCATCAAGCTGAGATAGTATCTCCTCACAATGAGGAATAGAATTGTCAAAATCTAAAGAAATCGGACATGCGATAGTATTTAAATTAGAGAGGTGTAAACCTTGAATAGACTCTTCGATCTTGGTGTTTGAGATAGGAAGCTGATTGGTGAATTGATCTTTAAAATATTTTTCATAAGAGGAGTTATTTAAATTGCTAACATTGATCGCGTTAACCGGGCATCGAGATAACGCATCTGCATTAGAGTTAAGGCGGCCTTGTTTATAAACGATCTCGTAGTCGTACTCTTCGAGTTTTAAGCGCCACCTGATGAGTCTGCTACCCGGATCTTTGACATTAAATAACCATACGAGTGGTCTATGATCCGTTATAATTTTGAACTTATTGCCATATAAATATGGTCTAAAAGTTTTTACCGCAAATAAAATGGCTAATAGCTCTTTTTCCGTTGTCGAGTAATTTCCCTCGGGTTTGTTTAAAGTTCGCGATGCATACGCTATCGGTTTGTCCTTGCCAATGGGACCTTGAGATAAGATTGCGCCTACGGCATAATTACTAGCATCGGTTGTGACGTTGAAGGGTTGTGAGAAATCTGGGTATTGGAGAAGAGGAGCGGTAATTAATTTTTCTTTTAAGAAATCGAACGCGTGTTGCTGTTCCGCGTTCCACTGAAAAATAGCATCCTTTTTTAATAAACAAGTAAGTGGCTTAGTTAGTTTGGCGAAATTTTCTATGAAGCGGCGATAATAGCCTATTAAACCTAGGAACGACTTTATTTCCTTAGGACTTTTAGGAACTGGGAATTGCGATACGGCCTTGACTTTTTCAGGATTTGGAGATACACCTTTGTCGGTAATAATATGGCCAAGGTAAGTAACTTCGTGTCTGAGGAACTCACACTTGTCGGGTTGGAGTTTAAGATTGAATTGACGGAATTTGTCGAATACAAGTTGTAGTTTTTTCATGTGATCTTGTAGATTTTGGCTATATATAATGCAATCGTCTAAATATATATAGCAATGTAGGCCTTGTAAACCTGATAGCACAGTGTTCATGAGCCTTTGGAAGGTAGCTGGGGCGTTTTTCAACCCAAAAGGCATTCTGGTGAACTCATAGTGTCCAGACATGCTCGAATTAGTACTTATGGTAAATCCTGTTTTTGGGGCGTCCTTGGGGCTTGTCATGATCTGATGGAACCCACTTTTTAGGTCTAAAGTACTAAAATATTTACAGTGACCAAGTTGGTCAAGGATGTCGGTGATGAGAGGCAGCGGATATGTTTCAGAAACGGTGACATCATTAAGGCGACGATAATCAATTACGATTCTCCACTTTTGCTTGCCTGAAGCGTCTTTCTTTTTCGGAACTACCCAAACTGGGGCGCTCCATGGCGAAATAGAAGGTCGTATGATATTTTGATCTAACATCTGTTTGATTTGCGTGTCGACTTCCTCTTTGTGACACTCAGGAAACCGATAGGATTTTACGTGGATAGGAGGTGCGTCACCTGTGTTTATAGTGTGCTCTATAGCACTCGTAAAGGTTAACGGTTCGCCATCTATGTGAAAAATATCGGTGTATGACGAACAACATTGTAAAAGAGCTTTTCGCTCTTCGTCGTTTAGATGCGAACAGCGGATAAGGCTTAATACTTTATTTACGCGATTAGATTTGGTAGTCGAAACGGAATCAATATTAAAACATGGCATCGAATCGAAACACTCTCGTTCGAGTGGCGTTAAACTAACATGATAATCCTTGACTTCGATATCATTTTCGGTAGTGTTTAAGACGGAAAGATTTACTTTCTTATTCGGTTTAATTTTTACCAAGCAATTAGCAACATAAACACCTTCGCATAAGGTGTGATTTAATACAAGAGCTTCATCGTTATGATATAACTCAGTCGAGTAATTTGATACAGTGCATTCGATAACGCCTTCGGCACGGGCCGGAATGATATAAGTTGGTTGTGTATAAACAATAGGAATAGAATGATTTTTTATTGTCATGGATTTAGAAGAATAATTTATATTTGATTTAAAATAATTGCAAAAATCGCTACCGATGATACCATCATAATTATTTAAATTAATATTATTTTTTGTGACGTGAAATTTATATTTAAATATTTCGTTAGATACGTTAAATTCCATTTGAAAGGTACCTAATGTTTCAACAGGATTTTCAGAGCTGTTGATACCTTTTAGCTTGACAATCTCGTTTGAAAGATTTGGAATTTGTAATAGACAAGACCCTTTTATAATACTGATAGTCGATCCCGTATCGATAAGGAAACATAGTTTTCGCGACGCGTGTTTAGAATATAAGTAAGTATGGGGTAAAGACACCTTTTTGCTATAATCGTTAACTTCGTATATTAGTTTGGAATTGCGACTGGTATTTAAGTTAGATATGTATAATTCATCCTCAATATTAGATTTATTATTCTGAAAACCTTTTTGGCAATTTATTTTGCCATTAGAAATAGGAAAATTAGGTTCGTTTAATTGAGACGTAGAATTAGAATAATTTAAGTTAGATTTAGATAAAATATCCTTAGATTTAGTGTTATGACACTTTTGGCAATCGTTTTTGCCTTTTAAAATAGTAAGACTCGGCTCTTTTGGCTGAGGTATAAATTTAAATTTTTGGCAATTAGTTCTGTCATTAAAAATAGTAAGACTCGGCTCTTTTGGCTGAGATATGGATGTAGCAGAGTTAGTATGACTCAACACTTGTGGTTGAGATATCGATTTAGTAGAGTTTGTATGACTCAACACTTTTGGTTGAGATATAGATTTGATAGAGTTTGTATGACTCAACACCGCCTTTGGTTGAGATATAGATTTAGTAGATTTAGTAAGACTCAACACCGCCTTTGGTTGAGATATAGATTTAGTAGAGTTTGTATGACTCAACACTTTTGGTTGAGATATAAATTTGGTAGAGTTAGCAAGACTCAACGCTTTTGGTTGAGATTTGGATTTAGTAGAGTTAGTATGAAAGTTGGAATGTGGCGTGTCCTTGTGATATTGATTGGATTTTGGCAGACACGGGACCAAAATCCTTTTTAGTTTAAATCATCATGAACTTCATTCCCATAGTCATTTGATTCGTTGTCACACACATGTACACCGGCATTATTAGAATTAGCAGTAGACGTAGCAGGTTGCGCGTTGCCAGCGTTTTCACGGCGTTTCATATTAAATTGACGCTTGCGACATTCTATAATCGTGTGACCAATGTGTTTACAATAGTTACACGTTTTCTCGTAAAAATGGTTAGAGTTAGTATTTAAATTATTTTGCGGATTTATGTGAAATAGTTTTCGAGAATATTTTGGCTCCTTATTTTTATAGCATTCAGAGGAGCTATGCCCTACTTTATTACAGATAGAACACTGTTTTTGTGACCTAGAATTGATTTTGTATAAATTATATAATTTTTCCTCGTCAGTTGCGTATTGTATCGCATCACTGAGAGTAAGGGGATTTTTACACCGGACTATGTTAGAAATTGAGGGGTTCAATCCTAATAAAAATGAATGTAATGCAAGGTCTTCCATGGCTGCTATTCGGCCAGGAAGTTCCTTCTCGTCGTTGCAACTATAGTGTATATCTGACTGTATACGTGTGAGAATTTGTTCGACTCTGAGAGAATATTTTATAACGTCTTCATTTGGTAACTGTTTAGAGTGCTGTAAATCGGACAATAAATGTGTAGCGTGTTTTTTCTCCCCGAAAGTAGATCTGAGAAACGTTTTTAAATCTGCCCAATTTGAGAAAGTTTTTAAACTACATGCTACCTGTGCCTTGCCTTCTAATTGTGATATGATAAATTTACACAAAATAGTTTGTTGATCTGAACTAGCTAAGGACATTGCATTCTCGCAATTTGTGAGAAATGCAGGAAGTGATTCCCTGTCCCCACTATAGGTTTTGATAAATTTGGTTAAGAATGATAGTGTTATTTTTTCAGCCATTTCGTTTTTCTTAGATGATTCCGCCTTTAAAGACATTATTATGGTATGCTGAACTTAATACACGACAAGAATATATATCAAAAACAAGTAAAATGTGTTATAGTAAACAGCGGCAATATTAAAATAAAAATAGTGTAAATATAAAATTAACTTAGATTTAGAGTTTGTAAGATTCAGAGTTAGTATGATTTAGAAAATTGCACTTTTTGATCACTTTTTAGAAGTAAAACTTTACGTTTTGATATTTTATAAATAGCACAAAACACTTACAATAGAACGCCAATACACACTTGCATGTCGAGACGTGGGAACCGGTGTCGCGTTGCGGCGATATTTCTTGAAACTAGAGCGGATGGTATTTTCCGTTTGATTTTTGTGGTGAGTTAGACCTGGTGATCCGACCGTCTGGAGCGGGCTCAGATGATGACCTGAGATTGACCGTCGTCCTGGTATGAAGTAGCTGGAGCGGGCTCAGATAGTATACTGAGACTGACCGTCGTCCTGGTATGTGGTAGCTGGAGCGGGCTCACGCTACGGAGCGGAGGCTTACCGTCGTCCAAGTGTCTGATGCAGGCTTAACCTTGGGTCAAGTCTTACTGTCGATCAGAAGACAGCAGGTGGCTTAGGTTCAGGATACCAGCGTCTGCTCTATGACTCCACGTCGTCAGACTTCTCTGGTATCCCACTTCTGACACCAATTTGTTACGCGGCCGACCCTGTCTGTCTTTTTAAAAAAAACTACCGGTGACACTTACTACTTTTATTGTACAATTACACGGTTTTAATTGGACTTCCCAAATATTAATTGTGCAAAGTACCGATCGCGGCGGCTTCCAGAATCTAACTGACTAACTGATGGTATAAAATAATTAATTAAAATTATCAATGTAGGAAAAATGCTGAATGCATGGAAAAATACAGTCTACATAGAGGGATTGCTGATTAAGACTTAACTACCTTGTAATAAGGGTTGTAACAGAACGAAAGTCTAAAATCTACGGCATTGCTAAATTTAAATTATCTAGCACCAAGGTATTTCTCAAAACAAGACAAATGAGCCTAAACTCGATGGATTTATCTTGTTTAGTTTAAAGGAACCCATAGCCACCTTTACCATAGCCAACTTGCATCACTAAATTCAAAAATATATGTAGCACCAAAAAATATGCCAAAACAACCGAAGCAACCGACACTCAATGGGTTTTTCTGGGTTAGCTTAGGATTTCTCATGGACTTCTTCCCACCCTATCATCTGACACCCCAAGGTCATCCTGCTCCAAAGACTTTAAAAGAAGCAAGTAGAAGAGTTGTTATCCTCCTTCCTGCTTAATTATAAAACACTTCCAGGGTCCATCGTGTAGCATTAGGGTATTTGTCAAAGCATAAATGAATCTAAGCTCGATGGTTTTATCTTTTTTAGTTTAAAAATTATCATAGCCATCTTCTAGTGAATCTGGATTTGCTTACAAATTCTTATAGACTTTTTTCAGTTCTATCATCAGGCACTGATAAACATCGTGCCTTAAAATCATTGTAAAAATTTACTCCATTTTATTTCAAAGTTCCCACGACCTCCATCATCAACTCTATTATAAGACCCCGGATATCGTCTATTACCAGGATGTTTATTAAATGAGAACAAAGGATCCCAAACTTGATAGGTTTATCTTGTTTTGTTTAGAAGTTCCCATGACTACCTTCCAATTCCATCATCAGATGCTAAAAATTATCCAGCAACAAATTGTCTCGGGTACATCTTCCAGCTCTATCATCAGGCACTGAAAGATATTCCACTCCAAAGTCCTTATAATAACGAACAAATGACCCCAAAGTTGATGTTGTTGCTCTATTTTATTCCAAAGTTCCTATAACGTACTTCCAGCTCTATTATTAGACTCTAGAAATCATCTAGCATTAAAATGTTTGTCCAAACAGAACAAAGCAGTCCAATTTGGATTAGTTTCTTATTTAATTTAGGAGTTCTCATGGTTACCTTCCAGTTCTTCTGAAATTCTTCCAGTCTTAAAATCCTCCAGCACTAAGGTGTTTGCCAATACAAGACAGCGCTAATTCCAAAACATTACCTCGTTTAGTTTAGGAGTTCAATGTAGTTCCATTTTTAATCTGGATTCTTGAAGATCCAAACGTCACTTTTTCGGCTTAATCTTCAAAGCCTTATCATCATGTGAAAGAACTTACAGTAACAAATGAAATTACTCCAAACTCTACTATATTAGCAATTTCTATCTGTGAGTTACAATGGCAATCACACTGCACCATCTTTAGATCTTCGAAATTATGTAATGGAAAGTACACGCCATCGAAAATCCATCGATTCCGAATTTGACTATTTTATTTATCTCTTTCTACATTCTACGCGTCAATTTCTGTAGCACTTTTTCATCCATCTTCAGATATTCGTCATCATGAGCACTTATCAAACTTAGTACTTATAGCAACAAGACCAGTGAGTTCAAACAAGGTTATTTTGTTAAGACTCGGCGAGATCCAGTTCCTACGTCCAGGCTACATCATGAACTTAGTTGGATGGTACCATAGTATTGCATTGTCACTGAGCATTCACAAATCTGCCAAGTTTTGTACAAACGGATATCAGAAAGCCGTTAAAAAGTGGCTTGCAATATTTAAAAAATCTGTTATTTACATACGAAAATTGCCAGTAAAATAGATGCTGATGATCTTCGATTAAGGATATTTAAATATCAAGTCAAGATTACCATGTAATTGCAATATCAACAAAGTAACAGAATACAAAATTTAGCAATAATTTACAGCCTTTTAGCAATAATTTGTGGCCTTTACAAGTTCTCTAATCCCTTTCATTAATCTAAAAAGAGCTGTTGATCTTGAAATGGCCGAACAGATTCTATTTAATCACAGCTAAGAAGTATCTCGCAAAACAGGGCATTCAATTAAAGAAAACCGCAACCAAATTTGACCATCCGTCAGGGTGCTACTGTAACACTCGTCGGGCCATATAACAGCCGGCCGTGTTACTCCACCAATTGTAACACCTTTTGCCCGGGGGATTTGCTTTAACTTGCTTGGCTGCTCGAGGCACACGAAGATCGATGGGATTTTGTATTATTTCCAATAATACACGATTTTTATAACTTCATTTATTTTTCGGGCATATGTCTTTACCCGTCAAGATTATTTCGAATACTCTTATTCTATACACGTTCCATATAAAAACTAGACAGTTCTACGTTTAAAAGTAGATAAAGCTGCCAGTGTATATGTAACACCATAAAGGTATTACACAGATATACAGATCCGGACAGACACACAGATACACAGATATACAGATATACAGATACACAGATACACAGATAAATAAAATAAATATAAATATTTACGGGACAAATTACACTTACTGATCAAATCCCAAAGTAAACAAATTATTTGCTCGTGTTATGGGCGCTAGTCAACGATACTAATACATAGAAATACATATATAAATACTAGAATCTATTTAATAAACACCCAAACCCGGAAATACGAAAATATTTTAAGCTCATCACACAAATGCTTGTCCCCGTCGGGGATCAAACCCGAGCCCCGTCGATTGCGTAATCAGGGTCGCTAACCACTCGACCAACGGGGCGGTTAAACAGATACACAGATACACAGATACACAGATATACAAATACACAGATATACACCTGAAACTTATAACACCCTCGTTTTGCGTCGGGGGTTAAAAACACATTACATGCGATCTGTTTTGTGTAATCACGTTCATGAATTATATATTTTTGTTTTTCAGGTTGTCCTAGCAATCTTGGTACTTATACATTGGAACGCATGTTTTTACTTTGCACTCAGCTACGCTATTGGCTTCGGATCAGATAACTGGGTTTACAATATTACAGGAGCTCGAAATGAAACTCTTTCACATCAATATATTTACAGTTTTTATTGGTCCACGCTCACATTAACAACGATAGGAGAAACCCCACAACCCGAAATCGACGTGGAATATATTTTTGTGGTCGCGGACTTTCTTGCCGGTGTACTAATTTTCGCTACCATTGTTGGTAATATTGGCTCTATGATATCGAATATGAATGTAGCCAGAGTTGAATTCCAAAATAAAATGGATGGCGTCAAACAATATATGGCCTTTAGAAAAGTCAGTGGGGAATTAGAAGCGAGAGTCATCAGGTGGTTCGCTTATACTTGGGCTGAAAGTGGAGCATTGGATGAAGAAAATGTTTTGTCGTCGTTACCAGATAAATTAAAAACAGAAATCGCGATAAGAGTTCATCTCGATGCATTGCGCAAAGTGAGGATATTTCAAGATTGTGAACCTGGATTATTGGAGGCGCTTGTGCTAAAGCTAAGATTACAAGTATTTAGTCCTGGCGATTATATTTGTAGAAAGGGTGATGTAGGAAAAGAAATGTATATTGTCAAACGTGGAAGATTGCAGGTGGTAGCAGACGATGGAGACACGGTTTTAGCAACTTTAAGTGCTGGATCCGTGTTTGGGGAAGTAAGTGTATTAGAAATAGCTGGAAATCGAACTGGCAACAGACGAACAGCAAATGTCAGATCACTAGGATATTCTGATCTCTTTTGTTTAGCTAAAAGAGATTTGTGGGAGGCACTTGCAGATTATCCCGATGCAAGAGCTACACTTACAGAACGTGGCTGTCAACTACTTCGAAAGGTTAGTTGAAAATTATTACTAATACATTTAAATGTCTGTAGTTTAAATAATATAATTACGAACTAATTACAGGATGGATTATTAGATGAAACAGTATTTGAAAATGCACAAAAAACACATCAAAATCTCGAAGAAACTGTACGTAAACTGGAATCTTCAATTGATATAATAGATAATCGTATTCAAGTACTATTAACAGACCTTGGGGAAAAGCAGGCTAAAATTAGACAGCGAATTAGTCGTATCGAAGCAAGGTAAACTGAGTTATTTACCTTATTTGCAAGCTTTGCGAATTTTTAAATAGTTTGTAAATAAATAAATGTAATTAAATATTTTATATACAGCAATGCGAAAAAATAAACTGCAATAATATTTCCTTAATTGTAATTATATTTATCTATGTTTTTGAATACTAGTACCGAAAACTAACTCTTAAGTTTAATTAGTTAATAACAAATGTAGTATAATAAAGCTTCGTCTGTTATTCAACAAACCGATAAATTTACCATGCTTTCTTATCTAGCTACTCGAACATATAGTGGATTAAAATAAAATTTTAATTCACTTTATATTCGAGTAGCGATAGATTTTTTTTTCTGATACATATTAAACACCTTTAAATTTCCAGCTTTTACCTATCTCCTTCTCCGCTAGTAATATAAGAGTAACTTGTAATCTGACTTTTCATGGAACCCTCATGTCATGTCAATAACTTAAGCTGAAAAGTGGATCATGTATTTTACTCCCTTAAATGGCTTAAAAAAAATTATCTGGTAAAACAAATACCTATATTTTGATACCCTTTTTCTCTCAATTACAGTTTATGACAATTCTTATTACCTTGACGTGACAGAAGAGACAGAAAACAAGCTAGAAATTGCCAAACTCTGTATTCTTTTCAATTTTCAAGCGGAGTTTTGATGGCTTCCTACTAGATAGCGGAGTAAATGCATGCATATCCTTGCACAATACACACGATTCTTTTCAATTGTTTAGCTTCTAGATATCCTCGTGTCTCTTTTAGTCTTCTACACTCTTCTGGTTGCCCGTGCCGCTCGAATGTCAGTATCTTGTTGCGCTTTCCTTCTAGTAACTCTGCTGGCTATTGATACTTCTTTAAGGAACATGCAATAAATTTGTAGAACTCTCTTGTAAAAGCTTCGCCTCTGCCAGACTTTTAATTCCTTTAAAAAATGTGTCAAAGAACACTTCCAAGTGTAATGCTGTTTTGTAATATCTTGTTCATAATTACATATTATACACATAAGTGTATACTTGTGTATTACATACATTCAGCTTAGTTAGATAACCATGAAGTTTATTTTTTGTACGCTAATGTTTACTCATTTGATTTTTTAACTTCTTTAACGGGTTGCCTGGAAGAAATCTCTTTAAATTTAGATACGCTCGCCGATTATAATTCTGTTACGTTTTTTATCGCCATTTGTGCTATTTTCTGTGTACAGTAAGGTATTAAATAAATAAATAACACACATTCTATTCATATTATTATTAAGTCTTAAGGATCCTTAAATATATTTAAACATTTTAGTATGGTAAATAAAAAAAAATGTATTATGTTTTTATTGGACCCTATCATATAAAACAATCTGTAACATTTGCCAACTTATAGTCTTGCTTGTTATCTGAAACCTATAACTTTACCATTTTTTCCGGTGAGCATTTTCTAGACTATAAAATCCTACTGAGATTTTTCTAGATTAAAAGTAACGTTTTTGTTCTACCCAGAAATCTAATCCGAAACAGTATAATATACAGCCAAACTGGCAACTACTGGACCAAAGATATAATTATCAACTTTTACAGATTGACCAAATATAAACAAGAATCAGAATCTGAAGCTTACACATCTCCGGAAGAAACTGAATTGAAAAATGAAGCTCTTAAAAGTCATGATGGGGTGATACATACAGATAAACCACCCGATATAACACCAAACATGTCCAGTCTCAAAATAAAAAATCCATTTCGTGGAAGAGGTAATTCTCTTTGTGTAGAAAAGATACCTGCAGTGCATCAATTATTACCCGGACCACGAAGTAAATCATTACGTTTAAAACATATTTAAGAAGAGAACTATTTAAGTAATTTAGACAATAAGTCCAAATTTTTTACAAAGATCAAATAACTTGAAACTAACCTGTAAGTTTAAAACTGATAAATGGCCAGAGATACGAGTAGGAAATATGGATTATTTTTGATACCAAATAAGGACTTTACATAAATTATTCATATAATTATACATGATCATAATATCTAAAGTCACTAGCTACTTAAACCTGATTTGATTTTAAATCGAATTCCATTAAATATGTTTGTACTTTATTTGTATTATTGAATTAGTCACATGTTTTATCTTATATTAATCTTCGTATTCGTACCTTGAATTATATTAATGTTCTGTTAGTTGTTAAATATCGGTACTCTGAAAACTCTCGATGTTGTATTGAATGTTATTGTTACAAACATTGACTAACTAATATATGGACATCGAGTCTCATACTAAAATCGCGAAAAAAGTGTACCAATTACACATCTCAGAAATAGAAATGTTAACAAAGTAATTTAAACACTAAGTTCATTACTTCACGATTTAATTTCGATTGCTTCGAACAGAAATGAAAAATTGCTCGTAAAATTGTCTTAGAAAATTCAACATTAAGTCCATAGCTTTAACATGTAAAATTGCAAGACATGCTACTTATAAAGAGAATCCTTATTCTATCATATTCTTTATTTGAATTTTCATATAGAGAATTCAAATAAAGAATATAATAGAACAACGAATGCATGAAGTCGATTTGTTGACAAAATTTGTTAAAGTTACTTAACTCTATGAACTAGTTTACGCAAGAAAAAAACAGGAATGTTGACTAAAAGTTTTGTTACGATCTTCTTTAGTCTGGTTTTTCAATAAAAAAAAATGTTGGATACTATTTTTTTTCTTTTGTAAACAAAAATGCTGATAGTAACCAACTTATTATTTGAACATTTATTTGACAATATTTTTCAATTATCTAAAACTTGGACAAGATTTTTTTTAGGTCAGTCAGTGAGGTAAAAAATGATCACAGAGCTAAGAAGTTTAAAGCTTTAGTAGATGCTTGCAACCTTCATATATTACCACTAACAGCTACTCATTCCATTCCCGGTTTCACACCCTCGCTTTTAGATCTCGCTATAACTTCTAGCCCGAATAATGTTGCCAAACACGGTCAATGTCAAGCTGATGCGTTTTCACGTCATAATTTAATATATATATCGTATAAACTCCGCCCACCTAAAGTTCAGCCCCAAATTCTCATGCAGCGAAGTTTTGGTAGTATGAACGTTGATTTGCTATGGAATGACGCGGCTAAGATTGATTGGTCTACCATTATGCAATATGAGTCTGTTGATGAAAAAATTGAGTGATTTAATTTAGAAATCAAAAAATTATATGATATTCACGCCCCAATTAAACCAATAAAAATGAAGCATCTTCCCGCACCTTGGCTTACTGAAGATTTAAAACTTCTTATTGAAAAGAAAAACCGTGCGAAAGTTAGGTAGCGTATAGATGGATGTGAAGCAAATTTACTTAAATTCAAAACTATTAGGAATCGCTGTAACACCTTAATCCGAGATGGTCAAAGATGCCACATCCATAAATCTGTTGAAAACTGTGACCCCTCCAAGATCTGGAAATTCTTAAAATCATTAGGAGTTGGCAAATCACGTACTGAAGTCTCATATGAAAAATTCGATATCGACCAGCTAAATCAGCATTTCTCCTCTTCTGGGTTACTAGACCAAGCCACTAAAGCTAAAACATTAGATAATCTTTCACATATTTTGCCGAAAAATGTAAATCAGTTTAATTTCAATCCCACCCATCCATTACAGATAGTGATACTAGAAGGGCCATATTATCGATTACCTCGACTGCTGTGGGAAGTGATGGTATTAGCCGTGGTATGATTGTTCCTATAATTGACATTGTCACTCCAGTATTAACAAATATTTTAAATCATTCTTTAACTTCATCATTATTTCCTAAGGCCTGGAAGAATGCTTTAGTTATTCCATTGCAAAAAAACTATACCATTGTCGTTTTCCGATATCAGGCCTTTTTCATCATCCTATATCACTTTTACCTTTCATGTCTAAAGTTTTAGAAAAAATTGTTCACAAACAAGTAAGTTGCCACTTATATAATAATAACTTACTTAGTACTTTTCAATCTGGCTTCCGTCCTGGACATAGTACAGTCACTGCCCTCACAAAGATTACAGATGACATACGAACTGGCATGGATAACAGAGAACTTACCGTTCTTGGATTGCTCGATTTCAGCAACGCCTTCAACACTGTTGATATCGATGTGCTACTGAGAGTAATGCGTTCCTATAACCTTTCTGCCTCAACGTTAGACTGGTTTGGTAGCTATCTGCAAGGACGTCAGCAGCGAGTCTCGATTAATGATACCCTCTCCGCCTGGTGTGATATCACATCCGGTGTGCCTCAAGGTGGTGTACTATCTCCTCTCTTATTTTCGATGTACATTAATTCGATCTCTCACGTAGTATTATCACATTATCACATGTATGCTGATGATTTCCAGATCTACACACAAGCATCGCTTGTGGATCTTCCAGTGGCTATTGCAAAAATCAATATTAACCTCGAAAATATAGCTGATTGGTCGCATCGCTTTGGTTTGAGTCTTAATGCAGTAAAATCTCAATTCATAATTATTGGTAGTCCATATATGATCTCTCGGGTGGACCTTAGTGCTCTTCCTAAAGTTGTTTTAAATGGTAATGTTGTACCTTTATCATCTCAGGTTAAGAATTTGGAAATACTCTTAGATAATTGCTTATCATGGTCAGCCCACATTAGGGAGCTTAGTAAAAAAATATATGTCACCTCTAGTAACTTGAATCGTCTTCGTAACTTTTTACCTATTTCCACAAAGGTGTCACTTGCACAGTCTTTAATTTTACCAATACTTGATTATGCTTAATTTCACCGTGGATCTACTGTCTAAACTTGAGCGCCTCCAAAATTTTGCAATAAGGTTTGTATTCGGACTCCGCACTCCGTCTCCTTTTTTCGCGCTAAGCTCAAGTGGCTACCTATTCGCCTCCGCAGAAACGCGCACATTCTTAATCTGTTGTACACTATACTATTTGACCCCATTGCCCCATCATATCTTAAAGAAAAATTTACTTTTTTAAATAGTCAAGACATCCCTGAACGATCATCTAAAACACTTTTATTGAAATTCCCTTCATACCATTCTACATTTTATAAATTTTCTTTCACCGTCCAGGCTATCAAACTTTGTAATTCGTTGCCAGTTAACATCAGGAAGGCAAGCAGCAAACCCATTTTCAAAAAAATGGTCCACGAATTTTATTTAAAATCTTGTAGTTCATAAGAAATTTTATATTCACTGTAATAATTTTAAGTAATTTTAACTTTGTGTTTTGTTTAAATTAAGTATTTTTTTTATAGTTGTACCATATCCTTGTTGCATTTTATTGTTTGTGTTTAATTTGGTTGTCTGGAAGAGATCGCCTGTTAGCGATAAGACCGCCCATTGTATTAGCTGACTGAATTGGTATACTATGTCATGTAATGTTTCTTTATGTGGTACAATAAAGAGTATTATTATTATTATTATTATGTAATGCACTAAAAATAAAAATTCCTTTTATTATAAGTTTAAAAATATTTATTCTTAATACGTAGGGCACAATATAAGTTTTGCGTAACTTAAAAAAACAACATGTTATAACCAAACTATTATGTTTATTGCTTTTCAAAATAATCTTCTTTACATTTTAAACATTTTTTCATGCGATCGAACCATTTTTTAAAACAGGAGGACCACAGATCTGAAGGCATGTTTTCTACGTGCTGATTGAACGCTATCACTGCCTCTTCGGAGTTGGTAAAAGTAAAACCTCTCATCAAATCTTTGATTTTGGGGAAAATACAGAAATCACAGGGTGCTATGTCGGGGCTATGCGCAGGATGAGTGACGAGATGTACTTTTTCGGAAGCTAAAAATAACTTTGTTTTGTTGGCCGTGTGTGAAGAAGCGTTATCATGGTGTAGGAGAATGCGGCTTTTGGGTCGTCTTTCGCGAACTTTTTCTAACACCCTGGGTAAACAAATGGTAGAATACCACTCGGCATTAACACTCTTTTTTTTATATCATAAGATAGCAAACAAGCAGATGAGTCTCCTGATGGAAAGAGTCAACCATCGCCTATAGACACCAAAGACGTTAATGGTGCGTTGCTATCTTGTAGCGAGGTCTAATGCCACATGCATAAGTTTACCGGCTACCTTACCCTCCAAACCGGAACACGACAGCGACAAGCACTGACGTTATTGCGGCAGGAATAGGTAAGGCGGTGGTACCAGACCCGGGCGAGACAATGCAGAACTCTACCACCTAGTAGCCACAATGATAGTGACTCGATAGCCAATCGGTCGCCTTTTACGACCTGCCTGGCAGAACGGCAGTTAGCCTATTCTTCAAAGGAGGCCGGGACCAACACGGCGGCTTTTGATCTTCAAATAGAAGCTGAAAGAAAAAACGCGATCATCTTTTTACCAACGTTTCTCGCCTGTCTCAATTTTGTTGGCCCGTTCTCATTTTCAAATTTTAATTTTTTAAATTTTTCAC
The DNA here is from genome assembly GCA_036924255.1 of Apodemia mormo. NCBI lineage: Eukaryota > Metazoa > Arthropoda > Insecta > Lepidoptera > Riodinidae > Apodemia > Apodemia mormo. Next base: position 25,284,500 of record JAUPFN010000004.1, on the reverse strand, counting down.
TATAAAATACAACATTCTTAGGTGCCCCATAGACCTACAATAATATTGAGCAATACTTTTATTGTGCAATAATATTGAATACCCTTTTGATTCCAAACGTTCAATAAATTCACTCAATAAAATTTACAAACCAGTCTCATCAATATTTTCGTGCGAACAACATGTGTGACGACGAAGTTTTGGCGGCAACCGTGCTGGTGATTTTGTTAAATAAATCTATACAATTAATTCTCCCGTTCTTCATCTTTTATTGATTGGTTTTGTTTCGTTCAACACTTATATTGATAAGTGAATTGGCCTGAATGTCGAATTTCGGCCGAATGACGTATTTCGGTCACATGTTCAATTTCGACCGAGTATCGAATTTCGGCCAGTGGTCGAAATTTTGGTCCATTTTAGTAATGAACTATTAAATTAACACGATGAATAAAATTACCGCGAAATGACGAAAATTTTTTACTCGTTATTTTGCTTAAATTTGCGACACGACCATATATTAAACACCGCGACTGACCGACCACGACCGTTCCAAGCTCTGAAGTGAAAAATATTGTGCAATATTAAACCTACACTGTGCAAGAATAAAATATTGTACAATAAAAATTAAACCTTCTCAAACTTTCGTTCAATCATTGTGCAATCTTTAATATTAACTCTAAACGGTCAATAATATTGTACAATACGTAATGATGCGCAATATTATTGTAGGTCTAGGAGCCGCCTTAGTGTCTTGTCAGGCTTACTGGTAAATGAGGCCTACCGGGAAATTGTTTCTCTTTTTATGTTTTGTTTCTCTTTTAATTGGTACACTTTTAGAGCGCGGACCCGATGTCCATATATTTGTAAATCAATGGTTACAAATAAAATATTGAGTATTATATAACGTAAGTAGGATAAATATTACATACAAAAAGATAATATTAAATTAAAATAAAGTGTTATATTTAAAGTTCATTTGCATCCTTAGTTCTTCTCAAAAGTACCTAATGGTTTTTGGAAAGAAATTCCTTATTACTAATCGCTAAAATAAAAATTCGACGGTCTTAACATTTTTGGCACCGTAAGACGTATCGGTTATGCATTTTCACAACATATACAAGATTTATGTGGTGCTGCAAGTTGACGAGATAAAATGCACACCGCAAATATTTATATTTCCATTTTTTCATTTATTTATTTTTATTTAATTAATTAAATTATCCTTAAATAGTGTTAACTCATTAAATAAAACGCGAAAACTACTTCGTCCTGAGAGATGGTCCATGACTCTTCCCATTAGTTTAATTTATTATTTACTAGCTGTTGCCCAAGACTTCGTCCGCGCGGACTTCGTTTACTCCGCACAGCACCTCCCCCGTAGGTGATAGCGTGATAATATGTAGCCTATACGTTGACCCAACCTATTAGAAATATTCATGTAAAATTTGAAGTTAATCCATGCAGTACTTTTTGAGTTTACTCCGGACATACATACAGACAAACAGCCAAACAGACAAACAGCCAAACAGACAAACAGACAGAAAAACAGACAAACAGACACAGACAAAAATTCCAAAAACTATATTTTTGGCTTCGATATCGATTGTAGATCACGCTCCAAGTATTCTTTTAAAAAAATATTCAATGTACAGTTTTGACTTTCCTACGATTTTATTATATGTATAGATCACAACACGCATCTAGCCGGTAAAGGAGATAGATGAGGCCCCTTACAAATTTGACCTAAAACGCAATATATGGTTATAGCTGCTTACCGTATTGTAATACATTATTAATTTCTTCTGAAATGTAAATTGTATCACGGACACTTTTTATAATACTATTATTCACGAAACACCTTTAAGATTAATATTACTTGATTTTACAATTGTCACATTCCATTTTAAGCCACTTACATCGCAATACATCATCAACGCAAATATAATTAATTTTTGTAATACTTATCATGAAGATTATTTGATTTTAACCATTTAAACGTTAAAAAACAATAAAACTTTTGTTTACATAAAATGTTTATTACTCGCTCACAGCGTACTTTTTTTCCTTTCGTCCCAAAGGGACAGGCTAAGATCAGAGGCCATGCTGCCTTGTCAGTCATTTTTTTTATTTCGTGAGTAATAGAGAAAATTATTAATTTCTTCCGTGGATTAAGATTCCGTGTTTTAAGATTTTTTCTTTTTTTTTAAATAAATAAATATATATATATATATATATATATATATATATATATATATATATATATATATATATATATATATATATATATATATATATATATATATATATATATATATATATATTTAAAATCAAAATAGAAATAGATATATTTACAATTTCCCTACCGTATTAATAATAAATTTATACAAAGACACATACCTATGTACATCTATTAACAAGCAAATCAGTGGTCGATCACGGGACCAAATCGGGACTACCATAAATTTCGATAGATGACACTTGTTTTTTTTGTGTTTCTTTCGGATGATGCTAAGAGTACTTATTTATACGGCCTTCTATGTTGTAGATTTCGATCATAATAATAAATAGTTTCATTTTTGTTGCATTTTATACAATAGTTTGTTTAAAATTTTGCGTCTTACCTATCCAACATTTTTATAACTTATTTGGTTGGGCAGAAATAAAAGATAGTATTAACTTTATGGCAGAAAAGAAAAATCTTTGTTTGAATAAGAAATAAGAAAAAGCGTACAAGTTTGATTAGTTTCATGACTTTCCAACTAAAATTCTTTTAAAATTAATTTGTTATTAAAAAGTGTACGTTGAATTCTAATAATGGCTTATTGTGAATAAAATTAATTTAATAATTTCGGCTGACGCTATATTCTTGTAATCTTTAGGCCGATCTCATCACTCTCCTTTATCATTTTTTTTATAGAATCAGGTAGCAATAGCCAATGAGTGAAAAAATGGGAATGTTAATTTAATTCAATTTTTTTCTATATTGCTAATGTCAAGTAACGATTTAAATAGTATATCTATTAATAAAACCAGACTATGAAATTAATAATGACTAATTATTTTGAGATTAAATAAAATGAATTTTATAGATCCCAAATTGACAGTCATAAATTCAAAGCATATAATAGAAATAGGTTTACACCTTTAATTTTATTTGGTCATAAAAGTTACGTAAATATTTTAAGTTATAAATTGAGTCAATTTGATTTTAATTTATTCAGTTGAAATAATAATGTAATCTCTTTTGGTATGTGTTAAGTCAATAATTCAACAGTTTTTAGAATTTCTCTTAACAAACAAGATTAAAAAAAGGCAGAAGCGATATCGGAATTTGGATCATTGATTTTTTTGCCGAAAAAGAGAATAGAATGCCTTCGAATCTTACTTTCCGAAATAACATTCGAAGGCAAGTACGAGTATCTATCTATAATCTACTGATTCTTAGATTATAAAATTAACGTTCCTCAAATTATTCCGTAATGATCTTTTGGCTAAATATAAACTTATTAAACTCATGTCAATTGAGAAGACTTCGAAAAAATTCTATCGTTGACGAAAGTAGTCAGACGATAGTCACCCACAACCAACTTATCAGACAAAAGATGATAAACATTATACATCTATAAACTTGTTGTTAATGTAATAACATAGCATACTCTCTAGTTCAATCATGAAATAACTCAATGAAAAATAAAATAGCTTAGAAATCTTACTGGGACCGAAAGTTTCTTCGTATTAACATAAATGTAAGAAATCCTTAAACAAAAATTATGTATATTATTATCTTTACATTTTAATATTAGTTTACTTTTAATTGCCAAACTTTTCTTTAACTAAAGATAATTGATTTATTTTAATTTATTTACAAGTAATGATAATTTTAGTAACAAACTAAGGTTTTAAAAGTCGCCCTTTCCTAAAAGGAAATATAATCTTAACTAAATTAGAAATTAATGTTATTACTAACATTATTACATACAGAAATATTATAATGAATTGGCAAAATATTAAAACATATACTCACTGGACCAATTTTCTAGTTCAAAAGATCAAATCTTGTATTAAAATAATAATATAGCATAATATGTATCTTAACGTTTTATGAAGAAAAGTAGTTTAAAAACGTCGAATTTAAAAGTGGCTATTAAACAAAGGTGACTATTGTTAGTTAGAAAATAAATTAAATCAAATTTAAAAATGTTATAATAGTGCAACTCAAGTTATAAAATGTTATAAAAATTACATACTATTCGAATTGTAAAAAAGAACTTTCTATAAGAACGACTTGTGATTAAAGTGCGCTGATCAGAAAGTGCTGATAAACTATCGATCGTTATATCAGTTTATGTCTTTTACACTACATTAAAATTAACGGTGACGGAAATAATAAAATATTTTTAATCGGTTGATAAATTGTTGAATATTTTTAAAACATTGCATATATTGCATTTTGTCTACCGTCAAGTTATACCTATTACAAACTGTTTGAATAGAAAATCATAAGTTATTCTTGGAATGGTTTTATTATAACAAATAGTGTAAATAGTAAAAATATATGTAACTAGTATTACTATAAATTATTATGGTATAATGAATCAAATATTTTTATGCCAAATATAACGTTTATATGGATGTTAGTAATTTAGTAAAACAGGATAATATACACATTACATATTAGGAAAAATTAATGTAGTTAACGACTGTTATAACTTTTACATATATCCACATACATTTTTCAATTTTTTTTCTATATTGCAATATAGTAAATTTATATATAAATAATATATAAATATTTTTGACATGTGTAGTAAACAATATTCAAATTATATTTGATTGAGTGAGAGCAACGAGCAAAATGTTCGGAATAATAGACACCATCATGCACTTGCAATGGCAGTTTTAGCATTAGATTTTTTTATCCAATCTTACAACCCATGTATCTCGATAAGCCTTTAAACGATTTAGCTCATGTTCAACTAAAAATGTTTGTTTGTCTCATTAATTTGTCTACCAAATGTCATGAAGTTCTGATCAGCGATATTAAAATTATTATTTAAAAAAATATACCTAGTAACGCTGAAATTTTCCAGCAGCCTTGGAGAACATCTCTCGTTTCGCTCGCTCTTTTTTGTTTGCATGTAAACTGGGTAGAATTTTTTAAAATTTTCAGAAAGTTTTAAGAACCAAACCAAATTCCTTCAGCTGCTTGTGATTAATCAGGCTGTACAACATTCATGGGAGGTTTATCAACCACCCATAAAACTACATACAGACATACATATATCGTAAAAATACTAAGCAAAGCCTCCTATGACCTGAAAATGCCGACCTCGGCGTTATAAGAAAACTCTATTTCCAAATATCGGGGTGAAATAAGAATTGCTTTAATATTTTGTCATCAGTTTTTAAGATAAGAGACAAACATGGTATATGAGTATGAAGAATCAAGAATGTTATCTCGCTTGTGTTTTGTCATAATGTTTTCGTGATAGTCTCAGAGTACCTACCTACTTTTTTCCAAACAGCTTCTTATACCTACAGTAGGTTTTGATTTATTATAACCTTAATTTTTCTATGAAAGACATAGTTTTTACATATAATAATATCATACATATCTTCACTACAGATCACATACAGGGTAGGCAGAGAGAGATATAATCATTTTTATTTTATTATTTTACGTTTTACTTATTCTAGGCTTCACCGAGTTCTTTCCCATTCGTAATTAATAAAACAAAGCATCATCTATTAGAAAAACATGAACGATTTTTGCTTAATTCGAATTGAATATAAAAATTATACACAACATACAAATGACAAATTATAACTCCCATCCTGTGTATTTCTCGTCGTCTTGTCGTATGTATTTACAATGTTAGATACTAATATTGCTTAATATGTGTCAATGTTCTTAATTAATTGCATTAGTTATTTAATTAAACTTTGAATTGGATTTTATGATGATTTCATAAATATCTCTCTCTCATATTTAGATTGGACGATGTAGTCGTAGTTTTAATTAAGAAAACTCAATTATTTAAGGAATTTTTGTAAGTAGATATATTTTACTATTAATAAAATCGAATTAAAGTTTTTTGACTTTTTTGTAGATAAACTAATTAAAAACTAAATATTGTCTAGCAGTTTTGGTTTTTTCTAAATCAAAAGCTAAAAGCAACTTGTTTATTGCCAAATTTGCTTGAAATCAATTAAAGACGCAAAGAGCGCATGGGTGGCCAAATGTACATATAATAAATTATTGACTTGCTCAGGCTTAAATACTAGCAAATTTTAATGTATTTGCTACTGGTCTCACTATTTTTTATTTTTTATATGCAAGTTGCTAATCTTCAACTGATAATATTTTTATTATTGAACGATAATAGGTGATAGAATAAAGAATAATTGTTTTAGCAATTATATATGAAAACTGTTTTTATTAAATCTGGAATTAATGTTACAGGCAGAAAAAAAAGTTACTCAGTATTTTTTAAATTAATAACTTTGTAAATATTTTTAGACACTTGCGAAATATAATCAACGTCGTTTTAAATTACGTCAAAGTTATTAAAAAAATTGCGTTGTAGTAGTAGTTAGTACCTTTCAATGGTACCTTTGAGACTTTGACATATGTTTGAACGCGATAATATTATACTACGATGGAAGGTTTATAACCTTCTAATAATAGGCTCCACATTGTTGTTACTTTAGGATCTTATGCCTCAATATTGTAATATTGTCACGGAAGAGGAATTTTCACACACAGAAGAAAACTAGAAGGCAGACAGAAAATCCTATATACTTAGCAATCAAATAGGTGGCTTTTCTAACGATAATGTTGCCTTGTTAATCCATAAATAATAATTATTTATTTATATTTTCGATGTAAAGCAGCATGTGCAAAATCAACGACTTATTCTTTAAAGCGGAACCTTTTTTATTTATGTCGGCTGGTACAGGAATTTGGTACTACTGTGTCAGCAATTCTACCACCTCCTAAAAATATGTTAGTAAAAGTTATTTACTCAAATCGAACGAGAATCAGTGTCATTTCTAGTTTATGCCCTACATATTAATTTTGGATTTTCTATAGATGTAATACGTACAAAACTTCACGAACCAGTTATCTACTCATGTGCCAGTACAGTGTGTACTTACAATAAATAGTAAATAGTACGACATTTTATGGAAATCTAAGTAGAGCAATGTTGCATCAGAGGCGTCAATTCTACTGTTCATCTACTGTTCCAGCTAGCGGTAGGTAATATTTATTTCCGGAACTTCCATCGCAACAAATAAGTTAGTCATGTGTTGCGCATATTTTGCCAGAAGCATCCTAGCACTACGTACAATGTTTACGTGTATACAATATTATGTTATTAGTGTTAAAATGTTGTATTGTAAATAATGTTGTTTTTATAAACTTTATTATGCTGTCATCAAACACAATCTCTGATATGGTTTTACGGCATTTTTGATCTTCCAAATGTTCAATTTTATTATCCGAAACTATGTATATTGAAATAATTTTACATCGTGTATTTTACAATGCCTGTGAATAACTTCGAGTACGATTTCATTAATACAAAACGTATACTTTAAAAATGCAAATAAAAATCGCGTCGTTATTATAGAAATCATAACTTATTCAGGTACTTTCAGTAAGTTCAATGTTCATTCAGTCTTCTATTTCATAAAATATTTAATTACTAGCTGACCCGACAAACGTTGTTTTGCCTTTTTAACTACTCTTATTATTTTAAATATCTCACCTTTTTCACCTTTTATACCTTCCCTGGACTTCAACAATTAATTCAAAACCAAAATTAACTAAATCGGTTCAGCCGTTCTCGAGTTTTAGCGAGACTAACAAACAGCAATTGATTATATATATATATATATATATATATATATATATATATATATATATATATATATATATATATATATATATATAGATATTTGTCTTAAATGTGTTTCTATAAATATATTTTTAAGTATATGTCAACTGTTTTATAATAAAAAAGAAAATGTCTTCAGTCTGGTTTTATTACCATAAATGTAAGATCATAGACTTATCATTATATTGTAAACGTAGTTGCTGCATGAGGACTTACCAGTGTACATTTTGACGTGAATCCGTCTTTAAATTTGCTTTCATATTGAGGGACAGTTCAAGAAAACTGATGATAACAAAATCTGGGGGATAAAATTTGGTATAACACCAAATTTTATCCCCCACATTTTGTTATCATGCTACATAACTATCATCGACATACAAAATCTAATTATACCATCGGATAGCTAAAAAAATCAAATAATTTGTTAAGCCAAGTGCGGACTACGATGCTACGCGGAGGATAGAGGGGGAAGTGCCGCCATTTTAGGTAATTTCGCTACATTACAGAATTTGCATATAGTATATCTTTTTACTGGAAGCAGTTGTGACATTTAATTAAGTTTTGATCGACAGCTCATTTAAAGATCTTTCGATTGTGTAAGAATAAAAATGTAATTTTAAATGCTTATAATACATATATATGACCGATAAAAAAAATTGTCGGTCAAAAAATCTTTTCAACGCCAAATCAAGACAGAGGGGACGTATGCCATCCACATGTGATTTTAAATAGCAATCTTATGATACCCATGAACCCCCTTATAAAAGAGTGAAGAAGTCCCGAGAACGTAAAAAGACGAAGGCGCCCGAACTGATCAACGACGGCACCGGTACGACGAATAATAACTTGGTAGTGCGTGTTGGGCCACGCGCAATGTAGGTTTCCAAAGTTCCCCATCACAATAAGGCGGACTAAAAAGAGGGCTTTTGTAATAATATTTTATACATTAGCGTTGAGCTAAGAACATAAGAATTATGCAGGGTAAGACGGGCATTCACTTAAAACTGTGCTTTAAAGCAATCTCCCTAACGCTCCTTTCACTTTGTTCCTCTTCTTTCGACATCGGCGGTGTACCTTCTATCCCTGCTAAAATCGCATCTAAGATATACAAATTAATCCACCTGTTCCAACACTACATGATCGATCGCAACTTTTACATCCGTTCTGGTTGCTTCTGTTTCAAATACTATAACTTAAGTTTTCTTCGCATTCAGTTGTAATACCATACTCTTACAATCATCATTTATAACTGTGACTCTCTCTCAGAAAACTCAGATGGAGTTGAGTCTAAAGTCTACATAAATTAGGCAATTTACTACTAGATCACTGATGCGCATTCCCATATTCAATGAATCTTTGGAGATACTTATCCAGATATATGATAAACAGGTAAGCTAGCAACACACAACCCTACCTGACGCAGGACGCGGGTTACCAGACCCGGGCGAGACAATGGAGAACGCTGCCACTTAGTAGCCATGATGTTAGTGACTCGCATAGCCAATCAGTCGTCTTTTACGACCTGCCTGGCAAAGCAGCAGTTGCCTATTCTTCAAAGAAGCGCAGACTAACGCGGCGGTATATCACAAATATTTTATCTTTAGAAAAATATCTGAATTACTATTACTATCCGAAATCTGTTACCTTTCCGGGTGCAAATCTGCCTTCAGTACAATTTTTACAACTACATGCTTCTGACATCTTCGAAACTTCACTTGATGCAGTCTGTGACATATAGGTTGCCATCTTTCGTCGCTGTTTGGAAGGCAGTTCTTGAAATGGATTGTCAGTTTGCTATATATTTCCTTGTACGATCATTCACCAGAACAAGCTTGCATTGCCTTGGCTTAAGGAAAACTTTCGAAATTATTTGAATCAAGTTGTCATAAGACATTGAAGCCAATGTTTGACACAATACAATTACGTAGAACGAAATCTCCGAAATAGCCGGAAAATGGAACAGTAGCATTAAGTTAACACACGGTTAAGATACTATAATATTTGATCTTAAGATGCCCTAATATAAAATATTACAGTATCTTAACGTATCACACACGGCTAAGATAAGATAATACTAGTCTGCGTCGTTGGAATTCTATATACAGGTTGATTAACCATGAGTGATACGGCCTTACTTCTTGATTTTTTAGACAGCTCCACAGACAACGATTTTGATATAGAATAATATAAAATATCCTTCTTGACTTATAAGTGGTGTAACTAACTCGATTTTTTTATATATATTGGTGTTTGTTACAATTTTTTTGAACGATATTTTTTTGCTGACATTGTGAGTAAAGTGTGCAAAAACATTCTAACAAAGAAATACTTTAAAACAAATAATTTTTATTCTAATTGGTATATTTTTTATTTAGATTCTTATCAGATCATGTTACCGTGAATTAAAATAAGGTATAAAATAACTAACACGACTTATATAAACATATAATTTGTATGTAGATGAACGGCTAGACTAATATATTTTACTGTTTTAGATATATAGTTATAGATATAGATAAACAGTTAGATTGATGTTTTTTACAATATTTTTATTGATGAAAATGATATTATTAAAAAGTTATTTGTTCTTCAATAAATCAGCAATATTTTTTGAACAAATATTTTTTTGCTGACATTACTAATTTCATACTTTTGATATGAAGTTAATAACAAGCGCGATCCTATTCTCAGTTGGAACGCATTGTACCTGTTATATTATAGGTACTAGATGCACCGTGCAGCCCGCTGTATTATAAAAGTTTTGGTGAATCCCGCGGGATCACTGATTTTGCGGGATAAAACGTTGCCTATGTGCTATTCCAGGTCATCGTCTACCTATGTGCTAAATTACATTCAAATCCGTTCAGTAGTTTTTCCGTGATTGAGTACCCTACATTCATCCATTAAAAAATCCATCCATCCAAACATCCCAACTTCCGCATTTATAATATCAATATAGATAGATAATATAGATTATGAGGCACTGCGACCGCACATATCCCAAAAAAAACATCCTGTATTTATATTAAGATATGAAGAAATATATATTTCGTATCTTAAGATCATATCTTAAGATATGAAATATATATTTCTTCGCATGAAATATATATTTCTACGTCGTTCGGTATCTTAAGATACTAAAGATAAAATATATATTATGAGCGATTTTTGAAATTTCCTTTAAGATATATAATATTCTTCTACAAGATATATAACATCTTAAGATCAAGTATTATAGTATCTTAGCCATGTGTGGATGAGCTTTAAAAATACAGTATTTTCTTACCATTTCATTAATATCAAGATCGAAACATTAACGAAGCTCATTATCGTGTATACTTTCAGATAATTTAGCAACTTTGAAGTTGCTAATATGGGCTGGATTCAATTAAATATAAGATACATTGTATTTATTTTATTTAAATTTAGATATCAGAACTATTATTTTCTCTGTTTTTGATATTTTGCAGGGCATATTTGAAATATATGGTAAATGTCACTATATATGATTTCTGTGGTAAATGTAGTGTAGTTTAGCCTATGTATCTCATGGATAGAGTAGCTTTCTAATGATTTTTAGTTCATTTGTTCCGACCATCAGTCGCCTCTGTGGTTTAGCGGTCGTGTCGGTGTTGACCACATGAGGTCTCGGGTTAGATTCCCGGATCAATTATTTTCTTTAGTTTTCTGATAAAAACAACGTTGCCTGGGATTGAATAAGTGCCCGGTTGGCGATAGGCTTGCCACCTATTACATTGTGGGTCTAAATATCTTCAATTAATCGTGGATGCACTAGTTTGTACCTCTGCCTACGTCTTCGGGTATACGGGCGTGAAGATACATTTGTTACAAACATATATATAAATATGCAAGAATAAAAATAGAAAAACAGTCTATATTTTACAACCAAGTATACCCTTGCTATAGTATTTCTATATAATATAACTAGCTGACCCGACAAACGTTGTTCTGCCTTTTTAATTACTCTTATTTTTTTGTCCATATTTTCTCACCTTTTAAACCTTCCCTGGACTTCAACAATTCATTCAATCAAATTGGTTCAGCAGTTTCCGAGTTTTAGCGAGACTAACAAACAGCAATTGATATATATATATATATATATATATATATATATATATATATATATATATATATATATATATATATATATATATATATATATATATATATATATATATATATATTAGAATAGGCACGAGTAAATACAGATGTCATGGAGATCTTAATATCAACAGTCAATATAATATTTTAAAATGATACAATATTTATTTTCTGCTATTTATTTATATTTTCAATTTTTTATTTGCGCTCAAAAATCCTTTCAATTTAGAGTGTCAACAGTCTTATTATAAAAAAAAATAGACAAAACAACAAGATCACATAAAATTCGTAATGATAATTTATCCTAATATTCTTAATTCTAACATCGAAACACCATCAATTCTAAAAATTTATTGTCGAAACAGGTAAAGAGCTTAAATACAACTTTTAAAAGTATTGACTGGAAACAACACAGTATAGAAAATATTTTACAAGGGACATTGACACAATTATTATAACACAGATACTTGTAGCACAGGATAATAATATCTTATATACCTGCATCTGCAAGTGTATAGCTTACCTACTATAGAACCTACCTAATTTTGTTTTAAATAATGATCTGTAAAATATGCTTTAATTATAGATACTATTGGATAATTCTTACAAATTTGGTATAGACCATTTTAAAGTCTTTAAATGTAAATTAATATGCCCAATTGTATATTATGACCTCAGTAGTATTATTGTAAATTGTTTGAGTTGATATACACAGCACATAATAGAATGACATTTTAGGCAAAATGCTAAAGTTTCATCACAAATTTAGATTACTCGTAGCTAACCTGGAATTAATGTAATCTTGGTCTATGTATCATTTTTGGTAAAATCCTCCAAAGTGCATTTTTGAACCTAGATATATCTAGCAAATAAATGCGGAAAAAGTGGTGTATGTTTCATTTTATCAACAAAATAACCTAAGAACAAAAATACTACTTTAGAATTCACTAACTCTTTCATCATTTTAAATTTTGTCAACTAACTACAACATAGATCCCGCATGATCCCGCATGGTCCCCAAAACGAAGTTTATCACAAAAATTCAGCTTCTTATTAATCAAAAAAAAGTTTGTTCGTGAGACCACGGTCTATCTAGTATGGTGTGCAAATTTTTCAAACAAAATAAGTCTAGCATCATATTTCAGTTACATAGACCACTTTCGTCTAATAAATTCGTAAATTCTAAAGCGTTGAATTAGAATATGAACAAAAACGCAATTAAATATACAAAATTACCAAAATTATAATGAATAAAAGTATTCCCTATTAATAATTTAGATATTATGTAAATCAACGATTAATTTTTTGCAATACTTGTAAAAATTTGTCAACCAATTGACCCTGTTGGTCAGAACTACTGAACTAAACTAGCTAAATTGAGGTACTTTAAGCTTAAAGCAGCAAATATACCTTAGGGGAATAATTAAAGAGTTAAACACAGATTTTTAAGCTAGTTTATCTAAGGCGTAAAAAACTTAGTGTAAAAAAAATCTGAAGTTTGATGACAACGATATTGTTTTAATTTTTGAAAAGCTGTATTTGTGAACGAGAATGTTGATTTTGTTCTTTCGAGCGGAATTCAACGCATTTTTTTCAAACTCAACTCTAAAAATTTTTCTTCGTTGCAAAATTGATCAGATGAATAATCTCAAACTTATGTCGGTAAAAACCACTTTTCTAGTCCATTGGCAAGTTTTGTGAGGTTGCAAAGTCAGATTACACAATTTTATTTTTTGGATGTTAAGAAGAGTTTGAGAAATATAAAATTCATGGATTGTGGGATCGTAACCCTTCCTTCCGCGATTTTTTAAACAATCAATTTATTTTTTCACAATGTTTTAGTACTTACCTACTTAAAAAAATCATCGAATTCCGTTTGAAAGACATTAATGGAATAAATATTATTTTTTAATATAGGAAAAAAGCTGATTGTCCTCCCTATAAAAAGAGATCCATTACATGTAGACACCAAAAATTTTAATTGTGTGTAGCTAAAAGGTTGGAATGCCACATGCGTACCTTTATTGGCTACCTTAGTCTCCAGCCCGGAACATGACAGCGACAAACATCGACGCTATTGTGGCAGGAATCTACAGCGTAATTAGTAATCATATTGATATCAGTGACACGTATTTAGCTCATCACATACGGTTAAGATACTATAATATTTGATTTTAAGATGCCCTCATATAAAATATTACAGTATCTTAACCTATCACACACGGCTAAGATACGATAATATTAGTCTGCGTCGTTGGAGTTCTATATACAGGTTGATTAACCAAGAGTGATACAGCTTTACTTCTTGATTTGTTAGAGATTTGTTGTTTTTCATGATTATCATTCTTGACTTATAAGTGGTGTAACTAACACGATTTTATTGATGATTTTACAATTTATTTTATTGATGAAAATATTAAAACGTTATATTATGTTCTTTAATAAATCAACAATCTTTTTTGAACAAATGTTTTTATAAATTTTTTTGCGTTTTCGGGATAAAACGTTGCCTATGTGCTATTCCAGGTCATCATCTAATTATGTGCCAAATTACATTCAAATCCGTTCAGTAATTTTTGCATGATTGAGTATCCATCATCCATCTATCCAAACATCCCAAAATTGCATTTATAACATTATAATATTATAGATTGTGAGGCACCGCTATCGCGCACATCCCGAAATAAAAACATCCTGTGTTTATATCAAGTTGCGAGAAATATATATTTCGTATCTTAAGATACTAAAGGTAAAATATATATTATCTTAGTCGTGTGTGATGGCTCTTACGATTTGTATGATGAGCGATTTCTGAAATTTGCTTTAAGATATATAATATTCTTAAAAAAAGAGAGAGATATATATATATATATATATATATATATATATATATATATATATATATATATATATATATATATATATGTCATGGATGTCCTGATCCCCCCTAGGTAGCGTCCTAGGTATGGATTTATTAGAATTAGATAAGGATTAGAGCCTATCATGACTGAACCTTAAATAATTGAACCTCCCCTCCCCCCCTGAACCAAAGACTGGATCGGCCCTTGTATATGTGACCCCCCCCTCCCGAACCGAAGGCTGTATCTGCCCTTGTCTGTTTTTCAAAAAGGCCTTGGGTCAACAATGAAAAATTGTAACAAAATTACAACTTTTCAAATATTAAAGTAGTGTTGTTTTCAATAAACGTTTATCAGATTTTTAAAATAACTTTCTGATTATGCACTAATTGATTTTGAAATCTCGTCAGATTTTTTACTTAATAAACTACGTCAAATACTGCAGATCAGATCAAAATTACTAAAGTTGTTTGGGAGTTATCGTAGAAAATAAATTTCGAAGAAAATATTTTTCGGGATATCGTCGACATATCTTAATCAATCGATTTAACTGATGTAAACTTAAAACACCTCAACTAGGCAGGAAGCTGAAGGCATCTTATGCATTTCAAAGTTTTCTAAAATAAAATAATTCTAAAGTGGAATATAAACCAATTTTTTACTTAATTGTTTTTGTGTTATTATCATTATCATCAATCAAGTTATCAAAGATAGCTAAATTATAATTTAGTTACGAAATAAATGCTTAACCTACCTCATATCTACATCAAATGCATTTCGTTTGTTTACTGAAAATTTGTATTTTGCATCATATACCACTTTAGTTCTAGGCTAGATATTATTCTCTCACCACTTATCTATATATCTCCTGTAAAATTTGTAGTTTTAGGTTGATCTCCTATCCCTCCGAGGTGCAAAGTATGATTTTAGAATACAACACTATAACACTCACCTTAATGACTCCTCAATCACCTGTAGTTACAGCTGAGTACTTATTTTAATCATGAGATACGTATAGTGCGTTAAGTTTTAAAAAATTACAGAAGAGACGAGAACTAATGGTAGAGTCCCAAACACATTATTCTTCTACTCCTTGAACGTTCTTCTCAAGACAAAACAAAACCAATTAAAACAAACTAATGAAATAGATTGCTATTATGATAAATCTATTTAAAAACAATAATTTAATTTATTTTTTATTACAACAATAATAAATAATAAAATAATGACTTGAAATTTCATTTTAATACTTAAGTAATAAATTCCAGAAATATTACTTAAGTATTAAAATGAAATTTTCTAAATGTTTTTGTTGTTTTGTAGCTTTTCTTTTAACAAAAGCAACTTATCTCAAAAGTACTAGTTAACAAAATATGTTCATGAAAAGTTTATTTCTGTATTTAGTTACCAGTTCTCAAGTAAATGCACTAAGAAGTATGTAAATTTTCCTGCTAGTCGTGCCTCTTATATATTTATTTATTATTAATAAATCCATAGCATTACTCAATGAAAAGATTCATATTAATTATTACATGGGTACATCAAACATACCACCAACCACGAACTACCTGTAGCTTCCGGAATAGCAATAACGATTTAACAGAAACTAAAACAATATACATATATTTTAGGCACAGATATAGACCTGAACTTGAGTTTTAATAAAAAAAATTAAGTAATCAATAGACGTCTACAAATTCAAATTATCTTGAAAATCCAAGCGTGCGCGTCTCAAAAAATTAGTTCAAAAAATTAACTGGCTAGCAGCTAAAAGAAGGTATACTATACTTGTTACAGCCATGTGGTGACCAAGTGATTAAAATCAACATTCCCTGGTTACGACTACAGTTAGCTAGTATCCTTATATCCTAACCGTGAGGATTATATCACATAATTGTTACTTCCTTTTGCGTTGGGCCTTTTTCTATTAGAGAGTTCGTAAAAGGCGTACGATTGGCCCAACATGTTACTAACAATGTAACCATTAAATGGTAGAGTTCCAGGCACCATACTTTTAGTCTTCGAAAAAAGGGAGATATAAATTATACGAAAACGTAGTTGCGCGTAATAAGTCACATTATTATTGATATTATGATTCTTGCTTGCTTGCTTAACGATATCCTCGTGTCATTTTTATGGTTCCGAAGTAAACTAAAAGTATCTTCACGCCCGTATCCCCGAAGAGGTAGGCAGAGGTACAACAAGTGCACCCACGATTAGCCGAAGATACTTGGTCCCACAATTGTGATAGGTGGCAAACCTATCGCCAACCGGGCACTTTTCAATCCCGGGCAACTTTGTGTTTATCAGAAAACTGAAAAAACACTTTTTTTTATGTGCCTTAAAACTAGGAACCCTTATTGTTTCGCTATGTCCGTCCGTCCGTCCGTCCGTCCATCAGTCCGTTCGTCCGCACGATTACTCAGAGATCCTTATTATTAGAAAGCTATAATTTTGCACGAATATACATATAAGTCACGTCAACAAAGTGGTAAAATAAAATCATGAAAAATATTTTTTCAGGGGCGGTCCCCCACATTTTTTTTTTTATAGAAAAAAGGGGCAAACGAGCAGGAGGCTCACCTGATCGTAAGTGATTACCGCCGCCCATGGACAGCCACATCACCAGAGGTCTTGCAGCTGCGTTGCCGGCTTTTTAAGAAGGAGTATGCTCTCTACATGGAAAGTGGAGCTGTTAATTTTTTCTCACGTACCACAGTGTGTGGGGTATCATTGGATAGGATTTTAACAATGTTGTACCTTTGAGAATTTTTGATTAAGGGTCTCGTTCGTAAAATGTTAAGCTTTTAAGTGCTGTTTTTTGTTAGAATCAAATGTCCTCTACCGCCCCTCCTCTGCAGATTAAACGGTTGGTTTTGGGGGTGGGAAAAAAATCATGGTGGTAGTAAATATAACGAAATTAAAAGGAAATCTATCACGGCTTAGAAGACTTTACAAGTTTTTGAGTAATAGTCGAGCAACTTATTAAATGTACTTAGAGAAGTTTTTGTAGGCGGTAAAGCTGTGGTGTGAGGACAAGAAACTATAAAGGCCCTCTTATTAGTCCGTATTATTGTGATGGGCAACTTCGGTACCCTATATAGCGCGTGGCCCGACACGCACTTTACCAATTATTTTATAGTATATTGTATTGTATAATATTTATTTAAAGGAGAAACTTTTGTTTATAGCATAGGTATTGTATGGAATAAATTATATTCTAATTGGTTTTGCTCAAAAAGTAGCGGCAAATATGGAAAAATATACCTCGGCTTCAAAGTATAGCACTTATACCTATAAAATGTTTACCGTGTCCAATAAAAGGCGGAATTTTTAAAATATTTAAGAGACTTTACGATTCTTGTTTAAGCTAGAAAAGGCTATTTCAGATTTTTTGTATGATTATTTATTATTTAGATATTATTATTTAGATTATTTAGATATTATTTCTTCAACTGATTTGGAAATAAAAATAAAAGATATTTAATTCGATATATTACTTAACTTACCTGATATATAACTAAATAATATTAAATATATAATATATTATTTTAATTAGTCTTAAAGTACAGTCGTAGAAGTAAATGACATGAAACTTTTCAATCAGAAATTAGACAACCTTGAAGATGAAAATGTATTAGAAAAAATAGTTACTTGCTCTAGCAGAGATACAAATAGTCGGTTTCTAAATTTGTACTAGAATAATTTCTAAATTGGACCACAATTTATATGGACAAATTAAATGATATATAACAACGTCGCTAAACATATTGTGAAGGGTTAAGTATAGAGTAAGGATTAGTGGCTAATTTATTCTTCTTCATCAAGCACGTTTGCATACTTTTACTTACAAGTTTTTTACATAAAAAAATGCACACTATACAAGAAACAATACCATATGTTGCTTGCTTCCATTAATATGTGTCAGTCTAACTTCCGAAGCTAAATAGTTACTAGTGCCATCCTTATTAACATTAATTACTAAGTTTGATATATATAATGGTGCAATAGTACTTAAGTTATTGATATTTCTTAATGTGAACTTTTTGTAGTTGGCAAGTTCTCAAATTATGCAAACCACAATATAGTAGTTACATGTAATATATCCAGATCTCCTACAGAATACCTTGAAAAATTCTTTTATTTATAGTTATTAATTTTATAAAACCTAAAAAAATCATTTATATATTACTATTTAAACATGTCAAAATATATTTCAGTTAGCATAGGTTTTACTTCTTGATCCTTATGATTTGTCCGTGCATGTTTTATTTGTACCGTTATCGTAGATATAAAGTCTTTTGCAGCGTATATTATACCACAGAAAATGTCTATATAATACAATGGATATTAATATGTGAATACTTGAAACCAGTAGATTTTCAATTTTTAACCTTTTTGTGAATATACTACAAATATTTTAGTAAACTAACTAAAGGAAATTTATCTAAATCAAGTGCTGACTATAAAAAGTATAACATTTTGACGTTACAGTTGTATTACAGACGATTTATTCGACATTTTGAAACCTGGACTATTAATAAAAAGTAAGTATCTTCACGCCCATATGCCCGAAGGGGTAAGCAGAGGTACAACATGTGCACCCACGATTATCCGAAGATACTTGGTCCCACAAATGTGATAGGTGGCAAGCCTATCGCCAACCGGGCACTTTCCAATCCCGGGCAACTTTGTGATTCTCAGAAAACTGAAAAAACACTTTTTTTATGTGCTCGACCCGGGAATCGAACCCGGGACCTCATGTAGTCAACACCAACACTGGACCACTAGACCACAGAGGCGACAATCTATTAATAATCTTTGTGTAAACAAATCTTAGACTTTTAAACCAAGCCTTTCATTTGATCACCCACGTGAAAGATAAATATTATATGGTATATACACAAAAAAACGATTTATATGGTATATAAGTACAACAAATAAAAAAAGATAGGTAAACTTCTAATGAAAGTACTAATTTGAAAAACAGCTTTAAGTCACAACTCGAGCAAGGCAGATCAATTAACAAAAATGTGTCAATTGAAAAGTAAGTTTTAACGAGGAATTAAAGAATGATAGTTACAATATAACTTTTCGTTAATTTGTAATTATAAAATAATACAACGTAATCACTTTTCAAATCTATACCACAATTCAAATTTGTATAAAATGCAACCACTTGAAATGATTTGCTTTTAAATTTATTTTCAATTCAGTACCACTAACTACATATTTTTATATTTCACATATTGTAGATACATTGACAAAAGAGAAGATTCCTAATTTAACAAATAAATCAGTGACTATACAAACATCCCACCTAGATATTTTGTAAGATATAATTTATCAACTATTTTTATTGGTCAATTCACATGAAACACTTAGAATATGATGCAGCATTCGATACAAAACTTGAAGTAGCCTCTTCTTTAACTGAAATAAAAGAAAATATATTAGTGGTTTAAGCAGTCGTCAAATAATGACACAAATAAAAAAACTAAATTAATATTAGTTTGTGAATCCCTCGAACAGCCGTGTGAAAAATTATCTTTGTACTAAATTTTATTCAAATCCAACGAGATTATAAAAAATAATTAAAAAAATAAAAACCCATCTTCGTAAAAACTAATTGGAAAAATGAACTTTAAACAAAAATTGAAAAGAAAGATATAAACCGTCCTAGTATTGCTTATTTTTTTTTTTTACATTATACTGAACAAGTTTACACTTGAAATAGTTTTATAATTGATACACATATAAATTCTAATGCAGAAAAGAACAAATTACAGACGAGACCCTTTTTAATTTTTCCAAGAAGTGAGTAAGTCTACTCTGCATTAGAATTAGAATTTATCATCAATTATAAAATTATATCAATGGGAAACTTCTTCAGTATGTTTCTTAACTACTGGGCTGGCTTTTTTCTTCTTAGTTTTTGTTTAAAGTCCATTTATTCGGTTACTTTTTATGCAGTCGGGCTGTTTTTTTTTTTATTTTACGCCTTTAAGTCAAGATTTATTGACTTCGTTATTACGAATATAAGACCGGAAATTTTGCATACTTATCATTAGATTGATGTTGTTAAAATCGTGGTTAATATTCAGTAGGTACTTGTAGTGGTCTAAACTACTGATTATATTAATCTCTCTAGAGACCTAGCCCGTCTGAAAGCTACCATAAGCTATTTTGACGGCGGTTGACTTATTAATTTCATACTATTTAGCAAAAAAGTATGAATTTAAGTTAACTGCCCAGTTATATTTTAGTATTTATATATGTATTTCTATTTATATAAATAGTTGACTAACACTCATATCACAAACAAATAATTAGCTTTCTTTTGGGTTTGAAAAATTTGTATAATTTATCCACTGATATTATTATTAGCTAACCTAACCTAACCCGACTCAAAGCTATATAAATTTAACCTTTAGCAAAAATATATGAACTTAAGTCAACCGCCTGGTTGGTCAAGTGGTTACCGACACTAACTACGTAATCAATGGGGCCTGGTTTGATTTCCAACAGGGAAAGGCATTTGTGTGATAAGCTTAGATGTTTGTGTTTCTGAGTTTGGGTAATTATCACATACATTTCAGTATTTATATATGTATTTTGATGTATTAAGTAGTTCACTAACACCCATACTACGAACAAATAATTTGCTTACTTTGGAGTTAGATTAACTTGTATCATTTGTCCATAAATATTATTATCAACTTATTCTTATTATAACCACAAATCGGTCAAAGGGAATACGACGAATGATCGACGACGTATCATATAGGTATCTTTTTGACGGACTTTTTTAGTTTACGAGAAAGATTTTTCTGACAATGTGTTTGAGCTTGTGACATCGTGGATTAACAGTAATAGTGGATGGACAGTGAACTGAATATAATTATCTATCTGCCTATACACTATATATTTCTTGATTGTTTTTCCTATGAAACAGCTTTGCTGTGTTTCGAAGAGAAGGGCAAGACAGGCAGTGTAATTACTGGCATCAAGACTTAACACCTTATGTCTCAGGATAAGCAACACATAAATGAGTTACCTGGGCTAGTTCCAGAAAAACTAGTTTACGTTCATTGGCGACGTTGATCACTTACCATCAGGTGGCATGTCTGCCAGTTTGCATATCCTACTAATATAAAAAATACATCGAATATGTACATAAACTCACACCTATATAGCAAACTAGATATTTACTTAATAGTAAATGGATTATAAAAAATAAACCTTGTGACTGAAACCGAGAGGAATTGACTAGCAAATTACCCACTTAAGTAAAATAATAATATAATTTACAACACAAAATTTTAATGAAGAGCCTATTAACTACTAATATACTATACTAATTAAACTTTTTTTTATTAATAACAAGCTGAATTTTTTTGTGAACTGCTTCCTTTTGACGAGACGCAAATCTTTTCTACCTTCGAAAAATCTCGAATCGGGTAACTAATAAACTTACTGGGCTTCGAACTTTTTAGTTTGGTGAAGGAAAAATATTTTATTAATAACAATAATTATTTTATGCCTTAATCGCTTGATTATACAAAAATCATGAAAAATCGTTGGTTTTTCTGACGAGTCCTCCACTCTAAGAATTCGGAATTATGAGATTTTTTTAAGTGATATTAATCAATTTAAAAACAACCTGATTTTCTCACAATAGCTTGTTAATTATTATTGTAATTCAAGGGTTACTTTGTCCTACACGTAAAGTGGACATTTGTTTTTTAGCAAGGCTTAATATTAAGTTAAACCGTAACACTGACCAATGGCTTAACTTCCTCCTGAAGCAAAGTAAACCATCAATAGTCAAGTCAATCTATACTAGTCTGTACTATAAAGTTTGTTAGTTTGTGAGTTTCTTCGTAGAAAGTAATCTCAGAAACTGGGGAACCTGTTTTAAAAATTTCACTGTTAGAAAACTATATGGTTCCTGTGTGACAAAATGCATGCGGCATCGGGACTAATAATATGCGGCTATTCCGCGAAAAGCCACTAGTCCATACTAATATTATAAATGTCTGTTTGTCTCTTCTTTATGCCTAAACCATTTTGGATTTAGATTAAATTTGGTACAAAGGCGGTTTTCGACCAGAGAAAAGACGTAATTTAGTTTTTATCTCGGAAATCGGAATCGAAACGGGAACTCTGCGGGTTTTATTTTAGATGTTTTTCCACGCCGACGAAGTCGCGGGCACAGCTAGTTGTCAACAAGTTTATTCATATATTGCAAAACCGTTATTTTCATTGCGATATACATACAGTCATTAAGATCATCCACTCACACTACACCATCGTTAAAAAAAATAAAAAAGTTACCGTCCGGCCAAAATGAAAATCGGCCAGTTGCATCTGATGATGTTACTGCATCATGCCGTCGTGGTGGCGAAAAACTGCTTGATGGAACGTATCCTGCGTTTGGACTCGGTGATCCTCCTGAAAAATTGTGATTTTGAGATAAAATTATTACACATGATGACCTACTACAATAATGAACATGCGTCGAACACTATCCCTTGTATTGGTCTAGACACCTTTAGAATAATAGAACATTTACCTATCTGCCAGGCCGTTTGCATATTTAAAGTAATATAGTCCATCTAGTGAATTAGTATGAAATCTTTTATATCTTCAGTTTGCTTACTTACACAGTACCAATGCCAAGCTGGTGGCTCCTAAAAGTTTAATAGTTTCCACTTTAGATACCTAGATGTCGCTCACATAAATTAAACTATTGTCAGCTAATAAATCAACATTATTATTATTCAAATACTAGCTGACCCGGCAAACGTTGTTCTGCCTTTTTAACTACTCTTATTTTTTTTCTATATTTTCTCACCTTTTGAACCTTCCCTGGACTTAAACAATTAATTCAAAACCAAAATTCGCCAAATTGGTTCAGCCGTTCTCGAGTTTTAGCGAGACTAACGAACAGCAATTGATTTTTATATATAGAAGAAGAAGAAGATGGATATATTAAAACGTGAAGGAAAATCTTTGGATTAAGGCAATTGCGCGAACGGTTCTGAAATTTGGCACAGTTAAAGTTTACATTGCAGAGAACTGCAGAAACCTAATATATTTAAATAAAATGCGTTTGAAATACATTAAATTAATAAAAATAAACATCACACACACTATATTCATATGTCATACATGACAATATACTTACACATATGTATACGTACTATTTTCTTTACGGCTAAAGTCAGTTGTCAAAATTAAAAGAGATTTTATTGTTTAATCTATGGTCGAATTTCGGCCACAGGCGATCGCTAGTTTAATATATTTCTTTTTAATAGTTACACGTGAAAGACGGCGAAAGATGCAAATTAAATTGATTTTTTTTTGGAGCAAAGGTTTTTGCGAACCTTAACCCTTACATATTTATGTTCCTGCTTTTCAATCCTTCTAAACCGGTTCGAAGAAAAGATCTTGAAACCTACATATGTGATTTATTGTATTTAAAATTTCTTAATTTCGATTTATTATTATTTTTATGGTCGCCTCTGTGGTCTAGTGGTACAGTGTTGGCGCTGGCCAGATGTGGTCCCAGGTTTAATTCCCGGGTCGAGCAATTTTAAAAAAAATACGTTTTTTCAATTTTCCGGGATTGACTGGAATTGCAAAGTGCCCGGATGGCAATAGGCTTGCCACCTATCACTTTTGTGGGACCAAGTATCTTCGGCTAATCGTGGGTACACTTGTTGTACCTATGCCTATCCCTTCAGAGATACGGGCGTGAAGATACTTTTTATTATTGTTTTTAGATATCAATTTAGTGCCCTTTGCATGCTAATTAGGTGCTAAAATTATCGTTTTTTGCTCCCAGAGGAACTAGCCTAGTCAATAATAATTATAATATGCCAATTAGTTGCTCTAAGAAATACCATAAATGTGGAACTTCAATGCATTATCGAAATTTTTCGAGAGCTTTTCGTAGTCATCCAGCAAGCAACTAATTTACGTTCATGAGAAACTCGGAATGCAAACCCAGATTTTTCCTTTCTTTTTATCTTATAAATATTATGCTGTACCTACAGGATTTTTTCAAAATTATTTCGACTATTTTTTTAAATTTTATTTTTATTTATTTATACATTACTTATATCTTTAAATTTGACGTTAAGTTAAAGTCAAAGTCAAAGTCAAAACTTTTTTATTCAAAATAGGATTAATAGTAACCTCTTTTTGAATGTCAGTTAATAAATAATAGATTAATTAAGTGCTATTAATTTAAGTCCATTTGTGGTATGAGACATTTTAATACCTTATTCATAATTGGTCCCAGTTAATAACAGTTAATATTGTAACATATCGATATCAGATTTTTCATCATATTACATGATCTGTATTCATATAATAGGTAGATCATAATTTATGTACCTACATCTATATTAATCTTATAAATGCGAAACTTTGGATGTTTAGACGTTTGGATGGATGAATGGATGTTTGGGGGCGTCCACAAATTACGTGAGATGTTTAAGGGAGAGAGGGGGTCGGGTCAAATCTCATCTAATCTTACGTTGGAGAGAGGGGGGGTCTCGGCAAATATCACGCAATTTTTTTTCTGATTGAAACAAAAAAAAAATATACTATTTTGGTCCATTATCCAGATTGTACATGCAAGCGTTATCGTAAAGAAAATAATTTCATTCATACCTCAACGTTATACAGTCTGAACAAGTCGTAAATAAAAGCATGAAGCAATTTTTTTTTTCGTTTTACAAAAACAATCCAATGCGTTTATATATTTAAGAAACCGACATTTTGAAAAATCTCACGTAAGATTGGGGGATGGGGGAGGGGGTTAAATAAAATCTCACGACATCTCGCCAGGGGGAGGGGGAGGGACAGAAAATTTAAAAAAACACCTCACGTAATTTATGGACGCCCCCTTTGTTACTGAATAACGCAAAAACTACGAAATGGATTTGAATGAAATTTGGCCCAAAGGTAAATAATGATCTGGAAAAGCACATAAGCTACTTTTAATCCCGAAAAAATTAGGTGATCCCACGGGATTCACTAAAAAATGTTATAATGCAGCGGGCTGTACGCTACAGCTAGTATTTTATAATTTTGGTGACTCTCTGAAGTTGTAATTATGTACCTACACTTAATAATATTCTAATCAACTTTAATTAATATAATAATACCATCACGCTGTTACTGTTGCCAAGTACACGGAGTACCGTTACACGGAGTAAACCGAACGCCAAAGGACATTTTAATTCTCCGCAAATCGCAAATCTGCAAATGGTTCGTCAAAGTTGGAAAGAGACGTAATTTACATTCAACGACCTGAACAGCTTTTGCTCGTTCTTGCGATAATTGAGACCCATAGAAGGGTTAAAACACCACTACTTATCTCTTAAGCTATTACCTAAATTTTGGAATTCGTGGATAAACTTAAAATTATTCACTTAATGCGTATAACAAACCATCTGGCCAGAAGGTAAATCTTGAAACCGCAGTATCGGATGAGGTGACAACGTCATGATGCCGACCAGGGGAGAATCCTCCGGGGGCGGCATATACAGAACCGGGACTTGACGAACCTTCTGTAAATACACATAAAATGATAAGACACGACTGATAGTCTAATTGTCAGAGATCCATGTGTAGAAGAATCATAGTGAATTATTATATAATTAAGAATAGAAAATGTCATCTACAGCATCTCTACAATATATTAGTATGCGTTTTTGCAGTTAAGTAAATTTGGTATTAATCTGAAATGCTTTAATTTAATTTATGCTTTTAGATATTTCTTTCCTCTAAAATAAGTAGCGATCACACTTTGACTGCAGATGACTTGTCTTTATTTATTTTGGTAGTAAAAGTCTCAAAAATTCCATTTTAACTTACTCCCAAAGTGGTTTTATGTTTTTTCCTCTAAAATACGTAGCGATCACATTTCGATTGTAGGTTTCTGGTCTTTATTTAGTTTGATTGTAAAAGTCTCCAATATTTAATTTTAATTTACTTCCAAAGTGATTTCTCTAATGTTGGATGTGTTTATTATACGTAACTATTACGAGCAAGTTTTTATTTATGATTAAGCAGCCTCATATATGAATGAGCCAAATAATGTTTATTTAAGAGTAGAAGTGTAGAAAGTATTTAATTGATCAATCATATTTATGATATGACTAGCTATTACTCGCGACTTCGTTCGTGTGATCCAACATCTTTACTTACTTTTTCTCACTCGGATAAAAAGTAGTCATGATTCTGCCCTATCAACTTCCCTATTCTTCAGTAAAAGTTCCATTAAAATTGGTTCAGCCGTACCATAGTTTACGCCGTACAAACATAATGAGAGACAAATTTTAAAAATGGTTGCTTAGGTATTAGTGTCGTAAAAATAACACACTGCCCTTAAAAGACCTAGTTATTTTCAAATCAGACAGAAACTTATTTTATTTATATGTATAAATGACCATCACCACTTAGGCACTCTCGATATCTATACCTGGAAAGTTACTTGAAAAAAAAATATAGATCCTTCCTTTCAGCACTTTCGGAATAACGTAAAATGGCTTTCATAATTGTAATGCCAACACTTCCTTAAATTTGCACCTACGAGTACTATAATTAGGTACCTCTCATTGTGTTACAATGATTTAACGTTTCTAATAATTTTTGTAATCATTTTCGTATATTTGTGTACACTAAACTCGGAAACTAAGCAATGGATTAACTTTATTTTTTTCCATACGATAGCAAACAAGCAGAAAGGTCTCCTTTGTTTTTAAAAAATGTCGTTTTTACCAACAGTGAACAAAAAACTCGGTCATCCAGGTACTAGGTGTTATTACATCAAGCAAACATTTTGTACCTTTTTTATGTCATAAGAAAGCAAACAAGTAGATGGGTCTCTCGATGGAAAGTGTCAACCATCGTCTATAGACACCAAAGATGTTAATGGTGTGTTGCTATCTTGTGACGAAGTATAATGTCACATGCATAAGTTTACCGACTACCTTACCCTCCAAACTGGAACACGACAGTGACAAGCATTGAGGCAGGAATAGGTAAGGCGGTGGTACAAGACCCGGGTGAGACAGTGCATAACTCTACCACCTAGTAGCCACGATGATAGTGACTCGCATAGCTAATCGGTTGCCTCTTACGATCTGCCTGGCAGAACAGCTGTTGGCCTAGTCTTCAAATGGGCCCAAATCAACACGGGGAAAGCCTAGACCAACGCGGGGGTGTTTAACATACCTATTGAATAAAAGAGTGTTTTTAATTTTGATTTCTAAGTTACAAGGGAAACGGGAAAATAAAAACATTTTCGAACGACTCATAATTTATCTAGAGCAAAGCGCGGCCACGCTTTGCCGGTAAAGATCTGAATCCGGTTTCTAGAGATACTAGAGGTTGGAAGTCGTCTACAGCTGTTTTGTTGCGTTAATTATTCGTAATTCACTCACCTAGCGTAGCTACCCCCATTGCGTTGTAAGAGTTCATGCCCATGGGCTGCATTGGCTGAAGCGAGCTTTGAAGCTGAAACGAGATTAATAGATTACTTTTAATTTTTATTATAACACTAGCAGCTGTTGCCTGCGATTTCGTTCGCGTGACCCATACACATTACTTTCTTTTGCTTAGTTGGGTAAAAAGTAGCCTATGGTGGTTTGAAACCATACATATAAGTTTTCTTAATATATTTCGTATCAATAGGTAATAGTTATGCAAAATAAACTTCAATTTAGATAATTACAAAATGAGCCTTATTAGAATCATGCAATATTTAGGTATACACAAAGTACCCAAGTAGCACGTTAAGCTGTATATAGGCTGCATTTAGGTTCATTTTTAAACTTAAAGCTGTATACGAAGCCGTACAAAGGCTGTAGAAGCGCTTCTACAGCCGATATAACACCAAAAAGGGCCCCAAGTTATACAGCTTATTGCGTTATGTAGGCTGCACAATAGCTGTACAAGCTGTTATAAACTGTACAATGGCTGTTATTTGGTGTATAAAGAAACTATAACACTAAGGATACTCTCTTGTAACTGTCTTGTACAGCTAAGAGTTAAATAGGCTGCACAATAGCTGTACAAGCTGGTATAGGCTGTACAAAGGCTGTTATTCGGTGTATAAAGAAACTATAATACTTAAGATACTCTCTTGTGCAGCTAAATGTTCTTAATCAGTGTTTGAAATTGATAAAAAGTAACTAATCTGTTTTTGATATTGTATAACATTATATCTGCAGACGCCATAATTAAAAATATATTAATAAACGATAAATTCTTGGACTTGGAGCAGTATTCAAAGGTGTATTCAAAGTGCAAATTCTAAACGACTGTGAAGTCGTGTATGTTTTTCCTCAAAATATTCACGCGCCAACGAAATAATCAAGATAACACAAATAAAATCATTGCGAAATACGGTAAGTGTTTGTGTTTAAGGTTAGAATATACAAGTATTTATGGTACAATATTGTATATAAAGGCATAATGATCATAATATAAGTTGCTTGTCAAGATATAGCTTTAGCTATTGCTAAATATATCTTTTATTTAACAATATATTTCTTTAATGTTGTTTTTAATACACAATAATGGCGGCGTTTTGTTATACAGCCTAAAGTGTATTTGGAGGGTGATATACTGCAAATAGCTGTACTGAATCTCTTTTTTGTTCTATTATACGGCTATTGGCTTTTAATTACCGTCCAAATACACTTTAGGCTGTACTAAGTCCCTATATAAATCTATTGTACAGTAATTGGCTTTTAATCACTTAACTTATGTTTAGAGATGCGTACAAAAATTGAAGAACCCTAAATACAAAACATATGTTTGTCACTTGATTTCGCTATTGTGTTGTATTGATGTCGGTCGTTTGACTTTACAACTAAACCAACCTATTGTTAACTATAACTTATGGGACATGTATTTCAATCATGTTTTACTTTATTTTTCAGGGAAATATGCCTTATAAAATAATAAAAACAATTGAGAGAAGCCAAAACCGTATTTGTATCGTACCCAGTTTGTGGGAGGATAAAGGTGAATTATAATGACCAAGAAAACAACTTGATATAACTAAGTTGATCCAGAACGAAAAATCAAGCCCTTTAAATATTGGTCTATCACAAAAATATTTTTAAGAAGAATACGTTATTTCGTGCTTGTGACTTTATATTATTAGTTCTGCAAAGAGAAACACATACACTCTTGCCTGTAATTATATCTAAGTATATAATATTTTTAAAACGATTGTAAGTATACATATATACAGGGTGTTGCAAAAGTGGTACAGTAAGCCGAAAGGGGGTGGCTCAGGGGGTCATTCTTAACAACTTTTGTTTAACGACTTTTGGAAATTCGCGAAAAAAATATTGATTCTCCATAGAAACTTTGTTGGTCACGTGACTTTTCACAATGGAAAAACAAAATTGTTTTTCGGGAATTTTCACAAATCGTTGAACAAAAGTTGTTCAAAATGACCCTCTGAATCACCCCCTTTCGACTTACTATACCGCTTTTGTAAAACTCCGTATAGTAGCAAGTTAAAAATAAAAAAATACATATTTTCTCAGTGTAATGATTTTTATTTCTCTTTTTAACTCTTTTTTATATATTCTTTGAAGAATAGACCAATTGCCTTTGTGCCAGGCAGGTTGTAAAAGACAACCGATGGGCTATGCGAGTCACTTCCATCGTGGTTACTAAGTGATAGAGCTCTGCATTGGCTCGACCGGGTCTGGTACCACCGCCTTATCTATTCCTGCTGCAAAGCGTCAGTGCTAGTCACTGTCATGTTCCGGTTTGGAGGGTAAGGTGGCCGGTAAACTTATGCATTGGGCATTAGACCTTGCCACAAGAGAGCAACGCACCATTAACATTTTTGCTGTCTGTAGGCGATGGTTGATTCTTTTCATCAGGAGACCGATCTGCTTGTTTGCTATCTTATGACATTAAAAAAAATCAGTTATTGTAAATTACCAACCAAGTAACCTTAATGAAGAAGATAAGCCTAAAAAATAATAAATCAGTTAACCTACAATCACTTTTTAATGTTTTTGTTACGGAACCCTTTTCCTTGAACATTAATAAAAATGACGATTGTAGGTTTACCTGAATTAGTAATTTTTCAGCTTTATCTTCATCACGATTACTTGGTTGGTAATTTATAATATTTAAATATTCCTTTTCAATATTCCTTTTGATTTTTTCGACATGATATCAACTATGCAGATATAAAAACAGCAAACAACAATATTCTCAGTAATACAGCCTTGAGCTGTACTATAGCTGTATATGCAGATTTTTTAACACCATTGGCTGCATAACAGTCTACAATTACGCCATAAATATTAGCTGTAGAACGGTGATTGCATGTCCCATTTTACAGAAACAAGCGTTGAGTGATACTATAATAACACTTAAAGCTGTAATAAATTCCCGTGCTAAACAAAATACAGCTAATGTACAGCTTTAAGGATTAAAATCAGCCTAATGAGTTACAAATTGCTTAAAGCTGTACAGTAGTGTATTAATATTCAGATATAACGCCTAAAGCTTACGCGGAACTCTAAGAAAGGCCTTGTACAGCATTAGGCTGTATAAAAACTCATAAAGGTCTTTTATACCGATAAAAGCATCTTTTTACACCATTGTACGGCTGCAATAGAACTTTAAGTTCTATATGAGCTGCTTTATGGGTATTAAACATGCTTGATTGCTGCTTGGGTAAACGCTGATAATTATTATATCTACTGTAATATTTGAAAACCTGGACATGTGAAAACTATAAAAAATATTGACGAGGGTTGAGTTAATGTCCTGTATGATGCCCAGTGCATAGTAAATTCGGGATATTCGATATATTTTTTAAAGTTTTGAATCCCATTTTCAAATCTAAAGTAGTTACTATCTTCAGAAATGTATTTTTAGATAATATTTATAATGACACTCTAATTAGATCTTAAATCTTATTAGAAAACTAATGTAGTTAAAAAATAAACGTAGTACGTTTAAAACAACGGCTCCTTTTTAAGAGAATTGGCGTGCACGGAGGTGTACAAAATTTGGTATAAGTAAAATTTATATGGTGTGGAACATCACAAAGGTTACAAACGCACGGGCAGGCGGCTTGCTTAGTGCCTAGAGCCTAGCGAACCACCTAGCGAAAAGCTTAGTAAAACGAACGATCATATTAGTTCGCAATCAGCCGCACTGCGCGTTTGGCGTCTAGCTAGCGCGCAGTGGGGCGCTTGTTTGTACGGACTTAGCCTAAAATTTAGCCCATATGAATGTGAAAGTTCTTATGTTCAGATATTTATTACTCAACCATACAAAAACGGCTGAATCGAGTATCTGAAGATATCGAGTATCTCGAATCTCTATCTCTAATCGAGTATCTGAAGATATCGAGAATCGAGTATCTTTCGGGGATAAGGGCGTGAACGCCCATATCCCCGAAAGGGGTAGGCAGAGGTACACCAAGTGCACCCACGATTAGCCGAAGATACCTGGTCCCACAAATGTGATAGGGCCCAACCGGGCACTTTCCAATCCCGGGCAACTTTGTGTTTCTCAGAAAACTGAAAAAACACTTTTTTTAAAGTACCCGACTCGGGAATTGAACCCAGGACCTCATGTGGTTAACTCCAACGCTGGACCACTAGACCACAGAGGCGACTGAATCGATCTACGTGAAATTTGGCACACAGTAATTTTCATCCCAGTAAAATAAGTCGTTTCAATGGGATACACCAAAAACTTTTATAATGCCCACTGCAATATAAATGTTTTTGATGAATCCCATAATTGCAGGGAGCAGCTAAATTATGGTTAAATTTTAAACATGAGGCGATCGCTTAGACGCAATATGACGTCTCACATTTTTAAAATGTATTAACAGACACCTACATAAACAAAAATATTCTAATTAGACTTTAATTGCCTATCAATCTACTTTAATAGGTTCAACTGGACTAACTCGTAACTAGGCTAGCCACTAGCAGTCAACAGAATTAGCTTTAAAGATGTCAAAGCGGTCTACCTCCAAGTTCTTGAATAAGGTCTATATCTTGTAAGACGTCAATTTCAAGTCGACAATGCCAAAAACTGTAAATTGATTAAAACAACCCAAGCAAAGTTCAGCTGAATTCCTCCGTAATCAGGTTTGAAACTCTCAAATGGCTTTCTCTAACTAGACTAAAAGCCACTACAGTTGTTGTTTCAATGGGTTCACTCTATCTCCTTGTTTTTTTTTAATACACATTTTGAAGGAAATATTATGGCCGCCATTATAGTGACGTCAGAGACGCTTCGATGATTTAAAAAGCGAATACGTTACGTAAGAATGACGTCAGGCACGCATGATTCTAAAGCTAATGCGCTGCGGATTTAATCCTCCTGACCTCCATTTTTTACACTTTTTTGGTTTTGTGGTTCACTTTTGATGATAAAAAGAGTAAATGTATTATATATAATTCATATGCCAAAAGTCATGATATTTGTGTATCAAACTTCATACAAAACCGCCGTATGACGTTGCGATTGAGTAATAAGCATGTAAGCTCATAATTTTTTGCATTTTCATATGGGCAAAACACATACATAACTTACTTGGAAGCAATAACAATATTAACGTATAAAAAACAATATTTACGTTGTTGCATCAATTTGTAGATTTTCCGTTTTACAGCTTTTTGATACGGTGCTTAAAATTTAATCTCATTTCAATTAGCTGTTAAATGAAACAGTGCGGCTCTTACCATTTTTTATGACGTCCGTC
Organism: Apodemia mormo; assembly: GCA_036924255.1. Taxonomy (NCBI): domain Eukaryota; kingdom Metazoa; phylum Arthropoda; class Insecta; order Lepidoptera; family Riodinidae; genus Apodemia; species Apodemia mormo. Next base: position 25,250,850 of record JAUPFN010000004.1, on the reverse strand, counting down.
TACCTTCTTGGCATAATTTTACAATTTAATGCCTATTGCCTGACTTAAATTTGTAAAATACTATGATCTATGCAGTTTTAAGCAATTATTTATTTATTTGTACTATATAAGAAAGATACACTTATAGCCTACACTCTTATTACTCGTTCATCTCAAGGTGTAAGCAGCAAGCAATCTTTTATCACTTTATTGAATCTATTTTATCTTAGTTACCTTTACAAAAAATTAGAAAAGGCATACACTAAATTCTTTAACAAAGGTTCGAACCCAAATCATGTGTTACATTACCACATAATTATTTGTTGAAAACAAACGTTTTTTTTCTTCATGAGGAAATGAAGGCCTTATTAGCCAGTCTCAGTGCATACTTATTAATATCTCACGAATCAGATATGTCTAGTAGGTAAGAACAAATATAAAATTCCGTGTTTAGCATAGTGCGCGATTTTTCTGCCTAACTTGAAACTGCCTAACTTAACAACATAAGATAAAAGTGACATTGAGTAAATAAATTGAACAATTCAAAAAATAAAATATTAGCGATTGTGGTCCACTTTACACTTGCACATACTTTGTTTATTTTGCAGTTATGTGAAGTTACAGAATCAATGTCTACACATTCGGTTTGTTTAGAAATGTTACTGTAATATGACTAGCTGTTACTTGCGACTTCATTTGCGTGACCCAAAGTCACTACATACTTTTGGTCCATCGGTTAAGAACAGTTGTCTCTGTCACGCCTGGATAGATTACTCAAGGTCGATCTAATAGTTTTTCAGTTATCCTTTTAAACATAAAAAAATACATTTTTTTTCTTTGTAATGTATTAGCATAGAGAACTATTTTTAAATACATTAAGAATAAGATTACATTATTCATAATGAATTGAAAATAAGTTTATTATCTTTTATAAGGTAGGTTTAATTATTAATTCACGATAGAGACTTATTAGAGCAAATATAGAGAGATGATATATAGTGGGATAATGGAATTCAATGGATACGTCACTATCCCACTAGTTATGGTATACAAGCACTAGAGGTCAGTGTATACAAGTCAAAATAAAACTAAATATATTAAAAATATAATCTTTATTCAATTAATAACAAAATGTGAGAAATGGTATTAACGAAACCAACATAAAATAATGATTTAATGGATTCAGTGACTGTCACTAATTGTCCTAGATCGAAAAGTGTTATTTTTATTCTATTTAGTTTTATTTTGCCTTGTTAACCGTAATTAGTGAGACAGTAGGATTCAAGTGGAATACCTATTCCGGTCTATGGTTCTGATTACACATTAATTCAGTTCTATGTTCTTAGTGTATTAATGCATTAGCTTTTTAAAACGAAAGGTACAAACTGTTATTTCAAAGATGATAGCTATGCTAATAAAAGGTCATGAATTGAAATCCCAATTTAGATTTCCTACAATATTTTCTATACGGCTGTCAAAAAAATCGAGCAATAATTAACAACACGTTCATTTTATTTTAAAAAAACTTTACCTTGTTAATTTTAAGGTCATCTTTGAATGGTTCATAAAAATTAATTTTTTCTGAAAAACTAAACTTGTCCTGTCCACTTAGGAAAACAAAGTGTAATATGTCATACATGATAGAAGGCATAATTTCCGACATTTTTTTTCTATATCATAAGATAAACAAGTAAATGGCTCCCTGATGGAAAGAGACAACAATCATCCACAGACACCAAAGATGTTAATGGTTTATTGCTATCCTTGTGGTGGGATTTTAATGCCATATAAATTAGTTCCGGCTAAATTATCCTCAAACCAAAACACGACAGTGACAAGCACTGACGCTATTTCGGCAGAAGTAAGGTAGGTAATACCAGACCCGGGCGAGACAATGCAAAACTCTATCTCCTAGTAGAATAGACTCGCATAGCCAATTGTTCGCCTCTTACAAACTGCCTGGCAGAACAGCCTATTATTCAAAGCGGCCCGAAACAACACGCGGAATAGCTTAGATATTTGTTTTATTCTATATATATATATATATATATATATATATATATATATATATATATATATATATATATATATATATATATATATATATATATATATATATATATATATATATATATATATATTGAAGTGATAAATTAATCAAGTCAACAAACCATATCAGCCCTCAGAAGACATACATATATTATATTCTGTAAGTTTACTGTCAAATGTCATTGAAGATACTTGTTATTTTATTGGGCATACATATATATATATATATATATATATATATATATATATATATATATATATATATATATATATATATATGCCACGACAAAATTTGTTTTTATTGAAGTGATAAATTAATCAAGTCAACAAACCACATCAGCCCTCAGAAGACATCTATATTATATTCTGTAAGTTTATTGTCAAATGTCATTGAAGATACTTGTTATTTTATTGGGCACACCAATAAAGTAATAAGTATCTTCAATGACGAGAAAACGGGTCGACAAAATTTTTAAACGCTTCCTATCCTAAGCGGACAGTGTTTGGATATTATCCCAATATGATAGCATAATTGTCGCCAATCGCATCATCAGGTGGAATATCTCTATCTAATCTTAGGTGCACTGACTGCCTTTATTCGAAGATATGATTGAGGGTATTTTTGTTAGCTGACGACTTTTGTATAAACGACTAAGCAGCAGTTTTAAGAAAATATCTAAATATTCTGATTACCGCGCGTAACTTAATACGATATAGCCCGCCACCTTGTGAGCTAGACAGCTCGAATAACTTAAGATATCAACATTCTTACTCTCTTATTACTTGAATTAAGCAACTTGGAGATAATTTATACATAAAACAATTCATATTTTATACATTTAAACACTTGATGAGAAACTTTATTAGGAATAAGTGTTACCTCTAAACAGATATTATAGTAATTTATTAATAGGGCCTGTTTATACCATATCTTTGTAAAAAAATTACCACCAAATGCAATACATATACCAAAATATATTTTTTTACAATTTTTGTTTGTCTGTCTATCTGTCTATCTGTTTGTTACGGCTAATCTCTGGAACGGCTAGACCGAATTTGACAGGACTTTCATTGACAGATAGCTGATGTAATAAGATGTAACTTAGGCTACTTTTATTTTTGATAATTTGTCACGCGGACGTAGTCGCGGTCACAGTTAGTCGTTAATATAATGTTAATTTCGTTAATATTAATACGGGTCACTTTATGCCACGTAAAACGATTGGGAACATAAATACTATTCGTTCCAACTGAGAATAGAACTGTCAGGATGACATATATTGCTCCGCATTTTGCAAAAACTTCATAATAAATGAGTAAGGTGTGCAAAAGACCTAACAAAGAAATACTTAAAAAAAAATTATTTATTTCACACTTTATTCTACACAAAACACATCTTTTTGAAAAATTAATATAAAACATGTACAAAGGGCGTGCTTATCTAATTGGTATCTTTTTTATTTAGATTTCCATCAGATCATGTTACCGTGTATTAAAATAAGGTGTAAAATAACTAACACGACTTTTATACATACAGATATATAGATGTGCGACTAGACTGATATATTTTACTCATTATATATATATATATATATATATATATATATATATATATATATATATATATATATATATATATATATATATATATATAACAAGCGCGATCCTATTCTTAGTTGGAACGCATAGTACGTTATATACGAGTACCCCGTATTGGTCCGGGCCTCCTTTGAATAATTATAGAGCATCCGACATTCTGCGAGCCAGTTCGTTAACGGCGATCGATTTGTTATACGTGCTACCACCACGTTGACTATTAGGTGGTAGAGATCTGCAACGTCTCGTTCAGATCCGGTCCCAGTCCACCGCCTTACTTGTTCCTGCGCAATAGCGTCAATGCTTGTCACTGTCGTGTCTCAGATTAAGCGGTAAACTTATGGATGTAGTATTAACACGCCGCCGTACAAATAGCAACGCACTATTAATATATTCGTTGTCTATAGGCGATGGTTGTCTCTTTCCATTATGAGAACCACGTATTTCTTGCTATAATATAAAAAATATAAACATTCTCTAACTAGATATTTTCTTTGTGTGTAGGACCGTATATCTTCACTAGTACAACATTTTAATAAACACAATCTTATGTTACATAGCTTAAGGCCTACTTCAGTAGAATTCCAAGTATTTTCACACCCGTATCCCCGAAGGGGTAGGCAGAGGTACAAGTGCACCCACGATTAGCCGAAGATACTTGGTCCCACAAATGTGATAGGTGGCAAGCCTATCGCCAACCGGACACTTTCCAATCCCGGGCAACTTTATGTTTCTTAGAAAACTGAAAAAATCCTTTTTTTTTATTTGCTCAACCCGGGAATCGAACCCGGGACCACATGTGTTCAACGCCAACGCTGGACCATTAGAGCACAGAGGCGACTGTAGTAGAGTTCCAATCAAATTAAAAAATATTTTTACTACTAATGTTGTGAGGACTGGAAGAAGATTTGTATAAAATGTTATCACTCACATCGTTACTACTAAATGGTAGAGCCCTGCAATATATTGACCGGTCTTAGTATCACAACTTTACTTAATATATTTAGGTGGTGCTTGTTACTGTCGTATTCCGGTTTCAAGGGTAAGATAACCGGTTAAATTATACATGCGACATTCCAACTACGCCATACGGATAAGAACGCACGTTATATATCTCTGGTGTCTACCGCATGTAATAAAAGTCTGTCCCATTCGGCAGGGACATATGGGTATGTCGATGACGTTATCAAAATTAATAAAAATCAGATGACATCAGATGATTGTATTTATAAAAATCAAATATAAAAATGATGTGGTGTCGCGGGACACCAGGTAGGAACGAACTTCCTTCGGCTAAACGGCACTACTCGCTTGTGTACGCGACTGTCGCGCCTGCGCACGTCTCATTTAACGCTTTTATTCCACGCATTTTTCTTACGGTTTTACATCACATTTTTTTCAGTTCGGTCGCGCAGCAAAATCTTCGTTCTTCGTTCGGAACTTCGTTCCAAAAAAGTTCTATATTTTTGAAATTCTTGCTATTGACAATTATGTTCGCTAAAATGTAATCAAACTATACACTCCGTAGTCCTTCAAGTAAGCTAACGCGGCCTCGCAGTCGCGTCTGTGTTTACCGCCATTTTTTTTGTGCTGCGTTTTGTGTTGCCAATGTAATGTTTTGAAATATTATTTAAGATTAATTATTTTGATCGGCGAATGTTCGCAAAATAATAGTAGATTGTATTAGGCTATTAAACAATGCCTTTAATATTCGGACAGGTTTTTTTATACACTGTATAGGCGAATTAGGCGATAGTTATCTAATTCCGTTAAGTGAAACATACGTTTGTTTTTTATTGTATGAAATAAAAGATAAATGTAATATACTTACTTGTCCTTGAAGCTGATGCGCAGCAAAAGGATTGACGGGCGATGACTGGTGCGGTAGCGTTGTATGAGAACATCCTGGAGGGCTTCTACCCATGTTTCCACAGGCAGGGCTATATCCAAGGCTGGCACCAGTCTGAGTTAACCAACTCCTGAAACATGAAAATGTTTCAATTTTTCTATGTGAAATGATGTGAAATTTGTTGTTATGCACGACAACTTTTTTATTTTTTTATAAAATTAATAAAATTCCTAAGACTAGCAATCGCCCTCTGATCGTAACTCATATTTATGTTAAAGCAAAACTAATTAAATTAAAACAAACTATGATGATCAAAACTAAAATAAAATCTCTTCTTAGTTTGATAAGAAACTTTCGCCGTAAAAAACGTATATACGTATATGTGTGTATGTGTATCAAACGCATAGTGTAATTTCAACTTTACATATTTCGAATTCATATTATATTTTATGCGCCAAGGAACATGGGCGAGACTTCACACATCGTTTTCTTTAGTTATTACTTTAAAGTTTAATATATTCCGTAAGATTCTATATCAACTCCTCAACATATCGGAATTTAATAAATATTTCTTAAACTTGGGAAACAGTAACTAAATAAAGTTGGAATTTAAGTAAGGTTAACATAAATATTTAGTTCTCTCCTTAGTAGTCTGTGTTTGGGCATTTATATTGTCATTGGGTGACTTTAGTACAACTGCAAATCTCAGAAATCAAAGTTAGATTAACAAAATTCTGAGCTAAGATTTTGCCAAGACAATAAGATATTTAAAATAAAAAAAGAAATTTTATTTAAATTATTCTTTAGTACAAAAGCAGCAATAAATTTATGATAAATAAATTTATTGCTGCTTTTACGTAAATGTAATAAAAATGTTGTACAATGGTAACACTCAAATAATATGATGGTAGAAGTCAATCAAATCAAAGTCTCAATATTTTGTACGATTATTCCTGGCGATATATTATATTATTAAATTAATTTAAAAAACAGAAAAATATTCTAGTATATCTAATATTTATTACATACTTCTAAAGCCAAGGAAAAAATGTTAAACTTAAAATCGCTGTGTTCTTTGATACTCTTCAGTTTGCGCAATTTCCGGTAAAAAGGGATAGAAAGTTTTCACTTCACTGAGTAATATATACAGAAATGTGTTTTTTAACTACTAAAAGGTTACGTGATGATAAAAGAAAGCATCTTAGCAAAGCTCGTTTTCTAGCATAGGATATCCAGCCAGGAGGCAGTTCCTACTGCAGTTTTTAAAATCATAAAATAGCAAACAAGAAATTTTCTCCCGTATCCGGGCTCCTTTTGAAGAAATAGACCATCTGCCGTTCTGCCAGGGAGTTCGCAAAAGGTTAAAGTTAATATACATGTCACTACTGTCGTGACTACTAGGTACTATCACCGCCGTTCTCATTCCTGCTGCAGAGGGGTAAGGTAGCCGGTAAAATTATGCAAGTAGCATTAATACTCCGCCACGTGGTTAGCAACGCACTATTAACATATTTGGTGTTTTATGCGATAGCGATAGGCGATGGCTTTCTGGCTGGCTTCTATCTTATAACATAAAAAGCAGATTCTCCTGATGAAAAAGATAACCATCGGCTAGACACTAAAGATTTTATGGTAACTAAGAGCAACTGCTTTCAGTTGCCATTGCTCAGTCACGATTTATGATACAGTGTAAACAAGTTTAAACATTCGCTTTTTTTTAAGTCATTTATATTGTCTTATCAGAATGCTGCATTAAATATGATTTAACGTGTATTTTATCAAACAAAATAACCTTGAATCAGAAAAATAAGGTCATATTAACCTAATTTATATAAGACTCACGTGACCACAGATTAAAATAAAATTATATTCAATATTGTATGTACGTCAATGGATAATAACTAAAAATTAAAATAGTGAAACCCCTGATACATTTCTTCATTATCACGCCACATTTTCGTTTCATGTGCATGATTTATAAATCATCAAAACCTATCCAATGAGCCTAAACACGTCTCGTGTACTCCAAGTGAGAAGTCGAATGTGTCAGCATACTTTCCTAACTGCATCAGGATATTAAATCCATCCCTAGAACTATCCCGCTTTAATAAGATTTCCATTAGAGAAAATCGCTCTCTAATCAACATTCACAATTCACAAAAAATACACAGATTTATATAACTTTCACAGAATTATATGTAAAAGCGAGAAGTAGTTGGTTGAGAAAGCTACTGAGTCCATTGCAACCATTTTAACATATGTTATTTTGTTTTTTAATTCAGTAATTAAAAATAAAAATAAAAGAAATTTACATAAAAAGTTGACATAAAGAAAGAAAATAAGCTTAAGTCAAGGTGATTGGGCCTAAAACATTACTTTTTTTAAAATTTTCATTAAGACAAAAATATATCTAAGAAAAACATTACCCATACTCAGGATAAATGAATTAATAAAAAAGCAATATTCAAAATCATGAAAAAAGATTTTCAGTGTAGAATTTATTATTATGGCTTTATTTATACTACTAATTGATGTGTTTCATAGTTTGCGCTCTTTCTGTTACACGTTGTATACAGATACATATTATGTCAATCTTATACATGTGTTTGCGTTGAGGGTTTTTAAAAAAATACTTATCTTCTTACAATATTCAAAAATCCATATTATGCAGTGTCGGACTAGGCCAGGAGGGCTCGGGTGGCGGAGCCCCGCAATCCTGGGGCCCGATAAACTGGATAATGGAAGATGGAATACTGCTATCCAGTCTTTCTAATTTATTTCTCTTTAATGAACGAACTATTATATATAAGCCTTACAAAGCCATGGGGGCATCGCGCAGGGTAGAGCCCGGCTGGCAATTGCCAGCCAGGCCAGTCCAAAGCTATATATTAAAATATTACACACGAGTTTCATTCAATACAGCGTAGATCAAATCAGTTGTTTAGTTGTAGATTAGACAATAAAATCTCTTTTGACAACAGGCTCTAATCATATAAAAAATAGTATATAGTTATGAGTGTTTAAACGGTACGGTTTACAAATGAATGGTAGTGTGTACCATATGTTTTTATTTATTTAATATGTTTCTAATACATATTTTATAACAATATTGGCTATATAGCTCGTTCACCATTAAACGTTAACTGGATTGAATTTTATACTCCTCCGTTGGCGTGATTGTCGTAAAAAGGGGCGCAAACTTTTATTTCACGTATTAATAGAGATAAAAATGTATTATGGTATTATAAATGCTCGTATTTATCCTTCAACTTTTGTAAAATTTAGGTGGATATCACTACGCCGTCGCGCCAACGGCGGCAGAAGACTATCTACGTCATGCATCGACCACACAGCCCATAGACGCCTAATGTTCGATTTTCCGTATTGAATGCATTCTGGCAAATAGCTGAGCTGAGCTGCAACATCGTGATTGGCTTACTCAAGGCCACAGTGAAAGATAGTGATGTACAGAGAATCTGATTGGTCGACCCTGATTGGGTATTGGTGCATGAACATTTACATCGGATCTATAAGTCATATGTGTTGACAGAAGCCATTCGCCTGTTATTAGGGGTCTATGGGTTGTGTGGTCGGTGACGTCATGTATTATATATTGTGTTGCCATTGGTAATATTTTAAAATAGTAGGTATGTAAAATAATTGTTTTTATTAGAACAAAAATATTTATCAACATCCACAAAATAATTACTCATTATAATACCGGATTTTATTACTACTTATATATTCAAATCAAATAATAATTATTGTGATGATACAACAAAATTCAATGTAGTTTAAATATAAAACCGTTAGTACAATTTATTTGTTATGGTATTATTGGAAATCAATTCAATTAATAAAGATTTTTCATTTCAGCGAAGTGTATTAATATAATTTACATCGCCGCGTTCCGATCCTGCAGTAATTGTAATAATAAAAATAATAATATTTCATTCAGAAACATGTCCATATTTTTCTTAGAAAATACATTTTTAAAAACTAAAATCAGCGAAAGTTGTTTGATTGATAGGTAAAATTAACTTAGTACAATTTCAGACTTTAATATCCTAAGTATACTAAAACTGTATAAATTTAAAATTTTGAAAACCTCCAACGTATTCCTTTATCATCAGACATCTGACCATCATTCTTCACGTACATTATTTGTAGCTACCAAAACATAATAACTAAAATGTTCACAATATTTACTGAGATTTCAGGATTGGTGTTGAAACAATTTATTTGATGGTATTTCATTATTAGATTTGGAGCTATTAAAATAGTATAACCAAAATTTGGAATTATTAGCTTGAATATTTAGTGAGACTCTGACATTACTGACAGTAGTCCGTAGAGACGACTGGGTCCTTGGATTAGTGTGGGGTAGGAAGCCCCTTACATTGTGGTTTGTTTGGTGGTTGGTGGTATAGAGGGATGTAAGAAGATAGCTTACTCCCTGAAGTGGCGGTATTGACTGGGGTGTAGGGTCTGGTGGGGTGATGAGGATTTAAGGAGTGACCCCCCCCCCCCTTATGCGCAACACCGCATGCAATCCGCCCCGCAGGTCGAGTCCCTGCGGTGGATTAAACACGCGGCAGCGTTAGCGTTGAGGGGGAGGAGGATGGAATGGATTATGGATTCAGGATGTCACGGGAGAATGGCTTAGCGTCCGGCGGATGCGTATGCTACGGCACAATGTTTTGGAGATGGAATGTGTTGCGACGAGTCCGCCCGTTGGTACATCCCCACTACCAGTCTTCTAATGAATTCTTCGAGGTTCTCCATTTTTAGGTCACGTCTGATGACCTCGTTAGAGACATATTTTGGTGCATTTAGTATATTCCGTAACGCCACGTTCTGCCATTGCTTTAGAGATTTCTTAATGCCCGGGGCCGTGAGGTTATACCACACTGCAGCTGCATACGTGAGTCTCGGCCTTATATATGCTTTGTATATGCCCAACTTAATCTTCGTCGGGAGCTTGGAATTTAGAACGGGGTGTAGTGCGGCCATCGCAGCTCTCGTGTGCCCCGTGGGGTTGCATGGTCAGGAGGTAGTCTATTATGACTCCAAGGTATTTTACTCTCTTGGACCAGGTAATCTTCTCTCCATTCAGTGTCAGTTGTGGGAGAGTGCTGTGTCTTCCCTTTCTTGGTAATAGGGCTTGCGTTCACTGCAAGGCGCCATTTGGTCAGGGAGGAGGTCCAGGCACCTTTGCATCTTCTGGATTGCATGTTTAAGCGTCAGAGAGGTTGTGGTATAGGCTGCATCGTCGGCGAGTAGTGCAAGAGAGCAGCTGTCTCCTACCGGGATGTCGTTGGTGTAGTGCGAGTAGAGTTTCGGAAAGAGACAACTGCCCTGTGGAACACCGGCAGCTAAGAACCATCTCAACAACCGCAAATAAAACGTAACTAAATTGGAACACCCGGTTGAGGGCTAAAATGCCACCGACAGATACATACACAAATACACTAATACATATGTTAAACTTATAAGACCCTCATTTTTGCGTTCAGAGTTAAAATACGTCGATTAGACAAAAATAATTGTAAAGGTTTATTTGAATAAAATATTTTTCACTCTAACTTTTAATGCATGTGAAGTTGCGGATATCAATTAGAATAAAATAGTTTTAAAAGCAGTACATAAACTAGAAAACCAATCATCGAAATTATGGTGTGTATCTGCCTCTATGTATCGATCCGTCTACCGTTTGTCTGCCTGTCTATATGTATGTCTAGACAGGCGTGGTTGTCTATTCTTTAATCAACTTATAGAAATTATGTGGACGTATTTTGATCAAAAATTTAAAGATTAAGTTACATACTATATGTATCTAAAACTTTTTACTTAATATTACATATGTAAAATTAACACCAAACTTTCTACGCTGAAAAATTGTTTACCCTGTATTCCGCGAAACAATTATTGGGTAGGTAAATTATAAATGCGAAAATCTGTGAATCTATAAAAAACATTCAATCGCGTCCGAGGCTCCAAAACTCAGGCAAAATATTTATTTATTATATATTTAAATATTTAAAATCATGTAATACATTTCACAGAAACCATTTATTTTCTGAAAATATTATGCATTATTGGACATTGAATTTACACTATTTCCTGATCCAATATAACTGAGATAAGTAAAAATAATTCCAGCATTTGGATTGTCATAAATTAAAATCTTGTTTTGTAAATATTGGACAAGAAACGTAAATATTGGTTGTAATTAATTAATTTGTAATAACATACCACTGTATTATGTCGCGTGACGTGTAATTTAATTTATGTATTTTCGTAAGTACTAGATTAAATAATTCGCATTTTACTTCCTTTGCCAAGATGTCTGGGCATAATAAATGCATTGCATTTTTGAGACGCGATGAATACACGTGGCGTCATTGAAATACTTTTAGTTAGGTATAGTTGTCCTATCTTAACAAATGAAGGACTTAGTTTTTAAACATTGATCTAAACGCCTCGTTTAAATGTTGCATACTTTTAAGTCTTGACTACAGTTTCAAAATATTATTTTAAACATATTTACTATGTTTGTGGAGAATCTAATAAATTATGCTTGAATGATTTTTTTTCTTTACAGTTTTACTTCAAATTTTTCTACATTTTGGCAGTCACTGAAAAATAATTGACGAATCCTTATGATTACCGTTTGAAAGTTAGATAACTTCATTCACTAGTATATTTTTGTTATTATAACTGCCATTGTTATACCGAGTGAGCTATGTAAAGGAAACCAGTCATCCCTGCCCATGGATATTTTCAAAATAATAGTTTGTCTAAAAATCCCAACTTCAAAGCTACTCGGAAGAAAGATAGACTATTCTAGAATTGACTGTTCGTACAAAGAAGGTAGGAATAAATCGAACAATCTTAGATGAACAAACTTCAAGATGACATGGATAAAATCCCTCACTACGACATACAATTGCGATGGTGAAACATAGATAATACTTTCCGTCCTTACAGTAACACAAACAGAGAGACGCAACGTTTTTCAGAGGCGTTACATATTTGTAATTAATAGAAGATTGTTGACAAGCTATATTGATTTGAATTATTAAATTTGGCGAGTTTCATACTCGATACCCCAGAACAAAGGCACAAGTAGTAATCCTATTCCGGTTGTACTCACAAATTCAACGTGGAATGACTACGAAACTTAGTATCGCTTGCAATATCGACACATAAGTAATTAATGGTTTAAGAGTGGGTTTAAGGATGTATAATAAGAATGGTGATAGCTTTTTCAATGATTGACTTCGTCACTTTAAGGAACATAGATGTGATTGACTGGAATCTGTACCAGAGAGATCATAATATATGTGTTGATTGCTCTAAGTCTGTAATTTGAAGGGACAGTTTCGTTACTAAAAGTGAAAAAAGGGTTGCACTTTTTAATAAAATAATGTCTAGTATCACCGCGGTAATTTTATAAACATTACCGTGGTATCACACGTAACAAAAAAAACTATTTTAAAATCCTGACTAATTAATTACAGAAAAAACAATCAAACACAGGCATCTTATAGCCAGTTTAATTTTATATTAAAAAGCTAATAATGAGTGAATTTTTTTTATTAAAGAGCTTGTCACCATCATTGCTATCACTAGAATATACCAACGCCTAAACTATGAGTAGGTATCTGTACCAAAGTAATTTAAGCAGCGAAGTCGGATTTAAGTACTTTTTGATGTCTAATTTTGGTGTAAATTGTATCGTAACCGATAAACTTGCAAATAAAGAGGTGAAAAGTATAATACGCATAATTTTGTATTCTGCATGATGTACGTTCCAATTAATTTAAATTTAAAGAACTGTATACTGTTTATCAATTCTTGAAACTTGAAAGAATTACTTTATGATCAGTGTGATGGAGTTTCAACAAGCGCCGAGCGACGACGAAAGTATAAATTATAATATGCACGTTTTAAATCCTTTAATGAATCCCTTGATTTAAGATATTTTTGGAATATTGTGTAAGTATAATAAATAACAAAGAAAAATGTTGATACGACTGAATTTAAACCAGTGACTGCCAAAGTCAGCTTGCGCTCTGACCGTTCGTCTATATCGATGGACTCAATTCTTCAGTACATGCATATGTACATGTCGCAGACAAATTCTATAATTCTTCCGTATACAAATGGTGTCATCAGATTATAAAGATAATTTTAATTCAAGATAATTAAAAATAATTTTACATTCAGCGTAAGGCATTTTCTAAATCGTATATTTAGAAAATGCCTTATGCCGAATGTAAAATGTCGTCATTATATACCTATGGTTTAAGAGCCCACGACACAAAACCTAGTCTCATAAGACTACCGGATGGTATATACATAGTTAGATTCGTCGTTAATTGGAAAATACGAAATGGCTATGCTGCAATGCGAAAAACCGGGTGGCGCTATTAAAAAAAAGAAAAAAAGAATAAAAAAAATCGATTTCTAGTACGATAAGATTACCGAATTTCGTTTGTTCCTCGATATAGGAGAGGGATAGGACTATACCAAAATGTGGTGCTGCATGGGTGGTCAAATGAAACTATAAGAGTTTCTTATTGATTTCAGAACCCTATATATCCCTAAGTAGTACATAAAATTAAACCAACCTAATGAAAACGGTTGAAAAATCGAACAATATTACATAAAACATGCAATTTCATTCATCTGAACATTCAGCGATCAATAAAATTATTCGTATTTGACCCTGGCATGGGTATTCAATCAGTACCAATCAAAAGAAACCAGACGATTGCTGACAAAAACGAGTAGAAACGTCGATTTCAGCTGTGCAGTGGGCGAACTTCAATCGCTGCAGCAACCACCTCATCCACTGTTTCGAAGATGCAGCAGTATTTTTTCTTACACAGAAATTGAAGATCTTTCAGATGAGCTTTGGTTCGTTTGGTAGTCCGATGGTACCAGATACCTAGGTATAAGGCGTCACTTATAATGCTGCTGCCACTGATAAGGGCCAGGATGGGGACATGCAGCACCACATTTTTGTATATAGTCCTACCCATCCCCTATATCGAGGAACAAATGAAATTCGGTAGTTTTTTTTTTTAATAGTTTTTCCGGGTTTTTCGCATAGCAGAATAGCCATTTCGTATTTTCCAATTAATGACTAATCTAACTATGTATATACCATCCGGTAGTCTTATGGAGTCCCATAAGGTTAATAACCTAGTCAGGTTTAGTGTCGTGGGCTCCCATACTACTAATATGCACGACATTTACCGCCGCCATTAACAAGCTTTCACGGCATATTGTTTATTTTAAATTTCTTATTATGTAAATGGGTAATTTATTTAGAACTATATCCCTATCCGGTCTCTTACTTAAAAATGTAGGTTTCTTAAGTTGCCAGGTCCCTCACCACCAACCGTCTTCGACATCGGAATTAATAATTGACGTTAACGCAATTTATGTCCTTAACAATTTGCCTTTGGCAAATTGTATTGGTCGTTTAACGAAACATACAAATTGACTGCGACATACATATATCTAGCAATAGTACAATCTACGAATCGATCACAAAGCGAGAGAGAATTTCACCACGTTGAACCACCGACACATAGCTTATTATTGGTCAGTGCGTCGATTGGCTTTAAGGCAAGGATGCTGGTTTAAATCCAATCGTGTCAAAATGTTTTCTCACAAAGTATTTTTCTGCATTGAGTTTTAAAACACGTATAATATATAACAGATACTAAAGAATTTGCGTATTAAAAAAAGCAACTTACGCGTCATATCGTGGGAATGTTGGTGGGTATGGAGACGATGATCCAAAATAATTCCGTGGTCCAAGAGGAATAGATTGCATGTGTGCATGTTGACCGATGTGTGCTACGTGATACGGATCAGCATAGGGGCTTTTTGAATACGGCGTCCGGAATGGCCTTTTCACCCGACGACGTCGTCTGAAGTTTCCATTTTCGAACATATTTCCGTAACGGGGATCTAAAATAAATCTATTTTCACAACCAATAAAATAAAAAAAAAATACAAAATATATATCGCGAGCATATCGCAAATGCTTCATAAATAAAACGCTAGCTTTATTCGCTTTGCATAATTCGCATAAAATTCACTTAATACTTACTTCTGCTAAACAGAGATGTATATTCTATACGAAACAACTTACCCAGTGTCCAGTAGTTCCCTTTTTTCTCTCCGCCACCTTCCCTCGGCACTTTGATAAAACATTCATTCAAGCTGAGGTTGTGACGTATAGAATTTTGCCAACCTTTTTTGTTTTTCTCAAAATATGGAAACTCTTTCGTGATGTAAGCGTAAATTTCACTGAGCGTGGCACGTTTAGTTTGACTATTTTCTATAGCCATCGTTATTAAAGCAACGTATGAGTATGGAGGTTTCGACGGTGATTGTAAATTCGGTGTTGTAGATTGTGGCTTCATTTCAGCACTGCCTGGACTTTCTGGTGTAGATTTGACTTTATTTTTTAAATCATTGCTGTAAAATTAGAAGGCAAAAGTTTACCATTAATTATTCCCGCCCCGTTGTTTGAATGGTTAGGGAACTTAACTATGCAGTCGATGGGTCACGGGTTTGATTTCCGTTAGGGATTGGAATTTGTGTGCATGAACATGTGTGTATTTCAAAATTTGGGTGTTTATTAAAAATATTTCAGTATTTAAATAATATTTCTATGTATTAGTATCTCCAACTAACAAAAGCATATAGTTTTAATAACATTTGATAGCAAACATACAGATTTTTCCGAGAAAGATTTTCAGAGAAAGATGTAAATGGTGCGTTGCTATCCGTGTGGCGGGACGGCAATGCCACATGCATTAGTCTAGCGGGTACCCTACTTTTCAAACCGGAACACGACAATGATAAGCATTGACGCCACCTAGTAGTCACGATTATACTGTCATTAGGTCGCCTTTTACGACCTGCATGGCATAACAGTCATTCGGTCGCCTTTTACGACCTGCATGGCATAACGGCAGTTGGCCTGTTATTCAAAGGGGCCCGGAACAAGACAGGACAAAACTAGTTTGTAGTTTGTCTATTGAGTATTTATTTATTTAAAAATATAAAAAGCCTTTTGACAATTACTTAAAAGTTATGCTACTTCTAACCAAACTACAAAAAAAATGGTATTGCAATGTACAAATCCGACAAAAAATCCACAACCGTGCGATTCTCTAGGCACTTCTTACCACGCACTACTCCTCTGTGGAATCAATTACCGGCGGGGGTGTTTCCGAACGGATACGACTTAGGTACCTTCAAGAAAAGAGCTAACTTAAAACTCCTTCTTAAAAAGCTGGCAACGCAGCTGCAAGACCTCTGGTGATGTGGCTGTCCATAGGCGGTGGTAATAACTTACCATCAGGTGAGCCTCCTGCTCGTTTACCCCTTTTTTCTATAAAAAAAAGAGAAATATGTTAAGAAGAACCATACGACTTGGCTTATATGGAAGCTGACGCTTCCAAGTCTAAAATGAATAAAAAAACAGAGATTTTAGTTTGTTTAAATTGGGAACAATAAATAAAAACAAAGAATTATTATGTATAATTCTAAATGAAACGGTCGATTTCGTCACTTGAATATATCAACTCATAAGTGGACTCATATGTATGGACTTCAATTTAATAAATATAGCCTTTTCAACTCAGATGATGAGGTCCCTATTTCAGTCCCCGATTTGAAAAATATTTATATCTCAGTAGGAACTTGGATCTTAGATAGTGTTTTTATTGCCGCATGCTCTGCTATGCTGCAAATTTTAAAAATTAAAATTTTCAAAAAGTATGTACTCATGCAATTCCTTTTTTACAAAGTTTTTTTTCTGAGTTTTGCACCTCCGCCCCTTCATGTGGCTTACGTACTAATAACAATGAAAAATACAAAAAATATGTCCTCATATTTAAAGGTTAACAACTGGTTCCTGCTCATATCCTTCATAATAATTGCATGCTTTATGTGGGTACAATTTTAATTCTGATTCGCAATACATAATGTCATACATTCAATTTATTCTGTTATTTTATTGTTGAATGAAAAACACAGTCATTAATTGTACATTTAGGCCGTTTTACTTTATCACACTAGTGTAGACCCATTGACCCTTACCGGCTTTCGCATGACTTGGCGCTCGAATTTAACGAATGGCGCTAGGGTGTTTCTGTTTCCCACTATCTGATTTAAATTATTCAATATGCCTCTAATGCAGCTCTAGCTATAGCTCAAATTGCTCCGTGGCAAATCTGGGGAAGTCCAAGAGAATATGGATAATCGTTTCGACCTCTTGCAGATTAAACATGCAGACGGTTTGTCCGCCAAGTAAAGAGATACTGTGTAGACTCTCCTATTCCACGAATGAGCATATAAATCGGCATTTGATAATAAAAAAGAAAAAAAAATAACTCTCGGTAATCACAATAAAAAAGGAGTAGTTGGTATCATTTCGGTGAAATGCGACAAAGTAAAGGGAATGATTTTCTGACAACAATAAAATCGAAGTATAGTGGTGAACCGGTATATTATTATTCCTACATTCTGCCTCCCCAAGCGGGTATTATCGTGATACTGTTTATTTTATGCTGACATTTAAATAATAATAAAGAGAGAATGCTAATACGTATCACCAAAATTGTGACTACTAATTAGGTGGCAGAGTTCTGCAGCATCCTGACCGGATTTGGTATCACGGCCTTGCCTATTCCTGCCGCATTAGCATCAATAATTAGCATTAGTATCGTAAGATAGCCAATAAACTTATATATGTGCATTCTAGCCACGCTACAAAGATATTTAAGTCATAAATTTTGAGACAAAGTAAAGCTATTAAAAAAAATATCCTCATTTATTTTACACTAGCTGTTGCCTGCGACTTCGTCCGCGCGGATTTCGTTTACTCCGCACTGCTCCTCCCCTGTAGGTGATAGCGTGATAGTATGTAGCCTATATGTTAACCCGACCTGTTAGTAATATTCATGCAAAATTTGAAGTAAATCCATGCAGTACTTTTTGAGTTTACCCCGGACATACATACAGACCAACAGATAAACAAACAGACAAACAGACAAAAATTCTAAAAACTGTATTTTTGACTTTGATATCGATTGTAGATCACGCCCCAAGTATTCTTTTAAAAAAATATTCAATGTACAGTTTTGACTTTCCTACGATTTTATTATATGTATAGATATTTTCAGACTATTTGCCGTAATTTTCTACACAAAGTTTCATTCGTTTAAACCAACTTTGAAACACTTTTCCACTATTGAGTAGAACTGAAATTGTTAGTTCATAGACATCCACGGTTTGTGTAGCATTCGGAAAACAATGCCTTTTATTTTTTCCTTCAGTGTCGGACTGAAAATAAATAACTGTTGGGACTGTAGGGTAGGTGATCTAGAGTTGTGATGCCAGAATATTTATAATATTATATTAATTAATAGGGGCGCATGCGAAGAAGCGTTGTCGTAATAGATCATGATTTTCCGAAGTCCAGACTTTGGTCTCTCTTCTCTCACTGCTCAGTAGTGCTATTGCAGTATACCAATCCGAGTTAGCAGACCAATAATTCCAGCATGGACGTCAACAAAAGTTCGCTCCGAAAAATAAAATTAGCTTCAATTTTTTTGCTAACGTCTCGAGGTCTATGGAGTTTTGTCGATAACTTTCCCTCTCGGAAGAATCATACTGATACATCTAGGTTTAATAATTTCTGTAATAATTTCAGAAACACGTCCCAACGCCTCGTTTTCAGATTATTAACGCATTTCATGACGCCAATCCGAACAAAATTGTTTTTCAATTTCGGAGAGGACTCACTCCAGGATGTTGACGTAGATTGAAATTAATGCTTCACGAACAAAGGCCTAGAATTCTTAATGTCTGTATAGTGTGTGTGTAATTGTTCGGTCTTCTCATACCAACATTTCAGTAGTCAACATGTTATCTGTTTCTGTTGCTATCTACTAGGTTCTTCTGTTTCTGTTGTCATTTACTAGGTTAATTTTATCCCTTGAAAATTCACCGAGTTATCTAATAACTATTGATTTGAATAGAACAGAGTTCTTTAATTCTGATTAAAATCTTTGTAGGTATATATTTGATTGCTCGGTAAACCAAATTTTTAAATCGTAAAATGTCATAAGCACACAAATGTAGTTGTTGTAAACTTCTAGAGTGACCTACGTAGCAACGCAATATTAACATCTTTGGTGTTTATAGGCGATGGCTATTTCTTTCCATCCAGAGAACCATGTGTTTCTTTGATATTCTATGAAATTAAAAATAATAGTTTCAATATTTTTATAGGCTACATGTCTAATTTTTTCGACGATAAATTGCTTTAAAGATTTGTTTGCCTATATGTTGGGTCTTCTTGTTTTTTCGCATCAAACCAGAAAATTTATTATATTACTCATTTTATATATTAAAAATTATTCTAATAAATTAAATATATCAACACGCCACTTCCCTGAGGGTTGTCAAAGAAAATCTAACATAAATAAGTTCTCAGATTTACCACGATTTACATCAAATTACATTGTTTTTTGTCTGTTGAAAAAATGAAGCTATTGTTAGCTATAAACAACAGCGAGGAAGTTAACACACTACCACCAGACTCCGGGCTACAACTAAGGTTTTCGAGATAAAACTATTTGATTACACTTCACCTGAAAATAAAGCTCCGAAACCTTATACGATCTGAGCCAAAAAGACGGTTGGTCAGCGAGGCAATTTATATTTTTGGATTAATAAAAAACCCTCTCTCCCGGTAGTCGTTAAACTTTTGCCTGAAGCATTATGCTCCAACCACATGAATAACAACGCACCATTTACGTCTTTAGTCTCTATAAGTCAAAATTCAAGTCAACAATTTTTTGGTCAAATTATCATTTACAGGAACTTCTGACGATTCAATATTTTTTATAATAAATTTATTTCAACCCCACTTTCAAAACTCGACTTAGCAGATCCACACATTTTGAAGTCCTGGCTTATTTTGACTATTTTTACGATGACATAGTTAGGTATGTTTGTATGTACATTTGTGTCTATTGCGTTTGTAATCCGCTTGACAAATTAGAACGTAATTGACTGTTTTTGAGGTTTTAACCGATTTAATATTTTTTTTAAAATTATTTTTTGAATAAACCACAAAAACATTGTTTTAGCAATTTTTTTACCTTTTCTTAAAAATTATAATAATCTGCTAGGCCGAATTTGTTAAAATTTTCTTACAAAGTTTGATGGAACCCATTTGAATGTAATTTGAATGTTTACTATTATTTAATAACTAACGTTCAAAAAGAGGTTACTATTAATCCTATTTTGAATAAAAAAGTTTTGACTTTGACTGACATTAAAATACTGTCAACTACGTTTCGATAGGTCAAGCTGTTCAAAAATTTTAAGAGATTTATACACATACACACTTACATGTACATAAACATATTAACTTCATTAGGAAAACAGTCAGAAACACATACTATGACCTCCAAACCTCGAGATCTGACGTGCTTGCCCCAATTTTCGGGGTGAAAGCACGTCAGACCTCGTCAAAATTTGGGATGAAATCGCTAACATCCTTAGCGGCAATTTAAAAAGGTTGTTATTAATATATTTTTTAACTATTTTCAGATTATTGAGAAGACAAAAAAGTCTGGGATTACCTCATAATAAATCTGTTGATTGCAACTATACATGCATATATATATATATATATATATATATATATATATATATATATATATATATATATATATATATATATATATATATATATTATATATATATATACTGGACTACGGGACCGGAAATTAATGTCCCTTTTTCGTAAAATTTTATTTTTAATTTTTAATTACGTAGTTATGTAATTACTTATATTATAACTTGAGTAAAATATCTCGAGACAACATTTTGGACATTATGCAAACGTATTAATTTTTGCCACTAAGAAAATATCATAAGGACCGGAATAAATGAAATTCCGAGAGTGCAACATCGGGCAAATATGGTGGGTGAGGCATTCCTCCCGCCCCGAATCATTAATTTTTTCCGGGGTTTGCCTCTCAAAGTGCGGTTTTGCATTGCCGGGTTACAGAATGACGCTCTTTCCATTGACAATTGCCATATACTTTTCGATTAAAGGTTGATTCACTTGAGCTAATGGTTCAAAATAATGGTCTGTATCGATAGTTTGTCCATGTTTCAGTATTTCAAAGTGAACAATTCCGCAAATACTCTACCAAACACACAGAAGCGTCATTTTAAGATGCAAGCCGCAAGTCGTTGTCTACTTTTGTTGGTCTTCCTGCGCGATATGAGTCGGAGAAATCAATATTACAGGATCTAAACTTGGGAAACTATCTGCAGCATTTATGAAAGTCTTATGCAATAGGTTAACATCGCAAATGTGTTTGGTCGCAGTAGTTGCATTAATTACTCCTGCGAAACTAAAGAATCATCCAATGCCAGATACGTTCTGATATGTGCCTGATCATTTTACCCTAAATTGCAAAAAAAGTTTAATTATGAATTATTTAATACTAAACAAGTCACAATAACCTTAAAATGACTGAAATGCCTTGTCGATCTCATTGCATTGCCAAATCTCGACATTCGCAAAAATGACATTAGGTACTTTCCTGTATATTCCCCTTTATATATTTACTAAATACAAAGATGTCGTTTAATGATAGTTCAGTCAGGAATCAGGACTTGTACTTCTCCATATGAATATATAGATATAAAGAACAATACCTGGAATTCGTTGATTCATGCCTAGCAAGAGCGGGTAACGATAACGTCTGGTAAACACGTGTCAAATCACCGTCGTCTTTTAGAACATGAGAATTGGATGTGTCTGGGCAGCCGTTATCTTGGAGACATAGTCTATTGTCGTATGGTGAAGAACCTGGAGACAAAAATAAACATTGTTTAACAAATATAATTCACATGAAAAACAGTTTAAGATTATTTAAAAGCTAGTTAAGCTGGGGCTGCGCAAATTACATAATATGAACTCTTTTTATAATTTCATAAAGATAGCTAAGAATTATATATTTACTGACGATGCAGATGTTAATAATGCATTCTATCCTTTTGACTGCGATGTAATGTCAAACCCAATATTGGCAATATCACTACTTAAACCTGAAAATGATTTCGACATGCACCCACGTTAGTATAGCAGGAATAGTAATGGTTCCGGGTAAAAATTTTCAGAATGCTGAAGCAGCATTCTGTACAATCGGTGTACATCGGTGTAAATATTTCAGTTAATAGCAAGTTTTTAGACGTGTCTATGAATTCGAATAGAACGATTGAGTATACACAAAAAATAAATTCACTCACAGTAGCAGCGGATTATAAACTTTTTTCGGTGTTAAAAAAACAGGGATCTTATGCCTCTGCCTTGTAAATACAGAATATTTATGCTCAACTCTATAAGCATGAATTGTTATATATTGCTAAACGTAATATTAAAAATTAGCTGTTGCCAGCGACTTCGTCCGCGCGGACTTTGTTTACTCCGCACAGCACCTCCCCGTAGGTGATAGCGTGATAATATGTAGCCTATATGTTGACCCGACCTGTTAGTAATATTCATGCAAAATTTGAAGTAAATCCATGCAGTACTTTTTGAGTTTTCCCCGGACATACATACAGACAAACAGACACAGACAAAAATTCTAAAAACTATATTTTTGGCTTCGATATCGATTGTAGATCACGCCCCAAGTATTCTTTTAAAAAAATGTTCAATGTACAGTTTTGACTTTCCTACGATTTTATTATATGTATAGATTAGTAAAGTGCGTGTCGGGCCACGCGCAATGTAGGGTTCCGAAGATGCCCATCACAATAATATGGACTAAGAAGACAGTTTTTATTGTTTCGTTCGTACGAACATACGTGAATGACGGTTATATGACGCACACTTCCTATAAAAACTTCTCCATAAAGATGGGCGTGAATGACATTATTCAAATAATTCGATTATAGAAGTAATGCAAACTTTTCAAATTCCTTACACTACTTTTTATTTCAGTTGCATCACAGCAGTTCCATATAAGGCTTCACTGAAATTTTGCAAATTAAATACCATCGTTTCTTATTTAAAAATTCTAAAAATTTGTTTTTTTTAGTTAGTTATGTCGCGTCTCCAGGTATGAGTTTGTTTAAAAACGGTAATTTTATTCATCTTATTAATTTAACATTTTATTACTAGAATGGGCAGAAACTTCGACCACTGGCCGAAATTCGGCACTTGGCCGAAATTGAACATGTGGCCGAAATACATTCCGCCGATATTCGACATTCAAATCGAAATTTTACATTCGGCCAAAATTCGCCATTCGGTTGAAATTTGACATACGGCATAAATTCGACATTCAGCCGAAATTCGGCAAATCACTAATCAATATAAGTGTTTATCGAAATAAAACCAATCAATCGATTGAATCGTAACTCTGCTCGTGAGACTTGTTCACAACCCATGATTATATTAAAGTGATTACTATATCAATCAATCGATTGAACGGGTCATAAGACCCGGGTCTTTCAGTATTGTTATTCTTTCTGATCGAACGAACGACATATTATGCCTACTATGATGCTTACTAATTACTTTTAAGTTTCTACGGTAATAGCTAATAGGATTATAGGATAATGCAGATAGGAAAGTACTTTGGCGAGGCCTCTGGAACCCGTGCATCGGAGTTCGGGTATAAACTATATAAATATACCTATACTAGCTGACCCGGCAAACGTTGTTTTGCCATATAAATTATTTAATTTAAAAATAAGGGTTGGTGATAGAAGGATTATTAGAGTTGTAAGTATTTTTCAATGCTGAATCATAAAAAATAAAAATAAAAAAAATTTACCATAAAATAAAAAAATATCCGGTGGGAGGGACGCGCTGTGCCGCACTCCTGGCTGCATGGGTACCACCATCTTGCTTATTTCTCCCGTGAAACAGTTTTGCTGTGTTTCGGAGAGAAGGGCAACACAGGCAGTGAAATTACTGGCATCGAGACTTCTTAACACCTAATGTCTCAGGATAGGCAACACAGCGAATGGAATACCTCGGCTACTTCCAGCCCATTTTTGTTCATTGGCGACGTCGACCACTTACCATCAAGTGGCACGTCTGTCAGTTTGCCTATCTCAATACCATAAAATAAAGTATTTTTAGGGGTGGACAACCCTTATCACTTGGTCGACCTCATCACAAGTTGGTCGACTATTACTCAAAAACTTATAAACCCTTCTAATCTGTGATAGTTTTCCTTTTAATTTCATTATATTTACTACTACCGTGATTTTTTTCCCACCCCCAAAACCAACCGTTTAGCCTGCAGAGGGGGGGAGGGGGACACTTGACTCTAACAAAAATTAGTACTTAAAAGTTTAATATTTTACAAACGAGTCCCTTAATCGATTAAGGGACTCGTTTGTAAAATATTAAACTATAAATATAAAATATTAGCTATATTTATTTATATATATATAAAATATTATTATAATTATAAAATATTATTTATATAAATATAAAATATTAAACTTGTTTTTACAAACCCACAACATTTTTTAAAAACCTATCTAACGATACCCTCCCTACATGATGGGGTACGTTAGAAAAAAAATTAACATCCCATACATACTTTACATGTAGGGGAGCTACCCTGAAAATAAATATTTTTCAAAATTTTATGTTAGTAGTCTCATGCCAAATTACAGCTTTCTAGTAATAGGGGTCTTTGAGCAATCGAGCGGACGGACGGACGGGGTTCCTAGTTTACTTCGGAACCCTAAAAATGTGTAGGCGGTTGACCCTACAGGCCATCCCTGAAACTTTCCCCTAAATTAAGGTATTTTAAGCTCAAAAGAGTAAGTATGTAAAACTATAAACATATATTTTTTCAGTTCAAACATCTATTTTGTTAAAATGGCAGTATATTGATTTTGAAAAGTTTGGAAACACTGTTTGAATTTAATTTTCGAATGACACTCAACTCAACTTTTGAGATCTAAAATATTGCTTTAGCTAAATGATCGATAGGTTGAAAAATTTCGTAGCAATGTCAAAAAACATTTTTTTCAAATATTTTCATAATTAATAAATCCTAAACAAATTGACTGATTTTGATCCAATTAACGGTATTTGACGCAGTTTTTAAAGGAGAAAAGCTGATAAGATTTTTAAGTCCACCGGTGTATTAGCCTGAAAATTATTTTAAAAAATGATTCTTCCTTACAGTCAAAATATGCGTCTACTGTTGTTTTGACTTCGTCGTTTGTCAAAAATCTTTGACCTCCCAAGTGCTTTTTTAGATTAGCGAACAGAAAGAAGTTGAAGGTGCCAGATATAGTAAATAAGGCGGATGCGGTAATAGTTCAAAGCCACAATTGTGGATTTCAGCCATTAATTACACAGACGTGTGAACACTGGCGTTATTTTGATAATACAGGACTTTTCTTCTGAGCATTCCTGGACGTTTTTCTTTTATTTCCTCTCGTAAACGACGTAGTTAAACACAGTAGTAATCAGAGTTTATAGTCTGAACCCTTTCAAGATAATCAATCATAATCACACCCTTCGAGTCCCAGAATACTGAAGCTATTAGCTTATTTGCCGACAAAAGCGCCTGAGCCTTTTGG
This sequence comes from Apodemia mormo, assembly GCA_036924255.1. Classification (NCBI taxonomy): domain Eukaryota; kingdom Metazoa; phylum Arthropoda; class Insecta; order Lepidoptera; family Riodinidae; genus Apodemia; species Apodemia mormo. The sequence continues at coordinate 25,224,689 of JAUPFN010000004.1, read as the reverse complement.
AAGGTGGTGAACCAGGTCTTCTCCACTATTGTTATTTTGTTCCTCTCATACAGTAACGATTTTGTCCATTGTATTTTTATTTGATTTTGTCCATGTTTCATCCATTGTAACAAAAAGATTCAAAAAATCATCTGCATCGGCTTCAAGCAACTCCAAACAGTCATGTGAAATAGTCAATCGCGTCCTTTTTGTTTAACTGAAAGTATTCGCGGAACCCACCTCGCAGATAGTTTGCGGAAACCCAATACGTTGATATTTTGAGGTTATTTATAAAAGATGCCTATTATCTCGACTATCTCTATAATTTTTAATCTGCGGTCTGCCATAATTAAATCAAGTACTTTTTTAATATTTTCGTCAGTAGTGGACGTCGAAGGCCTTCCAGATTGCCACGCTTGAATTCTGCTATGCATTTTTTGACGGACGAATAAGACAGAGCAAAATCCCCTAATTTACTGACCATATCATCATGAATGGCTTTCAGTGATAGCGTCTTCTTATAGAGGTACTTAATGACGACACGCTGCTCGATTTGCTCCATTTGCAAAAATGTATGTTCGATTGCTTTATTAAAAAATTTATAAAATTACAAGAAATTATTGCACACGTTTCGAACTTCACACAATTAGCTACTCTGAACTGAAATAAATATTGTGGGTAGATTTGATTTTTAGAATTGAATGGATCTGTATAAGGCCGAGTACTTTTCAATTCACCCTCGTACATACTTATTCTATTTTATCCTTACTAGCACCAACATCTTGAAAAAGGTAACTTAGTTATTTTTGTGTTATAGCACTCACACCGTGCTTGGGAATCTGGAAAAACCTTAAAAACAGCAAAGAAAAATATCGACACGCGGGATTTGAAGCTGCGACCATTTCCCTAAAGCCGGGACGCTCTTCCGCTGAGCTAGTGTCGACAGGCTCGAGGCGGCGAAATTCTTCTTTGCTATATGATCGATTACGTGGATTGTACTGATCGCTAGCTATACATACGTATAACTTGTTAAATGAGTTCATCGTTACAGATGAAATTCACATTTATAATTTTGATCAGTACTTTCGTATTTCTAATTATTTTTGTGTTATAGCACTTACCCAGTGCTTGGGAATCTGGAAAAACCTTAAAAACAGCAAAGAAAAATATCAACACGCGGGATTTGAACCTGCGACCATTTCCCTAAAGCCGGGACGCTCTTCCGCTGAGCTAGTGTCGACAGGCTGACAGTGAGTGCTATAACACAAAAATAATTAGAAATACGAAAGTACAGATTAAAAAAAGAGGGGTAAGAGGGGTAATTAAAGGGGCTGAAAGCTAGTACTTTATAAATAGTTTTGTTTGCGAGTAGACGCTGAATAATATTTTGAGACTATTCACGTACTTACCTACGTTTACGTTTGAATGTTTTATTAGCTATAGATAGATAAGTATTTTGTCAATATTTTGTATAAATGTACAAAAATAAAAAAATAAGATAATTCAAGCAAGCGAATAAAAAGCAAAACTCTAAAGAAAAAAAAACTGGTACTATTACTATTACTAGTACTATTTGAAGGTAGTGAGGACTTCGCAACTAAAAATAAATAAATTAAATATATTATACATACAAATAGTCTAAATAAACCAACTTATTTAGTAGTTTCCTCTATAAACATTAAATCAAATTATATATCTACTTTTTCTTACGAGATTTTGAAACAAAAACTAAGAAGCTAGTTAGTTTTAAAATATTATTCAAGAGATTACATTTTACAAAATCAAATTTTGAAAGGTTTTGTTAAATATTAATTGTTGCTGTATGTATTAAAATAAAGTGCTACACGGGATATATTGTATATTACAACACTTTCAAAGAAATAGGATACGTAACTGTTATTATTGTGTAAATTGTTATATGATTTTTTGTCGATTTTCGATATATTTTTTTCTTTAGATATTTATCGTTTTTCCAAAATTAATGTATATGTAATCGATAAATGAGCGATTACTGGTTATTGGTTTTGAGTTTAACAACATTCAGTCGATTCATGATGATAAAAGTTCATATAGGCGAACAAAAATGTTAAAACGTAGGTATCTGCATCCACTGTAAATACTCTTTATCGTAGGGGCATGTCAGCATGTGAAATAGTATTTGCGCTGCTCCTGTTAGAACCTCAAGGTCGTTCGCAGCTGTAATCGTCTTAATCTAGACGCGGGCGAAGCTGCGTGGCTGAGCTAGTCTATATTTCTATACTAATAATATAAAGCTGAAGAGTTTGTTTGTTTGGTTGAACGCGCTAATCTCTGGATGTAGGTACCAGTCAGATTTAAAAAATATTTTTTGTGTATGATAGCCACATTCACAAGGAAAGCTAGTTAGCTTTTTACCCGACAGAAAAAAGTAAGTAGTCACTACATAGTATAAAACAAAGTCGCAAAGTCTGTCCCTATGTATGCTTAAATCTTTAAAACTACGCAACGGATTTTGTTGCGGTTTTTTAATAGATTGATTCTTGAGGAAGGTTTTAGTATATAAACCTTTCCGATATTCCCAGGGGAACAAAAGCTACGCGGGTGAAACCGCAGGCAGGTCGCTAGTATTATATAAGTGTGAATATTATGATGTAAGTTAAACGCATGATACTGAGTGTAATGTTGATGTTTATTAATGTATTTCTAATGCATCTATATTAATAAAATAAATGCGAAAGTTTGGATGTTTGGATGGATGGATGAATGAATGTTTGTTACACAATCGCCCAAAAACTGCTAACGGATTTGAATGAAATTTAGGACACAGTTAGATGATGACCTGGAATAGCATACGGACAGCTTTTTATCCCGGAAAAACTTGGTGATCCCGCGGGATTTGCCAAAAACTTTTATAATGCAGTGGGCTGCACGCTGCAGCTAGTAACTATTATATAAAAAAATATTAGATTTCTGCACTCCTACTTCGTAATGTAATCTTTAACAACGCCAAATTTCATATTCCTCCGTACGCGTAAAAAAGGAGTAATAAGTTTTTGCTTTACGTATGAATATTATTAAAAGTATCATCACGCTCGGTTTTCTTGCTGGGTAGATAGAGTTCACCGAAAGTCTATAGACTTTCCGGTTCATCACGTTCACTGGTTTGTCGGTTGGCGAGATGAATGCTGATCTCATCGCCGCATTTTACCAACATGATAATGATTATTTCTAGCGATAACCGGGACCGACGGCTTATCATGCTCATCTGAGGCACGGGAGTGTCGGGAATCTCAAAAGCAAAAACCGGAACACGAAGTGACAAGCACTGACGATACTGTGGCAGGTAAGCGTAGGTAAGCGGTGGTACCAGACCAGGGTGAGACAATGCAGAACTCTACCACCTAGTAGTCACGGTGGTAGTGACTCGAATAGTCAATCGGTTGCCTTTTACGACATGCCTGGCAGAACGGCAGTTGGTCTATCCTTCAAACGAGCCCGGCACCAACACGGGGAAAATAATATCAATTTACTGCATCTGCATACTGAATAAACAGGTGGTAGAGGTCAGCATCGGCTCGACCGGGTCTGGTACCACTGCCTTACCTATTCCTGCCTCAATAGCGTCCGTGCTGGTCACTGTCGTGTTCCGGTTTGGAAGGTAAGGTAGCCGGAAAACTTATGCATGTGGCATTAGATCTCACCACAAGATAGCAACGCACCATTAACATCTTTGGTGTCTATAGGCGATGGTTGACTCTTTCCATCAGGAGACCTATTTGCTTGTTTGCTATCTTATCATATAAAAAAAAACACCCAAACTCATCACATAAATGTTTGTCTCTGTTGGAAATCGAACCCGAGCCCCATTGATGCGTAGTCAGATTCACTAACCACTCGACCAACGAGGCGCTCAAACGAGGTGGTTAGCTTATTCGACTCAGATAATGAAATTCTGGATTCCATCGGGCAAGTGTTATTGAGGTTTCTTGAGGTGTTTCTCGAAAATTCAAGATCTTAATAGCTTTTCGGAATTTGGTGGGCATCGTATAAACACGTAAAGCTGCTAGCCCGATTATTCCTACAATTTTTTTTTATTATATATTCCTATAAAAGGTGATGAGAATCAGGTCAATAAAATACGGCGATCGGGAACAGCACTAATCTCGCCAACAAAATTGGTGAATCGTGGTGAACCCGAAAGACTTAGACGTTCGATTCGCTCTACTTACTCCGTAAGAGAACCGGCGTAAAGATACTTAGTCCATTCTTTGTATTTATTAATGACTTATTGTCTTTAGATGGAACCTCAAATGGATCGAATTCGTAGTCATCTTTCAGTAACCTTATCTGGTTTCGACACTGGAAAAATCACGCGCATTTGATAATCCTATTTGAATATCGCTGATCTCTGCCTAACGGTTCGATTTAAAACCAGGTTGATGAACTTTTTTGTAATAAAACAGTTTTATATGTATCGCATTAAATGACTATTTAATTATTAGAAAAACCGTAAATCGGATCTTTATTTGGGAGTCACGATGCCACATACATACACACAATGTATGTGGCATCGTAACTCCCAACTGGATACTTTTAAAAATAAATCATGTAAACTTCTTTCCTAGGGCGGCTTGCGCCAAAATGCTTAAATACATTTAGTCCCTAAAACATGTTTAGCAAATGTCAAAACGCCTTAAATGCTGGCACTTTAAACGTATTGACTTAAAATGATTTAAGCATTTTGGTGCAAGCCGCCCCTAATATATACTTTTTTATCTTTTAGAGCTTGAAAAGCGACCTTAAATTTTCTTTAGGAAATGCTGACTTCAGCTTTGGTACAAGCCGCCCTTAAACTTATACCTATTTATATGTGAAGTGCGCAACATCCGCATAAACCTCTAACTATAAGGTTTAAGGATGTTTAGCTAATAATTATGATGTATACTTTTTTAAATAAAATAAATAAAAATTTAAAAAACATATCCCTTACGATGTAGACAGAGTGAACCGAGTTCCACATGCCACGACCCTTGTAAATTTGTCTGGATTCCTCCATATTCACTACTCTCTTCATACAAATACGCTGTTTGCGAAATCTCTGGATATCATCTTCGGATAGTATCCGATCAATCTGATCATGGTATGTCACTCTTATTCTTCCCCGGTACCTATACCCTTACACATTTGCATTGTATATCTGTTTTGTTAACGTTTCATCTACCATTTATTTCACGTACCCAAGCCAACGGAGCATGTCCTTTCTTATTTTTACACTGAAATTTTCTTTTTGTCATATTTTTATCTCATGAAGTGCCAAAGTGACAAAAAAATAATTTTACAAAAATTTCTTAACTTTTGAATGGATTTAACATTTGATTTTAACATAGGAGGAAAATAATTGGTTCAGGTTTCGAATACAAATGTTTCTATAAGTCACAAACGAGTAACATTATTATTATATGGGTTCAATATTGTGTAGTGTTACACATTAAGATTTAGCCAATCTTAGTCGTACGTGCCTCCCAATACGGGATTCTCGGAATCCGTCGCTTGTTGTAAGTAAAGAAACAAACCTACACATCTTGTACATATACAGAACACGGAGCTGAAATATTTTGTTGTTCGAAACGTTTAATAAATAAATTTTGTATATTAATACGTGAAGCAAAAACTTTGTACCCCTTCTTTAGGCGAACGGTGGACTATGAAATTAGACAAAATTAAAGTGTACATTCCGGAGGATTGCAGAAACCTAATATGTTTGAATAATATGCATTAAAATACATTAAATTAATAAAAGTAAACATTACGCGCTACATTTATGTAACGTATATGATAACTGACTGATATGATACTATTTTCTTTACGACAAAAATCTGTTGTCAAATTTGAAAGAGATTATATTATTTATTTCATATACTCAAAGATTTATTTAGTATATATCGATGTTTAGATAGTCTATGTCGTTCGATCTTTGAGTATTAAAATACTCAAAGCGCTCGAGTCTCGAACCACAGGGAGATCGCTAGTCTAGCTATCTATCTAATACCTTTATACGAGCAATAATTGTTATATATATATATATATATATATATATATATATATATATATATATATATATATATATATATATATATATATATATATATATATATATATATATATATATATATATATATATATATAAATACTAACCGGCCCGGTGAACTTCATTCCACCTAGCAGTCAATGAATGAACAAAAAGATTCTAAAATTAAAACAAAATTATTAAGACCAATTTCTCATTAGGATAATAAATAAAATTGTTCTATAATATACGCTAGACTTTTTACTGATTTTACTGCTTTTATTAATGACTATCGCATTTTAATACTTATGATCCAGATAAAGGCAAATCCAAAAAAACACAAAAGTCAAAAAAAATATATAAATATATATATATATATATATATATATATATATATATATATATATATATATATATATATATGTGAGTGGTTACGCAAAAAGGGACCTCAAGGGAAAATAATTGATTTCGAGTAAATCACGTTTAAAATGTTGAGTCGAAATGAGAGAGGCGCGGGGTGTTTTATGTTAGTGTCGTTAGTGAGCGACTTCGTCAGTGAGAAATAGCACGTGTTTGCGATAGCTGTATTATTGGTGACTTATTTATTCGTCTTTTACTTGTCTTTATGTGCGCGCTAGAAAAAGAAACTAGTGTGCGCTGTGTATAAGGTGTAATATTTTCAAAACTGCCTCGGCTTACATAAAAAATCATTAAAAAAAAACTACGGCACCTAAAATTATTTTGATTAGAACAAAACAAAGATGAACGACCATAGAATCAGAATTTATCAAAAAAAAAAACCGTTTCCAATCCCTTCAGGTCCCTTTTTGCGTAACCACTCACATATGTATATATATATATATATATATATATATATATATATATATATATATATATAAGACAGCAAACAAGCAGATGGGTCTCCTGATGGAGTCATCCATTGCCTATAGATACCAAAGATGTAAATGGTGCGTTACTATCTTGTGGCGATGTGCAATGCCACAAGCGTAAGCATACCAGCTATCTTACCCTCCAAAGCGGAACACTACAGTGACAAACACTAACACTATTGCGGCAGGAATAGGTAAGACGGTGGTACCAAACCCGGGCGACACAATTCAGAACTCTATCACCTGGTAGCCATGTTAGTAGTGACCCGCATAGCCAGTCGGTTGCCTTTTACGACCTGCCTGGCGGAACGGCAGATGAACCCCTCTACAAAAGAGCCCGGACCTCTCGAGGGAACCTCTTTTTAAGACAACTGCTCGCTAGTAAAATATAATAAATTCGCTAGTAATATAAAAATACATGTATTTTCGACATATGTTTGTGGATATCTTCATTCAAACAATGGCGCGACTTGAGTTCTGACAAGGTCCTGGTCGGTATTTTACAATGTCAATGTTTGTTTTATTGTTCGCATCATTGGTATCGTTTGCATCGTTTACACTAAATTACTAACTCGTGCTAAGAAACAAAGCAGACTTTTTAACCCAGTAGAGTCCTATGAAAGGACGATTATAAATAAAGATCCGCCTCTTTTTTCATCTCCAGATGATGAGATAGCGTTTGCTTCTGTAGGCGAAGGTTATATCACATGATCTGATATATCCTCCAAAGACAGGGGTCTATACATCAACAATAGAGTGGTAACATGCTATGCTTTCGGTTCGTAGCAGTACTCTACTACCTATTATAGTGACATTTAGCTTTTATTCGCTTATTACTATTTAACTAATAGGAAGGCTGATTTTCCTCTATATAGTCTTTCTTCCAATGAAAAATCACAAATTATTAATTTAATTATTAATTTAATATAAATTTATTAACAATAGCATGATTACATCAGTGTTATTCCTTATTCACAGATTTAAATTGTGCAATAAATCTTCTTTGATCGACATCAGTACTTATTAGCAGTAGTTACCGTCTCTTCTACTATAATTAATGTTTCCCGAAAGAGATGATTTTTCTCAAAAAGGCACCTTCCATTTTGAGAAAATTTTAGTTTGCGTTTATAATAATTACAAAAATATACTGGACTAATATATACCTTGTCACAATGCAACTCCCTACGTAAATAATCAGAACGTCGCACAAAGCCGAGGTTCAGTCACATACAGTTTAGGACAGAGCCTGTAACGCAGGCGTTGATAACCCCAAACTTAATTTGAAACTCTAACTGCTGAGTGCTTCAATGCTTCATGCTTCACTGACAGACTAAAAAGCTAACTTTAAAATAGTTATTTTAAAAAAATCTACAATTTAATCTTAATAAAGGCTATTACTCCAATTAGAAAAATTAACAAAAAGTTAATTTAATTTTCTATTAATTTTACTCTACTAAACAAACTCTTCTTTACTGTGCATGATTTTTACTGATAAAATTAAATGTTAATCTAATAAATATTTGAATGTATTATATAAAAAATCGCGAGCATGTATGAATATATATTTTAAATCGCCTCGTTTTGAGGTCCTAGGGACCGTCTCCAAAAATTTTACGATGATGTCAGTATGTTTGTGTATATGTATGTTTGTGTGAATGAAAATGTAATCTCATAATTTTTTACGGCTTCACAAATAGAAACGTGGTTGATGGCATTCTACTGTGTTCCTCCAAACATAGACTTTCTAAAATCTGAACCGAATAGGCCCATGCAATGCAAATAGCAACAAAATCGGTTAATCGGAAGTTATCGTTGACGAAAACATTTAAAAAGGTGTTTTTATCATACTTTCAAGATTCTTCAGTCGATTTTTGACTACCTACAATATTTTAGTACTTAAAAAACCTTAATTTAATACTAGGGATCTAATAATTACACACATACAGACTCATTGTTACGAATTAAAAAATACGTATATAAAATATATTTTAATAACCAACTTACAAAAAGGAGTGAAATCTTACAAAAAACATTTTCATAGTTTTCATGTGAATGTTGCTACAATAAGACTATTTGACTCGCACTGACAAAAAGTTATCAGAGATCATGTAGAATCAATCTTCTATTTCTAAACGCCCTTCCTCTACAAGCCCTAATTTGTAAAATATGGCGTACGTGTCTAGATATTTTCGTTACTACAATATCTATTGTATAAAAGAAAAGTAATGAACTGTGAATAAATTCTTCACGTTACGCACATGTGACAGTAGTGAAATGACCAAGCCTCGTACACATCATATTTTAAATAAGGTGTAGAGTTTGTGAAATGAGGGCTTATAAAGTGAGGGCGTGTAGAGTTAAAAGCTTGTTTTTAAATGAGATCTGATAACTTGATAACTTTCTGACAGCGGAAGCCATATAGTCTTGTGGCAATATTTTACATTAAAATGTATTTGGTAGGATAAAATATATTAAAATAAGTATGAAGTATTATGTATAGATGGAGCTAGCACTCATTTTAATCAATTGAAACAAATATTTACTTTATATCTAAGTCTATGAGATCTCACCATCTCTTTTTATTAGAGCTGTGTTAGAAAGAGAAGGTAAGACCTCAGAAGATGACAGCAGATTAAAATTGGTTTCAACCTTTGAATATAATATCAATGGTTTCAACTTTGTATTAGAAGTGTTGCCTCTAGATATATAATACAGCTTCATGAAAATAAGTGTTTTTTGACATTACTTCGACCTTTTATTTTCTAGCTTGACATCATTCTGAATCTTTAAAATTGCATTAAATGCCGTTCAAAAACACAAACTCGATTATCGTTTTCAAAATATACAGCTATATATTTTGAAATACACTGGAAAATTCTATGCTTCTGTCGAATTTTTGCTTCTTTAAACTTAAAATATCTATTATAGTGAAAAGTTTCAGGGATATTCTTATGCATGCAATATGCAAACTTATGCAAATATGCAAACTTATGCATGTGGCATTAAACCTCGCCACAAGATAGCAACGCACCATTAACACCTTTGGTGTCTATAGGCAATGGTTGACTCTTTCCATCAGGAGACCCATCTGCTTGTTTGCTATCTTATGATATAAATATATATATATATATATATATATATGTAACACTCAAACGATCTGATTGTTTACTATCTTATCATATAAAAAAGGCGGTGGTCCAAAATACCGGATAAAACATTGCGGAACTCTACCACTTAGTAGGCACGATTAGTAGTGACATATTAGCCAATCGTTTGCCTTTTACCAACTGCCTGGCAAAATGACAGATGGTGTATTTTTCCAGACAGAAGACAGAAGGTGCCGGTCCAACACGAAGTAAACAATTTATTTATGTTCGCAATTGTTTTACGTGGTATACCCTAACCCGTATTGTGTGAATTGTTAAGTGTGCTATTAATGAAATTAACGTTGTATTAACGAGTTACTGTGACGGCCTTTTCTTACAAAAACAGTTAAAATAATACACTCCCGCAAGATTTCTTATGGGGGGAGCAAAGAGAATCAAGTGCCTTACATTTCAAGACACAGGCAAAAATATGTTGTTACGAGTTCTTTCGTGAAAAAATCTTAATTGCAGCTTGGAGTCTGGTAATGGTGTCAGCTGTGTTATTACCTATCACGGTACCCTAACACGGTAATTTAAAACGTAGTAGCGACGTAAAGCTTCAAGCGCTAACCTAGTCTTCAAGTTGGAATGTCGGAATTCAAGTTGTAAATTAAACATGGCAATTAATTTTGCCATGATTAATTAACAAATTAATCATGGAAAAAAAGATTAATGGAAGATACCGTTAACGGGCAACACTGTAGTCGTATAATTTTACAACCTCGTACCGCATCAGAGTAGTATGATCGAAATGACATTTTAAGCCATCACGACCTACCTGACAGGAAAGCAGGTTGTCTATTCTTAATAATAGGTTCGAACTGACACAAAGAACTATTTGATTAATCAACTAATTAAGAATTAGCGGCCATAATCAATGTGAAGTTTTAGCTTTAAACGTGTGAATAATATATGCTAAGAATGCGTCAGATACTAAGGGGAGGGGCTTGCTGCATATCGGATTCGAGCAGAGCTGCGAACGGCGCAAGGCATTGTGTCGCTTATAGAACAATGCGTCGTATTTATAAAACATTAAAAGCCGTATCGTTCGTGAAATTAATAACAAATAACAATTGTGAAACTTTAGTTCGGGAGCGGTGCGAATTACTCGCACTGTTGAGTAACTGACCGTTTGACGATAGAATTTTTCAAGTTTTATTGAATGTTCGTAACATGATTTGATTTTCGTTTTGTACATTCGACCGACCATCTGGCGTTTCAATGAGTTTTAGCTGATTGAAGTAAGTATAGAAGGAAAGAAAGGCAGCTTATTTGCAAGAATATGAGAGTTACAATTTGATGTTCAAATATTAATAGATTTGACCGTTTATAAAAAAACTATATACGTACTATATTTGTCAACACAAAAAACTTTGTAATAAGTAACTATATAAAAGACTAGCTGTGCTCGCGACTCCGTCTGCGAGGACTTTTTTTAACATAAACCCCACATAGTTCCCGTTCCAGTGAGATTTCCGGGATAAAAATCCTATCCTATCCTATATCCTTTCTTGGGTCTCTAACTATCTTTGTACCAAATTTCATCTAAATCGATTCAGTGGTTTAGACGTGAAAAATAGACAGACAGACAAAGTTACTTTCGCATTTTATAATATTAGTAGGTATGGATTTAGATTTAGAACTACCTATTTATAGAACTACAACTCTATCAGATAGTAAAGTGCAGTATATCAATAGCTATCATCACTATTATATTAGACCAATGACATTCATTTGACATATGACAAATGACATGGGGTCATCATATTATTTATCGTCAGTCATCAAAATGGGCCAGCTTCTATCAATCTTGAAGATATCAAAAAAATCCAGTTGGAGGATATCCACGTGGGTGTTCATTAAAAATATGATTTGCATTCAAGAAAACTTTATCTCACTAAGTTTTATTTAGTTTATTTCATAGCAAAAAAAATTGTTCTCTTGATGGAATTAAATAACCATTGCATATAGGCAACAAAGATGTTACTGATGCGTTGCTATCCATGTAGCGTGATTGGAATGGAACATGTATAGGTTTACCGGCTATCCTGCCTTCCTAACCGGGACACAACAGCAAAAAGAATAGGTAAGACTGTGGTACCAAAATCCGGGCGATACATTGCAGAACTCTACCACCTAGTTAAAAGTTACGATTTTAGTGACATGTATTAGCCTGCTCTTGCCTTTTATGAGATACCTAGCTGTAAGATAATTTTTTTTTATATCATAAGATAGCAAACCAGCAGATAGCTCTCCTGATGGAAAAAGAAACCATCGACTATAGACGTTAATGATGCGTTGCAATCCGTGTGGCTAGGTGTTAATGCTACATGCATAAGTTTACCGGCTACCTTACCATCCAAACCGAAACACGACAGTGAGAAGCACTGACGTTTTTTGCCATGTCAGCTATTATTTATAAAAGTATCGTAGCCCTGAAAACACCACTGAAAGTGAAACTAGTTGGTATATAAACAAAATAAAATGTATTTCGTGAAACAGTACATGTGCATTTACATAATTACAAATGGAATTTCAACAAGTGCTAACAACAAAACTATAAAATATATTAAGTTAAAATATAGATCAAATCATATACTGCCTACCCTGTAAGAGATCTGACGTGAATATATAAATGTATGTGTATAATATAGATCGAAATGTAAGATATCAATATAAAAAGGCATATTTCATTAATCATTAAAAAAGAAAACCAATAACTAAAATCAAATATTATGTTTGTACACCAGATAATAATTTATCCGTAGATTATGTAACTTAATAAACAAAGATTAAACATAAATAATTTGGTATAGCGCATGACAAGCAACGTGCCATATAAGGTTCTAAGGCTATGTGGACTAAAAAGAGGGTTTTTATTATTTCATAACATGAAGATTTTAATCTATTTAACGTCAATGACGGATATATCTGCACCACAGGTTCACCGCCTACAAAACTTTTCTAAGTACATTTTAAAAGTTATCAACTATTACTCATAAACTTGTAAAGCTTTCTAAGCCGTAATAGTTTTCTTTTTTAACCCCCGACGCAAAACGAGGGGTGTTTTAAGTTTCAGGTTTGTATCTGTGTATCTGTGTATGTGTGTATCTGTGTGTCTGTCCGTGGCATCGTAACGTTCTGGCGGATGGTCCGATTTGGTTGTGGGTTTTTTTGATTTAAAGCCTTGTTATGCGAGATTGTTCTTAGCTATGATTCTATAGAATCTGTTCAGCCGTTTCAAGATCACCGCCTCTTTTCAAATTAATGAAAGGAATTAAGCAATTTGTAAAGACTATATCAATACTAAATTTTGTATTATCTTACTATATTGATATTGCAATCACACGGTAAGTTTGAGGTGATACTTTAAGATCCTCATTCGAAGATCATTAGCATCTATTTAACTGGCAATTTTCGTATGTAAATAACAGATTTTCTTCTGATATCCGTTTGTACAAAAACTTGGCAGACTTGTAAAAGCTCAGTTACAATGCAATACTATGGTACGATAAAGTGAACTTATGATGTAATCTGGGCGTAGAGACTGGAATTCTCTGATGCAGAGTTTTAACAAGACAACATTGTTTCGACTCATTGGTCTTGTTGTTATAAGTATTAAGTCTGATCAGTGCTTACGATGACAAGGATCTGAAGATGGAGCTAAAAAAGTGAAATCAAAACTCACGCGTAGAATGTAGAAAGAGATAAGATAGTCAAGTTCGGACTCGACGGATTTTAGTGACGTATACTTTCCATTCCACGTCCAAGACGTCCATTCCATCCAGATGGAGCCGCAAATGTGTCATTTTAAATCACAGATAGCAATTGCTAATATAGTGGAGTTTAGAGACATTTCATTTGTAACAGTAAGTTCTTTCTCATGATTATAAGGTTCTGAAGATTGAGCCTAAAAAGTAACATTGGAACTCCAAGAATCCAGATTCAAAATGCAACTACAATGAACTCCTAAATTAAACGAGGTAATGTTTTTGAATTAGCATTTAATTGTCTCGTATTAGCAAACACCATAGTGCTGGATGATTTTCAGGATCTGATGATGGAACTGGAAGGTAACCATGAGAACTCCTAAACGAAATAAGATAAATAATCGAAATTGGACTCATTTATTATGTTTGGACAAACATTCTAGTGCTAGACGATTTCTAGATCTCATGATAGAGCTGGAAGTACGTTATGGGGACTTTGGAATAACATAGAGCGACACCATAGACTTTGGCGTCGTTTGATTTGTTATTGTAAGGACTTTGCACCGGAATAGCTTCCAGTGCCTGATGTACTCGAGCTGGAAGATATACTCGAAAACTCCTAAGCTAAACCAGGTTGAACCACCAAGTGGGGATTAATTTGGTTTTTTTGGCAAATAATTTGATGCTGGATGATTTCTAGTACCTGATAATGGATTTGGAAGGTAGTCATGGGAACTTCTAAACTAAACAAGACAAACCTATCGAGTTTGAGATCCTTTGTTCTGTTTTAACAAACACCCTGAGCGATTTCCGGGGTCTTATAATAGAGCTGATGATGGAGGTTGTGGGAACTTTGGAATAAAATGGAGTAAATTTAATCCAAAGTATTTGGAGCAGGATGTTTTCCAGTGTCTAATGATAGAGCCGGAATAAGTCCATGAGAACTTATTAGCTAACTTAGATAAACCTATCCAATGTAGCCCACATTATTAGCCCATATTATTAGTATATACATTATTAGTAGCCCATATTAATTCGGTATATTTTGGAAAACAGGTGTCGGATGTTTTCTCAAATATAATAAAGATGGAACTGGAAGGTTTTTGGGCTAGTATAGTTGGCCTTTATTGCTAGGGTTTTGAGAGGTTTGATAATGGAACTAGAAAGTGGCCACGGAACTCCTGCACTAAACAAAATAAGCCCATTGAGTGTGATCTCATTTGTTATATTTTTAAATACACTCTGAATCAAAATAATTTCCAGTCTTACATAGTGGAGCTGGAGGCCATGGGAGCTTTGCAATAAAACAACTCAAACTCATTGAGTAAGGAACCGTGGTAACCTTAACCTGATGCTGCAAGATCCCCTTTTGAAGATCATTGGGCCCTTTCTCTTAAAAAGATGGATATGTAGCAGAATGGCGGTCTGAGGATGTGTTGGGAGTTTTTGAAATTTTTAATTTTATCTCGTAAAATAACTTCATATATTTACTACTACCGTGAAAATTTCCCACTCCCAAAACCAACCGTTTAGCTGGCAGAGGGGAGGAGAGACACTTGACTGCAACAAAAATTTTGCATTTTAAAGCTTAATATTTCACAAATGAGTCCCTTAATCGAATAATTGTACTCGCATTCACAAACCTACAATATTTTTTAAAATCCTATCCAACGATAAAAATATTTTTAAAATTTTGTTGCCGTGACTAATATGTATATTCATGCCCAATTACAACTTTCTAGTACTAAGGATTTCCAAGCTAAACTGCAGACGGACATAGCACGGGATGCCATGACGGGATGCCATGGTGACGTCGCCGGCCACCGTATCCAAACAATTTGTATTGAAACTTACGAATGGACTACGTCGCTTAGTGAGTTAGTCACTATATATTTCAATATAAACTGTTTGGATATGGTGGCCGGCGACGACGCGGGCGTCCCGGTAAGTTAGTGCCCTAATGGTTCCTACTTTATTTAATAAGGAACCCTAAAAATTCACTTTTGTTTATCATAAGATAACAAACAAGCAGGTGGGTCTCCTGATGGAAAAGGTCAACCATCGCTTATAGACACCAAAGATGTTAATGGTGCGTTGCTAAGGTAGCCGACCTTACCCTCCAAACCGGAACACGAAAGCGACAAGCACTGACGCTATTGCGGCAGGAATAGGTAAAGCGATGGTACTAGACCCAGGTGAGACAATGCAGAACTCTACCACCTGGTAGCCACGATGGTAGTGACTCGCGTAGCCAAATGGTCACCTTTTACGGCCTGCAGGCGAACGGCAGTTGGTCTGTTCTTCAAAGGAGCCCGGATCCAACACAACTTATTTTAATATGTGCTCATTTACATTCAAAGATTTTAGTGCATCGTAGTAATAATATTGTCCCTTTTGTAAAAATATAGATAAGGTTTTGTTGCTTCTATGTCAGTCCTGTTTTTTATTATTTTTTCAGTAGGCAGAATAAGTCACCCGGTAGAACGCAACTAATTGAACGAAAGATCACATTTCTTACCTAGAGGCTGTAATAGAGTCGGGATCCACTGATTCCATTAAGCACACCCAATTAATCACATTTTGTATCCAATTTCAAAAAGAAGCATTTTTTAATTTATATCCTTTTATCTACATTACATATGTCGGTCTGTACAACCAATTAGGTACTTGTCTTTAGTGATACATAAAAAAGTAAAAAGTAGCATTACGCCCGATTCCCTTGCGGGGTAGGCAAAGTAAGCCAAACGTCTATAGACTTTTTGGTTCACCATGACTCACCGATTTGTCGGTATGCGAGATGAGTACATTACCTCTGGGGATCACCCTATCGCCGCACTTTATCGACCTGAAAACGATTATGAATTTTGGTGGAGTATGAAAATTGGCAGGGTTAAAGTTTATATTGCGGAAGCGTGCAGAAACCTAATATTTTTATATTATATGCATTAGAAATACATTAAATTTATAAAAATAAACCTAATGCACGGTTTTTCACATATTTTTGGAACCGATCTTTTCTTGGACCTTGATAAATCGATTCCTATAGAATATATATATATATATATATATATATATATATATATATATATATATATATATATATATATATATATATATATATATATATATATATATATATATATATATAGCTCGGTCAACCAGATATTTTCAAATCAATCGGTAATTGACTTAAAAATATTATCAGCTTTTGTTCTTTAAAAACTGCGTCAAATACCGTCAATTTGGGATTTGTCAATGGAGAAAATTAAAAATAAAATGTTTTTTGACATAGCATCGAAATTTTTCAACCTATCGATTATTTAGCTAAAACAATATTTTAGATCTCAAAAATTGAGTTGCAGGCTTAGATTTAAGCGTTGACTGTTTTTCACATGGCCAACTATATATCGCTCTTTCAAGATTAACCTCTAAAGAAAACATGTTCCTATTGTCTAATGGCAAGAAAGCTGTGAACATTGTATATAAAGACATTCTGTAATATATTAAATGTAAAATAAAAGAAATAGGTAAAAATGTAAAAACTAAAAATGTAGTAGGTACCTATATGAATTTAGATATTCCAAAGATAGCAGGAAATCTTCATGCTATAGGGAAAGAGAAATTGTTTTACTCCAAATTTAACGCGTGTGGGCCACGGACAGTAATGAATAAATCAAAACTACTGGATCGATTTTAATCATTTTTTTCCCGCGCGAAGCCGGGGCGGGCCGCTAGTTTATTTAATAAAAATACAAAAAAGACAAGCCCGCCAAGTTTCGTTCGCCGGATCTTGTAAGTGTGTGGCCGCGTTTCAATCCGGTAGTAATTTTTAAAAAATGTTTTTTTTTGACTTTTTGACTTTTGATTTTGATTTTGAAGCATGTTTCTGAAATAAAAATCTAAAATCTAAAAACTGGAGATCGCTTTATGGTTGAAATTCGACCATAAGATTAACCAATAAAATCTCTTTTAAGTTTGACAACATACTTTAGGCATAAAGAAAATAGTATACACATAGTACATAGGTAATAGTTATTTTTATTAATTTTATGTATTTCTAATGCATATAATTAAAAAATATTAGGTTTCTGTAATCCTTCGCAATGCAAATTTTAGCCGAGCTAAATATCATACTCCACCCTTCACGTAGTTGTCTTAAAAACGTGTACAAAATGTTTGCTTCACGTACGAATATGTAGATTTAAGTTAAAAACGAATTCTACCCATAATATTTAATAAGTGGAACAATTCGATTGGTATTACATATTAGACTATTTTCGAAGTCGATCGTACTTGAATTCGAAACCAACACCTGACGCGTGAGCTGATAATGTTCGATGCCTTTCATACAAAAGGTAATTGTTCTCTCAAACAATAAAGCTTAATACATAAGGTTCTAGGTAAATCACACGCGTTAGTTAGGGTTACATAGAAGTTAGATAACACTTGGTGGTTGTAACAAATGATTAATTATGGAATGTATTATCTAATTGAGTTATAAAATCATCCATTTTTAAAGCTGACTTCTTGCTGACTTCTTCAAACGGCTTCAAATGATTGCAGGTATACAAAGGACACTGTGCAATCCTTCTCGATACACCCAACACAACATATCATGAAACTCAACAGACGTGACCTGAGTGAGTTGTGGGTACTATAACAAGGCATCGTCACCTTAACCGACAACTATTCAACATAATGGCTTGTTAAAATTAATTTGCGTTTCAGACTTTTGTTACGAAAATATAAGGCGTTGAAGGCGCAACACCTCAGAACGGAAGTGCACAATTTTGAGTAGACATGATAGCCCTTTATGCCGCGGCTGCATGGATGAACAAGAAACAACGGACAACGAACACGCATCCTGAAAAACCAAAAACTACAAAAGAGGCTTGTGAAAACATCAGCCATCTTATAAGCTTCTGGAAGGAGTTAGGATGCCTGGAATAATTTTATTCAGCTACGTACAAAGGCCCGAGGGGCTAGGTGTGAGAATGCAATGGCTTAAAAATGTACATAAATACATACAATATTTATTTCCAACATCGTTATGGGTCTTCTGATGGAAAGAGTCAACCATCGTCTATAGACACCCAAGATGTTAATAGTGCGTTGCTATCTTGTGACGAGGTCTATTGCCACATGCATAAGTTGTGTAAATTTTTAAATGCCACATGTAAAAAAAACGAAATAAAATGTAAATTAAATATGTGCCAATTACAATATTACATAAGTTTTGATCAAACTGATAACCTATTATTAAAATAGCCAAACATAACAATAAAATTTAAAACTTGGCCGTAATCAGGTATTAAAACAAAGTGCTTCTCTAATCTCGTGTCCCTATATGTCACGAGTCCGTATCTAGTGGGCGTCCTCATGATCCCTGACGTCAGACCGATCACGTCCTATTAACCTCTAGCTTATTACAAATCTTAATTGCATATTAATAAAAATAATATTTTGTTGTAGCATCAAAATAAAAAAAAAACAGTAAATGGTTGAATGGTTAAGCTCATAGGAGTAAAAACTATTGCACAAATTTTTCACAGTTCAAACATCTATTTTGTTAAAAATGGCAGTATGTATAATGATCTTTGAACAGCTGTATATTTCGGAAACGATAATCGATTTTGATCTTTTGAATGGCATTCAACTCTATTTTTTAGATCTATGTTAAAAAACGAACGAACGAACGATGAATTGAAGCAATGTTAAAAAACATTTTTTTCAAAAAATTTTGTCATTGTAAAATCCCAAACAAATTGACCGATTTCGATCCAATTTTTTTAAGGTGAAAAAATTACAAGATTTTATTTCAAAAGTTATTTCAAAACTATTTAGAAAGTTTGCTAAAAAGAACGTAATTTAAAAAGCTGTAACTTTTGATAATAAAATTTGATTTTCGTTGTTTAATAGTACTTAAATATCGTAGAATACTTAAAAAGTATTGGTTGAAAAATTTCGAAGTTATGGCGAAAAAACACTTTATTCAAATTTTTTCGTCATAGATTACTGCCGAACGGATAAACCGATTTTGATGCAATTTATGCATTACACGTAGTTTTCTTGGGACAAGAGCTGATTATATTTTGTACTTACTTGTACAATAATCTGGAAGTTATAATAAAAAAATACTGTTTCGTCAAAAATCCTGGGCGACTTGTTTCAAATTATCAGGAAGTCTAAGTTGACTGGAATCCAGTCGAACGCCAACAGCCACGTTCCAATCGGTCAAGCCATTTAAAAGTTATGGGATGTTTACATACACACATACACACACAGACAGAGAGAGAGAGAGAGAGACTGACGTATTCGTGAAAATAGTTGGAAAAGATTCCTAGGACCTCAAAACGTGGAGTTCTGGTGAAAACTTTTTTTCGAAAATAGGGACAAAATCAGTAACTTCTTTATACGTAGTGCGAAGCGAAATGTTAAAATGTATTATTAAAAATATTCAAAAGGGATGAAGAATTTAAATGCCTATGATCATTTAATAATGTTTGATTATTTATTCGTTAATTAATTTCTAGAGCTTCAATGGCATTCAGTCTTTCACCTTTGTTACAAAAATGTAAGGCATTGAAATTCTTAGTGAGGTCAAAATTGTGCACTTCCGTTTTGAGGTGTTGACGCCTTCAACGTCTTATATTTTCGTAACAAAAGTCTGAAACGCAAATTAATTTTGACAAGCCATTAATCTGATAGATCATTTGCTTGTAAAAATCATGTTGAACACAGATTAATTGCTTGTTAAAATTTAATATATAAAATGAGTAATATAATAAATTTGTGGTTTGATGCGAAAAGACAAGAAGACCCAAAATATTCTATGTATAGGCAAATAATTATATATATATATATATATATATATATATATATATATATATATATATATATATATATATATATATATATATATATATATATATATATTCGTGTGCCGTAAATCGTAATATTTATTGATATATCACAGCACTGAGCTACGAGCTCAGTGCTGTGATATATCTCAATTTTGGATAATTTTAAATTAGTCATTTAAGTGACATTTTTTTTACTTTAGAGTCATTTTATTAGTTTGGTTTTTATTTTTATATTAGTTTTAATTTGTTGTTCCCCTCATTTTGTATCTTCATAATTTGGTGATTTGAAAATAATGGTTGGCAGCATTAATATTTTTTTGTGAGTTGAACAATAGCACAAGTGTTAAACTAAAAAAATATATTAGTCCATTAAAAAGTTAAATTAAACCATGATCTGACCAGTTTTGGTGCAATGAGTAAAAATGTGTTTATTAATACTTAAATAATATGTATAATATGTATAATTATGAAAGAAATTTTGATTTAAAGCTAAACTAAACTAAAGCAGATAACAAAAAAATGAAAAGGAGCTTTTTTGTGTAGAACTTTTTTCTCTACAACTTTTACTTGAAACTTTCTTTTTCTATTTCCTACCGTTATTAATTTATTTAAAAAAAAGGCATTTTTCAACCCTTTTTTTTATTTTTTTCATCCCTTTCCCCTAAATTTAAATCAAAATTTCTTTCATAATATCATTATTTAAGTATTAATGAACACATTTTTACTCATTGTGCCAAAACTAGTCAGATCATGGTTTCATTTAACTTTTTACTGGACTATATGACGAAATTTCACCGAATGCCGACTATAGAAAGTATAAAAAAATTGGACAAATATATAGTTAAAGCACTAGTATAAAATAAGAGGAACTATTGAGCTCTATCCACTTCAAACTTTTAGACTCTTCACGTGGGTATTAGTTTGCACGGATTCCAGTTAAATTAGTGTAAATGCTACGTGAAATGGAAAAAAACATTTTCGAAAATGAAATATTTTTTCCGCATATTTGCTCATGCTGAAAGGTAACACGGATGTATAATGATAAAGTAATCGCAAATGAATTATCGCGTACAGGTAAAATCGATTACTTTCGATATCCAATCGATTTAGGTGTAAACTGCTGTAAACTGTGCTCCACATTAAACGCAACTTCGTTCCTATTTGTACTTAATTTGCCACGGACTGTTTTACGATTCAACTCTCAAGATTTAATAGTGACTTTTCTGTTGAAAGTGCATTTTTATCGATTTTATAACGTATCAATTTATTTCTTAAAAATATGACGATCGTCATCACTACTGCTCATAATCTTTGGTGCATAAAATGAATTTTTTAGAATATCCTCATGATATCTTTTAAACATTGTCATATAATTATTGATAAATGTACCCAAATTTACTGTAATAATTTAAATCGGTGCTTACGTGACGATAATTGTTTCTTATTTGATTCATATTATTGAGAATCCTATGTTACAGCAAATATTTTATCATTTAAATTCGATGATCGTCTGTTTTAATTTTATTACCAATAATCGGTCTAATTCATATCGGATCATGCGCAATGGGTTATATAGTTGCCATCACATTACAATAACTCGGATAAAATGTTAACCTATTCGACTTCAATGACGGATACATCCACACTACTACGTCACATACCTAACCGTTTAGCTGACAAAGGGTTGGGACATTTGTCTTTAGAAAAATTAGCAGTTTAAGCTTGTTATTTCAGATATGGATCTCTTAATCAAATAACAGTTCCTATAGACCGACAATATTTTTAAACATCTATCCAACGATAACCCACACTTTGAGGTACGCTAGAAAAAAATAATGGGGATTTTCTTTACGTCTATTACGTACGTTAAGATAACAGCGTGTACTTCAAAATGCACTAAATAAATCTCGAAATCATACATTCTTTTAATTAAACTTCGAATTAAAACTTTTACAAAATCAAATGTTACGCGGACACGATTCAATTTATTACTAGCCGTTTCCCGAGGTATAATCTGGGTAGGTTCCGAAGTGGTTCCGAACCTGCGAGACAACTGGGATAAAATGAAATCTTTGTCACGCAGGAATAATGTTGCTTTTGACTGGTGAAAGAATTTTCAAAATAGGAAATTCCAGAGGTTCCTACAAACAAAGTCATAAACTAACAAACTTTATCACTTTATAATATTTAATTATTTTTTTCTGTTAACGCTTCCCAAGTGTACGTAAGCTATGAAGCTTATTCATCGTTATTGAACACCTTTCTAATAAACTTTTAAAGGTTTTCTTTTTCTTTACTATTTACGCGTTGTTTTAAACCCCGAAGTCAAAAACGAGGTATTTTATAAGTTTAAAGTGTGTATCTGTGCATCTGTAAATTCGTCCGTGGCATCATAGTGCCCAGGCGGATGGTCGGCAGTGGTGGCGGATGTTACGGTTTTTTTTAAAATGAAAGTCCTATCTTGCGAGATAATTTTTAGCTATGATTAAATAGAAACTGGTCAGCCGTTTGATAATCATCACTTCTTTTCAACTTGATGAAAAAATTAAGCAACTTGTTTAATTAATACTAAATTATTAATAATCAATACTAAATTTTGTGTTCTGTTAGTTCAATGATTTAACAATGCAATAGTATAATTAATCTGATTCTGCAAGATCCTCATTTGAAGAATATCAGCTTTTATTTATCTGTCTACGATCGCATGTAAATAATAGATTTTCTAAATATTGAAAACCATTTCTCACCTTCTTCCTGATATGCGCTTGTACAGAAATTTAACAAACTTGTGTATGTTTAGTGATAATACAATGTTATGGTACCAATCAGCTGATCTCGAGATGTCTCCATCTAGAGACTGGAACTCTCAGATGCAGAGTTTTGACAAGACAACCGAGTTTTGGCTGATTGGTTTTGTTGTTATAAGTACTAAGTTTAATTAGTACTCATGATGACGATAATCTGAAGAAGGAGCTGAATGAGTACTGCCGAAACTCGTTTGTTAATGTGTACTTTCCATCACATGTAATGTCGAAGATCTAAAGATGAAGCCGTAAGAGTGACAATGTCATATTTCACAACTTACATATAGAATGTGCTAATATCGTGAAGTGTGAAGTCGGTTATTTCGTTGCAATCAGTTCTTTCTCATTATGATAAAGTTCTAAAGATGAAGTCAAAAAAGTGACGTTAGAACTTCCCGAATCCGGATGGAAAATGCTAACACAGTGAACATTTAAACTCAATAAGGTAAATGTACTGAGTTACCACTTAATTGTCATGTATTGGCAAATATTTTGTTTCTGGGTGATTTCTACGATCTGATGGTAGAACTGGAAGATAACTATGGGAGCTCTTAAACTAATCAAAATAAACCCCTTCGAGTTTAAATTCGTTTGTTCTTTTTTGACAAACACCCTAATGCTAGACGATTTCCAGGGTTTTATAATGGGACTGGAAGGAGGTCATGAAAACTTTGGAATAAAATAAAGCAATAACATCAATTTTGGGGTCGTTTGATCCGTTTTTACAGGGATTTCGGAGCAGGATACTTTCCACTGCCTGATAATGGTAATAACTAGAACTCCTAAACTAAACTAGATAGAACTAGAACCATATTGAGTGCTGTACTAATTCGATTTGTTTTGGTATATACTTTAGCGCCGGATGATTTCAAGAATCTTTTTTTTCGGCCTCCACAATATTTTAGTAATTAACAAAATTAATTCAAATACATTTTCAAAAATCAAAATCAAATCAAGCTTCCAAAAATCTGCATCGAATGCCATTTGAAAGATCAAAACCGATCTTCGTTTATATCCATACTTCCATACTTCCATACTAATATTATAAATGCGAAAGTAACTCTGTCTGTGTGTCTGTCTGTTACACTTTCACGGCCAAACCACTGAACCGATTTGGATAAAATTTGGCACAAATATAGTTTGAGACCCAAGAAAGGACATAGGATAGTTTTTATCCCGGAAATCCCGCGGGAACGGGAAATATGCGGGTTTTTATTTTAGAATTTTTTCCACGCGAACGAAGTCGCGGGCATAGCTAGTATATATATATATATATATATATATATATATATATATATATATATATATATATATATATATATATATATATATATATATATATATATATATATATATATATATATATATATATATATATATATAGTTCCATCAAAATTCTTAGGATACTTCCTATCCTAATCCTAATTTCTTAGGATACAAACAACAAGATAATTCAAATACTAGGAACTTTTATCCTCCAACCTATGCAAATTTTGACGCTAGTTGTCTGAGATTGTTGTAAGGACTCCTATATCAGTTTTCAGACTTGTTACATATAAAGACTAATTTTTTTTTCGATATGACTATTAACAGTTTCTCTTATGGGTAATTGCTGCGTCACTGGACTTTTGAGCGAGCAGAGTGCTCAGCTATAACCTAAATTAAAATGGGGCTAAAAACGCCCGCGCTAAAGTCTGTCTCCAATGAGATCGGACCTTAGCTTAGTGCAGCGTTCGGACTAAAAGTGGTGGGTGAAGTCGTGGCATTGCGCCCCGCGTTAGGCGCGATAGAGAAGTCTTCGTCATCGAGACCGGCGACGACGGTCTAGTGTCCTGTGTGTACCTAAATCTATATTGTTTATGGTAATAGGATCATCGAGATAGAAATAGTAAAATACGTATTTCAGGATTTTTATATATCACCTCCCTTTAAATTAGTGGTTGGAAGTTTTCCATAGTTTCCCATACAAACTTAATTTCATACTAGAGATCTGAAAATAATAAAAGTACAGACTTCTTATTACAAATTAAACAATACACGTATAACAAATATTTTCATAAGCAACTACAAACAGAAATGAATTCCCACCAAAAACATTTTCATGCAAAATGTTGCTACGACGAGACCATATGACTCGCACTGTCAAAAAGTTATCAGGATCTCATGTAGAACTAAACTTTTAACCACAGATTAAGTGAATACCCCTTTCAAGACAATTTCTTAGTTTAGTAGCATAGCTTGCAATTATATACAGAAATACACAGTTATACTGTTTACCAATGAAATAAAATCATTTCAAGGGTAATTTTTAAGCCTTGTCATCTCAGTACAATATGGTTGATTTCTATTTTTTCACAGTACTATATAACCTACAAATATATTAAATTTTTAATAGTACTAGGAACGTTTGCACATATGCGCGGTGACACGTTTCTTTCCCCATGGCGCGTCATTAATTCATGTGGTCTGTTTTTCTAACATTACACTACAGATTACAAGCCCTAACATCACAACTGTTTCGCTATCATCATATGGGCGTAAAGTGAAAAAATATTCACGGTTCATTTGCTTTCTATTTTAAAATAGTTCTTGTAGTAAAGAAACGGCCAAGCTGCATATTTTGAATAAGATTTAGAATTTGTGATGAAACGGCCTGTAGAGTGAGGGCGTATAGTGTTAGAAACTTAGTTCTACATGAGATTTGATAAATTTTTTGACAGTGCAAGCCATATGGTCTCGTGTAGAAGTAATTTACCCAAATTAAAAAAGTTTCTGGTGGGAAGCAATTAACAGAGATTTTGGCTGTGTAGAACATTTTAAATGACTCATTAGTCATAAAATTTAATAATTTTACTTCCCTTAAAATTCAATTAATTCTAAAATTGTCAAATATATTTAATCTTTTCATTGCGCTTGTATCCGTTTCCTCTTTATTTATAAATGCCTTTGGCAAAATAAGGGTACAGTGCCCTATAGTTTAATGTATTGACTTACAATAGCTGGGGTTAAGCGTTCTAATTATGTTCAGATCTTATTACGAGCTTGGCATTTGTTCCTGTGTTTTGTTTTTGCTGTAATGAAAATATTGATTTAATTTATTACTTTCTTACTGCTGAGCTGACTTTCACAAGATTTTATTAATTTATTTATCTGACATAGAAAACAGTTGTAATAATCTTATTAAACATACCTTAAAATTACTTAGCATTAGACCTTTATTGTATTTATAAGGTTATATTTTTTTAATATACACCGTTTCAATTCGCATTGGTCCAGGTTCTTACTAACTAGTTCGTGAAAGTCAGACGTTTCCCCAAAGTTCCTGTTAATTCGGGCCTTTTTTTGAATAATATATCAACTGACTTACTGCTAGTCATGTCGTAAAAGTAGAGAGAAGGCTAATACGTGTCATTAAAATCGTGACTACTCAGTACTAGCACTGTCGTGTTCTTATGCATATTATGCATGTGGCATCACAATCACACTACAGCAACGTATCATTAACATCTTTGGTGCCTATAAGCGATTAACATTTATCTAAAATTGATTTTAGTAAAACTAAAAATCTTTTGTCAAACGTTGATTTAATTATATCAGAAATTCAAACAACATAAAGCATTTTCCCCTTAAATAAGGAACACGTTATTTACGAGGCAACATATATTGTTCATTCAAACTGCAGTTTGATTATCGTAAAGTGTCAACCGCTGCCGGATATTCATTGATAGATTTAATCGTTGGCACTGGAATAAAGCCGGAATTGATTCGATATTGGCCAACCGTTTATGCCGTCCGGTCTAGCCCTAAGCATAAAATCTATTTTCAGGGAGTTTCGATCCTTGAAAGTCGAAATGGGATCCTATTTACGTCACTGAACCAACTTTACTGGTTCTCACCACATCAACATTACTAATTAGGTATGCTTATATTGTACTCATAGTATTGGATATATATATGAGTTTATAGATTTTTATTAATTGTGTAATTTTACGCTAAATTTTTTGTCTCGGCTAAGTGTGGTTCCACCGCTTTACCTATTTCTGCCACAATAGCGTCAATACTTGTCACTGACGTGTTTGAATTTAGACAGTAAGGTAGCTGGTAAACGTATACAAGTGGCATCACCGTCCCTCAACATGGAAGCAATGCACCATTAACATCTGGTATATATAGGCGATGGTTTCTCTTTTCTTCCGCCACTGTATGGCGGGATGTTAATACCATATGCCATATAGCAATGAACTATCAGCGTCCTTTGTTAGTTGTTTTTTTGCACTAGGAAAACTGTCCGTTTGTTTGCTATCTTATCATATACCTGCATATGCACCTTTAAACCTTCAAAGAGCACCCCCAACGATCAAATTAAAATAAAAACTTCTTCATAATAAAACTTCTCTATAGTAGTAAATAGTAACGGGCTGATACTTATAATGCCGCCAACTTATCTATTCAGTAGACATAATCGGAACTGCAGTCGCCATCTTGTAAAATGTCAATCCGCTGTCGGCGCTAGGCTGGGCTTGCTAAAAAACTAAGACGATAAGACTGCGAACGATCTTGACTTAGTGACAGGCGCAGCGCAAATATTATTCCGCGCGTCAGCATCCTCCGCTTTCAAAGAATATATACAGTGGATGCAGATACGTTTAACATTTAGTTCAGTTTACCTATATGAACTTGTATCATCATAAATCAATTGAATGTTGGCAAACTCAAAACCCATAACCGATAATCGGTCATTTATCGATTGTCGATTTATTTTAGAAAAATGATAAATATCGAAATAAAAAAAAATTTAAACATCGAAAATCTACAAAAAAATGCATATAATAGTTTTATACAATAACGACTGTTACATATCCTATTTTTTGATTTTTTTATAATATACCATACACCTAGTGTAGCACTTTCAAAATGTGATTTCGTAAAAAGTGATTAAATAACTTTTTAAAAATTTAAGTTTTATTTTGAAAATCTCGTGAAAAATAAGTAAAAATTTAATTGAAAGCTTATAGAGGAAAGTATTAAACAGGTTGATTAATTTAGATTATTTGTATGTATAATATATTTAATTTATTTATCTTTATTTCATTTCATAAGACAGGGAACAAGCAAACAGTTTTCCTGATAGAAACATATAATCATTGCCTATTTACGCTAAAAATGTTAATGGTGCATTGCTATTCATGTAGCAGGGTTAGAATGTTTCATGCATGTGTTTATCAGCTACCGTTTTTCAGAAAAAAGGTGTTTATCAGAAAAAAATAACTAATGATTATAATAACTGCCTCGTAGTCTAGGGGATAACCTAAAGTTTCGTCAAGAAATTTTTCAAAAATTCAAAAATCTCAGTAGCTGCATGGAGTCTGGCGGGTGGTGTGTTACCACTTCCGTGTGTCGGATAAGCACGCAAAGCCATCGGTCTTGGTTATTGCTAAAACAACAACGATATATATTCACGCCAGTCCCCTTACGACGTAGACAAAGAGAACGGAGTGCAATATGTCACGATCCTTGCAGATTTCTCTTGCTTCCTGCACGTTCACTACTCTCTTCATACAAACATGCTGGTTGCGAAGACTTCACCACCTTCAAATAGTATCGGCTTTTATCTTTCTTTCTTCAGAGTTTTGCTTGTTAGTCGCTTGCTTGAATTATCTTCGTTGTTTATAGGTATGTTTTATTTTTTTGTATAGTTAAACAAAATATTTACAAAATACTTATTTATGTATAGCTATGAAAAACATTCAAGCGTAAACGTAGGTAAATACCAGAATAGTCTTAGAAAATTATTCATCGTCCACTCGCAAACAAAATTATTTATAAAGTACTAGCTTTCAGCCCCTTTAATACCCTCGTTTATAACTTTAAGGGATAAAACTCAAAGTTTTCTTACATGCACGTTTATTTAATTGAATTAAAGAGCATAACCAATAAATTTGAAAAGATTTTTATGAACAAATTTTATTTTTTATACAAACTTTACTAATTTTTTTGAAGAAATTTAAAAAAAACCTTAAACTCATATTCATTTAATTGTGTTAAAAAATAAATACTAAGTTTAAAATAATTTCTACAATATTCTACAATAAACAATCCATTTTTCATACAAACATAAACTCTTTTTTAGCCTTTTAAATCCCTAAATATTCCCTAAATAATCACAATTCGTAAATTGTTTTGAAGAACATAAGTACCAAATTTCAAGTTATCTTGACCATAAACGTTTACTTTTTCATATGAATTGTACACCCACTTTTACTCTTTTAAAGGACGAAACTCTGAACTTCATTACGCGCATTCATACGCGCAGAGTTTAGATAACAAACTTTTTATTTTAAATACAAACTTATACACTTGCCCCTTTAATGGATAAAATTAAAAGAAATTCAAAAAATTAACTCTCCTTTTACCCCTTTATGGGATGAAATTCAAACATGCGTATTTCTTTAATCGTACTAAAAAGCATAAATAGTAAATATTAAGTAATAAACAATTTATTTTAATACAATCACTAACGCCCTTTTTACCTTTTCAAGGAATTAAATCACATCATAAGAACAACCTCTGTAAAAAATCAGGCTTCCCGCTCCAAACCTATTATCTACTATAAAAAAACGTTCAACCGTAAACAAAATGTCCAATTTTCAAACAACTTCATTACTGTACCAAACGTAATATTTGTATTATTACTCTTTGACTCGAATATGGACAGCGGAGTACGCTGACATGCGACACAGCCTCCCCATACGAAGCGTTCGTACCGTCGCTACCGGGAGATTGACTTTTCGGCGCGAGCGCTGTCCGCGAATGAAATAATAAGGTTTTTATTGATTTAATGGCACACTCTAATAATTTTTTAAAATGTTGAACTTAAATTTTATAAAGCGATAAATTATCTGTAATAAAGTGAAAAAATCATCCAAATCGTTTCAGTAGTTTGGAAGTTATAAGAAAATTTTTGCGTAAAAATAAGAGAGAAATTCGATTTTTTTCCGTAAAAATAACAATAAAATTTGAAAAAACGATCTTAAAATTTAAAATTAATTATATTATACGTATAATGTATATTTTTTTTAATTATTGGATTAACCGTTTAGGAGTAGTAGGCTTTCAAAGAGAAGTCTATTTCGTAGTTTGGCATATGCTATCGCCTTTAGCAACTCGTAAATGTAAAAAATTTGCGACGCCGTTATCAAACAGATAAGGTGGTTGCAGTCATTGATATATAAAAACCCGTTGCAGTGTAAAATAAGCCTTAAATTGCAAAATAAATGTATTTTACGTTTTAAAACTAACTTAATATTAGTTTTTACCCCTTTTTAAATAAGGGTTAAAATATAATTATATAAATAGATATCACCAGACTAATTACACGATTTATGAATTATTAGAAATTTAGACAAATTATATGATTCATGAATTCGAAACGGCTTCATTCTTTAGGTTGCGCACGGATGTTGGTTCAGTCTGCGTCTTTTATCTTATTTATAATGGGGAGTGTTCCGATGAGTTGTTTAGATTAATTCCTGCTGCCGAATTCCATCATCAGACATCGCGACAAAATTTGAAGATCCACCCTCACCATCTCGATGTCTAGAAATCCACCACTGTGCGTTTTTCTCGGCACTTTTTTGTTGTAGAATCAATTACTAGCAGGGATATTTCCAAACGGATACGACATGGGCACCTTCAAAAAAAGAGCTTACTCATTCTTAAAAGGCCGGCAACGCAATTGCAAAACCTTTGGTATTGCGATGTCCATGGGCAGCGGTTATCACTTTCCATCAGGTGCACTTTCTGCCCGTTTACCCCCTCTTGTATAAAAAAAAAGTTTTGACGGATCAAAAAAACGACGAAGCGCTTCAAGAAAAGGAAGGCCCTTAGCTTCGCTTTGGCTTGATGTGGCGAATGTCATTTTACATTTTGCCTTTCAAATGAAAATACGAGCAAGAAATAATTTATTTAACTAAAAATTATTAATATTCAGTGTCTGTCCAAAAGTTTTAATTTATTTAATTAAAAATTATTAATATTCAGTGTCTTCTCGAAAGTTTTAATTTTTTAATTAAAAATTATTAATACTCAGTGTCTTCCAAAAGACATAAAAATAATGTTAAAATGTGACCTTGAAAAATACCTCCCAATAAGGCTTCTTAGGGCGTTTGCGTTAAGGCAAGCAAAATCGCAGGAAAAGTGAAGCTTTTGAGTATATACAGTACTAATGTACTGTAAACAAGGGATTTACCTCATTTTTTCATTACTACAGCCGTAAAAAGTCGGGTCGTGCAGATCCTATTTTTTTATAATTTGAAAGTTAATGAAAAGAATGCCAAAAAATCAGAACAAAATACGTAATAATTGATTATAACGTGTTTTGGTTTTACCGGTAATACAGTACAAATTTGCTTTCAATCTACTGTAAAGGCATGGCAGTTTTGTATTAATACGTTCTCAATTATGATAATTACGACGAAAAGCTTGTATTGCATCCACTGAATGTACTGGATAAACTAGAGCGTCCATACAAATTATGTCGATTTACTCTTAAGAAATAAATGATACTTTATTGAAATTTTAAACGTTATTATAAAAATTGATAACAGTTTGAGCTTCTTAAAGCTTCTGCCTAATTTGCAGACCGCTAACTACCTGTAGCCTAAGGTATTATGCCATGACGTTTCCAGTAGCCTGACTTGCAACAACGAAGACGACGGTCATTTTTCTTTCGTTTTTGCCATTTTAATAAGTTTACCTACAAAGTTTTCTCGTAATAAATTAAGGGTAATAACTGTGGTACTAACCTGGATGGGGTAATGTAACTGAGCATAAGTTTGTTGGTGCTAAACTGTAGGAAGGTTCGTCCTTAGGTTTCAGCAGTTCATGGGTAGAGACGGCATGGATAGACAGCTCCTGGAAAAAACATTTCAATTAAAAATTACTAGACTCGGAATTATATTAAACAAGTGCAGATAATTGCTTTGTTCACCCAATTCGGTTTTGAAATTCTATAATAAGGTACATAACAATAATCTATACTTATATTACTAATGCCGAGGTTCTATATTCAACGATTTTTTATTCGTAACAGTAACAATTAGAAACCAATGAAATAATATTTGACATTTAAAGGAACAGATTTAGCTTTGTAGAAAATATTACTACTCGTAAC
Organism: Apodemia mormo; assembly: GCA_036924255.1. Taxonomy (NCBI): domain Eukaryota; kingdom Metazoa; phylum Arthropoda; class Insecta; order Lepidoptera; family Riodinidae; genus Apodemia; species Apodemia mormo. Next base: position 25,192,079 of record JAUPFN010000004.1, on the reverse strand, counting down.
TAAAACGAGTAGTTTTACTTATATAGAAATCGGGCATAAATGGTAGCCAATGGAAAAGAAATTTTTGGACTATTAAAATTAATTAGTCACTTTAACTATTCATCATCACGTAGCTCATGGCACAATGGTGTTATAAAATAAATGTTGGTCAATATTTAATTGCTTATAGATATTAACACCTTTAGAACTACTGCAATAATACAATACAAATATTGACACAATAAAACGAGTAGTTTTACTTTTAACCTTACATCAGAAAGACGTTTTAAAATGAAGAATGTTAGTAACAATCTTAATTATTGTACTATTAATAAAAACTTACTGTTCTTTTAGTTTACTACTGCTTACGTCATATTAATTTTAATGTTATAAAATATAAATAGCTTAACTTTTATTTCATAATTTCGAAATTGTAGATATTATTTAAATATTAAAACTGGCTGTGTTGGGTTTTAATTTTTAAATTTTTAACCTAAGACTATCTACTTAGTTAGTTACTTAGTTACTCCTTATAAAATCAGTTATCTCTTAGAGCGGATCTGGAGATTAGATGAAACAAGCTCAGGCTTGCTCAGGCTCGCTAACCACTCGACCAACGGGACGACCGCCCCGTTGGTCGTTTGGTTAGCGAGCCTGACTACGCAATCAATGGGGCTCGGGTTCGATTCCCAAGAGGGGCAGACATTTATGTGATAAGAATAGATGTTTATATTTCTGGGTTTGGGTGTTTATTATATATATTTGAGTATTTATTTATTATTATTTTTTTATAGAAGAGGGGGCAAACGAGCAGGAGGTGCACCTGATGGTAAGTGATCACCACCGCCAATGGACATCCACAATACCAGAGGTCTTGCAGTTGCGTTGCCGGCCGTTTAAGAATGAGTAAGCTCTTTTCTTGAAGGCCCCCAAGTCGTATCCGTTTGGAAACACCCCTGCTATATTTGTATTTCTATGTATTAATATCATTGACTAACATCCATATCACAAGCAAATAATTTGCTTACTTTGGGGTTAGATCAATTCGTGTAAAACTGTCCAGAGATAATTTATTATTTATTATTATTATGATACTGAATATTAAACATTTTTTTTACTTTTGATTGTTACCATAGCAATGTCATTTGCTACGCCTTGTATAGATAAATAAAAAACCTTTTCCTTTCAATGTAAAGGGTTTCTATTAAGAGCGTATACTGAAGTAAAGAAATTAGCAGGCGCACGAGCGACACGTGCGTACGATATTTTCTCATGTTAATATTAAATCGAATCCTGAAGATAGCTAATAAATACTGAACAATATCTATTTTTAAATACGTTGGATGCTTTCTTCGATCTTGAATGAACGGAACGGCGACCCTCGTGTTGCGTTTGTGGGATGAGGTGCAATGTCAAAAGCTTTAGCGGGTTTGGAAAAATAATAGCTGTTCGTCTTGTACGCCCCAAGTAAAATAAATACGTCTATAAAATGTCTGTTAATTATATTTTGTTTACATTTGTGACATCTAAGATCAGTCGATACCAAAGTTATAACTATAAGCACATAGTTCTATTACATTTTAAATATTATGTTACTGAACCACCTATGTTAGACCATTCACATATAGACTATGTTTTGCCATTTTATGATTTTTATCAGCGAACTCGATCTGGTTGTAATGTAAAATTGTTTTTAATTAAGAGTCCTATAACAATACAGGAGTAGTATTCACATATATTATCGTGCTTTTTATATCGCGCTTTATTTGTTTCCGAAACATATAAGATTATTGCGTTGTTTGCAAGTTTATTATTATTTATTTATTATTTATTTATTCTGCTTAATCCTTTAGTTCTATAATTTGATCGTCGTTTACTTCTGTGTGATTAGTTACCTTAGTTAATGTAGTTGCTTATTATGAGTAAAAAAAATGGATATTCTTGCCGCTTAGCGCTTTCTCCATTGGAACAGTGTTAGCCTTTTGACAGTGTCAGCTATATCCGAGCTGATTTGTTCGCAACAGCTGCATGAGCGTACCTATTAACCGCTGATACATGTTTGTCAGCCGGCTATTAGGGCGAGAGAGATGAAATTCGAAAATCACCCGTACCCGAGAGAGATCGATTTATCTCTCAATTCACTGGCGATATTTATTTGTTGCATCGTGACACTTGAGAAAAAATCTCGTCCAGAAAAATTTGAATTGCTGTATTAATGTGGTATCTCCGCTGGCAGGTAATTTTTCACCAATCTATATAAAGAAATATTAATAAATGAGCTGGGTTCTGTTATTAGCAAGGTTATCTATTAAAGCTTACATTCGTAAAAATATTTATTGTAAAAAGTAACCTAGGCAATAATTATTATTTAATACTTTTGATATTACATTACCATGTCATCATATTAATAAATTTATCTGTATTAAAATTACATACTTAGATTTTTTATATCTACTTAATTTTACAATGAATTTACATAACACAGCGACTTAAAAATACCGATTAATTAGTTCTTAATCAATCGCGTTGGTATATATATATAATATATATATATATATATATATATATATATATATATATATATATATATATATATATATATATATATACCTAACCAAGTATATATATATATATATATATATATATATATATATATATATATATATATATATATATATTCTATTAGGCATTAAACATTCCCACCCAGTGATGGATATACCCATTGTAGTCTACTAGTCAACAAGTTCAAAAATGTGTTAAATAGAAATAAAGCTCCTAAAAATATGTGCCATAGCTCGTTCGATTCGGAATGACGTCTAAAAAAATGTTTTTAAGGGTATATTAGCACATAAAAAATTGCGATTGTTATTAACAAAATAAAATTTAAAAAAAAAGGTATTTAGTTTTTCGTTAATAACTTTTAAAATAATGATATTTAAGGAATTTTAAAAAAAGGTCCTGAAAGAGGAGAAAATTTCCAATAAAAAAGTCTTAACTCCCGGAACTCTATCTATATTATTTATAAATTTTTTTAACGCTGGAAATAGGGCTCCGCGAGGGCGTTACGGCATAGGCGTGCCACCTAAAAAGCCGGTATATCACCTAAAACAATTTTTTTTAAATATTAAATAACAATTTAAACATTTGAATAAATTATAGTGTAATCTAGACACTTGAACGAAAAAACCTCAGTGGAAAAAATTTTTTTTTGTCGATTTTTCAAAAAGTTACACCATTGTTTTTCGCTTCGTGGAGCTCTTTTTGTTTAGGCACTTAATAAAGTTATGCAAAAAAAAGTTATTAAAGTTAATTATATTGTTTATTATAATTTTTTTAAATTAACTAAAAATGAAATGTCTAAAAAATGTTATTAAAAAAATTTTTTTTGGTTATATATTATTATTACTGTTTTCGCATCTGATATAGGTATTAATTGACATGGAAAAAAAATTTTTACGTCATTTGTTAAGAAATTGTTTATAAACAAATAGACTATTTTGAGATTTAAAAAAAAAATTACTGTCTTATAGCAAATGTTGATTTTTTTTATTTTTTTTTTTAAATAATTTTTTTTATTGTTTATAATCGTTTTTTTATATTTCAATTGTTTAAATAATTAGTTAAGAAATTATTTTATTCTTAAAAATCATCATTGATCCTTTTCAATGGAATAACAGAAAAATATTTTTTTTTATAAATAATTTAATTGTTTATTAACTTAACAATTTGTTATAAACAAATAATATTAACCGTTATATTTTTTTTCGAAAACTTCAAAAAATTACAAAAACAATCATATATAACAAAGTTAAGAAAAATTTTTTTTTGTATTTTTTACAACACTTTTAAATATTTTAAATATACCTGAACAAAAAAAATTAGAAAAAAAATCATTTATTAAATAAAAGATGTCATTTTTGTAAATAATTAATTTATAGAGGTCCAGTAGAAAGTTATTAAGGCTTATTTTAATAAATAAATAATTAAACTTAGCAGAATATTGATAATTCAAGTGAAGAATAAATGAAAAATATCTGTAGCAGAATATAAATTGGGTAAGTATAAATTTGAATTAATATATTATTTAAACAAAAATGGATATTGCTTTAATTTATGCGTAATTAGAAAGATATTTTATCATAGAATAAAAAAGTTCTTGGGTCCGTAACTTTATCCATATTATTTAACAATTTATAAGCTATGGAATTTCAAAATATGTAAAAAAAAATCTAAAATTTTTATAAATAAATGCTTATAACAAGTGATAAATAATAGTTACAGAATCGATTTTGAATTCGTTTTATAGATAAATAAATCCTTTACAAAAATGAATGTTCTTTACCCTATCTCTAATAGTTTTAAATGATTATTTGTGTAATTTTTTGAAGTTTTCGAAAAAAAATATAACGGTTAATATTATTTGTTTATAACAAATTGTTAAGTTAATAAACAATTAAATTATTTATAAAAAAATATTTTTCTGTTATTCCATTGAAAAGGGTCAATGATGATTTTTAAGAATAAAATAATTTCTTAACTAATTATTTAAACAATTGAAATATAAAAAAACGATTATAAACAATAAAAAAAAATATTTAAGAAAAAATTTTTAAAAAAATATTATTTCACCTATGCTATAAGACAGTAAAAATATTTTTTTAAATCTCAAAATAGTCTATTTGTTTATAAACAATTTCTTAACAAATGACGTAAAAATTTTTTTTCCAATGTTAATTAATACCTATATCAGATGCGAAAACAGCAATAATAATATATAACCAAAAAAAAATTTTTTGATAACAATTTTTAGAAATTTCATTTTTAGGTAATTTAAAAAAATTATAATTAACAAAATAATTAACTTTAATTACTTTTTTTTGCATAACTTTATTAAGTACCTAAACAAAAAGAGCTCCACGAAGCGAAAAATTTATAGACCAATTATTTAAACTTTTATACCGTAATTTATAAAAACAGAGATTGGAAAAAAATTAGTTAATTAACAATGGTGTAACTTTTTGAAAAATCGATAAAAAAAATTTTCACCGAGGTTTTTTTCGTTCAAGTGTCTAGATTACACCTATAATTTATTCAAATTTTTAAATTATTATTTAATATTTTAAAAAAATTATTTTAGGTGATATACCGGCTTTTTAGGCGGTGCGCCTATGCCGTAACGCCCTCGCGGAGCCCTATTTCCAGCGTTAAAAAAAATATAAATAATATAGATAGAGTTCCGGGAGTTAGGACTTTTTTATTGTAAATTTTCTTCTCTTTCAGGATCTTTTTTCAAAATTCCTTAAATATCATTATTTTAAAAGTTATTAACGAAAAACTAAATACCTTTTTTTTAAATCTTATTTTGTTAATAACAATCACAATTTTTTATGTGCTAATATACCCTTAAAAAACATTTTTCTAGACGTCATTCCGAATCGAACGAGCTATGGCACATATTTTTAGGAGCTTTATTTCTATTTAACACGATTTTGAACTTGTTGACTAGACTATTGAGCCCTGAGGCAAGAGCCTAGGGCGGCTTAATTTTAGGGGCAATCAAACTTTCGAGAAGTCAAATTTTTAAAGGCAAAAGATGTCAAGCGCAATCCAAATCGATTAGATTGGATTTTCTATGAACATATAAAAAATTAAAAGATTTTCATAAAATAATGTTATGATTCAATTGACTTTTTAATTTACCACAATACCTGTTTAATAAAATTTTACCTGTTCAGTTTTATATTTTCGATGACATTACTTTTTGTTTTGTTTGAAATTAAGTTTATGTTCCTTGATGTTTTTTCAGTTTCATATTTTCCATGAAATTAATTTTGCTCCTTATTTAAAAAAGTTATAACAAATTAAAAAACAATGAGAACAATTTTGGAGACGTTTATGTTTCTAAATGTTTTTTTTTTCAGTTTTATATTTTCAGTAAAATTCATTTTGCTAATTATTTTGAACCATTAATATTCCTTATTTTTTTCAGTTTTATGTTTTCGTTAACCTAAACTTTGCTAATTATTTAAAAAGTTTTAAATAGTTAGGAAAATAAAAAAAATAGAAACATTTTTGAACACGTTTATTTTATACATCTTAATGTTATTATCTTTATATTTTCAATTAAATTAATTTCAATGTATACTGTATACAGCACCATAAAACAATTTTTAAATTTATATTTAGAACTAGCTGACCCACGCAGTTTCACCGGCGAGTAACTAAACCAACATGTCGTCAATATAAGAACCGTCACTGTCCTAAATTTTTGTCGGTCAACCTTATGTTTAAAAATTAATGTTTAATGTGTCAACAATCACTCCCTCACAAAGCGAAAAAGCAGCATATCGATCGAAGCCTAGGGCGGCATTAAGCCTAAATCCGCCACTGCTTCCACCTGCACGTTTAATAAATCCATCCATTACAAGCACTTCCATACATATAAAATTGCAGTGCCTGTTTGTGATTTCAAAATAACAAGGTTTTTCCAGTGCAGCGTGTTATTTTTACGATGCTTGTACCAAAATGATCATTTCCAAAATGTTTTCACGTGGAACTCTGGAACGGCTGGACTGATTTTGATTGAATTTTCCCTGAAAGATAGAGGGGTTTATAAAGCAGAACATAGGCTACTTTTATCCGAGTCAGCAAAAGGATATAATGATTTTGTATCACGCGAACGATGTCGCGAGTAATAGCTAGTTTAAAATAAGGCACGTTTGGCCAATCGTTCGCCTTTTACGAACTGCCTGGTAGAATGAAGGGTAATTAGTCTTCAAAAGGAGTCCGGACCGACGTGGGGCTATTAAAGATTAAATTATAAGGCTAGTATTAGAACTACCATAATAGACAGTGGTCTCAGGAACAAACTTTTTTTTGATTAATAACAAGCTGAATTTTTGTGAACAGTTTCGTTTTAACGACATGCAAACCTTTTCTATCTTCGAAAAATCTCAAATCAGGTAACTAATAAATATAGATAAAAAAGAAAATTTTTTTTGTGGATCTAAGAAACGTTTAAACTTTATATGTAGGACAAAGTAACCCTTGAATTATAATAATAATTAACAAACTGTTGTGAGACAATTACTTTGTTTTTAAATTAATTAATATCAATTTAAAAATCTCATCATTCTGAATCTTTAGAATAGAGGACTCGTCAGAAAAACCACCGAATGTGAAGGAAAAAAGTTTTTTCGTATTTTTTATAAAATAATCAAGCGATTACAGTAAAAAAAGAATTATTATCATTGATAAAATATTTTTCTTTCGCCGGATTAAAATGCTCGAAGCCCCCTAACTTTATTATTTATCCGATTCAAGATTTTTCGGAAACAGAAAGGATTTGCATCTCGTCAAAACGAAGCTGTTTACAAAAAATCAGCTTGTCACTAATCAAAAAAATATATATTCTTGTGCACGGTCTATAAAACAATACGAAGCAAATACGTTTGACGTTCTAAAATCGAATAAAATCATTCGGATAAAGTATATTCGCTGGGTATATTGTGTTATCGCAATAACATTAATTTTTTTTGTGTTATTTTTGACCCCCTTTGAAGAATATACAATCTGCGATTCTGCCAGGTGAACGTTTGATTATGCGAGTCACTACAAGCGTTGCTACTAGGTAGCAGCGTTCTACATTGTCTCGCCCGGGTCTGGTACCATTGTTTTACCTATTGCTGCCGCAATTCCAACAGTGCTTGTTACTGTTGTGTTCTAGTTTAGAGGGTAAGATAGCCGGTAAAGTTATATATGAGACAGTAGACCGCCACAAGGATAGCAAGGCACCATTTACATTCTATAGGCAATGGTTGTTCCTTTCTATCGGCCAAACTATTTAATTCTTTTTCGTAATTCGAATTTAATCGTAATTACAATCATCTAAAAAGTGTTTAAACCGATCGGTACAAGCGAATATAAAGCTTTTGATTTCGATTAAACGAATCCTTTTAACAAAAAAATGTTCAACCCATTATTTTTTTAAAAATTAATCCAACAAATACTCTCATATTGGGGTACGCGAGAAAAAATAACATCCCAATTTTACTTCTACCTTTTAATAACAGATATCCCTTAAAAACGAACAAAGACCTGATCAGCACTTATAATAAGGAGGATTTTTTATCCTGAGATATCATTTAAAACAAAGCTAATAGCAATACACAAATTTATCTGCACGACCAAAGTTTAAGACATACATACAGGCACGCCCGAAGCTAGATTAGACATATCCTCGGAGGTAGATTCAAGTGCAACGGAACCAATGTTTTGTCAATGGTATTATGTCCCATAATGTTACAGATGGCTTGTATTACTTCTATGTAACTTACCGACAAATCGGGCACACATACAGTTTCGGATTATTTTTTCAAAACAAAAACTGGAAAATTATTTAAAACGGTTTTTCTAACCCAGGATTGGAACTAAGGAACTCATTATGTTTTTACCGAAAACGGTACCTACCACATTTTTATGGTACAAATTATTGGAATCGTCTAAGATTGTTCTGGATCCGCGCCTGACACTTATGCACCCTATTTTTTACCTATTTCTATTTGTAGAAACGAACTTTAAAAAATACTTAATTTAGAACCAGATTATTATAATTAGTAGCACAAGTATACTAAAATTAACTAAAATCAGAAATCAGAAGTACTTTATTCAATTAAACTTCTTACGAGTTATTTTGATGCGATGTGAATATGATGTTTGATGTCTCTACTTACTACATGTTATCGAAACTTCAACTGAATTAACCTACTGATAACATTGATTTACATTATATTATGTAATATCAATGACACGGTTTTGCTTTAAAAGAGAAATATTTACATCATCAAACTTAATTGAAATTAAAATAAAAACAGCTAAATATCTACTTAATTCCCGATACAAAAACGGGGGGTGTTATAAGATTCAGGCGTGTACATCTATCTGTGTGTCCGTGGCATCGTAGCGTTCAGGTGGATGGTTCGATTTGGTTGTGGTTTTTTTTAATTCTCATATTGCGATATGGTTCTTAACTGTGCTTCAATAAAATTTGTCCAGCTGTTTCAAGATCACGAGCTCTTTTCAAATTGATGAAAGGAATTAAGCAACTTGAATAAGCTTTATAGATACTTTTTGTATTCTGTTACTTCAATGATATTACAATGACATGGTAACCTGGACCTGATGCTGCAAGATCCTCATCCGAAGATCGTCAGCTTTTATTAAACTTGCAATGTTTGTACCTATGTAAATAAAAGATTTTCTAAATATTGCAAACCATTTTTCAACGAATTCCTGATATCCGTTTGAACTAAAACTTGTGTAGGTAAGTTCATTATGGTACCATTCAGCTGATCTCATGATGTAGCCTAGATGTAGGGACTGGAACTCTCAGTTACAGTATTGTGACGAGATAGTGAGTTTAGGCTCATTGGTTTTTTGATATGTCCTTACGAAGTCGAAGGTATGAAGATGTAGCCATAAGACTGCCATTGTAACTCGCAGATAGAAAGTGCTAAGAGAGTGGAGTTTGAAGGCGTTTGTTTTATTATAATAAGTTCTTGGTAAAAAGGATCTAAATATGGAACCGAAAAAGTGACATTGGAACTCCTAAACTCAACGAGGTACCTAATGTAGGAGCTCTAGTGCTAAACCAGATAAATCTATCGAGTATGGGCAAATTAGGTTTGATTTGGCACCCACTTTGGTGCTAGACAATTTCTAGGATCTGATGATCGAACTGGAAGGTGGCCATCTGAGAAAGTTCAAAAGGTTTCATAATGGAACTAGAAGGTCGCCATGGAACTCCTAAATTAAACAAAATAAGCCCACCGAGTGTGGTCTTATTTGTTATGTTTTTACAAACACTCTGAATCAAAATGATTTCCAGGGCTATAGGTAGAGCTGGAAAGATACCATAGGGGCTTTGCAATTAAACAACTTAAGCTCATTGAGTAAGAAATCATGGTAACCTTAACCTGATTCTGCAGGATCCTCTTTCGAAGATCATTAGCTCCTTTCACGTTTTGCTCTTATTGTGATGGATATGATTATAAAAAAATGTGTCCAGTTGTGTTTTTTAATTTTTAATTTAAAGTTACTTGTTGTACTTTAACTGGGCGTACGATTGTGTTCTGAGTCTCTTCTATCACTATTGTAATTTCACAGCTTGGCCTATTCCAGCCAACCATCCTACAATTTCAACTTTTATATTTTTGGTATTCCATATAGTTGATAAAAGGAAAGTTGGAGGGAAGACGAGGTAGAGGAAGACCAAGGATAGAATTCATAAGCCATGTCAGACACAAAACCAACACAGCCTCCTATCAAGCGGTGAGGGAGCTCGCCCTTGATAGAGAAAAATGGAGATCGCTTCACAGACAAGAGCCTAGCTCTTAAATATGATGATGATGATATAGTTGGGATGGCGATTTATAACCACTAGCAATCGGCCTTTGATCGAATTTCAACATAGACTCAACAATGAAATCGCCTTGTCTGTTTTACATCTCACTTTAACCGTAAAGAAAATAGTACACATATGTGTACATCATGTATATCACAGAATGTAGAGTATGTCATGTTTACTTATATTAATTTATTAATATATTTCTAAAGCATATTATTAAAAATATTCGGTTTATGCAATCGATCGTAACGTAAACTTCAACTGCCTAATTTCGAGATCATCGATATTGAATTTTCTTAAAAAGGGGTACAAAGTATTTGCTTCATGTATTAATGTATAGATAAGATATATTTTAGTGTTTTATAAAAAATCATTACAATTATAAAATCAAACATGTCCAAAAATATACACCTACTAAATACATTTTACTAAATAAATACTCGTATTCTGAGAACAACAAACATTAGCAGTAAATAAAAAATGGCATTTTAAAAAAATAAATATTTTAGTACACACAATGAGTCATGAAACGTGATTAAAATGCTATGTATATACAATAATAATAAATGTAGGGCTTATGGAAGAATATATATAATTTTTGAATCAAGTGGTAGACTAAGGTGACAAGACGACAGCTAACGGCGGGGTAGGATTAACCAAAATAGCAGCATAACTAATGGTTGTTTCAAATTCGGAACGTTGAAACGAAAATCAAAAATTCGTACCATTATTTCATAAAATTATTGCAAGATTATATATGTAATAACTTAAATACTGATGATAAATACTTTTTTAAATAAAATTAAAGTTTCTGCTGAAATATATTTCAAAATGTGAAAAGTAATAATGCATTTATATAAAATCCAAAAGCAATAAATTAAATATAAGTGAATCTCATTATCATGTCTAAATACTAGTATTTAAAAATAATTTACGTATTACGTAAATAGATTTTAAATCCATAAATACCTATCACACACTTAATTCTAATTAATAAATTTTTTTGTGATTTTGTTACAAAATGTGTACTAATACTATTATTATACAAGAATATAGGCAAAAAAAATTAAATTAATCGCATGCGTCTTACAGGCTGACTAGACTTTAAACAACAGTATAAATTATATAAATCAACGATAATTGAACATTAATGTTACAATATTCTACATACATTATTCAACCGTAATGTATACTTATAAAGTAAAAAATTTTATTGTTCTTTTCTCTAAAATAAAAGACATTGGACTAATGGCTTTTTAGTCTGTTTATTTTAACGCTAAATATAGGGATTCGAGCAAATTTTCCATTTTAATAAAAATAAATACTCTCAGAGATAACAAAATGTTTAGACGTTCTTAATTCAGCAATGAGCGATGTTTTGACAACTGGCTATGCAAAACATTTTATAGTTGTGTTTTTAATTTTGTTTTAATAAGATTTTTCAAAATTTTATTATCTATCGTCGGCACTTGTTAAACTGTCACACACAAGTATCAAAAATAATTAATTACAAAATGTAATTAAAATAAAAAATTTGCAGAACTGCCACTTAAGCAAATCATTTAATCTAAAATTAAATAATGTTGACTGGGCTTAAAACTACATAAATTGCCATGACTCATAATTGATTAAATTATATTTAATTGCCTGTAGATAAGATTTCAAATCTTTGTCCATTAAAATCATGGATGGTAATGTGTTCATATGGCATTTTGTGACGTTTAACCTCGGTTTTTACCTCGACCACATAATCAATGCTCATAAGAGACCCTCGTTACCACTCGTATTTAGAAGTAGAAAAACTTTCAGTTTGTTGGGTGTACAAGTAAAATATATTGTAGAAGATTAGAATTTTAAGAACAATAATGTCTAAAACACTGTTGCACACATATAAAATACTGTCATACCCCCACTCATATATTTAACAATTTTAGGCATAGTTTAGTTTATAATGCAATAAAAGATAGAACACCTGGGTGACAAAATAGTATCTAGATAAACGAAGATGTTGATTTTTTTTGGTATAAACGACGGTGTTTGATTTATTTGCAATTATTTTACTCGATCTTAATAACGACAACTGGTAGACTCTTGAAATATTCTCAGAAACGGCAAATTTTTTCTCTCGCCATACCTAAGTTTTGATGCAGATTTCTCGATTTTAGTACATAAGACACTATAAAAACTATACATAATTATTGGAATTCCATATATCCAGTTCTAATAAGTTTTTTTAGATTTTCTACATAAGATTCCAATACAGCTAATACCACAATGACGATTTATATTTGTTTGTGAACAAAAATTATTCAAATCTGTTTTACACTTATTTATAGACAATAGTACGGAACCCTTCGTGCGTGAGTCTCACTCGCACTTGGCCGGTTGTTGAAGGAATAATATCGTTTTAGACTTTTTTAATCGTTAACCATACGTAATATGTATTAAATATGTTATGAAATAAAATGAAGTGAAAATATTTATTTGCTAAATGAAAATATTTATTTATTAAAAATTAATTAAAAGTTACCAACATATTCCACCATGATATGGTGTACAGTAACGGTAAAAATAGGTTCGTCACCTTAAGATCTAGTTTCGCATGCACTAGTGTACGAATCAATCATGCCAACATACCAGTACAAATAACAGTTCTACTAACATTAAATAAATGTGACGTTTTCTATCAAATAAAGTTTATCTCAATTGAATAGATTTAACTTTTACTGCTAATTTGAAAATTATTCTAGACCCTTGATGGCGTATCAATTATCATAATAGGTATAATGCACAACTGAAATGAAACTAAAGAGGAAGATTTACTGAAAAAAATCATATATTGAATTGACAACTAGCCAAATAAACTAGCAAATTTCTATAAAAGCTACAAAGAAATATAATATATAGCGGCCCGCCCCGGCTTCGCTCGGGAAAAATGATTAAAATCGATCCAGTAGTTTTGATTTATTCATTACTGCCCGTGGCCCGCACGCGTTAAAGGAGTAAAACAATTCCCCTTTTCCTATACCATGAAGATTTCCTGCTATTTTTGGAATATCTAAATTCATATAGGTACATTTTTAGTTTTTACATTTTTACCTATTTCTTTTATTTTTACAATTAATATATTACAGAATGTTTTTATACACAACGTTCACAGCTTTCTTGCCATTAGACAATACAAACATGTTTTCTTTAGAAAGAGCGATATATAGTTGGCAATGTGAAAAACCATGGGCGTACCCAGGTTCTGGGCCAGGGTTGGGGGGGGGGGGGCAACCGTAACATTTTAAGACCCAGGTTCTGGTCCAGGGGGGCAACCGTAACATTTTAAGACTATATTTGTATGGTATTATTATATTTTTATCTACAACAGTAGATAGTTAGTAGAGAGGTAAAAAAATCCAGGGGGGGGGTAAAAAATCTTATCTTAAAAATATAAGCATAGATTTTTCAGTTCAAACATCTATTTTATTAAAAATGGCAGTATTATTAATTTTTGAAAAGTTGCATATTTGAAAACGATGATGGCATTCAACTTAATTTTTGAGATCTAAAATATTGTTTTAGCTAAATAATCGATAGGTTGAAAAATTTGGATGCTATATCAAAAAACATTTTATTTTTCTTCATTGATAAATTCCAAAGAAATTGACCGATTTTGATTAAATTAACGGTATTTGACGCAGTTTTTAAAGAACAAAAGCTGATAATATTTTTAAGTCAATCGGTAAATTAACTTGAGAGTTATTAAAAAAAATTAAGTAAGTTTGCTAAAAACACCGTAATTTTAATATTTGAAAAGCTTAAATATTGAGAATTAGATTCGAGTTTGATTTTTGAAACGGCATTTGACGTAGTTTTTTTAGTACTAAGATATTGTAGAACACCAAAAAATGATTGATTGAAAAATTTCGAAGCTACCTGGAAAAACACTTTTTTCAATATTTTTCGTTAACGATTACTCCCAAACGGATAAACTGATTTTGATGCAATTTATATATTAGATGTAGTTTTTTGAGAAATACAGCTGGTTAGTTTTTGTACTCAATCGGTACATAAATCTGGAAGTTATCTTAAAAAAATACTAAATCGTCAACATTTTTTTTGGTGTTTTTTTAAAATTTCTTAAAATCTCCTGGACCGAATCGGTTCAAATTTTCAGTTGTCAGGATATCTAAGTTGAGCGGAATCTAATCGAATGCCATCAACCGCGTTTCGATCGGTCTAGCCGTTAAAAAGTTATGAGATGTTTACATACACACATACACACACATCCACATACACACACACACACACACATACACATACACGTACATACGTACAGACATACTGATGTCATCGTGAAAATAGTCGGAAAAGATTCTTAGGACCTCAAAACATGGACATCTGCTGAAAATTCGATTTTCGGAAATCGGGGTAAAATCAGTAACTTCCTTATCTTCATACGTAGTAGGAAGTTAAAACCTGGTTTACTAAATCACGTTTTTTATATTAATTGTTAAATAACAATTTTACAAAAATTATACGATATACCTGAATATATTATCTAAGGAATGTGCTAACTTATGACATGATAGAATGTACTTTACTTGATCATATAAAATTCCGAAAACAGGCTAAAAAATCTCTAAAACAAATAATTTGTTAGTACTATTTCTAATCTTCGACATGATTTTTATATAGTGATATTTAGTTAAAAAAAAGAATGTACAAAATTTTGGTTTTTAGCTGCAGTCCTATATTTATATATCCGAAAATTAACACGTTTCCCAGCGCGCCGCCCGCCACAGGCCCGTAAACCCGGAACCGTTATGCCGCTGCATTTTAAATCTGTAATATCTTCGAAAATATTCATTTAAATTACATGCTGTAAACGGCCATATTGATCTATATTAAATCAACAATATATTTAAGGGATTTAATTGGATAAGGATTAGTGCTGTATTGCTTAAAATTGCTTCGAAAAAAAGCTATTATTTCTCGTAAAAAGTAAATGACAAAAAATGCTATTGTGGGTTATCCATAAGAGATATACATATACCATCGCGGAGTTTTCTGTAACCTTTTTAAGGTGTACAAATACTTTGTACATTATTTTGATAAATCTCGTAGGGTTTAGGCTGTGTTTGCAATGTAAGCGGAAAAAAATATAATTATTTACGACATGACATCAGAAAACTCAAAAACTTCGGTATTTCTCTACAATGCATTGAATGTTATTATACACATAAACCTTCCTCTTTAATCACTCTATCTATAAAAAAAAACACATCATAATCCGTTGCGTAGTTTTAAAGATTTAAGCATACATAGGGACATAAGGATATAGGGACAGACAGAGAAAGCGACTTTGTTTTATACTATGTAGTGATTAATAACGGATATAGCCACCATTAGCGTCAATGACACATTGTAATCTATTTCTCATGGAACCTACGAGACGAGAGCATAGATCTGATCCTCTTGTATCTTCCCAAATAGTTCGGCAGTGGTTTTCTATGGCCTCTTTTGTCCTTTCATTTTCGTTTTACCATCGCTGAACCATTAAACCCCATAGATTTTCTATGGGGTTTATACCTGCAGATTTTGCTAGCCAGGGAATCACTACTATATCACCAAGCCGGATGAACCACTCATTTATAATATGAGTGGTGTGCGTGCGAGCATTGTCATGAACATAGATAATCTGAGGCACCTCATTGGCTGGATACTCGGTGAGAACACTTGGTAGCATACTATCTTCCAATACAGACAGATAATGTGTTACGTTTGCTCTTGAAGGAAGAAGAACCAGCTAGCCCACTCCATCCGCTGACATCCACCCCCACATATTGGCCGAGATTCGCCCAGAATTAAAATTTGGCACTACATGGTCTTCGGTATATCTCATATCATTATATCTATACAAATGAAAAAGCCATTATATCTTCCATGTTGGCTTGACATAAAGCTTTTTCGTCTGTAAATATAGTGGTGCTCCAATCAAAGTTCAAATAGGTCTCTGCAAACCTTAAGCGTGCTTGCTTATGAGCGGGTGTCAGAGCAACTTTTTTTGCGTGTCGCCTATAATGTAATTCCATTGAGTGTAATGCATTTCTTATCACTCTTTGACGAGCACCATACAATTGGGCGTAATGATCAATTGATTGGTTGATGTAAGGCCGTTTACTTCATATTGCCTTCTCATGTCAGCTTTTTGTGCAGCATTGGGAATAGCACGGCGGCCAGGGTTATTGTTACGGTGATCTACGAGTGCACCTTCTTCATCATGTTTCCTTATCCAAAATCTCACACTATCCTTGGTCACATTCAGACGACGTCATGATATCTCGCTGATGTTGTAGCCAGCTTCATGTTCGGCAATTATTGCTGCTTGTCCTTCAGTTCTTAAAGGTCTCGGCATTATTATGAGATTACGAAATTAGGGATATTATATTTATGGCAAATATATTTTGCAATAAAATATTGAATAACCTTAGAAATCTAGAAATAACAACGGTGACATTAACCATGACAATAGTTTTACCATAAATAATAATGGCAGGTCAAATCAATAAAAAGGTTTTAATTAAAAAAACATTAGCATTTCTTTAGATAATAATCATTTACCATTGACGTGTATAATATTACCACACGTCAATGTCACTTACACAAAAAAAATTAGATAGAGTTGATGCAAGCAAGTCTGAACCATGTTATCATACAGTTAAGCATAATTTTCTAGGCAACAGTCTATTATGTGACAAATTTTCAAAATATCATATTATGTGCTCGCAGCTTGTTAAATGAATCAATTTGAAAACCGACGAACCTATTCGTACCGCTACTGTACAAATATTTAAAAATTATAATTTTATATTCTATATATTTATACATCTTCATGTATAAATATATAGAATATAAAATTATAATTTTTATTAAAAACTTTGGAACCCTTTTTAAGGCGCCCCATAGATGTACAATAATATTGCGCAATACTTTTATTGTGCAATAATATTGAATACCCCCTTGCTTCCAAAAGTTCAATAAATTCACTCAATAAAATTGACAAACCAGTCTGATCAATATTTTCGTGCGAGTAACATGTCTGACGACGAAGTTTTGGCGGCAATCATGCTGGTGATTTTGTTAAATAAATCTATACAATTCTATACACTCAAGTAAAACCTCCCGTTCTTCATTTTTTATTGATTAGTTTTGTTTCGATCAACACTTATGTCTGAATGTCGAATTTCGGCCGAATGTTGAGTTTCGGTAGAAAGTTGAATTTCGATCGAATGTAGAGTTTTGGCCGAATGTCGAAATTCGGCGGAATGACGTATTTCGGTCACATTTTCAATTTCGACCTAGTGTCGGATTTCGGCCAGTGGTCGAAATTTTGGCCCATTCTAGTAATGAACTATTAAATTAACAAGATGACTAAAATTACCGCGAAATGACGAAAATTTCTTGCTCGCAATTTTGCTTAAATTTACGACACGACCATACATTAAACACTGCCACTAGCCGACCGCAACCGCTCCAAGCTCTGAAGTGAAAAATGTTGTGCAATATTAAACCTACACAGTGCAAGAAAAAAATATTGAACAATAAAAATTAAACCCGCTCAAACTTTTTTGTGCAATCTTCAATAATAACCCTAAACGGTCAATAATATTGCACAATACGTAATATTGCACAATATTATTGTCGGTCTATGGGGCGCCTAAGACTATATGAACGGTTTTGTCACAAATGTTTGTCACAGTAAAAGTTTACATTTAAATAAAATAGTCGCCTCTGTGCTGCAGCGTTGGCGTTGACCACATGAGGTCCCGGGTTCGATTTCCGGGTCGGGCACATAAAAAAAGTGTTTTTTCAGTTTTCTGAGAAACACAAAGTTACCCGGGAATAGAAAGTGCCCGGTTGGCGATAGGCTTGCCACCTATCACATTGTGGAACCTAGTATCTTCGGCTAATCGTGGGTGCACTTGTTGTACCTCTGCCTACCCCTCCGGAGATATGGGCGTGAAGATACTTTTTTTAAATGTTTTAAATAAAATGCATTAGAAATATATTAAATTAATAATTATAATAATTGCACATACTTTATTCGTGTGACATACATGATAATATACACACATGTTTACTATTTTCTTTAGGGCTACAGTCAATTGTCAATCTTAAAACAGATTTTATTGTTTAGTCTATGGTCGGATTTCGGCCACAGGCGATCGCTAATTCTGTTATATTTAAAACTTTTGAGACTATTTTCTTAGAATTACTACCGGATTGGAACGCGGCCACAGACTGAGAAGATCCGGTAGAAGAAACTCAGCGGGCTTGTCTTTTCTCTATTTTATGTACTTATTACTTATGTACAAGTATTATTTTAAATTACAAAAGTTATTTTTATAATTTACAAAATTTCATTTTTTGTTTAATCAAAATCTGTACAATGTACAAAATTTTTTATCGTTTACAAAATTTTATTATTCAATTTTATTTTATTTAATTTTTAAGACGAATTTGACAAACTTATGTTTTTATTTATTATCATTTAATTATATCGGCTAAAAATTTTTTTTGCATAATCAGAATTATGATTATATATATTAATAGACATCTAATACACATTTTTATAAAAATATTAAGTTTTTGGTTAGGCGCATTTAATTTCTCACTATTCCTAAAATATGTCGTCGTCAAAACTTAAAAAAATTATTCTATGTTAGCCTCAATAAACAGACACATATTTTTAGGAAAGTTTAAATTTTTCAATACAATTAATAACAACAGATTATCAAATTAGTCCAAGTCAGTGTTATTTGTAACGTTGTCTTAAAAATGATATTTTTATACTGTAACAGGTGCACGATGAATTAAAGTGTTACTCATTTAGTCGTAAATCTTGTCTTTAATCTGATATTAAATTTATTGATAACTAAATTATGCTTTTTTTGCACTTAGTGTTATTTTAGGATTTTTGAGTTAGTTGTAGGAAACCCAGATTTAACATTCGTGGCTACACACTCTCTTTTCCTGTAGTACATGGGTGATTTGTGGGCATTTATTTTTCCCTTTTCTTGTATCACTATGGTACACAGTAGACATTTTTTTTGCCGCCTTGGCGCATATTTTGTCACTTCAGTGTATATTTTTTTGGTCACTTCGGTGGATATTTTTTGTCACTTCGGTGCATATTTTTGTCACTTCGGTGCATATTTTTTTTAATTCGGTGCAGTTTTTTTGTTGACGCCTTGGTGCAGGTGTTTGGTCACCTTGGTGCACAACTTTTTGGCTGGAGTCCTATAGCTCTCAATCGGATTCTGTCTACTGCCTGGCCTATTATTAGGAGGCGAGGGTGCCTATTCTATTAATCAGTAGAGTACCGTATGCAGTATGTCTTATACTTTTTTTCGTTGTCTCAACACAATTTTGTTGTCTTAGACTTAATCTTAGTCTTAATATTTTTCTGGGATGTCGTTGTTGTACGTGACTTTTTATAGTTTTTTATTCGTTAAATGTATACCCAGTACATTAAAATAACGAAAAATTCTTAATGAAATAAATTTTAAAAATTTAATAATCTGTATTTGTTATCAGTAAGGTTTAATTATTATAACTCGCTAGTCGTTCAATTATAACTAGAAAACTAGGACTGTAGCCGGAATTGACCATAATATAATCGACTATAATAACTAAACAATAAAATCTCTTTTAAGTTTGACAACTGACTTTAGCCGCAAAAAATATAGTAAACATGTACGTAAGATCCAGTGCATGTGTCATATGAATGTAATGTGTGTAATGTTTATTTTTATTAATTCAATATATGTCTACTACATTTTATTTAAAATATATTACGTTTGTTGTTGTTTTTTGGTTTGTTTGTGCCAAATTTAATATTCCATCGTTCACGCAATTGTTTTAAAAAAGGGTCCAAATTTTTTCCTTCAAGTATTAATATATAGATTTATACAAATAGTAGTAGTGAATGTATTCTGGTGAATTTACGCAGGTATAGCTAAATTATTTTTCCTTTCTAATTAATAAGTTTTTTATTATCGGAAAGCAAATAATCTGATCATTATCCTGCCGAAAAAATAACTTTCTAAAACTAACTTCTATAAGAAACACCTGATGTATCTAAACACCGAAATGTGAATGGTACGTTGTTAGCCATATCATACTCGCCTAACGCCAACTATTGAGATGAGACTCGGACTCGATTGCCGACAGATACCGGTCATGATATGTGACACAGTTAGTTAGTTAGTTAGTTTAGTAGTTAGTGTAGTGCATAAGGATTTCTGAGTCTGGGTATTAAATACAATACAGCATTTATACGTAGGTCACACTATAAGTTTTGCGTAACTTAAAAAAACAACATGTCATAATCAAAACATTATGTTTATTGCTTTTAGAAATAATCTCCTTTACATTTTAAACATTTTTTCATGTGACCACAGATCTGAAAACATGTTTTCTATGTGCTGATTGAACGCTATCACTGCCTCTTCGGAGTTGGTAAAAGTAAAACCTCTCATTAAATCTTTGGTTTTTGGGGAAAATACAAAACTCACCGGGTGCTAGGTTGGGGCTATGCGCAGGATGAGTGATGAGATGTACTTTTTCGTAAGCTAAAAATTACTTTGTTTTGTTGGCCGTGTGTGAAGAAGCGTTATCATGGTATAGGAGAATGCGGCTTTTGGATCGTCTTTCGCGAACTTTTTCTAACACCCTGGGTAAACAAATAGTAGAATACCACTCGGCATTAACACTCTTTTGATCTTAAGTAGAATTGTATAGTTGGGACCCGTAGCTGAGAAAAAAAAACGCGATCATTTTTTACCAACGTTTCTCGCCTGTCTCACTTTTGTTGGCCTGTTCTCATTTTCAAACACCCATTCACAAGATTGCTGTTTTTTTTTTTCGGGTTCAAAATAATAAATCCACGTTTCGTCTCCTGTGACAATGTCATAAACAGCATTAGAATGTCCGTGGTCGTACTTCAGTAGCATCTGTGAGCACCATTCAACGCGAGCCCCCTTCTGCCCGCTGTCAGTTCATGAGGGATCCAACGACAACAAAGTTTCTGAACTTTCAATTCTTCGTGTAAAATTTTCTGAATTTTGCTCATACTAATCCCCAATAATCCTCAAATTGTCTCATAGGTAATCCGGGGGTTTTCTTCAATTATCCGCTTAACAGTAGCCACATTATTTTCGTTAACGGCAGTTGAAGGCCGCCCTTCACGAAATTCGTCATGTAAAGAAACTCGACTTCTCTCAAATTCAGCAAACCATCGCCTCACGGTGCTCAAATAAGGTGCTTCTCTCCCAAAAGCATTTTGAAGATGAGCGGCACAGTCTTGCGGAGAAAGAGAACTTTTAAAATCATAAAAAATCATCGCTCTAAAATCTTTTCGACTTAATTCCATTTTCGTTGCGTACATATAACTTTGATTTGTGATAAGAAAACAATTGACACATTATTTCCCGCCAATTGTTTTTGTTTATTACTAAAAAGGTTGCAACGTTTTAAAAATATAACATTCGAAATTTAAATGGCTCCGATTAGCTAGAAAAAAATTTAGTGTGCCCATGTATGAGTATTTCAATGTATATTATTGATTACCACTTATATTACAAGCAAACAATTAGCTTTCTTATAGGTTAGACTAATATTTATAATAATACATGAAACTTATTAGTTATTACCCCTTTTCACGAAAATCACGATGACGAAGAAAATTATTTAAGTATTTTAATATGTAATAATTATATTAATACCCCGTAAGGGATCTGGCGCCAAGATATGTTGTTGTTGTTGTTGTTGTATATTAATATACCATATGGAATTTAAGACAGTTGAAATTTGAATATGGAAGAAGTGCAGAAAATATTTCTATATTATATGCATTAGAGATAAATGACTAAAAGAATTTTATACACACTACCATGCGATTGGCACTGCGTTTGACACACGCACTCACATATATTCCCTTTTGTTTATGGTTAAAGTCTGTGATCAAACTTAAAAGAGGTCTTATAGTTTAGTCGATGGTCAAATTGAATTATATTTTTTATCCTATATGCAAGATTCCGGAGATACAGAGAATGGGAAGTCGGTTGTTGCAGTTTTGAAAATGCACAAAAGAATGGAATAATCCATATACATCCATCCATGAGTAAGAAAATAAATATGTAAAATTAAAAATAAAATAAACAAATATTTAAGAAAAAATATTCTTGTATATCATTAGACAGCAAACAAAAAGATTACTCTCCTGACGGAAGTAGCAACCGTCGCATAAATCCATCAGAGATGTTAATGCTACATTGTTAGTTGTCTCTGTGATGTAGTGGTCCGATGTAGGAGTTAACCACATGAGGTCCCGGCTACAACTCCCGGATCGGACAATTCAAAAAATGTGTTTTTTCAGTTTTCTGACATAAACATTGACATTGCCTGTTGTGCCGTTGCACATTGTGGGATTAAAGTATCTTCGGCTAACCGTGGGTGCACTTGTTTTATCTGCTTACCTCTTCGGTGATACGAGCGTGAAGATAGTTCACAGTTTAGTTATAAGTTTAGTGGGATGGCAATGCCACATGCATAAGTTTATCAGCTAGCTACTTTACCCTTCAAATGACAAGCATTGACACAATTGCGGCAGAAATAGGTAAGGTCCGGTTTTGATACGTATCGCCCAGGTACCAAATACCCGGGCGATAGGTTGCGGACCTCTATCACCCATTACTCACAATGGAATTGCCAATAGTATAGCCAATTGCTTGCCTTTTACGAACTTCCTGGCAGAATGGCAGATGGTCTATTCTTCAATATATTTTTCTATACCTCCTGTTCATGTATTTGTCACCACATTCAAAGCCAGTATGATGCACGCAGTAGGTGTTTTGATATGATATGATAAATAATATGTTAATTAAACAAATTGACTAAAATTGAAAAGGAGAAAGTAAAGAGAAAACATTAAAATATTTTTTAATTATTAATTTCACAAAAGCGTCACAAACAATATCCAAGTTACAGTCATAAATGAGTCAACTTAACGAGAAGCATGTCTAGTAATATTCGTTATTAAATTGAACTGGGAAAGAATTTGAACTAAGGTAATCGTATCGTGAAATAGGTTCATTGTTAGTGGGTTCTCGAGACGCCCGAATTAGCGTTGCAACATAGCAGCGTTAGCGATAAGCGCTTTTTATTTACGTATGACCTTTCACATAACGTCCATAAGATCGAATGTCGCTTAAAAACTGCCGACGTGTTATGCAGGCATGTAAAAATGTACTGGAAGCACACTGGAAGCCCACCCACGAACAAAACGGTTGCAGGACTTACAATTTCCTACACGTGTTCTACCTAACGCAAAGATTTCATAAGTTTTTAAATGAATACCTGCATACTGCATAAGATTGGCAAAGACTGACTTTTGTTTAATGTAATAATATCTTATTTTGGAGATATATTTCATATAAAATATATTAAACCCACAAAAAATTGTTTCGTAATGAAAAAACTTTTATAAAAAAAATTTATATAATACTAGCTGAGTCCGCGACTTCTTCCGCGTGAGAAAATTTAAAAAAGTAGCCTTAGTTACTTCCTATCACATCAGCTATCTTCCAGTGAAAATCCCGTCAAAATCGGTCCGGCTGTTCCAGAGATTAGCCGGAATAAACAGACAGACAGACAAAAATTTAAAAAAAATGTTATTTTGGTACATGTACCATGCATTTAGTAAAAAGCGGTTATTTTAATATTACAAACAGACACTCCAATTTTATTTATTTGTATAGATATATTATTTATATTAATAAAATTTTCATTTTTTAGCCTCTTTTCTTTTTTTGATCCCTGTGCATTTAGTAAAAAGCGGTTATTTTAATATTACAAACAGACACTCCAATTTTATTTATTTGTATAGATATATTATTTATAATAATAAAATTTTCATTTTTTAGCCTCTTTTCTTTTTTTGATAATATTCTGATTAGGCGTATGGCTATTAATATGGTTTTATAATTTTTTCTGCTGCATCAATTGGTAGAAATATGACTCAACAAAAATTTTTTTCCTATTAAAAGGGCTTGCATAGTGCGTAGCAATTACGTCGGAATTTTACAAATACTACTGAATACGATTGCTTTCTAATAATTACAATGAACAAAATTCATCTAGTTAGATGTTCCGTTATTTTCATTTAATTGACAGATAATTTTCAAAAATGACAAACTT
Organism: Apodemia mormo; assembly: GCA_036924255.1. NCBI lineage: Eukaryota > Metazoa > Arthropoda > Insecta > Lepidoptera > Riodinidae > Apodemia > Apodemia mormo. Next base: position 25,167,445 of record JAUPFN010000004.1, on the reverse strand, counting down.
ATACCAATATTTTTTTATCAATGGCAATATTATATATATATATATATATATATATATATATATATATATATATATATATATATATATATATATATATATATATATATATATATATATATATATATATATATATATATATATATATATATATATATATATATATATATATATATATATATATATATATATATATATATCTCTCGGAATTGGCTCCGACGATTTTCATGAAAGTCACAAATTAGGGATTTTTCGGGTCAAGGAATCGATTTATTAAGGTTCCAGGTCCAAGAAAAGCTCTGTTCCCAAGATATGGGTATGTGAAAAACTGAGCAAAACTCGGTCAACCAGATATTTTAAATTAATGCAAGCCTATCGTACTATATTTGATTGATTTCAAAATTATTTAGATTATTACTATCTTTCTTAAAATGAAATTAATGAAAGATCGGGAAATACTCAATACGTTTAAGTTAGCTTGTCAATTGCATCCATATTAATGTTATAAATACGAAAGTCTGTTTATCTGTCTGTCTGTCTGTTACGCTTTCACGGCTAAACCACTGGACCGAATTTGGTATGGAAATAGTCGAAGATCCGGGGTCAAACAAAGGCTAATTTTTTTTTCAAAAATCAACCCCTAAGGGGCTGACATAGGGGATGAAATTTCTATTAAAAACTATATCGACGACATGTTAATCTACTAGCGGGCGAAGCTGCGCGGGTCAGCTAGTTGAATACATGGGGCACACTAAATTTTTTACACTTCTAGCTAATCGGAACTATTTGAATTTCGAATGTTATATTTTTAAAATGCCGAGTGGTATTCTACCATTTGTTTACCCAGGGTGTTAGAAAAAGTTTGCGAAAGACGACCCAAAAGCCGCATTCCCCTACACCATGATAACGCTTCCTCACACACGGCCAACAAAACAAAGTCATTTTTAGCTTCCGAAAAAGTACATCTACTCACTCATCCTGCGCATAGCCCCGACCTAGCACCCTGTGTGATTTCTATATTTTCCCCAAAATCAAAGATTTGCTGAAAGGTTTTTCTTTTACCAACTCTGAAGAGGCAGTGATAGCATTCAATCAGCAGGTAGAAAACATGCCTTTAGATCTGTGGTCCTTCTGTTTTAAAAAATAGTTCGATCGCATGAAAAAATGTTTAAAATATAAAGGAGATTATTTCTAAAAGCAATAAACATAATGTTTTGATTATGACATGTTGTTTTTTTAAGTTACGCAAAACTTATAGTGTTACCTACGTATAACAATGAAATCCGTGAAAGTTTCATTGCTATATTTCATTCAAATTTATTTTAAAGACAATATTTTAAATGCAGTAAAATTGCATCTGACTTGCAATCTCCTGTAATTCTGGAACCTTGGATCAGATCTTCGCCAATGTTTAGTGGCAAATACGTTCTCTGCCAATGGAAAATTAACTCTTCTAAATATAATTAAAACTTTCCAAATTAGTTATTAAATGTCTGAGTTCTGAGTACACAAACATAAAAATATACGGTCAAATTGAGCACCTCCTTTTTGGGAAGTCTTTTTTTATAACATGAGATAGCAAACAAGTAGATCGGTCACCTAGCGGTCATCCATCGCCTATAGACACCAAAGATATTAATGGTGCGTTGCTATCTTGTGGCGAGGTGTAATGCATAAGTTTATCGGCTACCTTACCCTCCAAACCGGAACACGACAGTAACAAGCACTGACGCTATTGCGGCAGGAATAGGTAAGGCGGTGGTACCAGACCCGGACGAAACAATGTTAGATCAAATTAGGAAAAATGCGTATAAAAATGTAACGTGTAATAATAATAAACACTATATAAGAGCCATTAGGAAGAAAACGTGTCGCCGCGCATATGAGCAAACGCTCCTACTACTGTCGAAAATTCCAAACATTTGTAGATTATATTATATTGTGAAGAAATGGAAATGAATCATGTTGTACCGTTTTATCGTATCGAATGAGATGACAAGGTTATAAAATTACCCTTGAAATAATTTTATTTCATTGGTAAGTAGTATGATTCTGTACTTCTGTATGTTAATTTCAAGCTACACTGACAAACTAAGAAATTGTCTTGAAAGGCGTATCCATTTATTCCGTGAACAGCACCAAACATTTCTTGTTTTTTCTTTTCATTCCGTTTACAGATATAGCGATAGCAATAACTTAAAATATATTTGAATGACACGCCTCTCAATCAGTGCCAGCATATAAATCTTCTATAATATAAAAATCAATTGCCGGTCGTTAGTCTCGCTAAAACTCAAGAACGGTTGAACCGATTTGGCTAATTTTGGTTTTGAATTAATTGTTGAAGTCCAGGGAAGATTTAAAAGGTGAGAAAATAAAGAATAAAAGTAAGAGTAGTTAAAAAGGCAGAACAGCGTTTGCCGGGACAGCTAGTAAATAATAATAAATATTCGTGTGACAAATTACACTTGTCACTTACTGATCCAATCCCAAAGTAAACAAATCATTATTTTGCTTGTAGCTGTTGTAGTATATTGCAATTTTTTCTACTTTATATGTATTGTAGTATATTGCATATAATTTATATATTAATACGTGAAGGAAAAATTTCGTACCCCTTTTAAAGACGATTGCGCTAATGGTGGAGTAGGTACAGTTAAAGATTACATTGCGTGGGACTGCAGAAACCCAATATTTTGAAATAATATGCATTAAAAATACATTAAATTATTAAAAATAAACATTACACACACTACATTCATGTGATATACATGATAATATACACACATGTATACCTACTATTTTCTTTATGCTCAGTTTGTGATCGAATTGCGGCCACAAACTGACCGTAAAGAAAGCGATCGTACTAGAATATACTAAATTGTATTGCCTGAATAAGTTTGACATCTTTGTCAGTGTAACAGAACTTAGAAAATAGGTTGGTAGAATCTTAAAATACACTACGTCCACGAATTTAAATAAATTATAAGAATGAATGTTGTTATTACACTAGCTGCAGCATGCAGCCAATTGCATTATAAAAGTTTTTGTCAAATCCCGCGGGATCACTTAATTTTTCTGGGATTAAAAGTAACCCATGAGCTATTCCAGGTCATCATCTAACTGTGCGCCAAATTTCGTACAAATCCGTTTAGCAGTTTTTGCGTGATTGAGTAACAAACGTACTTCCATCCAAACACCCAAACATCCAAACTTTAGCATTTAAAATGTTACTAGCTGTTACCCGCAAATGTAAAGGGGATTATTTTGAAAAGCAATAAACATAATATTTTGGTTATAACATGTTGTTTTTTAAGTTACGCAAAACTTATAGTGTGACCTACGTATTCGCTAAGTCTAAGAATAGGCTGCTAACAATTTTTTAATTTATTTTATATTGGCGCGTTAGGGAAAAATGATGAGAATATTTTTTTACAATCGCGCACACACCGACACGAAAAGTCGACACCATGAAATAAGCTAGTCAACATTTTAGTTTTTTTTAATTATTTACAAATGATAATGCGTTATAATAGAACTTTCTTTCAATGTATTAAATACCTTTTATTCTATTATTATTGTCGTTTTCTCTACAAACATAGGACAACGAAAAGTATCCTTTTCGTTGTCCTATGTTTTAAAAAGATTGTTATCTTGTTACGCCAAAGTAGTAAAGTAAAGTATAACTTTTTACGTGCGTACATAAATACAAACATACCAAAGTAAATAAATACCAAGATAAGAAAAAAACATACGTTTATCTATACATATAATAAAATCGTAGGAAAGTCAAAACTGTACATTGAATATTTTTTTTAAAGAATACTCGGGACGTGATCTACGATCGATATCGAAGCGAAAAATATTAGTAGTTTTTAGAATTTTTGTCTGTTTGTCTGTATGTATGTCCGGGGTAAACTCAAAAAGTACTTAATAGCGAAATTATTAAATCTATAATTTATATAACAAAACAATGTTAGCCAGGTCAGCTGGTAGTAAATAAAAATCTAAACTAGTAATTTACTTGATTGTCACGTTGACTTACTAAAAAATTGATATCGGGTCCGCGCTCTAATGTAAGTCAATGGTTTGTCAGCAAAAATAATAAAATGGACATAGTCGTACCAAACGCGCATGTGCAGTTTGTTTTTGTTCATACTTTCATCGCCTTTAGCCACTTATATACGCATGTACTTCTTTCTCTTCCTTGTACATAATCGTGTTATTTTTTAATAAAGCACTGCGATTGAAAAGAAAACAATTATTTATTGAACAGTATTCATTTATTTATCTTTATTGTACCTACACCTCAAAAATAAATTTGAACAAACGCCTAGTGGCATTCTCCAGTTAACATTCGATACCTTGATTACTATTTCTGTAATATTTCTTTACACCTACTTTTATGTAACTACTAGCTGTTGCCGACGACTTCGTCCGCGCGGACTTCGTTTACTCCGCACAGCTCCTCCCCCGTAGGTGATAGCGTGATAATATGTAGCCTATATGTTGACCCGACCTGTTAGTAATATTCATGCAAAATTTGAAGTAAATCTACTTATATATCTAGTAAGTACTTTTTGAGTTTACCCCGACCATACATATAGACAAACAGACAAACAGACAAACAGACAAACAGACAGACAGACAGACAGACAGACAGACGGACGGACGGACGGACGGACGGACAGACAGACAGACAGACAGACAGACAGACAAACAGACAAACAGACAAACAGACAAAAATTCTAAAAACTATATTTTACTATATTTTATTAATACCTGAATGAAAATTTTATACCCTTTTTATAAAAAACTAGCTGTTGCCAGCGACTACGTCTGCGCGGACTTCGTTTACTCCGCACTGCTCCTTCCCCGTAGGTGATAGCGTGATAATATGTAGCCTATATGTTGACCCGACCTGTTAGTAATATTCATGCAAAATTTGACAAACTTATGCATGTGGCATTAGACCTCGCCACAAGATAGCAACGCACCATTAACATCTTTGGTGTCTATAGGCGTTGGTTGACTCTTTCCATCAGGAGACCCATCTGCTTGTTTGCTATCTTATGATATATAAAAAAAAAAAACAGACAAACAGACAAACATACAAACAGACAAACAGACAAATAGACAAAAATTCTAAAACTATATTTTTGGCTTCGATATCGATTGTAAATCACGCCCAAATATTCTTTTAAAAAAATATTCAATGTACAGTTTTGACTTTCCTACGATTTTATTATATGTATAGATTAGGTACCTACTCTCATATATATATATATATATTTTTGTCAATCGAGAGAGCTTTGTGAATCGTGCACCTTAGGATTTTCCTATTTTATATCTTGTAGTTTGAAACAATCAAGTGTATATTGTACACTCAGATTAATTTTATATGAACATGATTATGAATTTTAAAAAAAAATCTTGACACTAGATATAGGCTATTAAGATAAAAGCAAACTCGTATTTACTTACTGATATATAAAATAAATATTCATAATATATTATATACGACTTGGTTCGGTGACGAGTAAGGCAAAATCAATAATATTATATTTGCTGACTTTATCTACAAATAAGCCTTACTCGATTATTCGTCGATACAACATTCCTCAACATTCGAGACGTTAAAATGACTGTTAGTACTTTCTATCTATTAATACCTAAATGAAAACTTTATACCCTTTTTATAAAAAACTAGCTGTTGCCAGCGACTACGTCCGCGCGGACTTCGTTTACTCCGCACTGCTCCTTCCCCGTAGGTGATAGCGTGATAATATGTAGCCTATATGTTGACCCGACCTGTTAGTAATATTCATGCAAAATTTGAAGTAAATCCATGCAGTACTTTTTGAGTTTACCCCGGACACACATACAGACAAATAGACAAACAGATAAACAGACAAACAGACAAAAATTCTTAAAACTATATTTTTGGCTTCGATATCGATTGTAAATCACGCCCCAAGTATTCTTTTAAAAAAATATTCAATGTACAGTTTTGACTTTCCTACGATTTTATTACATGTATAGATACGCGAACAAAGTAAATAACAAATATCCTTTTTACGACATTTATGCGAAGGTGGAGTATGAGACTTGGCATAGTTATAGTTTACACATATGTATGGATAAAAAGTTCAAAAAGCTATTTTAATATAATATGCATCAAAAATAAATTAAATTAATAAAAAGAACTACACATATTACCATGGATCTAGTACTGCGTTTGACACACACGTAGGTACACTCTTTTATTTATATTTAAAATCTTATTAAATTTAGTAAAGATATAGAAATGTATTAACCGCCCCGTTGGTCGAGTGGTTAGCGAACCTAACTACGCAATCAACGGGGTTCGGGTTCGATCCCCGACGGGGGCCAGCATTTGTGTGACGAGCATAAATGTTTGTATTTCCAGGTACTCAAACATAGACCGGAGACTGGAGACCGCCCTGTTGGCCGAGTGGTTAGCGAACTGAACTACAAATCGAGAGGGCTCGGGTTCGATTCCCGGCAGGGACAAACATTTGTGTGATGAGCATAGATGTTTATATTTCTGGGTTAATGTGTTTATTATGTATGTAAAAGTATTTATATATGTATTTCTATGTATTAGTATCGTTGACTAACACCCATAACACAAGCAAATAATTTGCTTACTTTGGGGTTAGATCAGTCAGTGTAATTTGTCCCGTGAATATTTATTTATTTATTATTTATTAAACGGAGTCATAGTTTGTTTATCGTACAATTTTCTCAGAGGCACTTTGGTTTTATATCATAATTTACGTTAATGAAATTCGTTAAAAACTTTGGATTACTTATGCGTGCAAAGAGATATCTAAGATTTGGAAACGTTATCTATATATATAAAAGAAAGTCGTGTTAGTTACTCCACTTATAACTCAAGAACGGCTGAACCGATTTAGCTGAAAATTGGCAGGGAGGTAGTTTAGAGCCAGGAGAAGGACATAGGATATTTTAGAATTTTTTCCACGCGAACGAAGTCGCGGGCACAGCTAGTATGAAGATATATAACGATAATATGGGAAAAAATTGCAGAAAACTTTAAATTTGTATAGAAGCTATATAGTCGAATTTTAATTGGGTACCAGGCAATCAATAGCTCACAGTAAATACGTTAAGAGAAATGAAATCACAATGCTTTCGAAAAATTAATCCATTCAAAGCTCAAATGTTAGCGCCCAGTACATACCTATAGAAGTGGCTAGGCTAAACACAAAACGTTGGCACTAATCCTAGCTTATGACCGGAAACATAAATTCATATAGGCATAGTAGGTACACCTATATGGTTAGCATCATTCTGCGTTGAATATGCCAGGCCCACCCAGTTTTTCATACTCGATTATAGTGCATCCCTATGCCTATGAATGTATTTTAGAACGTTCCGATGTTGTAATAGTTAGCGATTATATATACATACTAGCTGTTGCAGGCGACTTCGCTCCGCGCGGACTTCGTTTACTCCGCACTGCTCCTCCCCCGTAGGTGATAGCGTGATAATATGTAGCCTATATGTTGACCCGACCTGTTAGTTAATATTCATGCAAAATTTGAAGTACTTTTTGGGTTGTTATGTTGACGCAACCTGTTAGTAATATTCATGCAAAATTTGAAGTAAATCCATGCAGTACTTTTTGAGTTTACCCCGGACATACATACAGAAAAACAGACAAAAATTCTTAAAACTATATTTTTGGCTTCGATATCGATTGTAGATCACGCCCCAAGTATTCTTATAAGAAAATATTCAATGTACAGTTTTGACTTTCCTAGGATTTTATTATATATATATATAGATAATAATTATTAGATTAGATTATATGTCAAATAAATGTAGTATGTGTAATGTTTATGTTTATAAATTTAATGTATTTCTAAGCTTACGTATTATTTAAAATGTAGTTTTCTGCAGTCTTTCGCAATGTAAACTTTAACTGTTCCAAATTTTAAATTCATCCATTCGCGTAATTGTCTTAAAAAGGGGTATAAAGTTTTTGCCTAACGTATTAAGATTTAGATATTTATTATTTACTATACACAAATGTGTATATATTTATATTGTTAAAAAAATTCAATGTAGGTATCTTACAGTTTTTAAGTTTTTCGCTTTGTCAATCTATTTCAAGTGAATCATTTTTTTTAAATTATTTACGCCAAAACCTGCTACTAACTCGAACGTTGTTTCTGATGTAGTCGATTCTGTGAACTTGGTTACTCAATATCAACAAAAGTCCCTGGTTTATTCAGTAGATCAACATGTCCAAAATGAAAACTTTGAAACTAAAGGCATAAAAGCCGTTGTTGTTAAATATTAATGTTGTTGTTGTTAAATATTATGGCGAGATTTAATGCATAAGTTCACCGATTACCTTACTCTCCAAAACGAACATGACAGTGATAAGCACTGGGCTATTGCGACAGGATAAGGCAATGCAATGGTACCAAAGCTGGATGACCTGAAGACGTGTCAAAACTCCACCATCTCGTTCAAGTTTTTCAAGTCAAGCACGAAACGGTAAAATATCACGATGAGATCACCATCTCATCAGCCGAAAAACCAGATAATCGTGGTTAACCCGAGAGTCAATTGATGTTTGGTTTGTTCTGCTTTTCCGGGAAATAAACGTGTTATATTTTTTTTAAATAAATTATTCGAATAATTCTGTTGCTGGCAAGACAGGAGTTTCGCTATTTAAGCCTTGCTGCTTTTAGCCATGTGCCTTTCGGATTGATTCCCGTGATAACATCAATCAGCGTTCAAAGGGGGCTGAAACGAACATCGTGTTGATGCGGGGCTACTATAAATTATCTAATTTCAGCCAGGCAGTTCGTAAACGGCGTATGATTAGCCGAATAGATACATTTACTAGGGACAACAACATCAAGTCACCATGTTGTCACTAAAGTGGCAGTAGAGTTCTGCAACGTTCTGTTGCTGCCGTAATAGCGTCAGTACTTGTCACTGGCGTGTCCCGGTTTAAAAGGTCAGGCAGCCGGTAAATTTACGCGTTTTATGGTATTAAATCTAACCCCTAAGATGGCAATGTGCAATAAAGATGTTTCGTGTCTACAGGCGAGGCGAAGGTTGTCTCTTTCCATCACGAGAGCTATCAGCTTGTTTGCTATCTCAGGTGTTATAATATAAATAAAAACAAACTCATAACAAACAAGTTAATCATACTAGTATTGGAAATCGAACTTGAATTCTATGTTTTCTACCGACGATAGCGAAATGTAATTTTTAATATAAAAATTACATATCGATATAAAAATATCATATGTAGCCCATGAACTATTAAAAAATGTTATAACTATTATTAATACAACAGTGTGAAATAAAGTTAGGAGGGAAACTATTGATGAAAGTAATGGCACATACCAACACACATACTACATAATATATCTAAATTATTCGAGCCGTATTCAAGTTTTCATGGTAAAATGGCTCAACTGCATTTTCATGTTGAAATAGCTTAATTCCAGTAATCCTCGGTATTGAATTCTTGACAAATAGTTTGATACTAACTTGTTATAGCGAAAATATTTTGATTTTCCAAAGTTATAAAATTATCTATACTTGAATCTGTAAACAGGTAAACACAATAATTTATTTTTATATTTATGACAGATAATTAACTAATTTAAGGCCCCATTCCCTAAAAACTGCTAAAACCAGTGTTGCGGTTTTCAAAATTCCATCATAAAAACATGGAATAGCTTTCTAGAAAACTTCAAGGGTAATCTTAATGAAACCATTAACAGTTTCACCGAGATACATTTTCAAAATAATTCTTAGTTTTGTAAAAAATATCTTTTTATTATATCTAAAATAAAAAATCTAAAATTAGCGTTAGATTAAGGAAGCGGTGGTACCAAATACCCGGTTAAGACGTTCCGGAACTCTACCCACTAGTATTCACAATGGTGGAGGTGATTTGGCCAATCATTATTTTTTTACGAATTGACTGGCAGAATGGTAGATGGTCTTTTCTTAATGAAAGCAGACCATGGCGAAAGGAAAGTGATTTAGATTTTGATACGAATGAATCGTATAGATATACACGGGGCACACTAAAAGTTTTGCACTTCTAGCTAATCGGAACTATTTGAATTTCAAATGTTATATTTTTAAAACGGTGCAACCTTCTTAATAATAAAAAAAAACAATTAGCGGGAAATGACGTGTTAATTGTTTTTTTAACACACATCTAAGTTCTCCGTACGTAACGAAAATGGAATTAAGTCGAAAAGATTTTAGAGCGACGATTTTTTATGACTTTTAAAGTTCTCTTTCTCCGCAAGACTGTGCCGCTCGTCTTCAAAATGCTTTTGGGAGAGAAGCCGGACTCTAAGCCGGAACACGACGGCGACAAGCACTGACGCTATTGCGGCAGGAATAGGTAAGGCGGTGGTACCAGACCCGGCCGAGACAATGCAGAACTCTACCACCTAGTAGCCACGATGGTAGTGACTCGATAGCCAATCGGTCGCCTTTTACGACCTGCCTGGCAGAACGGCAGTTGGCCTATCCTTCAAAGGAGGCCGGGACCAACACGGCGAAAATAATGTGGTTACTGTTAAGCGGTTAATTGAAGAAAATACCCGGATTACCCATGAGACAATTTGAGGACTATTGGGGATTGGTATGAGCCAAATTCAGAAAATTTTACACGAAGATTTGAAAGTTCGGAAACTTTGTTGTCGTTGGATCCCTCATGAACTGGCAGCGGAGCAGAAGCGGATTCGCGTCGAATGGTACTCACAGATGCTACTGAAGTACGACCACGGACATTCTAATGTTGTTTATGACATTGTCACAGGAGACGAAACGTAGATTTATTGTTTTGAACCCGAAAAAACACAGCAAACTTATGAATGGGTGTTTGAAAATAAGAACAGGCCAACAAAAGTGAGACAGGCAAGAAACGTTGGTAAAAAAATGATCGCGTTTTTTTTCCTCAGCTACGAGTGCCATCTATACAATTCCACTTGAAGATCAAAAGAGTGTTAATGCCGAGTGGTATTCTACCATTTCTTTACCCAGGGTGTTAGAAAAAGTTCGTGAAAGACGACCCAAAATCATCCTGCGCATAGCCTCGACCTAGCACCCTGTAATTTCTGTATTTTCTCCAAAATCAAAGGTTTAATAAGAGATTTTACTTTTACCAACTCCAAAGAGGCAATAATAGCGTTCAATCAGCACGTAGAAAATATCTGCCTTCCTTCAGATCTGTGGTCCTCCTGTTTTAAAAAAAAATTTCGACCGCATGAAAAAATGTTTAAAATGTAAAAGCAATTATTTTGAAAAGCAATAAACATAATATTTTGGTTATAACATGTAGTTTTTTTAAGTTCCGCAAAACCTATAGTGTGACCTACGTATAACTACTTACTTGAAATTACTAATTAGCGACAGTTTTGGGTGTTAGTTTTGTTCGGAACTGTGCATTTTGGGTTTTTTATATCAATAGTTTTAGCCATGAGAATAGAAACGTGTTAATATAAATAACCTATTAGCGGTAGTCATCTCTTTCCATCAGGAGATCCATCAGCTAGTTTTCTGCTCATTTGATATACTGCATATGCTGCAATACATAATATATTACTGAACTACACAAATACGATTTTGGGAAAACCGGTTTACTGACAACAATGCGAGGCCGAAACTGCTGAAACTAAAAGCAAATAACAGATTCAGATTACACTTCATTTTTAGTTCATATTTGTTCAAGTAATAAAATGATCATTTATGCCATATTGTACAGCACCCGTATTTTAATCAACATTATTCAGTGACGTAGCTTGTGGCAGTCGTAAGATCTTACTTAGGAGAACATCAAGAGAGTTAACACACAAAACACACCGATATGCGAGTATAGTTCAGTATGGGTAGTATTATGTCTTAACCGAAGTATTGTGACCTCATAGAAGTACTATGATATTGACTGACTGATGTCATTCTAAAACTGAATAAATAAATATTATCACGCCGGTTTTCTCGTCATATAGGCGGGGTAAGCCGAACGTCAAGGGACTTTTTGATTTTTTATATCATAAGACAGCAAACAAGCAAATGTCTAACCTTGACTCAGAATAAAAATAAAGCATTGCCACTATTGCGGCAGGATTAGGTAAGGCGGTGGTACCAAATACCTGGGCGAGACGTTGCGGAACTCTACCACCTAGTAGTCATGATGGTAGTGACACATATAGCCATCGGGTGCCTTTTATGACCCTCCTGGCAGAACGCCAGTTGCTCTATTCTTCAAAAGAGCCCGAACCAATACGAGGACTACCACGTTCATTAGTTTATCGATTGATGAGATTAGTGGTAATCCACACTGACGCATTCCACCAAGCTGATAATGACTATTGCTTCTAGTACTATTGTACAAGGATACCAATTACCGCTTTACAAACTCATAAGAGGTATGGGGGTCAATCACCAGACTACGAGCTTTTACTGAAATGATTTTGAATATTCAAAAAAAACGTTCCTTGTCATTGACGGTTTCCGGTTAAGAAGGTAAGGTACCAGTGGACTTATATATGTGGCGTTGCCACAACGACAGTAACGCACCATTAACTTCTTTGGTCTCTCCTTCCATCAGAAAAGCTATCTGCTTGTTTGCTCTCTAATAATTAAAAAAAAACACACACGTATGAAATGGGGTTCGGTGGCCAGACCTTCAAGCGTAATCTAAGTATGTCGTCGTTTCTTAAATGCCTAGATGGATTTGGATATTTTTACTTTGAATTAGAATCTTCAAGAAAAAGAAAAATATTTTCGAAAATAATGTAGCGCTTTTTCAGTGGAAGCAGAAACAACTTCATTCAAGTTCAAAATTGCTTGTGATCTATATCTGTACATGAAAGATATTTGGGAAATACAGTTGCTAGGGGTCCACGTTACCACACTAATACCTATGACAATGATTGTTAAAATGATTGTTTGAAAGCATATCTCTACTGCATTGTCGTCGAACAGCACCGATCCTAGGGGTAGGTAATTACCCAACGGGCATATATTATATGTATGTATGTGTATGTATGTTTGTATGGATGTATGTGTGTGTATATATAACTCGATATGATATTACCTTCTTTGCTCTGTGATGAAAGAAAGACTCTCTCTCTCGTACTATAATCGACAGAGCGTGAAACTAAAAAGCTTTCTACTTTTGCTTGCTGCTTTTCATGAGAGAGGATCTTAAAACAAAATTACTATATTGAAATTCTTATAGCATAAAATAATGCTATAATACGCGAAAATTGACACCAATCTAATACATTAATAGTTACATTAGAACTAGAGACAAAATGAATGCAGCATATCAGTTCTCCTAAGTCAGCCAAACAAGAATCGCAGTGATTACTGTGCAATCTGCTATTTCGTCACAAATGTGAATATTGGCACATTTTTATTACTAGTATGTTTATACCCTATTGAGGTCAAGTATTGCGACATACAGCTTTACATGCGGTATAGACAAAATTAATGTGTTTATGGGTCAAACCTCTAGATATTTTTTCAAGGACATGTTTATGAGTTTAAAGTATATAATTAATTCCAAACGTAGACTGCTACTAAGATTCCTATTCCTACTAAGAAAACAATCTCGGTGTTTCCTAAGCCCTTTTTGAAGAATAGACTATCTACCAGTCTACAAGGCAATTCGTAAAATATAAACTATTAGTCAAACACTTCACCAAAATTTTGACTACGTTGTGGCAGAATTTCGCAAAGTTTCTCCTCTAGATTAGGTACCACCGCTGTACCTTTTCCCCGTGGTGGTTTTGGGCTCCTTTGAAGTATAAACCAACTGCCGTTTTGCCAGGCAGGTCGTAAAAGGCAACTAATTGGCTATACGAGTCACTACCATCGTGGCTACTAGGTGGTAGAGTTCTGCATCATCTAGCCCGGGTCTGGTACCACCGCCTCACATATTCCTTCGGCAATAGCGTCAGTACTTGTCACTGTCATGTTCTAGTTTGGTGGATAGGGCAGATGGTAAACTCATGCACATGATATTATCATTCCGGCACACGAACAGCAACGCACCTTACGTCTTTGGTGTCTATAGGAAAACTATCTGCTTGTTTGCTATTGTTTGGAAACAAATTTGTTTCAATTTTAAAAAATTGGATTCTGTAAGATTTTATTTATGCAATACATAAATACAATGTTATTACATATATGCAAAAAAAACTCGACTAACGCGAACGGGGCGGTACCAAATGTACATGTAAAGTGGTTTGGGAAGATACAACTGAAATTTTTCGCGCAATTGCAATTCGTATGTGCTATTTTTGTTTGACAAGCAACGCAGGCTGAAAAATCAAACAATTTTGTATTTTCTAGCCATGAGCAGCGCGGTTCTTGAGGTAGAGCAAAACAACCGGTCATTTCAAGCGCTACATTGCAGGGACGCCAAAATTCCGAATTTAAAAAATGTTTTCTAGTGAAATTAATTTCTAAGTTAAAATAATGGGATAAAATGCCACAGATCTTTCAAGAAACAGGCAACCATATACGTAATATGGAAGCAGCCAACTAATCTTAGTTTAGACTCTTTATTGAATTGCTTTAAATCAGGACTGAACGACCATTTTTTACGACAAAAAAGTTGAATCATATATATTATGAAGATAATTACGAAAACTAATTATATCTAAATTTGAGATTGGCACCAAAGCGGTCAAAATTCTAGTGACATGTCATTCAAGTGTAAAATGAAATTGAAAATGATAGTTAATTCAGTTCACTAAGTTAGTTAATTTTTTATATATATATATATATATATATATATATATATATATATATATATATATATATGATAGCAAACAAGCAGATGGGTCTCCTGATGGATAGAGTCAACCATCGCCTATAGACACCAAAGGTGTTAATGGTGCGTTGCTATCTTGTGGCGAGATGAGATGCGCTGGTAGTGACGCACATAGCCACTCAGTCGCCTTTTACGGCCTGCCTGGCAGAACGGTAGTTGACCTATTCTTCAAAGGAGCCCGGGACCAACACAGAGAAATTTATTTATTTATTATATGTAAATAAATAAATAAATATTCACGGGACAAATTACACTTACTGATCTAACCCCAAAGTAAGGTAATTATTTGCTTGTGTTATGGGTGTTAGTCAACGATACTAATACATAGAAATACATATATAAATACTAGAAATATATTTAAGAAACAACCAAACACGGAAATACAAACATTTATGCTCATCACACAAATACTTGTCCCCGTTGGGGATCGAACTCGAGCCCCGTCGGTCGCTAACCACTCGACCAACGGGGCGGTCAAATATGTGCCAAAACAAAAAATGTGTATTACATATGCAATCATATTCCTTAGTCTTAAAATCATTGCCTTACTAAGAATATATATATATATATATATATATATATATATATATATATATATATATATATATATATATATATATATATATATATATATATATATATATTACTTGCTGTTTAAAATGTTCAAACCACGTCACTAGACTAGTAACATAAAATTATCCAAAAAAAATAAGAACGTCCGGAATCAAGTTTGTAGTAGCGAAACGACACATTTAAAAAACGCAATACTTTTCACATTTGTCACAGAGCTGGTCGAATTACAACGGCGTCATTCGAGCCGCCCGCGTGCCAGGGCAGCTGAGTTATACAATATCTAGGGCTGTCACAGGTGTAACTTTTATCATTCATTAAAACTTTCGTGAGACACTATTAACTATTAATTAAAATCGTAAACGACGTGACGCTACCGAGCGAACGTCCAACTCAACCTGAGGAAGGACCTAATATAGGTCCGAAATTAGTCAGAACCTACGCCGATTAAACGTGAGTTTAGCCGATTTTAATTAAAAGTTAAATGTCTTTCGTTATTAATAAAATAATGGTTCACCTCGAGCATAGCAACTCACGATAACATAGCTTTAACATTAGATTTGTGAACAGCTTCTTACATCTTTATCTCGGTAATTCCTTGACTGATGTTCAAACTTATTTTTTGTCTCATAATTCCACGACTTTTCGTCCCACGATCCATTATCGTTAATTATCGTCCAACCAATCGGAAATATTAAAACCCACATCCAGACCCCAAGCTTTGATAACGATTTTTGAGAATAACCCCGAAAAATTCTGAAATTGAACCAAAACAGGCCTTCAGGACCTGAGCGGAATTAGATAATAATTTTTGGTTATAGTCGAAATCTAAATAATCTTAAAGAACTAAGAAATCTTGACTAGTTTTTTTGCTATGCTACATTAAAATATGTAGAGCTTACGATAGCATAGCTTTAACAGTAGATTTTTGTATCCCCGCTTACATATTCTATAACTCGGCATTTTCTTTACCAATTTGGCTCCTGTTAAACTTAAAAATTCATTCAACGAGGTTAATGGTTCCGAGGTTCCAACTAATGATACTTAAGTTATCGTTCAAAAAATTTAAATTTATTTGTATGTACAACGTCGGATTTCCTCTCAATCAAACTTTAGAAACTGCTCATGGGCGTACCAGAGGGGGCAAGGAAAGGCAGCTGGGTGTCTCCCGTGAAACCGAACCGCGGCTTAGTGTGGGGTCGCGATTTACAATGGGAGGGTTAGTAGCGTTGTTTTGTCCTTCACTGATCCTAAACCTTGATCTCCGTTCGTTGATGGACGAAACAGGAGCTCTCGTCGCTGCCGGCGGCAACGTTGTCACGTAAACAATGTCACAATATACTTTCTGAAAGAGTATGTGTATGTACCTGCCCGCAGCTCGGTCTGTGGCATCTCTGCTCCACGCCAACATGAAACACGAACATTCAATACGAAACCGAATCTAGCCGAGTCACGCCGAGCGTTCGTCTACCTGGTGAGATGAAGTGCGGCGAAGATGAACGTCCGATCGATGTGTGTGGCCGCGTTTCCGATCCGGTAGTAACTCAAAAAATGTTGACTCGTCAAAAGTGCCTGTAAAGGATAATTTGAATAAAAATGTTTTGACTTTGACTTTGAAGTTTCGGTTTTGGCCAAGTTTCAGCCGAAAACGAGATTTCGACCTAAGTTTCAGTTTCGGCTGAAACTTTCGGCCGCGCCGAAACCCACGACTGCAGACTCGGGTTGCGTTCAGCCATACCTGGGTATTTGCGTCGCCGCCGGCGTTTTAGCGCTACTCTGGCCACTTAACTTTACCTTTTTTACACCAACGAGCCGCGTCCGAGATAACAAATTTTTGCTTTCGTGCGTATTAATTTAAAATACTGTAGTTTCGAGCGTAGATAGTTCTTGCAACTCACGCAGTTAAGCGAGCTTTATCCGTGGTAAATGCGTGTATATGCACTTGACAAAGTGTGAGTGAAAGCAATATCGAGTAGGAAAATCAAAGTTTATTTTACAACACAGAACTTTTGGCAAATAAAATAGTAGTAACTTAGTAGGTATATTTTCTTTGTGACAAAAGGTAGGTACTTAATTTTTATAGCACAAACTGTCACTTTCATCCTTTTTGGTATGAGGCATGAATAACAAACTTAATGCCTTAATCAAAATACTTCATGAATCCTTTTTCCGTAGTGGTAAGTATTAATCCAGGTGTTGCTGTCGATGCTGCTTTCGATCATGTTCAGCGCGGCGTAAAATGGTGACAGTCGCTATATTTCGAAACCTTTGTTTTTTATGAAGTCATCAATGTTAAATGTTACAAAGAGCTTTTTTATTAAATCATACATTTGTATATTCCACGATTGTCATCCTAAACTGAACTTAATTCAAAACATCAATATTTTAAAAAATCAGATTGCCTTAAAAATCATTAGACAAAACATGACTGAAGTAATATATTATGTGTACTTGAACAACATCGATAACAACACTTAGTTTAATAATGTTGAAAAAAAAAAAATCATACGACTACGACTTAGATTTTGAAAGTGACCATTAAGTATTGCACCAAATAAATATTAATATATTACTTTATTTGCCAAAAGTTCTGAGTTGTGCAAAAAAATTTTTTAACGTTTGTTTTTTTTTATGCTAAGCATATCTGATACAAAGATAGGTACGTGATTACTACGAGAAAAGCCAGCTCGACTTCGTGACTTTTAAGAACTTTAGTACACATAAAACTACAGTATTTTATTGTCTATATCTACCTACACTTAATAAACAAGGAAAACATATGATTATGAGATGTAAGTTGTCCAAGTGCTCCAACAAGCCTGATAATTTCTAAATACACAATTTTCATAAGTCTTAAAAACTTCATCGAAAACTTAAACTAGAACAAAGTTGATGGTTTGGTTTCGGTTTCGGTTCAGTTTTGGCTGAAAATTCAATTTTCGTCGGTCACTACTAATTAACTGATTTATTACACAAACATTTGTTTATATCCCACAAGAATCAATAAGGTATATTATATCCTGAATATGCTTTTAAAAGTAAAACCGGTCGAGTAATATATTCAAAATATAAGTTTAAAAGTGAAATTTAAGTACAAGTGCAATAATAATAGGGTCTAATAACAATGGAATTTCACCAAGTGCCGACGATGAAAAGCTCCCCCCCTAGCCTAGGTACGCCCAAACCTGTTATAAAAATCCATTAAATTGTACTAAGTTGTTACAAAAATTTTTAAGAGTTTGAGGTCCGCTTATGCCAAACTATTTAAATTTTACTACGACGAATTTGTAAGTAGTTTGGTGCTAGGAGAACTAAGAGTTTATGTAATGGAGAGTTTATGTATGTAAGTGTGTTATGTAACGGATCTAATTTAATTTTTGATAATACTTTATAAGACAAAACTATTTTCCATGTTCACTATAAATATTGTGTTTGGTTTGATTAATTTTCAACAGAGACTGTAATATACCAGTCACCACTACCATACACCACTATTTTTCATAACCATACACCACTATTTTTTAATTACCAGAAAAAAATAGCCATTACAGCAGTTTACGATACTGATCACATTTTAGAAATAAAGAACGAAAATAATTATAAAAAAATATTCCACTATAAACCCAATTATTGGATAATTGCAGTAAAAATATTATAATAGGTATGAAAAGGTGAGCAACAGCTTTCCTTCTCGCTCGCTTTTCATTAATAAAATGACACTTAATATTTTTATTGAACAATAAAACTATTGTGTCCATGATTTTACAGAGGATTTATAAAAACTTTAATTTACTATAACTTCGTCATTGTTGAGTAAAAAATATTACTACATAATATTATAAGATCGGGGCAAAAGTATTTTCGTATGGGGCCGTTCATTAATCACGTGAAGCTCGAAGGAGGGGGGGGGGAGGGATCCATAAAAAATCACGAAATATCACAAGGGGGGTGCAGTAATATCACGTGTATTTAGTGGTCCGAGGACACTGTACATTAATGTTCCTGTATTCGTAAAAAACTTTTCGCATTCTGTTTATAATTCTTATGTCAGCCAAAAACAACCTGCAACCGTTAATTTACCTCTAGACGTTATTGTCTTTAATTTTCTATAATAAAATTCGATGTAACTGATACCTGTATTTCCCAAATATTTAAAAAATTTAAGATTCTTTGCAGGTACTAAAAAATACACGTGATATAGGGGGGGGGGGGGGGGGGGGGGTACTCTTAAACATCACCATATATCACTAAGGGGAAGAGAGGGTTTAAAAATGCCAAAACAAACATCACGTGATTAATGGACGGCCCCTATTGTTCATACAAAGGAAAAAATATTTTTTAGATATAATTTTTTATTTACTTATAATATATATGTGTCGTTATGATTGATGACTTGTTACCATCTTGTGGGTAGTGCCATAATCCCATTCATGTATAAATTTTGAGATTATTGATTTAAAAAATCTGACAGGTAGTGATCACAGTGTTCTTTAAAGGTTCGCTTTATGCTTCCTAAAGAATTCTGCAATGACCGAAATAGGTAGAAATCTGATGGAACAAGGTCAAGGTTATACGGAGGATGCATCAATACATCCCATATCACATCTATAGTCACGCTTGCGTGCGTATAGATGAGTGCGGTCTGGCGTTGTTATGGTGGAACACCACGCCCTACCTATTCACCAGCTCCGGCCGGTTTTTCTCAATAACTTTTTTAACCTCATCTGTTGCTGATAGTAGGGGTCGGAGTCGATAGTTTCACCGAGTGGCAAAAGCTCATAGTGGACGATTCCTTTCCAATCCCACCATGCACATAGCATCACTTTGTTCCGAGCCAGGCTGGGCTTTGCCATGGTCTGTGGGGCTTGTCCATACTTTGACCATGTCCATTTTTTGCACATTCTTATCGTAATTCACCGATTTTTCATCACCTATAATCAACTGTTTAAGAAATTATTTGGAATTGTGACGTTTCAACAAAGAATCGCAAATGAAAACACGTTGCATTAGGTTTCTCTCAGTGAGATCATGTGGTACCCAAATGTCAAGTTTTTTCTTGTACCCATACTTTCGTAAATGACTTAAAACTGTTTTGTGATCAACATCCAGTTCTTCAGCAATGTCGTAGCTACTAATATGTCGATGTTGCTCCACTTTCTCAAAGATGGCACTGATTTTATCTGTGACAGGGCGTCCAGAGCGGACCTCATCTTTCACACAAAAATTTTCAGACTTGAAACGCTTGAACCACATTTGTGCTACTCTTATTGATACCGCATTAGGTCCGTAAACTGCACAAATTTTTATTCGCGGCGTTCGTCGCATTTTTACCTTTTTTGTAATAAAACATTAAAATGTACCGAATTTCTTCGTCACAAACGTTCGTTTTGCTTGCTTGAAAACCAATTGAAAAATGGCGGGAACTAGTTTTTAAGAACACGAGAGTGACAAGCACTAACGCTATTGCTGCAGGAATAGGTAAGGCGGTGGTACCAGACCCGGGCGAGACAATGCAGAACTCTACCACCTAGTAGACTCGATGTTAGTATAGCCAATCGATCGCTTTTTGCGACCTGCCTGGCAGAACGGCAGTTGACCTATTCTTCAAAGGAGCCCGGGACCTACACGGGGAGATTACGCGATCTTATCTGGTAATTAAAAATGTGGTGTATTATTCTTCTGTGCGTGTGTATGACACTGATCTCCTTAACGGCTGGAGCTTTCTTAATAAATTTTTAACTTCCCGTTACGATAAGAAAGTTTTTTGCCCCAATTTTCCTAAGTCGAGTTTTCACCAGATCTCCACGTTTTGAGGTCCTAGGAACCTTTTCCACTATTTTCACGATGACGTCAGTCTGTCTGAATGTATGTATGTGTGTATGTAAACATCTTATAACTTTTAAACGGCTGGACCGATCGAAACGCGGTTGATGGCATTCGGTTGGATTCCACCCAACTTAGACTTTCTGAAAATTTGAACCAAGTCGGCCCAGTAGATGTTGACAAATATTGAAAAAAGCCCAAAAAAATTTTTGCGAAATAGTATTTTTTAACATAACGTCCAGATCGATGTATCGATTGATTGAAAAAAGAATTTAATTTCAATTGATTGATGAAAAAATTTTTTATTCGATATAACTTTGAAATTTTTCAACCAAATATTTTTTGGTATTCTATGATGTTTTAATACTAAAAAAACTACGTCAAATGCCGTTTCAAAAATCAAAATTGCATCTAATTATCAAAAGTTACAGCTTTTCAAATATTAAAATTACGTTGTTTTTAGCAAACTTACTTGATATTTTTTAAATAATTTTCAGGCTTAAAAATCTTATGAGCTTTTTTCCTTTAAAAACTGCGTAAAATACCATTAATTGGATCAAAATCCGTCAATTTGTTAGGGATTTATCAATGACGAAAATTTTTGAAAAAAAATGTTTTTTGGATTTTTCGAATTTTTTCAACCTATCGATTATTCAGCTAAAGCAATATTTTAGATTTTAAAAATTGAGTTGAAGGCCATTTAAAAGATTAAAATCCATCATTCTTTCTAACATATACAGCTTTTCAAAAATCAATATACTGCCATTTTTAACAATTTAATAGATGTTTCAATTAAAAAAAACCTATGCTTATAATTTTTACTCTTTTGAGCTTAAAATACCTTAATTTAGCGGGAAGTTTTAGGGATTGCCCTTAGGGTCAACCGTTTACAGATTTTTTGAGTGTTTTTAAATGGATTCGAGAATGGCTAAAATTAACAATAAAACCAGTAGGTGGCGCTGCGATCTGGTTCGAGTAGCATACTATATAAAACGCCTAAACCACTGAACCGAATTTAATGAAATTTGGCAAAAAGACAGTTGAAGGCCCGGAATTAAACAAAGGCTATTTTTAAATCAACCCCTAAGGGGCTGAAATAGGGCATGAAAGTTTGTATGAAATATATTAGGTTAGCTGATATATACATAATTTTTAAAATTATCTACTTACTAAACTTTTTACTTAAAATCAAGAAAATAAATTTATACCAATATGTGCCACTAGCAACAATCACTGCAAAAATCTATATACTAGGTACGTGGTCCGTTTAACTTTTAATTTTAATGACAATTTGACTACGCGCGGCAGGCAAATTAAAAATCATGATATATGTAGGTACTAGATTTACATCATGACAGGTAATCTTCTGGCAAATGTAACTCTACATCTCATTTGGCAATAATGGACATAGATTTTTTTGTTATTGTAACCTGGTGACAGCCCTAAAATGTACTCACTTTCGACCGTAGGTAGCTATTAAGCAAATGCAGCATAACTTGTGAAAATATACCTAATTTTTTTCTCACAACACAGAGCAATATTTCATCAAATCGACACCGAGTTGATGCCCGATACGGGAACAAAGCTTTTCATTGATTAGTTTCTCAGTGTTTTGTTTCTGAATTTATATTGAAGTGTTATTTATGACTCTTCTTGGCGACTTAAGATGTGTATTATGATTTACAATAAACTATTATTATGTGTATTTGTAATTCTTATAATATCGCTCACTGCTAAATGACGAGCCAAAGCAAAAAAAATATTAAGTACCTGTAACCGAATGACAACATCAGCTCGTAGGTATGTACGTATAAGGCAGAAGGCTGAATTCAATAATATAAATATTAATATAAAATAGTATTGGTAAATGGATATTTTTATATCTGCATAACATACACAAATGAACAGAATAATATATTAGGTACAAGTAGGCTTCCTCAATTAAAATTTAATAGTAATAATTATTTATTATATTTAAAAATATTAGTAAAAGCCGTTTGCCTTTTAATTAATCTCAAAGATTTAAAGCAAAAATAACCCAGTCACTAAATGAGGCATTTTTAATAATGCCCTTTTTTTAAATTAGGTATGTAGTGAATTTTGCAGTGAATTTCTGTCTGATCAAGCACAATTATTATAATCCTATTCCCATGATGATTAAATCGTGCATTGTTACTAGACAAGTATATAATAATAGTCTTTAACAACATTACATGTTTACGTTTGATTCACAAAAGGTAGGCAGCAAAACATTAATTTTTCAGTAAATTTGTGATTACATCCTTAAATTACATATACAATTCATTACGGTTGAAAACAATTTGCCATCAGTATAGTTGGGACGTTTTGAGCCGGTTGCAGGTATTTCATAATTGAAATGTAATTAATATGTGTTGAACGAGGTTTCCTATCCTGTCGGTTTTGTCTAGAATTGACTGAATTTTATTGGCCCCGATTATTCACTTAATAACGAAATAATTACATATCTCTCAAATTATTATTCTCTTGTAAGATAGGCAAATATGCAAGGAATACGTGTGTGCGCTGTATATGTAAAATGTAAAAATGTGTTAGCGCCTCAATAAAAATTTACTAAATGATAATGACATTTATCGATAAGCTTCCGTTATAGTAGAGGAGACAGTGGGAGATCGTCCTTCACCGATCTGATAACCAGATGAGACGTATATTTTATCAAATATTATTTATAAACAAATATGCCTATACTTACTTACTTGCCTATCCAAAAGTGCTCATGGCTATTCTTAATTAAATTAACTCTAATCGAAAATTTTTTTTTCACCACTTTCATACTTTTGATAACGAAAAGAAATTTATTTCACTGATAATTTAACACACGGAATATGCCTAGGTAGGCTTGCCTGCTCATTTCTGTGTATGGCTACGCGGCAAGCAGGTGTGAACAGGTAAGTCAATATAAGTGATTCCATCGATCTGCTAACTTATCGAAAGTTATATCAAATTTTATTACCAAATCAGTCACATATACTTACCTGTAAAAAATCGTGCTCAAAGTACTGTTGCCAAGCTAAAAACTTGCCATGAGCACATTTGGATAGGCAAGTAATTATAGGCATATTTGTTTATAAATAATATTTGATAAAATATACGTTATCAGATCGATGAAGGACGATCTCCCACCGTCTCTTAGACCATTAGGCCTGTTAAAATCCGTTAAGTTTTGTTACGACTCCTTTTGTCTTTTCTTTTTAAATTTAATAAAGTATACCAGTAAGCACCTCATCTAACAATTTACATAATGATATTGGCCTTAATCGATAAGTCTCTGTTAGGTCCATTAAAACCCATATTTTTTTTGTTAGGTCCCTTTTTGATTTTTTATCTATACATATAATAAAATCGTAGGAAAGTCAAAACTGTAGATTGAATATTTTTAAGAAATACTTGGGGCGTGACCTACAATCGATATCGAAGCTAAAATATTGTTTTTAGAATTTTTGTCTGTTTGTCTGTTTGTCTGTTTGTTTGTCTGTATGTATGTCCGGGGTAAACTCAAAAAGTACTGCATGGATTTACTTCAAATTTTGCATGAATATTACTAACAGGTCAGGTCAACATATAGGCTACATATTATCACCTACGGGGGAGGAGCTGTGTGGAGTAAACGAAGTCCGCGCGGACGAAGTTACGGGCAACAGATAGTATTTAATAAAATTTACCAGTAAACACATTTTCTAACAATTTGCAAAATGATAATTAACTTGATCGATAGACTGCCTATAGGTTTGTTAAAATCCATGACTTTTGCGTTTATTTAAATAATTTCATCATAAAAAGATTTACAAATTTGCATCTCATCAAACTGTTTGAAATTTGATAACGACTTTAATCGGTAGGTTTCTGTTATGTTATTTTTTTTTATTTCATATTACAACCAGTATATTTGTTCACATTAATTTGAAAGCAAAAGAGGACCTAACTAAAAATAAATGAACTTAACGAATCTTACAGAGAACCTATCCATTAAGATTATTATCATTTTGTATATTGTTAGATAAGGTGCTAACTTGTAAGTTTTTACTAAAAAAATGTAAGTTTATTCTAAAAAAAATCTGGAAATAACAAAAAATTTAATAGACGATCACAGACCTAACAGAGACCCATCGGTTAATGTCATTATGATTTTGCAAATATTTAGATGAGGTGCTAAATTTGCATAAGTTGCTTTCATCGTTACGTTTATAATTTTTTTTTAATTATTTAATAAATACAATAAGAGAGTATATTATAAAACCCTATCTGCAATGAATGTTATTAAATAAAAAACAAATTGAAGTAATACGAATAGTAATAAACGATGATCTATATATTGCGTTAGTTCGTAACATCGCTAAAACTCGAGAACGGCTGAACCGATTTGGCTAATTTTGATTTTGAATTAATTGCTGAAGTCCAGGGAAGGTTTAAAAGGTGAGAAAATATAGAAAAAAATGAGAGTAGTTAAAAATGCAGAACAACGTTTGCCGGATCAGCTAGTATTTTAATAAATATCTCTTTCATTTTTTCTCTCTGTCCCTTCCCTTTCTAATATATAACCACACAACAACAACGCATAGCTGTAGCGTACTATAAGTACTGTTAATGGACACTTTTACCCTGTAAATGCCTTTGTTCCCAAAAATATTATGTTTAGTATCCAATATCCTAACTCTTTTTTTATATAAGATAGCAAACAAGCAAATGGGTCTCCTGATGGAAAGAGTCAACCATCGCAAATAGACATCAAAGATGATAATGGTGCGTTGCTATCTTGTGGCGAGGTTTAATGCCACATGCATAAGATTACCGGCTACCTTACCCTCCAAACCGTAACACGACAGTGACAAGCACTGACGCTATTGCGGCAGAGATAGGAAAGGCGGTGGTACCAGACCTGGGGGAGACAATAACCCGTGGCTATCACCTAGCAGCCGGGATGTTAGTGACTCGCATCACCAATAGGTCGCCTTCTACGACCTGCCTGGCAGAACGGCAGTTAGCTTATTCTTCAAAGGAGGCAGGGACCAACACGGGCAATCTCTCGGGAACACTAAATTTACTTTATACTTTCAAATAATTATTCATGCTTATCGATCCCTAACATACGGATGAACGTTATTGTAAGTAAACACTTTGATAACCAGTATCCAGCCACATAAGCAATATTCTGGAATCACCAATAAATATACATCTTGTAAGTGCTAATTCAGTACCGATTTAGTTTAAAGTGTAGATAGCTACAATTTGAAGTGTTGTGCTACCATAAAATGAATGATTCCAATATTTTATACCGCCCCTTGCGTATACATATTTTATAACGTGACAAATATTTCATCATTTAAATTTTTAATCATTGCCGTTGTAAATAATGTATATCTATCTTATTGACAATCTCTTGGTCGTCATATGATGAACTTATGTCAGGGACGACTGATAAAACTTGCTTTGCGCTTAATTGCTTCAAATTTATTTAATTATGCCAGTGTCACTTAAATCGAAAATATACACAAATATACTAAATAAGGAAATAAAGTTATTGTTGTCTGCATAATCAATTGATAATATTTATTTTGTAATTATGTGTAAATCTAAACATTTTAATTGTAAATTGTGTAAATATTTCTAAAAGATAAGTTGTTTATAAACATATATTTGAATCATCTATACATATAATTAAATCGTAGGAAAGTCAAAACTGTACATTGATTATTTTTAAAAAGAACACTTGGGGCGTGATCTACTACTAAGGCAAAAATATAGTTTTTAGAATTTTTGTCTGTTTGTCCGTATGTATGTCCGGGGAAAACTCAAAAAGTACTGCATGGATTTACTTCAAATTTTATATGAATATTACTAACAGGTCGGGTCAACACATAGGCTACATATTATCACGCTATCACCTACGGGGGAGGAGCTGTGCGGAGTAAACGAAGTCCGCGCGGACGAAGTCGCAGCCAACAGCTAGTATTAACATAAAAAGGTGGGAAGATGTTTACGAT
The DNA here is from genome assembly GCA_036924255.1 of Apodemia mormo. Lineage (NCBI taxonomy): Eukaryota > Metazoa > Arthropoda > Insecta > Lepidoptera > Riodinidae > Apodemia > Apodemia mormo. The sequence goes on along the minus strand of JAUPFN010000004.1, from coordinate 25,140,151 downwards.
ATAAAACTCGGGCATTGAACGCCGATATTATATGCAAAATATTTTTTGTAATAGCTGTTTTCCCCGACTTTTTTTACTGCCTCAGATACTACTAAACTCAACCAACGATTAAGTTATTTTATAATATACTCTCATTGTGATTAACTCTCATTGTGATTAAGATTTTTTTTCTTACTTACCATTAACATCTTTGGTACCTTTAGGTGATGGTGATTTATTTTCAGAGAGGTTACTATGATATATATTATAAAAAGTAATATTTTATAATAATCGTAATATTCGTTTAGAAGTCCTACCTATACTTTGCGGATAAAATCGCGGGCAACAGCTGGTTGATTTGTGCACCTTTTATAAAATATTTTATCAATAACTATGCAAATATCAAAACCATTTACAATTAATCAAAAGTACAAAATATAACATTTCTCTAAATAAACATAGGTATTTGCACTCGTATTAAATAATTTACATAAATAGTAATACAAAACAACGCAATTTGTACATGACTAAAATAAACATTTTACAACTAGCTAACCACACCGCTTCGCCTGCGAGTCTATTAAAATTCATTCGCTATTTCAGCCCTAAGGGAGATAATTTTTTAATCCCGACTAGCGTATAGATGATTTTTTTTTTAAACTCAAGCCGCTTGCAAAAATTACAAAAATTATAAACAATTAACCGAAAATAGATAGATTTCGTGATTTACAAATACCTCAAAAACCACTTGACATTTTTAAAATATAAAATAATACTTAAAAAGAAGAGCAAATTTCCCAAAAAAATCCTCCCAAAGAGTTGAAAATTACACAAGCCACGCTGACTTTGGACCTTAAATGAATAAATATTATTTAAGCTTAATAAATATGAAAATTAAATTAAAAAAGGCATCTATAAATAGTTGACAACAAAGACTGGATTTTTTTCAAAAATCATCTACATGCTATTCCAAATCGAATGACACCTCTGTTATATTTCTCGGAGGCGGAGAAAAAAGTTTGAACCACAAAGCACCTCTTGAATTGGTTATTCTTTCTGTAAAGACAAACTGTTCTGTCCCATTTCTAATCTACCAATTATGAGTTTGTTTATATCAATTATGTAATATAAACATTCGATTCTCCAAAGTTTTAAAGTTAAATTTAAATTACGTCACTAAAATTTCCCTCATTGATACTTCTTCACCATTTGTTATATTTTTGCTGTCTAAAAGCTTCTCTCAAAATCTTTCCCTTTTTCTTATTAAACTTATTAGTTAGGTAAGCACTTTTAATACAGTTTCTAACCCAGTTTACCTGAATAGACTTTAAACTTCAGAAAAGTTAGTATTTTTTATCTTGCTAATATATATTGTTGTTAATAAAGTAAAAATAATGTATTTCTAGTCACTTAACAACACAGATAAAAACATTTTTCATTTAATAGCGCCTCTTAATTTTGCGAAGTTTATATAAATATCAAAATAGGAAAGCGGATAATATCGATTCCTGGAATCAGCATTTCCGCTACAAGTGGGATTAAATCAAATTACTCTGAAACAACATGATAAAGTGTTTCTATATACGTATAAATATGTTTATGTAAGTGCATACTCCTATTAAATCATTTTCAATACTACTCGTGTCTATGATATGATGAATATTTCAGAAAATTAAATTCCTGAAACGATTTCGAGTAATTTATTTTACACATTGCTTGCTTATATTTATCGTAATTAAATTATTTTATCCAATATTTCTGTTATTTCACTGTAAAAGCTCCAATTGCTATTGATTTGATTAATAATCTCCTCACGCGATAAATGTGTAGTTTTGGGATTGGTATTTTGCGAGAAAAGTCAAATAAACAAGGTCGGTGATGTAACGGCCAGTGACGACAACATTGATAAGGTGGGTTCAAAGCGATAGCCGGGCTCGACGGCCCTAAACGTCACATCGATTTATAAACTTGCCTAGTTTACCGCTCGGTTGCCTACTTTAGATTTTTGAGCACACTATGGTAGATCTGAAGGAAGAAGGAAGATCATTCCTACACTTGTGTACAGGAAATAGATCTTTATTTTTTTTTTGACTGTAATTAGATAATCACTTTCTGTCAATGTCACCTTTCACCTTCTGCCAATCAAATACAGAGGATTGAGAATATGTACCTGTACCATATATTTTCACTTAAAATTACAAAATTCTCTCCATCATAACGCCAAAATATTTTTTAACGATCACCTGAGGTCGTAGCGTTCTGATATAGTTAACCTTAGCAACTAAGATGTTGTAAATGAAATTATTTATGATATCCTTAAAAACATTGTTTGATGTTACCGGGATTTAATAATTGTTTAAGATACCATATCTGATGATTCACCAATTATTTATTTATATTTAATAAATAAATATGAATGATGAAATGTGAATCATGGATAATTAACTTATCTTTGCTTTTTTTACAGATTTAGTTAAGCCTATCGCTATATATTATGTATTATGTGTATCCAGCGCTATATAATTTTGTACTGCATCTCGGGTTTTTTCCCGCCAAGAAGTCTGTATCTAAATTCTGGAAAAAGTAGAAGTCTGTAGGCGCAAGGTCTAGTGAGTACGGCGGATGACGGAGAACTTCCAAATCCAGCTCTTGTAGCTTGGAGACCGTCTGGTGTGCAGTATGAGGTCGCGCGTTGTCTATCAAGAGCTACAAGAGCAGCAATAGAGTTGGAAATTCTCCGTCATCCGCCGTACTCACCATACCTTGCGCTTACAGACTTCTTTTTCCAGAATTTTGATAACTTTGAAGAATTTGTTGCCTCCAGTCCAGCTGATTTCTTCAAGAAGGGCATCAGTAAGCTACCTACCAATGCGTTGGCAAAGATGCATTGATTGCATGTGTGATTACTTTGATTAATAGAAATAAAAAATATAGAAAAAAATACGCTTCATTTATTTCATGAAGAACGGCAATTTCATAGGTTCAGACCTAACATTATGTCATCGAGGCGTTTAGTTTTGTCACGTTATCACAAAATTATGTGCCCCAATGTTCTGGTGGTCATCTACATTTAATGTACTGATGGGAGTTTTATGTAAATGGAAAGGAATTTGTGTTCAGATTTCTGGTTTCGTATTATATGTATTAGTTTGAATTGTATGATTCCTATATTTTTTGACCGCCCTTTGGTCGGTTGGTCGAGTGGTTAGCGACCCTGACTACGCAATCAATTGAGCTCAGGTTCAGGCTCAGCATAAATGTTTGTATTTCCGGGTTTGGGTATTTATTAAATATATTTTTGTATTTATATATGTATTTATATGTATTAGTATCGTTGACTAACACCAATAACACAAGCAAATAATTTGCTTACTTTGGGGTTAGATCAGTAAGTGTAATTTGTCCCGGAAATATTTATTATTTATTATTATATTAACGTGATAGGTATATTTTGATTTATTGATATAATTTATTTAAAATAAACGCATAAAATTTTAATAATCAAAACTGTCAAGTTGCGGTGTTCCTAAATGATTGGATGTTGCCCACAAAAGTGTAGCAAGTACAAATACGATTAGCTTTTTTCACAATTATTATTATCTAATGACATTTGATGTGATTAATCCCTATTAATGCAGTTATACTTTACAGAAAATGTAAAGATCTGGAACAGTCTGTATGCGATTCTGACGCATCCAAATTGGCTGCGTTTATTCTTATTTGGCCGTACTGATGTGGACACAATATAAATAATAAGCAAAAAGTTTACATGAGATGGATATACAAATACTATGCCATTAAACGAATCTATGAATGAATTAATTGATGTTTTATTGAGAAACGTCTGAGATGAGATTTTGTTTACATATAATAAGGTCAAGACTACATTTTATCATCAAATATTATTCCTTTATGTATATGGTATTTGTTACCAATCCAATGGAATAGTAGTAATGCAGAATAAATCAGATAATATGATCCATAGCACGTACTAGATACATTCAAATTACGTTGTAGGTAAGTTACTCGTATTATCAGTGCATTATAGATTGGTCCAAGGGATAACACGCTAATTTTAAAGTGATAAATACATACTTGAAAATTCGTGAGTTAATTTGATTCTCACAAAACTTTCTATCGACGATTTTTTGTTAAAATGCTGGGAAACAGAAATTCCGTAATAATGCTATATATAACCAATAGATTTAAAACAACGCATCAAGAAATTTGTTGGACATTATGACCATATGATAACAATAATGATTATTAGACAATTCAGCAAAAATGAACTATTGATGTCCAAAAAACAAATGCTTAAATGCGGCATTTTTGCGCCGGTAGACAAACTCACCGGTACAGTATCTTGGTCGGACAAAAAATTGTTTCGAGTTACTTATTAGGTTATTACTTTGTAAATGCATTAAAACTAATTATGTATCCAACAAGAAAGAAAAACTTCAATTCGGCAAATTCTGATCATGCTCATTTGAAAAAACGAAGCGCTTTCAAAAAAAGTCGTAGAAAGAAAGATTATTAGACTCGCCAAAAGGATGTCACTCACGACGTGTTAAGTATGTATTCATAATTAAAAAATTAATTATTATTTATCCCACGGACTATAGCAAGTGCGTGGTGTGGGGTTACGCACAATGTTCCGTGATAGCCCATCACAATAACGCCCACTAAGAAGAGAACAATTTTTATTATTTCGCGCTATTAAAATTTAACCTATTTAACGCCAATAACAGATATATCTACACTCCAGGTTCCCCGCCCAAGGCGTATCCGTTTGGAAATACCCCTGCCGGTAGTTGATTCCATAACAGAGTAGTTCAAGACAAAAAGTGCCTAGAGAAATGCACAATTGTGGATTTTCAGACATCGAGATGGTGAAGATGGAATTTCAAATATTGACGAGATGTCCGATGATGAAATTTGGCGGCATGAATTAATCCAAATAACTCGTCGGAACACTCCCCATGAAAAATACGATAGAAGACACAGAGTGAACCAACTTCTCTGCGCAATGCCAAAGAGTTGCATATTTCATTGTTTATTTATTTATCATATTTAAATAGATTATAAATACAATATTATATATAATATTACTATGATTATATTCACCCTAGTTCATTGCCATTCCTGTTTTTAATATGTTATATATGGTTACAAGACACTTTATGCTTAAAGAGATGAAAATAAAATAAATATATTATAAGAGCGATGGTAATGTTAAAATTTTATGTAGTGTAATATAGCTTCGCTAAAATATCAATCAATACTTAAACCGTGAAGTGTGCAACATCCACACAAACCTACAACGAGGTTTAAGGATGTTGAAAAAATTTGTAAGTTTATGTTAATTTTTTTGATGAAATAAATAAATAAATAAATAAATAATAAATAATCAGAATGAATCGAACGTCAAGAGACGCTACGAATTCTCATTGCATTCGCCATCAGTAACGAAAATTATATCTTAACATAAAAAAGGACCGACAGCGCTTAACGTTACGTCACAGTATACTGGAGACTAACAGTAGTCAATCTACATACAACTACTACTCAGAATGGTTCGGTACAGTTTGTTCCACACCAGTCCGAGATATCGCGTCCGTGAGAGGTGTTTATGTTTGCTATGCTCGAATATTACTTGTATGTAACATTGACTTCTGTTAGTCTCTAAATATTCTGTGGTTACGTGTTCATTAGAAGCATAAGTGTAATAAACACCACCATCAGACGGGTATTTATGAAATGGAACACCAAAAATTTAGTTTATCTGAATGATATATGTGGTTAGAAGTACTAACTTAGTACATGTAATTAGTAAGAAACATTTCAATATTTTGGTAAATATTAAAATCTATCTTTTTACCCCGTGATGGTCCCAGCCCGCTGTGAAGAATAGACATTCTGCTGTTCTGCCAGCCAGTTTGTCAGAGGCGAACGACTGGCTATGGTGGTTACGATGCGGTAGACTTCTGCATTATCTCACCCGTGTCTGGTATAACTGCTTTACCTATTCCTGCCACATTATCGCCAGCACTTGTCCCTGTAGCGTTCCGGTTTGGGAGGTAAGGAAGCCGAAACTTATGCATGTGGTAATAAGACCTATTACTAGACTATTAACATCTTTGGTATCTATAATGGTAGTCTCTTTCCATGAGGAGAGCCATCTGATTGTTGAGTACAGCCTGCCTGCTGTAATAAATAAATATTCACGGGACAAATTACACTTACATCAATTAGATCAATAAGATCTAACCCCAAAGTAAGCAAATTGTTTGCTTGTGTTGTGGGTGCTAGTCAACGATAATAATACATAGAAATACATATATAAATACTTTTATATACATAATAAACTCCCAAACCCGGAAATACAAACATTTATGCTCATCACACAAATGCTTGTCCCCGTCGGGGATCGAACCCGAGCCCCGTTGATTGCGTAGTCAGGGTCGCTAACCACTCGACCAACGGGGCAGTCAAAGTAAAAGTAGTAACAAGGTCTAAAATTAAAGACAAATTTAAGATTATTGCTTTAAGGTCAAGCTATATTTTTGGTTACATCAATTTAAGTTATAGTCCAAGCGGGGACCGTCAAAAGGGGTGTTGATGGATTTTATTGGTTTTTGGACATTAGACAGATAATAATCCATCAATCTGGCGATGTGTAAATTTTGTCATTTTTATCAATATTCTTTCATATTTTTTTTGCAATATTAATGTGTAAGTCATAAGTAAAATGTGTTTTCCATGGTATTTAGATCAGTAAAACACAAAATTTTAAGTCTGACAGTGCTATTTATTCTTGACACACTTATTACTAAACCACCTTTAGGCAATTATCACCCTTATTTATTGCAATTCTAAATTTTCTATATAACAGTAAGTTATACCTATGAAAAACTAAACGTCATAATTATGTTGTTCTTTTCTCTTTTGAATAGAATTAGTCTGACACATTCAGCGTCTATTCACTTTACAACGCTGATTACTAATCACTCGTACCAATCAACGGCTGTCTTCATGTAATTTTTGCTTAATACTAAACACCTGCATTAAACACTCGCACTCGCACTAATCAAAGTGTAATCGGGGCAATATTTTGCTATGAGCACTGCAAACTTAGCCACAGCCCAACCGTAGCTTCTGTGCCTGCCTGGATTCCTATTAGGCAATGGAGTTCTGCAACGACTCATACTGTTTTGTCAAAACTGTCCTTTTTCCTGACGCAATAACTTCCGTTGCCACACGGATGGCAATGCACCATTAACATTTGAGTGTCTATAGGCAATGATTGTTCCTTACCATACAACAAATATTATACAATAATACGAATATTTACAAAATATTTAAAATGCAGTTTTACCAAGTGCCGTCGATGGAAAGAATATATTCCATATTTATGTAAGTTCATGGTGTAACCATAAAACAAAATAATACACGTATACAACACGACATCAAACACAGAATGATGAAAATGCTTGCAAAGGTAAAGCGAATCGAAAGCACTTGTAACCCAACGCTGCACTTCAGATTATTCTTATTTTTACACGCAACTACATTTCGCGTTTCATTTTGTGTTTTATTTTAATAAGTTTATCGTTCAAAAGTACATTTGTCGAATTATGGCATATTTGATAGATTATTGGTAGAGTGCACAGAATTTGTTTTCTGTGGTAAAGTGGTTAGCGACCTAGACCACGCAATCAATGGGGCCCGTGATCGATTCCCAACAGGGACAGTCACGTTTGCAATGAACATAGATGTTTGTATTTCTGGGTTCGGGTATTTATTAAATATATTTCAGTACATATAGGTATGTAATGTCTCGTGCTTAGTCTATTTGGCTCAGATCATGATGTCCCGGGTTCGACCCCGTGGCAAAAGTGTTATTGAGGTTTTTTTAGAAATCAGAAATCAGAAATACTTTATTCAATAAAACTTTTTACAAGTTATTTTGACACGTCAACATATTTTTATTTACGCCGTGTTGGTCCCGGCCTCCTTTGAAGAATAGGCCAACTGCCGTTCTGCCAGGCAGGTCGTAAAAGGCGACCACTTGGCTATCGTGTCACTAACATCGTGGCTACTAGGTGGTAGAGTTCTGCATTGTCTCGCCCGGGTCTGGTACCACCGCCTTACCTATTCCTCCTGCAATAGCGTCAGTGCTTGTCGCTGTCGTGTTCCGGTTTGGAGGGTAAGGTAGCCGGTAAACTTATGCATGTGGCATTAGACCTCGCCACAAGATAGCAACGCACCATTAACACCTTTGGTGTCTATAGGTGATGGTTTACTCTTTCCATCAGGAGACCCATCTGCTTGTTTGCTATCTTATGATATAAAAAAAAAAATATTTTTTTAAAAACTACTACCGGATCGGAAACGCGGCCACACACTGAGAAACTCAGCGGGCTTGTCTTTTTTTTCATATCTTTGATTTTTTTACATTATCACAATATTACAAAAAATATATATGGTATCGGTATGAGGAGCAATTAATCCCAGGCTTTTTTGTCTTCTAAATAATCTGAGATTTAATCATATCCTTTTTTACACAGTTTTGTTTTAACACATTTTTTAAAGTTATTGACTGGTAGATCTCTTATAGTTTCGGGAAGTTTATTGTAAAAGCGTATACATTGCCCCATAAAAGAGTTACTTATTCTGTGGAGACGTGATGCATGCACAACAAGATTGTTTTTGTTCCTTGTATTAAGTGAGTGTACGTCACCATTTTTTTTAAAAAAAGCAAATATTTTTACGAACGTACATCAAGTTCTCAAATATATATTGGGATATAACAGTTAGAATATTGATTTCTTTGAATTTTTCTCTCAGGGAAACCCTCGGGCTAAGATTGTAAATTGCCCTAATAGCTCTTTTCTGCAATACAAATATAGTATTTATTTCAGCAGAATTTCCCCAGAGGAGAATTCTATATGACATAATGCTGTGGAAGAAGCTGCTGAACTAAGTCTATTTGCTAAATTATTAATGTGCGGTCCCCATTGTAATTTCTTATCTAAAGTAATATATTACTTTATAAAAAAAGTTATATATATATATATATATATATATATATATATATATATATATATATATATATATATATATATATTGTTTTCATCCACTTGTACGCTGGTATCTACATGCTTTACATTAGGCAATGAAAATTTAACGCACTTAGTTTTGTTACCATTTAATAAAAGATTGTTCGTACTGAACCAGTGTACAACTTTTGAAATCGCATTATTTACTTCGTCATACTTGCCAATTCGTCTTTTTCCTTTGAATAAAAGTGAAGTGTCATCCGCAAACAGTACGATTCCATGCTTATCCCCTACATAGTAAGACAAGTCATTTATGTATATCAGAAACAGAAATGGACCAAGTATGGAGCCCTGCGGGACAACCATGGTTACAACAGCACCAGGGGACCTTTCTCCATTAATATCAACCCTCTGAATTCTTTCATTTAAGTAAGAAACAGAAGATCGAGAGCTTTATTTCGAACTCCATAATGGTGTAACTTCCTGATTAAGATGTTATGATCGACACAGTCAAATGCCTTAGACAAATCACAGAACACTCCAAGTGCATACTGCGAGTTCTCCCAGGCTTCATAAACGTTTTTGAGTAATTCGACACCAGCATCTATGGTTGAGCGACCCTTCGTAAAACCGAATTGTTTATTGTGAAATAATCTAAATTTATCAAAATGTCTAAGCATTTGGTCTAGTATAATTTTTTCAAATATTTTACTTAGGGTTGGCAAAACCGAGATAGGCCGAAAATTATAGGGATCACATTTAGAGCCAGACTTGAAAATTGGAATAACTTTGCTGAATTTCATTAAGTCAGGAAAAACACCATGTGTTACAGAACAATTAAATATTACAGCTAAATATGGTGCAATAACATTTATTACTGAAGCAATGATTCTAACAGAATGTCCCCATAAATCTAAGGTTTTTTTCGGTTCCAATGTTATAAAGGCGTTCAAGATATCTTTGGTATCAATAAATGAAAATTCAAAAGTTTTATCGCACTTGGTTACACATTGCTTCAGTAATGATTCAGCAGTACCAACTGATGAACTGAGGTTTTGAGTTGTTAAGACTACAGCATTGGAGAAAAAATTTTCACTCTTTTGAAATCATCAAATCTCCATCTATGTTGATTCCATCAGATTTCAGTTGGAAGACATTATTGAAATTTTTGGTTTTTCCAGTTTCACTATTAATAATATTCCAAGTAGCTTTTGTTTTGTTTGTAGATTGTTTAATAATATTTTTTATGTGAAGGGCTTTTGCTGTATTACATGTCCTTTTAAAAATTTTGGAATACTTTTTTACATATTCTTGAAATTCCACACTGTGGTTATAAGATTTTTCATAATATAGGTCAAATAAGTGTTTTATACTTTTAAAAATTCCCACAGTTGCCCATTCACTAAAACCTCTTCGGTTGCTTAATGATAATATTTTTGGAGTAAATACCCGACTATATTCTGTGTCAATTAAATTAAACAAAGAACCATATAAATCATTCGGATTATCATGATAGGGCAGCTTTGGCATTTTTTCAGTTAAGTTAGCCTTAAAACATTCTACTCGGCTAGTATTCATTGGAACAAAAACGATTTCTTTTCTTTGAGGTTTGTTTGTCACTTTTGGGAACTTAGCTAATTGGCCACTCTGGTCAGAATCTAGTACATATATAATTGAACTACTAGTGGGAGATACATTTGTAAATATATTATCTATACAAGTAGCACTGATGGCAGTTATCCTTGTAGGCTCAAAGAAAATGTTGTGCAGATTAAATGATTTAAAAAGATTAAGAAAATTACATGATAATGAAGATTTGTCTAAAATATTTATATTAAAATCTCCACAGACAACAATATTCATCTTTGATTTGGAGGCTTTGAATATAACCTCCTCCATCTTGTTTATAAATTCATCATAAGATGCACAAGGGGGCTTGTATACACTGATAACAATAAATTGCTTAAACTCAATGCAAGCAATCTCAATAACTCGATCAATAGAAAGGCTCACTATGTCTTTACGTTCCTTAAATTTTATTGTTTTACTAACTACAATCATCGAGCCACCATGAATCATATTAGTTCTACTGAACGAGCTGGCAACCTGGTGATTATTGAAGCTGAACATGACCTGGTGGCTTCTTAGCCAATGTTCTGTAATGCATAAAATATCAATATTATTACAGTTCATGAACAGCTCCAATTCTAATTCTTTACCATTCAGACCTTGAATATTCTGATAAACCAGGTTTAATTGACACATAAAATTTTTTTTCTTGCAAGGTACTGGAGATTTTTTTTTCATTCTGCGTATAAATAACACTCATGGTATCTTTCAAAATGTCATTGACAGTATATTTCAAGTTTATGCACTTAGTAGTTAAATTATTGCTAGAGATTTAAATTAAGCTGTGGGATATCAGGTTCCACAGCTAAAGTTATTTTGTTTGAATTACTTGACCGCTCAATAAATGCAATTGTGTTAGCCAAGTACTTGGCTGTATTAAAAAAATGAAAATATAGCGAGCTTGCTATTTGTCTTTTAAAGTAATAAGAAAGATAATAAATATCTTTTGTCATAGAATAGAATCGAGGTTTCTCTCGAAAATACAAAATCCCATAATATGTTACCGTTTCCGGTCCTCGGGTGAGCACGTAAAGCTGTCTCCCCGTTATCAGGATAAAATCACCACTCATCTCCCCAAACGACAAACCGGTGAAAAGTCTATAGAACCGAACGTCAATTTTTTCCGCTAACCTCGTAAGGGAAAGAGGCGTGATTATACTTCACATATGTGTTTCTACGTATTAGTATCATTGACTCACACCTATAACACAAGCAAACAAATTGCTTACTTTAAGGTCAGATTAATTCGTGTAATTTGTCCACTGACTGATATAAAAAATTGATAATTTAAATATTAAAAGACAAGATTAATTTAAACATACCTACATATAAAAAACAAGCAGACAGTTCTTCTGAGAAAAAAATACAATTACCGTATATGCAGCTATATTTAAGATCAAAAGGGCATTAGGAGAAAAGGGCTTCTCGCGACTAAAATGTGACGACACAAAAGCAAGTTTAGCAGCTACCTTACCTTACTCATGTTGGAACACGGCTTACTAATAATGATGCTTATGCTTATGGTAATTCACAATATTCATATTCTCACTAAACAAACAAAAATAAAAGAAACAATTATTAAAGCGGCCAAGTGAGTATCCGTCACGTGCAATATAGGGTTCCGTAGTTTCCCATCATAAGTATTCGGACTATAAAGAGGGTTTTTTTTTATTGTTTCATGCTATGAACATATTTCCTACGAGTATTACTTACCCTCCAAACCGAAACACGACAGTGACAAGCACTGACGCTATTGCGGCAGGAACAAAAATAAAACGGTGAGTATTCAGATAATAGGACTGCATTTTTAGTTCCTTCCAATGGAAGGCCGTTTTTGTCGTCAGGGGCCATCCATAAAGTACGTCACACGTTAATGGGGAGGGAGGGTATCACCGAAGTGTGACATCGTGTGACAAGGGGTATGGGGGGGTCAATAGTTTTGTGACGTCACATGTTAAAATTTAAAATACTAAAACGCAAAGTGCCTGATTTACCAGTAATAGCTGATATAAAAGAGTGGATCCAAAGTCCATTTACACTCGATAATTAAATTTTTTATCTTTAATTAATATAATTAATCGTTTATTATTTTCTAACTAGTTGTTTGTTTTTTCGGTTTTATGAAATTTGTGACGTCATATCAGGAGGGGGGGGGGTTATAAAAATGTGACAATCTGTGACAAGGACGGGGGGAGGGGTTCAAAAGTCCTAAAATTGGTGTGACGTACTTTATGGATGGCCCCTCATCACCTGCTATTTTCAGAATGCTGACTGAATCAAAGGGCTGACTTGGAAAAGGCGATTGCTTAGTAGTTCGCTCAAGATATGGACGAGACCCCTATCGTTTGACAGCTGTTCGACTTTATGAAGTTTTCGTATAATCACTTTAAACTTTATACGCGACAGAGAGATCTGCAAAGACCGTTCCAGTGACTTTGTTTGCCTTGAAATCGTCCTCTAGAGGCTGTGTCAGTCTAAGCTGGTTAAAACAGCATTTTCTTGGTTGGAAGCTACCCTGCTTGGAAATCAGTTTAGGAATAATTACAGGTGTGAGACGATTGAGAAGTAAGCACTCTAAAATTGTATATGGGTTACACAGCAAATAAATCGGCCTTTAGCTTCTAAGGTTATCCAGTGATTTTCCCGGTTTGAGAAGGGCTATCAGTTTTGCATCTACGCCAATGTTTTGGAATTTTATCTCAATTCAGGTATGGGTTGAGAATAGCAGTAAGCATAATGTAGAGAGCGGGTTGAGGTGTTGTGTTTGGTCTACAGTGATGTCGCAAACGGGAGCATTTCCAGCTTTAAGAGACTTGATGCACTTAAAAGTTTCAGGGACTGTGATTGGTGTAGTCTTTTTGGAGGGTAAGGTAGAAGGTAGCGAGTAAACTTATATATTCGGCATTCCATTCCATTGCGGACCATTAATATCTTTGGTGTCTTTAGATGGCAGTTGTCTCTTTTATAGAACAAATTTCCATCACAAGACCCATCGACTTGTTTTACGTGTATATTATGTATCATATAAAAAACAATCAACAACAACAGCAGGCTGTCCGATTTTAATAATTAATTTTTGGTTTGGTAAATTTGGTCAATATATGATGACGAGATCCATGACAACTTAGAATTATTTGTTCCTCAGAATATGGTACATAAATCAAGTTATTTCTAAATTACTTTCTAGTTTCACATATACTTACTATCGATCCCGGCACAGAAATATTTTATTTTTAAGACCAACCTATACTTAATAAAAAGATTTTTTTTTCTAATACAAAAACATAATTCTACAATAAGAAGTGTTCACACACATGACATGATTGGGGCAAAGCTAGGTTATCGTGATAGTCTGTGGTGTGGTGTGGAGAGAACTGATTGTTTACGTTAATAATATAACTAAATTCCAACTTTATTTAGCTACTATTCCCCAAGTTAAAAAAATATTTATTAAATGCGGATAAGTTAAGGGGTGGTTATAGAATCTTAAGGAATACATTAAACTTTAAGATAATAACTAAAAAACGATGTATGAAGTCTTGCTCGTGTTCCTTGTTATTTAATTTTGTTAACGATTGCTTTAACTTGACTTTGTATAATTTGATTTATGTTGAACGATGTTTTTTCTAAAAACAGTAAAATTACAGTGAATTACACAAAATAAGCAATCTATAATGCTGCGCAACTTAAACGGCTGTTCAAGGCTACCGCAGATGCGACGAGCCCTAGCAATGTGTGACTTACAATTTACAAAGCATGGCATATAAATATAAATAAATCTTACCTCGCAAATTTTACATTTCCCACAAAAAAAGGAATTACTATCATGACTAGCTCATAAAAATGTCATGGTTTCTTAATTTTTTGGTGGACCGTCCCTTACACGCTGCATAGTAAGATTTTCGATTCGAACGATTTCGAAGAAATTACATATACAAGTGCTAAGTGCTCTGTAGTGCTAAGTGATTAATATATATAAATTACGTGTCACGTTGTTTGTCCGCCATGGATGGAAACTTTGGTCCAACTTAAAATATAGGATAGTTTTTATCTCAACTGACCCCCCTTCCCTCCCCGATCCCTCTCAAGCACCCCACCAAAATATTGAATACTTAGAAGTTATTTGTATGGAAAAACAGTATTTGCCGGGTCAACTTGTATATATATTAGGGTGGAGTGAAAAAAAAAAATTTTTTTTTTCTTCTTAGCCTGGGGGTCAAATTTGTAGCTTATAAAAAACAAAAATTTTTGAAAAAAAAATAAAATTTTTTACTCAACATCTTGAGGCAGCCCACTCATTTTTAAAATTAATTACGAGTAAAAATATTTGGTTGCAAAAAAAAATTTTTAAAAGCGTTCTTAAAACTTCAAAATATCCTCTTTTATGCCAATTAAAAATCACAAGTTAAAAAAAATTTTTGTGACTATTGTTTTAATATTTAAAAAAAATCCAAAAAAGTAACATTCCTCGTTAGGGCACTAGAATAAAATTTGAGTTGGAAATGATCATAATTGCCAATTCTTGGATGTTTTAAGACATTAAGAGACAAAAAAATTTTTTTTTTTGCAACCAAATATTTTTACTCGTAATTAATTTTAAAAATGAGTGGGCTGCCTCAAGATGTTGAGTAAAAAATTTTATTTTTTTTTCAAAAATTTTTGTTTTTTATAAGCTACAAATTTGACCCCCAGGCTAAGAAGAAAAAAAAAATATTTTTTTTTCACTCCACCCTAATATATATATATATATATATATATATATATATATATATATATATATATATATATAAATTCATTGAATTAAAGAGTAGTAGCTGTATAATTTTTATACTCTGTTCAAATCTAAGATGGTAGTACGATGAAAACTTACCGCAGGATGGGGATGAGGGAATAGTTGCATTCTTCGCACTTCGCTTGAAAACGCGTTAGTCGGGAGATCGTTCATGTCGAAGACTTCTGGAAGAGCACCAGGGGTCAGGCGCGAAACGCCTTCGCACTCTCCCTGGACCTCTTCTCCATCTGTAGCGAGGGCCACTGTCAAAAATATAATATACTTACTTCGAATGCCAAAATTAAAATTATCTTATCTCTACGAAACGGTTCGAGCCGGCCTTAGTCATCAGGGTGCCCCGGACAAGTCACACATCTGACGCCCTTATTATTATAGTATTTACAGTAAAAAAATAATTAATATTAAATCAATAAAAGTATGCTACCCGTATTTCTGTAACATTAACATTAATAATTTGAATCGCCTCTGTGGTCTAGTGGTCCAGCGTTGGCGTTGACCACATGAGGTCCCGGAGGGTCGGGCACATAAAAAAAGGGTTTTTTCAGTTTTCTCAGAAACACAAAGTTTCCCGGGATTGGAAAGTGCCCGGTTGGCGATAGGCTTGCCACCTATCACATTGTGGGGCCAAGTATCTTCGGCTAATCGTGGGTGCACTTGTTGTACCTCTGCCTACCCCTTCGGGGATATGGGCGTGAAGATACTTTTTTTTTTACTTAATAATTTGAGCGCCCCGTTGGTCGAGTGGTTAGCGACCCTGACTACGCAATCGGCGAGGCTCGGGTTCGATCCCCGACAGGGACAAGCATCTGTGTGATGAGCATAAATGTTTATATTTCCCCGTTTGGTTGTTTATTAAATATATTCTAGTATTTATATATATTGTAATGTATTAGTATCGTTGACTAACTCCCATAACAAGAACAAATAATTTGCTTACTTTGGGACTAGATCAGTAAGTGTAATTTGTCCCGTGAATATTTATTTATTTATTTATTAATAATATTTACAAAGTATCATCATGCCCGTTTCCCTTGCAGGGTAAGCAGAGTAAACCTAACCTCTATAGACTTTCCACACCACAATTTATTGGTTTGTTGATTGTCGAGATGACTGGCGAAGCTCATCGCCGCAATTTTCCGACCTGAGAACTATTATCGACTATTTCTAGCAATAACCAGACCGACGGCTATACGTGCTCATCCAAGGCATGGGAGTAGTAACCACCGCCCCGCCAGAATCTCAGCTACTGAGATTTTATATTTACCAGAAAACTCTCGAAAAACCCCAATAACACTGTTGCCTGACCCGGGGGTCGAACCCGGGACCTCTTTTCTGAATTGAATAGGTTAACCCCTAAACCACGAGGTAGTCTAAACAGTTGGGTGCAAGCCGACCTAAGAATAGCTCTATAGAATGAAAATAACCAATTTATTTATTACACTTGCAATATTCACATTCAAGTAGAAAAAAATATTAATTATCTATTGCATAACTAATTAAAAGAATGTAATATTTTTTGCTGGTGGATTATTGTTTATACATTTATCCAATAAGTGCCAGAACTTTTTAATTTATTATTTTCATATTTAATATGTTTCGATTAATTTTGAATATCTGGAGTTGGCATGCCTTGCGAACGTAAGAGTACCTGTTTTCGTACTTGTTTCGTGTAATTTTACCCCTCTGAAAAATTTATAGTTATGATTGGTCCTATAATTCTTATAAAACTTTTAGTTGCGGAAATTCCTCTTTTTTCGAATTTGTTTTCAAATCTGAAAATTATCCATTATATTTTTGTTATATTTGCAGTTTATTGCACGCCATCTTTTTTTCAGTTAATTCTTATATGTAATTTGAGTGGCTTTTAATTTTCTTCTAACATACTATTCCGAATCAAATGAAACTCGTCCATATTTTTCGGAGGCAAAGAAAAAAGTTCGACTCAAAAGGCACTTGTTAACTTATGTATATTGTAGTACATGGTAAACAACGCCATATCTCCAACGTTTTACAGTATTGACTTGTCATTCATATATGAGGATTACGAGTATGTCGTGCATCCTACAATATTTTTTACAATGCAACTATTAAAAATGACAAAAGCGAGCTATCAGCTTACCGCTATTGCATTACTGATGCATTTTAAGGAAGTCCCATCATTCACACCTTGCTACGTTATGACTTTGACATCTGTCAGTACCCATGACTAGGGATGTGACATTACGCAATTCATTTTTATAGGTAACGATACTTGCAGCATAAATCTAGTTCTCTTTAATATTATTATGAAAATAAGCTTAAAAAGAAAATTATTATTTAATTAGTATTTATGATATGGAATTAATACTATATGTACATATATAAGTAAGGCCAAAAACATAAGTTGTTGGAGCAAAGTTGTCTTTTTGAATGAAACGTAGCTAAAGGTCAACCAACAATGCAGTGGGTAACAGACAATGGGGAACAATTCTGTACCAAAGTGCAGAAGAGCAAACTGGATTCGTCCTTAATTGTTTGCTGTCTTGTAAGAGAAAAAACTACAGAGTATCATAAGGAGATGAACTACGAGCAATTTAAAGATTGGTTCATAGGTCTATTAAATAACTTAAAAGAGCCTATGACCATAATAATTGACGTCGTACCCTACCGCACCAATCCAACCGCAAAAGCGAGGTGCTGAAGTAGCTGAGTGAATTAGCAAATATAAAAATGTTAAGGACGGAGCTTGTTGCCTTACTTAGTCCGGCAGCGGCATCATAAGCCACCAACTACACCGCTTAGGCTGTGGACGAGATGTCAAAAGAAAAAAGCCACCAGGTTCTTCGACTACCACACTACTTTTACCAGTATAACGCTATTGAGCTAATTTGAGCCCACATAAAAGATATGATTTTAATTTCAATACTAGATTAGACGTATTCAGAGGAGTTTTAAGCATTACCTATGAAATAAATGATTATTGTACTGATTGAATTGAAATGCTTTTTTTTCATTAGTTTGTTTATTTTTAGGTCACGTCGCAATATATAATAATTCACCACCATTTGCGATAAATAATATGTTGATATGTTGGCTCTACTCCAAGAGGCCATCAACAATGTTCAACCTGAAGACTGGTCGAAGGGCGTGAATAAAACAAAAAGAGACATTATATCTGATTTGGATCGTGACATCTATATTGAGAACATAATGATAATATCCTTCACAGATTCAGATGATGAATTTAGTAACAATTCAGCTTTTCCTGACTTTGATATAAGTTTAGACGAATAAAATGTATTTTTTCTTGTCAACATTTTAAACAACCTTACTCTATACATGTTCTGTTGTTTCATTTCTATAATTATAGACTTTTTAACAGTAAAAACTGAACTACGCACAATATACGTTTTTGTTATAAAAAACATCGACTTCGGCATTGAAAACATCTTGGCAGTATATCCCATCACTAAATACGTTTATGACGCTACGTTACATGCATAGCACTTTATTTAATTTTCCTTTTAATTTGATTTCATTTGAAGACTACAATATTATGGTTAAGTTTAATTTAATTTACTACCAATATTAATGATATAATATATTACGAATGTGGTACGACTGAAATACTAAGTCATTATTTGTGAATAGTGGCAACTTTCAAGAGTGAAACGAAACTTTACTAAAACTGTCACCCGTGACCCGTACCATGCTACAACATACGAACTATAGTGTGCAACAACACTATAATCCAGTAAGTGGGCCGCCTGGGTAGCAGCTAGGCTACCGCTGTAGCCTAAATTGAAGTGATAATATGTAGCGATAGTTAAATTATAGTGTGCTTTAACCAGTAATCCCCTCGGAAATCGACCAACCATAGAAACACAAGCATATTACTTATTGAGCACTACCTACATTGCACACTAATCGGCTTACAAATTTTAGCCTGTATTTCCATTGATTCTACCTTGTAGAGCTTTTATTACTTATTGTTATATGCTAACCTTCAAACAAGACTGTTTCTCACTTTCTCTCAAAAACGGACATAATTAAAAAAGAAATAGGCAGTTGTCAAAATGCTTATAATTATTTATTATTATAGTTCAATATAACAGACAGAAATAATACCTTATAATGTAATTCGATTATACACGTTAAATCATTAATTTACTGTGTCAGTAGGTATATTTTTGATGACTGGCTCAGTATGTTCATTTTTGTTTAGTCAACTTTAAAGCAAATCTACAATTAAAACATTTCGTATTTACGGTACAAAATTCTGTTCCATTAGTAAATTAAATAAATTCGCTAATACAAAACAGCCCTAAGAATAAAATATTTTCAATTTTTGTTAATCTAAATAAGATTATATTCTAAGAGCCCGCGTTGGCTAGACCTTCGTTATTTAATAAAACCCAAAAGTTTTTCGGTGCATAGTTCTCAACCATGGTACAACAATCAGAGATAAAATTTGGATGATGATTACTTCGGCAGGTAAAAGATAACAAAGGTGTGAAAAACATTACATCAATTTCTTAAAGTTATAAAGCTCAGTTTTTTAACTTCCCGCTACGAATATAAAGAAGTTACTGATTTTGCCCTGAATTTCGAAAATTGAGTTTTTTCCAGGTCTTCACATTTTGAGGTCCTAGGATCGTTTTCCTACTACTACTTTCACGATGACGTCAGTATGTTTGTATATATATACATATGTGTGCGTGTGTGTATGTAAACATCTCATAACTTGTAGGGCTTGACCGATCGAAACGCGGTTAATAATCATTCGATTGGATTCCGCTCAACTTCCTGCAAATTTGAATCACTTTAGTTCAAGAGATTTTGAAAAAATTTTGGAAAAATCATCAAAAACACTGTAGGCCTGTTGATCCTGCAGCCCATCCCTGAAACTTCCTGCTAAATTGAGGAATTTTAAGCTCAAAGAAGCGAGACTTTTACCTAATGATAGATTTTTAAAGAGTTCGAAAACCCCAAGTTTGTAAATATAACAGTACTTATAATAATTTTCGAAAACATATATATTTTTAAAATTATCGTCTTGCATTTGCATTCAGTGCAACTTTTGAGTTCTAAATTGTTTTAATGGCTAAAAAGTTCATACCTAGGTTAAGAAAGACGAAGAAACGTCATAAAATATATTTTTATCAAAAAATTTCGTCATTGGTAAATCCCGAAAGAATCAACCGATATTAAATCAATTTACGATATTTGACGCAGTTTTTTTTAAGTAGAACAGCAAAATAGATTTTTAAATGAATTGGTATATTAGCCTGAAAGTTATTTTTAAAATATGAAATATATTTGTTGTGAGCAACGTAATTTTAATATTTGAAAAGCTGTAACTTTTGAAAATTTGATTCTATTTTAATTTTTGAAAGGGCATTTGACGTAGTTTTTTAAGTACTAAAACATTGTAGAAGATCAAAGAATGATTGGTTAAAAATTTTCAAAGTTATGGCGAAAAAAAACTTTTTCTAAATTTTTCGTCAACGATTACTCTGGAGCGGATATTTTGATGCAATTATGCCTTGGGCGTAGTTTTGGAGAATAGAGCTGTGAGAAACTTTTTGTTGCGAGAAACACCAATCTAAGATAAATCAACAGACTAAAAAAGACAACTATTTTGCTTTAACGTTTACAATTGAACCCCTGTAAATTTGGATTCTAAATTTTAGTAAAATGAAATCACGGACACAATAACTAAGAGGATTAAAGAACTGATTTAATTAATACCATATAAGCACTACAATTTGATAATTCCTAATGAGCTAGTATTTAATAATATGGTTTATTTAATACGCTGTTGGTATTCTAAATGTGTGTAATAATTATTTGTAAATATATTTGAGAGCGTTATTTCATGGATACTAAAATAACTTGACGAATTGAAATAAACTGTTGAATATATTACGTAAATTGCAATATAACATGTTCGCGTGAGTTGAGAATATATCTACTTCCTAATATAAAGATTGAACATTTTTAAACACCTATGCTCTACACTATAAGGCTGTACTTGTACTGAAAATCTGTTACTTTTGAAAATTAAATTCGTTTTTGATTTTTGAAACGGCATTCGACGTAGTTTTTTTAGTATTAAAATGTACAATAATATTTAAAGACTTGGTTAGAGCATCCAGATTTTAAGTCTTGGCTAAAAAGATATATGTAGGTAATACAATCAATAATAAAATGTATAAATGCGTTATTTGCATTTTAAAATGGCATCGTAATAGCTAGCCATTGCCTGACTTTTATTTAGTCTCACACGTTACAGGTCATAATGTAAGCTATTGTAACATTTTGTAGTTACGCTCGAGCTGTTATAAATCACAGTAATATTGGAGTATGACCTGTCTATTAGTAAAATGCAACTTTAAAAAAATAAGGATTTTCAGGGATTATTTGCATATAATTTAAATAGTTTATTTATACAAAATAGAGATATAGCGCATAGAGCATAAAATAAACAAGGTTATCACATCAAGTTATACTTTTCCCTTAAATTTCTTAAATTCCTGTTGCAGGAAAAAAATGGGCCAAACGTCTTGAGCCACGGGCAATGTAGGGTTTCTTAGTTACCCATTATAATAATGTGGAATACGAGGAGGGCATTTTTGTTCTCGTTTCGTACTATAAACATTTAACCTATTTACACTATGTAGATAAGGATATATCCGCACGTTATCAATTGGCCGACAATTACTCGTAAATTTGTAAAACGTACTTAGGCTGTGTAGTTGTCCTTTTAACTTCGTTAAAATATATCCTTTATAATAATATATCTTACTACCGTGAATTGTTTCACAAAACCGGAAACATCCAGTTGATGCAGCTAACTGGCAGAGGAGGGGTGGAAAACACTCGAATCTAATAACAGTTAGCATTTCAAAACTTAATACTTGCATTGGGGTCCCGTAATTGAAAAACTGACGTGACAACCCGCAATATTTTTTAAGAACCCTATACAACGATACCTTACAATATGAGGTTTGCGAGAAAACTTTACTTGTAGAGGGTACCCTAAAATATATACCTTAAGGTTTTTTTTACCATTTTGATGGCATGACTAGTATGCATAGATATAAATGCCAAAATACTGCTTTCTAGTTTTAAGAATCTCTGAGCTAAGGTGCGGACGGAAGAACTGACAGACGGATGGACTATAAAGATTTCTAGTTGATTTCAGAACCCTGTAAATCCCTAAGTAGTACATAAAATTAAAACAATCTAATAAAAACGGCTTTCTAGTACTCTAATCTCTGTGCTAAGCTGCGTACGGACGGACGGACAGACGGATGGACGGTCATACGATACTATAAGGGTTTCTTGTTGATGTCAGACATCTATAAATGCCTAAATAGTACATAAAATTAAACCAACCTAATGAAAGCGGTTGAAAAATCGAACACTACTTATCACATAAAATAAGCGATTTCATTTGTTTAAACAATCAGTGACCAATAAAATTATTCATACCTGACCATGCCATGGGTACTCAATCAGTATCAATCGAAAGAAACTGGATGATTGCCTAAAAAATCTGACCTTCAATCGCTGCAGCAACCACCTTATCCACTATTTTGAAAATGCAGTAGTGGTTTTTCTTACACAGAAATTGATGATCTTCCAGATGAGCTTTGGTTCATTCGGTAGTACGAAGGTTATAAATACGTAGGTAGGTGCCGTCACGTACCTGCTGCTGCCACTGATAAGGCCAGCCATAGGGACCGCATTTTCGTATAGCTCTACCCCTCCCCCATATCGAGGAACAAACGAAATTCGGTAGTCTTATCGTGCTAGAAATCGATTTTTTCTTTAATAGCGCCACCGGGTTTTTCGCATTGCAGCATAGCCATTTCGTATTCTCCAATTAACGACTAATCCAACCATGTATATTCCATCCGGTAGTCTTATGGGACTAGGTTTTGTGTCGTGGGCTCTTAGACCAAAAGAATTGAAACACAAAGAACTCTCTAAATAAAACGTTTATAATTTGAGACCGAAATTAGAAATGTAGAATAAATACCTCTCTCGAAACTGTATAAATTTAGCAGTGAATAATCAATCTGTTTTTTCAGACATTTGACTACAATACAAGATTATGGCTTCCTTTTTTAGAGCTCCGTACCCAAAGGGTAAAATTGGTCCCTATTACTAAGACTTCGCTGTCCGTCCGTCTGTCTGTCTGCCTGTCTGTCTATCCGCATATCACCAGGCTATATCTCATAAACCGTGATAGACAGTTGAAATTTTCACGTAGGATGTATTTCTGTTGCCGATATAACAACAAATCCTAAATACAATAAAATAAATATTAAAGACTGGGTCCCATACAACAAACGTGATTTTTTGCCATTTTTTAAGAACCCTTAGTGCGCGATTACGACTCGCACTTGGCCAGTTTTTTAAATCATAATATAGTAACAAACCGAAGGCTCTCCTGATGGACAGAGACAACCATCGCCTATAGACACCATAGATGTTAATAATGCGTTGCTGTCCTTGTGGCGGGTAACTTTACCGGCTACTTTACCCTCCAAACCGAAACAGGAAAATGACATACACGGACGCTATGTCGGCTTAGTTGATAGGTAAGACGGTACCAGACCCGGGCTAGCGATTTCAGGACTCTATTACCTAGTAGCCACGATGATAGTGACTCGCGTAGTCAATCATTCGCCTCTTACGAACTGCCTGGCTAGACGCCAGATGGTCTATTTTTCAAAAGGTAAAACAGTATCTTTAATATAACTCCCAGATTGATGAACCGATTAAGTACAATATTTCATCAGCTCTATTCCTCAAAAAATGCATGAATTGCATCTAAATCTCTTCGAGCTCAAAAATCTATACTTAGTTTTTTTTTTTATATCATAAGATAGCAAACAAGCAGATAGGTCTACTGATGAGTTTTTTTTATATCATAAGATAGCAAACAAGCAGATAGGTCTACCGATGGAAAGAGACAACCATCGCCTATAGACACCAAAGATGTTAATGGTGCGTTGCTATGTTGTGGCGAGGTCTAATGCCACATGCATGAATATACCGGCTACCTTACCCTCCAAACCGAAACACGCCAATAACAAGCGCTGACGCTATTGTGGCAGGAATAGGTAAGGCCGTGGTATCAGACCCGGGTGAGACAATGCAGAACTTTACCACTTAGTGGCGACGATGGCAGAGACTCGCCTACCCAATCGGTTGCCTTTTACGACCTACCTGGCAGAAGGGCCGTTGGCCTATTCTTCAAAGGAGCCCGGGGCCAACACTGGGAGTATAGTTTTTGTTCTATGAGCTTACAATACATAATTAGGTACGAAGTTTCAGGGATGGCCTGCATGGTCAACCGGCTTACAGATTTTTTAGTTTGCTTTTTTTATGATCGATGGAAAGTCTCGACATTTTCATTTAGTTTAATTTTAAAGTTTGCATACTTAACAAAAATATTCATTCAAATGTATTTCTGAACTTGGATGCAGTTAGAAGTTCGTCAGTGTATGTATTTAAATAATCAAGATATTACTTATGAGATACTTGAGTTTCTGACCCACACTATATTCTACAAGTGTAATTTTGCTGTTTAGCAAACCGTAATCGTATGTTTATTCGAAAATAATTAATCATTTATTAATAATAATTTCTCGTAATAGTACAAGTACTTATAGTTAGTCTGTTGACAAGGCAGCTTAGGCATAGTGATAACTTCGGATTATATCGTGTTTGAGGTCAGCAAATGGTTCTTTTGTCTTACATGCAATAACGATGTAGCACGAGTATGAAAATGATCTTATAATTTGTATTAATAAAAAGAAAAGGTGACTGACTCATTTGTCAATACACAACTCAAACGACTAGGCTGATCAAACTGAAATTTGACGGATGTATCTACTCGTACATCTAGCTGTAATAAAGAAACCGTCCGCTAATGAAGCTTTTTACAAATTCATCTCCTGAAAGAGATAAATTAATGTCCACATGAGCATTACCACAAAGAACAACTTTCAATAGCTTATATAAGTAGATGGTCCTAGTTTAATACAAGATCCTATTACATTTAAGAATGAGTGTGCCTTTATCATGTTTTAAGACGAGGCAGCATTGACAATATTTTTAATATTGGGACAACTAAAAAGTAATTGTAAGTATTAATCGGTCACTATAGTCAAATAAGTACTGTAGCTTTATTAAGACCCCAGTCATCATTCGCATGTGCTGTCCAGATCTATGCTGCCTTTAGTTAACATTTAACTTTCTCTACTCGTGGTAAACCACGCAAGCCAGCAAGAAAATTGTAGAATTCAATGCGACTTATACGAATATTTAATGAACGCTTTGCTTATATACGTTTTCATGTGTCATCAGTACTTGTCGCTGTTATGTTGAGCTTGTTAATCAGACAGTCAGAAATCATGTTCATAATATTGATAATTACCTTGATTAATTTGTACAAACATGCGCTACGTATTTGGTGAAAGACCATGTTTAGAAGAACTTAAATTACTTTAATTTACTTTCGGCAGAGTTACCTATTACACTGATTGTTACTATCGTGCCATTCAAACATAAAAAGCGAAAAACAAAAGTAAATTAGGTGTTGATGAAAACATAACAATTCATTGCTTAAAAGGATGCTTCGGTTGTGAAGTGAAATAATATTATATATTGAGGATGTATTGCATCAGTGGTCTGCTAAAACAGTGCGATAGCTATAGCGTGGATGTATGCCGTGAGGACTTTCTTTGACTCTCAAACCAGTGAATTCGTGAGTGTCATTGCTTTAGTAGATGATTGTTCCAAAAGAAAGAGATAAGGAGGTTAATGCTGCTGTATTACATAATGCTACGTCTTCCGAAATAAACATACATCATGACGTTAAATTAATATGTAAATAAATTTAAAATAATACGTAATTGTAACCTAGAAAAAAAATCTAAAATTCCTATCACAATATTGATTTTATTTCAGCAAATAAACAGGAAACGTTGTACCTATGTGACTGAAAAATTGTACTTTTTGCCTTGACATGCATTTTCAAAATTATTAGCTAAGGCGAATGGGCTAAGAAAAATTAAATTTATAAAAAAAATGGTTTACCAGTTAGGTAAGTATGCAATGAGAGAACGTAATTTATTAAAATTTTTAAGCTTTACATGGCGGGCTTAAAATATGTAAAACCTCTACAATGACCGATAACAATACTACTGATGAGAAACATTAAAAGTAAAATATACAAACGTCTGTATCTTGAAAATATTCCTCAAATTTTTATGATCAATACCAGGTAGGTTAGGTAGCATATGCGTTGAAAGGCGATGAATTTATACAACCTTTTTGAAACTGCTTAATAAAAAATATATTAATTAACTAAAATGATACTGCTAAATAATAGGCCATCACTAAAATAATATATCTAACAATTAACGCATATTTATTAATTGAAAAAAATAAGACATTGTAATATAGATAGGGTATTTTTATCACTATATCTGAAAATCCAATCGTTTAATATTAAAATTATAATATACTAGCTGTTGCAAGCGACTTCGTCCGCGCGGAATTCATTTACTCCGCATAGATCTTCCCCCTTAGGTGATAGCGTGATAATATGTAGCCTATATGTTGACCCGATCTGTTAGTAATATTCATGCAAAATTTGAAGTAAATCCATGCAGTACTTTTTGAGTTTACCCCGACATACATACAGACAAACAGACAAACAGGTAAACAGACAAACAGGCAAAAATTCTAAAAATGATATTTTGGCTTCGATATCCATTGTAGATCACGCCCCAAGTATTCTTTAAAAAAAATTCAATATACAGTTTTGACTTTCCTACGATTTTATTATATGTATAGATTATTCTATACTCGTATTATAATACTACTCGTATTATAGTTTTTGAGTTTTGTGAATATATGTTTAGAAAACTCAAAAACTAGCCCATGGATTGACTTACTATTATTTAGGGTTCCGTACCTAAAATGTAAAAACGGAACCCTTATACTAAGTCTCCGCTATCTGTCTGTCCGTCTGTCTGTCACCAGGCTGCCTCTTATAAACCGTGATACAACAAACGTAATTTTTTGCCGTTTTTCGCACTCGCACTTGGCTGGTTTTTTATAGCATGTTTATTGAACATGAGAGTGTTTTAAATACTTTTTATGCCGAATTTCAAACGGAAACTGAAAATTCTAAGCATTTTTAACTGAGTTATATATGCAACAGCATAGGTACCTAAGCATGGCGGGGTTCAACTAGTGAAGTATAAAATTGAGATACATATTACACAATTCACATTTAAATAGAAAAATAGTGTATATATATATATATATATATATATATATATATATATATATATATATATATATATATATATATATATATATATATATATATATATGTATGTATATATGTATGTATATATATAAAATATACACCTACAAATACCTACACCATAAGAAAGAAAAAATCCCCACCAAAACCAAAAAGCCCGTATCCCTAGATATGTAGGCAGAGGTAACAAGTACACCCACGTTTAGCCAAAGATGTCAACCGGATGCTTTTTCCAATCCGGCCAACGTTGTTTTTGTCAGAAAACTGAAAAAACTCATTTTTTGAATTGCCCAATCCGGAAGTCGGTCCCGTCACCTCATGTGTCATGACTACTTACACCGGACCACTAGACCATTAAACTTACAGAAAATTTTTGTTAAATATTGTCCATTAATACAATTTCTATTTATTATACGTAAATATATTAACAAGGATATACATATATCATATCAAACGGAATACACCCGAGTCATTAACATAATGCACAGCGATATCTAAATTTATCAGTCTCTACAAAATAAATGAAAACGGAAAACTAAAATGTAAAAAATAATTGTTTCCCATTTGATAAAACTTTATAGGCCATTTTATATCATGTATCAAAGTTTTAAAGGCATTATTACAACTAGTTCAATGTTTACAGACCTATAACTATTTTATACAGCAATTACTGGTTTGCAGCATATACAATATTTCACTTACCAATTTTTCCGGTGTATTTCACTTTTGAATTCAATTCCCTCACAAGCAACTAAGACACACGCGTAACATATGTTTGTTTATCTGGATAAAAGGGATTTTATTCAAATAACACCAGCTAAGTTAAATTGCACTAGGTTTTAAACACTTAATTTAAACGACGCGCTATTTTGTTGTAAAATGCGACTTGGGCGGGCGGCCGTGTTAACGCGACGGATGCACGTTCTGAAAAGCGAGTTCACGCTATACGAGCGACGTGTATCGCTGTCGGGGCGAACTAAGAAACATATCTCAGTCACAAGTCACAACTTTTAACGAAGTAGTTGACTCTCGGGAAATAAGTAAAAAGCCGTACATTCCAATTGTGATTGCATAATTGATATAACAGTGGGGGTAATTAGTCCCGGTGGTACAAAAAAAATGGGAATAAAGAAAACGTAATCTTAACGTAATATGTCAACAAGTGGGGAAAGCCGCAGTGTCATTGGTTGATCTAAGCCGCCCAAAGCCAATAGCGTTTGAAGGAGGAGCCGCTTTGCATTGCTACGAAATTTGGCGAGACAAGTCGCCTCCCTTGGAATAATCTTTCGCATGCTTAGCAAATCTTAGGAGCGTTTCCTTCCCTGTGAACTAGATGGCTTTCGGTTAAAACATTCATAAGCACAAGAGTTGCATGATGTTTTGTAAACGTTGACACTATTGCTATGCACACTGTTCTAGAAAAATAAAATAAAAAATATTAAAAATCTTTTAATTATATTTAATATTTATTTAAAAACAGTACCTAGAATATTTACTATATTATTAATCAGATTATCAGATCTGACTGAACAAATAATTTTCTAGTTCATGTGCCTACAGTTTAAATGCGGTATCTGCCTGTTGTTACACGTTCGGTTAACTTTGGATCGCATCAATAGCAGATCTTTGCCTTCTCCCCAACCAGGAGGATCAAGCTCCCGCCAAACCTAAAGTCTACTTTGAATAACCTGATAAAGAGTATCTGATAGGTATATGTTATACCTAACTAAAACCAAGCGTGTAAATAAATATAAAATGTAAATTGTATTACAAAAACATTAATTAAAAATGCAAAGGTCCTCCTTCCTTTTTTTCTCAATTCAAATTTATTGTCATATTTAGAGAGTTGTCCTATCTCACGCTTAATTTCTCTTCTTAATATGTTTATGGGCCATGACCATGGGCGTACTGAGGGGGGGGCATGGAGGGGCAGCGGACCTCCACCCATTTACCTCCCTACTAACTAAGAAGATAAAAATATACTCTTAAAATGTTACGTTTGTCCCCCCTGGCCCAGAACCTGGGTATGCCCATGGCCATGACCACAACTCCCATGCCATAAAAATTCTATGAATCGGTTGAACTTGCAGGACATTCCTGAAACTTCCCGCTAATGTGAGGCATTTTAAACTCAAAGGATTAAAAACTATAATTAAGCCTCAAAATGTTGAAAATTCTAAAGTTTGTTAAAAATTATAGGTACTTAATAGGTACGTTATTTTTTGAAAAGCTGTATATTTTCAAAACGATTATCGATTTTGATCCCTCCGATGGCATTCAACACAATTTTTGAGCTCTAAAAGCTACAAAATCGATTGGTTGATAACTAACGAAGTGATGTCAAAAACACTTTTTTTTAAATAAATTACGAACTTGTCAAGCAATTTTGATCCCACGAGTGTGTACCGTGTTTGAAGCATTTTAAGTAAAGCTAACTGATCGATTGATTTTAAAACATAATTATGTTTTAAAATCAATCGGTATTTTAGTCTAAAAGTTATTTTAAAAACATGAAGTAGGTTTGTTGTTAACAATATAATTTTAATCATAAACATTAAACACACAAAACAAGTAATTATTCTAAGATTTTAATATTTAAAACCTGTCACTTTTGAAAACTTGATTCGATATTCCACACCATGGGGTATATGTGAAAAAAAAACCTTTTTACCCACTTTACATGTAGAGGAGTTACCCTAAAAAAACATTTTTCAAGATTTGATTAACGTGGTATTCTACATTGTTGCCGTGACTAATATGTGTATTCATGCCACATTACAGCTTTCTCGTACTAAGGATCTCTGAACTTGACTGCGGACGGACGGACAGACGGACGGACGAACGAACGGATGGACGGGCGGGCGGATATAGCGAAACTATAAGTTCTATATTCTGTGCTATAAGGGTTCCTAGTGTCCTTCGGAACCCTAAGAAATGATACTGCAAAATATTAGCCGTTATGTAGACGTATTCACGTAAAACATACACGGTTGTGTCCATGACACAGCCACAGCCCGTTTTTTTATATTTTTTTTTATTCGTTTATTTTAATGGTCTTAAGTCACGTTTGTACATATCTGGACATTTTAAGAAGTGTAATTTATTTCAATAATATACACGAATATAAGAGAAATATTTAGTATAGGTACATTTCTTTGATAGATACTATTACAGTATCCAGAAACTGTTAAAAAATGTGTAATAAAAGACGTATACCAAGGATCAAACGTCTATTTGGCTCGAATATTTTTCGATTCTAAGATGAGGTTCCCAGCGAAATCAAATGTTTATGTAGGTACCTATTCTATTACGTGTTTCAAAACTTGTAAGCTCTGTTTTTTCTAATTTTTCGATGTCTTGTAGATGTCAGATGTGGTGTAAGGCTTTTGGTTAAGACGATTTTGTCGATATACCTAGAAGTTACATGAGCTAACCTTCGTATGTAAGCTAATTTTCCCCGAAAAGATTTTAATTAAGCCAGCAGCAGATTTTCATACCATGTTGTGCCTATTTTAAATTTAATCAGCCGCTACAAGTTAATTTATTTGATAAGTTTCCACTTCACATTAGCATGTACCCAGAACAGAGGTCTGTATACTGTATATATTTGATATAAGGATATATAAATTGATAAAAGGAATATTCCAATATGTATACTATTGAGCATATTAATATTTTACGGAAAAATCGATTATTTGATTGATAGATTTACTACTTATATTTCACTATGCGATCATAACTCATCGGTATAGCTGTTATATCTATTACTATACAAATACAACGGAACTAATGTATTTTACTACAAACATATAGGTTTAGAATACAGATAAAAAAATGTGTCAACGGTTGACCCTATGGGCCACCCGTGAAACTTCCCACTAAATTAAGGCATTTTAAGCTCAAAAGAGTAAAAAATATAAGCGTAAATTTTTCAGTTCAAACATCTATTTTGTTAAAATGGCGGTATATTAATTTTTGAAAAGCTCTATATTTTGAAAACGATGATGGCATTCAATAATTCAACAAATTCTTGAGATGTAAAACATTGCTTAAGCTAAATATCGATAGGTTAAAAAATTTTGATGCAATATCAAAAAACATTTTATTTTTAGTTTTCTTCATTGATAAATCCCAAAGAAATTGACTGATTTTGATTAAATTAAGATAAATCATAGCAAAGCACTTAGTAATTATATCTATATTCTTTTTCTATCTATGTGTTGGTTCAGTCCGATTTTAAAAAATTGACCATGAAAAATCCTACTACATAGCGTGTAAGGGACGGTTTCCCCGAAAAATTAAGAAACCGTGCCATTTTCGTAAGTAGTACTTACGAAAGTGCCTATCCTTTTTTGTAGAAAAAGCAAAATTTGCGAATTAAGATTTTTTTTAATTTTTACGCCATGCTGTGTAAAGCGTGCATGCGTGCAGCATTATACATTGCTTATTTTGTGTATTTCCTTGTAATTTTACTGTTTTAGAAAAATCGCTATAGAGTATTAGAATAAATCAATTTATTCAAAGTTAAGCTAAAAATATCGTCCAAAAATTAAATAAAATCCTACGCAAATTTCCAACAGCCTCCGACTCAGAATCATGGTCCAAATCTATGGCTTCGATTTTCGATAATTACACACTATAATAGACCGTTAGATTGATTATCGTCAAATTTCACTACCACGACATTGAAGTAATTTAAAAATCCTGATAATCTAGCAAAATTTGCCCCAATCGTGTCATGTATCCAGTATTACATGACACAATTGGCGCAAATTTTGCATTTTTTATTGTAGAATTATGTTTTTGTATTAGAAAAACAACATTCATTCTTTTTATTATAGGTTCGTGTTCTGTGTTGGGATCGATAGTAAGTATATAATTTGAAATTATGAAGTAATTTAGAAATCGACTAAGTACATGTACCATATTTTGAGAAACAAATAATTCTAACTTGTCATGGATCTCATCATCATTGCGGTAAGGCGTTTGTACCAAAACCCATGGCATACTTTACAGAACTCTACCGTTAGAAGTAACGATGTTTGGACACTTATTAGCCTTTTCTCGCCCTCTACGAGATACTAAGCAGTAATGCTATTGTTTAAATCCGGATCACCATGTTTATGCAGAGACAGATTGGTGGCTTTTCTCATATGTATCAGAAATCACCTTTATCAGAAAACCAAATTAAAATAAAACCATTTTGAAGATACGACCTTTCTAATAAAAAATATATATACTATTTCCTAGATCCTTACGAATTGAGAACCTCGTGTTCTTTTTCAAGTGATTACAAAATAGTTTGTTTGTTTTTATATCATTCCACAACAAACTGCCAATGTGTTTCCAACAGGTTTCCAAATACCAAGCTCAACTTTCCGTACATTAATTAAGATATCTGCAACCTCTCTGCTGGGTTTGGTATCACAGCTTTTTATACCTATGTCTGCTGCAATAGCGTCGGTGCTTTTCGCTGTGGTGATCAAGATTAGAGGGTGAGGTAGCTGGTAAACTTATATGTATACATGGGGCACACCTTGTTTGAGCACCGTGAGGTGATGGTTTGCTGAATTTGAGAGAGGTCGAGTTTCTTTACATGACGAATTTCGTGAAGGGCGGCCTTCAACTGCCGTCAACAAAAATAATGTGGCTACTGTTAAGTGGTTAATTGAAGAAAACCTCCGGATTATCCATGAGACAATTCGAGGACTATTGGGGATTGGTATGAACCAAATTCAGAAAATTTTACACAAAGAATTGAAAGTTCGGAAACTTTGTTGTCGTTGGATCCCTCGTGAACTGACAGCGGAGCAGAAGCGGGCTCGCGTGGAATAGTGCTCACAGATGCTACTGAAGTACAACCACGGATATTCTAATGCTGTTTATGACATTGTCACAGGAGACGAAACGTGGATTTATTGTTTTGACCCCGAAAAATAACAGCAATCTTGTGAATGAGTGTTTGAAAATAACGGGTAAAATAACGAAAATTACGGGTCCCATCTGTACGATTCCACTTGAAGATCAAAAGAGTGTTAATGCCGAGTGGTATTCTACCATTTGTTTACCCAGGGTGTTAGAAAAAGTTCGTAAATGACGAACCAAAAGCCGCATTCTCCTACACCATGATAACGCTTCTTCACACAGGGCCAACAAAACAAAGTTATTTTTAGCTTCCGTCAAAGTACATCTCGTCACTCATCCTGCGCATAGCCCCGACCTAGCACCCTGTGATTTTTGTATTTTCCCAAAAATCAAAGATTTGATGAGAGGTTTTACTTTTACCAATTCCGAAGAGGCAGTGATATCATTTAATCAGCACGTAGAAAACATGCCCTCAGAGCTGTGGTCCTCCTGTTTTAAAAAATGGTTCGATTGCGTGAAAAAATGTTTAAAATGTAAAGGAGATTATTTTGAAAAGCAAGAAATATAATATTTTGGTTATAACATGTTGTTTTTTGAAGTTACGCAAAACTTATAGTGTGACCTACGTATATGACATTAGGATGAGGTAGTGGGGAAAAACATTTTTGACGTGAATACGTCTCTAAACTTGCCTTCACAAGGGGGACAGTTCAAAAAACGAATGACAACAAAATTGAGGAATACGTTTGATGTTATAGCTACATAACTATCACAAACATCTAAAATCTAATTATACCACTGGACAGCTAAAGAATCAAAAAATATATAAGCGGAGCGCGGAGCGCACAATGCTTCGCAGAGAGTGGAGTAGGAAGTGCCGCCATTTTCAGGTAATTTCACTTCGTTATATATTTTGCATATTGTATATCTTCTGACTTAGAACAACTATAAAGTTAAGTTTTGCTTGCTTTGTTGCTTGCGATTTATTGACTGTGTAATTTAAAAAATAAAATTAAATGCTTATAGTATATATATATGGCATTTAAATAGAAAAATCAAAGAAAAATTGTAATCAGCCAAAAAAATCTTTAAAAAGCCAAATACAAGAAACGTATAGCGTCTGAAAGGGATTTTAAATAGCAATCTAATGATATCCATGAACCTCCATATGAAAGAGTGAAGAAGTGTCAAGAACGCAAAAAGATGAAGGCATCCAAAACCAATCACGATGGTACCTGTACAACGAATGATTTTTTTCGGAATGTTTGAATCACTGCTAGCCTTATGGACCTTTACATCTTCACCGGTGTCGGAGGTGAGCAAAGTGCTCAGCCAGAGTTTAAATATGTGGAGATGTACGCCCTACGACCTAAACCGCGGACGGAAGGACGGACGGCCTGGCAGACGGATGGACAGACGGACGAAAGGACGGACGGACATAACGAAAATATTACGTTTCGTATTTTACTTTGGAAAAAATGATACCGAAAAAAATGACCCGTTACGTAAACGTACTACGTAGACGTATTATCGTAAAACATACGTCTGTGTCCACCCGACACGACTGTGTCCATGACACAGCCACAACCCGTTTTTGACCCGTGCTACTTAAAATTTTTTTTAGACGTTATACATTCCTTGTATTTGATATGGCTTTTAAAAGATTTTTTGTGGCTGTATACAATTTTGCATTGATTTTTTCACTTTAGTGCCTATAGTATTAGTAATATATATTTACTATTAGCGTTGAAAATTATTTTTTGAAATTATACAAGCAATAAATCTTTACAAGAGCTTTCGAATAAAACTTAATCGAATTTTATAGTTGCTCTCAGTCTCAACATATACCATATTATGCAAAATATGTAACGCAATGCCCACTATTCGCGAAGCATCGTAATTTGCGTTGAGCTTATCAAATTCTTTGATTCTTTCGCTATCTAATGGTATAATTAGATTTTCAATGTTTGTGATACTTATGTACCAAGCTATAACACCAACTTATATCCCCTAATTTTGTTACCATCCGCTTTTTGAACTGTCCCCCTATGAAAGCAATTTTAAAGACATATTCACGTCAAAATAAGTATGTCGAGTATTACCTTACTTCACATATAATAAATATCTTAAATTTCTGTTAAAATACTTACTGATGAAAAAAATGTTAAAGTGAACTGATTTTGTAATTTTTAATATTTAACAAGAGTATTTTTGTCATTTTTAACTTTAAATTGCACTTAAGGACTTAATCCATCCTGTTGGAAAAATGCATAAAATAAAATATTTCGGCACACTAAAATGGTTGTATTCGTCCTGAAAAATAATTCTGACGCCTATTTTCGTAAAACGCTATGCAGGGATTATATTCGCTTTAAAAAACCATTATCAAAAAATATTATCTTGCTCTGTAGTGCACTAAATTAAGACTTAATCTTGCAAAAACTGTATTATCCTTCGAATAATCTACTCATATTATTACGATATTGGTCCAGAAAAATTTTGAAAACATGAAGTTTTCGTTGCAAATCGTATACATGCTCTTAATACTCACAAGTTTCTGATGATCGCAATTCATGATTTCTTGAAGCAAATCAAGAAGACCTAGACATTGCAGGAAAGCAATATCAGTCCTCAGACACTGACGTTTATTAATTACTAGCTATTACCCGCGCGAATTTGTTCGCATGGCACGATAAAAGTAATGTAGGTTACCCTTAAATAATAAAGTTTATAAAGGTGAAAGAGTTTTTTAAAATCGGTTCTGACGTTTTTAGAATATGTCCATTACAAACTTACAATTTTATCTATAAAATATTATTATAAAAAATTCCGTTAGTCCTACCTCTACGAAACTTCACAGGATCACTGACTAATCCAGTATCAAATTTTCCTGAAAATGACATCGAAATCAGTCTCCGGTTTCAGAGACTATAAAGAATCTACAATTATACCTACATAAATACACACATCGACTTTGATACTCATATTGTAAAATACTAGCTGCGCCTGCGACTTTGTCCGCGTGGAAAATTTCTAAAATAAAAGTCCCGGGGAGGTTTTTAAATTATGAGTCAGAGGATGAACCGATAACAGACCCGAAAATACATTTTAAAGCAAATTTGTATTATTTATTATTAGACATTGCAATTAATAAAATCAATGAACGTTTTGAACTTTTAAATCAAAATAACGAATTTTTTTCATTTCTTCACAAGTTTAGAATCCAAGTCCAAATCCTTCCAATGTTGTATGGAAGGATTTGGACTTGGATTCTAAAAAATATGCACTTTTTACTCATTTGGAACAAAAACTGCAACATGCTGGCTCTTCCGATAAAGATAAGATAGAGCTTTTCAATGAAATAGAATTATTACCGATATTTGTCACTGATTCAACTTCACTATTGGATATTTTAAACTATTTCTATAACTTAATAACTTAATTTCAGTGTTCCCGAATCTATCCATAGCACTTAGGATTTACCTTACATTACCAGTTACTGTAGCTCAAAGTGAAATATCCTTTTCTAAACTTAAAATAATTAAAAACTACCTTAGATCAACATTGACGCAAAGTAGGTTAACAAATTTGTCATTAATAAGTATTGAACATGACGCAAAAATTGAGATTGATGACATAATTAAAGATTGCGCTCATGCAAAAGCACGACAAGTGATTATTTCTTAAATATTTTGTATGTAATTTATATACTTACTTAGGTACAATACAATGAAATAACTCTTTATTGCGCATC
Organism: Apodemia mormo; assembly: GCA_036924255.1. Classification (NCBI taxonomy): domain Eukaryota; kingdom Metazoa; phylum Arthropoda; class Insecta; order Lepidoptera; family Riodinidae; genus Apodemia; species Apodemia mormo. The sequence goes on along the minus strand of JAUPFN010000004.1, from coordinate 25,102,736 downwards.
AAAATATATGACAACATATAAGTTACAACATAAATATTATACAAGTAAGATACACAACGGCGGTCTTAGAACTAATAAAGTGATCTCTTCCAGACAACCTTTATAATAAGGAAAACAATATACTAGGAAAAGTGGTACTAACCACAAGATAATTTATAGTTTTTATGCTCTTAAATATAAGAAAAAAAATATATAATAAAAGTAACATCCAATTACACACAACAAAAATCGTAAATAAAACAGTGTTAATACGATAGGTAGGTAATACACAAAACTAACAAGAAAAATTAAACAAAATTACTAGGTACATAGAAAGTGACGTTTGACCATACTTTTGAAAGAGTTTAAACTTGGCGCCTTTCTGATATCTACTGGAAGAGAGTTCCAAAGCGTAACAGCTTGTGAGGTGAAAAAACGGCTGTAATAAATAGTGTTCTGCGTTGGCATTAACAGGAAACGATTATCAGCCGATCTAAGATATTTGTGCTGGTTGTCACGGAAAATTAATCTTTCATCCAAATAAGATGGAAATTTCAGATCATAGAGAGTGGAGTATAGCTGTGAGAGAATATGAGTATTCCGACGAAGATGAATAGGCAGCCACTTGAGCTTAGCACGAAATTCGGAAACGTGGTCATATTTGCGCAGATCAAATGTGAACCTTATACAAAGATTTTCAAAGTCGCTCAAGTTTATTGTCTAATGAGAGATTTACATAACCAACGTCAGCATAATCTAAAATAGAAAGTAATAATGAATCTGCCAGCATAATTTGGGTAGGAATGGGAAGCAAATACCTAAGACGTTTTAATGAACTCCAGGCACAGAAAACTTTTTTACTAAGCTCTTGGATCTTCTTAGTCCACGATAAAGTATTATCTATGTAAATGCCAAGATTTTTGACATAATCGCTGTAGGAAATAGTGACGCCATCAAGCTCTACTGCGGGCAAATTACTCCAGTCAACTTTTTTAATTAGCCCGGGACTACCAATTATAGTAGCCTGCTTTTTAATAGAATTAAGCTTAAGACCAAATGATTTGCACTATGCATTCATGTTAATATTAATTGCTAGGACAACATTTGGCAGTTCAGAAAGCGTTGCTTGAGAATAAATTTGCAAATCATCAGCATAAAGATGGTACGATGTGGATAAAATAGCAGTAATGAAGGCGACAAAACGCCACCTTGTGTCACACCAACTGTTAAATCTGACCAAGCCGATGCGTTTGCTGCAGTTTGAATATACTGTCGACGCCTTCGAAGATAAGTGCTAAGCCAGTCCAAGACGATTGGGATACCTTAAGAGACTTCAAGAGGGCCAACAGTACGTCATGGTCAACAGTATTAAATGCATTGCTGAAATCCAACAACGCTAATACTGTAAGTTTTTTGCTGTCCATACCAGAACGAACGTCATCTGTGATCTTTGTTAAGGCAGTGGTGGTGCTATGACCGGCACGGAAACCAGATTGAAAATCACTTAAAATCTTGTTAGCGTTTAATAAATTGGAGAGTTGGTGTTTAACTAAGCGTTCTAATACTTTAGACAAGGTAAAATTGAAATTGGACGATAGTCAGAAAAAGAAGCTGAATTTGTCTTTTTATGTACATAGGGTGGTACTGTAATGTAGATAAAAAAATAACAGTTTAAATAGCTATAAGCATATAATAGGGTTTTGTAATGTAATGTATATAAGATAAATAAGTTTAATAAAAAGATCTAATTATTATAATTTACCACATGTTTTATTTTTAACCTCTTCTTCCCTATTAGGGAAGAAGAGATTAAAATGTAGCACACTTCTGCTGCGGAACTCGAGCGGCAAAACCGCAATAAAGTTACGCCTTGTGTTGTAAGTTATATGGGCAGCGAAACAGAAATTCGATACATTTCGCTGTCCATAAAACTTAAAACACAAGACGAAACATGAACTATCGCCGTTCTCCGCTTAGTTTCGCAACAGAGATGTGCTATAGGCATAAAAACAATTAGTGTTATATTGCCGTCATAAGAAGAAAGGCCGTAACTAATACCATACTGTAAGCTATACTACTACTACTACTAATACTACTTATAAAAAAACTTCCTTGTTGCAGTGGCAAAGTTAATAGTTATAGCCGCTTGGGGAGGAGGGGGGGGGTCAGGCCTAGGGGGCACCAGGGTTTCATTTCACACGGGCGCTACACGAGCTAGAGCCGCCCCTGTAGAGGTACCTATACCTAAAAAAACACGGTGGAGTTCACCAGATTCAGATTATTTCCAATAAGTTTTTGCACATTGCTATTTACGTGCCTTACAGAAGGACAATTCAACACTCTTGATTTTGTTGTCATTTAATAAAATGTATTTCTGCCGAGTCAGTAATTATACCACTTCTGAAATCATATTATTCACTTTGTCATACTTACCACCTCTACTTTTCACTTTGAATAAAATTGAAGTGCCATTCGCAAATATATATGTGTATATATTTATATAAATGTATATGCTACTTCGAGGTAGGAGTGTGTTACACCGTCCCGTCCCCCGTCCTCCGTCTTTGAATACCTAATATACCATCTACCATTCTGCCAGGCAGTTCTTAAAGGGTGAACGATGCTTTTTTTAGCGTTTTAGCTTAACATGTCACTAACATCGAGATTACTAGTTGGTAGAGTTCTACAACGTCTCGCCCGAGCTGTCACAAAAGAGCTGCTTACTAATTCATGTCGCAAAAGCGTCAATGCTTTTTAATTTCGTATTAGAATAAGAATAAGAACATTATTACAGCTTTGACGGTAAGGTATCCAGCACTATTATTCTACACCACCACCTGAATAACATCGCATCAGAAACATATTTGGTGTCTATCGACGATGGTTGTTTCTTCCTTTTAGGAGCGCTATCTGCTTTATTTATTAGTAATTTAGATTTTCATATATTTTTTTATTTTCGGTATTTAGTTAGGATATTATCTAAATATATCTATCTATATGTTATTGGACCATTTTATTATGGTTTACCAACACGTGCTTATATGAAATGTGTTTTCCGTTTTTTTGGAAAATTACCCCAGTAATAACCCCACAGTACTGATTAAACGGACTAAATAATCCATTTTTTATACATAATTGTAATTGTAGAACAAAAACTGCTCATGAAACGTGTTCTTGCTGTTATTATAAGAGTTTTCAAGATAATTGCAACGAAATTTTTTCATTACAAACAGGCATATTTTATCATTTTCCTTCAGCTCATTCTCCTATGATTGTCATAATGGCTATCTTAATTGCCGTTTGCCACCCAAGTTTACCAATTTTAGTAGACTTTTAATGGGGACATTTTATATCGCCCAATTATCAATCTGAAAGTGTAATATGTCTATGGTCTTGAACTAATCTTGATTATAATTAAAGTTTACTTGTTGACTAATACGCCAAAACACTTTTAAATTAGCCTGTATCATAAACTACGACCAACACATAACACTAAACACACAGCATGAATTAAAATAGCAGACTAATTTCTTTTGTTTATCCCCCAGAGTATAGTTGAAAAAAAGATTGCCAACTTATGTTATTTTGTACAATGTTTCATAAGGCGCCCCATATTTTTATTATACTTTTATTGTGCAATAATATTAAATATCCCCTTTGACCTCAAACATTCAATAAATTCACTCAATAAAATTGACAAACCAGTCTAATCAATATTTTCGAGCGAGCAACATGTCTGACAACGAAGTTTTGGCGGCAACCATCCTGGTGGTTTTGTTAAATAAAACTCTATACCTACATTCTATACACTCAAGTAAAAACTCTCGTTCTTTATCTTTTATAGCATTCTTGCTCGCCATTTTGTTTAAATTTACGACACGACCATACATTAAACACCGTGACTGACCGAACAAGACCGCTTCATACTCTGAGTTGAAAAATATTGTGCAATATTAAGCCTACACTGCACAAGAAAAAAATATTGCGCAATAAAATTAAACCCGCTCAAACTTTCGTTCAATAATTGTGCAATCTTCAATATTAACCCTAAACGGTCAATAATATTGCACAATACGTAATATTGTGCAATATTATCGTAGGTCTATGGGGCACCTTAGGGAATAATTAAATACCATACTGTATTAAATAGGTAAAGTGTGAAAATAATGATTTTTTAATGAAAACCCTAGAAGTTGGAGTTGGTTTCTATAGAGACCATTGCATAGTAACGGAATTTTCTGCATAGTCCCATTAGTTACCAAAGTATCGCAAGCGGACATACATGTACATTTTCATATCAAATCCCATATGAGTAGCAAAAACTGAAAGCTGTATATCATTAATTAGACAAATTTGCTTTCTTCTCTCCTTATAATGCCCCAACCAATAGGGGGACCTCTTGGTTTTGGTAATTTACATGTCCACCTTCTGGCTATTGAAATTCGTTCTAAATGTCCACCTTCTGGCTATTGATATTCCCACGGGAACAAAAACTACGGGGGTGAAACCGCGGGCAGGTCGCTAAATTGTAAAAGGTGGTAGAGTTCCGCATCGTGTCATCCGGGTATATGGTACCATTGCTTTACCTATTCCTGCCGCAATAGCGTCAATGCTTGTCATTATCTTGTTCCGTTTTTGGGGTTAAAGTTGGGTAGTAGACTTATGTATATAGCATTGCTATCCTGCTGCGCAGATAGCAACGCATCATTTACATCTTTGATGTCTATTAGCATTAGAGTATCTTTTTTTATATCATAAGATAGCAATCATAAGTTTACCGGCTATCTTACCCTCCAAACGACAGTGACAAGCACTGATGCTATTACGGCAGGAATAGGTAAGGCGGTGATACCAGACTCGGGCGAGACAATGCAGTACTCTACCACTTAGTAGCCACGATATAGTGGCTCGTATAGACAATCGGTCGATTTTTACGACCTGCCTGGCATAACGGCAGTTGGCCTATTCTTCAAAGGAGCCCGCAACCAACACGAGGAATCATTAAGACAACCCTGATTTAATTAGAAAGGATAAGAGTTACGCGTTAGAAAGAGATGCGACTTGTAGGTAAATATAAACGTAGGTAATCAAGCGCCACGTGATCTGACTTATAGAAGCATAGGTGCAAGGAACTTATATACGATAACTGGAATTATAACGAAGCAATATTTGAAAAATAAAAATGTACTTTATTTCGTTACTCAAAAAGTTTACATTTGTTTCTTACTTAACAGAGGGGAAAAACGTTCTGAGCAATACAACAACAAGAGTGGATGTTATCCCTTTCTTGCAATTGCATGTGTAAATAAAACTATCTGATGGTAGATTTTTATATATTCGGATATCGTTAAATCCCTTTTATTCATACAAGTCGATAAATACATTAGCATAAAATGTATTGTAATTGTGGGTTCTAGTGATTTCTAAAATGTGCTTATTTTAATTAGTACGTAATTACTTATGCAATACAAAGCTGTTTCTCAAATTAATAGAATTACTTAGAAGTAATTTGCAAACTACGCATGGCCGCACTTATATAATATGACGATTGGCATACATAGATTACTCCCCCTTAGATTCCGCATCATTGAATTTTTGTTCGTATTCGAGTTCACAAAATTAGGAGGCGCGGGGAGTGCAACTAGAAAACGTACGGATCATAGTGATGGGACATAGGCGACAGGGCACATCAAATTATCGAATATAATTAAAACCGTCCAAGTGAGAGTCGGACTCGCGCACGAAGGGTTCCGTATCATAATCGATAAATACTGCAAAAAATAACGTTTGTTTTATGAGAGCCACTCTTAAATATTTATTTTATTTTAATTTAACTATTATTTTTAAAGAGAATATATAATTAAATGTTCTGTGAAATTCCAAGCCTCTACTAGTTGTCGTTATTAAGATAAAAAAATGCATACAAATCTTTTGTACGGGAATTCTTCATTTTAAGAATTATTAGAATAATTTTTAATAAAAAAAGTTAGAAAAGAACAATTTTTAGAATTATTTTTAATAAAGGACTATATTACACTTTCACCGTCTTATTTTTTATTAAACGACCTTATAAAAAAGTAATTTTAATAAAAACATGCTTAATATTTTCCGTCCGTTATCTTCTATACAAATTTATATGAGAATTCAATAGGTAAAATGTTAATTTCTTCTATACAAATTTATATGAGAATTCAATACGTAAATATTCCATCCAGGTGTGTTGCGAGTGCTTACGCTTACTGATGCATATGCTTACTTAAACTCTCGAAAAGTGAATTATTATGAAAATAATTTTGAAATGTTATGAAAAAAAATGTTAAAGAAATTAATTTATAATACTATTAGACGGCTTTTTAAAATGATTAAGCTTTTTTATTTTAACAAAATGAAGGGCAACATACCTTTCATAGCTTGGTAGAGTTTAGCAACGTCTCACGCGGATGTTTGGTACGAGTACTACTGCTTTATTCATTTCTGTCGCAATAGCGTATGGGAATAGGAATGTAAATTTATTGTATGGGAGCTCCCCTTAAATATTTATTTTATTATGTTATAAATATTTATTGTTATAGAGGCAATAGAAATAAATCATTTAAAAAAAGTTCAACTGTCTAACTATGACAGTTTTTGAGATACTGCATGGTGACAGGTGGACAGATAGACAGACTGACAGACGAACAGTAAAGTATTAGATATAGGGTCCCATTTTATCCTTTGGGTACAGCACCCTAAAAGCACTTTCATATTACAAATGAGAAAGTTTAAATTTCTTTCAACTGTTTTGCTAAAATTGGGCATAAATATATCGTTATTCTGATAATCAACAAAGTTAAATACGCCAATCCTGGTATAATTATTTGTATTTCCGTAGTATTAATATAATTGATTCATGGTACCAAATACCCGGACGAAACGTTGCGGGACTCTGCCACCTAGTAGTCGCGATGGTAGTGACACGGTCGCCTCATACGAACTGCCAGGCAGAACGGCTGTCAGTCTATTTTTAAAAGGAGACCGGACCAACACGGGGTGAGTGCATTGCATTGCAATGGAATATCCAATTGCAATGACCTGTAATATCAATTTTATTGCTTAAAATGAAATTTTTATTTAATTTTTTAAATATTTACGTACTAGAAATATCGATACCCACTTCATATCGCAAATCATTATAATGTCCCAACACTAACTTCCACGTGTTTTCGTTAAACAGAGATAGCTAAAGTAATTAGCCTAATGAGTAAAAGAGACCTTTCTAAAAGACATCAACGTGTGCTATTTTTGTATGATGCATAACCAGCATAACTTGAAATCCGCTAAGCTCGGAATATATTAGAAATAAATAAAAAAATACATATCTGTGAAACGTTATACCATCTTTTCTGTAACTTGATGTTTTAGCTGACTTTCCACAATATTTTACTGGACAGAAAGCCATTTAAATGATTTTTTTTCACGATCTAAAATTACATAAACTCGCACTAGCGCACAGGTCTAAAAATTGGTCGTTACTGAAGCCGTGACTCAAAGCGCGCGTTTCTGTATTAGCTAAATCAAGTATGTGTTGTGACTATATCTTGCCCTGTATGCGGAATCTAAGGGGGATAATCTATGATTTAGTAGAAAGAGACACACTCCACCTATTGCGTAGTACTTTTTGAAGCACGTGTGAATTTGCCAGGTAGAATGTAACTTCCTCATGTGTAGTACAATAATTATTGTATACGTAGCGTAATTTCATGATTATTTCGATATTTTCAAACTTTAATCCCAAGCGTACAATCCCTTGAACAATACAATAACAGGTTAAAACTTCATTGTTTACAAGTTTTGACGGTTTCCTATTCTAACTTTATGGTAAATTTGTAATGACATGATCATATTTAAACTGCATTTTCAATACATATTTTTTTACAATAGAAATTAAATATAATTTTATAATGTACAATAATTTTGTTATTGGTACAATAATTTTACGGCTCTGGTACAATAATAATTTTCCACGGGTCTGCCAAGCCAACACTGTCTCCAGCGTTGCCAGAATGTTACTTTTGTAACATTTTGCGTTACTTTTGACCCTCTCATGTTACTTCCATGTTACACGACTTAAAATGTTACTTTTACATTACTTTTAGGATTTATTATTTTTTTTTGTATTTTCCATCAAATAAAATTAATGTGATCGAAGATGTAGTTATTTTTTTTATAAACTGATTAGTTACCATGAGTTATATGTATCAAATGGATTACGAGTCAATTATGTGACCAAAAATTATTACCATTCTTTTGAAGCTTAATTGATGGGACCGAAATTTTCCACATTAAATAAGAAAATGTTACTTTTCTCGAGAAAATGTTACTTTTATGTGTCTCACGTTATATTTGACTTTCTGTCACTGGCAACACAGTCTGTCTCTGTCGGACCAAGGAAGTTACATTCTACCCGGAATGCTTACAGGCGCTTCAAAATCGTTCCGAAGAGTACCACGACATGGGTGGAGTGTGTCTCTTTCTACTGAATAAAGTGCCAATCGCCATATATATAAGTGTGGCCATGGGTAGTTTGCAAATTACTACTAAGCAATTCTACTAATTTGAGAAACAGTTTTTGCATTGCATAAGGAATTACATAATAATTAAAATAAGCACATTTTAGAACTCACTATGTTAATTACAATACATTTTATGCTAATGTATCTATCGACGTGTATGAATAAAAGGGATTTAACGATTACCGAATATATAAAAATCTACCATCCGAAAGTTTTATTTACACTGGCAATTGGAAGAAAGGGACAACATCCACTCATGTCGTTGTCTTGCTCAGAACGTTTTTCTCCTCTGTTATGTAAGAAACAAATGTCAACTTTATTGAGAATGAAATAAAGTACATTTTTATTTTTTAAATATTGCTTCGTAGAATTCCAGTTATCGTATATAAGTTCCTTGTGTCGGACAGAGTATTGTGTAATGTGTTCTGTGGTCAGACGTCAGACGTGTAGTGTAGAACTAGAAGGAAATAGGAAGTATTTGGGAAGTATCAAGCAAAGAGTATGTAACGTATTTAATCAATGGTATCTGGTATCAAGTAGAAAAATTTAGAAAATGTGGAGTGTGGACGGTTGTTGGTTGTCATAAAACCACGATTTAACTTTTTATAGTAAATATATATTTAAATTAAGCCAAACAATTAGTTCTAAGATATTTTACAGGTCAAGATTATAAAGTAATTGTAATATAAAGGAGCTACTAAAACATAATATAAAAGTTAACGAAATCTACAATTGTATGTAAGGTAAGCAATATTTTTTTATTTGCTGTAAAATATTAAGAAAAGTCATATGTAACTGAAATAATGTAAATGACAAAATAGTATGTTAAGCGTAGATTATTTTGGCGGTTGGCCGTATTTAGAATGAATTTTAGTAAGTCATGTGTATTATAACCATTCTGCGAATTGTTTCTTTTCTTTTTTAATTCTTTGAAATGGCTTGTAAATTTAAATCTCTCTAACTGGTAATTACAATAAAATTTGTTTGATTTAGCGTTTAACATTTATTCATTCGTTTGCTTTATTAGCATGTTGAAGTTTGTTTAACAAAATAGTTTCATTTAAGTGCAATAATATAATAAAACAAATTTAAGCACATCTATTATAATAATTAAAATGAAAGTAACGGTTTAGTCTTTAGAATTGTGTTGCTTTAAGAAGGTAGAAGAGGCTTCACCCTCCTGTAGCCTTATTAGTAGAAATGCATAGTTTATTTATGTATAATTATGTTACTAATGGATCCCCACATTTCCATTCAGGGGATTTAAAAGGCAACCTAACAAAACTACTGCCTGATTAAATCCACATTGTGCAGGTGTAATGGGCTCTAATGTAGCTCTGTTATCTATAATATATGACAGAGCTCTGTTCATTGTGATATCTATTTCTGAATATGATCCTCTAAAAACAACCTTAAGGTGGCAGTTTGCTGCACGACAGAGACAAAAAACCCCAGTTGCAGTGTGAGGTGCTTACCTTTATTAAACTCTTTGTATATTTATGTAATAAGAGTAGAAGTGTTTCTACACCTATTACCGATTTATGCAACTAGACAGGTAGAGTTCAAGGGTTGTGTTTGAAAATGTGTCACATGAAAACAAGAAATCTGAACCTATGTGGCTTCTAAAATATCTTCTGACAATCCCCATATTTTTTTGCCAGATGTGTGAAGATTTTTAGCTTTCCAGTGGTCACAAACTGGCTATATCTAATACCTTTAAACAAGCAATTCTTGTACATATATAATTGGAATCTCGGAATCGGCTCCAACGATTTTCATGAAAGTCACAAATTAGGGGTTTTTCGGGTCAAGGAATTGATTTATCAAGGTTCCAGGTCCGAGAAAAGCTCGGTTCCCAAGATATGGGTATGTGAAAAACCGAGCAAAGCTCAGTCAACCAGGTACAGAAAAAAAATTATATATTCTATAGGAATTGATTTATCAAGGTCCAAGATCCAAGAAAAGATCGGTTCCAAAAATATGTGAAAAACCGAGCAAAGCTCTGTCAACCAGATATTGAGTATAATGTAAGAAAAGAAAATTTTAACAAATTTTGTAGCACATGATCTTATCATCTGTTTAAATAGTAAAACAACAATTTGATTATTTGTTTTTTAATTTGTAGTTAATAGTTATAAGATCTGTAAAAACTTCTCTGCATAAAAAATATTTATTTTCCCTTTAGATACAAAACAATTTTACAAATAGCATAAAAAACAATATGTAATATTTTTTAATGATTCTAATCACTAATAGACATTCTTTAATTCATAAAAAGCTAAATGCTTTTTCATAAATTATAACATCAATTTTACCAATTTGAAGGAAAATTTGTAGGATTATTCCACTGATTTCTTATATTACTCAAAATTTCGAAAGTTTAGAGTGGAGGACTCATCAGAAAAACCATTGAATGTGTGGGATAAAAGTTTCATCGTAATTTTCATAATATAATCAAGCGATTAAAGTCGAAATACAATTATTGTAATTAAGTAATAAATATTTTTCCTTCTATAAATCAAAATTTTCAAAGCCCCGTAACTTTATTAGTTACATGATTTGAGATTTTTCGAAAATAGAAAAGATGGTTGTTTTGTCATAATGAAGCTGTTCACAAAAATTCAGCTTATTAATCAAAAACAGTTTGTTTGTGGGACCACAGTCTATTAGGGTTAAGAAACCTTTAAAGAGGAATAAAACCTCCCCAATGACATGGCACAATTCTAGTAGACTAGTATCCATACATCGACCCATTGTCTTATTATTTGTAACAGTTTTTATTAAATTAGAATAATATATTAAAATATTAACATCTTATTTTTCTGCGAAAGGGTTGAGCAACAGCAATTACTTCTCTCTCTTATAGTTTACGGTTCATTGCATTTATTTCTCAAAAGAATACAATTATTTGCTTAAAGAGAAATAATACTAACTTATGTACTTACATAAACTTAATACTAAAATGTGTACAAAAATAGATGCCTTGAAATGTTTTAAAACTTGCACAATATACCTGTTTCTGAGTCAGCAGCTAGGTAGGAAATACAGATGGTGTATTCTTTAGGAAGGGCATGAACCAAAAGAATGTTTACATTCAGTTGAGTTGTACAACATCCAGCCAGGGTTTGGTACCACTGCCTTACCTGTTAGTGTTAGTGCTTCATATTCCAATTTATATAGGAAGGTACCACATGGATGGAAATGCACCATTAACATCTTTGGTGTCTATAAGTGCTGGTTCTCTTTCCATCAAAAGACTCATCTACCTGTTAGTTATCCTATGATATAAAAATAACATTTTGATATTTTCTTGCTCGGTCATCATCACATTAGCAAAATAAGATCATAGTTGAAGGCTATATGTTTGAACTCATAAACCGCCTGGCCTTTAGTCAGCTAAGATGGTGAATCTTTGAATACATCAAAACAACACAGAACTCAAAAAAACTTGAAAGTTACCATTGATATAAAAAACCCAAGATACACAATCAGTGTGTCAAAAACGTCCTCCAAAAATGAGTGCACAATTTAAAATTGTGCACTCATTTCAAATAGAATCGCGTCGGCCGCGTCACTGTTAATTTTATTTATTTTCGTATATTGCTTTGTAAAAACAACTATAAGTCTTGCGCTTAAGGTTGGATATGCAAAGACATATGTTTTTGCCATATCTATAACTACTTAAAAGAAATTAGGGACACTTTTGAGTGTCAGTTTTGTTCGGGACTGTGCATCTAGGGTTTTTTATATCAATGAAAGTTATAGACAATTCAAATATGCAACACATAACTGATTAGCAATTCTGATTGCTAAAAGTAAAACTTAAAAGAATATGTATTAAGAAAAGGAAAAGAGTATGGTATATATAGCATGTCTAGATAGTAAGTTCATTGTAAAAACAATTAAAATTTGTATTCAAAAGTCAAAATCAAAATATTATCTTGAATTAGCAGAATGTATAATTGTGCTAATGATAAATAATTTTACGAACTTTGGCTTATATTTATTAATGAAAAATTAATTTATTATATTTTATAAAAATAAATGAATTTGGCTAAGGGTGTATAAGCTAAAAATATGAGCATTTATTCTTTTTTTTCGCAACTGTCTCTTCAACACCCATAATTTCTGTGTAGAGTATATGTTATACCTCTCCAACACTTACCTATATGGACCTAATTTGGTAATACAATAAACTATTTTTAATTAATGATTTTATTTTTTAGCGAAAACTGAAAATGAAAGTAAGCAAAAAGTTACTTCCTATTAAGGGGCATTTTTTCTTATTTAATGCAGGTAAGTTGATTAGATATTTATAGTTAAAAAGTTTAATATAAATCAAATAAAGTAAATTAAAAAATCATTGCTTGGCATGCTTTATTCTCTAATGGATAGAAATTACTGTCATCTAACTACATACACGTTTTTCATTTCAATACAACATAATCACTAAAAGATCATTGTGGCTTGTTTTAAGTGACTATAAACAATGCCTTAAACGCAAGTTTACCAGCAATCTTTCTCTTCAGCCTGATGTTTGTATTAAGCTGCTAAATAATGCCATTGACGATCGGACAGTTTTTTTTTACACTGTATATAAATTACGTGTCACATTGTTTGTCTGCGATAGACTCCGGAACTACTAAATTGATTTTAATGAAATTTTGTAGATATGTACTGTTTGATCCAACTTTAAAAAATTTGTCACACTGGATGTGTTCTGCGGCCTGCAGTCAGGTCAAAGCGAACACAGCTGGCATCATGTATGAACAACATTGTCGGTCTCAATATATTTTGTATAGAATGTGATCTGACCGTGCGAGCACAACCAAAGATCGCATATTGGCGAGGTGGGGCGGTGGGGAGGGATGAACTTGTATGGCCCGGTGTTGGCTATGGGCACGCGAGCTGCGTGCGGCGGGCAACGGCTAGCCATTTTGTTGATGCTCGTCAGCGGAGTGTACACAAAAGTGTACACTCCGCCAACCCCCCCGCCCCCCCCCCCCCTCGCTCAAGTATCCCACCAAAATAATTTGTATGTCAAAACAATGTTTGCCGGATCAGCTAGTGTCTAAATTGATATTTTCATTATCTTAATAAAAATTGATACTAATAGTTCTGTGTTAATTAAAATCCTAAATCTGCTCATTCATTGACTGTAGGCGGAGCGAAGTTCGCTGGGTCAGCTAGTTATTTATGAAATATATTGTATGCCGCATGATAATAAAAATTTGGAATTGTCATAGGTACAAGTAACTAAGCCACTTCAAATGTATAAGTTATTTTCGATCAACTTCTAAACTAATAAGAGGTTCTCAATTCTGTTGATTTTTTGTTCCATTATTTTAGACATTTAGGGACAAATTTTATTTTATTTTTAAAGAATATCCATGCTGATTATGGCATTTTAGCAGCGAAATCAATGTATAGAAACATAACTAGCGCTCAAAATTGACTTAATTTTTGATTGTGCCACGTTAATACAATTGTGCCTCTAAAGGAATGGTATTATGCTCAATGAAATAAGTTAATTATTGTTGATTTTTTTCAGTTTGAAGTACAAGATGTTTGTGTATTCTCTTTGCTACATTAAAAACGAATTGGTCTTTTAAATAGATTCCGACAAAATATACTAGCTAGGCTAGGTATTTAAAGGTCAAAGGAGCTAAAAGTATACTAAAACATAGATTTTTGAAGCTCAAAGACTTCATAACTCTAGAATTTATTAAAAATATAACTATTTTCGTTTTTGAACAGTTGTCACCTCTGTGGTCTAGTAGTCTGGTGTCGATGTAGACCGCACTAGGTTTAATTCTCGTGTCGAGCAATTCGAAAAATATGTTTTTTTCAATTTTCTGATAAAAAAAAAACATTGCCCGGGATTGGATAAGTGCTCGGTTGGCGATAGGCTTGCCACCTGTCACATTATGGGGCTAAATATCTTCGGCAAATCGTGGGTGTACTTGTACCTCTGGGGATACGGGTCTGAAGGAAATTTTCTTCTTTTTTTTTTGAACCGTTGTGTATTTTCAAAACAATGATCGACTTTGATACTTTGACTCAAAATTTGAGTTCTTAAATTTTGTCTTAGCTTCAAAATCGATTAGTTGAAAAATAACAAAATAGTATCAAAAAGATTTTTTTTTTAAATGTATGTCGTAAATAAATCCCGAACGAATCAAGCAAAGCAAAAAATTCAAGTAAATTAAATTTGTGTTATTTAACCAGTTTCTTAAAATCAGATTTGAAAAACGTGAAGTCTTAACGTTATTTTAAAAATATGAAAAAGATTTATTAGGTTTTGGTCACGTAAGTCAGTTTTGATCTCAATTAAAATGGTTGGACTTGCGTAACCGTCGAAATGATCATATTATATTGCGTTTTTAAATACGTATGATCCTTTCTCTCCATCATATTTACATACGTAAACGGTTTCATTACTTTTATACGCAGGGTCGTATTCAGCGCTCTATATACACTAATGCCCTTTTGGTCCCAGTCCACAACACAGAAAGTTATTTCGAATCTTTTACGCTTACAGCAATACGTCTCTGGAATTATCTCCCAAATTATATTCAACAGATTCCATTAATAAATATATTTCAATCTAGAATATATAATTACAACTTTAAGGTTAGCTGGTAGAAAATGTCTTCAGACCTTCACCTTTTGTACATTTTGTGTAATAAATATTTTAAATAAATAAAATTTGTTGTAAATAGCAATTTTTTTATAATTAAAAAGCTGTATGTCACAAAACTTAATTCGAGTTTTAGCAGTTTTAAGTACATATTTAAAAAAATGTTAAATATTGAAAATCGACTAGTTTAAAAATTAAGTCAAATCTCTCATTGCTACCTTTCATATAGTACCCTCCCTAACTACTTTTTCAGGCCGTCAAGTTGTTGTTCTTATTTTAAATTTCACGCACCACTGATTTGAATATAACAATGCGATGTTTACCCAATCAGGGACGAGCATTGATCATACCGCCAATCATTATTACTTCATGGTAATAAAAAACATACTAGCTGTTTAAAGAAAACAAACGTCGTGGGGTCGTTTATGAAAGACATTTTGTTTGAAGTTACGAGTCTAGAGGTATTCTATGTCGATGCATTTTAGTAATATTAAGGAAATCCTTAAAATTTTATGGGAATTTATAGTAAAATTATGATGATGAATAATATAATATATAAACAAACTGGGGGGTAAATTACAGAAAAAAATTGCAAACATATCGTGTGAGAATACAAGAAATGTTAGTTGTTCATCGAAATTTATTTTATCGTATTCAAAGTAATATGCTCCTTTAACATAAACTCCAAAAAAATTCATCCAACAAATAATCCAATCATTAAAACATTTTTAACGCTTTTTCCGGAATTGAGCTCAGTTTTCGCTGCGAATTCTCCTTTATGTCTTCTACCACATGAAAACCAAGGGTGCCAATAAATGATAATTTGAGTTTAGGAAAAAGAAAGAAGTCGGCTGGAGCCATAGGTGGGGAATAAGGTGGTTGCTTGATGGTTGCTTGAGTTTTTAGTCAAAAATTCGTACACATTGATGGCCTTAGGCGAAGGAGCATTGTCGTGGTGCAGAGTCCTTGAATGTTCTTTGCACAAATCTCTCGTCGAATTTGCTCTTTTAAACGCCACAAAACTCTCAAATAATGTTCTTTATTTACCGTTTGACCTTCCGACAAGAAGTCAACAAGACTGTTGAAAGACTCCACTCCGAAGCTTGTTGACTAGTTTACTTGTCAAACTCGTAACCTACGTCTCGTCATCACTAACAAAGCGTTTCATGAATGTTGGGTCGTAATTGACTTGTTTTGTTTGAATTTGAATTGTCGTCGAGGGACTTTTAGGCCTCAGACTGGATGTCAGCTATTTGCGGTAACACGGCGAGAGCGGCGCGTTTTAGCGCTCTGGCCCATTATTCACGCTGCTGTTATCCAGTTCACTTTCATGTGAATCTATGTATTAGATCGAGGCGCGCTGCAGATCGCCGAGATCCAGTTTGAGGCTTAATGCGATTGAGTTTTTAGAGATTTTTTCCCCGTTGTTGGTCCCGGGCTCCTTTAAATATCTATTAGTCCAACTGCCGTTCTGCCAGGCTGGTCGTAAAAGGCGACTGATTAGCTGTACGAGTCACTACCGCTGTGACTACTAGATAGTAGATTTCTGCATTGTCTCGCCCGGGTCTGGTACCACCGCCTTAGCTATTCATGCCGCAATAGCGTCAGTACTTGTCACTGTTGTGTTCCGGTTTGGAGGGTAAGGTAGCAACGCACCATTAATACCTTTGGTGTCTATAGGCGATGGTTGACTCTTTCCATCAGGAGAGGAGCGGTAACATGTTTCATACCCAAGTGATTATTAAAAATGGTACGGATCGACTCGTGAGACACAGAAAGCTGCTATCTGTCTTAAACTTGAATGAAGATTTTCATTCAGTATTTCCTTGAGTTTTGCAATGTTAACTTCAGTTGAAGATGCAGATAACACATCTGAGTGAGGTAAATCCTCCATCACATCTCCACCGCATTTGAATACTTTGTACCACTCTTAAGCACATGTTTTTAATAAAGTCGATTCATTGTAAGCCTTCTGTAACATTTAAAGAGACTCCGAGTACGAAATTCCGTTCTCGATTCAAAATTTAAAACAAACTCCTTGTTCGACGTTTGTGAAATCTATTGTTAAATTCGCAAAACACACTTGTATTATCTATCTAAAAACTGCACTGCATTAATCTAAAAAACAGATGCAACTCAAACTCCTCGCCAAAATGGAAAACATTTGTGCCATCTAGCAAAAAAAAACAATAAATTGAATTTGGAACTATAAACATATCATTTAGCCCTGATACTTTTTGGCTGAATGTATATATATCAAATGAAAAGGCTCGTTGCGAGAATCTCAAACATTAAAAATTTTAAGATGAGTATTTTTGAATTTATTTCAGGAAAAAAGTACAGAAAATAATTATTTACCTATAAATTACAAAATAACCTTGTCCTAGCTCAGTCCAGAGCGTGTTCGCGGTAAATTGTAATTTCAATTAAAAAACAAAAATAAATAGTTTTGTGGTTCAAATACTTAGGTACCTAATATAAGTTAAACAGTTTTTAAATTTAGTGAACCCTATTTAACACAATCTTTGGTTTGAACTAAATTGATCATGTGGGATCGATGGTTGCATAAATTTTTTCGGTAGCTGTATAAAAACATTTTATAGTGTTCTTGAGAAACAACAAAGTTGTTTTTGCCGCAGTGAAATGTTGGTGGGGCACTTGAGAGGGATAGGGGGGTTAATTGAGATAAAACTATCCTATCTTTTAAGTTGGACCAAACAGTAGATATTTAAATTGAAAGCAACGTGACACGTAATTTATTTATATATATATATATATATATATATATATATATATATATATATATATATATATATATATATATTTATATATATATATATATATATATATATATATATATATATTTATATATATATATATATATATATATATATATATATATATATATATATATATATATATATATATATATATATATATATATATATATATATATATATATGTGTCTAATTACTGGCCTGACACAATAAAACAACAAAAGTTATTTAGTTACCTACCTAAGTAAGCTAATCCGACTCGCTCTTGGCCGGTTTGTTATACCAGATGTCCATGATTTTTGTGTTTCGTTCAATACATTTATAAGATCATATATCAGATACTGTAAAAAATTGGACATATTAAGGTCATATTAATAATTGAACAGAAGATATGGAAAAAGCGAATTTGTAATGCCGTTGTAAGATATAATATCTGTTGGCATAGATATGATGAACAAAATAGCTGGATTTCGTGTCCCAATATTTCATTTAACATTGATTTAATGTTGAAGGATTTTACGCTATATGTATTACGAGTATTTATTATTACAAGGTCGAATTTATACAAACAAAATATTATTATCGTGAGTTAAACTAATGTCTCCGTAATCTGTATCATAGTAGGTTAGATAGGTTATTAAATATAATAATTAGTGTTATAACTGGAGATGTGATGGATATTTAAAAAGCTAGATCCGCGGATACGAATACGGATAATTGCTGTTAAGATCTGCGAATACGGATATGGATCTTAACTTACAATTATAGCTTCTGTGACGCCACAAGTCGATACCACTGGAGAGCTTAGCGATTATAACTGTGAGGGTTGATGACGTCACACTAGTGTCGAGGATGTGAAAAAGGAAGGTTTTCCCAGCCAGGCAAGGTGTACTTGCCCGAGGACCTAATCCCATTCCCACTTTTTTGTAGGACATTCATTTTTTTAAAAAGACTATATCGTTTGCTTTTTTGTCCGAGTATCAAGCATTTGAGAAAAAAATGAGGTTAACAACCTCATTTAATTTAATTTTAAAAATTTGTAATTTCGAATGTTTTGAGTTGAGGGCTCGTCAGAAAAATCATCGAATGTGTAGGACAATTTTTTTTCGTATTTTCATAACACAAACAAGCAATTAAAGTAAATTCTGTTTGTTAGTAATCAATAATTTCCATTTAACAAATTGACGTGTTTGACGCCCCTGTGCTGCGTTATTTACCCGATTCGACATTTATCGAAGAGAAAAAAGTAGGATGTCTCGTCAAAACATAACTGTTCACAAAAAATCAGGTTGTCATTATAGTCTGGTTAACAAGTGCTTTTCTAGGTCAAAACTTTTTCTAATTTTCCAAAAATTATGATTTAGGTGTCATTCGATTCAAAATAGCATTCAAAATAGAAAAAATCAAGATTTATAGTTTAATAACAATTATCGCACTTTCAATGTTAACATTAGTACTACAAAAAACTGTTAGTTAATTAATGTATATCTAAATGAAAAATCGCGACAAAAAATTTTTGCCGACGGATTATTATTGTCTGTTGATTTATCTTGTAGGCGCATCAGTTTTTTTACTTCTTAATTTTCATATTTAATAAGTTAAGTATAATAATATTTATTCATTAAAAGTCCAAAGTGGACGTGGCTTGCGCAAGCCGGAGTATTCGTTTTCGGGCGTATTTTCAACCCTTTAGGAAAATTATAAATATTTATCCTACATTTCCGGGAGTAGGAACTTTTTTTGGGAAATTGCCTTCTCTTTTTGAATCTTTTTCAAATTTAAAAAACTTCAAATACTTTCGAGATTATTGCGAAAAACCTAACCCCCCGTTTTATTTTTCACTTAATTGTTTATAACTTTTGCATTTTTTGCGAGCGGCCTTTCAATTTTCTCAAAAAGTTTCTATGTGCCATTCCGAATCGAATGACATCTAAATTATAATTTTTGGAAAATTAGAAAAAGTTTACACATTAAAAGCACTTAACTTAACCAGACTATTAATATATGCAAATAACAAGAAAAATTAAAAATTTCAAAAACCCCGACACTTTTTCTTATTCTCAAACCGCCATTCTGCTTCAAATGCATTATTATAAGAACAAAACGTGAAACGAGCTGATGAACTTTAAAAGTGGATCCTGCAGCATCAGGTTAAGGTGGTTCCTTACGCAATGAGCTTTAGTTGTTTTATTTCAAAGCTTCCATGGCCTCCAGCTCGACCATGTAACCTTAGAAATAATTCTAATTCAGAGTGTTTGTAAAAATACCTATATGTAACAAGTAATACCACACAATGGGCTCATTTTTTTTTTTTTGATTAGGAGTTCCGTGGCCACTTTCTAGTTCCATTATCAAACCCTGCGAATATCCTAACAATAAAGGCAAACTATATCAGACCAATCTCAAATGTCCACCACCCAGTTCCATCATTATCTTAGAAAACATGCAGCACCTAAGTATTTGCCAAAACAAATCGAAATAGCCCACATTCGATGGGTTTATCTGGTTTAGTTTAGAAATTTTCACGGACTTCTTTCTGATTTTTCATTAGACACTGCAAACCATTCAGCTTTAATCTCCTTAAAAGAACGAATCACACGAGACCAAATGGCGTTGCTCAATTTTAATCAAAAGTTTCCATGACCTCCATTTCTCTTCATCGTAAGAACCTGGAAATCATCTACCACCAGATTATTTGTCAAACAGAACAAATAAGTCGAAACTCTATGGGTTTGTCTCGTTTAGCTTATAAGTTCCTGTACTCGACGGGATTATAGCGGGAAGAAAAAAATTACAAATGGTTCCTAGCTAACAATGTTTGACGACATTTGACGTTTAAATATATTTTAAGGCGATACGAAGTTCGCCGGGTCGTCTAGTCCAAAACAAAAATGTCCTTGGGACCACGTTATAGAAGAGTATACTTTTCTCTAGCAGAATATATTATGTATTATAAAAGACAATAAGAATATTTTGATCCTAATACATTTAAAATTAGGCTTTAACTAATCTAATACTTGATAATACAAATTTTTTTCACAGGAACAGCGCCGCTAGTACCATATCTTTCCACATATGCACGGCAGTTGGGTTTTTCTTCAGCCACTGTGGGATTAATTTATACTATACTTCCAGTATTTGGTCTGATTGCCAAACCTCTTTTTGGAATAATTGCCGACAGGTATATTGTAATTAATAACTTTAAATTGATACATATACAACACTTACATATTACACTAACTATTTATAACACATTTTTCTTATATTAAAAATATTTATAATATAACTATAAGATAAAGTTTCAATCTAAGATAATAGATAAGTTATAAAGTATAACACAAAGACTGCAATAAAACTAAATCACATTTATGTGAAATAGTATGCTATTAATGTTGTGGCTGTTATTAATAACTAATATCTTAAAGATATTAGTTATTAATAACAACTGCCGTTCTGCCAGGCAGGTCGTAAAAGGCGACCGAGTGGCTATGTGCGTCACTATCATCGTGACTACTAGGTGGTAGAGTTCTGCATCGGCTCGACCGGGTCTGGTACCACCGCCTTACCTATTCCTGCCGCAATATCGTCAGTGCTAGTCGCTGTCGTGTTCCGGTTTGGAGGGTAAGGTAGCCGGTAAACTTATGCATGTGGAATTAGACCTCGCCACAGGATAGCAACGCACCATTAACATCTTTGGTGTCTATAGGCGATGGTTGACTCTTTCCATCAGGAGACCCATCTGCTTGTTTGCTATCTTATGATATAAAAAAAAGATATGTTATCTCGAGGTCTACCGCTTAACCTTATTGCCAAAATCCTATTGCGGTCTCCCATTATTAAATCAAGTACTTTTTTAATATTTTCGCTATCGAAGGCTTTCCAGGGGGACACAGAGCAGAATCCCCTAATGTACTGACCATATCATCACGGATGTCTTTCGACGATAGCCCCTTCTTATGGAGGTACTTATTGACGATATGCTGTTCGATTTGCTCCATTTGCAGAAAGTATGTCCGATAGCTTTGTTAAAAAAATTATAAAATCACAACAAATTATTGCACACGTTTCGAACTTCACACAATTAACTACTCTGTGCCTCAAGCACGAACTCCTTGCGAAAAAGTATTCGTATCGTCATCGAGAAATAAACGTATGAAAAATGATTAGCGCCCCTATCGTACGTAAATGGAACTAAATTTCGAAGCACAAGCAAATTATTAAACTTTCGTATCGCAAACGTATCGAGAAATACGTGAAACGTAACAAAATTGCGAGCACGAACGGCGTTTTGAAGTATCGTATCGCAAATTTCGAAGGCTGGGTATCGAGCGTGACGAATCTTTTTTCACTTACAATTTGCCGGTGAAAAAAGTTTCGAGTTGTTTAAAATCATTTATTACGCTCGTTTTTTTAAAAATTAAGTAGTTTTAGTTACTTCCGGATATTAATACAATCAACGGAAAGCTAAAAAATGCAAATACCACCTATATTTCAACGTAATTCTCTATTATATTCTCATTGGAAGTTTACTTCAAGATGAAGAAAATAATAGACGAGATTCGATGTAAGCAATTTTTATTCTCACATTTTTATTTGTGGTAATTTTTCACTGTTTACATTTATATTACAATACTGGCTGTTGCCAGTGACTTCGTCCGCGCGGACTTCGTTTACTCCACACTGCTCCTCCCCCGTAGGTGATAGCGTGATAATATGTAGCCTATATGTTGACCCAACCTGTTAGTTTTAATTCATGCAAAATTTGAAGTAAATCCATGCAGCACTTTTTGAGTTTACCCCGGACATACATACAGACAAACAGACATACAGACAAACAGACAAAAATTCTAAAAACTATATTTTTGGCTTCGATATCTATCGTAGATAACGCCCCAAGTATTCTTTAAAAAAATATTCAATGTACAGTTTTGACTTTCCCACGATTTTATTATATGTATAGATTATTTTTCAGAGAAGTTAGATGTAGGACTAAACAGAGAAAAATATTTGATCCTATGGATTTAAATGATACCGAATTTAAAAATAAATATCGCCTCAACAAAGAGGCTCTTACATTTCTCTGTGAGCAACTCCGCCGAAAAACTTCATTAAGACTGAGTTCCAGGATAATTCTAGAGTTTATTTCCTTAGAGGAATCTTGTTTCTGGAAGAAAGGATCCAATCTTCACTTCACATCACGAAACAAAAAACTGCACATAATAAATAAGTTACATAAAACTTCCAGGACGTACTTTTCCATGAACTTCACCATAGTTATGTACTGCATAAAGCTAGTCTAGTTTTCATTTTATAATATTTTATTTATATTTAATGCGAGGAAACAATTTAAATGTAATGTTTTCGAGAGCCTGTACGTAAACAAACTTGACCTTGTCTTTGTTTGGCATCGTATGACGTATACCTACGTCAAGTAACAAGCGGTCGTCTCGTTCAAAAACCGTAGAACAACGTAAGATCGTTGTTAGAATGGTTTCGTCAAAATAAATTTGATTTTTCTTAGAGTAGAGAATGTATTTCTTGATTTTTGTGTATTTTATTAATTATGCTTGAGTTAGGTATGATTTTAGTTATCAATAAATATATTTCTATATGGAATATAATGAAACCGATAATATACGATTTGAGTTGAGAAAGTTTTTGAACGAAACTAGTACCTTCCTGCTTACGTTAGGATGACGTCACTAGCGTAATCGTATCGAGGTCTCGAGAGTCGATAGAAGGTGCTTCGTGCTTCCTACTATCGTTATACTCCGTTAACGTATCGAGTCCTCGATACGTTAACGATACGAAAACGCTTAAATTTCGTGCTTGAGGCTCTGAACTGTGCCTCAAGCACGAACTCCTTGCGAAAAAGTATTCGTATCGTCATCGAGAAATAAACGTATGAAAAATGATCAGCGCCCGTATCGTACGTAAATGGAACTAAATTTCGAAGCACAAGCAAATTATTAAACTTTCGTATCGCAAACGTATCGAGAAATACGTGAAACGTAACAAAATTGCGAGCACGAACGGCGTTTTGAAGTATCGTATCGCAAATTTCGAAGGCTGGGTATCGAGAGGTGACGAATCTTTTTTCACTTACAATTTGCCGGTGAAAAAAGTTTCGAGTTGTTTAAAATTATTTATTACGCTCGTTTTTTTAAAAATTAAGTAGTTTTAGTTACTTCCGGATATTGATACAATCAACGGAAAGCTAAAAAATGCAAATACCACCTATATTTCAACGTAATTCTCTATTACATTCTCATTGGAAGTTTACTTCAAGATGAAGAAAATAATAGACGAGATTCGATGTAAGCAATTTTTATTCTCACATTTTTATTTGTGGTAATTTTTCACTGTTTACATTTATATTACAATACTGGCTGTTGCCAGTGACTTCGTCCGCGTGGACTTCGTTTACTCCACACTGCTTCTCCCCCGTAGGTGATAGCGTGATAATATGTAGCCTATATGTTGACCCGACCTGTTAGTAATATTCATGCAAACTTTGAAGTAAATCCATGCAGTACTTTTTGAGTTTACCCCGGACATACATACAGACAAACAGACATACAGACAAACAGACAAAAATTCTTAAAACTATATTTTTGGCTTCGATATCGATTGTAGATAACGCCCCAAGTATTCTTTAAAAAAATATTCAATGTACAGTTTTGACTTTCCTACGATTTTATTATATGTATAGATTATTTTTCAGAGAAGTTAGATGTAGGACTAAACAGAAAAAATATTTGATCTTATGGATTTAAATGATACCGAATTTAAAAATAAATATCGCCTCAACAAAGAGGCTCTTACATTTCTCTGTGAGCAACTCCGCCGAAAAACTTCATTAAGACTGAGTTCCAGGATAACTCTAGAGCTTACTTCCTTAGAGGAATCTTGTTTCTGGAAGAAAGGATCCAATCTTCACTTCACATCACGAAACAAAAAACTGCACATAATAAATAAGTTACATAAAACTTCCAGGACGTACTTTTTCATGAACTTCACCATAGTTATGTACTGCACAAAGCTAGTCTAGTTTTCATTTTATAATATTTTATTTATATTTAATGCGAGGAAAAAATTTAAATGTAATGTTATCGAGAACGGGCTCTCGAAAACATTACATTTAAATTGTTTCCTTGTCAAACAAACTTGACCTTGTCTTTGTTTGGTATCGTATACACCTATGTGAAGTGCCAAGCGGTCATCTCATTCAAAAACCGTAGAACAACGTAAGATCGTTGTTAGAATGGTTTCGTCAAAATAAATTTGATTTTTCTTAGAGTAGAGAATGCATTTCTTTATTTTTGTGTATTTTATTAATTATGCTTGAGTTAGGTATGATTTTAGTTATCAATAAATATATTTCTATATGGAATACAATGAAACCGGTAATATACGATTAAGTTTTTGAACGAAACTAGCACCTCCCTGCTTGACGTCACTAACGTTAGAATGACGTCACTAACGTAATCGTATCGAGGTCACGAGAGTCGATAGAAGGTGCTTCGTGCTTCCTACTATCGTCATACTCCGTTAACGTATCGAGTCCTCGATACGTTAACGATACGAAAACGCTTTAAGTTCGTGCTTGAGGCTCTGAACTAAATAATGTGGGTAGATTTGATTTTGAGAATTGAATGGATCTGTGTTAGCCCGAGTACTTTTCAATCCACCCTCGTAGATAAAATGGTTGTCTCGTCAAAACGAAGCTGTTCACAGAAATGGAGCTTGTTATTAATAAAAAAAAGTTGTTCATAAGACGGTCTATAAACTTTATCATAAAAATTCATCAAAATGTATGGATAATAATGCAACATAATAAATGATATTACCACCAGTCACATAACCATATATGTACACAATTGGGTGAAAATATGAAATTAATAATTGAAAATTTTCTAATCATGTATGATGACCAAAACTCGCGGAAACCCTTAAAGACTTGCCGATGTTTCTTGTGACATTAAATTCTGATAAGAATTGAGCCATTTATGGGTCAACTTATCAATTTCTACCATAATCAAATGATTTATCAACGATTACATTTTAGTATCTACTCAAAATGTAAAGATTAAATTCAATCAAGCACTGTTATTTTTAAAGCGAAATATGTCATTCTATAAAAGCGTTAGATACTAATGGTTTTCCACCATGCTAGTATGTTACTGTTATTTTTAATTCGTAGTTAAGCTTACATATTGTTCATATGACCTCTAACATAATTACGCCGGTTCCCTTGCAGGATAGGCAGGATGAACTGAGATATAAACCATTGGTTCACCACGATTCACCGGTTCGTCGGTTGATGAAGTGGCTGGTGATTCCTATTGGCGCATGTTCTGGCGCAGATAGCGGTTATCGGGACCGACTGCTTTACGTTTTCATCCAAGGCATTGGGGTTAAAGGTGTTAATACTTAATACACCACCACATAACTCCGACTTACTGAGAGCAGACTGTGATTTTGGATTTTTGCAGAAAACTTCCAAAAACTCCACAATTACACTTGCCCGACCCGGAAATCGGACCCGGGACCTCGTGATCTGAGCCAAAGAAGCTGTATAAAATTAATTATTTACTTTAGTATAATTATTCAATGATAGATATGAATCAACTAAAGGTCATATTGATTATATAATATAAACACTTGTACTGTTTCACAAATGTAATTTAAATTTTATTTTGTACACTATCACTTTTAAACTTACAGCCAACTGGTTTCGCCATTTAAAGCATCGTCAGGGCTTTCACATTAACTTTTTTACATTATACTATTGTAAAACTTAAATATTATACATACACAAAGATTTTAATAACTAAAATGCAAGTACATAAGGTAGATAGACAATAATTATTTGGTAAGTACCTTCATATACAGTATTGCCAACGTCAGATTTTTTCCCTAAAAGTGGGGTAAAATAGTAATAACATTTAAAGTAAACAAATAAACTAATGTCAATAAAAAAGTGACAATTAAATTAGAATAATTAAATATTAAATGTCAAATTAAAATAATATATTTAAATGTCAAGTGCTTAGTCATAAAATCTTTCGTTAACATATTTGTTACTGGCGTAGATATGTTGATGATATTTTGTGCTTATGGACTGGCCCAAACGAAGATCTTGATCGCTTTTTGTCTCATATGAATTCCATCAACAGTCATATTCAATTTACCATGGAGGTAGGCAATTCGACAATCAACTTTCTGGACTTAACTATTACACTTCAAGATAAGAAGCAGCATTAAAAAATATTTAGAAAAGAAACATATTGTGACAATATCATTCCGGCAGACTCAACCCATCCAATCGCTAATAAACATGCAGCCTTACATGCAATGATACATGGATTGATCTCACTTCCCTTAAATAAAGATGATTTCCAATGTGAGCTTTCCATCATCAGAACTATAGCGTATAATAATGGCTATAAACCAAAGCTTGTTGATGATTTACTCAAAAAGAAACAACAAAAAATTATAACTCGTGCTTTGTATCCAGGAGCCATGGAGAATAAATTTAAAAGTGATAAAAAGTTGGCTAGAATACCATTTTTAGGCAATAGTTATATATGAGAAATTCTTTAAGAAATCTTCTTTTTAATAACAAGGACAAATCGTCTTCGGCTACTCGAAGTGGAGTGTACAAACTGGAGTGTGGGATATGTAAAGCAACTTACATAGGTCAAACAGGGAGGCAATTTTCGACCAGATTGAAAGAACACATAAGAGTGTGGCACGGTGGAAAGGGGGAATCCGCATTTGGCAAACACCTACACGCAGAAAATCATACTTTCGACCCTGGTCGGGGCTTTTCAACCTTACATTTCTGTGAGAAAAGGAGGAAGCTGGATGCTTTAGAGACCTTAGAAATTAATAAAATGAAGAATAACCCGCTATTATTAAATGAACAAACTGATTTAAATAGTTCCCCATTGTTAAATATTAATTTTGCTTAACATCATATTTATTCAATATTTACTATTATCTCATCATTCGGTTATGACATATTAAATTTTATTTATTTTATTCGACATTAGGTTAGATTTAATCCAACAATAACCTCAAATATTATTTTAATATCAATTTATTATGTATTATTCGGTTCTGACATGTTTCATTTAGTTCTTTTAAACTGGAATTTAAATATAATATTTTAATTTGACATTTAGTATTTAATCATTCTAATTTAATTATCACTTTTTTATTGACATTAGTTTATTTCTTTACTTTAAATGTTATTACGATGTTACCCCACTTTTTAGGGAAAAAATCTGACGTTGGCAATACTATATATGAAGGTACTTACCAAATAATTATTGTTTATCTACCTTATGTACTCGCATTTTAGTTATTAATGTCTTTGTGTATGTATAATATACAAGTTTTACAATAGTATAATGTAAAAAAGTTAATGTGAAAGCCCTGATGATGCTTTAATAGGCGAAACCGGTTGGCTGTAAGTTTAAAAGTGATAGTGTAATAAATAAAATTAAAATTACATTTGTGAAACAGTACAAGTGTTTATATTATATAATCAATATGATGCAGTTTCACCAAGTGCCGACGATGGAAAGTATAAATTACACCTAAAGGTCAGTTCACCTCAGATCTGAAGATCCACAGGTCAAACAACAATTCTTATTTGTGTTATTGGATTCAGTCCAAACTGCTATTGAGATCTTTCCTCCAAAAAGACCCAGTCTGTCAATTTTGATTTTATTTTTGAGTGCTTTGTTTTTAAATATGCATGTCGTTCCTCGCATGGGTCCAACACATAATTAAATCATCAACCCACACAAAGTGTATGATGATGACCTATTGCATTTTTTAAATTAACCACAACATTTCTATCTCAAAATTAACCAACTTAAAAAAGCCCTTAGCTAGGTCACCTTTCTGAATGTATGTCTACCACTTACATTGCAGAAGACATATATATATATATATATATATATATATATATATATATATATATATATATATATATATATATATATATATATATATATATATATATATATATATATATATATATATATATATATATATATATATATATATATATATATATATATATAACAGTTCGCGGAAAGTTGCAAATCAAATTATCATAATTTTTCTTCAGTACATCCAACCTTTGTCACCTGTCAGATTTATAAAATATGACGGTCCTTAATCAAACCTTTTAATTTATGGCATCATTTGACATGCGTCGTTTCTGGTGAACCATTAAATGACGCGGTATCAACTGGACATCGACTGCAAAACTTCCGAAACTATAGATGAACATGCAAAATATTTCACACTTGGGTCATCCCAGTGCCCAAATAAATTTTTAATTCATTTAACAAAAAGTAATTTGGAAAATTAAACTAACTTCAAATAACTGTACGCTATTTCAAAAACTACTGAACCGATTATGATAAAACCTGGACTGTCCCTTAGTTGGAATATACCTGATTTAAATTGAGAATTATCTCGACGTGGCTTTTAGTGCAAAATTAGCATGAATTAATCAATTTTATCTTTTTCATTCAAACATAATGTTTGCTTTTGTATATCATTGGATAACAAACAAGCAGATGGCTTTCCTGATGAGATAAACATCGCTAAATAAACTAAATGTGATGTTATTTTTGCGTTACTATCAATTGGAAGGAGATGTACGCCACTCGCATAGGCCTATTAATTTATTGATACCGTTGCTTGTTTTGCACTGTGTGATTGTGTTTAACCATATTTTAAAGCAGCTTTTTCCGGGACACTCAAATCTTGTTTCCATATTTAGTGTATGAATATTTTGTAGATTCGGACCTTGATTCGCGGAAATACACCACTGAAGGAAGAAACATGACCGTAACAGATACTGAGGATATATCGTAGTAGCATATTGTATCGTGATGATACTAAAACCAGGCGACACGTAGCAGAGCTTTAACGTTAGATTACAATAGTTATATGTTAGGTCATTAAGTTTGCCTTTTACGTAGTGACTAGAAAGAAGATAGTAAGTTTATTGTTCGAAAGGGCGTCGGACGAACCGTACCCGTGTTGGTCCGGGCTTTGTTTGAAGAATAAACCATCTGTTATTCTGTCAAGCAGTTTGTAAGAGGCGAACGATTGTGTTTATTGTTGTTGATACTGTGTTGTTGATACATGGTCACAACCATCATGGCTACTAAGTGGTGGAGTTTCGCAACGTCTTACCCGGATATATACTACTTCTACTATTGCCTTACCAATTCCGACCCGTTTGAAGGGTAAGGTAGCCAATAGATCACTCGTGCGGAATTGCCATCCCGGCACATAGATAGCAACGCACCATTAACATCTTCGGTGTTTATAGGCGATGGTCTCTCTTTCCATCAGGAGTGCCAGCTGCTTGTTTGCTATCTAAGGAAATAAGAAAAGAACACAGGACATCTCCAACCTTATAGCAACAAATTGAGCGTTAATTTATCGCCTCTGTGGTTTAGTGTCCAGCGTTGGCGTTGACCACATGAGGTCCCGGGTGCGATTCCCGGGTCGGGCACTTTAAAAAAAAGTGTTTTTTCAGTTTTCTGAGAAACACAAAGTTGCCCGGGATTGGAAAGTATCCGGTTGGCGATAGGCTTACCACCTATCACATTCGTGGGACCAAGTATCTTCGGCTAATCGTGGGTGCACTTGTTGTACCTCTGCCTACCCCTTCGGGGAAGATACTTAAGCGTTAATTTAAAAATGCTTTCAAACAGGTACACTTTAAAACGGCCAATAATTTTAATAACATCAAATATTCAGGTCATGATAGCTAATGGTCATCTGTAACTAATAAAAATGTAATGAAAAGAATGTATAGCTTAACAACATAGTTAACTTTACAAAGTTAGTCTATTAATATTCAAAAAAAAAATGCTAACTGCGCGGGTGACAGCAGCCCCCTACTAGCTGTAGTCATGAGTTGGACAAATCACTATTTGTACACATTGATCAATGCGCGCGTGTCCGTACTAAACATTCTTATTGGATAATTAGGTCAAAATGTTTACACGTATGTTTGTTTTTACACGTTTGGTTGGTCGGCAACTGAAAGTTCTTTATTGCACGGCACTTGGTGGATGGGGGCAAAAAAAGTGTAAGATTTTTCTACTACGAGTTTTCGTCACGAAACATTCTTTAGTATAGACGATTTAAAAAAATGAAGCAAAAAATTAAAGAAATGGGGGTTAAAAATGGGGCGTCTGCTTGAGAGAGGGGGAGAAAAGCGAATTGAAGGTGGGGAGAGAGAGGGAACGGGGAGGAGAAAGCGAGAGGGGGAAAGAGGGGAATGATGGGAAAGAAAGTAGGGGAGGAAGGCGGGAAGTGTTGTATCAAATCTTGTGGAAACATTTTGTGGAAATTCAATGCTACGTAAACTTCAATGACTAATATCTCAGAAAATATCGATCTTAGTGATTTGGTGCTAAGGACCTTTTTTGTAGAGAATTGAATTTCCTACAAAATTATCATTTACATTTTTTTTGTATGTCTTGTTGTTTATGAGATAATGAGTGAAAAAACAAGAATTCTATGAAAAATTCGGTTTGGCCGTCCGTACTACCCCGCCAGTATGAGTTACGACTTCGCGACAATGAACACTTTTGTAGAGCATTCAATTCTGAAAAAAACCCGTCCATGGTCAAAGCGATGCTATGAAATGCCACTGAGCTATAGAAATTTAAAAAAAAAATGAAAGTTCTCGTATATTTCAAATGGGAAATCTTCACACGCTGTGTAGGAGTACTTAATATTAATATTAAGGGCTCATACTGTCAGGAAATTTTTTTTGGGTGTATTTCCAACAAAATTTCGGGATGGGAGCGAAAAAAAATAGTCGCAAAAAAAAGCACCCTAATATATATATATATATATATATATATATATATATATATATATATATATATATATATATATATATATATATATATATACTGAAATATGTATAACAAACGCCCAAACTAAGAAATACAAACATCTATGCTCATCACATAAATGTTTGTCCCTGTCGGGAATCATGAGGAGGAAATGGATTGAAGAGAGGGAGAGACGAGGGAAATATAATAAATGGAAAATAAAAAACTTCGTTCTAACCGAGTGTTCCACGACACACACACACACACACACACACACGCACACACATTTTCTTATGTATTAAATGTGAGAATTACATCTTTGAAAATTCTTTCTTTAAAATTACCTTATTTAAAAATGATGTAATATTTGTTTTATACGATATTTTAAGGAATTATATGTCAAAATACGCAAATAGCAACTTTTTTGTTATTTTTGTTTCAGATTCAAAATTCAGAAGTCAATTTTTATTTTATTTCAAATAGTGACGTTAATAAGTTTCTCCGCGATATATTTTATCCCCTCGCAAAATGAGATGTTGAAACCAAGGGTTGAACTGGACTGTGGTGATGGTGTCACTGAATTGAGAACTTGCTATAACAGTATAGAACAGAAAGATAAATGTAAAGTTGATTCATTAGGTCACCAAAATGACACCGCTTCATGTCAGGTATGATGACACGATGTATTTAATGGTAGCACTCCCAGACCAATTATAAGTCAATGAAGCCAATATATTATGAACATCGCGTGTTAAAAGGAAGTATAACACGTTTCCTTTGACGCTGTTTAACTGAAGTAGTTCGCGATCAACTATAATCCCCGTCGCGTAGGTCGTCAACTTAAGGCTTGGTGAAAACGAGCTACTGACCTCAGCCTCATTGATAAACAGTTAATAGAATGCCTCTGTGGTCTAGTTTTCCGGCGTTAGCGTTGATCACATGAGGTGCCGGGTTCGTTTCCCGGGTCAGGCAACTTAAAAAAATGTTTTTCAGTTTACTGATATAAACAATTTTGCCCGGGATTTGAAAGTGCTCGGTTGGCAACAGGCTTGCCACCTATCACACTTGTGGCACTAAGTATCTTCGGCTAATCGTGGGTGCACTTGTTGTACCTACGCCCACCCCTTCGGGGATATGGGCGTGAAAATATATTTTTTATAGAAACTTGCAGCACATGTGTAGCGGCCACTCGCTACTATCCACTGGTGGGCCACCAGTAGTATTGTGGACTACTGGTGTCTTGTATGCCCCACCAGGGTCCTGTAAGCCCGTAGCGGCCACCACTGGTGGCTGCTACGGACATACAGGACCCCGCCAGTCGCCACTGGCGCGTTCTTTTTTATTATTGGACCAGTTAAAATTTGATGTACCCTATAGTGGCAACGTCATCGTCATCCTTGTATTAACAATAGCGAGAGCAAACTTTCTGTGTCGGAGTCCAACGTAAGACTACACAGCAGAGAGTGGGTTTTCAAACGTGATAGTTTCCGATCTCCTGTGACTATCCCGTGCTTCTGTCACTGCTGCAAATGTGGTGGTGACGCCACCAGTAACTTCAGCCGAAATCTTAAAACTTGTGTTGTAATGAGTTGTAAATACCCAGCAAGAAATGTTAGCTGAGACAATGAAAATGTTTCCTGTCGTCGGTACCCAAGATTGTTAATTTAATTAAACTTGCGTTCGCTCTTTTGTCAAAATTTGACTGTCAGTTTGATCGTATATTTAAATCTCTTTTAAGTTTGACTACAAACTTTCACACAAAGAAATATAATATCTGTAAAATAATATCTGTGATTATAATGATGTATGTCAAATTCATGGTAGTATGTGTAATGTTTATTTTTATTAATTTAATGTGTTTTTATCGTCTCTGTGGTCTTGTGGTCCGGTATCGGTGTTTACAACATGAGATTCCGGGTTCGATTCTTGGGTCGAGCAGTTTAAAATGTTTTTTAGTTTTCTAATAAAAATAACATTGCCCGAGATTAGAAAAAGTGCCCGGTTGGCGATAGGCTTCCCACCTATCACATCGTGGGACTAAGTATTTTCGGCTTATCGTGCGTGCACTGGTTTTATCTGCCTGTGCCTACCTCTTTGGGGATACAGGCGTGAAGATACTTTTTAAAGTGTTTTCAAGCCATCTTATAAAAAGTTAGTTTTCTGCATTACTTCTTTAAATAAACTACTGTGTCAAGTTTCCTACGCCTCAGTTCGCGTGATTTTCGTAGAAAGAGACGCGAAGTTTTCGCTTCACGTATTAATATATAGGTTGTGTATGTCTTACTATGTTGTGATTTTACTGAAAAAAACATTTCTTATGAGCAGCTATGTTCGTGGTTGCTCATAATGCATTCGTGTAGATAGATAATATGTCCTCAGATTGAGGTGTTCCTCTAGGAAGAGTCTTTCTCCCCGACTCTTTTTTACTTTTATAAATAAAATTGTCGAAGTTATCTCTTCGTGCCTTCATTTATATGCGGCAAGAAAATAAAGCTAAAAAATATTTGTGTTGTGAACATATGAATTGTGATGTTAAATGCATTTATCTTGGTAAATCTAATCGCAAAATAAATGAAATAGAAATAATTTAAGTTGGACAGGTTGTTCTTCTTTGAAATGTTGAGACTAATACAGCAAAACTTATGAGACGTTTTGTATTGTGATGTGCAAAACACACAATGAATAGGTATAAAATGACCAATGAAAAACAAGCGATACTTTCACTAGTCGTATAGTCGTAGTTTATTTCAATTACAATTTTCTGTCAATTGAAAGAATTAATGGGCCGTGCGTATTTAGCTCCTCATTAAGGAATAATCTATTTTCGTGTCTCGATCGTTTGATAGTATATACTTAATAGATTATTATAATTATTTGTTGTTTATCGGTTTATTTATAAAAAAAATAATGATTTGGGTGGTGTTTACTACTTCAGTGCCTCGGATGAGCACGTAAAGCCATCGGTTATCGCTAGAAATAGTCGATAATCATTATCAAGTCGGTAAAATGCGGCCATGGAGATCACCAGTCATCTCGCCAACCGATAAACCGAAAAATCGTGGTGAACCGGAAATTCTATAGATGTTCAGTTTACTCTGCCTATTCCCCAGGGGTATCGGGCGTGATGATGCTTTTTTGTAATGTTATATGTGTGATGAGTTGTGTGTACCACAACATAAATATGAATTTATTGGCGTATTTTTTAAATTGAAGTTTAAATACTTAGTTACTAATTTTCATCATATGAAATATTATTTATCGAGGGGCTAAACAAGCGCGGCTCAAACAATTATTCACATTTAGACTTGTTTTTATCGAAATTGACAAACCGCTTAAAAGCAGGTTTTGTTTAATATTTCATGAAATGTACATTGTTTTTTATTTCTTAAATTGTACCGTTTTTCTGCTATTTGTACATAATAATAATTTTAGGTTTTCAAGTGAGTCCAACATTCAAGAGAATTGGATTGAAAGGACATAGTCAATAAACAAAATATATTTTTAAAAGAAATTATAAAAACTTTCCTTTACATTTCTAAAACACCTAACATTTATACACATAGCACAGAAAACAAAGAACAAACTGTCCCGAACCATTCCGAGATATCGCGTCCGTGAGAGGTGTCTATGCATGCGTTGCTCAAATATTACTTGTATGTAGATTGACTTCTGTTAGTCTCCAGTATTCTGCGCACATGGTGTCAGACATACATTTCAAGACAATTCTATCATAAATAATTTCCATACTTTGGGGTTACATCATTTTTTATACTAAAATATTTTATTTAATCTATATGTTAAATGTATTAATACGTAAAAGAAAATTTTTTGGATCCCTTTTTAAGACAAATGCGCGAACGGTTGAATATGAAATTTGGCACAGTTAAAGTTTCCATTGCGGAGGACTGCAGAAACTTAATATTTTTAAATAATATGCACTAAAAATACATGATATTAATAAAAATAAATATCACACACACTAAATTCATGAGTTATTAATGATATTATTATACACATTACACACGTCTAATATTTTCTTTACGGCTAATATTTTCTCTACTTTGGACCCAGCAGCTTCCTCCTTCATCAACCTTTGCATTGGTATTGGCGCGTGATAAAATGTGATAACGATGGTACGATAATGTACCGATGGTATCTGTGCGCGAGCGTGTTCTATCGTTACACGTTACACCAACAAAGAAAAAAAGAATTTTCCAAATCGTTTAATAAATAGCTGAGTTCTGAGGTACTATGCATAAAAATACCTCCAATTTCAGAATTTTCTTCTTTTGGGAAGTCGGTTGAAAAAGAAAACTAGATTTTATTTGTCTAAATTGAACTAATAGTTTTCAGCTAATTGAACCTACTCACAGTTGCTTGTCACTGTTTAATGCCATTCCTCCTTTTTTCTTCGGCATTGTGAGTGGTGACATCATGTAAATATAATTTGTTGAAATGTTTGAAAATTCATACTTTATTAATAATGATATTTTTCAGATGATATGTGATATGACATCTCCAAAAATGTGGCAAACAGTTTGTGAGCATTGGCACATACCTCAATATTGCTACAGTAATACAACAAACATACAATATACTTCATACATTAGCAATGTCACTTTAAAAGATAGTTGTACATATTTATCATCTAATCAAGTTATTCTTGATGGTGAGTTTGATTCCAATTTATATTTTATCCCTAAACTAGCTTTCACGGGGTAGACGGAGCGGTTCAAGTGCCGAACATTACGATCATCTTTGTCATACTTTCTCAACCAGTTCCAGCTGCAGGTTACGATTGGCCTGATCGTGATCCAGGGTCATGCAAAATTGTTTTGGACGTGTTGATAAGATATTATAAAGGTAACGGAAGAGACTAAAGCTGACATGCCATGATCAAACTCATTGGCCTGTGTCAAGTGTCTTTAACAAACATAAATGTAGGAAAACATTTATAAAAGTGGAAGAAGCAGAATTGTCTGGAACGTGATGAAAAGCACTGTTTAGAAGTTTTAGTAGGTCATCTGCCTACCCTATAGGGGATTTGCTATTACAATTTTTGAAATTGAAAATGGAAGAAGCAGAATTGCCTGGACTGTATACTCGAAGCAGCGAACTTTGATCCCTATGACACTGACAGTTATTCCCACGACACAACCTTGTAGTGGCGTCACCATTAAATTAGAATCGTATTTGAGGCGTCTACAAATTTTATTAATTTTTCTTAGCTTTATGTCATTATAATGATATTCCGTTAGAATTATAACAATTTTTAACATTTACAAGAAATTATCTCAATCTGACTTTACGTTTACCTCCTGCAAAGTTACATCGTTTTGTATTTATCGACTAGTGCGGCAAGTATCGATAAACAAACGTCGTTAATGGAAACGAGTGCACAATTTTTTTTCTATACTTATGTTTTGGTTCATTCACTATTGAATGGAACAAAAGATCGCAGCATACCATACATACATACATACATTCACGATTGTATACCCAAGAAAATTAAAAAAATAACTATAGGACAAAACAAAATAAAACAAAACCTGTTTAACGATTATTTATTTAAATATATTTTAATCTGAATCTGATAAAGATATCAGTGCTTGCGTCTCAGACTCGGAATCTGAGCTGCAACTGCTGTCGCCTACGTTTATCAATAAGAATTGATCTGCAATGGTGTCGCATCGCACATATCGACCCCAATCATCGTAGCAAACTTCTTCTACGACTTCTCCAATTATCTGGAGTCACTTCACTTTTTTTAATAACGTCAGCATTTTATTGGCTGTAAATGGCGGAGTAGTATTAAGCCTGACTGTACAACCTGAAACAATATTTATTTAGATTGAGTGTGATGCCAAGTAAAAGAGTGAGATTGAAGTAAAAGTACATAATGTGTACATAAAAGTTAAAATAAATACAAATTAACCACCTTTGATTTGCGCCCAATCATCTCAATGGCATTATATTGGCAGCAGTAGCCGAATCACTGTGTGACCTTTGGATTTTGCCATTTCATCTAAAAATATATCCACTTTGTTTGGAGTTTCTACAGGTTCAAAAGTCTGACCAACTCCTATTTTTAACAGTTGACTGTCAGCCACCACTTGCGTTGCAACCAATTTAGTATTCCACATTTCTTATTGTTGCTAGTGGGTGGTTTGTTCACTTGTACGGAATGGTATGGGGCGTTGTCCATCAAAATATGATGGGGCTCATGAAGATTGTCTAATAGTTTCATGAACTATTTCTTTAAGTTTTCGAAATTCATCTTTTCGTGATAATCTGTCGTTTTCACTGATCTGAAGGCCCACAAGCAATTAGGCACAAAACCTTTTGCTGTACCAGAGTGGCATATAATCAAACGCTGACGTTCAGGATTTCTCTGTATCGTCTGTCCATGTATGTAATGAAAATGATAGCTCTGATTAAAGAATTTAGAGATGAGATTTTAAATTATCCCTTTACTGTAAACCAATGTGATTCCTCAATTAACCATATACGTTCTGCCTTTCGTACAGCTATTTTAGCGGTTTGACTATGTGTATTGGAACAGACATTTATGTAGTTTGGAATGACGTTTAAATGTTTATATTGTTGATCGAACCAAACGTTTTGGACGGCCAAACGGAAGTAATACCTGCAGAATTGGATTTCTGCTTACTCTGTTGGAGGTATGTGAGAGTATGACACGCTATTTTCTTATTTAAAATTAATTTATTTTGTAGGATTACAGTATAAACCACAATGTCATATTGGCAGTGGGTATGTGGATATAAACGAACCATGTGATCTCACCTGTAGTAATATTAACTTGGCGACTGCTATTGGGCAACAAAAGGCCAATATGACCTGCATAAATAATACTTTAAACTATAAGTTGTGTACTAATGTGGAATCAGCTCAATTTAAAAATTTATCCATGGATCCAAAATTAAATGAATGCAAGGTAAGTATGTTTGCATTATGGTCTATAAAAATTACTTTAAATTATTAAATTAACCCAATTTTAATCGTCCCTGATATATTATGTGAATTAAAAAAAATCTTTGATAATTTAAATTCTATATTCTAAAGTCTAAAATTTCGAGTTCAGTAATATTCAAAATGTTGGGAAGAACTGTACCATAGATGTTAATTGTGTGTTGCTATCTTTTTTTAGAAATACCTAGTCTTGTCCTAAATATTGTTACAAAGGAAAAAAAACTTTTTGCACGTAACATTTATTACTATTACAGTGTGTTAGTTTAATACTTTAATATAAAACCACTAAAAATATATGAAGCTTATCCAAAGTGGTCTTCATTGGCCTCAATATAGTCCTTTAAATGTTGAAGCCAGTTATCAATACAAGCACGCACTCTTTCCATGGGCAAAATAATTCACTGCCAATCGTACGGATTTTTTTAGGGACTCCAAATTATCATAGCATTTAGAGCAAGCTGCTATAAGACAGGTTAGTTTTTATTGAGATAAGAACTATCTTTTAAGTTGGAATTCATTGAAATCGGTTCAGTAGCGGACAAAACTAGCTGTGCCTGCGACTTCGTCTGCGTGAACAAAATTTCTAAAAAAAACTCGGGGTTTTAGCCGCATAGTTCCCGTA
This sequence comes from Apodemia mormo, assembly GCA_036924255.1. Classification (NCBI taxonomy): domain Eukaryota; kingdom Metazoa; phylum Arthropoda; class Insecta; order Lepidoptera; family Riodinidae; genus Apodemia; species Apodemia mormo. Next base: position 25,063,284 of record JAUPFN010000004.1, on the reverse strand, counting down.
CCTGTGGGATTTTCGGAATAAAAACTATCCTATGTCTTTTCTAGGGTTTCAAACTATCTTCGTACCAAATTTCATCCAAATCGTTTCAGTGGTATATGCGTAAAGGAGAGTCAGACAGACAGAGTTACTTTCACATTTATAATATTAGTATGGGTACAATATTTGGCACTCCATCAGCATCACACCTCTGTTTTTATGAGTGGGGCTATTTTCAATTATGAAATATATGAACATATTATTTTAGGCTTCTTGTGATCTGGATCCAAAAACACCGTGGAGATTGATGGAAATATGTGAAGGCTGGAACGCCGATGAAACGGCAACTTGCAGTCCTAAATCAAGTACAGGCGAAGAATTCCCAGACAGTTTATCTTTTACTGGAATTATTCTACTTTCCACAACCATGATAGAACATTCATGTGTTTATGTACAGCTTTATAAGATAATAATGCCAGATGGTATGTTTATTTTTATTCTCCAAAAATAAAACGATCAATAGTTTCTTGCCTGAAAAGATCCTTACTTAATTGGCAATTTTTAGTTAGAGTAAGCATATTGTATAGGTCAAACTATTGACACCTCTATTGATTCTTAAATCTTTATTCTACAATTTAAGGAATATGCGAGAAGATGTCACACCCGAAATTTAAAGTTACATACGCATGATATGCAATAAAGTATGCAGCCCTTAGTACTAAGTCACAGCTTATAAATTTTGTGATTTTAATGGGATTTAAGTTTTAACACAAATCTCATTTTTACGTTTGACCTGCTATTTTTATATTTTTATTTTATCTCCGTGATGATTTGGGACCTCTAACAAGAATATATCATCTACTATTCTGCCAGGAAATTCGTACAAGGCAAACGAAACGTGCCACACTATCATGACTACAAGATGTACAGCTGAGTGCAAAGTACTAGGTGGGGGTAATATAATCTATCTCAGCACTCATAGTGGCCAAAAGTAGAAATAATAAAGGTTGTGTCATCCGTCATATGTAATATTATAACTTACTTTAATATTCACATTATTCCATCAAAAGGCTGTATTCACCTGCAGTCAAATGAATTATTACTTCTATTAAAACTCAATCAAACTGATCATGAGTTTAAACGGAAATTATTTGCTTATTTTTAAAAATGTTTTATAAGGTGTCAAATTAATATATGTTTGTCTTACTAGATCTTTATTTTTTATTCCTCTGTATATTGGACATGTGCAGTAGAAGAAGTACCAACAATTTTACTTTAGAGACGGTTTATGGTTGAATTTTTTATTGTGATTGATACAAATCTTGCAATAAGAGTAAATCATAATTCGTCCGGCAAATCTAAAATAATAAAACTCATTTCGATCAGAAAACGATATTTAATTTATTATATGTTTTAACTTTTATTTAATGAAACCATTAACGTAATATTCTTGTTTTACAGTAAAACTGCAATTAAAAATGAGGTAAACAAACCCTGGCATAAATAAATCACACTTTTAGAATTTTTTTTTTTTTTTATATATCATAAGATAGCAAACAAGCAGATGGGTCTCCTGATGGAAAGAGTCAACCATCGCCTATAGACACCAAAGATTGGTGCGTTGCTATCTTGTGGCGAGGTCTAATGCCACATGCATAAGTTTACCGGCTACCTTACCCACCAAACCGGAACACGACAGCGACAAGCACTGACGCTATTGCGGCAGGAATAGGTAAGGCGGTGGTACCAGACCCGGGCGAGACAATGCAGAACTGTACCACCTAGTAGCCACGATAGTAGTGACTCGATAGCCAATCGGTCGCCTTTTACGACCTGCCTGGCAGAACGGCAGTTGGCCTATTCTACAAAGGAGGCCAGGATAAGACTTAGGTATTTACTTCATTTGATATTAATGACCAAAAATGATTTCACAACCCTTTGTACACATAAATCATGTTTTTTTATACCATAAGATAACAAACAAGCAGATGGCTCTCCTGTTGAAAAGAAAAACAACCGCTTATAGACACCAAATATGTTAATGGTGCATTACTATCCATGTGGCGGGATGGTGATGCCACATGCATAAGTCTACTGGCTACTTTACTTTTAAAATGACAAGCATTGACGCTATTGCGGCAGGAATAGGTAAGGCACTGGTACCAAATACAGGGGTGGAACTCTACCTAGTAGTCATGACGATAGGGACACTTATAGCCAATCGGTCGCCTCTTACAACCTGCCTGGCAGAACGACAGTTGATCTGTTCTTCAAATGACCCGGACCAACACGAGGGAAAACTCAGTAATACAGTAATTTTGTAATATAAATGAATACAAAGTTTTTGATTTTAATATTTGGTCATAATTTCACGATTAAATGTCAAGTTAAAGTAAATGTCAAGGCGTGAGAGCAAATAAGTTGAGGATCCTAGGTAGCGCTGTAGTCGTGCACAGAGCCAATAGTTCCGCAATGTCTCGCCTACGTTTTTAGTCTCCGCTTTACCACTTTACCTACTCGCCTCGTTTTGGTAGCCCTGACCATAAAATAACCAAATTATTTATTTTTATTTTCTAAGTGGTTCAGAAGTATTTTTATTTGTACTTAATAGTAAGTATAGCTAATTTTCGTTGTTTATTTTTTATTAATAATTTCGTATGGTTTAATATATAAACTGAATACTGAAAAAAAAAACATGATCAACATAAGACTGTCAATTTCATGTACATTCACAGACTGTTCTTATCCAAAATTGCTGCTAATTAACAAATTAACAAATTTAAAAATTATCAAATTTATAAAGTTATTAATTAAAAATCTAGGTGTATTAAGTAATAATAAAATTGTAGTAGAAGCTATCTGCTAGGTGGTAACACTTACTACTGGATGGTAAATTTTGCGTTTCCTTATCATGTTTCCATTTAAAATATGTAACACACCATTAACTATATTGGTTTCTTTAAGCGATTGTTGTCTAATACTATCAAAAGGACGGACAATAAATTCAATTTCTTAAATTATTCTTAAACTGCCCGTAAACTCTATATCATGGAATAGTATAAAAATTCCAGGGTCTAAATTTTAGTAGTAAAAACTTGTCTTATAACTGCAGTAAGTCACTCAATGTTTTTCAGGCTCCGAACATTATCCAACATGTGTGTCAAAAGCACAGTATCAGATGGAGTTGGAATTGTTTCACACGTCTTGTGAAATTAGCTGCAATAACTCAATGGTATGCACTTTACGCATTTCTTTGACACAATGAAAAATCAATATTTCTGATTTGATGTAATTTTCAAATCTGTTATATTTCTGTAAGATAAATGACGACCAACTATTGGTTGAAAGCATAGCGGCTCTATTGATGGGGCTGGAGTTCGATTCCCAACAGGAACAAGCATTTGTGTGATGACCATATAGATGTTTGTAATTTTATGTATTAGTTAAAAATTCGAAGTAATTTACGTCGAATCCCTTGCGAGGTACGTAAAAAAAACCAACCGTCAATAGATGTTCCTATTTACCTCATTTCACTGGTTTATCTTTTGGTCTTGAGTTTAACCTATTCAGCTTAGAAGATGAGGTCCCGCGTTCGATCTTCGGGTGACCAAGTCTTGTTGAGGTTCTATCGAGATTATACTCAAAAATGGAAATCTCAATATTTTTTTGGGATTTGATGGTTATGCGTTAACGCCCCTGTGCTGCGGAATGAACACGTAAAACAAGCAATTGTCGTTATGTAGCAGGTATTGTGGAGATAAAATATAGAATGTGTTGACGCAGACCCAACTTTATATGTGACGGCATTTTGGGACGTCAGTCGTCCGCGAGCCCTCATGCGATATATTACCATATATACCAGTCTTCGTAAATTGTAATTTATGTGTGTGACTACTTATAAACTCTATTAATTTCCTGACTGGGGCAACCGAATATGGAAGTAAAAACGATTACACACGCGCCAATAAGTCCTAACCCTGAAGGCAATATAATCTCTGTCAACCCCTAAAGTGGTGACCCCGACGTGATATGAACACGCAACCTTATGATCTGAACCCGTTAGGGAATTAAAAGAGTTTATTAGTAGTCATATTCTCTATTATGCCACACACATAAATTACAAGTTACAAAGACCGTAACTTGTAATTTATGTGTGTGACATAATAGAGAATTATGTCACACACATAAATTACAAGCCGGAGCCGTAACTGGATTTATTTATCTCTAAGAACAGATTTAACAAATAGAAAATAAAAGACATGAATTGTAATAAACATGTATTTACAGGTGAACGAACTTTTCGAAGCTGGTAATGAAAGTACACGTCCAAATACAAACGAGTACACTAAACAATTCTGGCTTTTCTTCCTTTTGATGATCATAAGCTGGATTGGTCAGGCTGTGGTCGTTACGTTTGCAGATGCCATCTGTTTCTATTTGTTAGGTATGCTTTTTATAAAAATTCCATTACATAATAATTTATGTTAAGACGACGGATGTATAATAAACTTTGTTATGTCCCACGTGTAGCATACATTCAAATGTATTAACGTATTGGGCCTTTATTGCATCCAAGTTGTAGTTTTCAACCGATATGTATGTGTGTAATATTGTTGAAATTGGATAATATTTGAATATGAATTTAGGGCCAAGCACGTATACTAAATTCGTAAGTGTATGATTGTATGTATGTATGTTTATCCACGAATGTCTCGGGAACTAAAAACCATGATGAAATTATTTTTTGAAATTTAAATCAGGTATATTTCAACTTTGAGAACATTCCAAGTTTCATTTAAATCAGTTCAATACCAAGTTTTTGAGATATATGTGTAGTTGATATATTTTAAATTCGGTTTAATTTTTTAAATTACTGTTATCTACGAGGTTATTCGATGTTGCTACCATAAAATGGAAATAAAAGAATTTCAATATAAATGTGGTAATGGATTTTAGATAACCGTTTAAATTTGGCTTTATTTAGTGTATTTTAACGAATCGAGTACTTTTTTTTTCTTGATACATTATGAAATGTTATAATTTGTAATGTTTGAAGAAGGAGTGTTTCGTCTGAATTTGGAGGGAAGGACGTTTGGTGAAACTCCATTTATAATCTTCGATCAAAAATAACCAGATTCAATATCGTGGCTTTATAAGTGGCAAATTAAATATAAAAGTACAAAATATATGGTCTTATTTCGTCCAATCACAGCCAACTTGTGAACGCGTCACGTCACGGAAACGACCCATGAGTAGCATGTTAATTGCAATTTTAAACTTTAAAACTATAAATTTAAAGTTAAGTTTTCTAAGGGTATAAAATTTTACGAGCTTTCATCGGTAAAGCGGAGCAATAGTTAAAACTAAACCATAACGTTCAGAAATAAGCGTAATTATTAATAATATACTTTTCTCAAACATGCACGATAGCATAAATATGTCATAGTGTCATTACCTTTGAATAAAGAGCACGCGGGTATCGTATTTACGTACAAATAAAATTAACGTCATAGGGATTGAGCAAGATGACTATGACGCCATCTGGTGGGAAAAATCTAAACTAATGTGATGTAAACAGTTTTTTGAATATTTGTATTATTTAAATAAATAAAATTATTACATAATATCAATTGTTACCTTTTTTAAAACTAAAATTAATTTTCGTCATGTTCTCATCAAAAAATACTTTTTGTATTCGTGAGTGTTCACATATGCCATATAAGAATAACACTGACATTAAATTTTACCGTTTCCCGGAAAGTTCTTTAAACGCTGCGTCGATAATCTTCAAACGCAAAAAATGGATAAATGCAGTGAAAAATTACGATAAGTAAAATATTTTTCTTGATAACTTTGATTAATAGTAATTTTTCGTGCCTATTAATAAAAATAAAAGGCGGAAAAATATTAGTCAAGTATTTTCTTTCCTTTCGTCCAAAGGGACAGGCTAAGACCAGAAGTAATGCTGCCTTATCAGTCGTTACCTTATTTCGTGAGTAATAGAGATAATTATTAATTTCTTCCATGGATTAATTATAAATATTTAAAACATAATAGAAACAGATTTAGAAAATAGAAACAGGGACTAATTTGAAGGTAAAATATTGTTTTTTATATGGAATTTTGCTTTAATAAATGTTGTCAACACAAGAAGTAAGAGTATTTGTATGATAAGAATTTGTATGAAGTCTAGGTTTTCCAGGTTTTAAAATTGGTCCCAACAGTCAGTTTTCCAGGAAATAGTAATCTTATTATTTATCCAAAGATTGTTCAATAAATTTAAAAATATCAATATGCAGTTTTCATTTAAGTTATTAATAATTTTGTCCGTTCCGTTGGTCGAGTGGTTAGCAACCCTGACTACGCAATCGACGGGGCTCGGGTTCGATCCCCGACGGGGACAAGCATTTGTGTGATGAGCATAAATGTTTGTGTTCCCGGGTTTGGGTGTTTATTAAATATATTCTAGTATTTATATATGTATTTCGATGTATTAGTATCGTTGACTAACACCCATAACACAAGCAAATAATTTGCTTAGTTTGGGGTTAGATCAGTTTTTGAAAAAATCCAGTGTTTTCACGGCAGAAGCTGTTGCCATTTCAGCTGCTTAAACATTTAAAAAATAAAAATCAGGGACTTAAAAAAATGGCTCATTATTAGTGATAGCATGAGTGTGTTGTCAAATTTAAAAAATAATAAACTACCTGCTAGTATGAATTACGTAATTTACCAAATTAAAGAAATTTGGCATAATCTTTACAATATTGACAACATTATAGTTAGCTTTTGTGGGTTCCATCTCACAAAGGTGTTCTTGGAAATGAAAAAGCAGATTACCTCACCAAAATTGTCAACACTTCATCCTTTTCTTTCAAAACTTTCGATGATATCTTACTAACATATTCCGATGTTAATACCATATTGTGTTGGATGAGCTAATCGAAATTTGTAATGGTGAATGGTAGTCCCGATTTGGTTCTGCGATCGACCACTGATTTCCTTGTTAATAATTGTACATATGTGTCTTTGTACAAATTTATTATTAATACAGTAGGGGAATTTTAAATAATATTTTTTTATAAAAATTAAATCTATATATATAAAAGAAAGTCGTGTTAGTTACTCCACTTATAACTCAAGAAAGGCTGAACCGATTTACCTGAAAATTGGCAGGGAGGTAGTTTAGAGCCAGGAGAAGGACATAGGATACTTTTTTTTACAATTAAAAAATAAATCTGCTTATTTATTGCCATTAAGGCGGAACAAAGTTTGCCGGGTCAGCTAGTAATATTTAAATTTTTAAAACAAAATAGAAACAGATATATTATATCTCTTTCTATTTTGTTTTAAAAATTTATAAATAATTTATCCATGGAAAAAATTAATAATTAATAATCTCTGTTACTCACGAAATACAATAGGTAACGAGTAACGACTAATAAGGCAGCATGACCTCAGGTCTTAGCCTGTCCCTTTGGGACGAAAGAAAAAAAGTACACAACTTTAATATTGTAAATAACAAAGAATCAGATGCTTTTTCTCAAAAAAATAGTAATTACACCAAACTAATAGATGTATTTCAATATTTTTAAATATTTCTGCTATTTGTTTTCTACTTTTTCTGTTAAATTCCACAAAGTCTTAAAATATATTCTTCAAAAAGCCTAAATGGTGCTAGATTTTGCTATTTTCAATATCATACAATTAATTTAATTTCTTTAAATTTAATTAAAGTTATTTTAACACTTATGATAATTGTGATATTATAAGTATCTGATATACTGGTTTGCGTGACAACTGAACAGGTAATAGATGAGTAATAGTAGATTGTTTACTTATTTCTATTTACTTCTTAGTTTCAATTACATTTAAGACATGACCTGATTCAATTAACTTTTTGCCTTTAGTATAACTGACCCATAATCCGGTCGTTTTTTATAGGTAAAAAACCAAATTTTATTATTTTTTTGCATGTTTTTCCAATATTGGAGTTATTATATTACAATGCTTACATCACAAAAGTTCCTTTATCTGACACCAGAGCGCACTACTTTCGGCAACAGTGCTGCCCCTATAGTTACGCGTGCACGATCCCTATTGCAGGTGCGTTTTTGAATTTGAAACAAGAAACTTGACGGCAATGTTGTATGAAAAGGCATGTTAGATTGTAATTTGGATTAAGAACTCTTTTATCTTGGTTAAAGTTGCGTTCATGTGGCTGTATAGTTACAAATGCGTTTTCCTTTCGGAACAGTCGGAGAAAAAATAATTTGACGGTAAAGCAAGGAGTTCGTCTCGATACACATATTGTAATAATAACCATAATAAAATTAAAAATTAGTTCTGACGGTTCTGAAAGTTAAATGTATATTGACAGCAGTTCACCAGATCTAAGATTGGAAGCCAAGTTAACAATGGAAAACCTGCTTTCAGTAAAGTCAAAACAAAGAAAGATAAATAAAATTTATTACATAAAAAGTATTTTTTATTTCCTCGCCTACGGCTCGGTCCTCAGGGCCAGTACAAAGGCATTGCATTGCATTGAATTGCAGGTCGAGTATGAGACTCGACCTGCAGTTGCCTATATCTCGTCCTTTGCAAAAGTGTACTATTTATGACGTTGAGATATTTTTTTGTGTTTCTGTAATATCATTCCGGCGGGGTGATCATGTAACTCGCAATGCGAAATTATCGTGATTGTTTAGTTATTGCAAGACACGTAACAGCATTGTACATTAGTGGTAGTCGTTGCCGCTTGATTAGTTTTGATGCTGTGACATTGCAAAAAGTGCATCTAGTGACCAGCAAGCAATTGGCAACATTTTGGATGATTTTTTCATTACGTTTTAGAGTCATCGCTGATCGCTGGCGAATTGCAAACGTTAGATGATACGCTTACCGAGCCATTTTCTTGTGCTAAGTTTGTAAACAACGCTGAATCTTGTTATTTTTGATCGGAGATTATAATGTTTTTTTGAATTCACACTCTTGTATTATTTCACAACTTACTGACTATGTAATATATTTTTTTATTAATCAGCCGTATGTTTTACTGCATTATTAGGACTAGAACTGTTTCTATGTGCATTGTTAAATAAATCAAATGTCTAAATTTAAAATAACCGTTAGTGCGTGTCGTATGACATCCCTGCTATAAGTCTTGCAACGTAACATTATTATCTTTGATGTCTATAAGCGCTGGTTATTTCCTTGTATCAGAAGAGATCTGCCTGTTTTAACAAATGGTTATCCTGATTAAAAGAGATAACCATCGCACATAGACACTAAAGATGTTAATGGTGCGTTGATATCCGTGTGGTGGGGTTAAAATGTCACATGCATAAGTTCACTGGCTACTCTATCCTTCAAACCGGAACACGATAGCGTAAAGCACTGATGCTATTACGGCAGGGATAAGTAAAGTGGTGGTATCAAATTATATTAATTTTAAATAACTTGCAGGTACAAAGGTTTCATTGTATGGAAAACAAAGACTTTGGGGTTCAGTGGGTTGGGGTATTTTTTCACTATTAACTGGAACTCTTATTGATGTGTTCAGTGAAGGAGCTATAAAAGACTATACTATTGCATTTGTACTTATGTTCGTGTTTATGTGTGGAGATGTGATTGTTTCGTGTTTTATAAGGGTAAGTAAATGAGACCTTTATTATTATTATATTAATTCTGAAATTTACAATTTTATTTTACGGCTGCTGAATTACACTACATGAGTTCACTAAAATAAATAAGTTTTACTCAAACATGCACGGAAATAGTGTCATTACGTTTGAGTAAAGAACATGCAAAGTATCATATTTACGTACACAGAAAAATGACGTCATTGCCGGCACGTTTTTTTGAATTTCGAACAAGAACGCGTTTCATGTTCCAAATACAAAAAACTCATACTCGACATGCAATTGCCTAGTTCCAGGCCTTTGCAATAATATACTATTTGACACCCATACATACAATAGTCGTAATATTGTACTAATAATAAGCTAGATGAAGAAATTTGAAAAATTGGGTAACACTACTTTATTACATATATTGTCCAAAAAACTATTTTTTTTGATATCGTATGTTTATAATAAAAATTTCGCGATTTAAAATTTATATTTACCGTGAAAACGCTCTGGACTATCATGGTGTCTAAATGACATCACGCTGTGGTCAAACCATGGAGTATTAGGTAAAGGTGGAGCTAGCACTCGTATTAATCACTTAAAACAAATACTTATTTTATATCTCACTCTATGAAGATTCTCCGTCTCTTTTTATACAAGCTGTGTTAGAAGGAGAGGTTGAGGTTGAGAAGATGACAGTATTTAAAGTTGTTTTTCAAGTAGATATTTGAAGTGCTGTCTCCATATATAATACAGTTTCATGGGTCAAAAATATATTACATACTTTGGTGTTTATTAAAATGACAAAAAACAATTTAACCTTTTACCACGGCGTGACGTAACACTTCCAGAATTGCGTTTGCTGACACGTGACTTGATGTCTATTTTTGGCCGAAATTATAATCTAAAAAAAATATTATTCCTTATCTTAAAATAAATATTTTGGTTTTTTGTTATCTCCATACTATAGTTAATCGTTAGAAATTTTATTATATCCGATTAGTTCTTAGTGGAAATAAGCCTATTGAATTTATGTTTCAAATAAAATAAATTATTAATGTAATAAAAGTTAACTTAAAATATACATATAAGAATATATTTTAGTGATATTATATTTTATATATTTTATTATAGTGAAACATATTATATATCTTAGTAAAGTGAAACATTAAATCTATCTGCCAAATTTACCATTTACACATAGAAATATGAATTAAGTTTCTGTTAATTACAACAAACACATGGCTATGACAATGAACATGACAACGAGGTGATAATGTCACCTGCAACTTTACCCTTCAAAGAGGAATATGAGAGTGACAAGCATTAATGCTATTGCGACAGGAAAAGGTAAGGTGGTGATACTAAACCCAGGCGAGACGTTGCGGAAGTCCAGTAGACCTTATATAGTAGCGAGACGTTTAGTCAGTTTTTCTCCTTTTACGAACTGCATTGCATAATGGCAGATGGTCATATCAACAACATGAAGCGTTGTGGCTAGCTACAATTTACTGTAAGCAAAACAAAGAAAATTGTACATCTAACACCAAGCATCATGAAACTCAACAGAAATGCCTTAAGAACAGTTGCGGTCACCATAACAGGACATTGCCATTTAAACCGAAACCTATTTAACTTAGGTGTGACAGACAGCCCTTTATGCCTCGGTTGCATGAAGGGACAAAACACCACTGCTCAAGATTTCCTTGAGTGCAGGAGCGTGGCAGAACAACTAGCATGTATTCTAGAAAACCCAAAAACTTCAAAAGAAGCATGTGAAAACATAAGCTGTCTTATAAACTTCTGGAAGGAGTTAGGGTTGTTGGAACAGATTTAGCCAACTACGAACAAATCCCCAAGTGACTAAGTGCGGAAAATATAATGGCGAAAAAAGGCAGATGGTTTATTTTTCAAAGCGGGACTGGCCCAACACGAGGACCTATTTTGGCAAATGAAGTGTCTATTAATTCTTTTTTCTATTAAGATGGTTGTGGGATATATTTTTTCTTTCTTCTTTACAGGTAGAATCAACAAAAATGTCAATTAATATATTGGCGGATGTAGGTACTTTACTGTCTTCCTTACCCACATTCATATTCATGCTATGGACCATTGCGGTCGGACTTAGCACGGGTTTGTTGTGGCAGTTTTTGTTCTGGCATATCGAAGACATAGCTAACTTGACGTGTGATGGCACAGATTACGTCAAAACTTTACAAGGTCTTGTCAGTGCTATACAAACATTTGGTGGGGAGATACCATTTATGTTTCTTTCAGGTAAGTCTTATGTATACGTGTTTTACTAAGTTCTCGCCATTTTTTTTTCGAAATGAGCAGGAATAGTTAGTCCAAATGACTGTTACGGTGAAACCGAGCTTTTTGGTCGAACAGAATGCTCAGCCAGAGTTTTAAGTGGGCTTAGAGACTCAAGATTTGTCTTTTGTGACACCGAACCTCGGCTTAAGGCAGTAACATGACGATAAGTGGAAGAGTAATTGGCATCAGGATTCGTTTATAATTCTTGACCAAGACCACGAACGATTGGATATGCGCATAAATAGTGAGCCAAACGTGTCTATGTAAATTATAAAGGCTGTGATGAAATCACAGAATCGGGTCCGTTCTTAGGAAAATAGTCTATATCAAATAAATTTTCAATTCTCACTTTGATTGATCGCAAATTTAACGCAAAATTTAATGTGATTAGTCTCTACATGTTCCAAAGTTTTCCCATCGATAAAATGGATATTGCTAATTTTAGTAGCTAACAATGGCCTGAAGCTTTTTCTAAGATAAAGTAACAGCAGTTAAGCAATTGTGTCAATGGATCAAGAAAAATTAAAACGAAATGCCTAAAGGATCCCAGCGGCACAATTGTTCAGCTAGTTGAAAGGCTTTTGTTGTATATCCTAAGCTATAAATTTAAACGTAGCATTGTTACTATTATATGTTTACGGACTACCTTACCCTCCAAAATATGAAAAGCCAGTAAATTAGTGCGGTAGGAATTACTAAAATGCCTTTACCAACGCGTCGTAGTTCATGCGAGCGCTTTTTACCAATCTGGTAGGTAGTTTATTCTTCGAAAAGGTCCGAACTCACAAGCTCCCATCCATTACATGCCATGCCTCAACACAGTATATTCCCAAGAAATATTTAAAACGCTGAAAAACAGATGACACTGTACTATGGAAATATAACCTTGTTTCACAGACAAAATCACAAGTTTTGTTTGTTTCATATACATGTTTATGTAAATTTCACATAAAATCAACAATTTTTTTCTAATTTGTTTTTAATTTGTAACAGGTTTCATCCTTAAAAAAATTGGCCACGTAAACATGATGAGTTTGGTGCTACTGGCGTTTGGTGTCCGTTTTATATTGTATTCATTTCTTACGAATGCTTGGTGGATTCTCCCTATTGAAATATTCCAGGGGATAACATTTGGGATGTTCTACCCCACATTAACATCATACGCTAATGTTGTTTCACCTCCTGGAACGGAAACTACAGTACAGGTAATCATTTTAAATTAATTCATTTAATAAAAGACAGCTACTAATCCTATTGTTTTTAAGGGAGATACCATATTTCCCCGTGTTGGTCCCGGATTCCTTTGAAGAATAGGCCAACTGCTGTTCTGACAGGCAGGTCGTAAAAGGCGACCGCTTGACTATAAGAGTCACTATCATCGTGACTACTAGGTGGTAGAGTTCTGCATTGTCTCGTCCGGGTCAGGTACCACCGTTTCAGGTTTTACCTATTCCTGCCGCAATAGCGTCAGTGTTTGTCACTGTCGTATTCCGGTTTGGAAAGTAAGGTAGCCTGTAAACTTATGCATGTGGTTCTAAACCTCGCCACAAGATAGTAACGCATCATTAACACCTTTGGTGTCTATAGGCTATGGTTGACTCTTTACATCAGGAGACCCATCTCCTTGTTTGCTATCTTATAATATAAAAAAGTACTTTCTTTGTTGCGTTGCGTTAGAGACACGAGCCATTAATAAACATTTATGATTCAATTGCTTTCTTTTTCTTGAAATTGACGATATAGTCTTTGGTCATTTTTTGCACAGTCACATGTTCTCAGTGTGGACTAATCTTCATCATGTTCGGTCAACCCATTCTTGAGTGATAATGATATATTAATACCAACAGAAAAAATATTATGATCTATTTTTTTTCAAACACATGTTCTCACTGCAAACCAATTGTCATCAAGATCGGTTAAGCCGTTCATGAATTATGTCGGAACATACAGCCAGATAAAAATAATCAAAATGATTTCAAATAGCTATAAGTGATCAGGAAGTTTTTTACAAAAATTTTATGTACGTAACATACACTACAGATTTATTTATTTTATTTCATAGAATAGCGAGCAAGCTGATGCTCCTTCGATGGTAAGATATAACCATCGCCTAGAAACAATATGTTAATGGTGCGTTTCTATCCATGTACATGCATAAGTTTACTGGCTTCCTTACCCTAATTTCTTCGTCAGTCAATACCTTGAGCTAAACTTAAGGTTAAAGTATTGAAAGAATAGAAATAATAAATACTATCACGCCCATATTCTCAAAAGCAGTCGTGTTTTACTTATGCGACCTCATGCGACTTTTTTCCCGCGTTGGTCCCGGGTTCCTTTGAAGAATAGACCAACTGCCGTTCTGCCAGGCAGGTCGTAAAAGCGACCGATTGGCTATATGTGTCACTACCATCGTGGCTACTAGGTGGTAGAGTTCTGCATTGTCTCGCCCGAGTCTGGTACCACCACTTACTTATTCCTGCCGCAATAGCATCAGTGCTTGTTATTGTCTTGTTTCGATTTGGAGGGTAAGGTAGCCGGTAAACTTATGCATGTGGCATTAGACCTCGCCACAAGATAGCAACGCACAATTAACTCCTTTGGTGTCTATAGGCGATGGTTGACTCTTTCAATCAGGAGACCCATCTGCGTGTTTGCTATCTTATGACGATGAAAAAGACTATACCGAAGGTATAAGAACAGATAGGTTAAAAGACTACATTTGTTGTATAACGTTGAAGACCACCAGAACATAATTCCGTTGGCCGTAAATTACTGAAATATCTACAGTTTAAAATTAAATTGTCGACTTCTATTTCAGGGTCTCGTTGGTGCTATATTTGAAGGTGTTGGTACATCGTTAGGTAGTTTTATTGGTGGTCGACTCTATGGGGTACACGGTGGCTGGAACACTTTCCGCTGGTTCGGATTCGGTTCCTTAATAGCTTGCTTCCTACACGTCGTTACGCAATACTTATTGAGAAACAGAAACGCTCACACCGGTCTAGATCAAGGTAAAGATATTAACAATTGAAACGTTCATGACTATAATCTATTTTTAACATTTAGATCATTTTAAAAAATGACAACGTAATTATATTAATAGGTAACTGCATTATGTTATATTATTTTTAGGAATTTTATACCTTTGATACTTAACTTTTACTGATGGAACCAAACGTACTTATTTATATACATATAAAACTTAAAGATATGTGTACTTACAAATACCTTAACTTAGTAGAATATAACAAAAAGTTAAACAAAGAATAAACATCATTTTGAGTAAATATTATTTTAGACACACATTCTATTTTGAAATTATATTACATTGATTTGTCTTTTGAATATAATCTTGTATTAACCAAGATAGTAATAAAAATAGAGAATACAAAAACAAAACTGTTTTTGTATCCAATCACTTTTTAAAAAAATGTTACTTGTTAAAAGTGCGAGCAAATACATATTTATTAACTTTTCGAAACTGCAAAGTAGCAAGTTTTAGATAATAAATTTAATATGGGATATCGTGTACGAGTATTACGTGACAACGGATCGAACGGCTAGATTGTATGAAATTCGTTGTTTAGATAATGTGTGTGCTATTTAACATATTTTTATGTTCAATGATAAAGCTATTTAAAAAAAAGCAATTTGAACAGATTTGCTAAACAGGCAGCCTTTCTTAATATAATATCTTTTTTCTAAATTTAGTAATTAAGTAGGCTTAACAATGAACAGCCTAGCCGCTTTGTCAAGTACATTAATTATTGTCATAATATTGTTTTTTTTTGTACCTGGTGATTAGACTAATCTACTCAGCCTACATCATGGTGCATCATTTATTAATTGTATGAATAAAACATTCCTACTTATTTAGCAGAACTTTCCAGACAGATTGTATAGACCAGTGTTTTTCAATATTTTTATTAGAAATGTGCCGGATATCCGTATCTGTATTCGTATCCGCGGATATCCGAGGCAGGAGAAAGATCTATATCCGCTACTTTTTAGGCGGATCTTGAGCGGATCTTTTATATTATTATATTTCATTACATGTACGAATTTTTAAATATGTGATTACGTAACCAGGTAGGAGTGAAATGCTTATAGCAATTACGTTTAAAATATTTTGTTTTCTTTCAATCACATTTAGCTTGGATTCGCAAAAATCAAATATCTAAACATTATTTGTACTGAGTTACTAATAGTTTCTTAAATGGTGTGTGAGAACAAGGCAATTAAAGGTCTTTATAATTAATAATATCTTGTTGCCTAAATTAAATTTAGAAAAGCACTCAAGAAATGGCTAAAAAAAATTACCTTTTACAAGTTAGATGATTAATTTAAACATAAAAAAGAAATTGTGGATTAATTTATTATTTCCATTTGATTTTTTTATTTTAATATTTTTTTTTTATAAAATGTTTTCCATTAATATTTTATAAATAATTTTGCATGCCAGTTATGGCCAAATATTTGAGACTATCACGATGTAACCTACGAATGCACAATATTTGTTGCAATAAACGATTGATTGATAAATAACAAATCTAATACTAGAGATACTAAATGACTGATCGCGACCTATTTGTAGAGGCAACCAACCACCCGGGTGGTTGCGACCAATTCTTTGAAAAACTCTGGTTTTCACATAAATAAGGTTATAAAAAATGTCACACACGTAGCGTTTCGTATAACCGAGCATTATTCGCCGAAGTTACTTGTATGGGGATTGAACTTTTTTACTTTTTTTTTGTAGTGATAGCAGCTGCAGTAATATGCATGCTGTGAAAATGTAGGTCTCTACCAACTAGTAGTATTTTATTTTAGTAATAATTATTTTGAAAACATAGACTTGCAGAAAAAAATAAATATATTGTATCGAAAATTTTACACTGACCTCTATAAGCTTAAGAATAGATGTAAAAGTGTCACATAAAATCTATCATGAGAACAACATTATGCCTACATTCATAGTGTAATTTAGTATAAAATTATGAGAATAACATTATGCCTACATTCATAGTGTAATTTAGTATAAAATTACACTATGAATGTAGACATAATGTTGTTCTCATGATAGATTTTATGTGACACTTTTACATCTATTCTTAAGCTTATAGAGGTCAGTGTAAAATTTTCGATACAATATATTTATTTTTTTCGATACAATATATTATGCATTTATTGATGATAGTTTTAACTTTTCATATAACAATGTAAATTGAATAGTCTAGTAACCTTTTATATACAAAATCTATCCAGTATATAAAAGCGATTTTAAGGTATTTATTTTGCTCATACAAAGAGATGAAAAGAAGGGTATATCAATAAAAATATGTTATGATGGAGGTGTTTAGGTTTCGTCAGACGACATAATTGACCTCCTCGCTACGTTCAGAATTTACACTAGAATCTTTTATATGGAAGCGTTAAAATTCAAAGATAGCCTCTTCACTATACAAATTACACATTTTCTCTTTGTGAATCAATCATTCTAATAAGTACTTACTACTGGTATTCTACCAAGCTTAAGGTGTTTATATTATTTGACAATGATTAATGGTTATTTGTGATAATCTTAAGCAATTTATGTGTTGTATGAAATTGTGACTAATTCATTTGTGATAATATTGGACAATTTGTATAATATTTATTTTATACAATAGTAATACCAATGTCATTTAACACATTAAAACTCGTTGCGTTGAAACGAATTGTTTCAACTTAAATATGTTTGTGCTAAAGGAAGCAGTGTCAGGGGACTTACACGTCTGGGGATCAGAATTGAAATAAAGGTCTTATTTCAACAACATTTAACTTGTCAACAAAGTAATGTCTTCTATTACCATTGGCATAAAAGAGGAGGATACGTTACCTAGTCACAGCAACTGGTCCTACAAAAGTAGGTGCGTGGACACAGTGATTCTAGTATGCCACTCAGTCACGAGCGGGACATCATAACATCGAACGCTTCTACTTTCCGATTGTTTTTATCATTAAACACATATCAAAATGCCTTGCCTAATGCCTAACCAATGTTATAATCACTCAAGGGAAAGAAATAAGACACATGGGATTACTTTCCATTCGTAAGTACAGCTAAAACATTAAGTTTGTTTAAAAATTAGATAAATTATTGTTGTTTGTGAGAGCGAGATAGTATAATACAAAAGGGACGCTACGAACGACGTACAAAGTACGAAGATCATGCGACGCGTACTATGACGCGTGACGTGGCTAATGCCATTTCGCTCGTACGAGTGTATCCGCCCTGTCTTTGTTTATCGGTAACCATGGCGATGACGCGCGCGGTGGCTAATGTCGTTTCGCTTGTACCAGTGTATCCGCCCTATCTTTGTCTTTGTTTAGCGGTAACCATGTTTATGATTGTGTTAACAGATGTGAGTGAGTGTCGATGTATATATATTCTGCCGAGCCTAAGTTTAGTGAATTCAATGTAAGAGCGTAAAGTATCTTCCTCTTTTATGTCAATGTCTATTACACATTTATTATTGTAATGCTGAAAATTGCCGCAGTTGTCGCGATTGATAGAATCATTATTTGTTTCAAAACTTAGGTACAGATCTTATTTAACAATCTTGTCACCGATTTATTTTTTGTTTCTGATTCCCATACGTGTATTTACCTCAAGTGTAATTAGTACTATTAGTGATAAAAAATATGCAATTTTTTTTCCAAGAAATACATGATTAGGAAAATTATACGTACCTGAAATATACTATTTTTAACGCTCATTTATATTATTAACAGTATTAGTTGCATTTATATTTTTGTTGCGTATATATAACTAAAAGTTTGGAATCTACTTACTTGCCAACAATCTACGTAAATAAATGTACTTCCAAACATATACAAAAAATTAACTTTATTTAGCTACGGAAATAAGTATTCCTTAAAGTACCGTCTCCCTCATTATTATCGAACAGCTACAACTAATTTATTTACGATTAATCTGTGTCTTCTGACAATTAAAAAGTAATTTAAATGATAACTATCCCACCAAATCACATATTGTCCACGTGCACATGCGATAACACGATGGTGCTTTAAATGATGCACCACAATTAACCAACCCAAGCATGCAATGATTTTTTGGAAATCAAACAAATATAAACACAAATAATTACATAATATAAAATATATTCCAACGTATATAATAAAGGCATATCCTTGTGTAAACAAAATAATTCAATTCCGATTTTTTACACCAATGTCGCTCCTAAACGTAGTAAGTGCTCCGAGTAAAATTGTCGTAGCGAGGTTTTAAAGATAGCATTTTGAAGCTTCATCGTATTGAATAACGTTATCTTCGGCTGTAATAAAAAACAAGTACATATTTGGCCGAAAATTAAAAAAAATGAATAAATCTATTTTCAGCATATTTTTGTAATTTTCAACAATATTTACGATAAAAAAGGCTGAAAATGCAAACATTTTTTTTTTTTCATTTAATAATAAAGTGAATCCTTAATTTCTACAATTTGTTGGTTTGAAACCAAAAAACGTTTTGTTCGATTAAATTGAAACTTCAGTGTTATTTTAAAAGGTCCACTCAACATTTGCTCTTTTATAAATATGTGAAATTTAGACGTTCATTATCTAAAAACCCGTTAACAACACTTTTCCGCAGCTTTTTCAAATTCATGTCACATATGAAATAACATTTTTATTTAAGGTAAAAACCTTGCACAAAAACCTTGTGAGAAATTTGTTTCAGTTCATAGAACTACTCTTAGATTTTCCGTGCGATCATTGGTTCTGTCCATCACAAGCAAACGGTTTGTTTTCGATTTAAAGTTCAAATTTAGCCACATTTTATCTTATTGTTTAAAAAAAACAATGGTTAAGTTGGGCAAAGTTAAAAATAATTGCAATGTTTTTCTCACCTTACTTTTTGAAATGCGGGGGGCATTCTTCTCAATAACTTTACTTCTGAAGGTTGTAATGGTCGTACCATTACAGCCTTCAGAAAAACTATAATTTAGACATTTTTTTACTCTTAAGTCATTCCATTTGTTTATGTGATATGAATAAATATTTTTTTTTCTACTCATCTAATGAGGCTACTATCACATATTATTATGCTTTATCGCGGTAAAGAAACCCTTGATTAAAAATTACTATTGATAAAATCTGGAGGCGCCATGCGGTATTAAATCTTAATAATGAGCCGCTTAAAAATTTTTACTACCGCTACAGCTGTGGCAACACCATGCTAATAAAATTAGCAGTGTTAATTTAGTATTGCTGACAGCTGACATAATTCGTTACGATTTATGACGATACTGAAAGTCGCTTTCTGAGTCTGTGCCGGGTGCCCTATAGCATTCTCACATACTAAGTCGTACATAACTTTAAGTCAAATAGGACTAAATCTTCAATTTTAATATTCTAAAGAAGCTTTAAGAAATCGAAATCCATTTACTAAGCAATGTAATTTTATGTCTGAAAAGAAAAAAAGTATATATTTGAGGAAATAAATATTTGATGAGCACTGTTTTCCAGAGACCATAAGAGTATGGCCAGATGTGACGGTATATTGTGATATGCAAAACAAATTATTTTAACGTTTGTTTTAAGAGTCTCTTATAGCAATCCTATTAGAATAATTTTGCAATGTTTATATGAAGTCATACAGAAATGGCACCTTGCGTAGAATATATGACCGCGATGATCGATCCCGATTAGATTAATTTTATATATTTAATTGAAATGTACAGCTTATGTACATATCGTTTTGTTGTTAAAAATTGTTAAATAATTGCTACTTTCATTTTCACCAAATCGAACCCACTTAATTTCGTCAAATAATTGCTAAATCCTTTGAGCGACTTTGTAATCGAAAATGCATGCAATTGACGCTGCTGCTCCTCTGTAAGTACCATCCAAAATAAATACCGACATTAATCGGTCCCTATTGTTTCCTCTGATAATTAAAATGTTTTTGTATTCTCTTATATCATATAAGAATGTGTAGAGCACATGGTGTTGTATCATAATTTGGGAGAGACTACTACTTACATTTATGAACACCCTCAGTCTGGTATGGTAACAATTCTTTCTCTAGTTGGTATGGATGGGCGTAGTCAAAACTGTAATATTTTTAAGAATTGTGAAAAATATGGTATGTGCATTTGGTGGCCGAAACTTATATTTAGTAGGTCGCTATAGATAATCGTCCTTCTTATGTAACTTACCTTATCGTTCTTAGGTGATTTCCAATAAACCTGTAATAGAAGTGCTCTGTCAGGTTATAATATTTTATAGTATTAAAAATTGAGCTGTGAAGTTTTAGTTTACATATTGTACAAACATACATAAACTTAGTTTATGTTATAGTTTGATGAATGATTAGTACCTATGATAGTGAATATGTATTTACTTTTGCGTTATAATTTTAATGTATTTATTACCAAATTTAAATCAATGAGACGACAATGATTTAAGTTGACTATTTTAATAGTAAGTAGTATACTGAAAAATCATCGTTTTGAATTGGCTAGTCTGTGTTATACCTTGTAAGTATACAATACTATTGAGCAAAAACTGTCGTTGCATTAAAAATGTGACATGCTATGATTAGTTGACAAAAGGGCTCATATATATCTTAATATATACTCATATCGGTTATTATTGCCCGTAGGGCTTTCATAGTATTATTTTTTATCATAATATTTGATTAGATTTGTTAAGTTAAAGTTGTGTACCAGTTCCTTACATCCAGTATTAATTTTAGCTTTAGTTTATAATTTCTATGAAATATATTATTGGCAAAGCAATATGTTGTTTGATTTTTCAACCAGATTTTATTATATGTTTTGACAAATATTACTTAAATATCTGTGAATATTTGATTTAAATGATAGTTATTAGTTAACATCGTGCTATTTAAATATTGCGGACGGAAAAAGCAAGTACATTCCAATCTTTTATCACTAAAATATTCGCTTTATTTCGAGCAAAGAATAATATATTGGTTTTATTTATTTTAATATGTATAAGGCATTCAGTATTTTAATACAACTCATTTATTTCAGGTTACTCATCTGTGATTCGTTATGGACATAATAACGATGTGGTTTATATGCTAGAAGATTTGGATGATGACTGATAGGTTCATATGATTTAGTCAGTATTGCCTTCAGTGACCTTAGATTGTTTATATACTACCTACTTAATATAGTTCTAAAGAGGGAGGTGTAGCTTTTTGTGCTTTTACTTGTTATGTCAAGCGCAATGTACGGACTATGTTTAACATTACGTCGGATTGTGTATATATATGATTCATCTATTTGAAAGGTCAAGGCCACACTACAAATTGGTCTACCAAAGCAGTCGTGCACGTAGATTTGTGATCCAGGTGGAAGGAGAGATGCATTGCATCCTCGATGTATCCACCAAAGCTGTGCGGAGATATTTAAAGGTGCTCTCGCCTCTTATTATCTCCGCTGTGGTTTTATAAGACATCTCCACTCCGCTCAAAGTTATCGAAGGTATCAGAGACGAGATTTGTCATGGATGGAATTCTCTTGGCTAATTTCACATGTAGCTAGTCTGGAACTAAAGTGGTCTATGTAACATTTTTTTTTAATTTTGTTTTTAATTTTTAATTTTACATCTATGTGAATTTTTAAATATAAAAATAACGAACAAAAAATTTTAGATATACCACTTTAGTTCTAGGCTAGCCATATATCCTTATCGCCACTTTGACAGAATCCAGATCCAACAGTGATATAAACTTTTTCTCGCGTAGTTGAGATAAACTTAAATTGAAATTATTTAACAATTCGTACATAATTTTTTTTTTCATTTTTGTTAATAGGTCCTAGTATTCACCTTTACGTGTACATAATTACACTTAAACATTCAGCTTAAAATCGTTTTAAAACGGTTTTACTCAACACAAGATAAGAAATACAAGATTTCGTGTTTTGAATGAAGCTTAACAGCGTTTTATTTATAGCAATTAATATTATATTGTGTTAAAATGACTTGTTAGTCTGGTGTTTTTTATAGAAACCTATTTAAACTATCAGTGTTGAGACAAAAATTTTACTCAATATCATAAAGAAAATAAATACCAAAAACGCGTTATTTAAAAACACTGTAGATTTGTACATTACATTTGTATAGTATTAGAAAATAAGCAGGTGGTTCTTGATGTCTAATATATTGATGTCCGAATATTGATGCCACATATCTTCAAGCTAATACACGACAGTTACAAGCATTAAAATTGTGCAAAAAAAGGTCTCGTAAACTACGTAGTAAGACAGTAGTAATCAGAGTTTATAGTCTAACCCCATTCAAGATAATCAATCATAATCACACCCTTTGAGTCCTAGAAAACTGAAGCTATTACCTTATTTGCCGACTTAGCCTTTTTTGGGGGTGGTGAACCAGGTCTTCTCCATTGTTTTGATTGTTGTTTTGTTTTTGGCGTACAGTAATGAACCCATGTTTCGTCCATTGTAACAAAACGATTCAACAATCATCTGCATCGGCTTCAAATAACTCCAAACAGTCACGTGAAATAGTCAATCGCGTCCTTTTTTGTTCAACTGAAAGCAGTCGCGGAACCCACCTCACAGACACTGTGAGGAAACCCAATTCGTTGACTATGATATTTTGAGTTCATTCATAAGAGATGCCTATAATCTATACCTATAATCTTATTATTTTTAATCTGCGGTCTCCCATAATTAAATCAAGTACTTTTTTAATATTTTCGTCAGTAGTGGACGTGGAAGGCTTTCCAGATGGGGGTTCATCTTTCACACTCTCCCTACCACGCTTGAATTCTGTTATCCATTTTTTGACGGATGTTTATGACAGAGCAGAATCCACTAATGTACTGACCATATCATCACGGATGGCTTTCTGTGATAGTCCCTTCTTATGCAGGTACTTAATGACGGCACGCTACTCGATTTGCTCCATTTGCTGAAAATGTGTCCGTTTGCTTTGTTAAAAAATTTAAAAAAAACAATATATTACATAACAATAAATTACACGTTTCGAACTTCACACAGTTAATCACTCTGAACTGAACTAAATAATGTGAGTAGATTTGATATTTAGAATTGAATGGAGCTGTGTTAGGACGAGTACTATATTTAATCTTTTACGAACAGTCTAATAGGCCTCGTATTTAATCTTTTACGAACAGTCAAGTAGTACCAAGAAATATACAATATTTATGTCGCAAAATTACCTGAATCTATTATTGTGTCTATAATTTTACATTTAGATTCTCCTCCTTAGTAAATTTTATACAAAACATCACTTGGGTTGGTACTACGTGGTACTATTGCCTTGGCTATTTCTGCCGCAACAGCATCAGTGCTTGCCGATGCATTTCAGTTAGGAGGGAAAATTAGCAGGAAACTTATACACATGGAATTACATCCGTGCCACTTAACATCTTTTGTGTCTAAAGGATGTCTTTCCATAATCTGCTTGTTTGCTATCTTATGCCATAAAAATTAGAATTTTACAAAATAGCCTGGCATTGAAATTTTATCTTATATCGAAAAATATTTAAATAATTTCACAGCTAAAAATAAATCCGTAACCAAATTACGAATTCATGAGCTTCATAATATGTTCAAAATATACCCAATAAAGTCAAGAACAACGAAAATACGAAACCCATATTTACTACATAAGCCCAAAGAACTAAAACAAATTAATAAAATAGTGAATAATGAACGATAAAACGTCATTTTTTACAGTTAGTCAATATAATATGGGAATAATCAAACGTATGTGTCGTGTCTAATTTGCCCATATGCCCATACTACATGAAATAAATTTTAAGTAACTGACCTGTAAGACGTCCTGTCTTGAATTCGATCGTGTAAATTATTGGCCTCAATCATGAATCTAAACCTTACAGCGATACCCTCAAACATTTATAAACATTTATCAAATTCTGTTCTATCCTAATTCTAATCTAAATTTAATTTAATTATATATTAAATAAAATGAATATAATAATGACAAACTAATATAGAATATACATAATGACACTACACAACGCCTTTCCTTATCTAATTAATATATGTGTTTATATGTTATGTAACAATTACTAAAAATACTACATTATAATTATACTAAAATGATGAAGTCACAAGTACTAGTGAATAACTTTATTTTCATTGTATACATTTTATAGCCAATACTAATAAATATTACATAAAACAATAATTAATAAATATTATATTACTTAATTTTATTCATACACATAATTATAAATAAATACAAACATACATTAAATAATAGATTATTTTAAAAGCACATTAATGTAAATTTACAAACATCATAATGACTAATGTGTTGATGCCTTAAAAACATTAATTGTCTACGCACTATATGTTTTTTAGACTACTCTATACACTCACAAAATAGTCATACTATGCGTTCCAAATAAGAATAGGACTGTCAGGATGACATATTGCTCCGTATTTTGCAGAAACTTCGTAAGTGATGAGTAAGGTGTGCAAAAAATACTAACAAAGAAATACTTTAAAAAAATTAATTTAATTCTAATTAGTATTTTTTTTATTTAGATTCCCATCAGATTATATAAACATGTATTAAAATAAGGTGTAAAATAACTAACACGACTTTTATATATACGTATTTAGATGAACGGCTAGACTTATATATTTTACTGTTTGTTTATTGATGAATATTATATTTTAATGCTTTTTAGCCTATTCTGGACAAAGACAACCCAAACTCACAAAAATCGCAACAAAATTGGCCCCGTCGTTTTTGAGTTGTAAGTGTTGTAAATGACGCGACAACTTTATATAATATATAGATGAACAGCTAGACTGATGCTTTTTACTTTTTTATTGATGAAAATAATATTATTAAAACGTTATTTGTTTTTCAATAAATCAGTAATATTTTTTTAACAAATATTTTTTTGCTGACATTACTAATTTTACGTATGAAGTTGATAACAACCGCGATCCTATTCTTAGTTGGAATGCATAGTACTTGTTTACTGTATTAATATTATTATATTATTGTTGTATTACTATGTACTCCTATTCGATATAATTCTCAACTAATTGTATTGTAATTTTCTCTGTAAATGATTTAAAAGTAAATCTTTAGAGAAAACGAAATGTCTCAAACCGTAAAATCGGTCCAGTTGTGTGTGAGCACGGATTTTAACAGATGTCGTTATTTGTATTTGCATTAGTATATAACAATAACATCTGTTATCCAATTGTCACAGCTTACTTTTCATAAATCAAAAATACTGTTAACAAGCACACTATGATGATAGTACATTTAAATGTAGCTAAATTTAAAGAAAAGATAAAAACATAATTTGTTTTTATTGATGTCGAGGTTTCTGCAGAAATACAAACAGATTCTGCAAGTGCCTTTCATTTGGTAAGTAACTAGACCGGAACTAATTCAGACTGTATATTGTGCCTTGTACTTTAAGCGACTTATTCGCACTATTGTCGAACCTCTCCTTGCAAATGCGTGCAATACAATTGAGATCACAGTTGCCTTTTATTTAGTAACTAGACCAGAACTAATTCAGACTGTATATTGTGCCTTGTACTTTAAGCGACTTATTCGCACTGTTGTCGAACCTCTCCATGCAAATGCGTGCAATATAATTGAGATCGTAGTTGCCTTTTATTTAGTAAGTAACTAGACCGGAACTAATTCAGACTGTATATTGTGCCTTGTACTTTAAGCGACTTATTCGCACTATTGTCGAACCTCTCCTTGCAAATGCGTGCAATATAATTGAGATCGCAGTTGCCTTTTATTTAGTAACTAGACCAGAACTAATTCAGACTGTATATTGTGCCTTGTACTTTAAGCGACTTATTCGCACTGTTGTCGAACCTCTCCATGCAAATGCGTGCAATATAATTGAGATCGCAGTTGCCTTTTATTTAGTAAGTAACTAGACCGGAACTAATTCAGACTGTATATTGTGCCTTGTACTTTAAGCGACTTAGTCGCACTGTCGTCGAACCTCTCCTTGCAAACACGTGCTATATAATTGATATCACCGAGACTGCACTCAGATAAAGTTAAGTGCAGTTTAAATAGGCATCCAATACATCGAAAACAACGTCCAAACAGGCATCTTATTTTTGCCAAAATTAGAATTTCTACAAATCAATTATGTTTTATTAGGGAAAACCTCAAAAGATTTTAAAGTACGAAAAAAATAAGCTTAGAAGCAATACATCGATTTTTTAATTAGCTTCCTTGGTTATATTGGATTTTGCCTGTAGTGTTTTGCTAAAGGCTGCCATCACTGTATCGATGTAACCATAAGCCTTCAATTTTTTTGTAAATTAAAAGATATTGCACAACATTAGGCAATGACCCTATTTATGAGCTTCGATATTTTCTCACAACAAAGAAGACACGCCAACGACTATTAACGCCATTGTGCTCTGTGGTTGTAATTTTATCATTTTGTACCTATATTTTATATTTTTAACGATAGTGATAGTTGTATATTACATGTTTAATTCATTATTTTTTAGTTTGTTCCATAAAGTTTCCCTCGTACAAACTAACCGTCCAATGATCACGATCTCAAATAACATAGCCAGATTTAACCGCTAATTTATTTTATTATGGGCTGTAGAAGACATGTAATGTTGCGACTGCACCATTTGAAAGTGAAAACACTCAGTCTTAGCAATATATTTTTACCTCAGCATCGTTTAGCGAAAATAATATTTAAAATAACTTGTTCAATTATATTGGTGCAATAGATGTATATAGGTAGATAAATAAGATTTATGTGATACATATTTAAATTGCTCAACATAATATCCATATTACTTAAAAAGATATACTTAATATAGAATAAGACGCTAGTGCCAATATACAATCATAATGTTTTATTTATATTATGAGTACATATTTGAAATGACTATATCAAATAAATGTTATCTATTTTTTTTTTTTTAAGAAGAAAGCACAATTCAATTGATGTCACCTTTTAATACTAATAAAAACTCAAATCATTTGCATGTTCTACTTTAAAAAAATATACAATCTATTGTATACTAAATATTGAATTTTTGATGCCTTTGTATTTTCCGATTATTATTTGTTCTATTATAGTAATTGTTATATGATTTTCTGACAGATTTTTAAATCTAATATATTTTAGTAGAGTTAAAACAGTTTGGTTGTTTAAAATTCAACCCATGGAGTATAGAGGACTAACAAGGTTATTAATTTTTATTTTATTTATAATTAAATTTGTTAATAATTAAATTAAGAAGTATATCCATCTAACAGCATCCAATATATTTCACGTCACCGTCGCATGATTTTTTTTTAAAGAAAGCGGTAAAGGCACTTTTAAATACGTATCTAGTAAAATGTTAAAACTGCGCTACCAGCTCTGTTAAATTCTTATGCTCAGCATACTTCGCTCCGTTTACTTCAATGTTCATAGTTCATACCGTAGTTTATACTACGTCAGCGTCATTCTGTCAGGTACTTGAAACTTTATTTGCAGTATACGACTGGACACTGTTCCAATTTCCCCCTATGTTAGTTAGTCCTCTATACCCCTAAACTCCATGATTCAATCCATTTATAGCTCAACTTTACAATTTTAGAACTAGTTGTTGTAAAATACATACACATATCGAAAATGGGCAAGTCAGGGTCAATTTGGCACAGATTAGCAAAGATTATGTTAAAGTTTCTGCAAGCAGCTTATTGTCTATCAAAAAGACTATTTTATTATTTGGAATATCCATAAAATAGAGCAACTAGCAGTTCTAATCCATATAGTGGGGGTAGCATTGCTAGTTACACTGTGAATGATCCCTGTAGCGGCTCAAAAAACAATCACAAACGCCACAAGAAAAAATAATAAAAAATGGACAAAAATCAATAACAAATGGAAAAAATGAAATTCAAAATAAAATCCTGAATCGCGATATCACAATTATTTATCTTGTAACACTATATACAAGTTTCAACGCTTCTCAAACGGACTTCGGTCCCCAGGCAGTACACCTTGCCTGGCTGGGAAGATCTTCCTTTTCCCTTCCTTGTCTTTGTGTGACGTCATCAACCTCCACAGTAATGACGTCACCTGACAAGAAGCTGGCCCGCTGGTTCCATCCTATGACTCTTCAGCGTTACCAACCAGCGGCGCCACATCCCTGTAAGTGCCTAGTAGCAGTCTGCGATACATATTTCCAAATTTTAGCTGCAAAAATGTTTTGACTATCAAGATATTCACTTTTTCTCTCACAAGTCTTTGAACTGGAACTATAGTCTGAAATGGAATTCGAGACAAAAATGTAAGTATGTCAATGTCACTGTCACCAATTGCCGCCAAATTGACCATTCAGAGGGCCTACCATGAACTCTTATAATACTTGTCAAGTTCCAGGCAGTTCAACTATGAGTATTAACCTGTCAGGTTTTACGATCATACCATGAACTAATTTTTGTTGAACTGCAATGCGTCGTCTTCTGGCCGGTTACATTATCTCTGGCAGGACATATCAAATTAACGTTGAAAAACACATAACTTGCCGATTTTTAAATTTTAGTATAAAGTTATTATTATTAATGCATTTTAATTAGATATCTTGAATTTAAGAATACAAATTGGCAAAAGAGATCGAGTTTTAAGTTATTTAAAGTCTACGTAAAATATATGGAACATAAAGTAAACCACGTAATATTTGTTAAGCGGCATCCATTAAAGAACGCAACTCGGGGAATATTACACATGACCTTGAACTGTTTAATAAAGACATTTATGTTATGAGCGCGGTTTTTAAATTTCTTGAGTACGTCTTGATTTTTTGAGATTAGAGTTTTGGAATAGTTTGTGACTATTTTAAAGCTTAAAATTACACATTGATTTCATGAACGTGATTGATGTCGGAAGCAAAACGATCGTATGATATCAATATATTCAATGAACAATTGGAAGTTTTATGAGATATTTTAAATACTCATAAAGATATTGCAACGGGATTCAATAAAAGTGCACACTCAAAATGTTAATTTTCATCACACATCTAAATTTATGTGTATCTCCTCTGTGGTCTAGTGGTCCGGTGTCGGAGTTGATCACATGAGGTCCCGGGTCGGACAATTCAACAAAATGTGTTTTTCAGTTTTCTGACAAAAGCAATGTTGCCCGGGATTGGAAAAAGTGCCCGGGTGGCGATAGGCTTTGGCTAATCGTGGGTACACTTGTTGTACCTCTGCCTACCTCTTTGGGGATACGGGCGTGAAGATACTTTTTTTTATCTAAAATTAAAAATAAATAAAAAATGCTTTAAAAGTAAGTAAATATTAAATAATAAATAAATAACTTTAAATAGAAGTAATGAATTAGGTACTATATTTTATACCAATATCAATATTTTTCTAAAACACAGTTAATGTCAAAATATATACAGTATAAATTCCTAATAGGACTAGGGCTAGGAATAGCAGTAATAATAAAAAATACCTACGTTTACAGTATATTTAAGACAAAGCAATCCAATAAAAGTTACTTTTTTCCACCTGCAATTGACCGGCAATATTATGACACTTTAGCAGTTCAAATATCGATTTCGGTCTGACAAAAACACTCATGGTACGTTAACGCAGGGCAGAAGTTGGTTTGAATAGTAAAACGATCGCTCGCCGGCATAGGTCACGTGGTCACTGACTGGCCTGTTAGATAACGCTTTCATGGTACGAAATAGCAAGACAGTTTAATTATCGGCTAAAATTGACCTGCTATAAGAGTTCATGGTAGGGCCGCAGGTATACTCACAGTAAAACAATTTCGTGGGTATACTCAAACATTTTTCTAGACAAACTATTCATCATCATGTTTTAATTTATAACAAAAATAAAAAAGTCGCCTCTGTAGTCTAGCGATCCGGTTTCGGCATTGACCACATGAGGTTCCGGGGTTCGATTCCCGGGCAAATAAAAAAGTATTTTTTCAGTTTTCTCATAAAATTGCTCTGCGACTGTCTCCCTAAAGCCGGGACGCTCTTCCACTTCGACACGTCAAACCTGTCGATACTAGCTCAGTGGAAGAGTGGACACAGTCGCAGGTTCAATCCCTGCTTGTCGATATTTTTCTTTGTTGTTTTTAAAGCTTTTCCAGTTTTCCCAAGCACGGGGTGAGTGCTATAACACAAAAATAATAAGAAATACGAAAGTACTGATCAAAATTATAAATTTGAATTTCATCTGTAACGATGAACTCATTTAACTAGTTATACGTATGTATAGCTAGCGATCAGTACAATCGACGTAATCGATCATATAGCAAAGAAGAATTTCGCCACGTCAAACCTGTCGACACTAGCTCAGTGGAATAGCGTCCCGGCTTTAGGGAGACAGTCGCAGATTCAATCCCTTCGTGTCGGTATTTTTCTTTGTTGTTTTTAAAGTTTTTCCTGTTTTCCCAAGCACGGGGTGAGTGCTATAACACAAAAATAATAAGAAATACGAAAGTACTGATCCAAATTATAAATGTGAATTTCATCTGTAGCTATGAACTCCATTTAACTAGTTATATGTATGTATAGCTAGCGATCAGTACAATCGACGTAATCGATCATATAGCAAAGAAGAATTTCGCCACGTCAAACCTATCGACACTAGCTCAGTGGAAGAGCGTCCCGGCTTTAGGGAGACAGTCGACAGACAGGCGACTGCTTGCTTTGTATGTAGATTGATTTCTGTACACATTTGCTTTGTGATTTAGTGTTCATTAGCAGAGATGGCGATATCGCCGACTTACCTTCTGTGACATCAAATTTTTCGACGTTATTTGGAGGATAAGCCTGCTTTTGTAAAAGTTTATTTCCTACATTGAATGTCTACAATGTAGGGTTGCTCCTTTATAATCAAGAGTCACCAATTCCTTTATAGTCAAAGTTATCCCTACCAATAAACATCATAAGGGCTTCTAGTTTAAACTCTTTTAAATTAGCATTAAAACATCATTATCAGACGACGACGACGATGACAGACACCTTTTTCTTGATTAATTTAAATTTTAATATTATTAATTTATACATTTTACATGTATGTATTGGAAGTATAGTATATGTGTATGTTTTTATTGTAAGGTATGTAATGTATGCATATGTCGTGGCCCGATCGCAGAATTTCCCACATTTCACAATGGCGGCATTTCATGAAATACCTAGGTACTTCACTGCCCATTGGCCACATCATGATGTTCCTTGATCAGATCAATGTTAAGAAATCGTTTATCGATATACATACGCTCGACTACTTCAACAAATGGTCAAACTTAATTGATAACATCGTAAAATAGTTACACTATCAACCGATAGAGGCGCTGGAAGAGCTTGGTTTATGTGTCAACATGGCGGCAGTCTCCTTACCGTGTTTTATTTAGTAATGAACTGAAAAATATATTGAAAGGACTTTTAATATTTTCTAGCGTCCTAGTTTTTATAAATGTCTGTCGTACTCAAAAACAAAAAATCAAGTTAGGTACTAATATATTCTAGAATTTTATGAAATATCTCATGGTCATACAATTTCATGATATGGCCAATCGTGGACGAAAAAATCGTAAAAAATAACGATCTAGTCAATTTTAGTTGCCCAAATCATGAAGTGCCACCATTTCATGAAATTCTCGAGCATTTGCATGACATGAGCAATTCTGCGATTTGGATCTGTGTGTTAATAATAATAATAGTTTATTGACCAAAAGTAGTTTACAACATAAATTATATCATACATTGTCCCCACACTAGGTTACCCTGCGTCGTGGGTAAAAATTCACTTCCAAATGTTCAAACTTTAAATGGGTTTTTTTCTTAAATATTTATAACTAGCTGACCCGGCAAACGTTGTTCTGCCTTTTTAACTAAGTACTCTTATTTTTTTTCTATATTTTCTCACCTTTTAAACCTTCCCGGGACTTCAACAATTAATTCAAAACCAAAATTAGCCAAATCGGTTCAGCAATTGATTTATATATTTCATCATTAATTTATTTAGTGAGAGAGTTTAGAGAGTGGTTACGCAAAAAGGGACCTGAAGGGATTGGAAACGGTTTTTTTTTTTGATAAATTCTGATTCTATGGTCCTTCATCTTTGTTTTGTTCTAATCAAAATAATTTTAGGTGCCGTAGTTTTTTTTTAATGATTTTTTATGTAAGCCGAGGCAGTTTTGAAAATATTACACCTTATACACAGCGCACACTAGTTTCTTTTTCTAGCGCGCACATAAAGACAAGTAAAAGACGAATAAATAAGTCACCAATAATACAGCTATCGCAAACACGTGCTATTTCTCACTGACGAAGTCGCTCACTAACGACACTAACATAAAACACCCCGCGCCTCTCTCATTTCGACTCAACATTTTAAACGTGATTTACTCGAAATCAATTATTTTCCCTTGAGGTCCCTTTTTGCGTAACCACTCACATATATTGTCTGGCAGAGATCGCTCTTTAGCGATAAGACCGCCTTTGTGTACCCTTGTGTGTAAGTTGAATACCGTTATTTTTTTGTTTTATTAGTGCGCAATAAATAGTAAGCACTCATTCATTCATTCTGGGATATGCCGGCCAATTTTGAGGAATAAAACGTCTGCATTCCTGTCACTTAGTTACAAGCTAAATAGACCGGGAGATGATGAGACAAAATATTAGATTTGTACCAGTATGGTGGTTCTTCAGGGTTCTAATTACGTAATAACAAAAAGGAAAATAAAGAAGCGCTGGAACCGGTGGCCAATCGCGTAGCCGTAAATCGAACATGTCGGATAAATTACGAGTGTCGATTTTTTCCATAAAAATTCTTGTACTTTCCAATAGTCGATAAAAAAAGAAGTAGGCGGTAGCGTGATGTCATACTTCTCCGGTGTGGCTTACAGCTCGCCATACGAACGCCAACACATTAATTTAAAAAAAAAACAATACAACCATTTGTAACAAGCTAATTTTTACACAACTAATCATCATTTTTGGAAACCATTTGATAAAATATGCCGTTAATATATTTGCAATACTTTTTGTAGGGAAAAAAAACGCTACCGTACTTGATAAACTTATTTGTCACGTTTTAAAAATACAATGCAATACAGTACAATATAAAATATTTTTTACAGTGTAGCATTATTGTATTCTGTTCGTTTTGATACAATTTTACCTGAATAAAATTATCCCAGATTGTAACCATGGGACTTAGCCACAATGTAAAAAAAAATTAGACGATTTGTACCAGTATGGCATTTGGATTTTTGGAAATTATATGACGCAATGAGATAGATCATTATAATGTTTGCCATACTATTAGTAGGCGGAAAAAGTGGCACCATCCTTGAAAACCTTCGATATGTGTATGGATTTTTCGACACGTTTTCAAAGGTACTAAAGTATCTTCACGCCCATATCTCCAAAGAGGCAGGTAGAAGTACAACAAGAATAGGCCAAATCCGTTCTGCCAGGCAGGTAGTAAAAGGCGACCGATTAGCTATAGTAGCCACTACCATCGTGGCTACTAGGTGGTAAAGTTCTACATTATCTCGCCCGGGTCTGGTACCACCGCCTTACCTATTCCTGCCGCAATAATATCAGGACTTGTCACTGTCGTGTTCCGGTTTGGAGGGTAAGGTAGCCGGTAAACTTATGCATGTGGCATAAGACCTCGCCACAAATTAGCAACGCACCATTAACACCTCTGGTGTCAATGGTTGATGGTTGACTCTTTCCATTACGAGACCCATCTTCTTGTTTGCTATCTTTTACTATTAAAAAAAACTTAAATTTTTGAAAAAACATGGAAAGAATTTGTTCGCTATCGTAGTATAACACAATAAATAAAAACAAAATAATGCAATCTCTGGCGATCCTCAGGCTAAGATTGTCTAAGAAAAATGTGATAAACGAGTTATTTATTGGACTTTCCGAATACTATCACAACAAAATTCCCGACGAAATTTTACAGTATTATAAAATTAAATTTATAAAATGTTACACGTTTTCTTTATTTTTATAATTTACCCATAGTCTACCTCAATGAATATTTCATCAAAATCTGTTAAGCTGATATTGCGTGAAAGCGAAACAAATAAAATCGAATTTATAATATTACCTACTAGTGACCCCTTCCTGTTTTGTATGAGTCAATTTTCTCTAATATGCAAAATATTAGAATATTTTATAGACTTATTTTATATATGTATCATTAGATATCAAACAAGCAGATGTCGCACCTGATAGAAAGAGAAACCATCCCTTATAGACACCAAAGATGTTAATGCTGCGTTGCTACTTGTATGGTGGGATGGCAATGCCACATGTATAAGTCTACCAGCCACCTTTCCATTAAAACCGGTGTCCGCAACAAGTCAATGATAAGCAAGACGTTATTGCGGTAGAAATGGGTAAGGCGGTAGAACCAAATACGCAGGTGAAACGTTGCGGAACTCAATTTAACGTATAGTAGTCACGATGGTAGTGACACGTAATAGCCAATCGGTTTCCATTTACGACCTGCCCGGTAAAACGGCTGTTGATCTATTCTTCAAAGGAGCCTGGACCAACACAGGGAAATCTTCCTCTCGAATCACTCTACTTATTACCATTCCTATTTATTTTTTATATATGCGCAAATTAATACAATAATTTTAGTGACAACAGATTTACAGAGCCCACCTACCTGTAAATATTGAAAGATCGATAAACTTATCGAAGATCGAGAGTAGACAAGTGGGCATCATTAATTTTAATGACATGGACACTAGTATCTGTCTGTCTACAGCGCCAAAATGGCCATATTTAAATAGGCACAAAAAATATTTGACAGCAGTCAGTCCAGCGCATTGACATGTATAATATTATTATACATGTCAATGGTCCAGCGGTAATATTAGACGTCAGTGACTAAACACTAATAATTATTGTATTCTAAGTTTGAAGCTTGTGTATCTGCTAGTAGTGCCTTAGACTTTTATGATCGGTCAGTCAGTCAGTGAAAAAATGAAAAAACTGACTAGTTCTATTTTTTAAACTAATGGTTCAAATTAAATGAAGTAACGTGTTGGTTATTGAAAATTCATGTTTCTAACTTCATCCACAACGAAGTGCCCTACCACTTCGTTGTGGATGTGGTCGAAAGTGGCCTGACCTGCTTCGAGAAAAGGATGGTACGGCCGCGCCGTTTTTAAGCTCGATTTGCTTGACTTGGATCTTTGTGTATAATATATCTATGACTTGGGTATGTTCCCCATATTCTATGCACATAACATTAATATGTTCTATGCAAGGAACTTATATACGATAACTGGAATTATTACGAAGCAATAATTGAAAAATAAAAAAGTACTTTATTTCATTACTAATAAAATTGATATTTGTTTCTTACTTAACAGAGGGGAAAAACGTTCTGAAGAAGACGACAAGAGTGGGTGTTGTCCCTTTCTTGCAATTGCCAGTGTAAATAAAACTGTCTGTTGGTAGATTTTTATATATTCGGTAATCGTTAAATCCCATTTATTCATACACGCCGATTAATTCATTAGCATAAAATGTATTGTAATTAACATAATGAGTTTTAAAATGTGCTTATTTTAATTATTACGTAATTACTTATGCAACGCAAAAACTGTTTCTCAAATTAGTAGAATTACTTAGTAGTAATTTGCAAACTACGCATGGCCGCACTTATATATGGCGTTTGGCAGTTTATTTAATAGAAAGAGACACGCTCCACCCAGGTCGTGGTACTCTTCGAACAATTTTGAAGCGCGTGTGAACATTTCGGGTAGAATGTAACTTCCTTGGTTCTATGAGATGTTTTGATGTGATTGCAACATTAACATTATCTATGACTTTCATAACCCACAGACTACCTAATGCAAGCATAACCAAGGACGTTATATTCTTGGAATGTTCACACGCGCTTCAATATCGTTCCGAAGAGTACCACGACATGGGTGGAGTGTGTCTCTTTCTACTAAATAAAGCGCCAATCGCCATATATAAGTGCGGCCATGCGATGTTTGCAAATTACTACTAAGTAGTTCTACTAATTTGAGAAACAGTTTTTGCATTGCATAACTAATTACGTAATAATTAAAATAAGCATATTTTAGAACTCACTATGTTAATAACAATACATTTTGTGCTAATTTATTTATCGACGTGTATGAATAAAAAGGATTTAACGATTACCGAATGAGTAAAAATCTACCATCTAGATAGTTTTATTTACACTGTGTAACAAACTCTCCCGAAGACCCTCTAAACTCACATTTTAAATATAACAAAATTGTCTGTTATATTTCGTTTATAAAGGAGTCAACAGAGTTATAATCATATTATCTGGCCAAATGATTTATCTAGTGTTAAATTGAAGACCCATTTTGTGTTATATAGTTTACCCATTCATTCTTTTCAAAGGTACACTTCATCTCTTATAAACAACCATACTTTATCAGGAAATGTATACTATAGATTGATTTAAAGGACTAAAATTTAATAAATTGAATATATTTGGCTTAAGGGAGGGAGTAATATATTACATAAATACATAATACATAATAAAGATATTTGAATTAAGAAAAGGAGTAATACATTACATAGATACATAAGTACATAATAAAGATATTTGACTTTAAGGAAGGGAATAATATATTAAATATATACATAAAATACATAATAAAATATATAGCTTAAGAAAGCAATATGATGATATTAATAATTACATTGTCTTCATCAAAAGGAAAGAAGTACGGCAGTATGGAATATATGGATAAGATTATTGTAATATTTAGGTTGGGAGTTGTAAAGCACTTTAGTGCCGCAATTTTATTATTGTGGGATATGTAAGAGGCGCCGCCTCGCCTCACATGTGTGGATACCATGCCGGCTGAAGGCCTTCCTACCGTATCCCCCAGAAGTATATTGAAACTAAAAGGAACTAAAGTCCTTAATCTCAAAGAGAAAATCAATATATTATGAAGAACCAAGTTATTGGCAGATAGGCTTTACTATTGTGGGGTCACAAAGTGATAGCCATATAGTTTAATGTCCAAACATGTGAATACATTGTTTGGAAGTTGATGAGTATAGGCATGACCAAGGTGCGTCATTAATATTGAGCACAGCCAAAAGGCCAAATAATAAATATGTTTCTCAAGTATACAGTTAAGCATGGACTTGAAGTAAGTAAATGTTGATAAAAATATATACTATTGTTATTTTAGTAACAAACAGTAACAAAATAATAAATAAATATTGGCATGACAAAGGTGCATCGTTTGTATTGAACACAGTCAAAAGGCCAAATAATAAATATGTTTCTCAAGTATACAGTTAAGCATGGACTTGAAGTAAGTAATGTTGATAAAAATATATACTGTTGCTATTTTAGTAGCAAACAGTAACAAAATAATAAATAAATATTGGCATGACAAAGGTGCATCGTTTGTATTGAACACAGTCAAAAGGCCAAATAATAAATATGTTTCTCAAGTATACAGTTAAGCATGGACTTGAAGTAAGTAATGTTGATAAAAATATATACTGTTGCTATTTTAGTAGCAAACAGTAACAAAATAATAAATAATATTGGCATGACAAAGGTGCATCATTTGTATTGAGCACAGTCAAAAGGCCAAACAATAAATATAATTCTCAAGTATACGATTAAGCATTGACTTGATCAAAGTAAAATAATTAAAATAATATATAAAGTACTCAAGTTTGCGATAGCATTGACTTGGAGTACATAAATGTTGATAAAGTATATACTGTTGTTATTTTAGTAACAGCCAGTAATAATAAATATTGACATGACCAAGGTGCATCATTTGTATTGAGCACAGTCAAAAGCCAAATAATAAATATAATTCTCAAGTTTACAATTAAAGTTTGTGCAAGTTTGTTTTAACAATTACTTGACAAAACTAAGACAGATAATATGTTGTCTTCAATCACAATACCGAGACATTAATAATCGGTACGCGATAAATAAACATATATAAAAGTAATCATTGCTCGCAATGAACTTCAAATAATCCAAATCATAAAAATTTCATAAGTAAAATCAATTAAGATAATCCTTATGACGAAAGTCAAATGAACTCAGGTTAATGTATAAAAATACATTAAAGCAAGCAATTTAATATATCCAGCTCTGTGATGTAGCTCATACCTGGTTGACGATTTGATTAATTATGTAAATAGTTCAACTTTGCTAGGCGATAGATAGTTGGTGTTTATCTGGGTTAACCCTCAGAATACACAGTTTGCGGTGGGGCTTATCCGAGGACCACGCACTGGTAACGAGGAGATAACCATAACGACAACATTACATATGTGCCTTTATATAGATATACACAATGCATGCGACATGCATACAACCCTGATGCCTTCGCAAAGCCGACACTACCTTGTGACGAAGGTATGGTCCAATCAAAAAGCCAAATAATTAAAATAAATTATTACTGAACTAGAAATTAACCTTTGTTCTAAAGTTATTATAGTCAAATTTCCTCCTATAACCCTAATAATTTATAGTCACCACAAGCAATGAAATATTACTTATTAATTGAATTTGAAGTTATAGTTGAAATTTAGTAAGATCTTTGACCTCTTTAATATTGTGATTGAATACTCAATACATCTTAGAATCCAAACAATTCGTCTTATACTCGTTTTCTAATGAAACTAAGTTATTTATGTCTTCTCCAGATTATTAGAGTTCTATTACTCTTATTTCAATTTCTCTTTAATCAATTTTCAGAATTTAATAAGGTTTGAACTTTTAGAAGTCAACGCTTATTAGAACTATTGTTGCTTTAAGTGAACAGTATTATGAAACATCTATCCACCCGAATAATCATAAGTAAAGTTCATTTGTACAATCCTTATGATGTATAGATTCAATCATGGAATCCAGGTTAATATATGAATATATACAGATAAACAATTTAGACAAATAACTCTAGTTCTGTAAAATAGTTCATGTCTGAGATGATTAGATATGAAAATGGTTCAACTTTGCTTGGCGGTATAGTTGGGTGTTTATCTGGGTTAACCCTCTGAATACACAGTTTGCGGTGGGGCTTATCCGAGGACCACGCACTGGTAACGAGGAGATAACCATAACGACAACATTACATGTATGTCCTTATATAGATACACCCAGCACAACTTGTTGCCTTCGTAAAGTCGATATTCCCGTGAGATGAAGATGACATGATCTATTTACCAAGGTAAAAGGTAAAAATATCTAATCCAAAATTAGTAATTAACCTTAATTTCAGATTTATTTAGTAACCTTCACTGCACTGTCACTATAAACAATAACATTTCAATTATCCAAAAGAAATAATTTGATAAAGAAGTTTAATATTATAATTCCTATCCTCCTAAATCCCTATATAAATAATATAAAATAAGAGTAAAATAAATAAATAATTAATTAAATTAAGTAAATAATTTATACAAAATATGGTTAAATAAACATAATACGTTTGGACTAAAGTTCACTCATTCCTCTCTTGTACTCTAACTCCCTGAAGCTTTATTAAAGTCATTTAAGATTTTCGCTCCAAATTTAATTCAACAATTCAGTTTATATTAATTATTCCTTTGTTAAATACGAAGAGAGTAATTTGTATTAGTTTGTGATTATCTCGTTTAATATTTGTACTCGGTTTTAAATTTGATTGTAAATAAAATAATGTTTTATGAAGATTTGATTTTAAGGGACTGGCCTATGTAATTAATTTACGTATTAGTTAATATTTAGTTTTATAATAGGATATAATAATTCGTATTAACATTTCATAATCTTAATAATTCATATTAAGGTAGGTTTTCGTGTGAATTTTGTGTAGGTTTATGCCCCCGCTTATTGGTTATAATATATTATTCCTACAATAACAGACCTGCTTTCAACTCCTAAAAGATCCTATTTCCTCCTAACAATATTTCCAATTTGAAGCATTAATTCAAGTAATCATTTAAACTAGAGAAAGTTTCTATAATAAATATTTCCTAAGCTTGAATTACCTAGTTTTAATTGAAAGTCAATAATAAACAAAGTATTCCTTAATTCCTCAATATATTAAAACATCAGTTCTTCCACCTAATATCTACACGCCCTATCCTATCACCTAATTGTTCCCTCATAAAAAAATTATAACTGCCCAAAATTATAACAATGCAGAAATAAAATCGTATTAGCCATACCTCCAACTCTGCAACAAACCTACAGTAACTCTGCATTCGACTCCGACGACAGCTAAGAAGTCGCCCCCA
The DNA here is from genome assembly GCA_036924255.1 of Apodemia mormo. NCBI lineage: Eukaryota > Metazoa > Arthropoda > Insecta > Lepidoptera > Riodinidae > Apodemia > Apodemia mormo. The sequence goes on along the minus strand of JAUPFN010000004.1, from coordinate 25,022,012 downwards.
CGCGGCCTCGAAGACTCCAAAGGAATCAGCTCTCGATCCCTAAAGTTTAAATAACAAGCAGGATCAACTGTACTATGGAAATTATTCTAAGAACTTCCTTAGCCGGTTCTCATCTATAAAGATATGTGGTGACTATCACCAGTTAGTAGATTTTAAAAGATAAAAACGCACGCAAAACTACGAAGCGGATTTGAATGAAATTTTACACACAGATAGTTGATGACTTGGATTAGCACATAGGCTATTTATTATCCCGGGAAAATCTAGTGATCCAGCGGGATTCGCTTCTATAATGTTGCGAGTTGTACGTTGAAACTAGTTGATAATATTAATTCAGGTGCAGTAGTATTAGTAACTAATAACAATGGAATTCCTCCAAATGACGATGATGAAAGTATAGTATAAAGTAGTTAAAGCACTTAAATCTATTCCTAATTAATAAGCTATTTAGCCAACATGCTTTTGACTTTAGTAATGCAAAGCCATTTCTTACTCCTATGAAGAATAAACAAACATAGCAATATCGGCCATTTGTAAGATAAAGGTGCAATAATGATAGTTCAAATGCATATGGTAAAAGTATAGTATAAACAATTAAAGCACATAAATCTATTCCTTGTTAGTTAATAAGCTATTTAGCCAACATGCTTTTGGCATTTGATAATGCAAAGCCATTACTTATTCCTGTGAAAAATAAACATAGCAATTTTAGCCAATTGTAAGGTATAGATGCAATAATAAGTGTCTAGAGACAACAGGATTCCTCAAAATGCCGACGATAAAGGTATAATATAAAGTAATTAAGTCATTTATTTCTATTTCCTAATTAAATAATAAACTGTCTTGCCAACATGTCCGGAAATTTGATAATACAAAGCCTTTTCTTTACTTATATGAAAATTAACAAACATAGCAATCTTAGTCACTTGCGAGGTATAGGTATAATAACAATAGTGTCTAAAGGCAATGGGTTTCCTTTAAATACCGATGATGAAAATCTATATACATATAATTAAGTCCATAAATCCATTTCCTAATTAATTAATAAACTGTTATCCGTCAAGCACTGAAATTTGATAAAGTAAAGCCATTACTTAGTCTAGTATAGTTATACAAACATAATAATCTTAGTCGCTGGTACGACTCTGCTGAAATAAAATCAAAATGAGTTATTTATCACACACACTAATTTAATTTAAATTGGAAAACTACATCACCTGTGTTGTTTAGAATTTCGATTTATCCTGCGTCCTGATGAGCAACCCTGCTGCGAGACTGTGAGGCAGCAATAGCTCCACAACCATTGCTCACATTTTTATGGAAAGAAAAGAACAGCATAAATTAAGGTTTTATTTTCCTAAAATCAAAATAGACTTCCCTAATAATAATATCACACAATTTCTATAAAGTAAACAAGTCCACGTTTCTCCCATGTTATTAAACATCTTTTCAACAGCTATTCCTTAAAATAAATAATTTCCTTTCTTCATACAACAAACATTCTTCACTCAGTCAAGGATCGATCCACCTTTACACAACATTTTGCACAATTTCATTCTTGTAAACCTAATCACATATTTATCGGTAATATGTTTATTAAAGTTGTATAGACAGCATTCAAAAGATTTACCTTCTAATAAAACTACATTCTACCAATACTGCTAGATTTAAATAAACCCAACGACTACTATATCAAATACGAAGTTGCATAAATACATACGTAATCCCTGAATAAATCTCTATTCTACATACTCACGGTTTTGATCAATATTTTTTTTACAAATTATATTTCTCACATTAACAATATTTCCTACACTCCGGAATATCCCTGATATATCTATATTATTGTCTCAAACGAAGAATCTCTTTTATAACGTCCAGAACTTTTAAAACAAATCCCCGTTTTCTTTTTCATTTTTCCTTTTCCCCCATCCCGTCATTCCTTTTTTCTCCCCTCAATTTTTTTTTCTTCCGTCATTCTCTTTTAAGGTTTTATATGTTTATATCTTAGGTCTTATATATTATTGAGAATTAGTTTTCTTTATTTATTTTCGTCTTTAATTCCATTGATATTATTTATTAAACATAATTCAGACATATTTTTAACAAAAAAAAAAATTAGTATAGATTCTTATTATTTTCTTTTATTACACTAAACCTCTTAAGGGATAGATGAAGTCTGTTACAACTGGCAATTGCAAGAAAGGGACAACATCCACTCTTGTCGTTGTCTTGCTCAGAACGTTTTTCCCCTCTGTTATGTAAGAAACAAATGTCAACTTTATTTGTTACGAAATAAAGTACATTTTTATTTTTCAAATATTGCTTCGTAACAATTCCAGTTATAGTATATAAGTTCCATGAGCATAACCCATTCGCGCATAAGAGAAGAAGATATTTTGAATGACAGGCAGATGTGTCTGAAGTTTGACGACTGACGTCACAGAACATACTGACGTGCTCCGCAGAGTGAAACGAATTTATTGCAATGAAAAAAATATTGTCTCTATACCTGCTCGTAACAACATAGTTTCTTATTTTCGGAAATGAATTAAATTAAAATTACCTGCAGTAAAATGATAGTAATAATTTAGAAGTGGTATTTTGTAGAATTTATCAACTGTAAACATGAGATTCTTGCAAAACACTTAAATAAGTTGCCACAAAATGTAAGAAGAATTTCTGAAGGTCCACGTCCAGACATGGGTTCCAGATTAAGGTAAGACTAATGTTGTTCTGTGTTGTCTAAAATAATTGTTTTTGTGGAGAAAATTAATTAAGTAGCTCAGTCCAAATGTCTTTCAACACACAGTGGTTTTTCGATAATGTTTTATTTTGTTCTTTATCTAGTACCTATGTTATCTTTGTGCTGTGTAATATGACAATACCGTATCCTGTGTCTGTATGATTTATGTTAGTTTAGCCAATATCGACACAGATAATTGCAAATGATTGAATGACTAGATATAAAATGTAATAATAACGTAATGTATGTAATGTAATGTAATTCATTAACATTAAAATCTATATAATTGCCAGGAAAATTGCATTTCAAGTTATATTATACTTGTCAGTTTTTAAACAAAATGTATTCTAATAGAGGGGATGTAGGTTAAGACTACTTAGAACCCAAAGTTACAGGCTCACCTAATTAATAAAACAAATTAGAAATTTTGTTAAAAAAAATCAGTTATTATGAACAGTATAAATATGTATAAACTAAAACATAGGGGGGAAAATTTTACTAATTTAATATTACAGAAAATATTGACTGACAGTGCACAACTGTCCTTGCTTCTGAAAGTGGTGACTCCAATGTAAGATAATGGACAATATATTTAAATATTAGAAATAAAAACTTCTAATATTTAATAATATTGTCCATTATCTTATTATTCATGGTTCCTAGGGCTGCAACCCAAAAGAATCATTAATTATTCTGCCCCTGTCTACAAAATAAAATTTTATTACATTGATGAGTGTATTTATTTTTTAATCGCCTTTTATACATTATGCAGTGTCTAAAAAAATCCCTGTCCGATCATCAAAGGCATTGTTTGGTAGCTTAATACAAACATATTTCGAGGGGTCCCAATAACAAAATCGTATCTACAAAATTACCAAATTAGAATATGTTTGTTTGTGGGAGTACATTGTAGATAAGATGATGTTCACTTGAGTATTTCCAAAAATAAAAGACCAATAAATATAAAAAATATATTGTCTTGTAATATAGTGTCTGATCTCTCCATACGATTTTGTTCTTGGGACCCGTCGATTTGTGTCATTATTTTATGGATATTAATTAATACATAAATTTTCAAAATATTTGCTTGATTTCAGGGGAAGTTGCTTAATTTTAGTACTAAAACGAGGCAAACTACGACATTTTTCTTATTTTGATAAAAATATATATTTTTTTATAATGTCATTGACCTGCCTATAAACTTATTTCGGATTGGACAGGGTTTCTTTACATCTTGTATATATATGTCTCATAGATTAGATGTTGTATCTAGAAGTGCAAGCTGTGTTGCACCCTTTTAAATAGTGTGTGCTTTTACTGTAACACATGTTGGTGCATTATGAACTTTAGTCAACGTTTAGACTATCTGTTCTGCTGTTTCGGATTTTGAGTTAGTACATTTGGATGGTTTGCAATTCTGTCTTTATAAGACTTGGTATTTCTGACAATTTTATCCTCAACTGTGGGTTTTTTAAGTCTGTGTGGAGTTGTTCTTTTGTCACAACCTATGGGGAGTTTGTTATTGTTCAGAGCATTTTGTTTTGAAATCTATGGATTATCTCAATGTAGGAGTGAGAAGCTGTTCCCCACAGTTTTATGCTATAGGTCCAGATTAGCTTAAATATAGTGTTATATTACAAAAGTTTGTTTTCCAGTGATAGTTAACCAAAGTGCCAAATTTCATATTCCACCATTCCTACGATTATCATAAAAAGGGATCCAAAGTTTTATCTTCACATATTAATATATAGATTACCTGAAAATAGGTTAAAAATAGTCTTCTTCCAAACTTTAAACCAAGCTCTCTCTTCTTGTTAATGTATGCATAATATAATCCTATTTATTAAATTGAATTTACTCTTTTTATCAAATTTCAAACTTTTCTTCTTTATTAATCTCCTTTTAAGTAGTAAAAAATTTGGCAAGTAGCATTCTTGAAATTTATATATTATAAATGCCATCAGTATATTTTCTTAAATCAAATAAATATGAAGAAACATTATTTAGAGATCTCATTTCATTTGCTAGAAATTGGCATTTTAGATTGGTTAATAATATGAAAATTAACACCATTGATGACTAAGGATTGTTATCTCGAAAACCAGATCTAATATGTATGTATGTATTTTGGTAGACATCTATTGAATCCAGTACTAATAAGTTATCAATAACTCAAAAATAAAACAGATTGACTTACACTAATATATTAAAATGCATGAAATTAAACACATCAATGATAGTGTTCATAAAAGAATTTAAAATAATTAATTTATCTGCAACTGTGTAATAACAATATAAATAAAGTCATTAGAAGTCTGGAAACTAAAAAAACCTCTGGCAGCACATTGGTTCTCACTCATTTATCACACTTTGCACTATGTCAACAGAATAAATAAAAACCTAAACAATAGTTACTTATACAATTTGTGAGATATGAATTTTCATAGTCTAACTACATAAATGCTATATTCGTAGACTAGCAGACCTCAACAACATGTAAGCCTTAGAAATATTTGTACAAATAGCCTATGTGATCTATCTATCTAAGAGGGCTATTCCGCACTTAGCCACACTACGAGCCATTGCGCGCAAAGGTATAATGGCTATTCCTGCAAACCCAGCTCATTCCAGAGGTCTAGTACCATAGAAGGATTATGAAATAGTTCCTTGTACGTTTTATTCTCTTTGAAGAACTAGGCTTTTAGGTATTGAACTTCCACGCACTCATATAGCACATGGTGGGGAGTTTCCTCATGGTTTAGGCAAGCTCTACATAGAGGACTGTCCGTTAGCCATATGGTGTCCATTAGCCATATGTGTGTTTATTCATATGGCAATGCCCTGTTATCAAACCACAAATCTTTCTTAGCTCTACTTTTGGTAGTTTAAGTAACTTTCTGGTCAGTTTGGGATGCAGATCAGGAAAGGCTTGTTTAGTTTGTCGACAACTGGTTAGCATTTCCCAGTGTATTTGTGTTTTTTCTTTCTTTTATATTTGTTTTTAGCAGATTAAAGGGTAAGGGTGCTATAGGTTCAGGACCTACAGTTAGCATCTTAGACCTTTTTTTGGTAATTCATCTGCAATGTCGTTCCCTAAGGAGCCACTGTGACCTTTAATCCATTGTACAGTGACCTTGCATGTTGTCCCTAGTTGTTGAAGCAATTTTCTGCATTCGTGTACTAGGGTGTTGCTCGAATATTTGAAATTCAATGATTTCAATACTGCCTGGCTGTCCGTTAAAAATCTGAGATCAATATCTTTAACATTCCTATTCAAGACTGCTCTTGCGACTATGGTAAGTCCTAGGCATTCTGCTTGGAATATTGAGTTGTGTCTGCCTAGGTTAGTGCTTATACTAATTGATAGATAGATATATAGCCTATGTGATATTCTGTTGAAAAGCTTAATTTTTGTAATAATAGGTATTCCTATACCTATTATTACAAAAATTAAGCTTTAGATACATTTACTAAGTTTGTAAAAATAGATATACAGGGTCTATCATTTGCAAAGCCTATTAAGCATGTGCTCTCACTACACACCAATTTTCATTGAGATAGGTCAAGCCATTTTTGAGTAGTAACGGGATATAATTACAGACAGTTGGACAAACATTTTCAAAATAGTAGCAATTATATCAGTGATTTTTAAAATTTATTATAGATAATAAATATATTATATACAATAAATATTTATTGTAGACAAAATATAGTAAAATATATTTTAAGTATAAACCAAAATTAAGTCTTTATTGAATGGTATAATAGTTTTATGCATTGATATAAAAAAACCCTAGATGCATAGTCCCGAACAAAACTGACACTCAAAAGTGTCCCTAATTTCTTTTAAGTAGTTATAGATATGCCAAAAACATATGTCTTTGCATACCCAACTTTTTACAGTTGTTTTTACAAAGCAATGTACGAAAATGAATAAAATTGACAGTGACGCGGCCGACGCGATTCTATTTGAAATGAGCGCACAATTTAAAATTGTGTGTTAATTTTTGTAGGAAGTTTTTCACTCATTTATTGTGTATCTTGGGTTTTTTATATCAATGGTTTTATATTAATTTATTCTTATTTATGTACACTACCAAGCATCCAACAATATTACGCAATAAATATTGTATTATTCACAGTGTCGGTATTATTATTTATTTATATTTAATTGCATACCAAATATAAAAATATTGTACAAAAGGTGGACTATATTCTCTACCAGTCAATCTTCGGGCTAGCAGAAAAAGTAAAGGGTAGGTGTGATATATGAGGGTGGATTGAAAAGTGTTCGGCCTAACCAAGAAAATAAACACATATTAAATCAGTTATATTTTTATTTTTCTACATAATCACTGTCAAGTTTGATGCACTTTTGCTATCTCTCATTCAAAGCATTTAGACCATTGAAAAAAATGATTCTTCCTTAGAGTAAAAATATGCGTCTACTGCTGTTTTGACTTCATCATTTGCCAAAAATCTTTGACCTCCCAAGTGCTTTTTAGGCTAGGGAACAGAAAGAAATCTGACGGTGCCAGATCAGGTGAATAAGGCGGATGCGGTAATAGTTCAAAGCCACAATTGTGAATTTCAGCCATTGATTGCACAAACGTGTGAATGCAGGCGTTATCTTGATGAAACAGGACTTTTCTTCTGAGCATTCTTGGAAGTTTTTCTTTTATTTTCTCTCGTAAACGAGGCAGTAAGACACAGTAGTAATCAGAGTTTATAGTCTGACCCCTTTCAAGATAATTATAATCACACCATACTGAAGCCATTACTTTATTTGCCAACAAAAGCGCCTTAGCCTTTTTGGGGGGTGGTAAGCCAGGTCTTTTCCACTGTTTTCATTGTGGTTATATTTCTGACGTACAGAAATTGACGGATGAATAAGACAGAGCAGAATCCCCTAAAATACTGACCATACCACCACGGATGGCTTTCGGTGATAGCTCCTTCTTATGGAGGTACTTAATGCGGCACGCTGCTTGATTTGCTCCATTTGCAGAAAGTATGTCCGATTGCTTTGTTAAAAAATTTATAAAATCGAAAAAAATTATTGCACACGTTTCGAACTTCACACAAATAACTACTCTAAACTGAACTAAATAATGTGGATAGATCTAATTTTTAGAATTGAATGTATCTGTGTTAGGCCGAGTAGTTTTCAATCAATTTCAATCATAGTATGAAAATTCATAATAATAACATACACAAATATAGTCATAATGATTCAAAATTACACCAATATGAGTATGCTGTGCTGGGTGTACATTATAATATAAAGTTAGATAATGTATCAATTATTACATATAAATTTAAATATACATAAACCTAAGTAAATTCAACAGCGACTTACAGAAAAGATAAATCTGAAATTAAATCTTTAGCTAGGGTTTACTTTAAACACACATCAGCTTTAAGTAAATCATTTTTAAGGCGTCTCTTAAATGCGTCTTTGGAGTAAATACTTCTGAGTTCTTTTGGAAGATTATTCCAGTAACAAGCAAATTTCAAAGCAAAGGAATTCGACATAAACCCAGTACGATGCAATGGTATGGATAACAAAAGAGCATATAATATTATTACTTTCAATGAGTTACTGGGAAATAAATTACTTTGCATCCCTGCCTACATTTTTTGTGTTACATTTTCCTACTTATTTAAATTTTCAGAGACACTGTTCGCTTTCTTTTTGAATTGTACTGTGAAGTTTCACCTGGTGATCATTTAAGAGAACCATACATTACAAGGACATATCCTGAATCCTACAAAAATGAAGAAGAATTGAAAAATCTACCTAAATTCACATTTCCATGTCAATTGGAGAAGTGAGTATCATTTTTTTAGATAAATATTCTTTATAAATATTGTCCTTAAAAGTTTATATTTTATATAGAAAAAGCAAACCACACAAAAATTGTACAATTGATTTAAAGATTGAAAAGAAGTTGGGAGTGAGAATTAATACAATCTTTGGTAGTTTGAACTGCGTGAATTTTTCCTGCTGCCTGCCAAAGTGTATTTCAATTGCAGCTTTTATAATTTAGCAACCACAGGTAGAAGCTGCAGAGCAAGCGGCTGCTATGCAGTGTGTGGTCCAGCATTGTACTGAAACAGCAGTGAGCTAGGGCAATTTCCGATTTTCGTTTGTTTTAAAATTAGCTTATATCTATAACCTATAGTAATAGTTAGCTATCTTACAGCCATTCTTCCATTTGTGATAAATTTATATATTTTTTTATTTTTCAACATTATTACTTAACCATAGTAATCAAACTTTGAGTATAGTAATATTCTGGATTTAGTATGATCATTATTTGTTTAGGTATATATTATTTTACTATATAAAAATATTATAATAATATCAACTACAATATGAAATACTATAATTACTACTATAGTACAATATGGACCGCCCTGTTGGTCGAGTGGTTAGCGAACCTAACTACGAATCGAGGGGGCTCAGGTTCGATTTCAGACAGGGACAAACATTTGTGTGATGAGCATAAATGCTTATATTTCTGGGTTTGGGTGTTTATTATGTATGTAACAGCATTTAAAAAAGTATCTTCACGCCCATATCCCCGAAGGGGTAGGCAGAGGTACAACAAGTGCACCCACGATTAGCCGAAGATACTTGGTCCCACAAATGTGATAGGTGTTAAGCCTATCGCCAACCGGACACTTTCCAATCCCGGGCAACTTTGTGTTTCTCAGAAAACTGAAAAAACACTTTTTTAAAGTGCCCGACTCGGGAATCGAACCCGGGACCTCATGTGGTCAACTCCAACGCTGGACCACTAGACCACAGAGGCGATAATTTACACATATATTTAATATTTATATGTATTGGTGTTGTTGACTGGCCATTTCACATGCAAATAATTTGCTTACTTTGGGGTTAGATCGATTTTCGTAATTTGTCCAGCGACATGTTTATATTTATTTAAAAAAATGTTATTCAGATCAGCTCTTATAAAAATATAAATTATAACCTACAATATGAAATACAATAATTACTATTATAGTACAATGTTACCCATATCAATGATATGTTGCGAATTAGTAACATACATTGCTATGCGGACGACAGTACTGTTGATGCTACATACTCCGGCCGTAGCGGTATTTCTCGGGAACACGTCGAAGAGGACCGGACTAAGCTCGTGTCTGAACTCGAGAATCAACTAACTGATGTCTCAGAATGGGGTCATCAAAACCTTATTACATTTAACCCCAAAAAGACGCAGCTATGTGCGTTCACCGCAAAAAAAGCACCCTTTGTCGTATCACCTCGGTTCGAAAACACTCTCCTGACTGCCTCAGCCAGTATTGGAATTCTGGGAGTCGACATATCGAACAACGTTCAGTTCCGCGGTCATTTGGAAGGGAAGGCTAAACTAGCCTCAAAAAAACTTGGTGTACTCAGTAGAGCAAAGCAGTACTTCATGCCAGCCCATCGCCTGCAACTTTACAAGGCCCAAATTCGACCTCACATGGAGTACTGTTCTCACCTCTGGGCCGGAGCTCCTCAGTACCAGCTTCTTCCTCTTGATCGCATTCAACGTAGAGCGGTTCGAATCGTCGACGACCAGGCTATTTCTAATCGGCTTGACTCTTTGGCGTTACGAAGAGATGTAGGCTCGCTCTGCATCTTTTACCGTATTTAACATGGGGAGTGTTCCGACGAGTTGTTCGGACTAATGCCTGCCGCTAAATTCCACCATCGGACATCGCTTCAAAATTTAAAGTTCCATCCTCACCACCTCGATGTCTGGAAATCCACAACCGTGCGCTTTTGTCGACACTTTTTGCCTCGCATTACTCCGTTGTGGAATCTATTACCTTCGGGGGTGTTTCCGAATGGATACGACGTAGGGACCTTCAAGAAACGAGCTTATTCATTCTTAAAAGGCCGGCAACGCAGCTGCAATACCCCCGGTATTGCGGATGTCCATGGGCGGCGGTGATCACTTACCATCAGGTGCACCATCTGCTCGTTTGCCACCTCTACTATAAAAAAACCCAGATCAGCAGTTATCAAAAATTAAATTTTAAATGTTTATTTGTTTCAGCTCATTTGTTCAGCACTATTCGTTTGTTTTGACATCAGTGGACTCGAAATATACATTTTGTTTTTGTCGTTATGACCCAAAGGCAAATACCGCATTAGTACTAATGTCCCATTTACCATGGCATGATATTTTTTACAAGTGAGTTGCTTTTATAATTTATACCCTATTAGCTGACCCCGCAAACGTTGTTTTGCTAAATGTATTTATAACAGTATTTCTCTAATATATAATGGATGTTATTATACATGTAAACCTTCCTCTTGAATCATTCTATCCATTAAAAAAAACGCATCAAAATCCGTTGCGTAGTATTAAAAATCTAAGCATACATAGGGACGGACAACGGAAAGTAACTTTGTTTTATTTTATGTAGTGACTATGTTTGTTTTTTATATAATAGATGTAGCATACAAACAGACAGTTCCATGATTAGATGTCTTGGTGTTGGACTGTCAATGTGTATATGTCAGGTGGCGAATTGCATACTTTATCTTCAAGACGTATATGCAAAAGTACCAATTTAATATTTTAGATCACAAATTGAGGTAAATTTGTTTGATTTCAAAGAGATATTGTTTTATCTCTACTTTTAAAAATATTATCTACTTGAACCATCTCTTTGACACCAGACCCTTAGTAATAAAAGTCAATGAGAAATTGCCATTTTTGCATTTGGACTGCAGTCAGATTGTCCCAAACATTTTGTGGGTATGTAAGATGATGGATAAAATAATATTAAGTTTATAGCTTGAGACTATAATTTTTTACTTGTCATTTTTATTCATAAGACATATTTCTGTGTGTACTGTTTTTGCTTTATTATATTCATCTTCTATTGTCGTTCTTAATTCGCGCAAAGCTCTAATTACTATGAATATGAAATTATTCAAGAGAATGGCATAATACTAAATATATATATAAATATATAACTGTTAAATAATAATGAATTAATCAAAATCACTAATTTGAAAGAAATCTTTAAGAATAAAATACATGTACATTTTAATTAAAACCAAAAATTTAAATATTGTGAATATAATATGTAAATTTTTAAATCAAATATCTATGTTTTAATTTGATTAGCTTAAATGCAATTGTTTTGCTCTAACGCGCTAAGCGAAATATTTTAAATATAATTACTACAGGCTTTGCATTTGTAAAATTGGCTAAATATATAGATAAAATGTTCTACGATTGAGGTTTTTATGCTGTTAAGGAAAGTCATGACTCATGACTCATGATTATATTATTCTTTAACTGTGCCTGACCGCACTCTTTTAATAGATTTAGAATAGTTAGAATGCTTTAAAATTGTAAGGTTTAGTAGGCAAATTTGCATTGCTTTTAATGGGAAATAGAAATAAGATAATTGTGCTAAGCGTAGCTATTTGTCATCATTAACAATTACTGCTTATTGCTAGCGAAAATCTGAACCGACAACTTTACGTATTCTCCAAAGCATAGGGACAGTTAAACCAGAACAGCAGATCCCAGGCTGCGTATGAATTTTTTTCATGTAGAAAAATATAACCACATATTACATATCTATAATAAGTTTAACTTTATTACTGCTAATTTTATGTAATGGACAGAAAACTACAATTTAGAAAGCTATCACTGCCCGTAGATATTTGCAATACAAATAAGTGAATTGCAAGAATAAATCCTGCTTTTGTAAGTCACTAAAACAGTTTTTCGGAGGATAAAAGTTTCAGTATCAGAATGCCTAATATAAAAAAATAATGTTTTATTACTGTTGATGCTATGAAAAATAAATGAATATTGAGAATCTTTTATCATATAAAATAAATATTAATCACAAATATTAAAACTCCGTGTTGGTGTGAGCCCCTACTAAAAATAGACCTAAAAAAAAATAGACAAAGGACGGATTATATGCAAAACTATCACTATTATCGTAACTACTAGTTGGTAGAATTCTGCAATGTATCGCCCGGATTTGGTCTTATTTTATCTTTTCCTGCATCAGTGTTATTGCTATTGTTGTGTTCCGGTTTAAAAAGTAAGGTAGCCGGCAAATTTATGCATATTTTTAGAGCCTGTAGCAAATTTTAGGGATTGGTTTAGAAAACAAGTAGCAAATTCTTTCGAAATCGGTTCAGCTGCAACAGCCTAAAAGACAGGCAGTCTTTCGCATTTATAATTTTTTTATGAATAAAATAAAACTGTTGACTTTTTCAAAGAAAACTACTCGCCATAATTGCGTATGTGTGTGTTTTTCACTACATCTCCTTCTACCATCACTTACGTCAACTATAAATTTACATTCTAAATTTTGCTAGTTAGGTACCGTTACTTGACACAAATGTGTGCAACGAGAATTTGCATATCACTAGTTTAGTGTTTTAATGTATGTATGTTTTTTATATAATTAACAAGCAGATGACTCGCTCTCCTGATGGAAAGAGATGACCATCGCCTATAAACACCAAAGATGCTAAAGGTGCGTTGCTATCCTTGTGGCGGAGTTTTAATTCAACATGGATAAGTTTATTGGCCTTACCCTCCAAACTCGACACGACATGTCTGTGTATATTATATAAAATAATGATATATATTTCAATTAAATTTGAATATAATGTCTGAGCCTGTCGGGGTCGAATCCGCGCCAGAATTGTCAGCGTCGTTAGGCGCATACGGTAACCAACGAAGTAGTCAAATATATCCGCCTCGACGTTCCAGTAGTAACTATGTCCCCAATGGATATCCCTAATCAAATCAGGAGACGTACAAATAATTGCTCTCCGTTAGTTCAGTAGTTACGGTGTATGTGGGCATTTATAAAAAAATCCTTGTACCACATCTTACCAATAGCAAATTGTAACAGACCAACTACAATTTAGAAAATAACATGATGTTCCTCTGATGATAATAATCCTAATTAACCATTTATATTTGCTTTTTGTTTTAAAATAATGTAATATTTCCGTTTCCATTGTAGTTATATGAATAACTAACTGTTACCCGTAACTTCGCTCGTGACCAAGGGATTATTTGTTTCCTTTTGCCTACATTTTGTCCTTATGAGTATCGCTATTATAGGTAAAAATATTTTTTCGAATCCATCTGGTCTATTTAAAGATTAGCGTGTTAAAACACACAGACAATCTCTTTAGTTTTATTATATTAATATAGACTTTAAACATTAGTATTACAAATATGCTTTAGGATAAACATCGGGAAACTGCCTCCTCGGATTTTTTTTATTGCTGTGCTACTTTTAAAGTTTTAGCAAGATTAAGCCGTAATAATGCCTAAATTGCGATTCACATAACAAAGCTTTATATTTTTTTGCTTTGTGACCATGCTACGCTATGCAACTGTGTAATTACTGTGTCTGTATGATTAAGAGTTACTATTTAAAAAATGTTTTACACGTTTTATTTCTAAACTGTATTTAAAATATGTTGTGTTAAGAACATTTTTTGTGTATACTTTTATAAATTGCAGGTTGTTAAATTGTATAGCAAACTTAATCAATAGTTCCGAGAAGAGTGAATTGAGTTCGTTTTTAGAAGCATGTCGCATCAGGCCTCCTATGCCTGGACATACTTTAAAAGTTACCTACAATGCAGGTCATAGTGTATTTTCTTGTGAAAGTCCTGATAATAAATTGCCGAAAATACCAGAAAACGTAAGTAATTTGATTCTTTTGACATTATAGTCATGATAATTTGAATTTTGGGAGGATAGTGGAGTGAGCCAAATACTAGTGATGACAGGTCTATATCTCGGATAAGATTCGGAACCCTTCAACGTAACCCCAGTGCTCCACAGACCACTATCGGAAAATCGCTGGTCTAGACAATCGTACTGTAGTTGATTTTCAGACATCGAAATGGTGAGGGTGGAAATTATAAGCTTCCAACGCAACTCTTGAAAGTGCGAGATAACTGCCGCTTAATGGCTAAAATTGTTAATGATACATTGTTATTTTACTAGTGTAGTCATCAAATAAATTTACCATTCACCTCACTTGTCAAGTCAGAACGACATTGTGGCAGTCATTGCTCTAGCAGGAATATTAAAACTGGGACTGGGAAACGTTTTTGGAAAACGACATTTCTTGTCGTAACAAATACGAGGTGGATAAGACATAAAATCCTTTAGACTTTCGCGTGTATATTGTACAAAAGTTTTGTTATTAGAAATGATAAATGAAATAAAAATTAATAGTTCTTTTTTTATCTGTTTTACAGTGCAATCTCACAGAATACTTTAGTGCTTTAGATACAAAATGTATGGCAGGCTTATGGGCAGCTCTATTACATGAGAGGAGGATAGCAATAGTTGCCTCAAAACCTTCTCGTCTATCTGCTTGCGTCCAAGCTGCCAATGCAACCCTATTTCCAATGTCCTGGCAGCACATATTCATACCAATTCTGCCAAAACATTTAGTAGATTATTTATTAGCCCCGATGCCCTTTCTCATTGGAGTTCCTAGAAGTGTTTGGGAGGTAAATATAAAATTTTAATAATTATACAATGAGTAATCAAAACCCTGTCCGACCCAAAAAGGGCATACATATATCGATGCCTTAGTTCATAATTGTACTAACTGGAAAATTTTCAGTTTTTACCCTTTCAGTGACAAATACACTAAATGTTGTGCTCTTTCGTTTGTTCGTATCGAAATATCTATATAGTCTTGTGAATAGATGCATATTTTTTTATTATTTCACTTTGTTTTCGTACTGTTCACGTCTAAAGTTTAAAAAACATTAAACGTTCTCATTGTAATTACCAATTTTGTAGTTAGTGCAATTGTGTTCACATTAAAGTTTAAAATAAAACATTGATGTGTGATTAGGTAAGTTGTTGAGACAATAAAAAAATATATAATAAATTGTTTGATTGTCAGGCTTCAGTGTTCAATCTAAGGTCGAATTTCGCCCACAGGCGATCGCTAGTTCTTTTAAAACTATCTGAGGTAAGCCCACATACATATAATTCTGTATGACAAAAACAGTTTTTAGAATTCCGAACCCAAAAGGTGACCATCGCATGCTATTATTATTTTTCTTTTGTCCGTCTGTATGTTTGTCTGTCACAAGGCTAATTTCTCTTGAACGTAAATTCTGTAACAGAATACGTATTATTGTCGCTATTTTAACAAATAAAAAATTCGTGAGTGTTGTGGAACACTCGGTGGAAACGAAGTTTTTTAATTCTCAAATTTTTTATTCGCCCCTCCTCCCTCTCCCCGCGTCCTATCCTTCCACTCCCCCTCCTATTCACTTCTCCCCTTTTCTCCTTCTCCTCTTTCGCCTCTTCCCCTTCCTCACATTCCCCATCTATCCCCCTCATTTTTTTGGATTTTAAGGGAATTATTCGTCACTAGCAGATGACAAAACGCAAAATGGTATACTTTCACGCAGTTCGACGAGTCTTTTTTATATAATAAATGCTATTGCAGATGGCTCTCCTGATGGAAAGAGACAACTAATATATATATATATATATATATATATATATATATATATATATATATATATATATATATATATATATATATATATATATATGAACACCAAAGATGTTAGTGGTGCGATGCTATACATATCTCGTTATACGTATGCAAATGCTACATGCATAAGTTTACCGGCTATCTTACACTCCAAATCGAAATACGACAATGACAAGCAATGACGTTGTTGCGGCAGGACAGGTAAAGCAGCGGTACTTAAAACCCGGGCGAGACGTTGCGAAACCCTACTATTTGGTAGTCACGGTGGTAGTGACACGTACCTATAGCCAATAGTTCGCATATCACTAACTGAAAGGCAGATGATCTATTCTCCGAAGAAGGCTTGAACCAACACGAAGTAACACGGGGATCGTAATAAAATAACTAAGTGACTCTCACTAGCTGTGACCGCGACTTCCTTTGCGTGGAAAAAAAAATTAAAATAAAACTTAGTTACTCCTTATTATCGTGGGTTAAAGATAGACAGTATCTTCACGCCCGTATCCCCGAAGAGGTAGGCAGAGGTACTACAAGTGCACCCACGATTAGCCGAAGATACTTAAGTCCCACAATGTGATAGGTGGCCAGCCTATCGCCAACCGGGCACTTTCCAATCCCGGGCAATATTGGTTTTTATCAGAAAACTGAAAAAACACATTTTCTTGGTTGCCCGACCTGGGAATCGAACCCGGGACCTCATGTGGTCAACTCCGACATACAGAGGCGAGAGAGGAAGATAGACAGTCCTGGGGTTTAACCCGCAGAGTTCACGTTCCCGTGGGATTTCTGGGAAAAGAAACTATCCTATATCCTTTCACGGGTCTCAAACTATCTTTGTATAATTTCATTCAAATCGGTTCAGTGGTTTAGGCGTGAAGAAAAGAAAAGACAAATAGAGTTACTTTCGCATTTTTAATATAAGTGCGGATTAATGAGCATGTAATGTAAGTACTAGTTTTAGTTTTGCTGCTAAAAACTAAATAATTTCTTGCAGATGGTGCGAATGTCTGAAGTAGGAGACGTTGTTATATTAGACGTCGATGCTAAGGAGTTAAGATCTCCTTTTCACGACCTTGAAAGTCTTCCACCTGATTTGGTAAGTTCAAAGGAGAAAGCATAAACCTATATACATACATATATATATATATATATATATATATATATATATATATATATATATATATATATATATATATATATATATATATAAATCAATTGCTGTTCGTTAGTATCGCTAAAACTCGAGAACGGCTGGACCGATTTGGTTAATTTTGGTTTTAAAATATTCACGGGGGATCAGATTAGGTTTAAAAGGTGAAAATTGTAGAAAAAAACGGAAAAGTAAACACAAAGCTGGCAGAACTACGTCTGCCGGGTCAGCTAGTCGAAAATAAAATTAAAATGTACCAATAAAGTCAAAGATGCAACTTATGGCCTACGATTGAGGTATAATGTTTTAGGGCGATAGGTGGCAAACATCAAGATATTGAGGAATATTCACCTCCGTTAAAACAGATAAAGATTAATTTTCTACGTAGTAGAGTTCTGCAACGTATACCGCGTTTGGTACCACCTATTCTTGCCGCAATAACATTGGATGCACCAATGTTGTGTTAGCTTAAAGGGTAAGGTAGCCGGTAAACTTGTACATATGACTTGTGTTGTTCTCTCCGTATCACCGTCTAATCACCGTCTAGAGTATTTAGTATCACCGTCTTGCCTATTCCTGCCACAATAGCGTCATTGTCGTATTCTGTTTTGGAGGTTATGGCAGCCTGTAGATTTATACATGTGGCGTTGCCATCCCGCCATACGGATAACAATGCACCATTAACATCTTTGGTGTCTCCAGACGATGTTTTCTCTTTCCAACAGGATAGTCATCTGCTTGTTGGCTATCTTATGATGTTAACCCTGCCACGCGGAGCAACGGAGCATTAACAGGCGATGGTTCTCTTTTCCACCAGGAGAACCATTTTTTCTTGTTTGCTATTGTTTGAAAAAAATGAACTGAAATAATTGCCAGCTAAATTTAGAAAATCTGCCGATTCAAGTGTAGCGTAAGGGAGTGGGAGGATCATAAAGTTACAAAGAAAACGTTTTGACATTCTCGAGCGCGTCTGAATGTTCTTTAGTTATATTGGAAATGATGTAAAAATAACGGATAAACATAATCTGACAATTTCCACAAGTCGAAGTTATTGGATTTTTGTTTTTTTCTGCTCTCTATGTAAAAGGCTCATATATGGTTCGCCGTGTTGGTCCCGGCCTCCTTTGTAGAATAGGCCAACTGCCTTTCTGCCAGGCAGGTCGTAAAAGGCGACCGATTGGCTATCGAGTCACTGCCATCGTGGCTACTAGGTGGTAGAGTTCTGCATTGTCTCGCCCGGGTCTGGTACCACCGCCTTACCTATTCCTGCCGCAATAGCGTCAGTGCTTGTCGCTGTCGTGTTCCGGTTTGGAGGGTACGGTATCCGGTAAACTTATGCACGTGGCATTAGACCTCGCCACAAGATAGCAACGCACTATTAACATCTTTGGTGTCTATAGGCGATAGTTGACTCTTTCCATCAGGAGACACATCTACTTGTTTGCTATCTTATGATATATAAAAAAAAAAATGGTGGACAGCCTCAACAATATGAGAGGTTATGTTATTCTGTTATGTATGTTCCCCCTATGTTAATCTGACGCGTTCGAGTAAATGCAAAAATCCCCTACTATAAAGAATCTGGTTAACTCAAGATTATGTTTTTCTGGACCGAAATTAATACTGTGTCAGGAGGAAACAAAATTTTCTTCCACCAGAGTGTTAGGAGAATAAATACATTTTTTGGCTATTAACATATACACTTTTACACATTAATATATACACTTTTTTGTCACTTCTTTTTCGGAGGCACGCTAATTATTATCAACAGTTGTAAGTCCATAATTTTTTGTACAGTTTTCATGGCTTTTTTTCATTTTTGCAATTTCTTTTTGGGGCACTGTGTGCCTTCGCGTTCTCCCAAAAAGGCCCTGCTTATACATATTCGTCTAGTGTATAGAATATAGTTTTTGAGATTTGTATGTTACAAAGTACAGTTTATACAAAAAAAAATCAACATTTTTACGACATTGAAAAAAGTGTCATCACGCCGGTTTAATTCAAAAAACCTACAATAAAATCTATCCAACGATCTATCGCCACACAGTGGGTACGTGAGAAAAAAAAACTAACATCCCCACTTTACATGTAGCGGAGCTATTCCGAACAAAAATATTTTTCAAGATTTTGTGTTACCATTTTGTTGACGTGACTAATATGTTTATTCGTGTCAAATTAATGCCATGTAGTACTAAGGATCTCTGAGCTATCGTCGATATCGACGGATGGGCGAACGTACATAGCGAAACTATATAACTATTACACTTTTGTTTCACCCAGGTGAATGAAATCACACACACACACACACATATATATATCTTATATATAAAATTCTCGTGTCACAATGTTCGTTCCCGTACTCCTCCGAAACGGCTTGACCGATATTGATGAAATTTTGTATGCATATTCAGTAGGTATGAGAATCGGCTACTATCTATTTTTAATACCTCCTAAGTGATAAGGGTTGTCCACCCCTAAAAATATTTTTTTTATTTTATGAACAATTTTTTTATTTTTATTTTTTTATGATTCAGCATTGAAAAATACATACAAATCTAAATTTTTATCCTTCTATCATCAACCCTTATTTTTTAATTAAATAATTTATATGGCAAAACAACGTTTGCCGGGTCAGCTAGTGTATATAATATATATATATATATATATATATATATATATATATATATATATATATATATATATATATATATATATATATATATATATATATATATATATATATATATATATATATATATATATATATATATATATATATATATATATATATATATATATATATACACTAGCTGACCCGGCAAACGTTGTTTTGCCATGTAAATTATTTAATTAAAAAATAAGGGTTGATATATATATATAATATACTCTCTCCCTGGCGATCTAATGACTTTCAAGCACCAAATCTCTCATGTTATTATATTTTAATGCCTTGCTCTTATTGTGCAGGTCTCAAGTTTGAAGAAAGCTTTAAGTGATAAAAATGCTCTCGGTGATGCCGTTTCGCGAGCGTTTTTACGTGCATTAGTTTGTTTAATAGGAGGCTATACGGACGCCATACGGTAAGTCAAGTTATTTAAATAATAATCCTAAATAATATTTTAACCTCTCTCCACCATTTCAAAGCCATTGATTCCTGCCATAACTCTCATCGAAATGCTAAAATTTATGGACAAGTTTACTGGACATTTAACTATTTCAGCCGCATTTATTCCGCTCATAGCATGATAATATAATATTTGATATCTATATATGTGTTTTAGTTTTTTTAGTTTTAGTTTTGATATCTATATATGCGTATCTATATATGTTAAAACTTGAAAAAATTTAAAATTAACAAAGAAAAATTTTGGCATGACATAACTTGAAACTGTACCTTCCCTTTGATCGGGACGCTCTAATCAACTGAGCCACTGTCGACTGGTTCAACGTGATGAAATTCTTTGCTTTGTGATTGGTACCGTCGATTGTATTGATCGCTAGATATTCATACATATATACGTATAATAATTGATAACCTATAATCTTTCTCAATTAATAGGGTATCGACGCATAAAGTAAAAAAAAAACAGATCTTTAGCTTAATTATATTAGTATAGATCGATGATGTCAAAAATATAGATTCGTTGATCGTATTCCAAAATACATAGCAACATAAAAGCATAAAAGCAAGCGACTTTAGACATGTACGTCACTTGTCATAAATATGAGTAGTTGTGGTATACATTAGTCTCGCGCTGTTTTAAATCGGAATTATCTTGGTGTGTGACCTGACTATTAGTAAAATGTCATTGTTATAGATGGGCATGATAGTAAAGATTTACACTAAATGAATCCCGTTCATCCGCGAAGTGAAAGTGAATTTTATAATTTGCTGAGGTGAGTCACTCGAAGCTAGCCAGTTTTTGCGACATGCGTTTATATCTGACCGGGTTTCAAACTGTCCTTGCGAACATTAAATGATTTATACTGTGATAATAGATGATCCTCAATTTTCATTGAGCACATTGTAAAATATGCTCGTTGGTATCGGTTTGTGTACCTAATCATATGTTATTACATCATAGTTGACTACGTACCGTTAGCAATTTGGACACCGAAGTAGGTATATACAGGTTGTCCCAGAAATCAACGTCAAGCCGAAAACGTATGACGGGCCAAGGGATGGAGGTTCTCTAAATGGTATATGTTTGGGCAAATTAGGGATATTTCATCTGAAACCAAGATAGTTGTATTTAAATTTTGAATTGTAATTCATACTAGCATTATTCAATAACAAATCCCCCCAAAATAAGCTAAGTAAACGTTTCGTAGTAATATTTTTCGAAAAATCATAACAAAGTGTTGATTTTTACTTTTTTTTTAAAAATGGCTATAATTTTTAGAGTGCAGGTAAATAAAAAAACATATTTTTTGAGAACTTCCAACCCTTGTCCAGTCATCCGTTTTCGGCTTGACGTTGAATTCTAGGACACCTGTATATATTTGATATAATAAGATAGCAAATAAGTAGATGGCTCTCTTGATGTATAGAGACAACCATCGTCTATAGACAGCAAAGATTTTAATGGTGCGATCATCTCTCGAGGCGGGTTAATACCACACGCTTATGTATACTGGCTACCTTATCCTCCAAATCGGTACACGACAGTGACAAGCATAGACGTTATTGCAGCAGGAATAGGTAAAGCGATGGCGCTAAAACCCGGGTAGTCGTGCTGAACTCTATAACACGAAGTCACAAAGTTAGTAGTCCGTATCGGTCATTCCCGCATGTCACCTCCTAGTTTGTCCCCGCCGGTGACATGCGAGAAATTTTTCTTAAAAAATTCCCGCATGTCACCGAGGGGGACAAGCGGGAATTCAGAAAACAAAATTCCCATTTGTCACCCCTGGTCACCCTAGTCAAAAAAATAACATGAAAACTAATATCTTTACATACGTGGAAATGTATGTAACTTTATTCTATAGGCTTTAAGCTTGAGAATCGCTTGCTCTTTGTGGGTTTATTTGTCGAATCGACTCTGGCGCCGCAGACAACAAGCCAAGGCAATTTCATTTAATTTTCTATCTCTCACTCAACTCTAATCAACTAAGTTGATATTTTCGTATTTATTCTTTATATTATGAAGATATTGTGTGCTTCACGTTGGGTTTAAAATATTTTAAATATATAGAATATAATCGAAACAATAAAGGATGAGTATTTTAATATTGGGTAATAAATTTATATTAATTAATGTGTAATAAATTGTTAATTTTGATGTTGGTAAGGTAAGAGAAATTATTTAGGTTATTTAAAAAAACTTTCTAAAATATCTAATTTCAAAACTTCTGTAAATTTAATTTATTTAAAAAATACCCTTAAAGATATGAAATAAATATTTTTATCCTTTTCCGCTAATAGCGGCATTACCGCTATTAGCGGAAAAGGATCTTTCCATGAATCAGTTCCCGATCGTAACCGGTTTGTCCCCTCTAGTGACAAAAAATTACCGCATGTCACCGGCGGGGACAAACCATGGGGTGACATGCGGGAATGACCGGTCCGTGTAGCCTATTGATCGCCTTATACGAACTACCAGGCAGAATGGCAGACGGTCTATTTTAAAAAGAGATCACGGACTAACACGGGCACGGGCTTTCTATCAGCAACAGTATCTGCTTTTTTGGTATCTTATATAATAATAAACCGGTCGAGTCCGAGTTGGACTCGGACACGAAGGGTTCCGTACCATCAGAGCAAAAAAATACGAAAAAAATACGTTTATTGTATGAAAACCCTCCTTAATATTTTAATTTATATTTATTTTTTAGTATATGCTGTTATAGCGGCAACAGAAATACGTAATTTGGGAAAATTTCAGCTTTCTATCTATCACGGTTTATGAGATACAGCCTGGTGACAAACAGACGGACAGACAGTGGAGGTTTAGTAATAGGGTTCTGTTTTACCTTTTACGTACAGAACCCTAACAAGATGATTGCAATACGTTTAAATTATCGCCCGTTATAATATGCAGTAATTATAAGGTTTTCAGATGGTGGTCAAAATACTGTATAGTACACAAACTTATTTGTCCTACAAGTAGTTATTGAGTAGTTACATTACTTGTAAACCAAGGTTTTACAGTTTTAATTTATATTTTTCAGAATCGAAAAAGGTCAACTGATAACTTTTAATCCAGAGGCTTTTGTTAGAACTAGGAAAAACATGCAACCGTTTTTGAGAAAAATACTCCAATCACAAATATTTCAACAGGTAACGTCATGTTATTATTAGCGTTTGCGTGCGAAACGCAGCGTGCTTGAATATTTATTATAGTATTAAATGCAATTTAGGTTTTCGAAGTAGAAGCATAAGGCAAAGTAGGACCGAGGATTCGAATCCGAACCCAACCCAGAATCCTGGGTTGGGACTTGTACTGAATAGGTTTCCAGACTTTTGTATTGCACATTTATCGCCATTTATTTATAGGACATCTATCACATCGTGAAACTGGTGCAAGAACGCACCTCTGTGCAATTTATTGGGGATGTGTGGTTAAATTTTTTTTGATCAAGTTTCTAGACTGTGCGTGCCTTACTAAATTTGTATAGTGCGAAAGCATAACGTAGAAGCCAACAGCCATTTAAAACCGTGGCAGAAAACTCATACATATGGTTTTTAAGATATTTAAAATTCCGAATTTATTATTCAAATTAGTATTATTACGTCCGGTTCCCTGGATTGGTAGGCAGAGTAAACTGAACTTATAGACATTTCGAGTCATCACGATTTACTGATTTGTCGGTTGGCGAGATGAGTAGTGATCTACGTCGCCCCATTCCGACTATTATCCCATTGGATAGTCAGTTGGAGAATGCCTGAGTTGGGTGCGTAAAAACCCAGAAAAAGTGTGTTTTAGACCAAATAAATGATTATACATATTTTTATCCAGTTTATAGAAGAACGACTAGATTTATTGAATTCAGGGAGAGGTTTTACCGATGAATTTGAAGTAGAATGCAGTAATTATGCTGAAAAAATGAATACTGGAAGTGGTCAAAAGCTTAAACAACAGTACAGAGAATGGGCTAAAACCGTTAAAAAAGAAGGAGGTGCATTCTTCAAGACTGTTAAAGATAAGGTGATATCATTATTTCATAAAATTTGCTTTCAGCCTTTAATACATATTAACACTTACACTTATAACATTATTTAAATAGATGTTTGTGAATTAACTTTTCTTGTCCATTAATATTCTGTCTTTATTTATGTTCTGACTAAACTTTAGAGTTAGATGATTTCTTTTAATATTCTACTACTAGCTAACGTTGTGTCATAAAAAACTCCCAATCTGACCATGAAGTTTGCATGTATTCCTTCTGAAATTTAAATTAGTAATAATAAGAGCAACTCAGCCCCAATATATTCATAGAAGTATATTCAGCTATAATAAAAATAATAATTTAAATATATAAAAATCTATTCCTGTAGGTACATTGTGAAACACGCAGAGCTTACTCATACATGCAATATATTATTTCTATGCATGAGGTGAAAAATCTGCATTAAAATTGTTTTTAAATTTAAGTTAATTATGGCTTGTAGTTATTTATATCTACTTTATTGGTAAGTCAACACTCATAGGAAATCATAACACTTCAAAACTGCAAATCTAGATATGACTCTATATTATGCTTCGTCAATCATAATTATTTTACAGTTTAAGGACTAGTTGAGCATTTGTCGCTTTGCTGTTATATAATAGAAATGCTAAGATGTCTATTATTGGTTCATTATAGATAGATATACAATAATTCTAGTAATAATGTAAAGAATATTTTATTTTTATTTATTTATTTAAAAAATATGCACCATTGAGTATATAGGTGGGCTTGCTACATGGCATTTACTACCAGTCAACCCAAACTGATTTAAGAATTACATTTGAAGGGGTAAATGAAATGACTTATACTAAACTTATACTATATACACATACATACATACACACACACACACACATATTATATATATATATATATATATATATATATATATATATATATATGAACTGAGCTTTTCTTGGACCTAGAACCTTAATAAATCGATTTCTTGACCCGAAAAATCCCTAATTTGTGACTTTCATGAATATATATATATATATATATATATATATATATATATATATATATATATATATATATATATATATATATATATATACAAACATACACATAATATGTCATACAAGCTTAAATAAATAACATACATATATATTACTTGTAAGAGTTGCATAAGAATAGATACAGCAAATAAATACATAAATGAAATTAAATAATGTCTGATAATATTAACTCAGTAGGTACTTTTAACTGAACGTTTAAAGGATAGTACATTATGAGGTTTTTGTTCATCCAATCCATACTTAGGGCTTAATCTTCAGATTTTTAAGTCATAAAATCATTTTTACGTCTTTTTAAAACTATCATTTTAAATAGCAAAATTTAATATTTTTCCATCCGATAAGATGAGATTTATATATTGTATAGTTTTATTTTGTAATATTATTACTAAATTAAAAATAGATAAGTCTTGTATCTAATATTATATTGCTTTAAACTTTATAGTTTATCTAAAGTTTTAAAACAATTGTATTGAGATGTCAATGTATTTCACGAATAAAAATTGAACGATATTGTTTTTTGTGTTGGGTCTTAATAATAATTGTTTTATCATGGAATTAACGCCATATTTATTTATATGAATATAACATATTATATTTTAATATTATGAATATCTTACATGTAGGCTGAAATCTTAAGGACCAAGGTAGTTTTGTTGCAAATGGACTATGCTACATAGCATTTGTATGCTATGTTAAGGGTCAAAAGAGCGGGTTCGTCCCAAGAACTTGTATTTCACAGTAGTGTATACTATGCGTTCCAACTGAGAATAGAACTGTCAGGACGCCATATTGTTCCGAATTTTGTAAAAACTTCATTAGTGACAAGTATGGTGAGTAAAAAATACTAACAAATAAATTCTAATTTTTATTTTTTCTATTCAGATTCGCCCATACTAGTATGTGTTAAAAAGTAAGGCGTAGTAAAGAAAAGAAAATATAAAAATACAGATAGATTAATTTTTTTAAACAAAATACTTAATCAAATGTGTCTATCGGATTTTAAATCCTCTACACCGCTTATAACGATTTTGTCGCCGTTATCATTGGTGTGTAAATCTTTTTTGTCTCATATAATATTGCATAAATCTATAATTATATAATAAAAATTAATTACGTGTTTCAAATTATGTTTATAATGACATTTTATTAAATATGTACACTTAGATAGGTACATTTAGTATAATATGGAACGTTAATATTATTATTATAGAATTATATGAACGTAGTTTGTTTTTAAATAAATCAGCCCTATTTTTTAAACAAAAAGTCCTATTCTATTCTTAGTTGAAACGCATAGTATCTCAAAACATGCACTTTGATTTAAAATAAATTAATCCAATATTTAATTTGAATAACGAGAAGTAAAGCAAACTATGCAATACCTTTTGTATGCTTTTCATTAATTTATGTTATTGTTAAATTTATTGCTGGGTACAATAAACTATTAAATAAATATATAGATATTAGATAGTATAAAAAATGTCATTGAACTAGAAAAGTTGAGCTTCATAAGTGCACTTGTACATTGTCAATTCAACTGGTTTGTGTTTTAAGTAGGCATATGAAACAGAAACTACTTAGATTTTTTTACTAATACATTGAAGTAAGATCTAAATATACATAAATTCTTCATGTATCGTTGTTGCCGAAAGTTCATTAATATATTTTATTATTTACATAACAGGGAATATAAAACAAATACCACATTTTGTGAACTATTATTATTGAGAAATGCTCATTTTTCTACATTTCGAGAAGCTCTCGCTTTAAACGTGCTCATTTCATTAGGTACGCGTAGTAAAATGTACATTTTCTGCGAAATGCATGTTTCTCTTCAAATACTCATTTTGGGACGAAACCCAAAAACACGTAACGCAAAGCTTGCATGGTGTTAGTTTATGGGATTTTTGTTTGCTTTAAAATATTAATATTTGCAGGCGAACCCAGCAGTGCAATCGGCTGTTAAAACGGTGAGTCTACATGTACTCTGAATATTTTATACATATTCTGATTGTTTCGTTTCTATAATCACTACTTAGTGGAATATATTTTGTTTTTAATGTAGATTGTGTCTGCAGTTGCACGATATTTATGAGCTTTAGAAATATTATTTTAGTAAATGCAATTTTTTTAAGCAGAATGGAAGCTATTTTTTAACGATTTATTATGCATCGAATCGAATTTGCGTTCAATCAATTCAATTGCGTTCAATTGAATGATTTTCGTTATCTTTTTTGTTGAAGAAGGACGTGGGTAAGATTAGTCCCATATGTACCTTAATTAGGGTATAGATATAGTTCGAAATCGATACATAAATGAATGAAAGGTTTGTGGTACATGGAGGTGCGGTGCTGCTAGGACTCCACAATTTAATTTAATACACTTTATTAATTATAAATGAGTTTATAATAAAACACTTTTACATAAATGCAAGTGATTGGTGAAAGAGACTAGTGCGCGACAGGAGGAGTAGAAGAAGAGTGAGACTGGGAGAATGATGCATGGCTTGGTGCCAAGTGGATGGAAATGTTGTGTAAAATGTTGAGTAAGCAGAGAGGGATACAATCTAGGGATGTAACAGTACGATAACCTATTGTGTATTGTATTCTTGATTTAAGCAAAATTCTTCAAAATATTCATAATAATGTATTTTTCTACAAAAAAAATTTAAATGACGTGCTCTTAAAGATTGAAAGAATTATGATCAGTTTCAAATCTGTCGAAAAAATTACACATAATTTAATTGGGGGCTAACTTATATTAATCACATACACAATTTCAAAGTGTGTTCTTGGAATTGTAATTCTTATTACAGCCTTCGATGTCTGCTTAAGAAAATAAATAATTTTTATATTATCTTTATTACATAATATTTTATGTTTCAACTGTGACATCAGTTATTATTCTTATTATTATCTGCTTGCATTCAGTGTGTTAATAAATATTATAGAAACAGTTATTTTCAAAGCATGGTTTAAAATAACAACGCTTTAGTGCTGCTTCAGGCTTAGTGACTAAAACTATATTTTTGACTCTGACTCTAGAAGACAACTTTAAGTTGATCTCGTTCGAACCTTCGTATTTCTTGAGTTTGTCGTGTTTGTATAGCTCAGGGGTTGCCAAAATGTCGATCGCTATGGGTAACATAATTTTAATCGACTGTGAGCATAACTATAAAAATTCAAATCTATATGAAAGCAATGTCAACTGGTTGACCCCTGAATAAAGGGTAAATAAAAAGTTTTTGAAAAAGCGATTTTCTGAAAAAAGGTTGGTCGCTTTTACCATCAATCTCAGGTGTATACTTGGATCCCTAGTATATCGCTCCAAATATGCGATTTCTGTTGATGCTCTAGAAGTGAGATATTTATTTGTTAATGAAGAATAATTGGTGATTTTATTGTAAAAATATTTTTTTTATAATCTGTGGTGGCGGTAATAATTACATAATATTAATAATTTCGTCAAGGGTTATGGTCGACTCAATCGAAACCTTACCTAAATTATAAAGCGTAAAAAAAACAAATTTGAGTCGACAACTTACATTCGCAAAATTCGGATTGTCGAGTATTTTGTTAAAATAGTGATTAAAAATTCTAACCGTGCTGACAGACAAATCGGCCATATTTCTTTACAGGTTACAAATATGTGGTGTAGATGGCGTGAGCATTTATTAAAGTATCGTAGAAAGGAACGCAGATTATCGTGAAACTTATTTCTCTCCGTTCATAAGAAAAGAGTAGAAATTAAAAAATAGCAACACTATAATAGTTGAAAGGAGACGTCACTACAGTGTTGCTAGTTTTTAATGTCTACTATTTGAGTTAGTATATAAGATTGCGTATTATGAGAGTTCCAAACGAAGCCGGGTTTTCATCTAGTATATATATATTATTTAACTTCAACTTCAAGGTTTAATATTTTTATGCGATATATCCCATGCAAACACGCTGCTACGGAGCTTGTTTTTAAACTATAAAGTTGAACTATAGTGCGCACGGAACTAGTTGTCCGCGCGTTAGGTATGTGAACGGTGGGGCAGAGAGGCAGGGGCGCTTGCTGTCATTACTCAGTGCGGCGCCGTACTTTGCGACGGCAACACGCGTTGAAAGTTCCGGCTAGTTTAGACAAAACGCACATAAGATTGCAATAGCGAGATGAGTCCGCCGATAAAAAGACAATCTAAGGAAATAATATTTAAAGTGCATACATTTTTTAATAAACGGAAAGCCGATGTCAATAGTTTAGAATATAAAACTGATGCGAATATACATAAACTAGTAGCAGAAGCAACAGGGATATCAGAACGAAGTGTTAGGAGAGTGATTGCTGAAAGTAAAAAATCGTTGCAAAATACAGGGGAAGCAAGATTTAGTTCTCCACGTAGACCAAAAGAAATAAAAAAGAAAATACAAGTTGATGACTTTGATTTAGCAGTGATAAGAAGAAAAATAAATCAGTTTTACACGGTAGAGAAAAAAAATTCCAAGTCTACGAAAACTAAATGCTGTGTTAAAAGAGGATAATATTTTAGACTGCGGATTGACTTTTTTTAAGAACACTTTTGCACAAACTGGGATATTCATTTAAAAAATGTAAATCGAAGAGATGCCTTTTAATAGAGAGACCAAATATTGTTGAATGGCGAGTGAAATATATGAGGGCTATAAGAAAATTCAGAGAAGACAAACGAAATATATTCTTTTTGGACGAAACTTACGTTAACCAAAGTCACAATGTCCAAAAATGTTGGCAGTCTTCGTCGGAGCCTGGAATTTATACAGATATAGGCAAAGGAAGGCGTTTGATAATAGTTCACGCTGGTAGCCGGAACGGGTTAGTTGACGATGCTTTGCTAATTTTTAAATCAGATTCAAAAACGGGGGATTATCATGGAGACATGAACTCTACAAATTTTTACAACTGGGTTGATCAAAAATTAATACCTAAACTTCCACCTAACTCAGTCATATGGATAATGCTGCCTATCATTGTGTGCAAGTTGAGAAGAAACCGACTATGTCCAGTTTGAAAATTAATATGCAGAACTGGTTGCAAAATCATAATGTAACATTTTCTCCCACGATGATCAATGCTGAACTCCTGAGGTTGATTAACGCGACCCAATCAGAAAAAATATTCAAGATTGACGAACTTCTGAAAGCTGCAGGTCATACTGTTCTCAGACTACCTCCATATCATCCAGACCTCAACCCGATCGAGCTTGTGTGGGCAAATATTAAAAATTGCCTGGCCAGAGATCACATTAATGCTACATTGGACGAGAAAATGACAATACTAACAAGGCTATTTTGTTGATTAACGCGACCCAATCAGAAAAAATATTCAAGATTGACGAACTTCTGAAAGCTGCAGGTCATACTGTTCTCAGACTACCTCCATATCATCCAGACCTCAACCCGATCGAGCTTGTGTGGGCAAATATTAAAAATTGCCTGGCCAGAGATCACATTAATTCTACATTGGACGAGAAAATGACAATACTAACAAGGCTATTTTCCGAATTCTCTGCCGAACAATGGCAAAAATGCGATGACCACGTACAAAAAAATGAACAGGAATACTGGAATCATGATATGAAATTTGATACTATGATGGACCAAATCATTATAAGTTTACAAGATAATTCTGAATCAAGTTCAGAGAGTTCAGAATCAAGTGATTCTGAGAATTGAGTTTGTTTATTTGTTTGAACGTAATCCCAAAAACTACTAAACCGATTTGAATAATTCTGATTTTTATTATATAATACACATATTTAATACACATCCATAACTCATCATTATCTCGTTTCGTGGTCATTTGGAGGCAAAAGCAAAGCTTTCGTCCAAGAAACTTGTTCTGAACAGGGCAAATATTTATTCTTTTCAATAAATGAAAAAATATTGTTCACGATATCTTCAGATTGGTCATCACTGTCTAAGCTCATGTGCATTGCGAGCAGTTGACAACCCGCCCCCTTACCCCTGTCACTACATAAGGCGCGGCCAACTAGTTCCGCGCGCACTATAAACATCACCATGCACTTAAGAGTCAAGGTCCACCTAGATAATTAGAAATTATGTGTACTATGCGTTCTAACTGAGAATAGGACTGTCAGGACGCCAATTTGTTCCGCATTTTGCAAAAACTTCATTAGTGATGAGTATGGTGAGCAAAAAAATACTAACAAATTCATAAAAAAATGAGTTCTAATTGGTATATTTTCTATTCAGGTTCCCATTCGTCCATGCTAGTATGTGTTAAAATAAGGTGTAGAAAAGAAAAGAAAATATAAAAATACAAATATATTTATTTTTATAAGTAAAATATTTAATCAAATGTGTTTCGGATGTTAAATCCAATAGACATTTATTTTAAATCCGATTTACCCCGCTAAAACGAATTTGTTTCATCATCATTGGTGTACGAATCTTTTTATCGGACATAATATTGCATAAATCTAAAATTAATTACTTGTTTCAAATTATGTTTATTATGGCATTATTTTTAAATAAGTACACTTATGTGGGTACACATAGTATGATATGGAACACTAATATTATTATTATAGAATTATTTGAATGTTATTTGTTCTTCAATAAATCAGCTCAATTTTGTAACAATTTTTTTTTGTTTACCTTATTTATTTCACACTTAAGATATGAAGTTGACAACAAGCGCGATCCTATTCTCAGTTGGAACGCATTGTATGCTTGATGCTTTGAACTTCAGTTATCCATGGGCTCAAAACATGATTAGGTGTAAATACCTAGAAATAACTTTATTGGAAGTCCGATTATTTAAAAAACTACGTTTTATCTATGTTATATGCATACTATTAATTCTAATAGTAACTAGTAGAAATCGGTCTTCTTATGACAGCAATTTATAATGTTTCACTAGTAATTATTTACATGAGTCATATAATGATCACTTTGCTATACTGATTGTGTCTAACAAAATTACATACAAATAAACAATTACAGTATGGCTTCTGTGGTCTAGTGGTTCGTTGTCAGTGTTGACCATATGAGGTCACGGGTTCGATTCCCAGGTCAGGCAATTAAAAAATGCGATTTTTCAGTTTTCTAATATAAAAACAAAGTTGCCTGGGATTGCAAAGTGCTCGGTTGGCGATAGGCTTGTCGCCTATCATATTGTGGAACCAAGTATCTTCGGCTATACGTGGGCGCATTTAGTACATGTACCTCTGCCTAACTCTTCAGGGATATGGGTGTAAGATACTTACTTACAACATGGCCTCCCACACAAAACCACATTAACATTATATTGTCAGTTACATGTAAAGTACATCATATTATAGTAGGAAAGTCCAAGATGCTAAATGGGGATTCACTCGAGCGCCGTGGGGATCTATTGGATTTTGTAGATTAGATGATAGGTAGAAAAAAAGGTTATATATTGTTTTTCATTTCAATGGTGGGGAAAGTGTTTACTGTGTCAATTCAAAGTGTAAAAAAACAGTAACATGGGTATATTGAAGCGCTTCAAATCAGGATATGGTGGGATAATTACGAGCTAAACAGTGTAGGTATCTTCACGCCCATATCCCCGAAGGGGTAGGCAGAGGTACAACAAGTGCACCCACGATTAGCCGAAGATACTTGGTCCCACAATGTGATAGGTGGCAAGCCTATCGCCAACCGGGCACTTTCTAATCCCGGGCAATTTTGTGTTTCTCAGAAAACTGAAAAACACTTTTTTTTTAAATTGCCCGACCCGGGAATCGAACCCGAGACCTCATGTAGTCAACTCCAAAGCTGGACCATTAGACACATTAAGAAAATCTGACTGTATGAGAGGTAGGAGGGTCTGACCCCCCCACCTCCAAAATCGTCAGATTTGTTTGACAAGTTGTAAAAAAAAACATATTGGCATTCTCGAGCGCGGTTTTATTTTATTTTAAATTGAAAAAAAATAGTGTTAATTTGTCTTAATTTACATAACCCGAAGTTATTGGATTTTTTTACTGCCCTAGATAACCGGGCGCTATATAAAGGCCTTATATTTGATAGTGAGCCTCAACAGTATGGAAGGTATCACCACTATGTAAATCTGCCGCGCTCAAGTAAATCCCAAAATCCCCTCTTGGGCTTCCCTATTATAATAATATTATAAGCCTTCTCTGACATACATAGTATGTAGTTGTATTGATATATTTATCATGACAATAATAAAATTTATCTAATTAGTAACATCTAAGTAACAACTAAATTTAGTAACGTCTACAATATGTTAAACTTGTAACTTGTAAACTTTAAGTAACAAATGGCATTACATCTTGTAATGCCATTTGTTACTTAAAGTTTACAAGTGTTATGCTTTTCATTTTTTTGTAGCAATATTATGTTATATACTGTAGATACACCATTTGGGACATGCTTTTAATTTTTTTGTAGCAATATTATGTTATATACTGTAGATACACCAATGGTGTGTATTACACCATTTGGAACAGGTTGCTTTTTACTTATTCCACAAGGTAGTGAATGGAAACGATTTCTAAATTAGCAACTGCACTGGGTTTTAAAATCCACGGGGGTATAAATTGCATGATGATTTTTTACAGGATCTGTGGAGCTAATTATAATATTGTGTTTGTGTTCAATTATTTACTATGTTCACTTTGCTGTCTGTATAAATGTAAGCATTCATACATTTTATGTTTACGATTTGTTAAATGTTATAATGATCAGTACAAGAATATTGTTTTCTTGTTTTTCAATTTCTGAATTGGAAAGGTTTTTTAATTTAATAAATTACAACTGTTCAGGTCACCTGAATGGTTGTATTTTATTTGATCTAAAACATCGTTCATTTGCATGTTTGCATGTTTTATACTAATAAATCAGAAATAATTACAGGCTTTTTTCTTCCCTACATCTAGGAAAATACTTCAAAGAGGGTGCAGAGGAGATATAAAGTGTGCCCGCGGGCAAATCAAAAGGATTTAATACACTTTAATAAAACAAATAGTTTTGTGTCCTCTTAATCGTTCTTTTTTTATTACTCTCTTATGATGGAAAGAACCATTACGTTCTGTAGAATTAGAGATATCGATTACTACCGACACGCCGCGCTGCGGCTTAGCACGGGTGGAGTATAATCTATATTTTTTTCTGTCTTAGTATCACGTCAGCACGTTACATCGATTATGTGGATTAGATTGACACATAACGACCATCACATACACTCGAGACCCTTTAATTTATATTCTCGAGCATTAGTTTTTATTTTATGATAACCGTCCATCCATTTTATCAATTTAAATTTTTTTGGTGGTTATCTATGGATGTGTATTATATGCTTATAGTACGGGATCCGAATATAACTTGACCTTCACCCATCTGTTTACCGAATGAAACATTTTTATTATCAAATTTCATACATAGACAAATACGTCTTGCATGTATTGCCTATCAAAATATGTTCATAGCTATCCTTAGTTAAAAAAATATTTTTTAGCAAGTTTCTTCCACTTATTTACCGATCAAATGTTATTGATACTAAAAGTTTTAAACTATATTATACGCGCTCACGATCCGAGTTCGTTCTGGTGGACCGTGGTCACAAAAATGGTTTATGAGTTGTTTGGATTGAATCCGATACTGTAAAGTGTATATTTTTTAAGAGGTCTTGAGCACTGCAATACATTGGTGTGAGAATTGTTTAATTTAAATGGCTTAAGCTTCAAAATAATTCAGGTGTAACACGACACTTTGAGAAAAATATGACAACTTGTTTGTCGAGGATTTTTAATTCAAAAAGTAAATCGATGACCTATGCTTTTTATTTTTTTTATATAATTGGTAAACATATACATACGGAAAAGAAATAACTAACATATATTATAGTACAAAAATATTTATTTACGTAAATATTAATTTTTTTTTTTCATAATCAATAGGTAGTTTTTTTCGTAATTTTTAAATAATTTATTTCTTTTTCAATTTTACAGCTATTTTTTTAAAATATTGTTTAGGATATTTCACATTCATATCATATGATTTTTTTGAGATCATAATATCAACACTGAAATTTACGAAAGTAAATAAAAATGGTACCTATTTATGGCTTTGTCATACCCAAAGCGCTGGTATCATCAAGTTGGTCGTTAACGAAATATATGTTTTATTAATTGATATTTACGGTTTTTTGACAAAATTATTATCTAAACTGTTAGATCTTGAACTAATCTTGATTGTAAATAAAGTTTACTAGTTGTTTAATACGCCAAAACCCTTTTAAATTAACCTGTATCATAAACTGCAACCAACACATAACACACAACACGAATCAAAATGGCGGATTAAGTTCTTTTATTTTTTTCCAAGAGCGTATTTGAAAAAAGAATGCCAATTTGATTTTATTCTGTACAATGTTTCGTTCGAAAATGTTAAAATACCGTAGAGTATTGTATTTAAACTGGTAAACAGTAAAAATATTGTTTTTTGGATGAAATTAGCGTTGGTCCCTATAGAGACCATAGTGTATTAACGGAATTTTCTCGGAGGTCTCATTAGTTACCAAAATGAAGTGAGCTGTTAATGATGAAAAAACACTGGGGATTTTTTAAATTTAAAACAACACGTGCCTCAACACGATCTAAGTTAATTGGGTATAATATTTTTTTCTCTGGAAGTATCTTATTAAATTTGAAATAATTATTTTTTTGAGATTTAAAAATAGTTAACAATGAAACACCTTCAGTGTAATCATTTTAAGTTAGGAATTTTAAGCGAAAGCTTTATAAGAAGCTCAATATACTTTGTCATTTAAGCTCATACTTCAATTTTCCTTCTATTTTTGGGCTTTTTATACGTCTGTGAGCTAAGTAAGTATGAATTATTTTCACAAAAATGTGTTAAAAAAATACCATACTACATTTTTTAACAAAAATGCGTTAAAAAATTACCAGATTCATACGTAACTGCTCACAAACGTATAAAAAGCTCAAAAATTAAAGGAAAATAGAAGCACGAGCTTAAATGAATTTCCACAAGAACTTCCAGTAAAAATATTATTGATACATTTTATCAATTTTCTACCTAATCAGTACATAGGTATCGTTGTTTTTTAAAATTACCTTTTAAATTGGAGTCATTAAAAACTGTAGCATTATGAGATGACCTTGTCCAATAAGCTAGATCTTGTTAAAATATTAGATGTGCATTGCACACAATTTGAACACATAAAATAGACATCTTTCTATTTTTAAATTCTTCTCCAGTGCTTAAATCTTAATTAGTTTTTAAATAATTTAATAAATTCATAACTTTTGTTGAAATATATATACCTAAATGTAACAACAGGTATAAAATATAATGATTTAATTGCTTGAATTTTATCGTTAATACCATCATGAACTCTTAGAAAATCAGTAATATCTGTTGTTATCTATATATTAATACGAGAAGGAATAACTTTGGACCCTTTTTAAGACAACTGTCCAAATGATGGAGTATGAGATTTGGTACAGTTAAAGTTTATATTGCGGAGGACTGCAGAAACCTAATATTTTTAAATAATAAGCATTAGAAAAGTCAGTTGTCAAACTTAAAAAGATATTTTATTGCTTAGTCTATACTCGAATTTCGGCCACAGGCGATCACTAGTTCTAATAAAGTCATGCTGTGTCAGATTTTTATTTGCACAAAGTTAGGATATAAGCTTTCTATAGGCCGGCATATATCCAAAGTGAACCGGCTAGCTGATACAAGGGAAACGTTTTTGTAGTCTGCAGATGATACTTTTTCCACTTCTTTTTCCTTGGCCTCTTTTTTTCTATTTGGACAAACACTAGTGCTAGACTATTTCTAGAGTTTTAATGATAGAGCTGGAAGTACGTTATGGGAACTTTGGAATGAAATAGAGCAACACAATCGACTTTGGGGTCGTTTGATTCTTTATTATAAAAACTTTAGAGCAGAATGGCTTCCGGTGCCTGATATTAGAGCTGGAACCGAGAACTTCTAAGTTAAACCAGGTTAACGCATCAAGTGGGGACTAATTCGGTATATTTTGGCAAACAATTTGGTGCTAGAAGATTTCCGGGGTCTTATGATAGGTTGAGCTTATGACGGAGGTCATGGGAACTTTGGAATAAAATGGAGTAAATTTTACAAGGACTTTGAAGCACGATGGTTATGAGTGCCTGATGATAGTACTGAAAAAAGTCTATAAGAACTTCTAAGCAAATCCAGATAAACTCATTAAGTGTGGGCTGATTGGGTTTATTTTGACATACTTTATATTTTTTAGGATCTGACGATGAAACTAGAAGGTATCCATAATAATTTTTAAACTAAACAAGATAAAACCGTCGAGCTTAGATTCATTTTTTCTGTTTTGATAAATAATAATAATAATAATAATAATAATAATAATAATAATAATAATAATTCTTTATTTACTGCTCACGAGGAAAATATACAGAGAAAAGTATGACAGTTATTTAATAACACATTGGTCAAGGTGTGATAGGTACACACTTAAAAAAATGAGAAGTTTCCTTGTGAGCGTCTGGAGTCTGAACTAGGTCTAAACCTGTACTACAGAGCTCCAGGCACTCTCTTGGACCTAATGTGTGGATATTATATATATAGTGAGAGTATATATTTATAATTTTGTCTTTTTGTGTGTAATAAATTATTAAAATATAGTGTTATTTTTTACACTAGTAGTTTGTAAATGTACGCATCTATCTAGTATACAAGCATCAGCATAGTAATAGAATGAAAGTTATTTTAAAAATAAATGAACTGAGCCAAAAAGGATTAATTTGCTTATTAAGTGTTAATGAAGGTAATAGTTTATCGAATAATAGCCATCAAGTTCTCAGTTTGGTCATAACTTAATGTTAGTAACCATGCTCTAATTTTATTGTTGCAGTGGATTTTGCAATTAGAGTATATTGATAATAGTTTATTTGCTTTATTATAAAGATAAGGGCCTAAATATCCGTAAAATCTGCGTGCGAAAGCGGTTCGGTAAAAGTAAATATCTTTGCAGACCTTGTAAATATTGCGTTTTGTTAATATTAATGGGTCATATCTTAGTTCGGAGTGTTGTCTGAGAATTATAGATTGTATAAATAATTGGCGAATGGAAATACCCTAATGCTAGATGATTTCCAGGGTATTATATTGAAGCAGGAAGAAGAACGTCTTTGGAGCAGGGTGGCTTCACCGGAAGCCGTCCTGGTCCAAAGACTTGAAAGCTCAGATGATAGGGCTGGAACTTCATATGAAAAATCCTAAGCTAATATAGGAAAACCCATTGAGTGTGGGTTGCTTCGGTTCGTTTTCGCATATTTTTGGTGCTAGATGTTTCTATTAAATTTAATAATGGAAATTGAAGGTGGCTTTGGTGGGGTGGTGTTGAAGAAAAGAAATTTAATGCGATTTGAATTAAAGTCGCTTTATTGGGGAATTATAGTTTTGCGGCGTAACTAAAAGCGCGACGAGGTAGCGAAGGGGCACGCGGCTCGCGTCGATTGAGATTCGTAATCGCACTGCTGCGTCCGGCCGTCTACCTTTAAGCTAAACAAGATACCTATTTATTACCACCACCAGCACCGGGGTATTGAGAAATATATTGTATTGAGAAATACCCTGGTGCTAAATAATTTCAGTGGTCCTATGATGAAGCAGGAAGCAGGTTATGGGAATTTTGAATTTAAATTGAGTAACGAAAACGACTTTGGGCTCATTTGGTTCGTTCTAATAAGGACTTTGGAACAGAATCACTTCCAGTTTCTGAAGATAAAACTGGAAGAAGTCTATGAAATCTCGCTAAGTCAGATAAACTCGTCGAGTATAGGCTAATTGGGTTTGTTTTGGAATACTATTTGGTGCTGGATGATTTTAAGAATCTATTGATGTAACTGAAAGGTAGGTCTTTTAAACTAAACGAGATAAAACCATGGCGTTTGAACTTATTTGTTTTATTTTGACAAATAATCTCGTGTTAGATGATTTTCAGGTTCTTACGATAAAGTGGGAAGGAGGTCGTGGGAATGAAACGAAGAATGAATGAAAATTTAGCAGTACCATCGATTTTTGTCACGTTTGATTCATTCCTTTAAGAACTCTGGAACAGGATGTTTTCCGGTGTCTGATGGTAGAGCTGGAAGAAGTCTTTGAGAACTTTTAACCTAATCTAGATAAACCTATTGATTGAGGGCTAGTTCAGTTTATTTTGGCAAACACTTTTCTCACTCACTGGCCGGATGTTTTCTAAGATATAATAATGATGGAACTGGTAGGTGGTCATCGGAGATTTGGCTGATATAGTTGGCCTTTGTTACTAGGAGATTCGCAGGGTTTGATAATGGATCTAGAAAGCGGCCTTGGAACTCCTGCTCTAAACAAAGTAAGCCCATTGACGTTGGTCTAATTTGTTATATTTTACATACATTCTGAATCAAAACAATTTCCTGGGTAACATAGTAGATCTGGAGGTCACATGAGCTTTGCAATAAAACAACTCAAGCTCATTGAGTCAGGATCCGTTGTAACCTTAACCTGATGCTGCAAGGTCCCCTTTTGAAGATCATCAGGTCCATAGGTCTGAGGATGTGTCGGGGGTTTTTGAAATGTTTAATTTTATCTTGTTCTTTACGTCAACTCTTTATGAAAGGTGTCAATTATTTTTCTTTTTAATTATTTATTTATAAAAACCATTTTTAACACATGTTACATATGTTAAAAATGGTTGCAATGGGTTCAGTAGCTGTTTCTCAACCAACTACTTTTCGCTCGCGCGTATTAATCTGTCACAGTTTGTTTAAAATCAGGACCGTCTATTAAAGTCATGTAATTTACGCGACTTTTGTAATTTTTATAGATACCTCTAGGTCGTCTTTACTATCCCAATCCCTAAATCTTAACATTTCTGTATTACTTTTATTATTATATAAAAATAACGATTCAAGTGATTAAATATGTTTTGATAAATTTATGAAAACATAAATAGACACGATCGCCAAAATCGTCAGATGGGCCATAGGTGACATAAAGACAAACGAGTTGTCATCGTGTAGACGTTACTACTATATATAGATCGTTGCTATATGTGGTAAGCTATTCGTCCTCTAAAGGACAGATTCGGTAGGTTATAGAAATTGAAAAAGAGATCAATTGATAGGTATGTATAAACTAAGAATGAGAAGTTTGAAAATTGAAAATGGCCGTAACCGTACGTTTTCTCATTTTACAAACAATTTGTTAAAATTCACCAAAAGTATGTATTAAGATTTAAGACATCATTCTATGTGGATCGTGATTATCATAGAATTTTTACGTATATGTTTTAATTGTATTACACAAACTTAATAAACTAAATTTATATGAAATATCCCCAATTGCCTGTGAAATCCCACACAAACTAGCTTAGGACCCCAAATATATTCAAAATAAAAATTTAAATTTTAACTAAGTATGAAGTTTAACATTTTATTAAATGCACAGGAACAAGCATAAAATAGAAAGTAGATATATCTTTATCTTACAATGTTTCGATTTGCACATTCTTATAAGTAAAACTAGCGACTTGCCCGCGGTTTCACCCGCGTAGCTTTTGTTCCCGTGGGAATATCGGAAAGGTTTACATACTAAAACCTTCCTCAAGAATCAATCTATTGAAAAAACCGCATCAAAATCCGTTGCGTAGTTTTAAATATTTAAGCATACATAGGGACATAGGGATTAGAGACAGAGAAAGCGACTTTGTTTTATACTATGTAGTGATTTATGTATTTGGCTCTATGGTTAGTTATCTCGATGTTTAAAAATTAATGTGTATTGCTATTTTACTCACTATAGCCCTAATTGTCATTTAACAAATTTTAATTTTGTAAAAGTATCGGTACTTTAAAAAAAAATTGTTCAATCTTAAAGTTTATTAAATTTGTAAAATAATAAAAAGTCCCCAAGATGCCGTAAAATGCGAAACCGGTTGGCGATATAAACAAAATAAAAAGTGTTGCGTGAAACAGTGCCAGTGCATTTTAACGTAATCATAAATTTTAACCGCATTTAAGTGACGTGTAAAGCTCTTACAAGTTATATTTAGTATAGGTATGTAGTCTATTTTTCATGTGCAGCCTAGATTAAAACAGAAACTGTATGTGCGGTTCCAAAAATTAGTATTTTCATTAGTAGCAGCAAATGAATAAAAAAAGGACAGGCAGACTTTTCTGCTTTTAGTCTAAACCGATCTACACGCATTTGATTCGATATTTCCGTAGTAATTATAACTAACTTCAAATGCCAAAAACAAACCACAATTAAATCAGTTTTATATTAATAACAATATGTATATATTGTGTATTCCGTATTTATCATTTTAAAAATACAAATTCTTAGTATTGTAATTCTGTTCATGCTATTAGGGATTCGTTCATACTCGGGTCTACAGTTCTTGTCTTTCGTAAGCAACTGTCGCTTTGTGTCAAGTTATATTCGTGAGTAACTATAGTCGTCAATAGCGAGCACAGGATTATGACACTGGGTATGCGGCGAAGAACTCGGTCACAAAAACTTTTATAGATTTTTAGCATTGCCACAGCCACGCTACGGATTTCTAAGTCGGAATCCATGCCAACAAAACAAGTCTTAGATGTACTACTGTTCATGTACATCTACGGCAACAATATCCCGAATCACTCCACACTGTACTACATACTAAACAATATGCAAGGAAAACAATATAATTAATCGTGTGTACACAACCACACAGCCAGTTATACGTTTCATAACTTTTACCATGAAACTTTCGAATTACATCCTTTTTGCTGGTTTAATTGTAACCCGGGTACACACCTACCTTTAGACACAATTTGAATCTTTTCACTGAATGACAATAGTGAGAACTTGTTATTTTTAATTTTTAATAAAGGCATTTTCAACACAAACTTCACAATCAAATGACATTTAAAAAAATCAACAAATGCACTAGTAAAAGCAAACCACTGCAATTATTATAGAAACTCAGTAATAAACTGTTAAATGTACAATTTTTCAAATGTTAAAATGAAAAATCTTCTATAAAAACTAAACTAAATAAAAAATACAAAATGGCCCCCGCAAAACAAAACATTTCTGCTATTTAAACAAATAAAACCTTACTAAACAAAAATGCATAATGTGCACATGTGATTTATTAGATTTCCATCTATTATTTTTAGACGGAATATAGGCATTAGGCAACGAACATTTTCGATTACTCCGACAACTGCCGAACGCCATACCCCTGCTGCTTGAGTTGCGCCAGTCGCCGCTTTCGATATTCATGGGTGTGTGCGTTTGCAAACTGTGCACGAAGACCAAATTTACCTGCGAACAAATATCCTGCAGATCGCGACGGCATTAGTTGGTTGGAGATGCCAAACGCCTGGCATACATAATGTTTGTGTGCTTGCAAATAGGTGCTATTTATAAAATATTAGGCATTTTTAAGTTCTTATATTTTGTTTATTCATTTATTTACTATTAATTAAAGTCATCTAAAACGTACGAACGTTTTTTTAAATATCTGTGAATGCCAAGTAAGTAAGCACTGTATTTCTGCATATAAGGAGCGCATGCCCCTGATAGTCGTATGTAGGCCATAAATATACGACTGTATATATACAAATATGCGAAAATTTATGTGTGTCTATATGTCTGTTTATTTTTACAGTGAAACGGCTGAACGAATTTAATTGAAACTTGGTACACCTACAGTTAATGTACGTGTAAACTTAACACACAAGTAAAATGTATTGTTCCAATGGTACCCACAAAAATTTACATCTTACTATCCACACTTGAACACTAGTAGTTGGATGTATCTGCCCGAATATAAAATTTAGCAGTTACGTACTCGGACAGGATAGATAGACAGTATCTTTGGTGAAAAAACAAAACCGTCTTGATCCTTATTGACTATCTCATTAACCATTTACTACGCAACTGTCTGCGGAACGCATTTTGTACATTAATAATATTTTGTTTGAAGGTGCGACAAGGCGGCAAGAATGTTAAATCGGCTGTAAGGGGATTGAAAAATAAAATGCCTAAAACGGGCTCTCGGCCATCCTCTATAAATACGACAGACGATAGCAGGTAATTATTATTAATTATCACTTTTTATAGATATTAAAAACACAGTTTGGATGGATGATGTTTATCTATATAAAATAGATGTTTTATTGAAAATTACGATGTGTAATTTTGAAGACGAGTCAGTTTGTGAAAGGCGATTAGTCGAATGGGTAACCACCATCAAGACTACTAGTTGGTAGAATTTGGCAACGTGTAGCCTGGTTTTGTACCACCTTACCTATTCCTGCCGTAACCGTCATTGTCGTAATGTGGTTTTGACGGTAACGTATCCTATATTCTTATACGCATGTGGCCTAGCATCTCTCTACACGAATATCAACGCACTATTTAGATATTTGGTGTCTATATGCAATAGCTATTTTAACTTCTCGCAACGTATGTAGATATGGAAGTTACTGATTTTGCCTCGATTTTCTAAATTCGAGTTTTCACAGGATTTCTACATTTTCAGGTCCTAGGAACCTTTCCCGGCTATTTTCACTACGACGTCAGTATGTCTGTG
Organism: Apodemia mormo; assembly: GCA_036924255.1. Classification (NCBI taxonomy): domain Eukaryota; kingdom Metazoa; phylum Arthropoda; class Insecta; order Lepidoptera; family Riodinidae; genus Apodemia; species Apodemia mormo. The sequence continues at coordinate 24,977,728 of JAUPFN010000004.1, read as the reverse complement.
TGTCTGTATGTATGTATGTGTGTGTGTACGTATGTATGTAAACATCGCATAACTTTTGAACGACCTGACCGATCGAAACGCGGTTGATAGCAATAAAAGAATAAGGATGTTGGTACGTAAATGTTTTCCGTAATCCGAGCTGCTACTAAGGCTTTAATATGTCGTAATATATACCTCAATAACTTAACTTACTGCGTAGATTTAAATTTGAAATCAAAAATTTTGATACTCAATATTTTCGTTTCAACAGTACCGCATCAAAAAATTGTAATAAAAATATAAAAAATCATAACTGGTTAAAAAAGAACTTGACACGCATATTTTTATTTTTCATTCAATGGATTAAACTTGACAAGTCAAAATAGGCAGGAAGTTGTAATGAAATAAATTTATTTCCTAAGCACGCAGTAAAATTAATCAATTTATTTTTGAAGTTATAGTTCTTTTGGCGCGTTAGAGAAAAATAAGAGATTTTTTACGATACGCGTGCACACCGTCGCGAAAAACCGACACCATGAAATTAGCTTGGTGTTGGTTCCGGGCAATTTCCCCCGTGTTGGTTCCGGGAAATTTCCCCCGTGTTGGTTCCGGGCTCCTTTGAAGAATAGACCAACGGCCGTACTGCCAGGCAGGTCGTAAAAGGCGACCGATTGGCTATGCGAGTCACTACCATCGTGGCTACTAGGTGGTAGAGATCTGAATTGTCTCGCCCGGGTCTGGTACCACCGCCTTGCCTATTCCTGCCGCAATAGCGTCAGTGCTTGTCGCTGTCGCGTTCCGGGTTGGAGGGTAAGGTAGCCGGTAAACTTATGCATTTGACATTAGACCTCGCCACAAGATAGCACCGCACCATTAAACACCTTTGGTGTCTATAGGCCATGGTTGACTCTTTCCATCAGGAGACCTATCTCCTTGTTTGCTATCTTATAACATAAAAAAAGCTTGTCAACATTTTAGATTTTCAAAAAAGTTTTTCCTATTTTTAATTATGTGCAAATAATTCATAATATTATAAATTTTATTTAAACATCATAAATATATTTAAATAAAATTTATTTAAGTAGATAATGCGTTATAATAAAACATTTTTGACCGCCCCGTTGGTCGAGTGGTTAGCGACCCTGACTACGCAATCAACGAGCTCGGGTTCGATCCCCGACGGGGACAAGCATTTGTGTGATGAGCATAAATGTTTGTATTCCCGGGTTTGGGTGTTTATTAAATATATTCCAGCATTTATATGTATATTTCTATGTATTAGTATCGTTGACTATAGTGCGCACGGAACTAGTTGGCCGCGCCTTACGTATTACGTATGGCGCGGCCAACTAGTTCCGCGCGCACTATAACACCCATAACACAAGCAAATAATTTGCTTACTTTGAGGTTAGATCAGTAAGTGTGATATGTCCCGTGAATATTTGTTTATTATTTACTAGCTGTTGCCTGCGACTTCGTTCGCGTGGACTTCGTTTACTCCGCACAGCTCCTCCCCCGTAGATGATAGCATGATAATATGTAGCCTATATGTTGACCCGACCTGTTAGTAATATTCATGCAAAATTTGAAGTAAATCCATGCAGTACTTTTTGAGTTTACCCCGGACATACATTGACTTTCCTACGATTTTATTATATGTATAGATTCTCTTCTATTCAATGTATTAAATACTTTTTTCTATTTATAAGTGCCGTTTTCTTTGCAAACAGGATAACGCAAAGGATACATTTTTTATCTTGTTACGTTAAACAAGTACAATTTCTTACGTACGTACATAGGTAAACACACAAACACGTTTTGCCAGTTTTCTTAGAACTCTAATGCTACATTTTCATCATTAAATTTAAATTATATTTAATATAACTTCACCGTAATGTAATAGAATTCTTGACCTAATAATAAGCAACACTACCCTTCAAATATTCACTTGCGACGAACCATTAGTACCTGAAGATATTCACCATAAATCTCTAGACATAAGAACTATAATTGTCTCGAGTCCAGACCGAGATTGAAATATTTTTTTGAATCAGGCAACAACGACAAATTAAGAGAGTATTTGACTTGTGTAAATTGGGATGAGAAGTTGCAATCAAATTCACTTGATGAAGCTGTAGGTATTTTTTATGACTACCTAAATAAAGCTATAGATATGTACATACCCCATAAGCTCACAACAGTTGCGAACCTTCCACCGTGGTATAATACATCTTTAAAAAAGGTTCTTAAAGAAAAATATAAGTGTCTACTAAAATATCGTAGATACGGCAACATTGCTGACTATGATACTTTTTCATTACTCCGACACCGAGCAAAATTATTAGAATCAGATTGTTACACGGCTTATATAAAGAAATGCGAAGACTCAATCTTAAAAAACCCAAAGATGTTTTGGTCTTTTATAAAGGCTAACAGACAGAGTTCATGTAATATCCCCTCACACATGTCTTACGAAGGAGAGCCAGCTAACTCTGGGGAAGATATTTGTCGCCTATTTGGGAAATATTTTCAATCCACGTTTCTTCCAACCACCACCAACACGGATACTCGTTCTTTGATTCCTTACCATACGCTAGCAATAGTAACACCATTAGTGACATAGAAATCGACCCTGAAACGATAAATAGGTTACTTAAGAACCTTGATGTCACAAAAGGCGCAGGACCGGATCGTATACCGCCATTATTTATTGTAAAATGTGCAGATAGCTTAACTGAACCCCTAACTGTATTGTTTACACGCTCTGTGAGAGAAGGCATTGTTCCTGGAATTCGGAAATCTGCCTTCATTTCCCCTATTTATAAAAAAGGTTCTAAGAACGAGGTTAAAAATTATAGACCGATTTCGAAACTGTGCATTTTTGCAAAAATACTTGAACGAATTATCCATACTCAAGTCTATAGCTGTCTCTCCTCATTTTTTATGCCGGAACAACATGGTTTCCTTAACCCGTATCGCGATTTTCGTACAGACGTATGTACAAAAACGAATTGGAAGGAAGTCTTCCAATTCGTAATGACACATTTCAGTTTCTCTCGTTCTTTACCAGATTCTTGGCAACAAGGCAGTTGATTTATTCTTCAAAAGAGGCCCAGATTAACATGTTTGTTTGCATAGTGCAATATATGAAAAATAAAAAATATAGGAAATATATATAATTAATGATGTAACATTTGTTAGTAGATTTTCTTGCGGCTCGGCGACGCCCGTGTCTTCAAATTCATCGGAGTCATCTCCAGGACACGAAGGTCCTCCTCGTGAACCTCCTCCAGCCCTCCCTCTCGATCTCCTTACGGAGATGGAGTTCCTCTTCGCAAAAAAGCAGCGCCGCGACAGCTTCCCAAATAACACTCACAGTAGCGATATTAGTCTACCGGATAAAGCTGTAAGTCAAAATTTATTACATTAAAACATTTTTTCATAGTATCATTTACCATCTGCAAACTTGATAAGATCCTATCAAAATATTACTAAAACTTTTACAAAGCGTATTTATATTTGACAACTTAAATCAATTCTAACTGTAAAAATATAGCACGTAATGCCAGAGATATCCGCCATTTTTCTTATGTGAAGGATATCGTGTTTGTTATTTTTGTCTTGGGAAGCTTAAAGTTATATTTGAGTTGCATTTTCTCTGTACATCAAAATTATATGTACCATAGAGTTGAATATAAGTTGTTAAAATATGATACGGATTGTGAAAGATTTTCATAATAAATATATATTTGAAAATTCACAAGCTTAGAAGGTAAAGCGGACGCTTTTTACTAATATTTTTCAAGCAGTTTGACACTAGCACTGAAGCACATGGAGCTTGTACCGCTAAGATACACAATTTGCAATACAGAAAATATTGAAAGTATTTTATAATTTAATGTGTATATCAGCCGCTTTCCTTAAAAACTGTGTCAAATACCGTAAATTGGATAAAAATCGGTCGATATATATACGGAATTTATTAATAACGAAAATTAAAAAAAAGCCAAGTGCGAGTCGCAATCGCGCACAAGGGTTCCGTACCATCATAGCAAAAAAAAAAGCAAAAAAAAACACGTTTATTGTATGAGGATCCCCTTGATATTTTTAGTATTTGTTGTTATAGCGGCAACGGAAATACATACGAGTATATGTAATTTGTGAAAATTTCAGCTTTCTAGCTATAACGGTTTAAGAGATATAGCTTGGTGACAGACAGACTGTATCTCTTAGTAGTAGTAGTAGCTTCTGTTTTACCTTTTAGGTACGGAACCCTAAAAATTTTACATTACTTCGACATTTTTCAACCTACCTATAAGTAGCTAAAAGATCAAAATCGATCATTGTTTTCAAAATATACGGCTTTTCAAAAATAAAAATACTGTCATTTTTAACAAACTAGATTTTTGAACACTGAAAAAATCTATGCATAGGTATTGTTTTCGCTACTTTAAGCTAAAAATACTTCGATTTGGCGGGGACATTCAGGGACTGCCTACAGGGTTAACTGGTTCACAGTCATTGATGTAGAATAGCTTAAATGTTCATAATTTGAAAAAATAAACCCCTCTTCTTAATCCGCATTTTTGATATGGGCAGCTTTCGAACCCTACATTGCGCTTTACAATTTTTCAAAATTTGTTTTTGAAATGTATTGTGTTTTGCCTTAAAAGTTAAACAGTGATTTAAAACATTATCTTATGTTCAATATAAAATAATTTAAGGAATAAAAATACAAACTCTTAGATTTTATTCCTAAAACTTTTCATCTGCTATCTTGTTATTGTTTAATAGTTGCTATGTACTCGGTTCCTCTATTAATATTCACTGGTAATTTTTTTATTTAAACAGATTTTGTCCTAATATCAGTTGCTCGATCTTTGTTCAATTTTATTCTTACCAAAAGGAAATGCGTCTGCTTACTATTCCATCTTATAAATACAATTTCACAAAGATAGAGTTATGTGCAATTTTATTATTCAGTCTATGCATCCAAATCAAAAAACACTTCGTAATCGTAGATACGTAAGAGGCTGTAATAATATCTGTACATGTCCTAACATTTTTCTCTAGTACGTATTGGACGCTACAGTATTCGTTTTTCTTAATATTTTTGAGCAGGTATCAAGTTTGCAGATGGTAAATAGTTCCTCCAAATAGTATACTACACGCCTGTGTTGTATGTCAGTTTGATGCTCGTTTCACGCTTGATAGTTTTTTTTATAGTTTTTGGTATAATCTCATTATTTAATTTTAACAATATATATATTATAAATTAAAAAGAAATCTTGTATATACATAGTAACAAAAACTATAAATACATACACCGTACAGTTAAGAAATAAGTTGAATGAATTTTAATATATTTTTACAGTTAGACTTTTTAATAAACATTTCGTGGGCTCTTGTTCTTTTTATCTTAGTGATAGAATAAATTTTATTAGTTATTCTTTACACCAGTTAATTATTAATATTAAAGAATCAATTATTAAAATTAATGCTCGTAATGTTTCTATAGTTAAAAATACGACAGTTTTAAAACTCTTAAACTAAGAGTGAAAATATTTAAATTGTGATATAAGATTTCATAGGACTGATGTAATTTTATTACATGTTAATAAAATACATTAGATGACTCTGAAGTCTGTTAAAACAACTGTTTCATGTTTAGATATCTAATATTTATTTTTGTTAATATCACTTTACCTAAACGAATAATGTTGCAAGAATTGATTCTTTATTATTTTTCACGCAATGTTATTGACATGTTTTTTAACTGCACAGTGTGACATGCTTTTTTCATTGTTCAATCATAACATCGCTCGTCTCTATACGCTTTGAATATAACGAGCTTAAAAATGATAGTTATAATGGTTCATGCGCATGAGCGCTCCTAGGAGCACTATGGCACATTATGTAATTTTATTTTGCAGAAAACACTGTCACCAAACCCCCCACCCCGATTACCTGAACGACCCCATGTCCCACTCCGATATCCAATAATTTCAACGAGAAAACTAGTCGATATATCTGATGCGCCAGCGCCTCCGCCGCGAACTACGGCGCCATCTAGCCATTTTATTAGTAACATCACGAAAAACGACACAAATGTGATAGACTTCCAAACGAGTACTATTCGTTTTACTGGTGGTAATGGCAAGGAGAAATTGAAACTGACTTTATCGAATCAGAAGAAATCTCAAACTTGCAACGGCTCGAGCGCCAGAATAGCGCCGCCGCCGCCTATGAACCAGAGACAAGAGCGACCACTCCAAGCTCTTTTACCGAAGGAGAGAACTCAAGAGGTAATTGTGATATGTGTATTAGTAATCATAACGATAATATACTATTTTACATGAGTTACTATTACATACTGATGAGTAACACTAACAACAAATTGTTATATTTATATTGAATGAAAGTATTGTATGAATATACATTAATTTATTTTTAACTAGCAACACTATATTGCACATTTTGGTATCGATCTGACCTATTTAAAAGTGTATGAGAATATCAGATCGAATAAATATGAAAGAATATTAAAAAGGTAATTATCATTTTCTTTTTATCACAAACACATAACCTAAATAACCTACATTAATTGACTAATACTACGTTTTGACATATAGCTAGTTATATTGTGCCGACCTCGAACACTTTTATCGTATATTAGATCTTATTTCTAAATAAAATAGAACTGTGTCCCGAAAGTGTATCAGAGCAACCGTAATTAATGAGACAAGTCTATCTTGTATTTTTAGTTACGTACTAGTGAACACCTTACAGTAAATAATATTGTTTTTATTTAGAAAAACTAATTGTATAATATACATAAGAATATTTTATATAACTCATTACGTATTTTTTATATTCTCTTACGACTCGAAGGACACACTTTGATTACTTTATTTAGCATTAGTAGCCTTGCTTTTGTGGCACGCTTGTTTTTGTGGCACTTATCATTCTGGAATTTTAAGGTTAATATTCGTTAGGCTTTATTGAAAATTTTCCATTAGTTTTTCTATGTAATGTTAAATATAAAGACTGATATCGAATGTAATAATATGATATAAATTTAGTTAAAATTACTTCAACACTTAGTAATTTATATCTAATTTTCAAAATCATAATTTGTTATTGCAATATCCAGCGACGCGGATGGTCCTATAGAAAACTAAGGTTCACGAGGGGAATTATTTGATCTAAGAGTATTTTATAGATTCGCTAAATTTTTAAAATTCGCTTTATTATATATTTATAGATTCGCTAAAATAGTGGCTGTGACATAGACTGTTTTTATAATTTAAAGCTTTTTTATTAATAAAATAAATGTAATTTTTGTGCGAATGTTAGGTTAAATTTTTCAAAGAAATGTATTTTGTTATCACCATCGACATACAATACCTCTTTCGTTGGTTATCACATAATAGATGAAGTACTTATAAAATTAATGCTGACATTACATTGCATATTATAATTATTCTATAATTGCAGAACTCCTTTTTTAAAGCAGATTTATGCACATGTTAATAATATAGATGTGAAAGTTAGTAAAAATGGTTGGATATCTTATTGAGCTGTGTAAGTATTAAAAAGAATCTCATTATATAAATAATCATAAATATAAGGGAATAATCAGTTTATTGTTAAATTCAAAATTAATAAAATTCCTTGACAAATTGTCAAATATGATTGCTGTGGGTACTAGAAGAAACCAAACCTGACTTACATTTGTCAGGTGTTTTTAAACACCATATATTTACATAAAGTTTAATGTATAAGGAAACGAAGCAATTTTGTGTTGCTATTTGTATTTTTCACTCAGTTCTCTGCCCCCAAATTAAAGATTCGACGTGGAAATTTGTATGAATTCATAAAATTGGTATAACAATTTTTTGAGAGGGAAACGCAAATCAATTTTAACGAACAATTAACCACCTGTATTTCACATAATTTTTACAAACAAGTGATCGGTTTAACGCAGATTTATAGATTAAACACAGAACAAGCAATTAGCTTGTTAAAAATAATTTGCGTTTCAGAAACTGGCCGTAAGTCTACCGATAACTCAGAGTATTTGTTATTTTCGTTTTATTTTATATTTTATTAATAGTTCATGTATTAATATGGTAGGAGTATTTCGGTTTTTATATCAAGTAAGAAAAAGCGTAAGATTACATGTTGTATATAATTTTTACAATATGCAGTAATATAATAGAACCTGGTGTTTTTACGTTCAATACGAACTGAGAAGGAAGTATAAAATAAATAAGATTCAATACGGCAATTTGTAATTATTTGTCTGCCTGTTTATTACCGCACATTTTCAAACAGATTTTAAGGCAGTTTTTTATGACATTTAATTCCATGATATGGTACTTATATTTTTTATACAAGTAGCTTTTTATTTATGCACGAACCAAAGATAAAGAATCCAATAGGTTTGACAAACCCGTACACCCGTAAGGGACAGGTAAGGTGTATTAACCTGCTTAATTAAAAATATATCTTATTAAAGAAAAGTTATCTTAACTACGACGCTTAAGTATGGGTGGATATTGTTTGAATATTGCAATGTTATTTTTACAATTTCACACATCCAAGCTATGTATTATGACCCTTATTTAATATACATTACTCGTTATTTTATGTTTCTCGTAGAATAGATTTAAATAATGACGGATAATATATAGAACTTACTAAGTTATTTTTTTCTCATTCCGCTCACTATGGCTTTTACAGCAATAACACAGCAATATACCATATTTATCTCACGTATCTTAACCTAAACATTTGATTTAATCCAGTTTACCACAGTTTTTATGTGTAAATTTCCCCCGTGTTGGTTCGGGCTCATTTAAAGAGTAGACCAACTGCTATTCTGCCAGGCAGGCAACCGATTGGATGTACACGTCACTATCATTGTGACTACTAGGTAGGTCCGCCCCTGTATTTGGTACCACCGCCTTACCTATTCCTGCCTTAATAGCGTCAATGTTTGTCGTTGTCGTGTTCAGGTTTGGAGGGTAACGTAGTCGGTAGACTTATGCATGTGGCATCGCCATCCCGCCATGTGGCATTGCCGGATAGCAACGCACCATTAACATCTATTGTGTCACACAAACATTCAGAATGGCTGTTTGAATATAGATTAAACAAATTTTTTTACTATTTACGACACTTGGCATAGTGGATTCATAAAAATGTCTACCAAACTTCCACCACAATGCGCTCTTCGACTGCTGGTACTGAATAAGCACCCACCTACAACCATACGCATCTAACCATGGGTTTATTTTGTACTCGTGGGCCCAGACGTTTGCTAGTACAGGCAGCGACATACTTATCTTAAACCTCAAAATAAAATAAAAAAGCATAACGAGATAAGATGTAACTAGATTGTGATTGTGCATTCATAAAATATAAAAAATAGGTGTGCTTATTAATTATATTAATTATTATATAGGTATAGTAAATAAGGACCTTATAGGCTATATTTAATACCGATTATAATTTTAATTAGGTTTAATTTTTATGCAGCCGTAATTTTATTTCTAAGTGCAAGCAATGTTCTTGCTAGTATAAAAATATTCACATATCCTCGATGAAGTACCAATACGTCCTAAGTGTTGAGAATCTAATTTTACACCAGAAGAAAAATAAATAAGGTTTTATTTGTTTTGATCAACTATTGATAGTATCATAGTTTCCAATAGATTTCCTTTTTATTAGTACTAAGGGGTGTGGTTACGTTTACGTTTTATAGGGATTTAGTCACTTATGAGATATTGATTCTAGAACTTGAAAATCTACTTTAATGTTGGGAGTGTAGTCGGTTGTCGCTGCAGTTACGAGATATTTCCATAAAACACATACGAATGAATGAATTCTGTCACTTAATAGATATTTTCACGTAGCTCAAGAAGCTTATTGGTAAAGAAATTTTAGATAGAAGTGAATTCAATCTATGCGAATACGAGTTTTATGTCTATTGTAATAAAAACGTAATTTTGGACTAAATTGTCAGTTAGGAGTTTTTGGTACGTCATCGACGATATGCAATGTAGAGTTGACACTATCAATTTAATTGTATATACTGCTTTCACTGTTGTTTTCAAACAGGTGGTTGTTACATCATATAAAACTTGAAACAGCCTTCGCAGAATTATTTTATACAGACTAGCTGTCTGGTGAATTACCTTCAATATTTAAGGATGTGATAGTTGGAGATCATATATGATGAGAAAAAATAACATTAAAAATAATTATCAAAATACTTCTTAGTAAACTTAGTAAACAGTACACCTAGAAACCTACATTTCCCTGCGCCATACTTGGACACCGCGCAGACGCACGTGTCGCTTAGCGCCCTATCAACACGAATAGCGGGGGGTGGCGGCAGCGTGTCCTTGATATTGACTAGCGCGTACTAGAGAGTATAATATCCACATTTCATTTATTTTTAGATAAATATTGGTCAAAAATTAAGGCCCTAATTTTATTATTCCGTTTTAACGAGAATCGAGTACCGAGTATCTCCAGAGGTATCGAAGGTAACTCACCAGTCAGTCTGTATAAGTGTATCACCATATTTTATATAAGTACAGCTATGTCGCTTGCGATATCATTGATTGAGCTGATGTAGTACTAGATTGTAGGTGATTGTATTATAATCTCATTGACGTAGTCGATGTAGTACTAGATTGTTGGTGAATGAACCACAACAAACTGGCAACGTTTAAAGGCAGCACAACACAGCATACGTAATCGAAGAAATTATACCATGTTACCTTGTACATTCTAAAAAATATTTTCTAGGGTGTTCTATCAATTAAGTGGTTACTATTACCGGCACGTTGTATATGTAGGAAAAATTATTTTGAATTCAATTTAATTGCCTGCCATTCTGTTTCTTGTAATTGGGTTTCGTCTTTTCTAATTTATTATCCAGGTACATAACTTTATATGTACATTGTGTTATATATTATAGGATAGCAAACAAATAAATGGTTCACCTGATGAAAAATGATATCCACTGGATATCTATCACCGACCACTCGGTACCCACTCGACCTTTTCTGGTTCACTTCGGTTGGCTGGTTCAAAAGAATATGTTGACTCATTGCGTGTTTTTTATTCCCAGAGGGTTTATCTTTTTTTATCAATCGAATTTTATTAATTGTTGTTTAATATTATAGCTTAAATTGTAAAGATGAATATAGCATTTCACCATCAACATCGTCGAAGCCTGGAGGCTGAATACATTGTTGTATAGAATCTCATTATCTACTAACGCTTTAGGTTACAAAAAATATTATAAGTTTATTCTTTATTTCCTTTCGAATACCATTTACTCTTAGAAATACAAAGAATATGTCTTTTTTATTGAAATTTTTTAACTAGATAAACTTTTTCTTATAATTTTGGAAAAATATTCATCCCTTCATCAAGAAGTAATAATGATGTTATTATTAAACTAATGGGAAATTTTCAATTAGACATTTTATTATCAAGTCAAATTTTGTTTTGTTGATGTCTAAGTTATGTGTAATCATTGTGCACGTATTAATATATTGGATGCATGCTGCACTTATTATTTTAGTAAATTTCTTTTCACTGCATTCTCATTAAATTATGAGATGTGATATATTTTGTGTAAATTAATTTTTAGTGTGTTATTTTTTTGGTAAATATATGTGAATGCTGTGATTTTAATATAAAAAATATTGTTGGATCTTGATTCTTTACAACAGAATCAGTTGGAAGTTGTGATATAAGGTGAAGGTTTATACATATTACGATCGTGGATCGTGGTGGAACTTCGCGAGTTTGTATTAAGAATGTTACGATAATTTTCTATAATATGGAAGCATAATTGTTATTTTATAATAGCATTTATACTAATATACTCGTACATACAACGACTTAAAATTTATTTTTATGTATAAAATATTTTTGTAATAAATAGTTTTATACGATTTCATTATTTTTATTTAATTTACTAATTTATTAACAAGAAGAATGGAAAGTGGCTTCTAATTCTGCAAAATTTCACACGGCGTTGAAGTTTTAGTTTTAGTAATGCAGTGTCCTTGATTCATCTAACTTGCTTTTGCTTAAATTCATATGGGGTGCGAAGTTTAAGAAGATATCATAGGTTATGTTTTTGGTTCGCATAGATTAATTACTAAAGCTTTTTGCCTCCATACAATGTCAGAGCACTTACGTGTTCAAAACTAAAAATGTAAAAACAACGTTAAAGACAATACTGCCTAATTAATAAAATTATATTTCTAATTAATCAATCAATCAATCAATAATTTTTATTCAAAATAGGATACATTTGTATCACTTATTGAATGTCATATACATCTCAAAAATAAATTAATAAATAATAATAATAGATCAAGTTCGTGCTTTGAGTTTATAAGTTATAAGTTCCCAAACTTGTATTTTTACGTGTTCCAATGTTACATGTGTTGTAATTTGTTACTTTTACATAACGTGACTAATTAGAGAAATATTGACTGATCGTTTTCTTTAAAAACAATTTATTTGTGTGTGATCGTTTTTATCATACGTCTTGAGTGTGAATTGTTTTAACGGGGATTTCGGTGTATTTTTTAATTAACCGAGTTTGACAATCTTTGCCTTTTTAAAATTGTAAATTGTTGTAAAACAACTGTTTCAAACTTTTAATCGTTATGTACGTGGGCTGATTGATAAGTATCCATAGCAACAAAGAAAAACTTTAATAAGTAATCTATTTCAAAAAAATGTTTTTTAACGTAGTTTCTTTCTACCTTGATGCATTTATGCATGTGGCAAAAGACCTCGCCACAAGATAGCAACGCACCATAAACATCTTTGGTGTCTATAGTCAATGGTTCAATCTTTCCATCGGGAGACCCATCTGCTTGTTATGCTATCTTATACTATAAAAAATGCCGTTACACCAGGTTGATAAAATCTTTTGTCTAACCTCTCAAATACTCGTCTATGGCGACAATGATTTCTCATTTGATGAAAGTATCCGGACACCTAATTTGGGAATTGCTTGCATCAAATTTAGGAACAAGTGGTAATCGCATGAGGCCAGATCCGAGAAATAGGGTTATTGCGGTAGCAATTCGAACCGCAATTCATGGAGTTTGGCGATTGCAACCATTGACGTGTGTACAGGTACAGTACAATTTTTTTTGTTCCTAAGACAAGTTCAACAAAATTTTTTCTTGAACAAATGAGGTTGCTTTTTTCGAATTTCTTCACTTAATTTTTGCTGAAAGCTTCCCTAGTACTTTTCATTTATTGTTTTTCCTTTTTGCAGATAACCACTAATATAATCCCTAGAGCATCCCAAAAAACAGTGAACAAAAGCGGCACCCTTCGCGCGCAAACCTATTTCATTCCCATATGTTGATGTAGAATTTTAAAAACGCGTTCAGACGAAATGCTCGCCATTTCTGCTATCTCTCGTAACTTCAAACGCCGATATCGTTAAATCAAATAAAATCAATTACCCAGGCAGGAGTTGTACTCAATGCAAGAGCAATATATATTACCTAAAACACTAGCTTGAGTTTTACTCTTCAACATTTAATAAAGAATTTCGTGTCTTCCCATTGTTAAGAAAATTTATGACAGAAAATTCTAGGCCCTCAGTTCATCTCATCTGTTTGATTAAATTTAAATTTACTATTCATATTTCGAAAAGATGACAAATTATAATGTATTTTTTATACATATATTTTTTTATGTTCATCGTTTCGGATACTTGTCAATCAGTCGTCGTACATAATACCTATATAGTAAGAAGAAGCTATTGACTGTTTGTGTAAATTATACCGTTTGATTCAACTCCCTTTACTACAAAATTGTTCACTATTATTTTTAACATTTAGTATAATTACTTCAGTAAATTGCGTTAAATGTTCGAAGAAATTATTTGAGTAAAAGTTGAAATTGCTCTAAAATTTGTTAAAAACAAAACTACTAACTGCATAATGCGTATAGAATTAAAGAGGTTTTAATTACGAAACCCATTATTATTTGTCCAGAATCAAAAACGAAGGTAAAAATGCATGAAACACTTAACTAGTAACAGCGTTATGTATATGCAAAGTCAATTGCGCCCTTAACCTTTTTTTCAGACGCTCTTGAAAAATTTTACTTGGGGAGTAAGAAATGGAGAGAACATTTATTTATAGTTTTTGTTCTGTTTCACATTGTTATAAAACACTTCGCCAGAATTTCTAATGGTAAGTTATGTTAGTCAATACTGGACATTTGCATTACTGTTATTTTGGTATAATAATTATTATGGTACAATATTTATTATAAAGACTTAAAAAACAATTGCCGTGAAAAATTGTAGAATTAGAAGTTTATAAGATAGTCTTTTGAGTCGAGTTTTTCTGTTCCAGTCTTGTTGCTCTGACATGGATCTTATAAAATTAGACGATTCTCCAACGGACCTCGAAGATTTTGATCCACTCAAGCATAGAGATAAGAATGAAAATGTCGATCAGGTTAAGACGTCTACAGATAGTGCGCTCTTGCACGAATATGGACTGGATTTTAGTCAGTTCGGCTTGTCGGACTTCACTGCAAGTTCGAGCGCACAAGACACATCCAGTGTTCCCAAGGGATGGACGACGTTCAATTAGAAGCCATGCAGCGTGTAAAAAAAACTCTGTCTGACTCAAAAGTGGCATATGAGCATGTCAATGATATTATCAAAAAATATAAAATGATTCTATTTATAAAAATAAAAAAAAGTGTTTTAGTATTTTAAAATTATTCTCTTATTTAACCTTTAATTTCGCTTAAATTTAGCCAGTATTTAAACTGTACAACACTGTCGAATTCGTCTAGGGCGCGGTCTCGAAGTCTGTGTCTGTCGCCATTTTTTGTCCGGCGTTTTGTGTTGCCATAATAATATTTAAAATATCATTTTATTGTTTATTCTCAAAAGATACGCACTACAAAAATAATAGCATAATATATATTATGATTGTATGAGGCTACTAAACAATGCCTGGTCGGTTAGGGTTTATTTTCACGCTGCGTGTATAAGGGTTTATAGATCAGATTTGTTTTGGATCTCATCATTATTAAAGTCTACGGTCTTCATTATGTATATGTACATTTGTCGTGTCGTGTCGTGGTCAATCATTTTATAAAAATTATCATACACATTGATGTACCTGTAAGGAGGCTAAATTAAGATGAGTGGTTAAATACAAATTAAAATATGATAGATAGAAAAGGTATGTATGAAAGAGACATTTTTAAGATTTTTAATTTAATTATAAAAATCAATTTAACACAAAATCATCAATAAATTCTTTTTATAAAATCTACACTGTTGAAAGATGCTATTTATATATCTTAGCATAATGTTAGACCGTAAAACATCGAAAATAAGAGAAAACCTTAAGTCATAACAATATAACGAATATGAATCTATCTGTTCATGTAATTGTTATTTTTCTTAAAGGATTGTAGTTGAAACTGTTGTTAAGTGATTTCTATGCGCAAGTGGGCTGTGATTGTTGTTCCCAACATCTATAATTCGCACGTACATTTTACTACGCTTCTAATTAGTTCTAGTGTAATTATATTTATTTGAGGAATTAGTTTTGTCAGCTGTACATAATGTTACATATCACTCTCTGTGTATATTTTGTCGTCAAATATTAATAGATATGTGTATATTAGTAATTAGTTTTATTTAGTAGTTGTTGTACAGTGATTTACATTTTATTGTAATTTATATGTGTCAAAATAAAATAACATGTAATAAAGTAATGTATAGATAATGCAATTGTACGATAGGTATTCTTTTTTAAAATTAATATATTAATGAATCAATTTATTGGATTAAATATTATATCCTATATTCTAATTAAAAAACTAAGAATAAGATATTCCTTGGTGTTTCCGCTATTCAAAATTAATAACTAATGCTCTTATTGAAATTCATTATTTTGTTGTTTAATTGAGAAAAAAATCTATTAAATTTATTTTGCTACTTATTAAATTTCTAAGCAAGGTTCTAGGTAAGTGTCATTTTCTTGGTAAACCGTTTTCACATGAAAAATATCCTAGATAAGCTCGGTCCCCCTACTAATCATTGTTTAATTAAGACAATTTACCTTAAATATTAAGAAACTATAAAAGTATCGATTAGGGTATTTGTGGTGTATAGTGAACTGTGTGTTAGTTCAGGTCCACTTTGAAGAATAGACCATCTGCCATTCTGCCAGATAATTTGTAAAATGCAAACGATTGGCAATACGTGCCACTACCATCGTGACTACTAGGTTACTAGGTGGTAGAGTTTCGCAATGCCTCGCCCGGGTTTTGGTACCACCGCCTTACCTGTTCCGGCTGCAATAGTGTTAATGATTGTCACTGTCGTTTTCCGGTTTGGAGTGTAAGGTAGCCGGTTGTCTTATACATGTGGCATCACCATCCTGCCACACCAATAGCACCACACCATTAAGATATTTAGTGTCTATAGGCGATTGAGACTATCCTGATTAAAATAGACAACCTCTCCATCAAGATAGTCATCTGCTTATTAACTATCTTATGAAATAAAAAAATGTCAGCGATGAAGTAAATACAACAAATAGCTTCCCTGTAGTCTGTGGTTACTGAATTTGAATTTTAATTATTTTGCAAAAAAACAGGTCGTAGGTGTTTATCTTTTTAAATTGATTTATTATTTTTGTTCTTTACATATTGATCTCGGCTTGAAAAATACATCTGATTTCCTAATAGTCAATTCTGAAAAAGAGAACAAAGGGTGACGTTTCACTGCCAGCTTGCTTAGGGTACCTATGTCTGACCATGATAGAATTCTGCAACGCCTCGTCACCGCCTCAACTTTTTTCTCCGTAAGAATGCCAGTTCCTGTTATTGTCATATTCCGGTTTATGAATTAAGGCAATAAGTATATCATAATGTGGTATACAAATAGCGGCTAATGGAAAGGGATAACCATTGCCTATAGACACTAAATAAGTTAATAACTTGTTGCTATTCGTGCAGCAATAGTGCCCTTACCTGCTCCTTACACAGGCCTATTATTTTGGCTATCACGTGTTCGCAAGCCAAGGTTAGCCAAGACTGTCTTTAGTTATGAAAGGACATACAGACAAGCAGCTATAAAAGAATAAAATTGGTGTCAGTGAGTAATAAAAAGAGAAATTTTACCAAATTTCTCAAATCAAAATGTACAGACAGAAACAATAGTGTGGATAGTTTTGCGTAGTATTATGATTAAGTCACCCTATAAAAATCTTGGTTATTATAATTAAATTATAATTTTTGACTGCTGGCAGCTTTCATTTATACAAATAAATAAAATTGAAGTGTCTTTGTAATTTTTAAAATAACTGCATTTTTACTAAATGCATATGGATATATACACGGTAAATATACCAAAACAACTTTTTTTCTGTCTGTCTGTTCCGGCTAATCACTGAAGCGGCTGGACCGATTTTGACTGAATTTTCACTGGCAGATTTTATTTTAGAAAATAGTCCACGCGGACTAAGTCGCGTGTTTAGCTAGTATAGGTGGATGTTTGTGTTTACAACATTCAAAAACTAGACGATTGATTAACTCGATATTTATTTGCAACATAGCTAATGAACGAGAGAGTGTTTTTATATACTTTTCATAACTAATTTCCATCAGGAAATTAAAAATAAAATTAGCTACATTAAAAGCATAGCTGGTTTTTTTTGTAGCCGAGGAAATATTATTCTTAGTTTATTAAATTAGACAAAGGGAGATTATAAAGACATGTAGTCAATTTTCTTTTGTTTAATTTCTACTCAGTGTCTGTAATGGAGCCCAGTTCTAAAAGACTAATTTGAATACATTTTATTGTTAAGTCCTAATTTAAATGGCTAAGGCTTTTTTATCTCTATTACCTACTTTCCTCCCTACAATTATGTGTGTCTTACCAGAGAATACAATATATTGTCGTCCAAGTCACAACTTATTTAAATAGTAGATAATGTTGTTTGCAGGATAGAAATAATGTTGGTTTCTTCAGAAGTAAAATAATCTAGTTTTTTACACTTAATTTATATTGCGTTTGTCAAAATTCTATGCTAAATGAAAAAGTCAATTGAATATTAAGCTTGCCAAACGAAGTTATTACATTTCTTCATATATACGCATTTGTCAATGACTAACATTGACTGCAACAACTTCTATACTGGAAAAAATGTATGTAATTCGAAGTCCTCTGTCTCAAAATCATCGTTCTGCGGGGTGGCGACGTGGAATCGGCGCGTTCAAATGGAAAAATGTTTTATTAAACCGTTTTTGAAGTAGGGGCGCGGCGATCGCAGCTGCAATGTCTGGGCTGGTCTTTGTTTTAACGTGAGTTAACTACGCTGTCACCCCGCAGACCGCTGATTCGAGACTCCGATCTTAATTTTCATGATACGAATGTTAAGATAAGAGCCAAAGTATTATTAGTTAATTATTCCTAAGACAGCATACGCGGCATCACGTATTATGTACCCATATAATACTCGGCCTATCTCATTTCTCGATATGTCATATATCACTATTGGTCATTAATCATGCATAGAGTCAAATTATATCACTTAAGGGTAGTACTTTTGTCGCCGAGTTACTTGTCAAATTTTATTTTAAGCGTCATTGCTTTTAGACCGTGCTCCTAGAAACAAACTTTTTCTTTGATTAATAACAAGCTGAATTGTTTTGATGAGATGCAAATCTTTTCTATCTTCGAAAAATTTCGAATCGGGTAAGTAATAAAGTTAGGTGGCTTGGAACATTTTAATTCGGTGAAGGAAATATATTTTATTACTTACAATTTTTTTTTCTGCTTTAATTTCTTGATAATTTTATGAAAGACATGAAAAAACTTTTCTCCTACACATTCGATAGATTTTCTGACGAATCCTCCACTAAAGATTCGGAACTAAGAGATTTTTAGATTGACATTAATCAATTTAAAAACAACCTAATTTTCTCACAACAGCTTGTTAATTAATTATTATACTCTTTCCATTTTTTATTTTCTCGATGACAGTTCTAATTTAATAGTTGTAGTGTTGTGACCAAATGAGCAATGATCACATATATTATATTTTGAACAAAGACAAATATAACAAAAACATTGAAATATATTTTTTCGATGTGGGAACACTCAATAGCCCAGCGCCATTTTGTGTTTGTTTTAATCTGTCACTCGCAACAATAGGGTCGTGTTAGTCACTACATTTCTGTTCGCTGAGTTTTTTCACATCCATACGTTACGTTGTGTATTTTGTGTACCTCCGTGTTGATTGCCTGTCAAATATCAAAATGCCGAAAGGATCTGTTCTAAAAAGGCAGGCGAGAGAACTGGCAATCAAGGTTCGTAATTACTTTGAAGCAGAGTATCAAAATGGTAGCCCGCTTTTACCACTGTCGCAAGTGCGAGAGCGTGCTGCGGCCGCATTAGGAATTAGTGGGCCTACTGTTACAAAAAATACTACTAAAACTTACGGCTAAAGCTTACGGTACAAGCGGTATGCAGGAAAATAAGCTTCGTACGCCAATGAAAAAACGCCAACCACGTCGTGTGACATCGGTTGACAACTTCGAAGCTGATGCTATTCGCCATCATATATATGACTATTACTTACACAAACAAATTCCAACACTTAAAAAACTTATTGTTTCCTTACATAAATGTCATTTACTTCATTGCCAAAAGTCGCCTTTAAGCTTGGTTTTGAAATGACGTTGTAAAGAGCTCTTCGAGTAACAGTGACGATTCGTCAGATTTTGATTAAAATAACTAAATAAATAAATATTAGCTGTCCTTATAATTATTTTGTTTCATTGTCGAGTACCTACCTATACCTACTTATTTTACAACAGCTCCGAAAATTTTAAAGTAGGCATTATCAATCAAGAATTTATACGTGTAACATCTTGTAATGAAATATAATATTATACTTATATATAGTATAATATTGTTGTTCATAAATTTGTACAAAGTATCTGGCAGTAGTTTAGTTTCTTACATTTTGTAAAAAAACGGATCTGTTATCGTGTTATGCTTATCGATATAGCTCTTATAGTAATCATTATGTGTAGCACACCACTACCCGTCCATGAAGTACAGTTTTATTTGTGAGACAAATATGACCCAACAAGACAAATATGTATGAAACAACACAAAATGTCATGGGCGTCGATCTGTCATCGAGAAAATAAAGAAATGGAAAGCGTATAGGATTACTTTATCCTACACGTAAAGTGGAAACTTTTCTTAGTCTGACACTCTAAAGTTTTCTTTTTTATCATCTTTATTAGTTACCCGATTCGAGATTTTTCGAAGATAGAAAAGATGGGCGTCTCATCAAAACGAAGCTGTTCACAAAAAATCAGTTTATTATTAATTTAAAAAAGTTTGTTCCGGAGACCACTGTCTATGTTATTGTTGTATATTACTGTTAAAACAAAAGTATTTGTTCGGAATTTCCACGATGTCTCTCTGCTTATTGACAAATACATTATAATAAATGTCTTGGTCTATTAAATCAGAGAGACATTAGCTTGCTTGGGTAAATAGCGTAAATTTCATTGATCGCTTCAATTAGTTTTAATCGGATCGGATCCTATTTAAAATGTTGACTACCCCTTTTGAAGTACCCATCTGGAATAAAAATATTACCGAAACTTCAGTTTGTCAAAGAATGATATAACTTCATTTTGCAAGCATTTTATTTCAATAAGTCGTCCTCTTAGCGTAGGTAGGGAGGAAGTACAGTTTGTAACTAATGTCTCGTTTTTTAAAATTGTGCTAATGTGTTCTTCCGTTTAATTCTTGTTTGTTATTTAAATGTGTTTATATTTCATGTAATATTAATCTTGTTTTATGTTAGATTTTTATATTTTATAGGAAAGATTTTATCTTAAAGTATTTAATTTGCTATATATATATATATATATATATATATATATATATATATATATATATATATATATATAGAGTTACCTTCGATAATTCTGGGGAGTCCACGGTACCCGAAATAATAAAATTAGGGGCTTAATTTTCGATCAACAGTTTTCTAAAAATAGGTGAAATGTGGTTATTATACTCTCTAAGCGCGCCGCATTGTTTGTATTCTATGTTGATAGCGCGCTGCGCGACACGTGCGTCCGCGCGGTGTCCAAGTATAGCGCAGGTAAATATAGGATTCGCGGTGTACTGTTTACTAGGTTTCCTAAGAAGTATTATAATATTTATTGTTAATATCATTTTGTTCTCATCATATATGACCTGCAACTATCACATCCTTAAATATTGAGGGTAACTCACCAGACAGTCTCATATATATATATATATATATATATATATATATATATATATATATATATATATATATATATATTTATATTCATGATAATCTAGTATACGCGTTTTTTATATATCAGATTATTTTTCTATTTGAACAATATGCATACTGCACATGCATTGTTACCTTGGTATATGCATGTCTACATACGATACACACAATATACGGTATATAACATACAATCAAGCACATTACCCGACATGTCGTAATTGGGTGAGAATGTAAGCAATCTTAAAATTTGTTGAAAATAATGGCACTGCTATTGGTATATATTGATAATAATATTATGATTATGCTATTGCTGTGATCAAAGCTTAGCAAGTCGTATTATAGTGTTCTTCATTTTCAAATTTTTGTAGCGCTCATTTTTACATTTTTTTCTTAAAAATATTTTAAACGACTTGTTTGAATAGTTTATCTAAATTTGCAGTATTTAGGGTTCCGAAGGAAACTAGGAACCCTTATACTTTCGCTATGTCCGTCCGTCCGTCCGCACGATTGCTCAGTGATCCTTATTACTAGAAAGCTGTAATTTGGCACGAATATACATATTTGCCACGTCAACAAAGTGATAACTTAAAATTTTGAAAAATATTTTTCTTCAGGGTAGCTCTTCGACATGTAAATTGGGGATGTTTTTCTCACGTACCCGATTGTGTGGGGTATCGCTGAATAGCTTTTTAAAAAATATTGTAGGTTCGCGAAAACAAGTTTTCGATTAAGGGATTCGTTTGACAAGTGTCGTCCCCCCTCTGCAGGTTAAACGATTGGTTTTGGGGGTGGGAAAAAAATCATGGTATCTAATAGTAAATATAATGAAATTAAAAAGAAAACTATCACGGTTTAGAAGGCTTTACAAGTTTTTGAGTAATAGTCGACCAACTTATAAAATGTACTTAAAGTTTTTACAAGCCGCGAATCTTTGGTGCAGATGTATATGCATCGACGTTGAATAGCTAAAATGTTCATATTATGAAACCTTAAAAGCCTTATTGTAATGGGCAACTTCGGAACTCTACATTGCGCGTGGCCCGACAGGCACTTTACCAAATTTTTATTTATGAATTTTGTAAGTGATGATATCAAGTTGACCGACTAATCGCTGCTAAGTATAGAAAAAACCAAAATATTAATTTAAAGTTAAATTTAATGGTATTTAATAATAATAAAAACCATGTACATTAAATGATTTTTAAAATTAACTAGCGATCACCCGGTCCTGATCAAGGCGAAACTCAATCGTAATTCTGCTAATGCTAAAGCACAAATATCTGCTAGATAAATTATGAAATAAATAAACTATGCCTTAGTTTTATCATGATTATGTAAAAATCTCTTCAGTTGACGACAGACTTTAACCATAAACAAAATAGTATATGTGTGTGAATGTGTCCGATAATTGTTAGTGTGTATTGCACTGCTTTTTTAAAAATATAGAAATAAAAATTTAATATAATGCAAAAACGCAACTTATTTAAAAAATATCAATTTCTGCGCTTCTTATTCATGTAAACTTTAACTACAACATTTTTGCTTCTCGTATTTGTATAATAATTTACTTGTATATAATATATGTAATAACGTATTTCCGTATCCGGCATCGAGAAAATTCAGTCTACTCCATGTTGTCATCATTTGCAAAGTTCAAAATTCAGAAATTTAAAACTGTTAAATATTTAGGTAATCTTTTTAAACAGGTCGTTTGAAATTGGCTTTATATTTAATATAAAAACATTAAGAAAGTAAAATAACTTCACACACCGAATGCTATTAATATTGCATTATGTACTTTTTATCACAAATTAATGTTTTGTTGTTCACTTTTATCTATAAACTAAGTTGCTTCAGAAATTTCAATTATAGTAGTACACAATTCTGTTAATGATTATTATTTTTACCATAAAATGTTCTCTCAATTTACTTTCTTGTTCAAATGAGAAGCAAGATGGGAGCAAAACAAACAATGCTGTTTATCTACTCATGTGTCAAGCGAACGCACAGTATTTTGCATTGATTCAGTTTGTCTTTTACTTTTTTGAGTATTTATTCATTGTATATATACAGTATTTAGCATATAATATACCTGATGTAGGTATACGGAATTGTTGGTTTTCATTGAAATTCATAATTAAAAAATTGATAAATTTGCATAATGGGGGTTATCTATAATTTGTCACGTTAACTTTATATAACATTTTTATTAGATTAATTAATTAAAATTTGTAATAAAAATGCTAACTATATATTTATAATTAATTTATGAAATGAACTTAATGACTTTAATTACTCATTTACAATGTCTAAATATTTAACAAGATGCGGATATTATAGTAGTTATTATTAAAATTTCCTAACATGCCCTAATTCGAGTCGCAGTTTATATATTATTATAAACTAATATATTATTTCTTTTAATATCTGTCATTTATTAAAACAAGCATTATTATATTGAGATTTATATACTCAAAGATTATAAGTACCTAACCAATCTAATAAAAAAATAAAATCGAGGCAAGTACGAAAAAACGTAATGTTGTTTTACATGTACTTACATTTTGTGTTTCCCATTTAAAAGAAGCCATTACACGATTTTTACTATGAAATAACTCCAGCAAACAATAATTTACTAAGTATTTTTTTAACATTTTATAACCAAAAAGTTTAAACTTAAAAGATTAATTTATTATTTACTTTTGATTGACCTTGCAACTATTAAATTTAATTCGTGTTTTTATAATTTCATCACTAACTTTTCCTATAGTATACAGGGCAGAGTAGCTAGTTACTTTTTATTTCCACTGAATAAAGAAATGTCGCCTTTCTTTTCCAAATTTTGGATGAGTCTTTAACTATACTACAAAGTTTGTTTACCGAATCACTAAATTTCGGCTGCTTGTCACGTCAAATGACTCAGATGTTTTTTAAATAACCGCAAGCACTGTTGCAGCAACCCTAACTATGTAAAAACAATCAATAATGTTAAGCCATATTTTTATGCTTATCGAAATCTTAGTGCGAATTACCCACTAACATTATAATTTTTAAAGCCAATTTCTGAACGTATTATAAATTTTAGAACAGCAATGAATCCCTATTATCTATTAAAAAACAATTCCTTTAACACTGTTTTGTGTTTAACAAATGATTCAATCCCGGAATCTAATTTGAATCTAAAAGCAGGTATAAATCCTGAAGTTGTTATAAAATTGTACGATCAATTGACAAAAGAACTAAACGTAAAAGTAGCTATGAATCACTATATCTACCAATAAATCCCGAATTCTTTATACACTGCATTATAAACTCCTAATTCTAAACAAAACTTAGAATCAGCTACGAATCACTATGCTATTAAATTTTGAATTTCGTGTAATAAATACTATGTCACCGTTTCTTGAATTTAATTTAATCAAGCACCTGCTATTTCTAGGGCGCTCGGGCGCCGTCCGTCAGACGGTGCTGCGCGGGGTGCGGGAAAAAATACGAGAATAGTTAGATACGAGTCACTGACCGATAATACCGAATCAGCTAATTTTTGTGTAATTGACGTACGTCGTGTTTTATATCTTAAATAAAAATTAAATTTTGTATATTTAAAATTATTTTTTTATTATATAAATCGAACATATTTCTGTACAGCCTCTGAAAATTTGGCTGGTCCTACAAAACAAACCCGTTATAGTGATATAGATAGAAAACTATTTTTTTAACCTGACAAATCGATAACTCTTTCAGCTCAATGGCTATTGTAAAAATATATTTTTACTATAGCCTATAATAATATAGATGCTATACGGTACTGTCGTTCATAACGTCATTTTTATCAACAGATATTTAATTCAAATTCAAATTCAAAATATATTTATTTCGCAGGTAAAAATTACACTTGAAATACGTCATTAGTTCGTTATACTTACATACATTCTGTTATACGTATAATATTTATAATAAAAAATCATTTAATTTTTGTGGTACACAAAAATTAGATTTTACATTTGAAATATTTATAAACATCATTAATAATTTTACATATTGAATAAAAGTGGGTACGCAAATAGTACCGACGTTTAAGAGTGTTTCCCCGTTCGTAGGGAAAAGAAAAAATACACGTATATTTATATTGAATGCAATACAATGTTGTAATAATTTAAAATAAATATATGGCGTAAACGTAACGTAAAAAACTAAACAAAGATATGGCGTAAAAATTATACCCCTATAGCTTGGCAAAAAAGAATGCGTTGCGGTGACGGATTGAACTAAATATATTAGTTATGGCAACACTAAAGTTATCGAGATTCGAGTAATAAACGTCAATTGTTTCTTGTTTACTTTCCAATAATTTCACATTTTTAGTAGTAGTTTTGGAGCCTACCTATGCAATAAAACAAACAAACAATCAAGTCTTGTGTGTTGTAGGCAAACTTCGAAGTATCAAAAACAATTATGTGATACCATATAAACGATAGTGACCTCAATTATTTTTTACTCTTTTTTTCCCAGGCTGTATATAATTTTTTACTGTCAGTATAAAATCTTGTCAGTATAAAAACGAAGAAAAATCGTGTTTTCTTCGTTTATTAATTCCTTTCTTTATTATGTAATAAATATAATTCAGCATGCAGATGGCATTTAAAAATAACTAATTTGAATTTTTTGTAACAATAGAAAGAAACAGACACCTTTATAAACAAGTATCGAAGCTCAAATCAAATCGTAAACAGTTCTTTCGAAGTAATTCCTCGAAGTTCTCGAGCAATTGTTATAAATATTTCGTTTTCGTAGCCAATTTTGATATGCTTTCATCTCTAAAACGATATTGACGAACGAATTGATTGGTTTGACTAAATTAGTTATTGAATTTCTCCTGAGAATATTATTAAAATTAATAGAAAATGTCTAAAATGTCGAAAAAAATTATTTCGCCAATCATAAAGCTAAATTTGATTTTAACAAATTGATTGTGTTTTTTTAAAATAAAATAAAAAAACACATTCTAATAACATATAATTATTCATTGACAGAATTAAGTAAACGTTAGAATCCTGACTTCCACAATCGAAAAACAGTTATAAATTGGTAGTCAGCGTTGGCAACGTTGTAAATGCTGGAATAAAATTCAATAATACTGAATTTTGACAATCATAAAAAATAGGGCAATTGTAAAATAAGATTTACAGACCAGTGGTATATATTCCAATCAGGGCCATTATTATACATGATAATAAAGTAATAAAAAAAACCACTTTTTTTATTCGACTTCGTTGTTCTTTGGACAGCGCATATAAATATTTCGTCATTTTTATGTGTTATCAAAACACATTTACATAAGATTCACTTGTATACTTTTACCTTGTGCACTTGATTAAAAAAATGTATAGAGAATTTCTTGTAAATAATTTCATTGCGTTTAAACACTATGCGATACGATATCACGATCGAAACTTAATTTTAACAAACGTAGCACAATTCTATATTTATTTAGCGTTTGATTTAATTTTTAAAGAAGTCAAAGGATTTCTTTAAATAATTCCTTGAAAAGCGACACCAAAAACCGACTATTTTCATTTAATATCCCGATATAATTTTAACCGAATTGAAGAGATATATTTTTAACAAATATATCTATATTGGTAAAAAAAAAACAAAGTTGCCACTTTAGCAAAACTTTCGTGGGTATTGTCAGTTGGTAAAGAAAAAGCTTAAACCAACTTTCCAAAACATAATTTGTTTTAAAAACGCCTCAAGATTAATCACACCAATCTATTAAATATTCGTTTTTCACGTTGCTATCGTGTCGTATCGTGTGAAAATGTTCCATTTTTGTAGGTCTTACCTATCTCCGAAGTGTTAATTATAAAATAATCAAGATGTATGGCTAATGTGTTCGTTATTATAACAACAAATATATTTACTCAACATAGTCTGTATGATCAATTTAATAATTTAAAGTACAACTAGCTTTTTGTCAAATGTAAATTACCTTGTATCCATGTAATGAAATAAACTTAATATATTAAATTATATTTTTATAAGGTGCTGTATTAAAATGGGATTAGTTGTCTTGAATGACAAGAGATTAAATGCTTTAAACGACGTATTTTTGTAGTTTTTATTACCTTTAATTTAATTCATACAATACCTACTTACTAGTATACGTGGAGAGTTAAAATGCATTTTAAAATTTTAAGCAAAATTACAAAAAGCGGCTTTTAACATGTTTATTCGTAGGTAGTATATTAATTTATTGTCAGTTCCTGATAACAATAAAAAAAATCAAAAGTGCCTGTAAGGGTTTAATTGAAGAAAACTTTGTTATTATTCGAAATCCCAAATATAATATACTAGCTGACCCGGCAAACGTTGTTTTGCCTTACATATTAGGAATCCATAGCGGACAAACAACGTGACACGTAAAATTTATATAAGTCTACGGGATTATCTTTCCACGCAGCCAAATTGGCATTAAACTTTATATGGTGGTTAAGTATTGTTAAATTTTCTAATTTTCCGCGCAATTTTCTTAATATTTTCTTTCATAAGAACCTTCTCCTTACAATTACAAACACAACAAAAAAAAATTACCGAAATTGGTCCAGCCATTCAGGCGTAATGTCGTGACCAAGGAAAATAGGGATTGATTTTTATATATATAGATTTATAGGCTTAATCGGTAAGACGGTATAGAGTATAAGGTCATCAAACTGTATAGGTACAGGCACTGAACTGGCACGATGCCGTCTTGTTGCCACCATGCAGTCTACATGTATTTGTGTGGGGACCATGTAAGCCAAAAATTTTGGTTTTTTATAGTTTGGAATGTTGATGCTAATAGCAATTTTACTGGCTGCCCAACTTGACCACTTTCATCACCACTCAACAACTAGTGTAATAGAATTTATCCAATTTGTTAGTTGGATAAATTCAATCAAACTAGAGGAATGAACCAAATTATTGGCGTGGTTAACAAAACCACGTCACTAATTTGGCTAACATAAAAATTACTGATAACTTTCATCAGTTGCTCTAACAAGTCTAACAATATTTGCACAATTTTTGGCAACCTGGCTGTAGCATTTCCTCAATTCCTCTATCATCGGAACTGAGGTTTCGTAAGATTTGAACCAATAAGTGCCAACGTTGATATTTTTTAAAAAATGACTGAGGTATTAGGGTAAAAAACAAAAATTGAAGTAATATCCACTATTTTTAAGTCTTTTGAAAATAAAAATAGTCGTACCTCACGTGCAACAACGTAAGCTCGTGATGTGTGCACAGTCCATGTCTGCAAATTGTTTACGTAAACGTCACAATCAGAGAACTATAAAAAAATTAAGTAGGCCATTCTGGTAGGTCCGTAATTTCCAAACTTTTGTGGTGCAATAGCAATCAGGCTTAACCTGATTGTAAAAGTCTCATTTCGTAGCATTTATATGCTTTTAACATTTTCCTGTCTCCTGCTAAAAAGGGAGGGAAACAGGATGTATTTTCCTACTCCTCCTATACACTTCTGATTAATTTCGTTGCGGGATCCAAGACAGCTTAGCTTTTCCCCAGGGCACCCTAAGCTCGCAACTAGAGGTTATCAAGACGGTTGCCGCTGTTGATTCTGGTTTACAGAAGTTACAGTGGTGGGAACTAGAGGTGGGCCCATTGCCCTTTTAAAAAAAGCCTCAGAATAAGAATGTGATGAAAATCATCAGTAGGAATTTTGCTAAAAACTGTCTACATCCACGTCGTTAGTTCTTGGGAACGCTAAAGGAAAGATGAAATAATATATGTTCATATTGGTTTAGCAAATACTTTTTTAACGCAGTAAAACGGCAGTAACCCCATTTTTTAAATCTTAAAATAGCAAATGAGCACAGGGTCTCGTGATGGAAGGAGTCAACCATCGTCTATAGACATCAAAGATGTTAATGGTGCCACGATGGTAGTGGCTCGCATAGCCAATCGGTCGTCTTTTACGACCCGCCTGGCAGAACGGCAGTTGGTCTATTCTACAAAGGAGCCCAGAACCAACACTGGTAAATGTCTCTCTCTCTCTCTCTCTCTCTCTGTGTGTGTGTGTGTGCGCGCGCGTGTGCGTGTGTATGTGTGTGTAAGCGTCTCATAACTTTTGAACGGCTGGACCGGTTGATGGTATTCGATTGGATTCCACTCAACTCTTAGACTTCCTCAATATTTGAACCAAGTCGGACCAGGAGATTTTGCGAAATTTTGAAAAAACCCCAAAAAAAATTGGCGAAACAGTATTTTTAAATGTAACTTCCAGATTTATGTACCGATTGACTAGAAAAACTAATCAACTTTATTCCTCAAGGAACTACTCCTAATGCATAAATTGTATCAAAATCGGCTCATCCGTTTGGGAGTAATCGTTGGCGAAATTTTTTGAAAAAAAGTTTTTTTTGACGTAACTTCGAAATTTCTCAACCAATCAAAACGTGGTAATGATATTTTAGCACTTAAAAAAACTACGTCGAACGGTGTTTCAAAAATCAAAATCGAATCTAATTTTCAAAAGTAACAGCTTTTCAAATATTAAAATTACGTTGTTTTAAGCAAATTTAGAATAATTTTCAGGTCAATGCACTGATTATCTTAAAAATCTTTTCAGTTTTTTTCTTTAAAAACTGCGTTAAATAACGTTAATTGGATCAAAATCGGTCAATTTGTTTGTGATTTATCAATGACGAATTTGTTTTATGACAATGACGATAAGGACTATGAGCCATATCGAAATAATTCTTTTTGATTAAGTACCATTCCAACTTAAAGAACAGTCCAAGTTTCATCAAAATCGGTTCAGTAGTTTTAAGTTGAGATGTGAGTACTTATAGTTGATATTTTAAGTCGGTTTAAATTTTTAAATTATTATGATTAACGTTTAAATAATAAGTATCTTCACGCCCGTATCCCTGAAGGGGTAGGCAGAGGTACAACAATGGCACCCACGATTAGCCGAAGATACTTGGTCCCACAAATGTGATAGGTGGCAAGCCTATCGCTAAACGGACACTTTCCAATCCCAGGCTATTTTGTGTTTATCAGAAAACTGAAAAACACTTTTTTTTTAAGTGCCCGACCCGGGAATCGAACCCGGGACCTCATGTAGTCGACGCTAACGCTGGACCACTAGACCATAGAGGCGATTAAATAATCATTTTTGCCTTCCATGTTTGCATACTTGTCGTAACGTCACAGTCTCAAATATAGTGGAATCAACTCGTTCAACCGGGTAATCTGTGACCGGGTCCTCTCCCACAGACGCCAAAGCTACTTTTTATATAGAAAAAAGGGGCAATCGAACAGGAGGTTCACCTGGTGGTAACTGATTACCACCGCCCATGGACAGCCACAACACCATAACTATATAAGACGCCTTTCAAGTTTTATTACAAAATTGGTTCGTTCGTCTTAGCTTTTGTATTTTTTGATCAGACTCTCCCTAGCCCATTTTTCTCCATTTGACCTCAAAATATTGATGGTCGCATTTCAACCACCGGGTGATCTAACTAGTCTAAACAAAAATAATGTGAACCAGAACAGTTACTTACTCCGTTGGCTCAGCGCCCCAAAGACGGTCTTGGCCTCCGATACGAGAGTCCGCCATCTAACGCGATTCTTGGATATCTCTTGTTAGTTACTGACCCAAAGTTTCCGAAGATCTGCCTCAAGCCTATCGATCCGAAAATACCTGGGGCGACCAACAGGACGTCGACCTGTTATTTGGCCCTAATACATTTTTCACATCACGATATTCTCCCATTCTTTCGACATGGCCGAGTCAGCGGAGTCTGTGTGCCTTCATCTCTCCTATTATATTTACCACCACCAGAATACCACGGCTTAAATAAATGCATGTGTAAGTTTTTGAAAATACATTATGTGCACTCTGTCTCTGCGTCCAACATATTCATTGCATTACGTGACTTTTCTGCATATATCTAGTACATAAAACATTCTTTAGAAATTTGTTTGTCGGTCGTTTTATTTTACAAAACAGGTTTTGTTTTAATTTTCCACTACATTAAAGCAATATTTCCAAGTAATATGAGTCAGTAAATACAATTTGCTCTTGATTGATTAATAGCTTGTTATTCTACCAAAGAACTTATTGCTAAGAGATATATTGGAAAAAATAAATTGATTAATAGTGTTGGTATAATGGATAGAATGTATTACTGTTAACATATTGCCAATTCATCCGTTTTTCTTAGTGATAAAATACTTATATCCTTAGATTTGTAGGTTACATTTTGTATTTGGACATTTTTATTAATATCTAAAACATATTTTTTAATTCGTAAAACACTCTTAATTTTGCATGTATCTACTAATTTTATTAAATAAGTGTAATTTTTATCGCCTCTGTGGTCTAGTGACTCGGTGTTGGTATTGACTACATGAGGTTCCGGGTTCGATTACCGGGTCGGGTAATTCAAAAATGTGTTTTATCAGTTTCCTAAAGAAAAATATATTGCCCCGAATTGGATAAGTGCCCGGTTGGCGATAGGCTTGCCACCTATCACATTGAATAAGAATAAGAATTGTTTTATTTACCACACAGTACTATAAATATAAAGTAAATAACAATAACATGCATACAGAAAAAAGAAAAAACAAACAAAAAAATAAATAAAGAAAATAAAACATATTACAGCTGTTTTAAAAGACTTGTTACTGTTTATGCAGCATATTTACATGTATAGAAAATTTAAAAAAATAACATAATATTTAATAAGGTTTATGTATAGCAGCATGATGGTAAAATGGTACCTAAGCAACTCAGCAAAAACATAGAGTGACAAGTATTATCAAGCCTACAGCTGGTTTTCTGGGCTACCTTTGTCTGTCACTTGAAACGGATATGCAAAAGGCTGATACGATAGAAAATAAAACTACAACTAATAAAATGATATATATGGAACAAAACTGGATTACTATTAAATAAAACAAATTGTCCAAAGGTCAAAACAGTTAACGAATAAAAAACAAAAATAATGTAACTGAGGTAATAGAACTGAAATATACTTAAATGAAAACATACAAAATTAGTTTTGCTTTTTTAGATTTAATAAAAATCATTTTAACTTAAATAATAGCGACGATTGTAGATTACGAATAGGTGAAGGGAGATCATTTGGTAGCATTGAACTAAACCTGCCCCTAAATACTGCAGTATTGTGCGAAGGCATACTTAATTTAAATAATGAAGCCCTGGTGGAATGGAATGTGTTGAGTTCGGAAATCCACCGAAGCTAGCTGTAAAGATAAGGTGGGATTCTGTATTTTATTAAATTAAATAATAACGTGGCAAAATGTAAATGTCGACGAAAGTTCACCTTTAAAATTGAAGACTCATTTAAGAAAGGCGAAATTGAAGAGTCATTTACGTGAGCTCGAGAGGGGATGTTAAAACAATAACGCACACATGCATTTTGTACCCTTTGAATAAGTTTCTGAGTTTTTTTAGATAACCGAGGTCCTTTAACGACATCTGCGTAATTAAATTTGGATAAAACCAAGGACTCACACAAACGGATACGAACGTCAGTGGTTATAGAGTCACGAGTGCAATACAGAACTTTGAGTCAATAAAAACACTCGAACTACTAATTAAGTTTCATCATGCTAAAAATTTGAAAGTTCTTTTTTTAATAACGAATACCTTTTCAACAGTGCATATTGTGCAGACAGCTGGGTTTAGAAAATGAAATATCCCTTCTTTTTCGGGGGTAGGGGCGGATCCCAAAATTGTGGGGCCCTGGGCTAATTCTACTTAGGGGCCTTCCTGATTTCTTTACTTATACCATGAAGTCAAAACATTGTTTTCGTTAATATTTTTTTTAATATTTTACCATTTATTCCTTTTTTCATATTTCACACGTATACTTTTATAGGTACAAATCATTTTAAAAAACAAAGCATATCTAGTTTACAAGTGCCATTAAAAATATAAATGACAAGTCGCTTAAATTAGACATTTGAAATAGTCCCAGAGCTAACATCAATTTTTTCAGTAGGTGGTCATATAAAAAATTGGTACCTGTGGTATGTTGATTTTAACAAAACACATATTTCAATGTCAAATTTACATTAGCAGATATGTTCCTTCTTGTGTATTTTCAATATGTTAAACCGTGTGTTTCTATAGTAATGTAAAAATAAATAACAAAAAATATAAGACATTATTTTTTTTATTTACATCCAACAGTTTATTTGTGGCTTGCCACCAAATTCGATTCATCGCCAAGTCAATGGTCGGATTGTATTTTATTTTAGTTCCCTTATTGCCAGCCAATTCGTAAAAGGCGAACGATTTGCGGAACATGTCGACTACTAGGTAGGTGGAAAGTTACTATATACTGCATTATTTGCGCGGCAATTTTGAATTTTACAAATCTACACATATGAATAATATTGAAGTGTCTGTGATTTTAAAATATCTGGTTATTTCAAAAGTGCAGTGTGTTATTTTTACGATACTAACAGAACTCTACCAGCTAGTAGCCACGATAGTGTAACTGGTATAGCAATTAGTTCACCTCTTACGAACTGCCTTGCAGAACGGCAAATGGCCTATTCTTCAAAGGGACCAACACGGGGAGGAATTTTTTACATTTTGATGATAGTAGCCATAGTAACACTTATTTCGTGAAAATTAAGGTACTGTTGAAGAGATAGAGTTCCGTGACAGGCAGCGAAGGTTATTATAGGGTTCCCTTTGTTCTTTCGGTAAAAAACCATAAAAATCGTTAGTGTATTAAAAGTACTTCTGTTTTCTATCGTGATAATGAATGTGAAAATACATTTAGTTATTTATTGTATTAATTACACTTAGGTATATTAAAACATTTGCTTAATTTCATTTTATTGTGTATCATATATTAGGGATTCTTCGTCCATAAAAAGCATTAAAGGAATTATATGCTGGAAGGTTTTTTTTGTCATCAATTTGATATTTTGCCAAAAGCAATGGCCAGCTCTTGTCTACGTCTTGATCAATGTTTGGATTTCCTTCCATTCTTTGTCGTATTTTTGTAGCCTTTGCGACGACTTCCGCGTTTAGCATATTTTCCAAATATCGCAGTTTATGTGGCAGAACTATTTTACTCATCTGAAAAAAAAACCTATTTTAAAATTGTGTACGATAATAATAATAAATATTCATGGGACAAATTACACTTATTGATCTAATCCCAAAGTAAGCAAATTATTTGCTTGTGTAATGGGTGTTAATAAACGATATTAATACATAGAAATACATAATATATAAATACTGGAATATATTTAATAAACACCCAAACCCGGGAATATAAACATTTATGCTCATCACACAAATGCTTGTCCTCGTCGGGGATCGAACCCGAGCCTATATGTATATGATATAGCCTATATCAGTCAGGAATAATGGAGTTTTGTAAAGATGAAAGTATTTCACCAGTTATAGAGAGCACTAGTTTCCATATTCATCGCTAAAATATTCAGTATCTATTCCAGATAATACTTTGTATAAACAAACTCCCAAACAAACGTTAACTCTTTAGTATGTAGAACAGATCATGAAGTTTCAGCTGGATGTAATAGTAAAATATTAAAACGTTTGTCGATTCAATCAATAAAATGTCTAGCGTGCATATCGTGAACCTAAGTGGTTTGATTTTAGGAAATCATTATAAAGTCTGTCGATATATCACACACGTTATACACTGGAATATTCCTACATAAAATTTAAAAAATATTGCTACTACATATGAGATACTGCTACTGTCGTAAAAGGCATTTTAAGTTTCCGATTACATCTCAAGAGACTTTAGGGACTAATAACAAAAGAAAAGATGTAGGTATGTCGTTACCGCAACTACAGATTTCCGTCCCGACTTGCGAGCCTTTGGGATTTAAATCTTTTGAAAGGCGAATCGAAGAATTAAATCCTTAAAAATAGAAATGCTTTTAGTAGGGATGCAAGCTAAATTATGCTTGCATTTTTATTAAACTTTTCGCACATATACTTTGAGTATTAAACCAACTAAAACTCAAAGCACATATATACGTTAATGACGGTATTTATTTATTTTAGAAGTTATTGATATCCCGTTTTCTAGCCTTTAATTAAAAATACTCTTGATTTAAATACCAAGCCTTATTGTTTAAGGCACAGGGTCCCTGCAACTGGTAAATATATATTAAGTCTATAATATCTATAATTCTTTGAGTTATTTAACTTGTCCATTAATATAACGAGTGTGTCCGTACAATAATCCTATTAGGGAGTATATATCCCTGCCTCAATATTATCAGTGCTTGTCACTGTCATGTTCCGGGCTTGGAGGGGAACGGAAAAAATCTATGCTTATAATTTTTACTCTTTTGAGCTTAAAATACCTCAATTTAGCGGGAAGATTAAGGAATGGCCTGCAGGGTCAAAAGTTTACACATTTTTCCTTGTCTGTTAGTTTAATATCTTTTTTATGTTTTAAGATAGTAAAGAAGCAAATGACGCTCCTGATGGAAAAAGGCAACTATCGCCTTTTTAACATCAAACACGTTAACGGTGCGATGCTATCCATGTGGTGAGGTGTACATGCCACTTGCTTGTATATCGGCAACCTTAGCCTTCAATTCGGAACACAACAGTAACAAGCATTGACGCTATTACCGCAGGAATAGGTAAGGAGGTGGTACCAAACAGGTACCCGAGCGATACGTTGCGGAACTCTACCACCTAGTAGTTACGAACTGCCTGGCACAATGGCAGATGGTCTATTCCTCATAGGGGGCCCGCACGAGAACGGGGTAAATCTACTTTAAATTCTTTCAGATTTGCCTTATTCCTTCACATTTATAACTCTTAACTAGTGTCGGAAACTCTTGAAACCACTTTAGAATAGCAATAAATATGTAAACCCGTAAATTATGTAAGCAAATTACAATATTGTCACTACAAACATAACTGAAAATGAAACGTTTGAAATACGAGTATATCGCGATTATCCTTTATGACGGCGATGGCAATGTCGAAACGTGTTTTGCATTTTTTAGTCATTTGATGAGGGAGATAAAGCATTTTGGACAGATGAATTCGCATACGTGATATCACGATACGGGCATGCGCCCGTAAAAACGACTTATTATTTAGCGATCGCACCTATATTCACGCGTAGGATTTAAGATATTGTTTTTTATTATTGGTTAATAATAAAAAAATAGTTAAAATAAGTTAAATATTAGCTAAGATAGCATTAAAAACACATAGATTTATTAGACACAATTAACAATGCACTTGCACTTTAATTTTACTTTACAACATATATATTTTTGGTACATTACTCAAACGGTTAAGTATATTATCTACATCCTGAAGATGCAAAACCGGTTGAGTCATATACCAAAAATATATAATATTGTGAAGTGAAATTAAAATAATTACAAGTGCATTGTTAATTCTGTCTAACAGTAATGGAATTTCACCAAGTGCCGACGGTGGAAAGTGTAGAATACAAAGATTTATCTATATAAACCTTGGCGGCAATTGTTTTTTTTATATCATAGGATAATAAATAAGTAGATGGCTCTCCTGATGCAAAGAGAAACAATCGCCTATAGGCAACAAGGATGTTAATGATGCGTTGCTATGTGGCAGAATGGTAAGGTCTCATGCACAAGTTTACTGGCTAGCTTACCCTCAGAAGCGGTACTCGCCGGTTATAAGCATTGACGCTATTGCGGAAGAAATACATAAGGCGGTAGCAAAGCCCGGGCGAAACGTTGCAGAAGTCTACAACCTAGTAGTCACGTTGGTAGTGACAGGTTTAGCCAATTGATCGTCTTTTACGAACTGCCTGGCAGAATGTCGAATGGTCTAATCTTTAAAGACGGCCAGGACTTACAAGGGGCAATAATAACAGATCTTTAACATTTAAAATGTTAAACTCTGCTTGCCAAATTTTATTCTATATCTACTCATGTGATTACGTCCGTCCCTCACCTATACCGTTATCTAACTTTGATAATAATTATGATTATAAATCACTACATAGTATAAAACAAAGCCGCTTTCTATGTCCCTATGTCCCTATGTATGCTTAAATCTTTAAAACTACGCAACGGATTTTGAAGCGGTTTTTTTAATAGATAGATTGATTCTTGCGAAAGGTTTTAGTATATAAACCTTTCCGATATTCCTACGGAAACAAAAGCTAGGCGGGTGAAACCGCGGGCAGGTCGCTAGTATATAATAAAACTTAGACAATTATTGAAGTTTACTCCTTAAGAATCGGTTTTTTGATATAAGGTGCCCAGTATGAGAAAAATGTGAGGAGTAAAATCTACTGAATGAATGACCTCGTTACGTTTTTGGTGCGCAACTTTCTAAATTGGTGTGAGCAGTGCTGCTAGATCGTGCGTTTTTTTTTGCGTCTGTTTTGACAATCGTACTTAAGGAGTAAACCCCAGTCGTGCGTCGGAGCTGACACATACAATTTTTTTATTTTTTATGTTGCTAATACGAGTATAATAAAGCTGAAGCACGTTTTTGTTTGTTTTAACCTGTTAAACTATGAACAAATCAGGTTTGAAAAATTACTTCGGTGACCCACATTCGCAAGGCAGGCTATAAGTTTTGTTTTTACCCGACAGAACACATAAGAGAGTAATGATTTTAAGTTCCTGCGAATGAATCGCACGTAACAGTTCGAAGACGACGAAGACGACAAAATAATCCACATGAGACAAGACAATAATTTAAAGACTTAAACTATAACAATCCATCCATCAAGTCCATAATATTGAAAGACTACCCTTGATCATTCCAAGATCCCATCACCAGATTCTTACTGAATTAGATCATCTTGGAAGTATATAGGCCCAAGATGTAAAATTCAAATCGGTACAACCGCCTTCGAGTAATAAATAGTACAACATCGGAACAGATATAAAAAATGTCAACCAATGAACTGACAATGTCCATCTATTTTGTAAGTCAGCTAAACATTAGTTATGTTGTACGAAAGAGAAAAGATAGGGAATTCACAGCTTGCTTACAGTGGATAGGATATCAGCATATAAAAATCGATAAAGGCTATCGATGTATGTAGTAAAAACTAGATTAGATTGAATGACAAAAGTCACGCGAAGTGATACGCTCAGCCAGTACAGAAGTAGCCTTAATAAAATTCGTAATCACGTAAAAAGTGCGGTACTTTTACAACTATGGCGTCGACTCGCGACACTAATTAATTAGGCGGCACACAAACGTGCGGATTCATTTTTTAAAATGTTCACATTGCAACTAACGACTTTGTTAGTAATGTGATTGTAGCAAGCTTAATTCGAAAAATGAAATTTTAACAGATTAAAATTAAAGAGATTAAAATAAAATATCCCCGAAGAAGTAGGCAGAGATACTGGGATAGAGATAGATGTTAATCGGTTATTTTTTAAACCTAAATCAGCGCATGTGTATACGGGGCATTTTGTAAAGGCCTTGTCTACACCTTAACCACAAAAATACCAGTTTCCTCATGCATCAATATTATAAGAGTTTGAATCAAGTAACCGATTTACAAAGGTTATTTTTTTAATTAGGTACTCTTCGATGTTCACAACTGTGTATTTTTAACCACACTGTGCGTGACATGCCTTTGGTATTTCTTCTTGATTTTGGCTTAAGCCGGTTTATTTAGGTTTATAAAGCGCTCCCATCTCAGATACGCTCCGAATGGATCGTTTTATTAAAACCACTAAAAGCCTCTGTTATTTTATAAACCCTTTCAAGTTTTATGTCCTGCCTTCTGATACGTCAACTACGGCTAGGCGACACCACGCTTGCGGTTAGGATCATGACGCTGTATTATAACTGGAGGCAGCACTTCTAATACCTACGTGAAACACAATTTGGCTTAGCAAAAATATTCTTTCTTTGAACATGGACAAAACGAAAATCATGACTTTTAGTATTTGTGAAAATAAACAACCTACGAATTTAAATATAAAAATTCATAAATGTAACGACTCTCTTACTTGTTGTTCTCTAGAAAACGTAAAATCTATTAAATATCTAGGTGTAACATTAGATCAGAATTTGAATTGGAAAACACATATTGAAATGACAAGCACAAGAATAAGAAAACTGATATGCATATTCAAGAAATTATAACACATTAAAGACAAGCAAATTCTCAAAATAATATATTTTTCATTATGTCAATCTTTATTAACGTATGGAATATCTGCCTGGGGGGTGCTAAAAAAACACATTTGATCAAAGTTGAACATACACAAAGAGCTGTTATAAAAGTTATAAATTCTAAGCCCTTTCGTTATCCAACAAAAAAACTATTTGAAGAATTCTCAGTTCTCACAGTTCATCAGCTGTTTATAAAATCTGTGCTACTCAGACAACAAAAAATCATACCACCTTCTATAATCTCAAAAAGGTTACTGTAACCTTCCTTCTATCCATTGATATAAAAAACCCAAGATACACAATCAGTGTGTCAAGAACGTCCTCCAAAAATGAGCGCACAATTTATAGTTGTGCGCTCATTTCAAATAGAATCGCGTCGCTTTTCATACATTGCTTTGTAAAAACAACTATAAGTCTTGCGCTTAAGGTTGGATATGCAAAGACATATGTTTTTGCCATATGTATAACTACTTAAATTAAATTAGCTTTGTTCGGGACTGCGCATCTAAGGTTTTTTATATCAATGCTTCTATCTCAGTAATTTATGTATTGTTTTATGTACATCATAAGTAATTACAAAAAAAAAACCGCTGTTTTTACTATTTTTATATTGTATGTATAGTATTATGTGTATACACTTAAGTATGTATTTATGTTTTGATATAAATCACAATTACTTTAGTATTTTTTTGTTCTTAAGAGATCATATTTTGGTATACTAATAAATAAGTTATCTGTCTTCTTTGTATATACTGTATACTCGTACACTACACAATGTCAAAGCAGACCAATAATTGATGAGCTGTCGGCTGCGCGTACGCAATGCTGTGAGCGTGTCAACGTCCAGTGCTTGGCGTCTGCGGTGATACTGCACTGCCGCTACACAGTTAAAACATAGAATACTTAGAGATAAACAGTAGTCAATGTTACATACAAGTAATATTCGAGCATAGCACACATAAACACGTCTCAGGGACGCGATATCTTGGAGTGGTGCGGAACAAACTGTCCCAAACCATTCCGAGATATCGCGTCCGTGAGAAAGTGTCTATATGTGCGTTGCTCGAATATCACATGTATATTCGCTGGGTGCGTGACCCCAGCGCCATCTAACGATACAACTTACGGTGGCTCTTTTGAGAAAATAAACATGTATTGGATGTCAAATAGCTATTGAAAAAATTTTTTTTCAATGTAAAATGTGATATATTACATTTTAGTGAGTGAGTGAATATTAAATTAATTTGTTTTTCGTGGGTCAGCTAAAAACAGTAAGTAAAATAATTACAACAACTAAAACAAGTCTCAATAAGTGAATTAGGTTAAGCAGTGTTAAAATCTGTCAAAATGTTTATTGTAAATTTAATATTGAATAAAAATCATTATTAATATTAAAAAACAATCTAAAATAATATATAAAATAACAAATAGCTCATCATATCAAATAATAAATAGTTTGATTAATGGATGTATTAGGTTGATCAGTTATTTCAGACGGTTCTATAATATTCATCACCGGATCTATCTCAGCTGTTGACTTTTTTATTATTTTCCTGTCCATGAAGCGTTTGTGTCTAAATAAATAAATTACGATAATATAAATAAAAATAAAATTAAATAAAACAGGTATTGCTAAATCATTAACTATGTCAAATAATATGTCTTAATTTTTTTAGTCGATTATTTCTATTAATCTTAATATTTTAATCAAAACTAAATTTTATTACGTACCTACTCAAAACTGCGGATTCGTTGACTTTACGTCTTCTATAAACTGATGGAAAAATAGTTGGAGCGTATATAGGACTTGATTCAACATCTGATTTTTCACCGCCAATGAAGTGTTCACTGCATATAGCATCCATAGGTTTTGGATACCATAACGATCCATCAATATTTTACAAAAAAAAATTAATTAAATTATTACTCCGTTTTCTTACACGATATACACATGTATATGACATTATTCTATAGAATACGGTTGTAGGTCATAGTAATACATAATAAAGAGCCACCCGTAGTTCTATATTGTCCCGCAACGGGCGCTGACATCACTTTTGTGTCCCCCACTATGCCTTACGCACCCAGCGAATAGATTGACTACTGTTAGTCTCCAGTATACTGTGGTTAAAACTAGTGCGGAGTGGAGTTGTCATTGCCCACCTGTTACTACCATAATAATTGTATTTGTGTCAACTTTTAAGCAAAGTTTTTTAAATATGTAACAGTGCCAATATTGTTGTGTCAAATAAAATATATTATTATTATAATTTTAAATATAGCTGTCATCTTCCTAGGTCTTTCCCTCTCAAACACAGCTGTATAATAAGAGATGGAGAAACCTCATAGACAGAGATATAACGTAAATATGTGTTTCAAGTGATTAATACGAATGCTAGCTCCACCTATACCTAATACTTCATGGTTAGGATATCCCTAAATGATAGTTAGACACTTTGAATTAGTAAGACCGCCCCTGCCCAGCCCCCCTCTAGCGTATATTTTAGCTCGGGTATGGAGAGACGAAACGCGGGGACGGCGATAAGCGTGCTTGTACTGAAGTAAGGCGATGTCGATACGTTTTCGATTAGTGAGCGTTGCAGTAGGGATTTTTTCGTACAAAGAAACTGAGCGGCTCGAGCTTATACGACAACATTCTTTTACGTGTTGTTATGCGTGCTGTGGCCCTATTTCGGCCCGCAAATCAATCAAGACCGTGGTTTAGAGTTAATAATAGCTAAAATCTTGATGCTACTTACTGTCCCAATAATCGTCAATTTACTGCCATAAGTCAAGGTTCAAGTTATAGAACATTATTGAACTAAAACTCCGGTCAACCACTCCGCTCCGCCTTAAAGCCCGGGTTTCGTAGGAACAGACCAACTATCTTAATTTATTTCGAAAAAAATACCTCATAGAATCACTCACTATCCTATAGGTGCACTTGTATGTATGTTAATTGTAACCTACAGAGGACTTTATCGGTAAAGGCTGTGCAATTTCTTCTCAGTAAACATGAATATAAAATCACCAAGGTTTCATAGATGTCACTCTATTTCTATTTTTAATAATCTATTCAGCGCAGTTCTTGGAAATAAATCCTATTCTACCTTAAACATTTTGTCACATAAAAGGCGACTAAATGCAAATATTTATACGGATTTTCGGTAATAATCACAGTGGCCCACAACAACTCTTTAAAGAAATAAGGTAAGCAAACTAAGGTACAAAACCATAAAGTATTAATAGCGTTAATGTTTGAAACTGTCGTGTTCCAGTTCCCAGGGTAAAGTTGTTGCCATACATGTGCATAAAATAAGAATTTCAAAATCAGAAGTATTGGTACATGTGTGGTATTCCGTGGCTACTTACTGTGTGATAACAGACATACACAAATGGCTAACCGTCTATTTGTCTGTGCTTTAAGACTTTTTTTATATCATTAGAGAGCAAACAAGCAGATGGCTCTCCTGGTGGAAAGAGAAACCTTGCCTATAGACCCCAAAGTTGTTGCTATCCGTGTGGCGGGATAGCAATGCCACATGCATAAGTCTATCAGCTACCTTAGCCTCCAAACCGGAACACGATAATGGCAAACATTGACGCTATTGGAGTAGGAAAAGTTAAGGTAGTGAGGGCGAGATGTTGTTTAGTTCTACCTCATTGTTTACCTGGTTTAATGATTATATTTTGTAATTTAGCATACTGCAAAACGTGCAAAGCGTGAGAGCGCTCAAGTGTCATTAACATATTCTGGCATAATTGCACAAGCTTGACTGTGACGATATATCAAATAACCCAGTTTAAGTTATATTATAAGCACTTCGTATATTAAGAAATAAATAAAATATAAAAACTA
The DNA here is from genome assembly GCA_036924255.1 of Apodemia mormo. NCBI lineage: Eukaryota > Metazoa > Arthropoda > Insecta > Lepidoptera > Riodinidae > Apodemia > Apodemia mormo. The sequence goes on along the minus strand of JAUPFN010000004.1, from coordinate 24,934,287 downwards.
TTACCATTAAGGGTTTCACAAAGTACGGCTATGATTCAACTCTATATAGGTATTATTAAATTGAATTGAATAAACGAAAAAAAGCGCGGGTACCAACAATGGGTCTCGTTAGCGGATCTATTTGGAAAGTATTTCTCGACGGTCGCTTAAATTTTTTGTCCTTATTTTATAATGTTTTCATTATATTATGCGTTATTATTATTCAGTGCAATTAGTGTATTCGCAAATTTGAATTAGTTTGGTGTATGGACCTTAATCTTTCGATTTCGTTAATATTATCTAATAAATACATAGATATATATATTATACTCAAAGAATAAATGATACTAATAGTTTTACAATACTTCTAAATGTATCTACTGAAGTAAGGAATGTTACGTCCTAAAGATGTTCTAAAGTTGTTCAGAATCGATAATATGTTTGATTAATGTAATAAAAAATAATTGAAAAAAAGTGAAAATTTCATTTTTATCCGACACAAAAAACAAAGCGCATGGATATAATTTCAATTACGCAAAATTCGAACATAAATGTTTTAATGTCTTAAACCAATTAATTAAAAGAAATCACGAAAAATGTACTTAAAGCGACAGATTACATAATAGTTATTATCGTCATTATAGGTAAATATAAAATGACACACTGCCTGCTTTATAGAGTTCATTCACAAGACTCGATGAATGCAATTCATGAATTTAGTGGGATATTTTTAAACAATTTTTTGTTTTTTCAGTTTTCTGATAAAAACAACATTGCCCGGGATTGGAAAGTGCCCGGTTGGCGATACGCTTTCCACCTATCACATTGTGGGACCAAGTATCTTCGGCTAATCGTGGGTGCACTTGTACCTCTGCCTACCCCTTCGGGGATACGGGCGTAAAGATACTTATTTTTAAACAAATATTTATACATTAACCCAGAAAAAATCTTCCTTACTTGCTCCCTTAAGCGTAAATTACCTACCTCATTTTAACAGGAACTTTCAGGGATGGTCTGTAGGATCAATCAGCTTACAGATTTCTTTAATACTAAATATATGTATTTTAAAAAAAAATATCAAATACAATAAAGCGAGTGTTTTGTTAACACATAATATTATGTATTCATGTTATTTTAAAAGTGCAATATAAATGATTTCAATAAAGATGTACGTTTTTGTGTATAGCAAACGAATATTTTAATTTAAGATTTTTTTTTAAAATTAGCTTTGTATAATTGTCATCAACGAACTCGATTTCCCTCGCCGATTGTCATTCGCCGGCTTCGGCGAGGGAAGATGCTTTTCCGAGTTCGTTGGCCGGCTTTGATCAATGAAAAGACAAAATAGTTATTTATCAGTTTGGCATGCGTGTATGTAATATTGTTGGAATTGTATATTATTTATTTATGATGATCTATTTAAGCGTCCATGCATGCGTACTCAATTTTGTATTTGTATGTATGTATGTTTATATGTTAGTCCACGAATTTCTCGGGGACTAAAAGCCATATGGAGATAATTTTTTTGATTGAAATCAGATATATTCCAACTTAGGAAGCAGTTCGAGTTCAATCAAAATAGGAATCGGTAGAGACCTCAGACTTCAGTTTTTATAATGATAGTTATAAATGATAGTAAATATTTAAAAATGATGGTTATAAGTACGGTTTTAGGTCGAAAATAAGGAGTTACTTGGAAAGTTTTTCGGGAGTTTTGAAGATTGTTATTTTTGTAGATTTTGATGTGTTCTTTTTCAACTTCGCCACCTTGTATTTTTGCCGCTCGTGCCGCCACATTTGACGCTGTGAGTGGCAAAGATGACCGCTCCGTTGTCCGAGTGATTAGCGACCTTGGTTCTGCAGCCCGCTGTATTATATAATCCTATAGGCTAATCCAGGTGACCATATTCCTTTGTGCCAAAATTCATCTAAACCTTCTAAGCAGTTTTGGCCCTTCCGCACTTATAATTTTTATTTTATGAGCTTTAAATGGCGAACTTTTTAACTCTAATTTAAAAATTATTGAGTAATATAATTAGGAATATTAAATAATTATGTTTTTATCAATACCTTTTACTCCGTGTTGGTTCCGGACTCCTTTGAATAATAGACCAACTGCCGTTCTGCCAGGCAGGTCGTAAAAGGCGACCGATTGGCTATGCGAGCCACTACCATCGTGGCACCATTAACATCTTTGATGTCTATAGACGATGGTTGACTCCTTCCATCACGAGACCCTCTGCTCGTTTGATATTTTAAGATTTAAGAAATGGGGTTACTGCCGTTTTACTGCGTTAAAAAAGTATTTGCTAAACCAATATGAACATATATTATTTCATCTTTCCTTTAGAGATGCGAGACACTACCATTGTGACTACTAGGTGGTAGAATTCTGCATTGTCTCGTCCGGGTCAGGTACCGCCGCCTTACCTATTCCTGCTGCATTAGCATCAGTGTTTGTCACTGTCGTGTTCCGGTTTGGAGGGTAAGGTAGCCGGTAAACTTATGCACGTGGCATTAGACTTCGCCATAAGATAGCAACGCACCATTAACATCTTTGGTGTCTATAGGTTGACTCTTTAAATCAGGAGACTCATCTGCTTGTTTGCTATCTTATTATATAAAAAAACCTACTAGCGTATGCCCTCTGGTCAAAATTCAACCATAGATTAAACAATAAAATCAGTTCTAACAGATTATAGCCATCAACTTTGAATATATACGTATCAAATGAATTGTTGTATCTATCTTTAATCTTCATTGAAGGTGACCATGCAAGTGGCCATCATTCCGCACCAGGATTTTTTAAACAGAATAAATATCATCCATTGATTTACCTTGTTTAATTTGAAAGTTCCCATAAACACCTTTCAGGTCAATCATCAGATCCCAGAAATTAACCAACCCCAAAAAGTATGCCAAAATAAATCGAGATATCTCATACTTGATGGTTTTATCTGGCTTAGTTTAGATCTCATGGGCTTCTTACAGCTCTGTCACGAAACCATTTTACTCCATAGACCTTAAAAAAATGAAGCAGACGAGTCCAAATTGATGGTGTTGCTGAATGTAATTCAAAGTTCCAATGACCTGCTTCCTGCTTATCCCATACTTGATGGTTTTATTTGGTTTAACTTAGAGGATCTCATGGGCTTCTTACACCTCTATCGCGAAACTATATCACTCCAAACACCCTAAAAGAACGAAGCAGACGAGCCTAAAATCGATGGTGTTGCTCAATTGTAATTCAAAGTTTCAATGACCTCCTTCCTGCTTATCCCACACTTGATGGCTTTATTTGGTTTAGCTCAGGGGGTCTCATGGGCTTCTTACAGCTCTATCACGAAACTATCTCACTCCAAAGGCCTTAAAAGAACGAAGCAGACGAGCCTCAAATCGATGGTGTTGCTCAATTGTAATTCAGAGTTCCAATGACCTCCTACTTGCTTTATCATAAGTCCCTGGAAGTCATCTACCACCAAGGTATCTGTCAAAGCAGAACAAAAGATTCCAAACTCGATGGATTTACCTTGTTAGGTTTAGTTTTGGAGTTCCCATAGCTACATTCCAGTTCCATCTTCGGATCCTAGAAATCATTTGGCACCAAAGTATATATCAAAACTTAACAAATCAGCCCGCATTCGACTAATTTATATAGATTAACTTAGGAGTTCTGATAGACTTCTTCCAGCTCTACCATCAGGCTATGGTAGCATCCAGCTCGAAAGTCCGCAAAAAACGACCCCAAATTCGATGGTGTTGCTCAATTTTATTCTAAAGTTCCTATGATGTCCTTCCAGCTCCATCATTAGACCTTGGAAATTGTCTAGCACGAGGGTGTTTGTAAAGATAGAACAAATGGGTCATACTAGATGGGTTTATCTTGTTTAGGTTAAGAGTTACCATGCTGACCTTCCAGTTTCGTCATCAGATCCTAAAAACCATCCAGCACCAAAATATTTGCGAATAGTATTCGCAAACATTTTGGTGCTGGACAATTGAGAGCTAATTAACTTATTAACTTTACCTAATTAGATTTAGGAGTTCATTGTTATTTTTTTCGCATTTTGCGTCTGGATTCGGAAATTTTCTACCTTCATAACCTCGACATTATGAGAAAAAACTTATTGCAACGAAATAAAATCTTCCAACCTCCACTATTTAAGCATTTTCCATATGTGAGTTTCGGTAGTACCGGTAGTTTTCGATAGTCCGCAGCGAGCGGTGATCCTATTTTTTATCCCAGAAATAATCCCAGGTAAAATTTATTTAAAACGTAAAAGATTTTTAACATTGATATGATAACAACTTACGTAAAAGACAGAAGGTCCCTTAAGTAGGGACTAAATAAATTAACCGACTTCGTATTACATGGATCTCACAACTTTTTACGGTAGAAAAATTGAGCTGCGAGACTTGGTTTTTTTACAGGATGTTTTTGATGAAATCTCACTTTTTTTTGTAGAGTCCTACTTTTTCCTTTTTGATACCTTTTACTTCTAGAATATCAATAACGATTTTTTCTTAGTTTTGCAGGTAGTCTTCCTCTTTTTCTTTTCCGGTATTACTTCTTGAGCTTCAGCTACAATTTTTCTCAAAGTCCACTTCCTGTCTCGATGTGTTTTTCTCGGAGGCTTTGATGTTACAATTTTGGCAAGTCTGGACGATAAATACTTCTTAATCTGTTGTACTCACAAATTGTGGATTCCTGAGCTTTAATACTTCCAAAGTCGACATTAATTAGATGTAAACCGCCCAGACTTGTAACTCTCGAAAGTGCCACGTAAGCTTGACCGGATGTGAACACTGCGGAACCTATATCCATCAGCGCATTACCAAGTATCTTCGGCTAATCGTGGGCGCAATTGTTGTATCTCTGCCTACCTCTTCGGGGATGTGGGCGTGAAAATACTTAGTCATATACATTAACATTCTATACGTATTTAAAATAAGCCTGAAAAAACTAGAAATACATCTAAGAAACATTAAAAAATCTACGTATTCTTGTCCTATTACGGTAAATGGTTAGCATCCACCACCCTCTTAGCGCCATTTTATTTATAACTTTGTGGCGGTACACACTTTTGTAATACTTGTAAGCAGTATGTTATAAATAAATAGCTACGGCCGTAGCTACTTCCACGTCCATCGTGAGTGTTTCGCACGACAGCAATGAGCCATGGGCCATTGTGTGCACACAAGTGATCGTGGCCTACAGTGGTGCATTGCAAAGCATGGGCTATTACAAACCTATGTGTACTGGGGCCATATGATAAGTGTACCTGGAGGGTATTCACCTATTGCGTACCTCGCTTGCGTCCCTAGCACGAGCAATATTTCGGACCACACTCGTCCTCCCTGGAGTAACATTGTTCTGTGCACTCGTCAACTGGCACTCAAAGGTTTTTTAAATTAATCATTAATTTATTAATAGTATAGCGGATTTGATTATTAGTGTTCTTTCTTTCATGGTAATTGGTAATTTCGAGTTATTTAGTCTATATTATTTGCACCTTTTTTTTCGTCATATTTTCCTAAGGGAAAGTTGTATAGTTTCATCGGCTGAACACACTCATATATCTAGGTACCTAACTTTGTATAATCCTATACATTTATATGGGATTACAAAGTTATTCGTGCAGTTGATGTATCTAGAAAACTGGCCAGAAATTTTGAAATCGTTAGGTTTTCCCTTAATTTAGACACTAAACACTAATTATATTCTAAATTTGAAGGTTCTATGTCTGCTAGAAGTGCCTTAGACTTTTGATGATCGGTCAGTCACTCAGTGACAAAATTAAGAAAGTTTGACAAGTTACAATTCTTAAACTACTGGTTCAAATTGAATGAAATTTTAAATATACCGTGTTTACATAATGCTTAATTAGTAACTAAAAATTCAGGCTTCTTGTTTTATCCATAACGAAGTTATAGGGGGTCGAAAAGGGCCTGAATTGCTTCGAGAAAAGGATGGTAACGGCCGTGCCGCTTTCTTTGCTCGACTTGGCGGGGGCACTGCCGTGCCCCCAATTATCAATAAAGTAAGAGAATACAAAATTTAGCATTGATAAAGCCTTTACAAGTTGTTTAATTCCTTTCATCAATTAGAAAAGAGCTGATGATTTTGAAACGCCTGAACAGATTCTATTAAATCATAGCTAAGAACTATCTCGCAAAACAGGGCTTTCAATTAAAAATAACCGCAACCAAATCAGACCATCCGCCAGGGCGCTACAATGTCACGGACAGTCACACAGATACACAGCTGAAACTTATAACACCCCTCGTTGTGCGTCGGGGGTTAAAAATGCCTTACGCTGAATGTCGTCATTATATAATATACATGACATTTACCGTCGTTGTTAACAAATTGGCACGGCATGCTGTTTAAATTGCTTTTTATGTAAACGGATCGTTTATTTAGAACTAGAACCCTATCCGGCTTCTTACATAAAAAAGAAGTAGGTTTGTTAGGTTGCCTTTAGGTCCCACATCTGGAAAAAGGTATATCGTCGATTGTTGGTCACATCGGAGTTTGACATTGACATTGATGCAATTTATGTCATCAGCCATTTGCATTGCGCACTTTGTATTAAACATGGAACTAAACGTTTAAATTTATAAAATGACGACACTATTTGCATAATAACAAAACATTCAAAGTTCCTGCTACCATTGATATAAAAACACTGCGACATATAGATATTAACATTTCTATGTCAAATTTAATTTTATTATGTTGATTAGAAAACGTCCAAGCAATAATCAGTCGTCTAAAAATGCAAAAAATTTAATCGAGAAGTCTATGGTTTATGTAGTATAAAATATATTATAAGGACTTTACGTATTTAATATCCAGTTCATTTGAATAAAATTTAAATAAAATTTGCGATGTAGCGTTGATTCTTAAAGGCAGAAACTTTTTCGTTTTTTAATTAATATTGATATTGCAAATTTAAACATATTTTTTGAGTAAGTACCCATTAAATTTTCGATGCTTGTATTGCGTAGGTAAATAGTTTTACAAAGCAATTTTGTAAAAGACTGAGTTTAGTCCTATTGAGTTAAACGCGGGTCGAAACGGTTGTTATACGTTGTTACAAAACAACACAAGATAGGTTTACTGAAGATTATATTAATTGAAATTTGCTTCCTCTGATCTAGTGTGTTCCAAAACCGTGTTACGCGCTTGTGTTTGTGGATGCTTGTGGAGGCTTGTCAAGCATGTAAATGAGGTATGATACGTACAACGGACGACACGTTGCAGCACTCAACCAATTTCCACCGTGTTGCAGGTCGTAAAAGGTGACCGATTGGCTGTAGGTCTCACTATCATCGTGACTACAAGGTACTACTGCCTTACTTATTCCTGTCGCAACAGCGTCAGAACTTGTTAGGTGTCGTGCCGTGTTCCGGTTTGGAGAGTAAGGTGGCCGGTAAAATTACGCAGACCTCGCCACGTGGATAGCAACCCATAGTGGACAGCAGCGATGGTTGTCTCTTTCCTTCAGGAGAGTTATCTGCTTATTTACCACCTTATCATATAAAAAAATATAACCCGCTCAACCGATTTTGATGAAATTTGGCATGAAGATAGTTGAAGATTTGAGGTGAAACACACTCTTTTCTACAAAAAGTAGTACTTAGGAGGTGAAAAATGATTCGTAAGTTTGTATGAAAAACTATATCAACGATATGTTGGTCTACTCGCGGTTGCGTGTTTGTTAGTATAGTTACATAATATAAGACCCCGGCGCTCACACATAAAACCTCGACATAAAACACTGAGTGGATCGTAGCCTAGGGACTATTTGGAACATTTTCTTGCAAATATTATTGTTTGTGAGATATTTTGAGCCAGTATTCATTAAAAACATGTCGTATGCTAACATTATTAAAGTAATTGTCTAACTTCTGTTCTTTCACAGTATTGTTGTGTGCGATAGGATATAGCAACGGAAATTGTTTTGAAGAACATGTGTTGGAAAGTTTCGGAGATAAGGGTTAACACAACATGGAGACTACTGTGAATTTCAGCATTTAGTTACATAGTTTCTAATTTTTTATGTACCTTCCTAACTAAGATATGTTGATTTAATCAAGAATGAGAACAGAACACTGCATACACAACAAGAATATAGGCATCAGGACTTGACGTAACTTAATGGCTGCTTTCCACAACTTGCTCGAGGCCAAATCTTTTGTGAACCATATAAATCTATGCATATACACAAATATAGCATAGTAAATAAATTTTAATCGATCTCGTTCAGTCGTCTTGCGTGCTGGTTAATAAACATCCAATTTTATAAAAAAAATACAATTACAATCTTAGTGGGATATTTCTTATTCTAATTGGTCATATTTTTGTTCGTAGATAATGATAAAAGTCTACTCCCTCAACAGTTTCTATGCATAAAAAGTGCATGTAAATGAGGCAAATATCTCTCTTTTATTAATAAAGGAATTTAGCATAAAGGTATTAATACTAAATATATATATTAGGTCGTAATTTTATACTCACAATATTGGTTGCTAAACATAAAAGAAGAATTGTTGCACTTAATGTTTTAGAACTTGCCATTTCTAGGGCTGCTGTTGCATTATGCAAGTGCGCGTTGTACGTAGTGTATGGAACTTGCATGTTTTCAAAATATTGTATTTGTTTTGGAAAAGGCTGAAATAACAAAGCTCTGACTTGTACTAACGTTGCTAAAGAACTGCACAACCAGTTGAGCAGTGATAACATAGGCAATGTTATTGCAATACGAAATCACGGTAGTGAAAGCCTTTTTATTGTATAACTTTCAGAAATCAGAAATTCTTATTCAATTAATCTCTTTCGTTATATATTTCATTATATTAGTATTCAAATGATTTTCAATTAAACATTTTATAAGTTATTCGTAAGCGTCAATTATTTTTTTACCTATCACCGGACCGGAAACGCGACAGCGTATCTTTCATTATTTAAAAGCAATTTTCAATCGACTTCCCAAAAAGGAGAAATTTCGAATTTGGTCGCATTTTAAACTTTCCGCTACGTATGTAGATGAGGAAGTTACTGATTTTGCCCTGATTTTCGAAAATCGAGGATTCACCAGATCTCCACCTTTCGAGGTCCTAGGAACCTAGGTTTCGAGGTCCTAGGTTCACGATGACGTCAGTATTTCTGTATCTATGCTTTGAGTATATACCTTAAAAACAACAAAGAAAAATATCGACACGCGGGATTTGAACCTGCGACCATTTCCCGGCTTTAGGGAAATGGTCGCAAGTTCAAATCCCGCGTGTCGATATTTTTCTTTGTTGTTTTTAAGGTTTTTCCAGATTCCCAAGCACGGGGTGAGTGCTATAACACAAAAATAATTTGAGTATATATATCTATGGCAATAACGTTTAAACGCTTTGTTATTTTTATGAATTAAAAATAACAATAACAAAAATAGCCGCAAGAACTATAGCTTTGTCCACACTATGCAATTTTTTTATTTATCAAGCAATAAAAATTGCATAGTCATCATGCATTGCATGCAGATCAGCAATTTTATGCAATTAAATCTCTTTTAACAACTGACGGCTTTAAAGAAAATAGGATCTGTGCATGTGTCTATATCATGTATGTCACAGGGATGTAGTGTGTGTAATGTTTATTTTTATTAATTTTGTGTATTTCTAACGCATTTTATTTAAAAAAATATTAGGTATCTGCAATCCTCCGAAATGCAAACTTTAACTGTGTCAAAGTTCACAGGCCATTTTGGTTTTGTATATCCCTTGCGTGTCTTTCGGAGTGACGAATATTAGATAAACTACTTAGAATCATTTTCTACGATTTTTAAATCAATTAAATAAAATATATCGCTAGAAACAATTACATAAAAAATATTGAGAATTTAATTTAATTGAATTCTATTTAAGTGTTACCATTGTATAAAACTTAATTTACGTTTTCATTAAAATAACAATAAGTTTATGTATCATAATTTTCATTATATCAAATAAAAATTCTCCCTGTTTTTGTATTAAAGAATAGTTAATGCTAATTATTTTTTGTTCTTTTAAGTACTTATAAAGTGTCTTCGCAAAATCTTAGCTCAGAATTTTGTCAATTTAACTTAGATTTCTGAGATTAGCAGCTGTTGTACTGAAGACACCCAATGACTAGATTAATACCTAACCACAGACAGCTAAGGAGAAAACTGATTGTTTACGTTAACCTTACCTAAATTTATACTTTGTTTAGCTACTATTCCCCAAGTTAAAAAATATTTATTAGATGCAAATAAGTTAAGGAATTGATATAAAATCTTAGGGAATATATTTAACTTTAAGAAAATAACTTGCCCGTGTTCTTTAATGCCCAACATTTGTGCAAAAAATCGAAGTTTCTCCTTTGCGTATTAATATATACTAGCAATCGCCTGGAACCGAAATTCAACCATAGATTAAACAATAAAATCTCTTAATTTTTAAAAATAACTTTAGCTGTAAAAAAATGTTAGACATGTGTATATGATATCATGTATGTGATGTGTATTTAGTGTGTGTAATGTTTATTTTTATTAATATTATGTATTTCTAGTGCATATTATTTATGGTTTATTTTAGGTTTCTACATTCCTCTACAATGTAAACTTTAACTGTGCTAAATTTCATACTCCAACTTTCGCGTAATTATCTTAAAAAGGAGTCCAAAATATTTCCTTCACGTATTAACATAACATTTTAAACGATCAAAACTCTATTGTGGTAGTTCTTGTGCTATAATAATTATTATGCCCAGTGATATGTAAAAAAGTAAAATGTCATTAATTATGTCGATATTTCTCCACTTTTCCCAAATGACGTTGAATTTATTCGTATTTCGCAACAGATCGGCTAAAGCAAGGTTCAACTTTGACATAAATATGCCCTGACTATAAACGCTTGAATCAATTTCGTACTACTATTACCTACTGACACTGCGTTGAGTCCATTAACATCATAATAAATGTTTTCACTGCTTCTATCGCATTTTTTCTTCTTCTTTGTAATAAGATTACAAATAAATTGTCATTTTCACTTGTTTTGTCGACCAGAAAAACCATATAAATACAGCGGAAAACTATTCTTATATGTATAATGTTTATAGTTTTTGTTTTAATGTGTCACATATTTAGTGTTATCAAAACCAGCAAGATACAAACAATACAACTAAAGTTTTACTGCAAACGTTTATTACCTAATACTTGCCCACTTCGTTAAGCGTGAATTCTTTGATAATAAAAAACTACATGATCTTTTTTGTAATCAGATGCTCTCACTATATGTCAATTTTCTCAATATCGGTTAAGGCGTTCTTGAGTTCCGGCGGCATACACTAGTTGTAAATGATATGGATAAAAACACGAAATAAAGAAAACAACGGAATTGGCAAGTACAAACATTTGTATCAGGACCGCGATCGCCACACTCACACATAAAATAAGCATTATTGCATATAAACTACTAATGCAAACATTGTTTCATTGGTCGTTTTCATTTTAAGCAACAATAATCCGAAACACACAAACAGAACATTTAAAAATATACCAAACTGCGTTACAATAGATTTTATTTTGCTACAAAAAAAAGAGTATTTACGTCCTTTTGTAGTCTATTCAAAATAGACTCATCTATTAGTACAATAGTGAAACTTAAGATCGTAATAGTTTCGCTATTCTACAATAGATGGCAGCATTGATTTTTCCGTAGTTTTCAGTTGATCATATTTGAGTAGAGAACTTTCTAGAACGATATACGTAATGACTGTCATTACGTATATCTTTCTAGAAAAATTAGGTCAACCTAAAATGAACTTTATATGTAAGGTGTACGGCTGATTTTAGCTTGACTTTCTATTATATCATTAGAGATTATATTAAATCAGGAATTTAATTAAAATAAAATGAAAATTGTACTTTCGAATGATATGAAATATCTCCATTTTTAATCATCTGTATTCTACTATCATTTCTGCATTCAAGGATGGCACAATACGGCATAATTCAGTGTATAATAGATTTTCGCACGACGACTATCTCCTAATGATATGGTAAGTATCACTAAGGCAATTTAGAGTAAAAGCGCATAATAGTGACGCACGCGACACGCCCACTCTTCACTTCCCCTTGTTTTCTTTATTCCGTGGATAAAAATGTACAAAATAGTAAAATTCATATAATAGTGAGTCATAAATCGAATGTTTAACACGAAATTTGTCTAAAAATATATTAATAATTATTGTAACACTAGCTGACCCGGCAAACGTTGTTTTGCCTTACATATTAGGAATCCATAGCGGACAAACAACGTGACACGTAATTTATATAAGACTACGGGATTGTCCTTCCACGCAGCCAAAATGGCATTAAACTTCATATAGTGGTTAATTATTCTTAAATTTTCTAATTTTCCGCGCAATTTTCTTAATATTTTCTTTTATAAGAACCTTCTCCTTACAATTACAAACACAACAAAAAAAAATTACCGAAATTGGTCCAGCCATTCAGGCGTGATGTCGTGACCAAGGAAAATAGGGATTGATTTATATATATATATATATATATATATATATATATATATATATATATATATATATATATATATATATATATATATATATATATATATATATATATATATATATATATATATATATAGATATATGCAGTTAATTCAGATTCATAGAGTAGCATAGTTTCGCTAATTATTCTTGTACATTAATTAAATAATTGGAGCGTATGTAAAATATAAACTTATCGCTTACGATTAACAAGCCCAAATTTTAAAAGCTTTGTGAATAAATAAAATTAGGTGGCCGTTAATAAATAATATAATGTTTCGGAATATGAATTCTTTGTTAATCCGTTTTGTGATTGTGGGTCTTTTTTCAATTACTACCGGATCGGAATGAGGTCACACACTGAAAAGATCCGGCTAAAGACAGTGGGCTCGTGTTTTTATCTGTTTTATGTACGTCTTATAAATACAAAAGAATTATTTCACATTATAAAATTTATTTTTAAAATTTACAAAATTTCATTAATTTTGTTTAATGAAAATGTTTACAATTTTCAAAGTTTAGAGAAAGAAGAATCATTTTTAACAATATGGGTGTTACAAGTTTTATAATTTAAAGTATATTTACCAACATATTCTACCATTTATGGTGTACAAATTGTATTTGACAATTTTATAAATTTACATACGTTTAATTTGACAAGAATATTTTTTAAATACCTACATATTAATTTAAATTTATTAATTACCATGTTCTTTTTTTATAATTATACAATAAAACAGTTAAATTTTGGGTGAGATTAGATTAATATTTTATTTTATCAGCAAAAACTTCATTCATATTATAGTAAGATTTGTCTAGTAGTAAAATTTTATAAATTTGATAAATAATTGTTTTTTTAATTTATAAGGTAGCAAAAAAGCAGACGGGTCTCCTGATGGAAAGAGTCAACCATCCAAAGATGTTTACCGGCTACCTTACCCTCTAAACTGGGACACGACAGCGACAAGCACTCACGTTATTGCGACAGGAGACGGTAAGGCGGTGGTACCCTACCAGAGCGAGGCAATGCGAAACTCTACCACTTATTATTCATGATGTTTGGCACTCGCATAACCATACGGTCGCATTTACGACCTGCCTGGCAGAACGGCAGTTGGCCTTTTCTTTAAAGGAGGCCAGGACCCACACGGGGAATACTTTAAAATGTTGAACGAAATCGATTGCTCCTTTTAATTCTGTTTTGTAAATTTTATTCTGTTATGTAATTTAAGTATTTTTGGACTGACGCTGTAAAATTTTCAAAATTTTTCAATCATATTTCTATGAATACTCATACTAAACTTTAAAACTAATGTAGTAAAACACGATACATTAGGAAGGTTGATTTTCCCAGGTGATTGTCATTTTATATAAAAAAATTATCTTTGAACAATTTATACCTGATGTGTGTTTTATTTCTCATTTTATAATTACTAGCTGCGCGTGCAGCCCGCTGAATCATAAAAGTTTTTGACGAATTCCGTGGGATCACCGAATTTTTCGAGATAAAAAGGTAGCCTATGTACTATTCCAGGTTATCATATATATATATATATATATATATATATATATATATATATATATATATATATATATATATATATATATATATATATATATATATATATATATATATATATATATATATATATATATATATATATATATATAATTAGTTTTTGCGTGATCGAGAAACAAACATCCATCCAAAAATCAAAACTTTCACATTTATAATACTACTAGCTGCAGCGTGCGGCCCGCTGCATTATAAAAGTTTTTAGCGAATCCCGCGGGGTCGCCTAATTTTTCGGGATAAAAAGTAGCCTATGTACTATTCCAGGTTATTATCTACCTGTGTGCCAAATTTCATTCAAATCCATTTAGTATTTTTTGCGTGGCTGAGTAACAAACATCTATCCAAACATCCAAACTTTCGCATTTATAAAATTAATAATAATAATAAATAATATAGATAATTAATAATATAGATTAACAATATGGGTAGGTAGGTACATCCTATGTATGTACTTGTTTACTTATCAATGTTTTAACCGTCAATGTCTGCAAAGTCCATTATTCAAATATGATTAGAAACAATTTATAAAAAAACAATCATGCATAAACTAATTACCCATATATTTAAGTTTAAGATACAAGTTTAAGATATGGTATTTAAATCAAATAGCTTAGGTTTGAAATATGACCGACTCTTTGATTAAAACACTTAGCTTAGAGCCATTATTTGCATGCCAAGGCGATTAAGTCCACAGGTTAAGTCATTCAGCTTGGAACAAGAAATAACAAGCCTAGTCATTTAGCCTGGAATAAGAAAGAAACAATAACCATAGGCGGTTAAGTCATTTAGCTTAGGACGAGAAATAATAAATCTATGCGACTTAGTCATTTAGCCTGGAATAAGAAAGAAACAATAATCATAGGCGGTTAAGTTATTTAGCTTGGAACAAGAAATAAAAAACCTAGGCGGCTTAGTCATTTAGCCAGGAATAAGAAACTGGAAAAATATGTAAAATATGGGTCATTTTGTATGAAACGACATTTATCTTCGTTAAAAACAGGAATATTAGAAAAAAATGAATCAGATTATGAGGAATATGTTATAAAAACAGTAATATCCTTTTTTTAAAAAAATAATGCGATTTGCCAAAGTTATATTTCTTTTTTAATAATCGATAGGTTTTAATTTATTATGATCCAATTAAATATATACAATAAAAAATATATAATCTATTAAACTGTTCTGGTGTAAAGTTTTAAAAATGTCGGTTAATACAAATAGCCCGCAATGCGTCGATATGTTGCTCTAGGCTCTCAGCTGTAAGGGAAGCTGTAACTCAAAAATATAATAAATTTCAAACAAATTCATTAAAACCTTTGTGTTGATCAATTCGGCCTTT
Organism: Apodemia mormo; assembly: GCA_036924255.1. Classification (NCBI taxonomy): domain Eukaryota; kingdom Metazoa; phylum Arthropoda; class Insecta; order Lepidoptera; family Riodinidae; genus Apodemia; species Apodemia mormo. The sequence continues at coordinate 24,918,807 of JAUPFN010000004.1, read as the reverse complement.
TTCTTTCTATTTTTTGCTTAAGTTTCATCATCTGTTGGCAGTAGAGGATGGATCGGTCACTGTGCCAGGCAGTAAAAGCTCAAATAGAACAATGCCTTTTAATTTCACCATACACATAGCATCACCTTATTGCGAGTTTGAGTTTTGCTTTAGCCGTGGACTATTAATTAAAATCGGCTACACTCACGTTTAATTAGCGTAGGTTCCGACTAGTTTCCTCATTCATGCCCTCGACTCGGATACGTCACATTATATTAGGTTCGACAAGGTGGAAAGTATTGGCCCGCGAAAAAACTTTGTGTCGCGTAAGTTCATTGAGGCCATCGAGATTGACCGTCGTCCTAATTTTAATGGAGATAAGGGATGAACACTGCCGCTTACTTGGAAACCCGTGTTGTTAACCGCAACGCGGAAAAAGAACAACACATAGTTAGTATGGTAGACATTTAAATTCCAACAATAATATAAACGACCCGACTACACTGTATGCACCATCTTCGCCTACGGCGCTTCTTACATTTTCGATCTCATCGAACCGCACACGACGAGCAACCGCTTGCAGTTCCTGACGAGACGCTCCCGAGCGAACGTCTAACTCACCCTGATGAAGAAGTGTCTGAAACATCATATGAATCCGAAACTGGTCGGAACCTACGGAGATTAAACGTGAGTGTGGCCGATTTTAATTAATAGTTAACAATGGCTCACAAAAGTTTAATAATTTTAATTTTACTAACCTATGGAGCTTGACTTCAAAAATGTGCACTCATTACGATATAAATTATGTCGATAAGTTTATCGATAAGTTACTAACAGATAATTTTATGATGATTTCATGACGTGACTTACAGATACTAAAACCCTTTGTTAAAAATCGAATCGAATGTAAGTACATCTTGTAATATAAATATACGAATGTGTTAATTAAATGGGTAGCCGAAACGGCGTCCATTTAATTGACACAACATCTTGGGAATAAATTAATATATTATTTGCCCGTACAAAAACATTAACCCAAGGAACTCAATAGCTTAGAAAATGTAGGTTCGCTCTGCATTTTTTATCGCATTTATCATGGGAAGGTTCTAACGAGTTGTTGAATTAATTTCTGCCGCTAAATTCCATCATTGGACATGACGTCAAAAGATAAAATTCCATCCTCACTACCTTGATGTATGGAAATCCACAGCCGTGCGCTTTTTTCGGCACGTTCTGCATCGCACTACTCCTTTGTTGAATCAATGACAGGTGAGGGTGTTTCCGAATGAATACGACTTCAAGAAAAGAGCTAACTCATTTTTAAATGGCCGGCAACGCAATTCCAAGACTCTTGTTATTGTAAATATTCATAGGCGGAAATGAACACTTACCATCAGGTGCATCCCCTGCTCGTTTGCCCACCACCACAATAAAAAAAGGATTTATTTTTAGTTTTCAAAATTTTTACACACGCTTTATATTCTGTTTACTAAGCGTTGCATTACAACTAAACAAACTAGTGCTATGCCGGGCCAAATAATGGAGTTGTAATCCAGCTACACATTTCAGTACTATGCTGTCGCACCTCGTCGCACACAATCAAACGTAACGTAAACGATAACAAATCAAACGTAACGTCACTTGCACTGCAGTTAGAAAAAAAATATTCCAAAGGTGTTTCAAGTTTTGTATGACATAATAACGAATTATTTTGTTTGAAATTTGATATTTTTAGGGTTCCGAAAAAACTAGGAACCCTCATAGTTTCGCTATGTCTATCGGTCCATCCGTCTGCAGTCTATATATATATATATATATATATATATATATATATATATATATATATATATATATATATATATATATATATATATATATATATATAAATCATAGCAACAACATAATAATAACATAAAATCTTGAAAAATATTTTTTAGGGAAGCTACCCTTTATGTAAAACGGGAAAACGGGGATGGTAACTTTTCTTGTGTATCCCATTGTATGGAGTATCGATGGATAGGTTTTTTTTAAATTATTGTAAGTTTGTGAAAACTATTTTTCGATTAAAGGACTCGTTTATAAAATATTAAGCTTTAAAGTACTAATTTTTGTTAGAGTGAAATGCCCTTCTCCCTCTCTGCAAGCTAAATGGTTGGTTGTGGGGGTCGCAAAAAAATCATGGTTGTAGTAAATATAATGAAGTTAAAAGAAAATTTATCACGGCTTAGAAGGTTTTACAAGTTTTGGAGTAATAATTGACCTACAAAATGTACTTGGACAAGTTTTCATAGGCGGTATACCTGTGGCGCGAATATATTCGTCATTGACATTAAAAATGCCAAATGTTTTACTGAAAATAAATACATTTGGCTGACGGACAGACACAGCCTATAAGGGTTCGTAGTTTACTTCGGAACCCTAAAAAGAGGTACAAAGTTTGTATTTCAGACAATAATATATAAGTATTGCTGTTCCACGTTCATACTGAACCTAAAATAGAAAAACCGCTGTCTCTTTGAACCAATAACAATCAATTTTGTACATCACCCACGTTCCCTTTCGTCCTTTGACATACATTTCCCCGTAAATCCTGTGCTTGTTAACACATTCAATACAACTGCTCCAACTTATTATCCTTGAAAAACTTTTAGTTGTTCCAATTTATTTAGTTTTGTGTAGTCAGTTAACTTTCAAGATAGTCTTGGTTAGATGTATGTATAAAAGTCCGCTTCTATTTTTATTATAAAACTTTGCTAATAAGTTCATATTGAATTTTATATGTCACTCGATATTCTTTGTTATTTTAAATAAGAATTATTGAAGCGAAACTACTTTAGATTCGTCTAAAATTGAAATGACTTAAAAATAAAAAGCTGCGGTAAAAAAAGATATATCTGTAAGATATAACCGGCGAGAGAATGAGATAAAATACATTTATACAGTGTTATTTACCTCGATGTTTCCCAAATTCGTTACGACTTTAAAGAGGTCTTGAAGTTATTATTACTTAGATCAGAAAGTTTCGGTTTCTACCTTCGAGTCGACCAAGTGTTATTAAGATTTATATGGTTTATGAAGATAAAGATTTTTATCATGTGTTCAAGTATCGTTAAGATCTTTTTTGGTTTATCTTCATAAACCATACAAAAGATCTTAACGATACTTGAACACATGATAAAAATCCAAAAATCTAATACCGATGTGTGTGTGTGAGAGAGAGATTGGTATTGAAAGACTTGTATGATAACTTTAAACTAAAATTTTTTTCTTAACTCTAAAAAAACTCATTTTCTTATCATCAGATTACAATTTTTACAACAGACTTTAGCCGTAAAGAAAATAAAAGTGTTACAATATAAACACGTGTGTTTATATTCTTATGTATGTCACATAGATACAGTAATATTTACTTTTCACAAATTAATGTATTTATATTTAATGCATATTATTTAAAAATATTAAGGCTTTGTAGTTCTCCGCAAAGTAAACTTTAACTATGCCACATTTCATACTTCATTGTTCCCGTAATTGTCTTTAAAAAGGAATCAAAATTCTTACTTCACATATTAATAGAGATTTATTTGTGTTCCGCGATCTAAAAATGCTTTTAGTGTCGTATTATATATTTATGCGTTACAGTTTAACAGAAGGCTTGGTAACGTGTCAATCAACTTAGTTTGTTATTTATTTGACCTACAAAACACGTATGGTTGGTTGGTTAGAAAATTTTGTTTCAGCTCAAAGTTATTCATTGTTTTTATTGTATTCGATCGGCTATTTTAATTGTTAAGGTTACAGAAAGCAATTCTAAATATGACGCTGTATATAATAGCAGTTTCACGCAACGAGTTGGATGTTTATTTAATAAACGTTTATTTTTAATAATTGTTAAAAAACCAATTAAATATTTTCCGTGTGTTGATCCGAGCTCTTTTGGAAGAATAAATCAATCGCCTTACTGCCAGGCATATTGTTAAATTTAATCAGGGAGCTTAGACAAAGTAAAATCGCATCGTAGTGAAACAATATAATATCTAAATAAGTCATCGTTTTCGAATGTAATGTTGCCGATTACGACCACGTGCTTTAGCGCTGCTTATGTCAATTCCATACATTTTATTCTTATTTTATAACTTCGTTTCCGTTATATTTGTGTGGTTATTGTACTCACCCCGTGGTTGGTGAAACTAAAAAATTTTAAAAACAACAAAGAAAAATTTTCGACATGTAACTTACGAACTACCGATGTAATTCGAACTTACGAACTTACTCAAGTCGGAACGCTCTAACCAACTGAGACAGTGTCGACTAGTCCGTTTTTTTTAAATTTTTTAAATTTTCCCAAGCACGGGGTGAGTGTTAAATACAAATATAATCAGAAACACGAAAATATTGATCAATATTATAAATGTGAATTTCTTCTGTAACGATGAACTCATTTAACCAGTTATACGTATATATATCTAGTGATCAGTACGATTGACGTAATCGATCACATAGCAAAGAAGAATTTCGCCACTACGAATCAGTCGACACCGGCTCAGTTGGTTAGAGCGTCTCGACTTGAGGGAAGGTCGTAAGTTCGAATCTTACGTGTCGAAATTTTTCTTTGTTGTTTTTAAAGTTCGTTACCTACCTTTTTATGCCTAGCACCCTGGACAACTAACTATGTGACAGAGCTCTGCAACGTCTCGCATCGGTTTTTTAACATACTTTACGTGTTTATAGGGGATGGAGATCTCTTTCAATCAGAAGAACGGTCTGCTTTTTTACTATCCTTTAATATAAAAAAATATATACCATTTTAATTGAATTCTAAAATCTACAAAAATAACTGTAGTAGCCCGGAATCTGGTGGTGGTCAACCCCATCGTACCTGGGAAAAAAACACGAAGTTCACGGTTTCCTAAAATAAAAAGCAATTAAGCCGTTGACTTGTACTCTCTTGTATGATAGTTGGTTTGGGCTCCCTATGGAGATCAGACCATCGACAATTTTGACGAGCAGTTCGTTAAAGTCAAACAATTGACTATAACTGTCACTACCGTAGTGTCTTTTAGGTGGTAGAGTTCTACAACGTCTCGCCTGGGTATTTCGTAGCACCGTCTTACCTATTCCTGCCGCAATAATGTTAACGCTTGTCATTGAAAAAACAATAAAGACTGTGCTAACAATGCGATGTGTCAGTCGGTTCGGTGAAAATTGTTGATACTAATTATGGTCGATTGCACAGAGTTTTACCACAACTTTGTAATACATGCAATTAAACGGACACCAGAGCTTTGTTTGCAGAAGCGGGATATATACCATAATAGTCGATATAAGATGTACATAGTATGTACTTAGAAAGTTAGTTTAAAGAAAATGCTATAAGCAAGTCACCTCAGCTACATTAACGACTTCTATGTATTAATAATAATCTCTTTGATAATAACTAATATATGTGATAAAAATAGAATATACTTACGAACTTTGTTAACGATACAAGAATGTTTAGGGATTGTATTTTGGAATATTATCTCCATACACTGCGTAAGCTAATGCTGTATGCAGGTCGCAAGACTCGCCCATCGTAAAACCTATTAGATTCAAACTCGTCGAAGAAAATAATGTATCATATACATTTGCTCTATTTTTGTCACATGCGTAATTTGATCGGCTACTTTATCCTCCACACCGGACAAGCACTAACAACACTATAGCGGTAGATAGTTAAGGCGATGGTACCCAAGTGATACGACTGCAGAGATCTACCAAATTATGTAGACACGATGGTAGAAACGTTATCCAGTCTTTGCTTAACTAAAATAAGCTTAATTAGAAAATACGTTGACGAAGACAATTGCAGGTCTGGTAATCGATTAATTGCCCCGATGCCAAACTAATGCACCGATTAATTTAAAAATTTAATAAAATTATTCCGTCGAATGCTGCAAATCAAATTAAAATTGATTTATTCGTTTATCAGTTATTTATACAGTTTATATAGTAGTTTGAAAAAAATGTTTTTTCAACATAAGTCGGACATCTAAAAATGAATTGGTTACATATAAATGTAACCAATTCATTTTTAGATGTTACAAAACTGCGTTGAGTGCCATTTAACAGTTCAATAACTTTTTTGGTAAACTTTTTTAAATTTTTGGTAAACAATGCAGTTTACCAAAAATTTAAATAGTTTAAGTCTTTTAGAAAATCATTATTTACTGCTTTGAGATAAAAATACTTCAACTTAGTGGAAGGATTCAAGGTTAACCTGCAGGGTCCACCGTTTACAGATTTTTTATTATTGGCAATGGCTCCATTTAACTACATTGATAGTCGACATTCATTTATGCACAATTATTTTCTTTTTACAGAAAACTTATTTTTATAATGTTATTTTAAGTTTTTATAAATAGAAAAAAACTGAATCGCAATGGGTTACGACACAAGTGAATTTAAAAATAGTTTTTAATTAATAAATATTAAAAAATTCAAAGTACTTAATTTGAAATTATTTTATATATATAACAATTTATACCCTAAATGTTCTCAATTCATGTGTTTTAAGGTAGATATACCCACACATCCAAGCATTTATATTACACAGATCAACACAAAAATTGTTTCATGTGCAATTTAAGTATTTGTTCTCATTTTTGAGAGATAAAATGTAATTAAAGAAGTCTGTAAACCGGTTGACCTTGTCAGCCATCCTTGAAATTTCTCGCTAAATTGAGGTAGGTATTTTAAGCTCAAAGGAGCAAAAATAACTTAAGCATATATTTTGAGCTCAGAGTTTAAAAATCTAAAGTTTGTGAAAATATGACAGTATTTTAATTTTTAAAAAGCTGGCTAATTTAAAAATAATCGATTTTGATCGAAAGATCAAGTGCCATTTTAACACATTTTTTGAATCTAAAATGTTTGATTAGCTACAAATTCGATACGTTAAAAAATGAGGAAGATGTCCAAAAAACTTTTCGTTCAAGTTCTCGCCATTAATAATTACCGAGCGAATTAATCGATTTTCATAAAATTCACAGTATTTGACGCACTTTTCAAGTAAAAGAGCTAATTAAATTTAGAAATCAATCGGTGTATTAGCCTGAAAGTTATTCACCAAATATGAAGCGAGTTTGCTGTAAACAACAAAATATTCATATTTGAAAAGCATTAAGAACCTGATTCGATTTTGATTTTTGAAATGTTATTGGACGTAGTTTTTTAAGTACTAAAATATTGTAAAGGATCGAAAAAATAATGGGTAAAAATACCGAAGTTATGCCGAAAAAAAGACTCTTCACCAATTTTGATGCAATATTTTATGCAATGAACGCAGTTTTATGAGGAAAAGAGCTGATTAGATTTTATACACTATCGGTACGTTAACTTGGAAGTTATATTAAGAAATACTGTTTCGCCAAATTATTTTGAAGTGTTTTCAAAATTTCACAAAACCTCCTGGACCGAAACGGTTCTTATTTTCAAACAGTCTAAATTGAGCGGAATCCAAACAAATACCTTTACCCGCGTTTTGATCAGTCAAGCCATTCAAAGTTGTGACATGTTACCGTACACACATACACAAACAAACACACATATATACACACATACATACAGACATATTGACGTCATCGTGAAAATAGTCGGGAACGGTTCCTTGGACCTTAAAAAGGTAAAGATCTGGTGAAAACTCAATTTTCAAAAATGGGGGCAAAATCGGTAACTTTTATTCCTTACCTATACACAGCGGGAATTTAAAAAAGTTATTGTTAGCAAAATTCTCTTCGAAAGTGAAATCAATACGAGGCAAGATTATCAAGTGACAACTATACGAAAAACAAATTTATGAAAACTAAATTTTTAGTAGTATATCTTTTAATTGGCTCTTAAGTTTCGATTGATATGAATAATCTCGCCCAATTCCCTTGCGGAGAAGGCAGATAAAACTGAACGTCTATAGACTTTCCAGTTCACCGCGATTCACCAGTTCGACGGTTAACGAGATAATTGGTGATTATCGACTATTTCTAGCGATAACTGGGACCGACAGTTTAACGTGCGCATCCGAGGCACGGGAGTGAAAATACACCACTCCGCCAGACTTCGAGCTGCTACTGAGGATTAGATTTTAGAGAAAACCTCGAAAAAAACTCAATAACACTTATTCCCGACCCTGGATTGAAACCGGGATCTCATGGTTTGACCCGAATAGGCTACCTCTAGACCACGAGGCAGTAGTTTTCCTTTAAAATGGTTTTCGCACATTGGAATTTAAAGAAATACGAAACCAGACAAACATGATGAGGCAACGTGTCAAATAGCAACTGAGCTGGAACAGTGAACTTTTGCGTCAAAGCAAAGGGAGGGTATAATGTAATAAAGCAAATCCCATAAGTGTTCTATTGTATGAGCAGGACAAATATATGGCTTGTTACTTTGCATGAACCCTTACAGAGAATTTGGGATCTTTTAATGTAACAAAAGAACTAATTTAATAAGCCTGCTTTTGTGGTCAAGTATTTTTGTCTTTATTTTCTTTGTACATGATGTTGGAATTCGGCTGTGACGTTTTTGCATCATTCCATCAGTCAATACAATTCATTGTATTGTACTGTGCATTATAATATAGAGGAATTTTTAATCATATAATAAAGAGTTGATATTGAAAAAATAACGTTATGGACTATGACATTAAAATTATCTTCCTTATGCTCAAAAGCTTAGTCTTTTATCCACTGCAGTCATTGCCTAACCAGCTCTTAGTCAATTAATATAGTTAGTATTTGAGACTCTACTGCAAGTGTTTATATGATGTTAAGACAGAGCTGTCCAAGGAACGGCCCGCGGCTTGTAATTGTGCGGCCCGCGAAATGTTTTTAATCCACCACAACATACATAAAAATTCACTGTCATCTTCGTAGACTTTAAACTATTTGAAATATATATATATATATATATATATATATATATATATATATATATATATATATATATATATATATATATAAATCATAGCATAGTATGAACGACCCATTAACTCTCATATTTAAATAAGTAAATAAATACCTAAATAAATATCGCTGGATAAATTACACAAATTTATGTAACCCCAAAAAAAAAATTAATTTCTTGTGTTATAAAATAGTTAACTTAGTAAAATATGACACCGACACAAACATAATACAACAAGAACCATAATGACTTTATGTGTTATTATCTATGTAGTTCGAATATTGTGGTATGGAAATTATTGAATATAATTTCTATATGCGGCCAAATCATAGAATATTTTAGTCTCCAGTATTCTGTGGCCAAATCCATACTGATATTATAAATGCGAAAGTAACTTTGCCTGTCTGTTTGTCTGTCTGTGTTATATATATATATATATATATATATATATATATATATATATATATATATATATATATATATATATATATATATATATATATTTTATAATCCATGAGTACACATTTGTGATGAAACTATTTTTCATGAACCGCGCTTATTGTTAGCTGTGTGTCCATATGGCTTATAAGATTGCAATGTTCACTTACCCGACTAACCAACAAAATCAGCTCATTACTTAAGTATTTTAGAATATTATTCAATATTTGTAATTCAGCGTGACAGGCATTTACTCGTAATATTGATTGATATTGAGTCGAAACGTTCAACATCAAACGTGTTGTAGATGTTAAAATATGTTGCTACGTCGAGTTTGTACTCGACGCTTGTGCGCTACGCGCCTACGCTGTAGTATGGCCGACAAACCTTGTGAAAAAGGAAAATATATATAGGTATGTAGCGATTTTAAATATATTTAATAATTATAATATTACACGAATCTTTAATTCCTTATCTTAGGTGGTAGTACCTTATAACATACCTAGACGCTGTTCTAAGAAAAATACTTTCTTTTCTGTATTAATTATAAGATACAGGCACGCTAGCATGAACTAAATTTATACTGAAATATCTGGTTTTTCACATACCCATATCTTGGGAACTGAGCTTTTCTTGGACCTGGAACCTTGATAAATCGATTCCTTGACCCGAAAAACGCCTAATTTGTGACTTTCATGAAAATCGTTGGAGCCGATTTCGAGATTCCAATTATATATATACAAGAATTGCTCGTTTAAAGGTATTAGATTAGATAAAGATATTGTTTTTTTTTCTAAACTGACTTAACTTTAAAGAATTGATTTAAATATACTATTCATAAGTGAAGTTTGAATGAAGTAAAAAAACTGTATAAATGACTCTATTGATCGGACTCTAAATCATAAATCGACTCATTTATACATATCTTCACGCAATTCCTTTCACGCCAATTTCTCGAGAATACGTCGAGGAGTGTCGAAACAAGCTCATGTCTGAAGCCGAGAATTGATTTACCGATGTCTTGGAATAGGATTGTCAAAACCTTGTTACATTTAGCTGCAAGAAGACACAGCTTTGCGCGTGTAAGACTTGACAAGACACCCTTTGTCATGTCACCTTGATTTGAGAATACTTTTTTGACCTTACATGGAGTACGGTTCTAACCTCTGGGCCGGAGCTCCTCAGTACCAGCTTCTTCCTCTTGATCGTATTCAACGTAGAGCGGTTCGAATCATCGACGACCAGACTATTTCTAATCGGCTTGACTCTTTAGCGTTACGCAGAGATGTAGATTCGCTCTGCATCTTTTACCGCATTTATCATGGGGAGTGTTCCGACGAGTTGTTCGGATTAATTCCTGTCGCTAAATTCCATCATCGAACATCGCGTCAAAATTTAAAAGTTCCATCCTCACCACCTCGATGTCTGGAAATCCACAACCGTGCACCTTTGTCGGACCTTTCTGTCTTGCACTACTGATTTGTGGAATCAATTACCGGCGGGGGTGTTTCTGAACGGATACGACTTGGGGACCTTCCAGAAAATAACATACTCATTTTTAAAAGTCCGCAACGCAACTGCAAGACCTCTGGTATTGCAGCTCACTTATCATCAGGTACACCGCCTGCTCTACTATAAAATAAAAATAAAAATCCTAACCGGATAGGCAAAGAGAATTGCGTGCCGTATGTCATGGTCCAGATAGATTTTCCTGGCTTCCTGCACATTTCATGACTATTTTCATGCAAACACACTGGTTTCCAAGACTCTTGATACCACCTTCGGATGGCACCCGAACGATAAATCGACTCAACGAAAAAATGTAAGTTATGTTTTCTTACAAATCTACTTTTCAATTTTGAGCAAAATAATTTTGCAGCAATGCGTACCAAAAAACATATAAATGACTATTTCAATTATAAGAAAATCCCGTTACACAGAATAGAAGAACATTATTAGAATTGAGTCGGCGATAATACGTTTTCACATGAAAAAACATCACCCAAGCGAAACTCGGTCGCTCAACTAGTATTAATTGTGTGGCATTTTATCCCGCCACACGGATGGCAACGTACCTTTAACATTCGCGTGATATAATTTTAGTAGTGGGCATATTAAATATAATATAGAAATTCATTTGCATAGCTCTTAAAATTTTAAATATCCCAGAAAGCTAAAATTTGGTATATAAGTTAGTATAAATAAACAAACAACAAAAAAAATCTTAAACTTTTTACCGCGCAAATCCTAAAAACTAGGAATGGAATTTTGTATGAAACTTCCGCAAATATTGATGCTATTAGTGACTCCTTGTTATAAATAATAATAATATATTTTAGGATATTTAGAAAAAAGAAAAATTAACAAAATAAAAAATATTACTATAAACAACATACAATAACCTAAATCACACAAAAGTTGTGTCAAATCATGTGGAATGGCTGCTTCGCTACAGTCATTTGAGCGTAAAGTAAAAAATCTATTCTTGTTCTTTACTTTTCTGTTATACAATAGTTACAAAACGGTAAAGCCGCATATTTTGACTGATGTGTAGAATTATGAAATATGCTATGTAGAGTAAGGGCGTTTAAAGTTGGCTCTAATTTAAAAGTTCTAAATGAAAACAAATCCATTACACATCGATTAAATTACTTTTCATAATGTCCGTACAGGAAACCTATGCAAATTACTATGAAACAATAGCTTATTTCATCAAATATTGAATATAAATTTTCCGTACAGTTATTACCAGAAATTAAAGAGATATTATTTATTATAATTGGCACGCTCCGATATCGCGCGATTATCCAGGAGAATCGACATATATCACGTGAGCTGCATTAATTTACTTTAATTATAAAATTAACATCATCACAGTGATTTCTTTGTCTTATAGGCAGTGTACCACTCAGATCCACTACAATCTAAACAAATATGTCATTATGCAAATTGTAATCCTAATGTTTTATCATAGCAAGCAAAGCCTTAAGATCAAATGGACCTTTTGATTCCAAGCCTGACTTTCTTGGGGTAGGGTCTCGCCACAAATATTTAATTACGTTCCATCAAAATAAGTCAAACGCACTAAAGGATGAAACAACAAGCTTATTAATAATTTCTTGTCTAAGGCAAACAAGTTTAGGCTACGGTTGATAAGGTATCAAATTTATGGAAATTAATGATCCTTCTGTTTTTGTTCAACTAACTACGTCCTAATTTTAGTCAAATGTTCTAAGAGTCCATTTCGATTGATCAATGTAAGAACCACGTCCTATACTGTGTATAGCATTACGTGTATAGAGTCGCGTTTTTGGGCGTACAAGGGATGAAAGCGAGGGGAGCTCGTCCTTGTTCACGATAGAGATGGGATACAGTTGTATTATAATACCTCGACATTTTGTTGTTTATATAAAATTTTCGGGACTTAATTAAAATTTTATTGATAATTACATAAGTTTTGATTAAGAAATTAAAATTTTCGATCGAGATTGTCAAAACAAAATATATTTCAATAATTGAGTGCAAGGAAAACAATTATTAATTCCAAATTCGAAAATAAAATTATATTTGCAAAAAATAAAACTTTTATTTTTCATAAGTTATGGAGAAAGGTGTTAAATGATACATTCTACACGCAATGGGTGGTAAGGTGTTGTCGGATGCGGCTATAAGCTGCGCACGTCACTACTGCCGGCGAACTTGGTAAGTTAATGTAGAGAACCGACCGCCGTCGTAGAGCGGATAATCAGTCGCTCGGTGAATCGCGCCTGGAATGCGTGTTTTTCTAAAATTCATACACTATTCGGAAGCAGTATCGTAAATAATAAATAAACAAACATCACGATATTATTATTCAATTTTAATAAGAACAGTTTTTACTAAATATTAAAACCGGAAACTTTTAAATTGTTTTATAATGAAAGTGTTTTCTTCTATAAACTTGAAGTATTAACCAAGAAGCGGCTGACGGCAATGATCTTTATAAGGTTGATTTTGGGGTGTTTAAAACCATAACTGATTGAATAAGGTAAGTAATTGTATTATACGTACTATTTGCGAGTGTATACAACTAAAATACGTTTTTTAAACGCTTTACGAAGTTGTGATTTTTTTAAAATTTTTAGGTATTTCTAGGTATGTTATGCACATGCGAATGTTATTTGTATTTTATTGAGTTAAGCGCACTTGCGAATATAAAAGGCTGAATTCATAAATCTCATAAAGTTGTTATAAAGTCGATATCATTTTTCTCTTTCATTCTTTTACAAGGAAAGTTTCACAAATGTTTTGAAATATTTTTATTACTTGACATAATAAGACTATAAACATATATGTTTTGAATTTACTACGATAAACATATTTAGAAACATTTATACACGCTTGATATAGGAAAAGTTTAAGTATATGACTTAGTATTTAAATTAATTAAAATGAGTAATTATTTCAGTAGGTTTTGTATGATTGTGTGTGTGGGTTTTCTAGGATATTACAGGTATTATTTTGCTGATTTCATATTCAAATATAATATATTTTATTTTAGTATTGCGATAAATTTGAGTTAGGATTGAACGCATCACTTATTTTTTTTGCCATAATATTGGTGCTAGTCTTTCTTGTCCTAGCTTGGAATATAAGAAATTCTATAGGCACATTATACGCATTGGATATTATAAATTATTGAAATCTTTGATGTTATTTTATGCACCCAAGAATTCCGCCTGATTGCTTTTCAGCCTGTGAATAATAAAGATAAGTCGACTACATAAAATTGTCATAATTCGCGACTAATTTATCTGGACCTCAGAAAATATTCCTATGTGCAGCTTATCTTGAATATACGAGCATGGTAGTAAATTGAAATTGTTTTAATACTTCAGTTCTGTGAATTAATATTTCTTTATCCATTTGAATTTTATTTCAAAACTATTTGTTTTAAGCAAACCTTTTTATTTCAACCGATTATTTGTATTTGCAATTGATAAAACTATTTACGATTGACAAAATAATGCGAAAAATTATTTCAAAATGAGGGTAGTAATAAGGAACTTTATTTAAAAAAAAAGTTTTAGTTATATCGGAGTTCAGATGCAAACACTTTTTGTAATAAAATTATCTTAAAGGTTTTAGGCAAATCCATTAAAAATAAAAATAAAATGGACACACGTTTTATATATATAGCTTGTGACAGCGACACAATAAATAAATTTCATTTTAGGCCTGCCCTTTACAGTTTTTTCCAATATATTTAGGTAACGTTTTGAGCGGTATTTTGATATTAGATATTTAACAAAGAAATATTTTGCCACGACATAGCACCTCACTGCTAAAACACTTATATAGTGTGATATTAGATAATTTACCTACTTTTAATTTTTGAATTTAAAAATTGGTTTTAAAAGCAAAATAACGCTTTGATAAAAAATTCAGTGACAACATATCTTCATGGGCTAGGAAAAGTAAATTGAGTGTCTGCCATTCGACATTCAGACAGACTTGTCTTATTTTCTTCGTGTTCACTTTTGTCATACAAACACGAGCGCTTTGAAGGATCTTGTCAGTATCTTCTAATCCCTCCCATAAATTAGATTACATTCACAATATTTATCTGTTTTTCTAATCTTTTGTCTGCCAATTCCTCTTTATGTCAGATGCAGTGGATTCCCATCAATATATTTTTTTACACCCAATCTATTTTTCTCTCACTGAAGTATTACGAAAGCAACTTGCGAAGTTAACGCCACACTTATAGTAAAGTTCTCGATATAACCGTGTTAATCCCACTTTCATGCTCTTTTTGACATACCCAGTTTTCCATACAATAAAGTACACGGCTGCGCGTAGATGGCGGGTGCTACGACGTCAAAGATGCTGTTTTTTGATATCCTAGCCGCCCGCCGTCTGCTGATATTTTTAGTCGACATTTTGTATTGCCGTAGCTATATTTAAAATATCCACAAAATAACATATAATAGGTCGGAGCAAAAGTATTTTCATATTTTGAATGTATTATTAGTAATCAAACCTCTTTGGCTGTACTGAATGTAACTGGCTGGTTTTAATACCATTAAAAATGAGACATTCTGAAGATGCAATAAATTAAAAAAAACGGGTTGTGGCTGTGTCATGGACATAGCCGTGCATCTTTTACGTGAATATGTCTACGTCACGGGTAATATCTTGCGATGGTAACATTTTTCATTCGTCATTCCAATCACAATGTTCCCCATCAAACCAGCTTATGGAGCTAGACCATGTTCATCTTATGTATAGCAAAGTAGAGCGTAGGGCGGCACTACCACCAGAGGGTGACCTGCTATTACCCATCGACAGCGAAGAAGTAGGTGAAATAATAAAAAAACCTGCACAATAAAAAGGCTCCGAGGCCAGATAAAATAACAAATAGTGTAGTTAAATACCTCCCTCCCTTCCTTATAATCTTACTTATTAGCCTTAAGACATTTGTTCACGAAAAAGTCTCAAAATAAATGAGAAATTTGGTTCCCGAGCAGCTCACTCTTGCACTCATCAAATACACTGACTCACAGAGTACATCCTCTTCGCCAAGGTATTCGGTATGATCTAGCACAATGTCCTAATATACAAACTATACCAATGGGTAGTGCCCAACAGTCTCGTACTTATCATACGAGAGTACCTAACCAATCGCCGATTTCAATTCCGCATAGAGGATTCCCTCTCAACCCAAAGGCCGATCACAGCAGGTGTCCCGCAGGTGCACCGTGTTATATGCGCAACGTTGACCTTCATAAAGATCTCGAATTGCCGAACTTAATTAGACATTTCTAACATATTTCCAAAATATATTTTGATTGTACCAACTCACAACCTAACCCACTGGTTGTAGCCGTGGAAGACTACATCCCAAATCCTAATACGATCTAAAATTAGGCCCCGCTACATCCTCACCGATCCCGACAACCCAATAACTCTGGCTAACGGAACACACCAAAACACCTACACACATGACACCGTCGCCGTTTGTAAGGACCCATGTTTCTGCCTGAGCACTCTGCTCGTCCTCGCGATTGTTGAAGCTGTGAAGGCGCTTAAGACCAGCAGCGAAACAGACATTCCGAAACGAAAATTATTCGTCATGCCACAGGTGGCATCGTTGAGCGGTTCGGACGCCTTCACCTTTTTACGATCTCGACACTTCTTCACTCTTTCACATTGGGGTTCATGGGTATCATTAGATTGCTATTTAAAATCCCTTTCAAACGGTATACGTTCCTGGTTTTTTGACCAGGCTTTTTAAAGATTGTTTTGGCTGGTTACAGTTTTCTGTGAAATTTTCACTTAAACGCCATATTCACTATAAACATTTTTTTTTTAAATTATACAATCAATAAATAATTACAGGAGCTTTCAAATAAAACTTAATCGACCTTTATAGTTGCTCTGAGTTAGAAAATATACAATATGCAAAATATGTAATGCAGTGAAATTACCTAAAAATGACGGCACTTCCTACCTCACTCCCCGCGAAGCAATCCGTACGTAGCTTATCAAATGCTTTAACTAGCCAATGGTATAAGTAGATTTTGGATGTTGGTGATAGTTATGTAGCTATAACACCAAACTGTATCCTCCAACTTTGTTATCATCCGTTTTTTGAACTGTACCACTATGAAGGCAATTTTAAAGACGTATTCACGTCAAAAACTAGTTTTCGCCATTTTTCAATTGCTTTTCAAGCATGCAAAATGAACGTATGTGACGAAGAAATTCGTTAAATTTTAAAGTTTTATTACAAAAATGGTAAAAATGCGACGAACGCCGCAAATAAAATTTGTGCGTTTACGGACGTAAGTGGCATCAACAAGAGTAGCACAAACGTGGTTCAAGCGTTTCATTTTGTCTGAAAATTTTAGTGTGAAAGATGAGGTTCGCTCTGGACAGATAAAATCAGTGCCATCTTTGAGAAAGTGGAGCAAGATCGACATATTAATAGCTATGACATTGCTGAAGAACTGAATGTTGATCTAAAATAGTTTTACGTCATTTACGAAAGTCTGGGTACAAGAAAAAACTTGACATTTGGGTACCACATGATCTCACTGAGAGAAACCTAAAGCAACGTATTTCCATTTGCGATTCTTTGTTGAAACGTAACAATTCCAAACTATTTCTTAAACAGTAGATTACGGGCGATGAAAAGTGGGAAAAATAAACAATATCGTCCGAACGAAGCTTGGTCGCTAAGCTAGTATAGATTTAGCTAACTAAATATACGTAAGCAATTAAAGAAGTTCAGATTATTAAACTTTTTTGAGAGCAATTTATTCAGGCCCTATCCAAATCTCCGTACCATCGTTGTTCTTTTATAAGGTTATCTGTGGAGTTATTGCCAAAAGAGATTAATTAATTCCTTAGGGTTGGTGATATTACTATTTTCTATGTAATTACACAGACATGGCACAAGACGCGAAAACTAATTAAGTTCGTAAGGATGGTAACACACGAAAATTGTGGAGAATAATAATATACTAATAATATCGGTGGACAAATTACCCGAATGGATCTATATATATATATATATATATATATATATATATATATATATATATATATATATATATATATATATATATATATATATATATATATATATATATATATATATATATATATATATATATATATATATATATATATATATATATATATATATATATATATATATATATATATATATTGAAATATCCTTACTAATATTATAAATGCGAAAGTTACTCTGTCCGTCTGTCCCTTCTTCACGCCTAAACCACTGAACCGATTTGGATGAAATTTGGTACAAAGATAGTTTGACATATTTTTTATGGGAACTATGCGGTGTAAAACCCCGGGACTTTTAGAAAATTTTCCACGCCGACGAAGTCGCGGGCATAGCTAGAATTTATACATATGTCTTTATTCATCATACAAAAAATCATGTTCCTGTCGATTATCGAACCCGAGTCACTTTGGTTGCGTAAACAGGGTCGCTAACCAGCCGAGCAACGCGACTGGGCGGTCGTAAATTATTACTGTTGAAAAATAATATCTCCTTGTCTTTTGCATAAATATTAATTATTTTATTTGTTTTGACCTAATTAAATTATGTAATTAATCATGAAGGGCGTACATACTAAATGAATAATATAATTTTTTCTGCAGTATATCTAAGCTCTTAATTTAAATATATACTTTAATAAAAAAGATATAATAATAAAATAAATAAACATACACTTTAATAAAATAAAAGTAAACATCCCCACATTACGTATGTACGTTACGTATGGACGTACTCTAAAAATATATTTTTCAATTTTATTTTACTGCTTTGCCGAAGTGACTTATATGCATATTTGGACTACATTACATCTTTCTAGTATGAATAATCTCTCTCAATCTGGGCTTAGATAAATTACCTATATGAGTAACAAATACCAATGTGTAACAAAATCCTAACCTGGCCAAAGGCGCGTTAATCCAATGATAATTACACATAGACATGTGTAATTACTTTTTCCGATCAAGTTAATTAATCTTAAATAATATTTTAAATATTTTATTGATTCAGGCGTTACTTTGCGGAAATCCATTATTCAAACTAAGAAAATTAGTTATCTTGCAAATTTCCGTGAAATTTTACGTGTGCCACTGAAAGAAAAAAAAACAAAAAGTGGTGTAAAAAGCGAAGACCCCAGCGCGCGGCACAATTATTTAAACCTCGTCTACCATACCTTACACTACAACAGTAGCAAGCAAAACAACACACATAATACACAACACTCAACTGTGTTACTTCGGCTTCTGAAGATACTTTGATTGCGAAGTGAAACGTGCGTTGAGTGCGTGTATCGTGTGCTTTTGTGCTTGCTACTGTCGTAGTGTAAAGTGTACCGGACGAGGGTAGATCTTAATTATTTTTCAGGACTACAATGAGTTTGTTGCATTTCTTATACGGTTTTTTTATGTTTTCCCTTTAAGTGGCATCACAAGGGTACACGTAAAAGTTCACGGTTTATGAAATAACTAATTTTCTTCGTTTTTTAAATATTACTCCAACGACAACACAAAATTTTACAGAAGCAGTGTACCGGCGGTTTACAACAGTGTAAACACTTGTTTGCAACAAAAATTCATCTGAACTCCAAAAACCAAGGTTACCCGTGTTGGAGGTTTGTTTCCAACAGTTTGGCTCTGCTATCAATGTCGTAGCCGTACCAACAGGTACGACTACGACATTAAAGGCGCGCCGCCACTGCAAACGAGTGACGGCCAATTTAAAATATTTGCTAAATTTTAGGGAAATCAAAAAATAAATACGAACATTTTAAAATACCATATTTTTTATTTTTATAAGTATAATCATTTCATTTTTTTTTGCATAATAACTTAGATACATATATATGCCCCTTTCAGATCAAGCAGAGTTCTAGTTATTTACGGCATGCCAATTTTGAGCGTGAAGACAATCCCACTAATATTATTAGAAGAAATAATAATAATAGTGAGATTGTATAGTCTCCTTTAGGCTTTACACCCCATATACGCCTCGTTTTGGTCAAGTGGTTAGCACGCACCGTTGGTTGAGTGGTTAGCAATCCCGACTACACAATCGATGAGGCTAGGGTTCGATTGCTGACAGGGAAAAGCGTTTGTGAATGGACGTAAAATATATTTCTGTATTTCGAGGTTTGAGTATTTATTAAATATTAGCTTATGTAGCCCGCGACTTCGGTCGTATGACCCAAAAACATTACGTGTTTTTGCTTAGTTGGGTTTAGCCCGTTCTTCTCCGTAATAATGTAGATTTCCATAAGTAAAAGAACTTTTAAAATCGGTTTAGCCTTTTCTGCATATATTCACATTTTTCAATGTATCGAACATACAAACATACACTCAGCAATTTTGATAAAAGGTGCTCGAAAGGATGAAGTCACTCGAAAACAATGGTCTAAAGATTAGTCGTAAGAAAACAGAGCATATGTCGTGTATATTCGATGGTCAGACAGACGCTCGTAATATTCAGCTCCTCATAGACGGTGAGCCTATACCCGCAGTGGATCATTTTAAATATCTAGGCTCAACCATTAGTAGCAATGGCAAGATCGACTGAGACGTAACCCATAGAATAACTACGGGATGTATGAAGTGGGGACAACTTCCATGTGTAATATGTGACAAGAAAATGCCCATCAAGCTAAAAGGCAAATTGTATAAAACAGCAAGTAAACCCGCTATTCTTTATGGTACAGAATGTTGGGCAGCTACAAAACAACACCTGTTTAAACTGCACTCGGTAGAAATGCGCCACTTGGCTGACGACAGTCGAGAGGGACCTGAAAGAAAGCGAAATTGACACCACTGCTGCTCCGAATAGAGGAAGATGGACGAAGCAGACAAGGAGAGCCGACCCCAGATAGATATATAACCATCGCTGAATAACACTCAAGTCACAAGCAAATTATTTGCTTACTTTGAAGTTAGATCAATTCGTTTAATTTGTCCAGTCAATATTTATAATTATTATTATTCACATCACAAAATAAATATAAAAGAAATACGAGTGCGGTTGCTTTTCAACCGCTTGGCGATCATTCGTCGAAATTTATTACGTGATGTAAGTAAGTGTACTATTATTTATTGATATCAGAATGTCTTGAATTATGTTAAAAGCTACGCAGTTTAAACCTCTTCGAGCAGGTGTGCTGGACGTTCGTAGCGGTGTGAAGTAGGTCACTTCTATACATTACAAGCTAAAATTACGAGCTTTCAAGAGTAAACTTATTAAAGAAGTGTACATAATTCAATGTTATTAAATACAACATAGTTAAGTTAAATTTTACGGTGCTTATGTTAAGTGTTATTAACAAACTGACCATATTGCTTTTATCCTAAAACCTGGCATGAGATTGATATTAATTATACAATCATTAAATCTATACATTAATACGTAAAACAAAAACGTTGGACTCCTTTCTAAGATAATTGTGCGAACGGTGGAGTATGACCGCCCTATTGGTCGAGTGGTTAGCGAATCCAAAACTACAAACAATGGGGTTTGGGTTAGATTCCCGACAATAATAAAAAAAATTATGATGAGTATAATATAATGTTTGTATTTCTGCGTATACGTATTACGTATGTAAAAGTATTTATCAATGTATTTCTATGTATTAGTATCATTGACTAACACCCATAATACAAGCAAATAATTTGCTTGCTTTGAGGTTGGATCAATTTATGTAATTTGTCCAATATTATTATTTTATGATATGAAATTTGGCACACCTAAAGTTTACATTGTGGATGACTGCTGAAACCTAATATTTTTAAATAAAATGCATTAGATTTACGTTAAATTAATAAAAATAAATATTACACGCGCTACATTCATATGACATAATATGATAATATAATATACAAAAATGGTAAGTATACATACGTGTATACTTACCATTTTTTTATGGCAAAACGTGTGGTTAATACTTGGTGTAGATAATACTTATTTATTTCCATGAAAAGAATGAAAATAAATATCTGTTTCGAGCTAAATCCACCAGAAGTGTTAATTATTTTGTATTAATTGGTTCTTTAATTAAAAATGAAACATGTTAGTATGATTTTTGAGTTACGTAGGCTCATACGACACATCTAAGTCAATATTCGCCAAATTAGATTGCTGACAAAATTTGTATACAATTTACAACTTTTTATGGCAGATAACTGTTACTTAATATATTTTACGCAAAACGGCTATTTTCCCGTCCCTAAAATATGCTTGTGGACATCAGATCAGTCCTGTTTAAAGCGGGATGTATGGTCATGCTGAACGTAAAATAAAAAAAGGAACCCTTACTAATTATTTTTCGTCTGTCTATCAGTCTATTACAAACCCTTTTTCTCAAGAATGCATAAAGTTATACGAGCGAGAACGTTTAAAGTTGATGAAAGAAATAAACTTCAAAGTTCAACGCCATCAAAAGATACTAATATGACCGTTTATATCGCATATTTTGCGATTTCACATATTTTTGATTCCCATAATCAAAATCTATCGAGCACTTTCCATTGGCTTGACACTTCTTGACACTACAATTTTTTTTATAGTCATGAAATTTAGCAGAAAGTAATGTGTTATAATAAAGGAAAAAATCTGAAAATTGTAAATATGTACAATATACGTACTTAAATAACAAAAAAGCGAATTCACAAACATATTGTTTGCGATTGCCGTTCGGCCCCTAGACGCGTTTATACATCTCTAACCCATATACGTCTGGGTGCCGAGCGACAGTGTTAAGTTTGTACTGTGACCTAATTTGTATTTAAGTTACAACCTTCTTACCTAAAAATTCGAACGGAATCCTAGGCGCGTGAGTCCAACTTTCAATAGACCGGTTTATTGTCAATACTAAAACTGTCAAATTTATTGTAAAGTGTTATGGACAGTTGTACTCATTCCCCGTGTATGTCTGGGCTCCTTTGAAGAATAGACCATCTGCCGTTTTGCAAGGCAGTTCATAAGAAGCGAACGATTGGCTATGTAAGTCACTACCATCGTGGCTACGTTCTGTATTGTCGCGCCCGGGTTTGGTACAACCGTCTTATCAATTTCTGCCGCAATAATGTCAACGCTTGTCCCTGTTCTGATCCGTTTTGGAGGGTGAGGTAGCCGGTTAAATGCAAGTGGCATTAATATCTCGCCACATGGAAAGCAACGCACCATTAACATCTTTGGTGTATATGCGATGGTTGTCTTATTTCATCAGGAAACCTATCTGCATGTTTGCAATCTTATAATATAAAAACATCATAACTGAAATTGACCATTTCATTAGCCGAGTAGTGAGCGGAGTAATTGAAATATAAGACTTTTTGACGTGAATACGTTTTAAAATTTGCTTTCATAGTGAGGGACAATTCAAGAAAACTGATGATAAAAAATTGGGGGATAAAATTTGGTGTTATAGCTACATAACTATTATCAACACCGAAAATCTAATTATACCGTTAGATAGCTAAAGAATTAAAGAATTGTTTAAGCTAAGTGCGGATTACGATACTACGCGGAGGATAGAGGAAGTAGTGCCGTCATTTTTAGGTGATTTCGCTGGGTTAAAAAATTTTCATATAGTATATCTTTTTACTAGGAGCAGTTATGACATTTAATTAAATTTTGTAAGACAGCTCTTTTAAAGGTTTATCGATTGTGTAAGAAAGAATTATAATTTTAAGTGCTTATATGTTTTCGTCTACCCAACGCCTAGCCGTACTATAATTAACCATACCATAATTTTTCACACCAGGGACTAATGGTAACGATAGGAAAATACTTACTCCGGTGCCTGCATGATCGTGGGCACACCAGTGGTTTCTCTACTTTTATGCTTAGTCTCTGTTACACATAAAACATCCAAGCATCTGTTTTTCATTACATCTCTCAGTTCGTGCATTTTATCTTTAAACCAAACTTCTGTACTATGGTTTCATACAATGAACATTCAACTTATTTAATGTCCATGACGGATATATCCACACAACAATTTCACCACCTATAAATTTTTCTCCAAGTACATTTTGTAAGTCGGTCGACCATGACTCAAACACTTCTAAAGCCTTCTTAGCCGTATTTTTTTGCTTTTAATTTTATTATATTTACTATTACTTACCGTGAATTATTTTCCTAACCCCAAAACCAACCGATTAAGTGGCAGAGGGGGGAAACACTTGGCCCTACCAAAAATTAGGAATTAAAAGCCTAGTATTTCAGAATCAAGTCCCTTAATCGAGAAATTGTTTTTTTCAAACTGACAACATTTTTTAAAAACCTATTTAACGATATTCCAAACCATGGTGTATGTATATTCATGCCAAATTACAGCTTTCTAATATTAAGGATCTTTGAGGAAGACTGCGGACAGACGGACGGACTGACGGATGGACATACGAACGGGCGGAAGGACGGACGGACATACCGAAACTATGAGAGCTCCTACTTTACTTCGGAACCCTAAAAAGTGATATTGAAAATATGATCATATGATTTTCATATCATATGATGATATGAAAATACGTCTACGCTATATGAATATGTTGCGTAGACGTATTCTCGTAAAAATACACGGCTGTGTCTGGGGCGGTATCCATGACACAGCCATAGCCCGTATTTTTAGTAGCAATCCATGAAGATTTTTTTTATGTCAACAAATTAATGAGTTATACGTATTTTTTTATAAGCAATAAATGGTCCAAGATTTTTTCCTTCTTGGTCGATTCTTCAAAATACTCGTTGTATCAAATCACCTGAATGTTTTTCCCGTCCATGTACATTCTAAAAAGATGGGAAAGGCGTTTTTTCGGAGGTTAGGAATCGTTGCTAAAATTCTTGACGAAAATCGATAAACTTGACATGAGTATCTCGGAAGTAGAGTTACCCACATAGTAAATTACATTGACAATCAATATGTTGTCTATGTCAGTCTATGCAATTTACTGCTAAACTCATACCTTCAAGTGGTTCTCCCATAGAACTGATTTTGTAGAGGGCATGATGGCGCACGACTTTTATATAAAGCATTTAATCGATAAAACCGGTTCTAAGATTTTTCAATAACTTTCCTTGGTAGAAAACACGGATTCTGTAGAGGCCAAATTGCGGGTATATTTGTGGGCCATATTACACTACCTACAAACCTACCTACCTACAAAAAGTGGCTATGGACTGGCCTCTTAGAAATTAGAATAGAAGTCGGTCGAAATTATGTCCATTTTGAATGGGAGTATACGACGCCAATTGTCACGTAAATCTCTAAAATTACTTAACGAATTTTATTACGATTTTTGTTGATGCATTGAGATATTATATAGCAGAATACTTACCTACTATTTATGTCATCATACTTACTACTGGAAGCAGAATAAAGTACGCCATTTTGTCCCCTATTTCTGAATTGCCGTGGCGCAAAAGCAATAAGGCTAATCCTGATTGTAAAGTCTCATTTCGTAGTATTTTTTATGCTTTTACTATTTAGCTGTCTTCTTCTGTAAAGGAAGGGAAATAGATTGTATTTTCCTACTCCTACATAATTCTGATTAATTTCTTTGCGGGTTCTAAGATAGCTTAGCTTTTCTCCAGGGCATCCTAACTCTGAACCTGACCTGATTTACAGAAGTTACAGTGTAAAGAACGAGAGTTGAGTCCATTGCCCTGATAAAAAAATAGCAGAATTAGTGTATTAAGTATTAAGGGAGGAAAGTAGGACATTTCAACCCGCGCGATATTTTGTTTGACAAAAGCGTGGGTTAAAATGTCCTGCTATCCTCTCGTGGGGCGTATACTATTTTTCATCATACCAGGACTGAAAGTTACAAATTTTTATACAACTGTATTCACGATTTTTTTAAAATTCACAAATTTAGTAATTGTAGTAATGGTGTCGATATTTAAATTTATTGATAGATATTATTAACGGATAGTGAATGTACAACATATATTATCATTCATTTCTACAATTGTTTGTAGTCTTATGTGACATCGTATTAAGCTCCGGTTACACTTTGATTAGTACGAGTACGAGTGTTTAAAACCCCGTTTTCACTTTGTGTAGTGCGAGTGCGAGTGTTTAATGCAGGTGCTTAGTATTAAGCAAAGAATACGTGAAGACAGCCGTTGATCCCTGCGAGTGATTAGTAATCAGCGTCTATTCACTTTTACTACGCTGAATACTGATTACTCGCACTGATCATCGGCTGTCTTCACATATTTTTTGCTTCATACTAAGCGCCTGCATCAAACACTCGCACTCGCACTAATCAAAGTGAAAACGGGGCTTAATGCAGGTACTTAGTATTAAACCAAAAGTAAGTGAATGCAGACATTGATTAGTGCGAGTGATTAGTAATCATCATAGTAAAGTGAATAGAATCTTCTTACCAATCCACTCTCACTAATTAACGTCTGTCTTCACGTATTTTTTGCTTAATTAACACCGCCGTGTTGGTCCCGGCCTCCTTTGTAGAATAGGCCAACTGCCATTCTGCCAGGCAGGTCGTAAAAGGCGACCGATTGGCTATCGAGTCACTACCATCGTGGCTACTAGGTGGTAGAGTTCTGCATTGTCTCGCCCTGGTCTGGTACCACCGCCTTACCTATTCCTGCCGCAATAGCGTCAGTGCTTGTCGCTGTCGTGTTCCGGTTTGGAGAGTAAGGTAGGCGGTAAACTTATGCATGTGGCATTAGACCTCGCCACAAGATAGCAACGCACCATTAACATCTTTAGTGTCTGTAGGCGATGGTTAACTCTTTCCATCAGGAGACCCATCTGCTTGTTTGCTATCTTATGATATAAAGAAAAAATAATAATACTAAGCACCTGCATTAAACACTCGCACTCGCACTAATCAATGTGTATCTGGGGCTTCAGCTACAGTGAAAAAGTAGAAATGTGAGTTCAGTGACGAGAATATGAATGCATAATATATTTTCCTTCTTATTGGACTACTTTTATTAGCTTTCAAATGTTAATCTAGGCGCACGTTAGAGTCCCAGCCCAGGCCAAGGTCCGGCCTGACGCAAGCAGTATGTATCACAAAACGATTTAGCATATTTTCGTCTTTATCAAATATAAAGGTTATACATAAAGGTAAGAAATGTACATAAGTAGATTAAGTATTACTAGGTGGTAGAGTTCTGCATTGTCTCGCCCGGGTCTGGTACCACCGCCTTACCTAATCCTGCCGCAATAGCGACAGTGCTTGTCGCTGTCGTGTTCCGGTTTGGAGGGTAAAGTAGCCGGTAAACTTATGCATGTAACATTCCTCGCCACAAGATAGCAACGCACCATTAACATCTTTAGTATCTATAGGCGATAGTTGACTTTTTCCATCAGGAGACCCATCTGCTTGTTTGCTGAATTATGATATAAAAAAAAATTAATTTTGGCCCTTTAACACAAAAATCTGGCCACAATTCTATTCTAAATAAATTAAATACCCAGCATAACCTACTCGTCTCTACAATACATAACTTAGTACTTGATATATTACGTGTGTTTAATTAAAAGTAAATTGCTTATATTTTCGCTCTTTTTATCGGATTAACTTTACTGTTCAACTTTGAACAATTAATGATCAATGAGAAGCATTAAAGAGTGCTCGAAGATACAAGTAAAAGACTGCCAGACAAACCTGCCTTGGCATACTAGTCAAAGACACTCAAAGACAAGTTACAATACTATAAGATTAAAACAAAATAAGTAAAAGAACAGAAATAGTTTTCTTTTCGATTGGGGTCACAGTTCATGTGAGATCAATCGAATGGAAATATTTCTATTTGTTGTTTTACGCATCGTTGTGTTTGTTTTTTCTTTGAAAAACTTAATTCGTTTGGATATCAAATGAACTAAACACTGTTTACTTTTCGCACAAGCTTAAAGAATGATAAACATTATAGGTAGACATTTGTTTTGCTTTTCTAATATTTATAAGCGATATGCCTTTGAATTATTCAATGACAAAAAGGTTTTATCATGACGGTTTCCTTGCAGCGTAGGCGGAGTAAATGTCTTTACACTTTCCCACTACGTTTTACTAGTTTGGTGGTTGGCAAGATATATGGTGATCCCCAACGATGCATATGGCGACTTGCGTGTCTAGACAAGTGGTTTATGCCATTGCCACGCTAACTGAACAGAATGATAAGTCCGATCCAATCCGCCAACGAAGAATACTTATTATACTATCCGCCAAAGAAGAATACTTTGTATATTATTTACTTTTTATTCTTTATAACCCTAATGCACCCCGATATCTTAAGCCGGATTTTTTTCACGTCAACTTTGACTGCCCCGAGTGTATCAACAAATAAACTACAAATCGAGGGGGCTTGGGTTCGATTCCCGATGTTGACAAACATTTGTGTGATGAGCATAGATGTTTTTATTTCTGAGTTTGGGTTTTTATTATGTATGTTACAGTATTTGCAGGTATATTTCTATGTATTAGTACCATTCATAAACATCCCTAACACAAGCAAATAATTCGCTTGCTTTGTTCATGTTTGTGCATAAATTTTAATTAAATAACATAAACATTTGATTATGCTCACGTTAAATTCAGATATCTATCCTTCCATTCTAGTGGCGTTTGTGCAACTGGCCTAGGCTCTCTGATAACGATTATTGCTTATTTCTAACAGCAACCACCAACCTCCAAGCAACTACTGAAACGTAAACATGCTTGCATCTACGCTATAAAGCCGAAGATATTTCTTCTTTAAATGGTGATAAATTAATAATTATCAATTTATATTTTTTATAATGATAGTGACATCTACGTTATTACTTTTATTATATATTTTATATATATATATATATATATATATATATATATATATATATATATATATATATATATATATATATATATATATATATATATATATATATTAGGGTGGCCCAAAAAACCGACTATTTTTTTTTAGTCTCGGGTGAAAAAATGTAAGTTTATGATGTTTTAAGAGCCCTCTCCAAAAGACAGCTCGAAAAAAATTTTTTAAGAAGTCGCTCCAAATTTTTTAAAATTTCAAAAATCGTGAAAAATCGAACTTTTTTTTAAATTTTTTTTCTCGTTACGGTATAATTTTGTAGACCAAAAAAAAAATAAGTTTCTGAAAGTTTCAGTACAAAATTTAAATTTTGAAAGGTCGCTCATAATTTTTTTTATTTTTCGTTAATTAGCCATATCGCCGACTTTACGTGTTGGGAGTGGTACATTGGGGTCTTTTTGGTTTGAAAAAATCTTAACTTACGCTGCAAGGTCAAATCTCAACCAAGCTGGTTTCTAAGACCAGCTTAGGATTCGAATCCACGCTTGGAAGTTTATTAAATAAAATTATTAAATTGAAAAAAAATATTTTTTCTGTATTGCGCTTGATTTTTAGTTTATCTCGTGATATATTTTTATCGATTATGGTACTAAATATATAAAAAAAATGCATGGAATTTTCATTCGAATTGTAAAAGGTCACTCGAAAAAATTTAAACTAATGCACTAATAAATTGAAAAAAATTATGAGCGACCTTTCAAAATTTAAATTTTGTACTGAAACTTTCAGAAACTTATTTTTTTTTGGTCTACAAAATTATACCGTAACGAGAAAAAAATTTAAAAAAAAAAGTTCGATTTTTCACGATTTTTGAAATTTTAAAAAATTTGGAGCGACCTCTTAAAAATTTTTTTTCGAGCTGTCTTTTGGAGAGGGCTCTTAAAACATCATAAACTTACATTTTTTCACCCGAGACTAAAAAAAAAATAGTCGGTTTTTTTGGGCCACCCTAATATATATATTATTTGACCGACCCTGACTACGTAATAATTCGATTCCCGGCTGGGACAGGCATTTGTGTGAATTTTTTTCCCCACTTGATAAGTTAACCTGGTTTAGTTTAGGACTTCTCGGTTACATTTTTCAGCTCCATTATCAGGCTCTGGAAGCCATTCCGCTCCAAAGTCCTTGAAATTACGATACAAACGACCCCAAAGTCGATGGTGTTGTTCTATTTTATTCCAAGGTTCCCATAGAGTAACTTCCAGCTCTATCACGAGACTCTGGAAATCGTCTAGCACTAGAGTGTTTGTTCAGACAGAACAAATGAGTCCAATTTCGATTAGTTTATCTTATTTAGTTTAGGAGTTCTTTTATTATCTATTACTATCTTCTTATTTAGTTTATGGTTATCTTTCAGTTCCGTAATCAGATCCTGAAAATCATCCAGCTCTAGGTGTTTACCAATACAAGATAATTGAATGCTAATTCAAAAACTTTACCTCGTTTAGTTTAGGGCGCGTTCATTGTAGTTGCATTTTGAATCTGAATTCTTGAAGTTCCAATGTCACTTTTCGGCTTAATCTTGAGAGCCTTATCATCATGACAAAGATCTTACTGTAACAAATGAAATGACTCCAAACTCACTATATTAGCAATTTCTGTCTGTGAGTTACAATTGCACTCTTACGGCTCCATCTTCAGTTATTCGACATGTTAATATGTAATGGAAAGTAAATATCATCAAAAATCCATGGAATCCTAACTTGACTATCTTATCTCTTTCTACATACTACGTGTAAGTTTCTATAGTACTTTATCAGCTTCACCTTCTAACAGTCGTCATCACTTAATATTTATAACAACAAGACTTAGTCCAAACAAGATTGTCTTGTTAAAACTCTGCATCAGAGAGTTCCAGTCACTGCATCCAGGCTACATCATGAGCTCAGTAGGATGATACCATAGTATTGCATTGTCACTGAGCCTTCAGAAGTTTGCCAAGTTTTTGTACTAACGGATATCAGAAAGTCCTTAAAAAGTGGCTTGCAATATTTGGAAAATCTGTTACTTAAATAGGAAAATTGCCAGTTAAATAGACGCTGATGATCTTCGAATGAGGATCGTTAAGTATTAGCTTAAGGTTACTATGTAATTGCAATATCTATAAAGTAACAGAACACCAAACTGAGTTTCAAATTCCTTTCATCAATTTCAAAAGAGCTGGTTATCTTGAAACGGCTGAACAGATTTTATTGAATCATATTTAAGAACCATCTCGAAAATCAGGGCTTTCAATCAAAAAAAAACCGCAACCAAATCGGACCGTACGCCAGGGCGCTACGATGCCACGGACAGATACACAGATACACACCTGAAACTTATAACACCCCGACACAAAATGTCGTAAACGTAAAAAATATGGTTAATTGTATGTTCTTTTTATTTCATCTGAATACATATCGATTTGAAATCTATTCTATATATATAATACAATCGTAAGAAAGTCAATGTATGTCCGGGGTAAATGTATGTCAAAAAGTACTGCATGGTAAGTCCATGCATCATTCGTAGTTCAGTTAGATTCTGGAAGCCGCCGCGATCGGTACTTTAGACGATTAATATTTGGGAAGTCCAATCAAATCCGTGTAATCTATCTAATAAAATCGTAGGAAAGTCAGTGTATGTCCGGGGTAAACTCAAAAAGTACTGCATGGATTTACTTCAAATTCGGCATGAATATTACTAACAGGTCGGGTCAACATATAGGCTACATATTATCACGCTATCACCTACGGGGGAGGTAAAATCGTAGGAAAGTCGAAACTGTACATTGAATATTTTTTAAAAGAATACTTGGGGCGTGATCTACAATCGCTATCGAAGCCAAAAATATAATTTTTAGAATTTTCGTCTGTTTGTCTGTATGTATGTCCGGGGTAAACTCAAAAAGTACTGGGTGGATTTACTTCAAATTTTGCATGAATATTACTAACAGGTCGGGTCAACATAGGCTACATATTATCACGCTATCACCTACGGGAGAGGAGCTGTGCGGAGTAAACGAAGTCCGTGCGGACGAAGTCACGGGCAACAGCTAGTATCAAATACAACGTCTTCATGTTATGTTTTTAACAGCTGATTTATTCAATCCTATTTAGATACAAATTGTATTAACATCGATAAAGTGTCGATTTTTTTAGATTTAAGTCTTGATATTTTGTAAATTACTATGTAGACAGCTCTATTAAGGTCCGCCATTACTCGTTATGAAATTACACGATTTTTCCTTACTTATTTGATATCTAGTATCTGAGGTATCTGAATTAGAAAATGATATCTCAACGTTATATACAACGGTATATCTATATATAGATATAGAGGATGATATTTTAGAGGAAGACAATAATATTTTAACATTATACACAGTGATATATCTATATATAGATATGCCGCTGTATATAACGTTAAAATATCATTTTCTTTCTTTGATCAAAATTTCGAAAATAAAGTAAGAAGTAAGTATTTACGTTACATTTTCTAAGATTAGCTAATCGTAAAATACGAGCTAAAAATATTAGCAACTCTCTTGTAATCATTATTAAAGCGTATTTAAGGGAGACAGGAAAGCATTATACATCTACACGTGTAGGAGTCATGAATGAGAGATAAGTTGTTTATCTTCTAACCTAATTACGTCAAATATAATTGACTTAACTTGAGAAAAACATGGTTTTACTTTAAATGATAAACAGAACATTTATTTTTTCGTTTTACTAAAAAACATGAATACATGGACAATTTAAACAGAGATTGATTTATCCGGATATTTTTAGTTTAATTACGTAAACAAAATATAGGTATTTTAAATCATTGGGCTTTGTTTTGATTAATTACTAAGACAGTTGAAAATACATTTTAACATTCTTCCAGAAACAAAGTCTGAATAAATTAAATCACGTATCTTTAAAACAAAGGAAAATTATAAAGCTTGATCATTTGCAAAGTTGGCACTGAGAAATTAATGACAAAAGATTCCGCATTCGTTAGCCTTAAAGACTACACTTGTTGCCTTTAAGACAATATTTATGATACGGGTGTATTTACACACCATCAGGTTTCTACTAAGATAAATTTGACAAAAAAAATTTCACAGAATTTTCTCAACCTAGGAGAACAAGATTCACGAACTAATCGGACTTAGAGCGGTTAGTTCCATTTAGGTTATTTCCGTGTTGGTCCGGGCTCACTTGAAGAATAGACGAACCGCCTTTATGTCAGGCAGGTCGTAAGCGGCGACCGATTGGCTGTATGTGTCACTACTATCGAGACTACTAGGTGGTAGAGTTTTGCAACATCTCGCCCGGGTATTTGGTACCACCACTTTACCTGTGCCGCAATAGCGACAATGCTTCTCATTGTCGTGTTCCCGTTCGGTGGATAAGGTGGTCAGTAGACTTATGCATGTAATATTGTCATCTCGCCACATGGATAGCAACGCACCATTACACTCCTTGGTGTCTATAAGCGATGGTTTCTCTAACCATCAGGAGATCTATCTGCTTGTTTGCTATCTTACGATATAAAAAAAAATCACTGCCTCTGATCCGAGTTTGTGAAGTTACATAATATGTTCTGAAGTAGTTGTAGAACTATTTGTATGGAAGATTACGAACAATATTCGAATCAGTTCATCCGATTAATTATCGTCAACCGTGAATCTTCGTTTCGGAGTAAAATATGGACGAACTAAGTAGCCATAGTAAAAATTGTGGAAATTCCTGAAAATACACGATAACAGTATGTATATGTATGTATTTTTTTCTTACATCATTAGACAGCAAATAAGCAGATGGCTCTCTTGATGAAAAAAGAAACATCGCTTGTAAACACCAAAGATGTTAATGGTGCATTGCTATCCATATGGCAAAGTGACAATTGTACCGGCTAAACTTACCCTTCAAACCAGAACACGATAATGAAAGCATTGACGCTATTGCGGCAGAAACCAATAAAGCAATGTTACCGTATATCCGGCCGAAACTTTTTGGAACTCGACCATTAAATAGTCACAATCGTTCGCCTTTTATAAATTGCCTGGCAAAATGGCAGATTGACGATTGAAAGGGCACACACGAACGATCATGTAAACGCTTCGCTGTTGCTCAGTGTATAAATGAAATAGCTTTGATACGAATTGCTTATTTTCTCTAGGTTCGGATGCGGATCGAACACAGTACGTCACCGCTCTTAAGTCGTAACTAGGGCATGGAACCAGTATTGATAAAGCGGTTAATATCACCTTAGTGACCGGTTAAATTCCACTCATTGATTAACCGGTTAATCAGTAAGTGGTTCGTTAATCGCGCTCGAGTCGAATTAACCGGTTAAACTCAGTTAGTTAATAATAATTTAAAAGTTAATGTAACTAAAACAAAATTAGTTGAATTTCAGAACTACCACAGTAATATTACTAAAAACACAAATATATTTTTAAATTAAGTAAATATAGATAATGTAGATTATACAAAGTTTTTAGGAATAATTATTGACAAATATTTTAATTGGAAAGCACATATTGAATCTCTATGTAATAAGATTGATAGATTTGTCTATGTCTTGAGAAGACTAAGGCAAGTAGGAAACGCAAAAGCCTCTCTATTAGCATATCATGGATATGTCTCTACTAATTTACAATACGGAATTCCTATTTGGGGAAATCCTGTTGAATTGGTACGAATTTTTAGAGTCCAAAAGAAATGTATTCGAGCAATATGTGGTGTTAATCAGTTACATTCCTGTAAACCACTTTTCAAGTCTCTTAAGGTACTTCCCTTACCATGTTTGTATATTTTAGAGGTATGCGTATTTGTAAAAAAGCACCAAAAGTTATTTAAAACAAATGCTGAAGTCACTGGTAACTCATATTTTAGGAATAGTAAGAAATTATATGTGCCTAACCAAAAATTAAATATTTTTACAAAAAATGTGTATTGTATGTCTATTATTATAAACAATCATATTCCTGAAATCATTGCCTATAAATAAGTTTCGCAAAAAGTTGTTTGATTTGCTGTTAGATAAAACTTATTATGATATTAAAGAATTTTTAGCCGATAAAATTAAATGTTAATAAATAGAAATATAAGTTAGTTGAATTGTCCTTAAAAAAATTTCAATGTAGTAAAAATTTTGTAAATGGTGAACACTATGTAAATTATAAAAAAAAAATTTAAAAAAAATAATTACTCAAAACATGAAACTTGTAATTATAAAAATAATTTTGTAATATGGAATCATTCTTGTATATTTATAACAAGAACATAAAATAGAGAAAAAAAGACCAGTTTCTTTCGCCGAATCTTCTCAGTGTGTGGCAGCGTTCC
The DNA here is from genome assembly GCA_036924255.1 of Apodemia mormo. Lineage (NCBI taxonomy): Eukaryota > Metazoa > Arthropoda > Insecta > Lepidoptera > Riodinidae > Apodemia > Apodemia mormo. Next base: position 24,883,728 of record JAUPFN010000004.1, on the reverse strand, counting down.
GATCCGGTAGTAATTCTAAAAAATCGATACAATTTATAGTTTTATTTATAGTTTTAAATGTAATGTAATATATTTTTTTAAATATTTGCACATCATATATTGGTAGAATATGTCGGTAACTTAATTTATTTTTAACAACTTGTAACACCCATATTCTTGCAAATAAATATTTTCTTTCTTTCTTTCTTTCTTTCAGAATTTATTTCTCTTAACGTAGTGCATGCGCCAATTTCCGTCATTTTTCATGAGGTATGGTCGAATCTCGAGCTCTCTATTTGTCTTTCCTGATTGTTGACTTTCAAATTAGGTAACTTGATTATTTTGCTGAATAGGAGCGGAAATGGTGAATTATCAGTTTTTGAATTTAGCCGGTTCAATCCCGATAGCTACAACCTAAACTGCAATAATTTCAGGTATTCAAATTCATATTCTATCTTCACGCTCGTATCCCTGTAGAGGTTGTAATGATTCATTACTTTTATGTTTATGCTTCTGTATGTTGAATTTGTCTTACGAGAGTTATTGGGCTACTTACATTTTTTATCTATTCCCTTTTTACTTTGGGGATATTTTACTTTCTATTTCGAATTTATAATTTGAAATTTAAGAAAATAATTTTGACATCAATGTATGTCATGTCAAAATTATGAAAATCAAAATAATGGAAAATATTTATTATAAATAAAAACATTAATACAGCATGAAATAGAAAGTAAAACATAACAAAAGTACAAAGGGAATACATAAAAAATGTAAGTAGCCCAATAACTCTCGTAAGACAAATTCAAAATACAAAAACATAAACATAAAAGTAAGAAATCATTACAAGGTCGGTAGATGTACTCAACCAGTACACTCATGATAAGCCGGATATACTTAAGTCCCACAATATGTTCGTTGGCAAGCTTATCCAAAGCCCGGGCAACATTGTTTTATCAGAAAACAAAAAAAAAAAAACAAAATAAACCTTTAGAGGCATTTTTGAAAAATCGACATTTTTTGCGCGATTCATGCGAAGCATTAGACAGTGCTCTACGATGATAATTATTCCCCCTCCTTTTTTGAGATCTAAAATATTGCTTAAGCTAAATAATCGATACGTTGAAAAATTTCTACGCAATGTGAAAAAACATTTTTTTCAAAAAAGTTCGTCGTTGATGAATCCCAAACGAATTGACCGATTTTGAATCTGTATTTGACGCAGTTTTTAAAAAAAGCTGAAAAAATTTTTAAGTGAATAGGTGGATTAGCGTGAAAGTTATTTCAAAAATATTAAGTTTACTAAAAATAACGTAATTTTAATGTTTGAAAAGCTGTAACTTTTGAAAATTAGATTCGATTTTGATTTTTGAAACAACATCCGATTTTTTTTTTGGTATAAAAATATCGTAGAATACCAAAAAATTATTGGTTGAAAAATTTGGAACTTATGTCGAAAAAATTTTTCGTCAATGTTTACTCCTAAACGAATAAACTGATTTTGATGAAATTTATGCATTACATGTAATTTTTGAGGAATAGAGCTGATTAGTTTTTATACTCAATCGGTACATTAATCTGGAAATTATGTTAAAAAAATACTGTTTAGCAAACATTTTTTTTGGGTTTTTTCAAAATTTCTCAAAATCTCCTGTGCCGACTTGGTTCAAGTTTTCAGAAAGTTTAAGTTGAGCGGAGTCCAATCGAATGCCATCAACCGCGATTCGATCGGTCCAGCCGTTCAAAAGTTATGAAATGTTTACATACACACATAGACACACACACATACATACATACATACAGATATACTGACGTATCGTGGAAATAGTCGGAAAATGTTCCTAGGACCTCAAAACGTGACATTTGGTGAAAACTCGATTTTCGAAAATCGTGGCATAATCAGTAACTTCCTTATCTACGTCCTTATACGTAGCGGGAAGTTAAAAAAACAAAAACAATTCCCGTTAAGCAGTAAAAAAATTGTGTAGTTGGAAAACACGATATCTTGAGAAAAAAACGTTATTTAATTTTATTTCTTAATAGACTTGTGTTGTTCTAGAAGGATTTTGTATTTAAATGGGTGTTCAACCCTGTGTTATTAAAATTGTTATTTAAATTAACAAAAATTAAACTAGTATTTTATATTATTTTATTTAAGCATAAAAAAATTAATGGTCATTAGGCCTTCAAAATGCGTATGTGTACTTTTTTCATAATTTAATATCTTTCTAATACCTTTTAGCGTTACTACCTTCATACAACTGCAAAAACGCTGCGGTAGGAAAAAGAATTATTGAATAATATTCGGTAATGACTGTTGATACAACTCTAGAAGTGTGTTTTGCTTTCTTTCACTTTCACTCATTTATTATTATTATTTATAATTTTTTTCACGATTACATGAGCATCATAAGTCGTGTACTTTTGGATTTTCCAAACTATTTATTTATAATTATAACCGAATCGGAAAATATGGGTCTCTTATCAAAATCGGTTTAGGCAATGAAGTAACGAATACTAGCTGTGAACCTTAAAACTTCACTACTGGCAGTGTCACAGTGACAAAAACTTCACAAGTGACAGAAACACTAACTACGCAATCATTGGGGCTCGGGTTCTATTCCCAGACAGGGACAAACATTTGTGTGATGGGCATAAATGTTTGTATTCTGGGTTTGGGTGTTAATTTAATATGTTATGTCAGTATTTAAATATATGCATTTCTATGTATTAGCAGAGACAAGATAAAATATATATTAGTCTATGGTATTGGTATCTAGTGGTGGGTCGTTGACGTATTTTTCGTCGACGCAACGAGACTGTTTATCGTGAACGATAAACTAGTTGAAAAAACAGTTTAATTTTCGACTAGTTTACTTCCTAGACTGAATATGATTATTACGTTGTAGTCATCGTTCTACGAAGATTATTATTTACTTGTTAACTGTTTATAGAAATGAACTGAACTGCCCTTCATACTTTTTCCAGGCGTAGGACTGGCAGGTTTATTACGATTATAAAATTTATATTCTTAAAAATGTTTTATTTAAAAATTAAATATGAGATATATTTATATTTATTTTTTAAATGAACAATATTAGATAACTTCTAAATACGCCAGGTTTATGTATATCTAATACATAAACCTGGCGTATTTAAAAGTTCATTTTATTTACATATATTATGGCCACTTTCGAGTACCACTCCACTCGTCGGCTTCGTGAACATGCTTTCACGAAACCAACAGTCCATACGCAAACGTTATAAAGACGCGTTACATAGTTCATTCGTAAAATAGTTTATCAAATAACGTTAGACTGTTTATTCGTTCACGCTAAAGAAACAGTCTAAAAAAACTGTTCGTTCATTAAACACCCACCACTATTGTTATCGTTGACTAACACCCATATCGTAAGCAAATAATTTGCTTACTTTGTGCTTAGATCAATTTATTCATGTAATTTGTCCAGTCCATATTTATATTTCCCCTGTGGGTATAGTTTGGAACTCTCTCGACGAATCAACTACCTGTCTTTCGGTTGGTTAACGATTAGCCCAACGTGTAATTTATGGTTGCGACTATTAGTTGGCGCAACTAGTGAGTGCAACTTCTTGCCCGTATTTGTTACCACCACCATACTTTTTCTCGTAACCGGTAAACATGCATGAAATACTTTCCAATAACACGAGTAGCAATACAATCATTAATATATACAGCCAATTGTCACCTTACTCTCAAAACAGAACATCCCATAGACTATAGAGCCTATACCAAAAAACACGTTATCCTAAGTTTTAATATACTAATAATACTTAAAGTTCGTCAGCATTATATATTATGAAACCAGAATATTAGGTTAGCAAATTTTAAAGGTTTGTTAAGCGTAACCTGTACTAAAAATAATCGTACCCTTTTAATGCATAAATTGCCTAAGCTTTAAACAAAAAAGTTGAAATATTTTCGGGCTACACCTGAGCAGACTGTAAATATGGGATTAGTTTATCGTCTAAGTTACGAATTTAAGAGGTCGGCATTAAAATTCTTATCCTGCTGACGTTCGTGGATAATGGGGAGCTCCATCAGGTGGTTAATGCAGTGTATGTAACATACTATGGTTACATCTATATAAATAAAAATGAATCGCCAAAATGCTTGTACGGTCATAACATCGGAATAAATTCACCAAATAAGATAATTATCACCGGCACACACAAAAAAAAAAGTTGTCTGTGCACTGGGCGCCACCTATCTACGGGCATGTTTTTTGACCCGCTGAAAACGAATTTCAAGTCAGTTTAGGCCGTCCGGGCTTCAATTTTGAGTAAATTGCAAAAAACCCCAAAAAAATAGCGAAATATCGATGTTTTGGCAAGAAAAAAATTTTTGAAATCTAATGCAAGCATAATTTTCATGTATTTTGATCTGTTAAATACTAATTTCAATCGTACTTCAATCATAAACCGTTTTAAATCTAATATCTCTAATCTAAATAAAAATTGTAAAAAAAATTACAAAAATCGAAGAAAATAGGGATTATCTTGGTATAAAAAATTTTGTGGATAAATTTGGCCCATTGTCCCCTCAAACATTCATAAAATTGCAAAAAACCGATTAAATAGCAGAAAACTGCTGCTGAAAAAATATAAAAAAATCTTTTAAACACAATTCAATAAATTTCTTGTATTTTTTATTAACAAGAATCCTAAGTTTTTGTAATTTGTCACTAATTCTTCGACTATTGTCCTGTAATTTTCACTTTTATTATTTCCTAAAATTCCTATTTTTTGGGGTTTTTTGCAATTTACTCGAAATTGAAGCCCGGACGGCCTAAACTGACTTGAAATTCGTGTTCAGCGGGTCGAAAAACATGCCCGTAGATAGGTGGCACCCGGTGCACAGACAACTTTTTTTTTTTGTGTGCCGGTGATTATTGCTTCTTAGTTGTATTTGTTATGTCAAGACAAGGTTTTAATAGAATATGTTTTAAAATCGCGAAAAGTTTCTGAACCTCACAATATGTCAACTGAGTGAATGAGTGAGTGAAATAGTGAGGAATCGGATATATTGTAGTTTTTAGTGATTATTATCTCGATCGATATAATGAAAAGAGTTAATATTTTTAGGATATAATTTCGGTAAAAATAGAAATTAAGTCACGTCGCACTGAAAGAAAATCTGAAAGCATTTTGTCACGCCGAGGTAAAGCGTCATCTTGATGTCATTTTCATAAAACGACAGTGTGTAAGTATGTAGATATTATCACGGCGTGATGTAATTAGGACGCCATGACAGTCCAGAGCGTTTTCGTGGTAAATTATAATTTCAATTTTAAAACGCGAAATTTTTATTAGAAATGTAATTTTTATTATAAGTGTAATTTTATTATGTAATAAAAATAAATTGTTTCTTTTTGGCCGATATACCAAATAATGTTGATTATTAAACAGTTTTTCGAATTTAGTCGATTATCCTATTATGGGGAGGATCTTTTATATCCATACTAATATGTAATAAAACGCGAAAGTCAGGTTGACTGTTATGCTTTCACCCGCTGAATCGATTTTTATGAAATTGAGCAAAGAGGTGTGTATTGTTGTCCACAAAAATTTCGGACAATAAAACTAAAAAAGGTATCGACATGAAACTTTTTTTAATTTAAATAAGGTATATTCCAACGTAGAGAACAGTCCATATTAAATCAAAATCGGTTCAGTCGTTTTTGAGAAATGGGTGTATTGAAACATTGAAGTCGGTTTAATTTTTAATTTTTTTATCTAAAACCTACTTCATATTAATGTAATCGAACAGTGACTAATTTTCTGCTTTTGCGCTTGTACTCGTATTTATATTGCGCTAAGTACTATAACTGAGAGAGATGGAGTGACTCTAGTAGTACTGTATACTTACACTTACTGTATTTTATCATGACTAAAATTAAACAAGTTTAGTTGCCTAAAATAAAATACGGAAAATGCGTAACAACTATTTTACATATAAGTAAAACAAATTATTATACTTTAGGATAAAAATTATACTTTTCATCGTCGGCACTTGGTAAAACTCCGTCATAATTATTATTTTCAATTTCGCACTTGTACAGTACAAGTGTGCAAGTGCAAGTGCATTTTGCACTTTTCACTCATTTGAATTATGAAATAATACAAGTGCAAAATTTAAAATAATAATTATACTTTTGGAACTTACTCTACACTCTAGAATTGCAAATTATTGAATATCCTCGTAACAATTCAAGTGTTAATATGTGCAGCAAAAACTTTGTGCCCAAAAGAGACAATGAATTAGTATGAAATTTAGCGCAGTTAAAGCGGTGCGTTGCGGTATAACTGCAAAAACCAAATATTTTTAAATTATATGCATTAGAAATACATTAAATTAATACATACAACACATACAATACAATAAATACATACATACAATAACACCCCGTTGACCGCCACGTTGGTCGAGTGGTTAGCGACCTTGACTACGCAATCGATGGGGCTCGGGTTCAATCCCCGACGGGGACAAGCATTTGTGTGATGACCATAAATGTTTGTATTCCTGGGTTTGGGTGTTTATTACGTATGTTAAAGTATTTCTATGTATTAGTATCGTTGACCCATAACACCACCAAATAATTTGCTTACTTTGGGATTACATCAGTAAGTGCTATTTTTGCCGTGAATATTTATTTATTCATTACTAGCTGACCCGGCAAACGTTGTTCTGCCTTTTTAAGTACTCTTATTTTTTTCTATATTTTCTCACCTTTTAAACCTCCCCTGGACTTCAACAATTAATTCAAAACCAAAATTAGCCAAATCGGTTCAGCCGTTCTCGAGTTTTAGCGAGACTAACAAACAGCAATTGATTTTTATATATATAGATATATTTATTTATATATTATACATAGGTACACGAGATACATAACGCATGTTACTATTTTCTTGACGTCTAAAGTCTATTCTCAAACTTAAGAGATTTTATGGTTTAGTCTTTAGTCAAATTTCACCCCGCATCGATCGTTAGTTATAAGTATTTCGAACTTTATAGACAGGGGTTTTAAGAGGAATATATTCAAAATCCTATCCTGGTCTTTTATTTCACGCATAATGCATATAAACTACATAAATATCAATAAATAGACTAAAGCTTTGATAACTACGACCACACAGAGGACTACACATAGGTATGACACTTCGAATTCCCAATCACTTTAGTCTTAAATGTAGATGTTCAATTTTGCTGGCAATATTGACAATATACTGGCAAACAGTACAATGTTAGGGAACATACCCATACTACGTGACCTATTTTTTAAGATTTTTCGACCCCTCCCTCCCCTCGGTGACCACTCGTAGTATATGCCAAGACCCCCCCCCCCCTCCTTTAGTTTTCACGTAGTAATTCATAATTATGATTTTTAATCATTTCACAGGCAAAAATTGAAAGAAAAAAATAATTTGGCTCATACTCGTCTTTATTGCATAAGACTGCATGCATACTTAAATTACTAGTGAATTATGGATTATGAAAAAGAACAACATTCGTGAAAACATATTGCTATACAGTATGGAACTTACAGTAACTTAATTTACGAACACAACAATTATTTTCATTCATTAAATTTCTCTCATTAAAATCGACTACGTGACAAAAATCTGAGCCACCCGCCCGCTCCTGTGACTGACCGTAGTATTTTAAAGACCCCCCCCCCTGAACGGGTCACGTAGTATGGGTACGTTCCCTTACTACAAATGCAGAGATATTATCCTACACTATCACTGAACTGATGACTTGATTTATCTAAGCTTTCTCGAATATTTTTATATTTATAATTTTATTTATTTATCGCCTCTGTGGTCTAGTAGTCCGGTGTTGCTGTTGACCACAAAAATATAAAGTTAAAGTTCCAGGTTCGATTTCCAGGTCGGGCGATTAAAAATGTGTTTTTTTAAGTTTTCTTGTGAAAATAACTTTGCCCAGGATTAAAAAAGTGCCCGGTTGGCGATAGTCTTGCCACCTATCACGTTGTTGGACTAAGTATATTCCGCTAATCGCGGGTGCACTGGTTGTACCTCTGCCTACCTGTTCAAAAATACGGGCGTAATGATATTTTTTTTATTTATTTATTTTTGTAAAAAGAGTTTTACAAAGAAAAAATCAGCATTAGATTACGTAATTGCTATGTTTTGTGTACACAGCTTAAGTTTAGTTAAGTGTAAAATATATTGAAATTATTTCTTTCCACAAGTTTTAGTCAGAAGGTGACTTAGAATAAAATAATTGACAAAAATTTTTTTAAGAATTACTTTTAATTAAAAACAGTAAGTATACGATATAATATTTTTTTTATGTAAACCAAAGATTAAAACAATTTTCTTATTTGTAATAACTTTTTATCATCCAACAAGCAATGGCTCCTCTGACGAAAAAAGTAACAATAATCTATAGATACCAAAAATTTTAATGGTACGTTGCTATCCTTGTAGCAAGGTAGTAATGTTACATGCATAAATTTACTGGCTACCTTACCCCGCAAACCGTAAAACGAGTGACATGAATTGACGCTACTGCGCATCTGCGCAAGGAATTTATAGTAAAGGCGTTATAACTAAACTCGGACGAGCTCTACCCCTTAGTAATAAATCTAGATGGATTTTTGTTTAACGACTTTTCAAAAACTGATTAATACCAGGAAAAGGACAACGGATTACCAGGAGGTTACTGAAAATTGTATTAGAAATTGCAAATACTCATTACGGTCGATTTTAATAACGTTTATGTATTTTGGTCGCTAAATAGGAACAACATATATATTATTCACCTAAAGTTATTACATAACGATAAAACTTATTTTAGGCTTAGACGACAGAGTACGTCTTGGATGTTAAGTTCCATGTCGTACTAGGGTCTAGACTGCTCGTGTTACTCAAGCATTATAGTTCGCGAATGAATGAACGCATAATTTTTTTTATTTTTATTTTTATTAGTTTTTTATCAAGAATTATTCAAAAATGTAGATTTACAACATACTAAATATCAAAAATTTTATTACATTTAAAGTAATCTTAACGTATAAAAAATTTTGGTTCCGTATGATTATGTCCATAAAACTCAAAAAATAGCCGATAGATTTACTTTCTATTTCACACAATTCACAACATAGCTATGTAACAGGAGGGTGTTTTAATATACTTTTTATTCCGAATTAATATTTGACTGAGCCATAACAAAGCGTTACCGAATTTAGCTAGTATCAGGAAATTCGTTTGCTTATATTAGAATAATACTGCTAAGGAGTTTTTAACGAGCTAGTAAGTATTTAGATTTCAAGGTTTTCAAGAAGTGGTGTAGTTAATATCCAAGCATCATTTTCATCATTAGTTAAGCAATGAAAGAAGCTACACATATGCATAGAGGAACAGATTTACTTTACAGCTTTACATATCCTATGAATATTTAATGAATAACGTCTGCTTGCCAGATAACTTTTCATATGAAGGTAATTTCTCGTTGGGCGATGAATTTCTAAAGTTATATGCTGGTACTGCTTACAAATATTTTTATTTTAGCTCATTTCCTATTTACAGCCAATGAGAATACCGTAGATATAATGAAAAGATTACTACTTTTGGTTTATAACTGATAACTAGTAAGTGTATTTTATAACTGTATAAACAAATGTATACACTTGCACCGTTTGTAAACACTGATGAAAGGCAAGGGTCAATGTTGTTCTCTCTCTTTGTCTACCTTCCTCTCTATCTGATAGATAAAGTGGTCTAAATCGATATTTAAAATGGGTTTTAAAATTTTTTAAAGGATTTTATATAATTTTTATTTAATTTAATCTCGAGAGCATTGCATATCGAGAACAAAAATTGTTGTTGTTGTTGATGTTCCGAGATACTATTCTACTCGTAATAAAAATACTTGTAATGTTGCTAGACGGACTCTGACCTGTAAAAAGCGATTCTTTCAAACTTTAATAAAAAGATTTGTATTCCCATAAACCAGATAAAATTAGTTAATATTTATTTCCCTAAAAACTAAATTAACTATTACGAATATTTTAAACATAGTCAAATCTCTACAACTTGTTATTTTTTTCTTAAAGCATATACTATTTGTAGCAAACAAGCATACGACGCTTTTCATGGTTTTAGTCAACTATTGCTCACAAAAATGTTAACGGTACTTTGGTATTTGCTTAGCACGGTTTCTATGTGCAAGTTGGTTCACTACCCTTATTCCTAACCTAAGTGCCTATTACACAACACGATTGCTCGGGCATGTCTCTCGGGATCCCTGTCCTTTAGTTAGGATGTCGCTACAAATCGTTTCAGGTCTGACTCATAAATGATGTTTTATTCAATAAAATCACTTACCTCACCTCTATACTTTAAATCAGGTCGGCAATAACTATTAGTAATTTAATCAAACTCGTTACAAAAATTAAACCATTATTTATTTTCTTTAGAATAGAATACGACATTTTACGTAGATACGCATTGACACGCAAAACTAAATAGACGAGTGAACTCGCCACTACTTGCTAGCGCTGTTGCGACTGTGCTCTCTGCCTCTCTGTTTCTTATTACACTACACGTCATCGGCAGGGTGTCAGGGAAGTCGGCAGATTTGAGCCACACAATTGCCCAATGTTCCCTACATTACTTACTGTTTCTTATTGCCACCCTGTCTCTGGCGCGGGCTATAAAGCTCTACTATCAACTCGTAATGACGATGGTAGTGACATGTAGAAATTCTTTTACGACCCCCCAATTATTAAGCAGTTGCTAATTTGTGCTTACTGTCAACGTGGGTAAAAGTGTAGTGGATATAGGTGGATAGTTGTAACGCTGGGGTTTTCTTTTTTGTCCAGACCATCGATGAGTTTAATTCATATATTAAACCAGCTTCTTTCATTTAGTCGGCATCGCGGAGGACACATAAAACTGTTCACGGATAGTTTTTTGATGCATAGTTTTTTCACGGATAGTTTTTTGAGATATTATGTATTTCCGCAAAGTAACGCCTGAATCAATAAAATTTGTTATCCCCGCTTTATCTTTTCCTTTCAAAATAGTGTCATTGCTAGTCACTGTCGTGCTCTTGTTTGGGGGGTAAAGTAATCGGTAAACTTTTTTTCCCCTCTGTTGATCCGGACTCCTTTGAAGAATAGAGGAACTGCCGTTCTCTTAAGCAGACCGAAAAAACGTCACCGATAGGCTAGACATTTCTCTACCATAGTCACTACTAGGTGGTAGAGTTCTGCAATGTCTCGCCCGCGTAATTGGTACCACTGCCTTACTTATTCCTACCGCAATAGCGTCGACGCTTATCATTGACGTGTTCCAGTTTGGAGATAACAACGCACCATTTACCTATATATTATTTGGTGTGTATAGGTGATGGATTTTCTTTCCATCAGGAGAACCATCTGCCTGTTTGCTATCTTATGATACTTAAAAAACTTATCAAGTGGCATTAACACTTCGCCACATAGATAGCAAAGCACCATTAACATCTTTGCTGTATGTAGGCGAAGGCTTACTCTTTCCATCAGGAGAGCTATCTGCTTGTTTGCTATCTTACGAAATAAAAAAGCAGGTCTTATATTTTCGAACGACATAGAAATGAATATTTCAAATAAATCTCAAGGGATTTTTCTAATTAAAGTTGAAATCTGATACCTGTAAACGAAGATGGACTTCCCAATTACCAATTAGCAAGCTCCCAAGTGTATATTGTATCAGTATTTTGTCAAACTTCTGCTCTTATAGGTATGCGATTTGAATATTATATTTGAAACTAGTTACACAGAAGTTTCGATATTAGAAACACAATTTTCCTGGTAATAGTTTTTTATGTCATCATCATTCTCCTCATCAAAAGAGATACTCATCACCAACAAACATCAGAGATGTTAATAGCACGTTGTTATCGATGTGGAAAGGATAGATGCCAAATGCAAACAGCATAAGTTTACTGGTATAATGAATAGGTAAGACGGTGGTGACTGGTGGAATCAACACCCGAGCGAATTAGTTTAGCACTCTTTATTTTGAAATTCTGGTTGGTTCAATTTTGTACCAAAAACAACATTTTACAGCTCAACATAATATGTCGTTTTTAACAAGCTTTAGATTTTTTAACTTTTCGAGCTCAAAAATATGTGATTTTGACTATTGCTTGAATCTTCGTTTCTTGACATGACTAATTTGATTGCGCAAATTATAGAGTATATACATTGATATATAAAAACACAAGATACACAATCAGTATCTCAAAAACGTCCTTTAAAAATGAGCGCAATATTTTCAATTGTGCGGTTTTTTCAAATAGAATCGGTTGCGATACTGACAATTTTATTACTTTTCGTACATTGCTTTATAAAAACAACTATAGGTAAGAGTTGCGCTTAAGGTTGGATATGCAAAAACATATATTTTTGCAATATCTAAAACTACTTGTATTAAATAAGGGACAGTTTTGAGTGTCAGTTTTGTTCGGGACTGTGCATCTTTGGTTTCTTATAGCAATGGGTATATAAATATATTAGTTTTGTACTTAATCGGACAGTTTTGGGTTAGCACTCTCTAATAGTAGGTACAGTTTTAAAAATGTACTAGTACACCTTATTAGTACTATTAGTAAATATTAGTATGGAGAGTTTTGAATCCAGTAATAAACAGTACCTAGAAATATGTTTTGCTCACTTAAGCCCCGATTATACTTTGATTAGTGCGAATGCGATTGTTTAATGCAGACGCTAAGTATTAAGCAATAAATACATAGAGACAGTCGTTTATCTGTGCAAGTGATTAGTAATCAGCGTAGTAAAAGTGAATAGATGCTGATTACTAATAACTCGCACTGATCAACATGAGCAACGTTGAAGACAACTACTCTTCCCACCCATTTAAATCGACAAACTGGTGAATCGTGGTGAACTGGAAGGTTCATCCATAGATATTTGTTTTAACCTGCCTAACCCACTAGAAACAGACGCGATATAGACGTTGACGTAGGAATTATGTTAGATACAACCTTTTTTCGTTACATTGGATTATTTTTGTTCACAAGAACGAACAAAACGTAAAATACCAATTTAGGTAAGTAGAAAGAAAAAATCGTAACCCTTTTCTCGGTCATTACAGGACGTCCTCAATAAATGGCACATCGAATTACCTTTGAAGATCTGTTGTGGGCTACTAAGACCTTCTATTATAAGGGTTTCATGATAAGCTATTAACCAGGCAACGTTTCATTTTCTTGTTGTCGGTTGGATTTTCCATTCGATTACTTTGGAATCCACTTTCCTGCTTCCACTATTTGGCTTTCGAAAATACCTATATAGTTTTAAAATGTTTTATGCCAATTTCATGGCTACACCTAAAGATGATTTTAATTTATATTTATTATATATTAATTTGTATTTACGAAATTATTCATTTTGTAAGATTTTCCATGAATCAGTATTCAATTTAAACTTCAATGTTAGTGACCAAGATATTTATTAAAAATTATGACTTTTTAGCGAATTAATTCTTGACAATTAAGAAGACTTACATATATTGTGATATTTAAGTTATCCAAATATACTTGTATGCAAAGAAATATCGTAAGTAGGCATTTTAGCTGAGATAAGTCACTGATTTTAAATGAATTGTTGTATCCTAAAATATGTTACCAATGCAGGTATATATGAGAATGAACGATTAATGTGTAACAATGTTATAGAGTGTAGCCGAACAATTGCGATTGCTATATGCGTTACAATACGTAAATGCAAGTTGGTACCTATGCGATGCAAGCTAGTTTAACAAGTCTACCGAAAAATTCGAAGTTGGATTATTGATATTTCGTCCGAAAAAAGGTTTCGATTAGGTTCTTACATATTATTATAAGGTTGGCGTTTTGGCGACTGGCTACTTTTATTTACAAGATGGCGTTCGAAGTAGAAATACCAAATTCAAATTTAGGCTTATGTTGCATTGTCGTACGTATGTGATAACGTTCTATTCACAATATTGTAAACTTAAAATGTCGTGTTAATTAAAAATACGAGCTCGACCGAGGCACTAGCGCTTCAAAGAGCTTGAAGATATGATCATGTGTAATAACTTCTGTGTAGAAGTTACTGTAAAATAACACACGGTTCGGTTTTCCTTTCCTAAAAATTCTAAACCCGGGCGAAACTTTGCAGAACTCTACTACCTAGTAGTTACGATGTTTGTGGCAAGTTTGGCCAAGATCGTTTATTCTTCACAAGAGTCCCGGACATGGTTTTTTCATTCTTTATTTTCATGTATTTTATATTTTTTTTTACTAATATGTAATTGTATTCATAAATTTTTTAAACGTATAAACATTTTGTATTTTAAGGCTAAGCATTAATATTCATTGAATAATTAATTGATGAATAAATATATTATTGTAGTATATATTATTGTGAACGAATCGTGAAAACTATGGAGTAATTTAATTAATCCAAAACTTCTCTTGTAAAAGCAACAGGCGCATTTCTGGTAAATGCCAAGTTTTGACACAGGCCTCGTTAAGGGCTGTTAAAAGCACACGGAAACGAAAATTTGTAAAACTTTATATTTGTTGGAGATTTCACCATAATAGGAAAATTTATGAGCGTGACAGTTTTATACTTTAAACAATATAATATGATATTGACAATGCAGAGTAATACACAAACAGTATCATCTGTGTAATCAAGGTAATGACGTGTTATTATCACGTCATTGAATCAAGGACACAAAGTGTTTTACCACAAACTATATGAAAGGACATATTTTTTTAAATTCTTTTTTACAAGGAACAGCCAAGCTTAGAGTAGGTTAGGTGGAGTAAGTTATTGTCACAGAATACTAAAGACTAACAGAAATCAATCTACATACAAGTAATATTCAAGCATAGCACACATAGACAACTCTCACGGACGCGACATCTCGGAATAGTTCGGTACAGTTTGTTCCGACCAGTCCGAGATATCGCGTCCGTGAGAGATGTCTATGTGTGTTATGCCCGAATATTACTTGTATGGAACATTGACTTCTGTTAGTCTCTAGTATTCTGTGTTATTGTAAAGGAGCGTTTTGAAACTAATATTCAATAATAAATATTATTTCTAAAAAGCAGGATTGATATTTTTTTATCATTTCTATTAAATATTTAGAAAATAAGTACCTAATTAACATCTTTTCTGATGTACTGAGTTGTAGGTACAATTTTTATCAAATGCTAGGAAAGGCTTATAAAGTGATGCGTGAGCTATAATTATTATATAGTTTTGTCCGCAAGGTTATTCAAACTGATTATAATCTTCTTGGCATATACCTAATAAGGTTATCAATAAAACCTTGAAGAATTGCATGTCATTATTTCTGTAATGCGTTCTTCAATTAGCGAGGGAAGTATTTCTGTTTAAATTTTTCTCCCAAGATTCGTCCATTTATACTCTGTGGGGCTTAAGTCGGGCGAGCGTAAAATTTCCGATAAGTAGTAACTTTTATTTCTTTATTTACTTATTCACCTTCTTGTTGTTACCATACTTGTTCCCCATATCGATCCAGGCCCCTTTAAAGAATTGACAATCGACTATTTTACCAGGCAGTTTGCAAAAAGGTTGGCTATACGAGGCACTCTCATCGTGACATCCAGTGACTACCACCGCCTTACCTATTCCTGCCGCAATAGCGGCACTGTTTGTCACTGCCGCGTTTCGGTTTGAAGGGTAAGATAGTATGCGATAATATGATACAATGAAAACACAATTCATTTTGATTGTATATGTTGCTAACTCTGTGTGACAAAAGTTAAACTAAACCGTCTTTTAATAACTTAGAAAAAATATATCGTCATTTATTACTTTTGGATTATTATGAATTATTATGGCAATTGAATATTGGCAATATATATATATATATATATATATATATATATATATATATATATATATATATATATATATATATATATATATATATATATATATATGAAGATACTTAGACAAGGCTGACGCCAACAGGGTAATTGTTTGGACAACGTTGTTTACCAGAAAACTGAAAAAACATTTCTGAATTGCCCGACCCGGGAATCGAACCCAGGACCTCAGTGGTCAACACTGACACCGATACTTTTAGCTTCGATAAAAATAGTTTTAAAGCTGCCATCTCTTGCTTTGTTTACGCTTTGCACAAATATGCCAGGAACAAGCAAACAAACGCTTTTAATTTTTGATTTTATTTCATGCATATTGAAAAAATCACACGCAACGTTCGAGGCAAAAGGGTCAGCGCGTATTAGGTAGGTTACATAAAGGTGTATTATAAAAATAAATAAATACTGGCACGCCTTTATCCCTGTAGAAGTAAAGAGAGTGCAATTAGTGAACCCACGCATGATTTACGAGGTCGAGGTCAAGCGCTTACCTATCGATAATAAAAAAAAATAAAAGGTAGCCAACTTATTAAAAATCAGGTGTACACCGAGATTTCTAAAAGACTTTCAATATACGGGAAGAGTAATCCAATTCGGGATATGAACCATGGACCTCATACATCTATACCGAAACCGGTACCGTTAACTTGTGTTCATATTAACTTGTATTTATAATATGCATATAGGTATGTTACGCACTTGTGCTGTCTTAGTTAGTTACGTCACCGTTAAAATATGGCGAAAACTGAAGATGTATTAGAAATAATTTAATATAATCATATTTCGCACATATTATGTGTTTTATCCATAAAAGTGTTAGTAAGCCTTTTCGGGCTAAACATTTTAAACTCAACCAGTCTTGCGATAACTGTGACCAGCTTCTGGTCACAGTCATCGCAAGAAGCAATACCAAGGTATTATCAGGTTGGTAAAATGCGGCGATGGTATTTATCACCTTCGACCAAAGTAAAATTGATCACCACCGATCTTGACAAACCGATTAGACGTGCTATTTACGACTCGTTTACTCCGCAAGGGAACTGACGTGATGATTTCTTATTTTTATTTAATGATTCAAAATTACACGCAATTTTTAATTAGGTGTCATAGTTTAATCGAATTTGAAAGTGTAATTGTGTGTTGACGTGTGAGCTTGTGTGTGTGTATGTATGTGTGTGTGTGTGTGGTGTTTTTATGTGTATGTGTGTGTGTGTGCTATTGGTAAAAAGCCTGTATGGATCGGGTTGAAATTAGGTATGCAGGTTCACTTTATATCCCAAAAACCCATTACAAAATTTTTTTGAAAAAGTTGAATTATAGAGGTATGAGGCAGAGTTTGTTTTTAAACAAATTTTAGTATCAACCTATATTATCTTATTTGAAATTGTGCAGTGTCAGAAAGTTCTAGTAAAATGGTTTATTTAGATTGCCGCTGTTCCGGTGAAATTGTCACGTCATTCATAAGTCCATTTCAATATTCGATATTTGGAAGTGTTTTGTTTGCTTTGTCACTGAGCATTTAGTATTTTTAATATCGAATGATGATTAATAACCATCGCTATGTCAGATATATCAAACAATATGTCAAAGTTCGTATATTACCATGAAGTTGTATTATATCTGGAGGCAGCACTTCTAATAACTAGCTGAAACACAATTTTAAATACTGCTGTCATCTTCTGAAGTCTTATTCTCTCTTTCTAACATAGGTGTATAAAAAGGGATGAAGAGACCTCATAGACAGAGACATAACGTAAATATGTGTTTCAAGTGATTAATACGAGTGCTAGCTCCACCTATACCTAATACTTCATGTATATTACTCAATCGGTTTCATTTTTTAAACGTTTATTTATTTATTTATTCAGAAAACCAACAGCGTTACATTATTAAAATAAATAAGTACATTCCATATTTGTAAGACTTATAACAACAGGTTCCCCTTAAATTTTATAATACATTGGCTGGTGCAGATTTTAAGGTTTCGAAATGCTTAATGGGAGTATAAAAATGAACAAAACAGAACGAAGTACTTATTTAAGGAAAAAGAAAATTATGTATGATTGATACATTTCTGTACAGTTCTATTTTTAAATACATGCTTAATTAAATGAAATATGTCAAT
Source organism: Apodemia mormo (assembly GCA_036924255.1). Taxonomy (NCBI): domain Eukaryota; kingdom Metazoa; phylum Arthropoda; class Insecta; order Lepidoptera; family Riodinidae; genus Apodemia; species Apodemia mormo. The sequence goes on along the minus strand of JAUPFN010000004.1, from coordinate 24,865,663 downwards.
ATCTCCAAAGTAGGTTTTATACGTGAGCGCAATCCGCGTAAGTACAAAATTGCTGGCGTAATTTGTTGAGTGAGTAGGGATGTGCAACATTGGCGTATGATGGATGCGACGTAATGGTAAATTAAATTACACACTTTGTAATAATTCTGATGAATCAATATGACCATTTAAAATATAATAAAGAAAACTCATGTCTAATTGTTTACGTCTATCTTTGAGTGTAAGAAGACCGTATGTTTAACAAACATGCTTGTATGATATTGTGGGCTTACGAAGCCGAAAATTAAGATAGTTAACGAACTTTTTTGGATTCTTTCCAGGCGACTTTTATACGTGATGTATTGAGGAGACCATATTGAATAAGCATAGTCCAAAATACTACGCGTGTAAGCAAAGTACACAGATTTAATGCCATCAACATTCTTGAAATCTTTGCATGTTTGTAGTGTAAATCCTAAGTTTTTAAATGCTTTGGTGCTCACCATATCAGTATGAGAATAAAAGTTTTTTGTCAGACAATACACCCAAATCACTGACCACTTAAACTTTATTTAGAGTTACCCCATTAAAGTTATAAGTATGTTGAATAGGTTTCCTTTTACGTGTATAACTTATATTTGTTTTATGTTGATATTTATTTTATTTATATGGAAATAATACTAATATAAGCAATCCAACTCGTTCAGTAGTGCATAGCAATTTTCTTTATGTGAAATTTAGCAAAAAAAAAAATATCATCTGCGTACGATAAGTGTTTAGTAAACTCAAAACATTGCGCAATAGCATAAGCTCAAAATAATAGCGCAAACAGATAAGCATTGTAAAAAAAGGCACACATGTTAGTATCGTTATAAAATTAGATCCATAACCTCCGACGACAACGGCCTGTGTGCGCAGTTTTGTAAACATTTTATAGTTGCTAGGTGCATTTTTCCAAAATTCAATCCACTGCTTTTCATGATGTTCAGTGAAATTAGCTTTGAGCTATGTGTCGTGATTTGGTTGAATGATTTCATTCATTAACTGTGAAATTGAGAGAAATTTGAATTGGAAATTCAAAAAAATCCAAATTGGAAGAATAATTTTAATGATTTGAGTTCGGACTTCCAATGACATACTCTCCTCAATAGCTACGTTTTCCACTAAAGAATGTTTTCCTATGTAAGCTGATAATTAAGTTAATTTAAGAAAGAAAAAAACGACCGCATAAAAATATGACCTAAATTTAGAGAATCTTAACCGAAAAACACTTATTCTAGAAAAGTGACCTTATTAAGATAGGACAGTTATGCAAGTGACAATTTACTATCATTTATTGTACACAAGACATTACCACAGAATACTGGAGACTACAGAAGTCAATGTACATACAAATAATTTGCAAGTAAATTTCTCACGGACGCGATATCTCGGAATGGTTTGAAACAAATTACCCCGAACCATTCAGTGATATCGCGTCCATGAGACGTGTCTACGGATGCGTTGCTCGAAAATTACTTATACGTACATTGATTTCTGTAGTCTCCAGTGTTCTGTGACATAATTTGCTTCGTCGCATGCCGCACAAATACCAGCCGCTGGCCGCAATTTGACGACCACGGGTCCAGACTACTTGCCTACCCCGTAATGGCGGGGTTACCCTACGGCGAAGTGACGCGCTAATACGATGTTGTTACGAACTACATCGCGATAAGTGCTTACATCATAATGACGTCATGATATCACTGGTCATCAAACCGCGGTCCGCAGTTTTCATTTGTGCGGCTTGTTGATGATATTTGTGCGGCCCACGACAAGGCAAACAAGAATATTGTAAAATTCCTTAATTTTTTTTCAAAATCTTAATTCATTAACATTCGTTCCTTTCACTGTTTACTGTATTTCAATCACCCAAAGATTACGAACCTATGATACTACTTTATAAACATGAAAGGTCATGTCGTCATATGCTATTTTTTTCTATCACAGAACAAAATAATATCGATACACTAGGTCAATATGGCTTATATATGGTATAATAAATACGGCTTCTACATGAAATTACCTAATCAAAGTATGCGGGTAAATTTAGATTAGATATTTCCTGTTAATTATAAATTTCTTTTATAATTACATTAGTTTTTTCGATAGGTACTTTTAGTTTGAGGTATAGTTAGTTATGATATTAGGTAAAGAAAATTAGAAGTTATAGGAAGTTTAGGTCTTACGTATTTTACTTACATTTTAATAACAAAAATGTCGTATATAAATAATTAAGATAAATATGTAAATATTATTTTTGACGTACTAGCGGCCCACCCGGCAATGTAGAGATTTTTAATAAAATAAAGAAAGGTAAAAAAGTTTTAAAGTAAATATGCGGGAGCAAAGCCGCGGGTAACAGTTAGTATGCAAATAAAACAACTCGTACATATAAACAGTCACTTAAAATTTATACGAGACTAGCTGCAGATCTCTGCATTAGGATAAAAGTATTCTATGTGCTATTCCAGGTCATCTTATATCCGAGTCCAAATCCAAATTGGTACAGCCATTTTTTACGTGTATGATTATCAAACATCCAAACATACAAACTTTAACATTTATAATATGTATAGTATAAGATATCCGCAATCAAAAACAACATTTTATTAAAAATAAATTATTAAATCAAAAAATAAACATTCTTAATGTAACCTGTGCCTTCCACTTAAGAAATCGTTATCAACAACACGTGCATACAGAACAAAATTCGATGCTACTTATGATTTCCTATTGTTATATTAAAAGTTTCGTAATATATCTCCAAAGTTCATCGTAAGAATCACAATTATATATTGTTATTTTATATTCGTACAAATAGAATAAAAAGAATCACCTAACTTGGTCCTCAAAATAAGTAATCAATATAATCAAACATTTTAAAATCGTCAAATTGATGTCCTCTTCTCTTTTGGCAGTTGGTTAACAACTATAAAAGGTATTCAAAATTATTAATGAAAAAAATTAATCTTAATAAAAAAAAAATAACTTATTAATGAATAAAAATCGACTCCACTAATAATAACAGGATCAATTTGTATTATTCGACTAAATTAAAAGAAGGTTGTAATGCACTGTCCTTTTACTGAAAAAGTGACCATTGAAATTTTGTCGTATTATATTTGGAGCGTCGAGTACATTTTTAAGACAAATAAAATGAAAATCATACATTACACCCTATATTTAGTAATATAAACGACAAAAATAAATCGATAAACTCTTATACTTACCGAAAATACAATATCTTATATTTTTTAACGTTCATGATGTTGTATTTTACAATTTATCAGATAACAATTCGGTATTTTTGACGCGCGGGCAGTGACGTGAAACGCGGCCAATACCTAGTAATGTTGTTAGGAAATTATTTTTATGAGAATTACGTCTTTTAATGTATGGACTTTATTTATAATTATCTAACCTAAAAAATCCAGCGTATTTTCACCCAAAAATTATATTCGCATCAAAGGCGTCGTCAGGCTTTGGTCTAGGGGGGCGCAGCAAAATAAAACCAAAATAAAGAAAAACATGTTTCTAAGAATATTTTTTTTGTGCTTTACAAGAAAAATTCTTTAATATTTTCTTAATTTATTAAAAACACGATTTCTATAATTATCAATGTTATCTACACAGAACAAATACAAAGCTTATCTACATATTTTATACCATATTTTCTGATCTACCTATAAAATAGTACAGTCTACCTATAATATGTAGCAACTCAGGAACCGTCTCGCGGCACCGTTTCGCTCTTAAAGCCTAATATTGATAGAAATCAATTTTTTATTTATGGTAACTTTCTTGTAAAAGAGTTTTCAAGGAAAAATGGGTATTAAAAATGAAAGTTGATCTTATAAAGAAAAACACATTAAGATTCGGGCTAAGATTGGAAATTGATCTCAATACAATATTAATCATTTAATACACTTGTACTGTCTCACAGTAATCATGTTGTGAAAAATCTGTAAACGGTTGACCTTGCAGGCCATTCCTGCAACTTCCAGCTAAATTATGATATTTTAGACTCAAAAGAGTTAAAACTATAAGCATAGATTTTTTTTTTTTTTTTTTTTCAGTTCATTTTTTCAGTTCTAAGAAATATTGATATGTCTCAATTGTTTGGTCACAAAAAAACAGCAAGAAAACACTTACTTACTTTACTTACTTACTAAATCAGTAACTTTCTTATCTACATTAAAGCAGTAGCAGGAAGTTAAAAAGTACAAGCGTATTAATAGATTAATATTGTATTAAAATGGAGTGAATAAAAATGAATTAAAACTACCAAACCAACGCTCAAACCTAAAAGTGCGATATTTTTTCAGTAAAATGTCCCTCAAAAGGGCATAGATCGTCGCCTAGTGTAGCTTTGTAGCATTTTAATTCGTTTGTTTTGTAATAGATGGCGTTAGTAGTAATAAAATTCTAATACAACATGTATCTTCTATTTTTTGTAATGTTTATAAAATGGTATTTTATTTTTAGAACATATCTCGACATGAATTTAAACTACCATGTCAAAGCTCAAACTTAAAAAAGCGATAGTTTTCCAGTAAAATGTACCACAAATGTGCATAGAAAGTGGCCTAGTGTAGGGCTCGCTTCGCTCACCCTGATAATTTCGCATTATATACAATATATCAAATATAGTCACCTCTGTGGTCTCGTGGTCCAGCGTTGACGTTGACCACATGTTGTCCCAGGTTCGATTCCCGGGTCGGGCACATTAAAAGAAGTGTTTTTTTCAGTTTTATGAGAAACACAAAGTTGCCCAGGATTGGAAAGTTCCCGGTTGGCAATAGGCTTGCCACCTATCACACTTGTGGGACCAGATATCTTTCTGACCAATCGTGGATGCACTGGTTGTACCTCTGCCGACTTCTTCGGGGATATGGGCGTGAAGATACTTACTTACTTACTTATCAAATATAGAAAATGAAAACTAAGAAAATATAATATTATTGACATTAATATGGATAATGTTATTACCTGTGTAATTTAAAAGGCTCATTGTAATCCTTAGGCGACGAGGACCTAAATCAACCTACCCACACAAGTTTAGATAGGTAAATCCTGACGCACCAAAATCCCGCAACCTCCATATAAATTGCATATTTATAAGGGAAAGGGCAATATTTTTATAGGAAAGAGCTGTAAATGTTAATATCGTGAGCTTAGCCCTCAATTTACAGTCGGTTCAATATAGTCAGCTTGAATAATATATTATGAATTACATTGTAAACTTGACAATTCTTTGTGTATGTGTAAAATTTAGTACTTAGTTAACACATATTTTAATGACGAATTTTTTACTGTTAGGCAGGAATAACCAGGAACCTAACTTGCCTTGGTTACCGACATTAACTACATTCATACAAACGTGCTGATTTCGTAGACTGATATCATAATACTAACATTCCGCCTCGCAGCCATGGTAAGGTACTTTGTGTTCAGCAACAATACATTTTCTAGGATAAAAGTAGCCTGTGTATACTCAATTCCACAATAAATGTAGAACAAACTTGATAAACATACGAAAAGTTTCTACGTAAATATATATACATGCATACTCTGTATAATTCAGTTTTTGATTGTCATTTAAACTTTGGATTACGGTGTTTACTGCTAATGAAATTTCATGATTTGCTTATTCTCTTTTTTCGCCCTCGAGTGTGTGTAATAATAATGTGTATGACATGCTATTACTCGCATTTCCAAATCATGTGGCCCAAAATCATTACTTTCTTTTGTTCGGTGGGGTAAAAAGTAGCCTATGTCACTCCTGGACAGTGTAGCTTTAACCTATCTGATTCTGTTGATCCCATTACATCCTACAATTTGACAATTTACCGGCACACGTCAAAGTCGCCGCCGACAGGGACTCGACCCACTATTTTGGCCCGCCAACACTCGAGACACCGGTCAATCGTCATTAACGAGTCGTAATTCTGATGCCACTTACGCTCCCACTCATCCTCAAGATACTGCTCTAAGCTGAGGTTCTGTCTCACAAGTGACACTCTTAGGTAGGTGACCACTTAATTTAAACTTTCGCGCAGCATTCTGCTCGCCCGAAACCCCCGGTTTCGCAGTAGCGGTTATTTGGACCAACTGCTCAGGAGCGCGTATTTGATTTGCAACGAAAATTTCATGTTTTCAAGTTTTTCAAGATAATTATCGTAATAATGTGAGCAGATTATTCAAAGGATTTTACAGATTTTTGCAAGATTGAGTCTTGATTTAGTGCACTACAGAGCTAGAATATAATTTTTGATAACGGTTTTTTTAAAACGAAGATAATACCTGCATAACATTTTAAGAAAATAGGCGTCAGAGTTATCTTTCAAGACAAATAATTCTATTATAATGAGCCAAAATATTTTATTTCATGCACTTTTTCAACAGGATGTATGGTCCTAAAGTGCACTATAAAGCCAAAGTGATGAAAATATTTTTAGTTAGTGTTAATTTCTGACAAAAAACAACGTTGCCCGGGATTGGAAAAAGTGTCCGGTTGGCGATAGGCTGGCTGCCTATAACATTGTGGGACTAAGTATCTTTGGCTAATAGTGGGTGCAATTCTCGTACCTAATCCTACCTCTTCGAGGATACGGGCGTGAAGAAACTTCTGTTATCTCGCATGTGTTTTTTGCTTAAAGGGATAATATTATCTATTGCTCAATCTTCCGATGAGAGCTGCTCATAAAAATTAATTCGGAGTCCTTTTGCAGCGAAGAAAATTTACCTTCCTGCCAAGTAATTCGTCAAAGGTAAGCGAAGGCCAAAACTGTCACTATAATTACGAGTATAACTACTAGGTGTTACATAGCTCTGCACAATCTTGCTGTATTAAAAAAACCTAGCTGGGTGACCGAGCTTCGCTTGAATGACATTCTTTATGTGAAAACGGGTTAGCGCGTAGATGACGTATATGCCTGGACAAATTGCAAGAATTGATCTAACTCCAAAGTACTTAAATAAATTATTTGCGTATGATATGGGTGTAAGTCAATAATATTAATACATAAAAATACTAAAATGTATGTATAATAAACATCCAAACCCAGAAATACAAACTTATGCTCATCCCATAAATGTTTGTCTCTATCAGAAAACGAATATGAGCCCCGTTGATTGCGTAGTCAAGGTCGCTAACAACTCAACCAAATGGGCGCGGCGGTCAAGAAATGAAACACCTAGGCTTACCATACGAATGCTAGTTCCTGGCGGGCATAAAATTTAAGCTTTGTCTCGCTCGGCCTCGTTAAGCATATACGGTAACCACTTGATTATCGAGGAGTTTGCTTGCGATAGATTGCTTTGATAATAATGTTAAAATTTTAATGACATGATTTTTTTACACTAATAACATTTTTAGTGGTTAAATTGTTCGGTTCAAATTATGAGAATCGGGGTTCGATTTCTGGATTGGACAAAGTATTTATGATGTTTCTATTTACTAAATTCCCGGACTCTGGTGGCATTTTCACATCTTGCTTACTTTTTTATGCCATAAGATAGCAAACAAGCAGATGGGTCTCCTAATGGAAAGAGTCAACCTTCGCCTATAGACGCCAAAGATGTAAATGGTGCGTTGCTATATTGTGGCGAGGTCTAATGCCACATACATAAGTTTACTGGCTACCTTACTCTCCAAACCTGAACACGATAGTGACAAGCACTGACGCTATTGCAACAGGAATAGGTAAGGTGGTGGTACCAGACCCGGGCGAGACAATGCAGAACCCTACCACCTAGTAAATTGCTTGCTTAAAAGTGGAACCGTTTAGAAAACGATTGACATTGTGTGTCACACCACGACTTTTTACTACTTAAAAATTAGTATTGTGTAGATTATGTAAGTACATGGTAAATGAATGCTATCTTGTAGTGAGGTCTAATGCCACATGCATAAGTTTACCTCCTACTTTACCCTCCAAACCGGAACACGACAGTAACAAGCACTGACGCTATTCCGGTAGGAATAGGTAAGGCGGTGGTACCAGACCCGGCCGAGACAATGATGAGATAGTCTTCAAGTGCTATAAGAATATAGCGACAGCTGAAATTATCAAATTAATTTAATGTACAATAAGCCCATATTAAAATTCAAGGACACTTTCTAATAGCAAGTAAATTTTAAAAAGGAATGTACTTGGAAGTCATGAAATTAATAAAACTTGCACGCATTTTCTTATTTTTAAATCGAGCAAAGATTTTTTCTTTTCTGCCATAAAGTTGACACTGTTTTTTTTTATGACCAACCACACAAGTTAGAAGTATGTAGTAGACGCAAAATGTTAAAACAAACCATTGCATAAACAACAGCAAATTGGAAAATATTTATTTCTAAAGTCGAAACTTACAACAAAGTCTGTAACGTGCTACCCTTAGTACAATCCTAAAATAACAAAAAAATAGTGTTATCTAATTAATCTGCGAACAAGTAACAATAAATATTTTGTCATGTTATTGTAAACAATCGTTTTTATATTATAACTTTCAAGTGGTTAAAATCAAATAATCTTCATGATGAGATACAAAAACGTATAATATCTACGTTGACGATATATTGCGACGTGAATGGCTTCACATAGAATGTAATAGCAGCATAATAAAAAGTGTCTGTGATACAATCACAATTCAGAAGATATTAGTAATGTATTACAATAACATAAGCATCTGTCAACATACATTGCTTTCGGGAACTTTCTATAGACCCTCATCAATCTCCTTTTTATTCATATTAATTATATCATTCTTATGAAACATATATGTATAAATTAATTCACTTAACTAGTTAGTTAATATACATTTATATATACACACATGCATAATCGCGAAGTGAAAGGTGCGCAAAGTACCTACAGTGTGTAAATTACTTTGCGCAAAGGAACGTAACGCCCCATTTTTAGATGACTCTCGATTTTATTCCCTATAATTTCTATACCGCGGGCTAAATATGACAAAGGTTTCTTAACGATATTCCTAAACTCCAAAAATTTTGGAAAATGTGACGATTAAGATCTACCCTTTTCGTCAGCCAATAATCGCCTACGCTAGCTGCGCGTTTGTACTAACGTAAAAACTTTAAAATTTAAAGAATATTGTCAGCCCTGAGCGTCAGGATTTTAACTGTGCGAATGAATTATTGGTAAAACTGTTAGAGATTCAAGAATAATTAGGTAAATGAACAAATTTTAACAAACAAACCAACGTGTCTACACTCTACATATATATAAATGCGAAAGTTTAAATGTTTGGATGGATGAATGGGTGTTTGATACTCAGCAAAAACGGCTGAACCTGAAATTTGGTACAGATGTTGGTGATATCCTGGGATATAAACTGTATTTATGTTAAGTATTACACATAATATTATTTTATTTATTAATTAGAATCATTGTTGTAAAATGTCTGAGACTCCTTGTTGTGTGTGAAATATATTGGACGATATGTCAATAACCTCGTATTTGTAAGTGATCACATTTGTATAATCCTCATATTGTCCTGTGAATTAAAACTCACTGGGTGTTAACATGCAACAATATTTATAAAACAACACTAGGGTGTGATATGAGTATAATTGATGCTTCAATTTGATATGGTATGGATTACAAAACATTTTCTACTATTCATTTTATTTTTATAAAACCCGGCTTTTTCCACATCTATCGAGAAGAAATTGGATGAAATTTGTCAAGAAAAGCTTTATACGACAGTATTATATAAGGGTGTCGGTGTAATCGTTCTTACAATCTCGACTTGGATTTGGACATGATTGTCCTGATGGACAAATTGTGTGAACGAAAGTACGAATTGTGTAAGTTTAAAAGTTTTTATATCTTTAACGTACTCTTAGCATAGATGGAAGGTACGTAACTAATATTGAAAAGGGAACAGATTTAATGGAGTGTTATGGAAATTTCTTTAAAGAATAATTTTTAGGCAAGCAGATTTTGGTCTGCATAATTCTGGGCTATTGGGTATGTCAGAATGAAATGATATAGGCAAAAGTCTCAAGATACATGGCATATAAATCTTGATAAAAGTATTTTTGGAGTGTATGTAAGCATATTTCTTTAGCACGCGTTGCAGCTAAAATGGCCTCGTGAATTTATGCTTAAAATGTGTGAACTCAGACTGAAAAGGGAAAAACTAATGGGGTCATTGATGTGCAGAATAAACAGTGTAGGCGATAGCACGCAGCCTCGCGGAACACCAGCATTGACAAATTTAAGCACGCACCGTCGACTACGACTTTGATGCTCGGATCAGCCAAAAAACTGGTGATCCACTTGCATCATTTCCCGGGAAGCCCATAAGAAGGAAGCTTTGAAGCGCTCTGTGCCATACCCTATCAAAGGCCTTCGCTATGTCTAAACTAACAGCCAATGCCTCCCCCTTGGACTCAACTGCCTGCGCCCAGCGATGTGTAAGGTATACTAGAAGATCACCAGCTGATCGACCGCAACGGAATACGTACTGGCGCTCATTAATCAGCCGGTGCTCCTCTAAATACTTCAAAAGCTGGCAGTAATTAACTGCCAGCTTTTTTGGAGAACAAGGAGGTAATGGCTATCGGCCGATAGTTTGACGGATTCGAGTGATCACCTTTTTTAAGTATAGGGTGCACTAAGGCCGTCTTCCACGACTTCGGTACTACGCCAAGTGAGTAGGAGAGCTGAAACATACGCGTCAATACCGGTGTCAACTCCGGAGCACATATTTTAAGCACTATCGGAGAGATGCCATCCGGCCCAGATGTATGACAATATTTGGGCAAGAACATTTAGAAGTTTCTTTAGGTCAGTGTCAGTATAATTATTAGCGTTACGTTATTTGAATTGGAATAAGGTAGCCTATAGTGGTAGGTTAACTTGCATACTATTAATTTGATAGATACAATTTGGTTTGTATCTATCAAATTTACATACCGCTTTACAATTAGAATAATTTTATTTTGATGCCTCTTGATGGTTACCTTTTAACATTAAGAGAGGGCCTGCTTGTTTTTGTCCAATGTATAGACAGAACATAAAATAGTAATAAATAAACTGAATATTTAGTTGTAGATAACATGAACTCGTGTTGAAATTTAAATTACGAAATACCTACCCTTTGAAATACCTCTGAGAGCGTCAACTTCTGAAATTTTAGCAGATACCAAAGTTTCAAGTACCCATCCTTATCACGGTGAAATTTAATTTATTATTATAGTGTCGTACGAGAAAATGGCATATTAATTATAATTAGTTGGAAATTGAGCTAAATGTAGTTGATATCTATACATAAATAACCCAGGAAACCCTATTATTTTGTGATAACATTTTAGCGATATTTTTGGCACTATATAAAATGTATGTATAAAAGAAAAAAATTTGATTAACTGGCTCATTGACTTACCAACGTCTAACCAAATTCTTGGACATATGAATTGGAAAATTTGCGGGTTCGTTTTCGCAAGGTGCTTTTCATCATTAAGACAATAATTTGACTACCTCGTGGGCCAGGGGATAGCCTATTCGGTTCAGATCCTGAGGTCCTAGGTTCGATTCCCGGATCGGGTAAAGTGCTATTGAATTTTTTTTAGGTTTTTCTCGAAAATCCAAAAAATATTGACCGCCCCGTTGGTCGAGTGGTTAGCAACCCTGATGACGCAATCGACGGGACTCGGGTTCGATCACCGACGGGGACAAGCATTTGTGTGATGAGCATAAATGTTTGTATTTCCGGGTTTGGGTGTTTATTAAATATATTGCAATATTTATTTATATATGTATTTTTATGTATTAGTAGGGGGAAGAAAAAGATAAGCGATTTAAAAATTGTGTGAAAGGGGGGCGGGGGCATATTAATGTCGAGTCACGGGATGTAGTTTGAAAATAACGCGCGTGATGACAGTGACAGCGTTTTTTGCTGTTTTTGGTGTGGCGATATTGCGTCCCATAAATTTCACGTGAATGTTACACCCAAGTATTTGTAATCAATTGCACACATTTATTTTCAATAAAGGCAGTGACTGTTTGTCACTCGTAATTTAAAAAAGTTTTTGTGGATTCTCAAAATGGTGTTGGTATAAAATACATGATTGTGACGATTCTCTATCCCTTAGTACCGGACATAAAGTAGTCCCTTAATTACGGACATTTAACATGTTATTTTCTCTTGGAAGTATTTAAATAAATGTTTCTTAATAAAAGTTATACGCCTTCTCAGAAGAGAGAAGAACGAAATCAAAGGAGAAAGAATATGAAAATTATATCAAGTTAGTTTCCAAAATGCGGTTGCTAAGGTTTTGCTTACATGCCATTCTTATCATGAGAGGAGTCTGGTCGCGGTGCAATATTTAAAAAGTACTTTACATGATAAAGCATTAGAATTCAACAGTAAAAAAAGTCACGTTTATATGAAATATGTATAAAGAAATAACGACTTTCGCCCCTGTACGAATAATTTTAAGAAGGCCATGTCAAAAATTAACATCAATTGATGCATTTGATGATGTCTGCTGGTAATAAAAAAGGAATTTTAATACGAGTTTTAGTCTTAGGTTAACTTGTGATCAATGAACATCACTTATCGCTGCAATAAAGAAATAGTTGATAGGGGATAAGGAAAATATTCTTACTTTCATCAGCATCAGTAAGGTCAGCGGCCTGGTATGAAGACTGGATATAGTGCTCCAGCTGCCATGAATGGCCTCAGAAAGCCTGTGCTAACATTTCAGAATATTCAAATGCTTATTTGGGATCAGCGTCGCATTTTTTAAAATTGATTAATGCTAGGACTCGGAGTTAGAATCTCTCCGGTATTAGGTGCCACTTTCGGAATGCAAGTTTATTTTCAACGAAGTTTGACTTATATTTTTGAATATGTTTATATAGAAGTTGCATTTATTTTCACTTATTTTAATTTTAATATTTGTTGACTTATAAAAATCGTTAATACAGGTATGTTTTCCGAAATAGTTTTTTTCATATTATCTGAAAACCTTAGGTGTCCGGCATTAGGGAACTTCCTCCCATCGTTGACTAACACCCATAACACAAGCAAATAATTTGCTTACTTTGGGGTTAGATCAGTAAGTGTAATTTATCCGGTGAATATTTATATTTATTATTGATATTAGTAGCAGCTTGAAGTCTGGCGGGTAATGCGTGCTTCAGATGAGCACGTAAAGCTGTAGGTCCCGGCTTTCGCTATAAACAGTCGATAATCGTTATCAGGTCGGTAAAATGCGTTCGGTTTACTCTGCATACCACGCAAGGGAACCGGGTATCAAAATCAAATCAAAAATATTTCTTCAGATCCTACTAATAGTATAAATGCGGAAGTTTGTGAGAATGTATATTAGTAGGATTGTGCATTATATAAAATGATGTATGGGTATGATGATACTTACAAGGAATGGAGCTGGAAATTAGTATTTAGTGTTAAGTGAAAACTAAAGAACATAAATAAATCTATATTCTATATTAATATTATAAATGCGAAAGTTTGGATGCATGGATGGATGTTTGTTACTCAATCACGCAAAAACTACTGAATGGATTTGAATGAAATTTGGCACACAGGTAGATGATGACCTGGAATAGCACATAGGCTACTTTTTATCCCGGAAAAATTAAGTGGTCCCGCGGGATTTGCCAATAACTTTTATAATGCAGCGGGCTGCACGCTGCAGCTAGTAATAAATAAATATCAGTGAACAAATTACACGAGTTGATCTAACCCCAAAGTAAGCAATTTATTTGCTTATAGTATGGGAATCAGTAAACTATACAAATACATAAACATGTAATAAACACCCAAACCCAGAAACACAAACAACTATGCTGCCCTGCAAATGTAGTCCTCCGTAAGTACAGTTTTTAACCATATTGAGTTACGACCATATTGGGATTCAGCACATCATTGAAATTTTTATATATAGCTTTATATTTTTATATATAGCTTTATATTTTTATATAGCTTTTCTATCAGAATAATCAGCGCCTTATACACTTGTACTATTATAATATATTACGAAGTAACTATTTAGTAATCTATGCTTATACGGAAGATAATGTAACAATTTTACAATATAATCATTAATGTTTGAATATCATATCATGATTCATGAAGTAACCGTGAGTTTACGGTCGAGGTAGTTCTGATATAACATTAAAAGTATAACATGAAGCATACCTACGTGACAATTGTGTGCGTAAAAAAAACAAAATTACTATGAGTTCCAACTAAGAGTAGGATCGCGCTTGTTATCAATTTCATACCACACGTGTGAATTTAGTAATGTCAACAAAAAAATATTTTTTCAAAAAATATTGCTGGTTTATTGTAAAACAAATAACGTTTTAATAATATTATTATCATCAATAAAAAAATACTAAAAAGCATCAGTCTAGCTGTTCATCTGTATCCTACTAATATTATAAGTGCGAAAGTTTGTGAGTATGTATGTATGGATGTTTGTTACTCTTTCACGCAAATACTATTGAACCGATTGCGATGAAATTTAGTATGTAGATAGCTGAAGGCTATTTACTATCCCGAAAAAGTTAGGTGATCCCGCGGGATTCACTAAAAACTTTTATAATGCAGCGGGCTGCACGCTGCAGCTAGTATTATATAAAGATGTCGTGTCATTTCCACTACTTACAAGACAAAAACGACGGGGCCAATTTGTTGCGATTTTTGTGGGTTTGGGTTGTCTTTGTACAGAATAGGCTAAATGTATTAAAATATAATATTCATCAATAAAAAACAGTAAAATATACCAGTCGAGCCGTTCATCTAAATAAACGTATATATATAAATAAATAATAAATAATGAAATTAATTAAGAATGAAATTAATTTTATTAAGTATTTAAAAAGAAAGTACCGTTGCACTAGCTAGAGGGTTGCACTCGCCACATTAGCTAATTAGACTGCCTTTAATAAAATAATTGTGATTAGATTACGAGAATCTAATCCCAGACATTGTGGCGGCCACGCATGGCGCCAGCCGTCTTTGTCGGCATAATCCGCGCGTCGGGCTGCGGGCTAAAAATATTGAAGAGCGCGGCCATACAATCAATTCCGTTCCGTTCTAGTTGAGTTTCGTTATTTCTTAAGAAATAAGTTTCCCAGATAAGTTCCGGGGCTTTAGTATACCTATAAGGTATCGGCTTAGAGTAGGGCAGTGATAGGGAAAGTAGTGGCTCTCTCTTTCATACAATAGGAAAATTTGCAACAATACTAGCTTTATTGCTATTTTGTTTCGTTACAATAAAGCACCATTGTAAAAGAAAAGTTGTGGTCTAAGTTTATTCTTCCCGGCTCCCGGCTCACCACCAAAAGCACTACAGCTGGTGGGGCATCGAAGAAGAAGAAGAACAGATCTACAGTCCGCTGGCTCCCCCGGCTGTAGTGCACCTTTTTTGGTCGCATTCGAGCCGGATTGCTGAACCATGCCGATCGAGACAAGAAGTATGTCGAGTCACCGAGAAGAACCTCTTCTTCTCACGTGTCAAGGAGGAGTCATGAGGAGAAGACTAGCGGTACCACCACGTCCGTTACAGAGACTAGCGGCACAACAACGACGGAGAACACCGAGGCGACCGAGACCACAACGACAAGCCGGTACCATCCGCAGTAGAGTCGCAGCGTATCGTTTACCTATGCGCCAAATTAGAAGAAGCGCGTTCGCGAGCAGAAGATGCGCGCTTACGGACGGAACCCACGCGCGCTGTTTACGAAGAAGAGCAAGCAACTGCCATTACGAGGGTCGAAGATTGGATGGACTCCGCTCGGCTAACCCATACGGATCGTCAGCCGGCACCAGAGCAGCTGGCAATGACCAGTTCGATGGCACTTATGCCACACCCCCTACAAGAGGCGGCACCTAGGCCGCAATACGAAGAGAAGGCGCACGTGTCGCACCATGAAGATTCGGCCGGCCATGAGTCGCTCACACTACGAGATGTGGCCCAGGCGCCACAAGCTCGCGCAGTCGGCGGGCGTTTCAGCGCGCGCTGTACGTCCGGCGGAAGATGTGTCCGTCGTAGAAAAGGCGAAGATTTCGACGCCTACTGTAAATAAGGTACCAAAGCAAAAGTCTGGTGCATTGAACGCCGCAGATATCACCGCGCTCGTGTCCGCCCTGGCTAAAGCATCACACGGGGCGCTGCGCTACAATATGGAGTAACCAAGTTTCGACGGCGCTGGTGAAGAATGGTTGCAGATTAAAGCAGCATATCGAGATACGAAGAAATATTTTAGCAAGACGGAAAATCGGGCAAGAATTCGAAGACGTTTACGTGGAAACGACAAAGAAGCCATCGCCTGCATGTTTTACAGGGAAACCGATGCAAGTGAAATCATCGACCATTTGGAAATACAGTTTGGTCGGCCCGACGCACTAGTGAACGCAGAATTAGAAAAAAAATAAGTCACTACCGCGAGTGAAAAAAATTGCGCGGGAATCGTGTATGTTCGTCAGCAAGGTTAATAATATCATCGCTACGATTCGAGCTCTCAGCAGAGAAAGCTATCTTCACGATACGGTGGCAGTGAATAGTTTATTAGCGAAGTTTAATTATACGTTGCAGCTCAGTTGGTTCCAGTACGCAAGAAAATACAGTGAACACACACGCAGAAATATGAACCACTAGTGAAGAGAGATAAATGTGCGATACGTCAAGATGCACATACTAGCTCTATATGTGAACAGTTTACGAAAGCGAGTGTTGACGATGGGTATGACAAAGCGTAATAATTTATGTTTCAGGTGTCTACAACGAAGAAAGCCAAACCACGAGTGCAAGTTTCGGCAATGCGGTATCGATGGTTGCAAGAGCTCACACCATCGGCGGCTACACAATAGCCGCAACAACTATACGAAGAGGACACCTGAAGATCAAGTAGAAGACAGTGACGCCGTGGTGATGTTAACGAGTCAAGCGCGCTACGCGCCTACCTTAAAGTTGTACCTTAGTGAATCTAGTAGATCTATATTTTTCCTAAAAAAATTACAGAACATTTCCGGTCCATGGAAATTACATGTTGTTCTTACTGGAAATAACAGTGTATACCTAGAATTTCCAACGTTATGAGTATTATCGAAACTTAAACGTGAAACTGACGTGAAACTTGTATTTAAGTTAGTAGCGTGCTTAAAAGTCAACTTAAAACTTCAACATTTTTCAAAATGTTTAATTGAAAATTGTTTTTTATTTTAATTTTATTGATTGAACACGCTCTTTTTTAGGGTTTCGAAGTAAACTAGTAACCCTTATAGTTTCGCTATGTCCGTCAATCTGCTCGTCCGTCCGTCCGCAGTCTAATTCAGAGATTTATAGTACTAAAACGGTAATTTGATATGAATATACATATTAGTCACGGCAACAAAGTGGTAACATTATTATTATATTGAAAACTATTTTTTGGGTTAGGTTAGGTTAGGTTAGCTCCTCTTCGTGTAAAGTAAGGAAGTTAATTTTTTTTTCTTGTGCACCCCGGAATGTGTGTATCATTTGATAGGTTTTTAAAAAATATTGTAAAGTTTGTGATTACAATTTTTCTATTAAGGGATTCCTTTGCGAAATATTAAGCTTTAAAATGCTAATTTTTGTTATAGTCAAGTATTCCCCCTCTGCCAGCGAAACGGTTGGTTTCGGTTGAAAAAAATGATCCTCATCACCGCATTTACCGATATGTTAACGATTATCGACTATTTCTAATGATAACCGAAACCGACAGCTTTACGTGCTGATCCGAGGCACGGGATTGGTAATACACCACTCTACAATATTTCGGGCTGCTACTGAGGTTTAAGACTTTAGAAAAAACCTCTAAAAACCTTAATACCACCTTTGGGATCGAACTCTGGACCACGAGGCAGTCTAAATGATAATAAGCTTTGATTCAGCAGATTTAAATTAAAAAAAAATAATAACTGACAAACAATATTCATCTCTTAATCTGGTGATCGCATGAATTATACTATAAACATTGAATATTTCATTTTTTTTATTGCAAATAAAATGTAATAAAGAAATTTCTATGGGTTTTATGTAATTTTCATGGTGTTTTATACACAGAAATTACACCATGGAAATCACCAAAAAGCATATATTTCGAAATTCCTCGCCATTGGAAAGATATAAGCTGCTAGTTTGTTACTAGCTATTTTCATTTAGGAGTTAGGTATTACACCTCAATACCCGTTTACTAAAAATAGTACGATTACATTCTAAAAATGTGACATGGAAATTCCTGAAAATTGAGAACCAAAAGTTGAAAAATCGGAGAACTTGCTCTTGCACCGAAATGGGGGGAATCAGGGCCACGACTACTAGACCCATAAGCAGCAGCATAACTACAGAATCACAAAAACCAATCCCGATAGGTCTAGACCTCGCCAGTTCATAGTAGTACCCATCGCAAAAAGCGAAGCTAAAATTTTGCAAATTGTGTTACATACTTATTTATACTCATAAAATAAACACTTTCACTACAATGGGATGGAAAGTTTAACCAGAATATAAAATTATTTGTATTTTTCAATTTTGTGTAAAAGCTGATTAAAAGCGTAAGTGAATTAAAGAATATCTGCGATTGATTGATTGATTGATTAATTACGCGTGCTAAACGTGCAAAATTAACTGGATTTAAGGTGTTGAGGGTAAATAACCCCTATATAAATGGTTATCTATATACATATAATAAAATCGTAGGAAAGTCAAAACTGTACATTGAATATTTTTTTAAAGAATACTTGGGGCGTGATCTACAATCGATATCGAAGCCAAAAATATAGTTTTTAGAATTTTTGTCTGCTTATCTGTTTGTCTGTTTGTCTGTATGTATGTCCGGGGTAAACTCAAAAAGTAATGCATGGATTTACTTCAAATTTTGCATGAATATTACTAACAGCTCGGGTCAAGATATAGGCTACATATTATCACGCTATCACCTAGCGGTCAGGTGCTGTGCGGAGTAAACGAAGTCCGCGCGGACGAAGTCGCTGGCAACAGCTAGTTACATAATAAAATCTACATGACACGATGCATGTAGAATGTATAAATAATGTTATAGTAGATTTATGCAAACATTATTTGTTTATATAGGAGATAAGCATCTGTTAAGCTCAAAAATTGTACTCCGAAAAATGACCTATTAGCACTTTCTATCTGTAAGTTACAATGGCACTCTTACGGCTCAACCTTCAGACCTTCGACATTATATGTATTGTAAAGTACACATCAAAAAACCAACGAGTCCGAACTTGATTATCTAAGTGTTTCTATATTTTACATGTGATTTTCGATAGTCGTCTTTCAGCTCCATCTTTAGATCCTCATCATCATAAGCACTAATTAAACTTAGTACTTATAGCAACAAAACTAATAAGCCCAAACATGGTTATCTCGTTAAAACTCTGCATCAGAAAGTTAAAGTCCCTAAGTCCAGGCTGTGAGATCAGTTGGATGGTACCATAATATTACATTTCACTGAGCTTATACAAGTCTACCAAGTTTTAGTACAAACGGATATCAGGAATTCGTAAATAAGTAGTTTGCAATATTTAGAAAATCTGTTATTTACATACGAAAATTGCCAGTTAAATAGATGCTGATGACCTACGAACTAAAATATACAGTATCAGGTCACGGTTACCATGTAATTACAATGTCAATTAAGTAACAGAATACAAAATCTAGTATCGATAAAGCCTTCACAAATTGCTTAATTCCTTTGACCAATTTGAAAAGAGCTGGTGATCTTGAAACGACTGAACAGATTCTATTGAATCATAGCTAAGAACTATCTCGCACAACAGGGCTTTCAATTAATAAAAACCGTAACCAAATCGGACCATCCGCCAGGCATTAGGATGCCACGGTCAGACACACAGATACATAGATTCGCACCCCTCGTTTTTGTGTCGCGGTTATAAAAAGTTTTATATAGGTATTAGGTGAAAATTCTTTTCAACGTACTGACAGAATTGTCTAACAACGACACTTTTATAGATATGTTTAATGCGAATTGACGGGGCAAATTACGCGAATGGATCTAACCCCAAAGTAAGCAAATTATTTGCTTGTAATATGGGTGTTTGTCAACGATGCTAATATATATGTCGCAGTGAAATTGTCAATACCGTTAGATTATAATCTACCTAAGTGATATTGTAATTTAACTGCTAACCTAACCTAACCAAATTATAAAATCCCTAGTTAAATTATAATCTAACGGCTAATTATAATTCACTGCGACATATATACAAAAAACTAAAATATATTTAATGAACACCCTAAATAAAACATCATCATGCTCATTAGACTTTTTCTTGTTCCTGCCGGGAGTGGAACTAGCGCCCCGTCCGTTGCGTAGTCAGGGTCACTAACAACTCAACCAGCAGCGGGCCGGTAATAGCTCTAAGCCAACCTATGAAACGAGATCTAAGTAATAGTAATTTATTAAATCTATGTATACTGTAACTGTTATCTCATATATTTCACGGATTTATTGCCTAAATTCCAATTAATCCACGATCATGACATCAAGAAAATGTTAGTATTAATCTGGTACTTGATTCAAACGTTGTTCAAACATGACCCAGATTTACAAATCCTCTTTACTAATTTCTCGAATGTATAGAAATAAAATAAAAATACGTATAATAAAATCGTAGGAAAGTCAATGTATGTCCGGGGTAAACTTAAAAAGTACTGAATGGATTTACTTCAAATTTTGCATGAATATTACTAATAGATCGGGTCAACATATAGGCTACATATTATTGCGCTATCACCTACAGGGGGAGGACCTGTGCGGAGTAAACGAAGTCCGCGCGAACGAAATCGCGGCCAAAACTAGTAAGAAATAAAAGTGTTATTCTTCATAATAATAAATAATAATAAATTTATTTATTTGCGTTAACCATAATTTTAAATTACAAAAGTAGGCTGGAGTCCACTTTTAGGCAACAATATGCCGGTTCCAGAGGACTCCGCTCTTCTGTCTTACAATTATACTATTTAAAATAGAATTATATAACAACAAAACATTAGTGCCTATAAATTACAACTCACATAATATAGTAATACATTATTATTATAAAAACATTAAGTAAATTAAAATAAAACTAATCAAGCAAACTAAAATATGATACATACTCTACACGCTACGCAGCAAAATTTTTCGTAAATTTAAATGGTGTGTGGTCTAAGTATAAGAGTTGAGCATATGAACAAATAAACATGGTCGATCTCGTAAGTAGTATTTTACAATGCTTTTATAAATGCAATTTGCTTTAACTATTACATTATTTACGCTTATTTAAAGTAAAAAAAGTATTACATTTATACCTTAAGTAATAATTTGTAAAAGTTTTTCCGTACAGTTATAGGACAACTGTTTTAACTAATTATAAACAATAGTTTAACACTCAAAATTATGTTTTCCATGAATAAGTAAAAGTTGAGTGAAATAATTTTGGTTATATACTAAGTTGAGGTAAAGGTTCACTTATGTCAAGTCTACATTCTGTTAAAATCATAACATCAATATCTAATTTTAAACTTAATACTGTTACCATAAAATCATCAAAATTTGCATATCTAACTCTATATACTAACTCAGCACATCAGTATACGGATGTGCTGAGTTAGTATAGTTAGATCCGATTTATTTACATGAATGTGCCTCGATAAATCAAAACTATCACACTCAAAAATACGGGCTGTTTAAACTTTATCTAATTCGTTAATAGTATGTAGAAATCAGACATAGTATAAGATTTTAGAGATATCTGTTATTACTAGAACAAAAATATAACAAAAATATCTATATCAAATTTTGTAAAATCCAAAAAAAAAAATTTTTTTCGGGCATAATTATTAGGTATATAGTACAACAACATAAGATTATGAGACTTAAATGTAGTATTATAATTATAAAATATGCAAACTGCTAGTATAATATTAAAATTGTTGTTATATTGGAGTAGAGTTGTAACTGTGTTTAGTGTTAAAGCATTTATATTATTATTAATTTCAACTAGTAGCACATTGAATAGTGAAATTGATTTTTGTTTCCTAAAGATAATAAAACAGAATAACAAAGAAAATGGAAAAGCAGAAATAGTCAAATTGCTTATAAAAGGCTATTGATTAGGTTTTCATTGTTTATAGTTAATATTGGAGTGTTTTCAGATTTTCTCACATATACAATATACAAAGTTAATTAAATCCTCCTTCGATTCTATTATGCTCTTAGGAACGTTTTTGATTTCGATATTAGCTTTTCGTTATAATCGCTGCATATCTTCGAGCCTACTTTCCAAAATCGTTATATATTCTTTACTATTCTTTGTTTGTTGTTCTAGAAGCTCCACTTTTTTGGTAAGCTCCTCATTATTAGCCATGAGTATTGCAATTGAAGATTCAATATTCACGTTAGATTGTTTTATATCAGAAAGAGTAGGTGCGAAAACACCTTTTATATCTTTTTCTTGTTTACTTAGGAGGGATAAGAATTAGACTCCTCATTTCTTCTCTAAAGTTGTTAAAATGATCTTCGAAATCATCCTCTCTAAATCCTTTTTTAAGAAAAATAGATTGGTTCAGGGAGTTCATGTTTGAGCCCATTCCTGCATAAGTGACGCTCTCCTCGCTAGCAGATTGAGCAGTTGCTGTTTTTGTTTTAGATAACGGCATCTTATTTCTCGTATAAAAATATGTTTAATAATACCTGTTAGGTGCGAAAACATCTTTTATATCTTTTTCTTGTTTATTTAGGAGGGATGAGATTAGACTCTTAATTTCTTCTCTAAAGTTGTTAAAATGATCTTCGAAATCATCCTCCTCTCTAAATCCTTTTTTAAGAAAAATAGATTGGTTCGGGGAGTTCATGTTTGAGCCCATTCCTGCATAAGTGACGCTCTCCTCGCTAGCAGATTGAGCAGTTGCTGTTTTTGTTTTAGATAACGGCATCTTATTTCTCGTATAAATATATGTTTAATAATACCTGTTCCCGCTACCGCTTATGATTTGCGTCAAACTCCAATACGTCCTAGTTAGGCTGTGACGTCGAGCGATGATACAATATGCGCGCGTTGACACTTTTTACTAATGCACGACTGGCACAATTTCAATTTATTAAATTTTAATAAGTATTTAAGAATTGTATAACAATAAAACAACAGTTTATACGTCTAAGTTCAGTCAAGACACAAATGGAAGAGAAGATAATCATAAGAACATGCTTTAATAAAATTAGTCATAATTTTGACTTTCAGAACAAAGTCGCATGGTTGATGTGTCTTATACGAGTATAATATACTTACTTGAACTTGGACGGCCCCGAGTGTTTAAGCGGGTAATTCACAGATGGACATGGCCGCGAGGAAGCCCGCTGACATGCCCACCGGAATTTGTTACTGTGCTATAGGTCTGCGCAAACGTCTCTCAAGTTTATTACCGACGCGAGTCATCTGACCTATAGTAGCAAAGTCCGGCGGGCATGTCACGGGCGTTTAGTGAATTCTCCGCTTTAGTGCACCTAACTACTATATTATATATATATATATATATATATATATATATATATATATATATATATATATATATATATATATATATATATATATATATATATACTAATTTTTTTATTTATTCTTAGGAAAAAATTCTAAAATAAAGCCGGCACAGTTCCCGTTCTAGTGGGATTTTCGAGCTAAAAACTATCCTATGTCCTTTCTCAGGTTTTAAACTATATATGTACTAAATTTCACCAATTTCATCGGTTCAGTGGTTTAGGTGTGAAGAAGAGACAGACAAACAGACAGACAGAGTTACTTTCGCATTTATAATATCAGTATGGATTTGGCCACAGAATACTGGAGACTAAAATATTCTATGATTTGGCCGCATATAGAAATTATATTCAATAATTTCCATACCACAATATTCGAACTAGATAATAACATATAAAGTCATTATGGTTGTTGTTGTATTATTGTTTGTGTCGGTGTCATATTTTACTAAGTTAACTATTTTATAACACAAGAAATTAATTTGTTTATTTTGGGGTTAGACAAATTTGTGTATTTTGTCCAGCGATATTTATTTAGGTATTTATTTACTTATATTTAAATATGAGAGTTAATGGGTCGTTCACACTGTCACACAGCTGCAGCACAGTAATGTTATCTTAACATGTGGTTGTTATTACCGTGCCTTTATTCATTCATTAACCCCCGACGCAAAAACGAGGGGTGTTTTAAATTTCAGGCGTGTATCTGTGTATATGTGTATCTCTGTGTCTGTCTGTTCGTGGCATCGTAGCAAACAGGCGGATGGACCGATTTGGTTGCGGTTTGTTTTTGAATGAAAGCCCTATTTTGCGACAAGGCTCTAAGCTATGATTCAATAAAATCTGTCCAGAGGTTCAAGATCATCAACTCTTTGCAAATTGAACAAAGAAATTAAGCAATTTGCAAAGGCTTTATCGAAAATAAATCTTGTATTCTGTTCCTTCAATGATATTGCAATGAGATAGTGACATTGACCTAATGCTATTAGATCCTCATTTTAAGATCAGTTTCTATTTGATCAGCAATATTCGTATGTAAATAATAGATTTTATAAATATTGCGAGACTTTCTGATCATCGTTTGTACTAAAACTTGTTTAATAGTAATATAATCTTATGGTACGATCCAGCTAATCTCATGATGTAGCCTGGAGCATGAACTTGCAGAGTTTTGACAAAACAACCGAGTTTAGGCCAGCGGTTTTGTTGCTATAAGTACATACTAAATTTAATTACTACTACTACTACTGATGATGACGAGGATCTTAAGATGGAGCTGAAAAAGTTCTACTGAAACTTACAGATAGAAAGTCCTAAGACATTGGAGTTTGGAAAAGTTTATTTTGTTGATATAATTACTTTCTCATGATGCCGAGGTTCTGAAGATAGAAATGATCAGATGCAAAATGCAAAGAAAATGAACAGTGAACTCCTATACTCTACAAGCTAAATTTATTGAGTTCGCACTCAATCATCTTGTATTGGCTAACATTTTGGTGTTGGATCTAAGCTGCTAGGATCTGAGGATTGAACAGGAAGACCACTAGTTTGGACTCATTCGTTCTGTTTTTAAAAACACCCTAGTGCTAGATAATTTCCAGGGTCGCACGATGGAGTTTTTTTTTTTTTTTTTTTTTAATAGAAGAGGGGGCAAACGAGCAGGAGGTGCACCTGATGGTAAGTGATCACCGCCGCCCATGGACACCCACAATACCAGAGGTCTTGCAGTTGCGTTGCCGGCCTTTTAAGAATGAGTAAGCTCTTTTCTTGAAGGCCCCCAAGTCGTAACCGTTTGGAAACACCCCTGCCGGTAATTGGTTCCACAACAAAGTAGTGCGAGGCAAAAAGTGTCGAGAGAAACGCACAGTTGTGGATTTCCAGACATCGAGATGGTGAGGATGGAATTTCAAATTTTGACGCGATGTCCGATGATGGAATTCGGCGGCAGGAATTAGTCCAAATAACTCGTCGGAACACTCTCCATGAAAGATACGATAGAAGACACAGAGTGAGCCAACATCTCTGCGCAATGCCAAAGAGTCGAGCCGTTTCGAAATAGCCAGGTCGTCAACGATTCGAACCGCTCTACGCTGAATGCGATCAAGAGGAAGGAGCTGGTACTGAGGAGCTCCGGCCCAGAGATGAGAACAGTACTCCATGTGGGGCCGAATTTGAGCCTTATAAAGTTGAAGGCGATGGGCAGGCAAGAAGTACTGTCTCGCTCTGCTGAGCACACCGAGCTTTTTGGAGGCTAGTTTAGCCTTACCTTCCAAATGACCGCGAAACTGAACGTAATTCGATATGTCGACTCCCAGAATCCCGATACTAGCTGAGGCTGTCAAGAGAGTATCCCCAAATCGAGGTGACACGACAAAGGGTGTCTTTTTAGCGGAAAACACGCAAAGCTGTGTCTTTTTGGGGTTAAAAGTGACCAGGTTTTGACGACCCCATTCCGAGACATCGGTTAATCGATTCTCAACTTCGGACACAAGCTTGTTTCGGCTCTCTTCGACGTGTTCCCGAGAAATACCGCTTCGGCCGGAGTATGTAGCATCACCAGTACTGTCATCTGCATAGCAATGTATGTTGCGAATTCGCATCATGTCATTGATATGCAGAAGGAACAGTGTCGGTGATAGCACGCAGCCTTGTGGAACACCAGCATTGATAGATTTAAGGTCAGAGCATGCACCGTCAACTACGACCTTGATGCTCCGATCAGCCAAAAAACTGGTGATCCACTTGCATAATTTCTCGGGAAGCCCATAGGAAGGCAGCTTCGCCAGAAGCGCTTTGTGCCATACCCTATCAAAGGCCTTCGCTATGTCCAAACTAACTGCCAATGCCTCCCCCTTAGACTCAACTGCTTCCGCCCACCGATGTGTTAAGTATACAAGAAGATCACCAGCTGAGCGGCCGCGACGGAAACCGTACTGGCGGTCGCTAATCAGCTGGTGCTCTTCTAAATACTTGAGGAGCTGCGAGTTGATGATTGTCTCCATAATTTTGGAGAACAAAGAGGTTATGGCTATCGGCCGATAGTTAGACGGATTAGAGCGATCTCCTTTTTTAGGGATGGGATGCACTAAAGCTGTCTTCCATGAAATCGGTACTACGCCGAGTGAGTAGGAGAGCCGGAATAGGCGTGTTAGTACCGGCGCCAGCTCTGGAGCACATGATTTAAGTACAATCGGAGGGATGCCATCCGGTCCACTCGACTTATGGACGTCCAAGGAAAAAAGTGCTTTACGTACGGAAGACTGCAAGAATTTTAATTCCGTCATAGAACTATAGCACTGCGGGATGGTAGGCGGTGCATTTCCTTGGTCGTCCAGAGTCGAGTTGGCCGCAAAGAACGAGCCCAAAAGATCGGCCTTCTCCCTTGCGGTATGGGCCAGAGAGTCATCATCTCCGTGTAAGGGTGGAAGAGAGGGCTGTGAGAAATTCCCCAAGACAGCCTTGGCGAGAGACCAGAACGCACGAGTTCCCGAAGGAAGGCGAACTAATTTCTCACCAATTCTGCCAATGTGTTCAGATTTTGCCTTGGCGATAGCTCTTTTGAAGAACCTCGAAGCGGAATTGTACTCCTTACGTAACGCGCTGGTTTTTTCATCACAAGATGTCGACGCTGCAGCCCAAGCCCGGTAGCATTCCTGCTTTCGGCGTGAAGCCGTTTTGCAGGAGCGACCAAACCAAGGCTGAGACTTACCACCAACCGGTACCGCAGAAAATGGAATGAAAAGTTCCATGCCCTGCAGCACCACATCAGCGATAGAGTCAGCGATGACACTCGGATCATCCAGCTAGAAGCACATCCGCCCCCATGGGTAGGACGCAAAAAAAGACCGCATCCCGTCCCAATCTGCTGACCTATAGTGCCAAACGCGACGACAGCCTGCAAAAGGAGGCCGTGATAGGCGCGTAACCGGCACTTTACTCCGGATCAGGCAGTGGTCTGACGTACCTAGAGGGACGTCCACAGATACCTGATAATTGTCCGGATGGGAGGTCAGCAGAAGGTCCAGCAGTGAAGGCGTATGATCGTCCACATCGGGAATTCGCGTAGGCGTGGTTACCAATTGTGTTAGACCATATGCCAAGGCAAAATCGTGAACAGACCTCCCCGCATGATCGGTAGTGCGTGAACACAGCCATTCGGCGTGGTGGGCATTAAAATCGCCTAAGATCACGATCTCAGCGGAGGGGGTCTGTTGCAACACGGAATCTACAGCCGTTTGAAGGTGCTCAACGAGCCTGTCGACTTCAGCATTTCCGCTATGGGACCTGTAGAGGCACGCATAGATGCGGGGATGATCGTCGCAGTCTACACGCAGCCAGAGGATGGATAGGTCCCTATAGCCTTCAATGCTGCTGAGACGTCGAGAGCAGATATCCTCTCTGACATAAGCACAAACTCCCGCCCGGGGTACAAATGAATGCTCGAATTTGTACCCCGGGTAGGAGAGATATGAGGTATCAGCCGGAGAAGATATCTGCGTCTCAGTTAAAAAGAACAGAGCCGGCTTAGCCGTCTCAAGGTGGTAGTGGACGGCATTTAGGTTTGAGTGAAGACCCCTAATATTAGTATAATCCACGTGGAGTGTGGTAGAGGGTGCCTTTCGATGTCTGTTCGATATGCCCCGAGCAGCGAAGTTTGAGAGCGCAATTGTGCCCCCCCCAGAGTACGCAGGGCAGCCTGGGCATCCATGATTAGGCTGATTACAAACCCCTGAACATGGATGTCCAGAGGGGGATTCTCCACCGCTTACGCTAGTGGTACCCCCCTGGGGTAAACTACTACCTTCAAATTGCGCTTCCATAGTGTTAGGGGGAGGGGGGAGGGGGGAGTTCATGAACTTAATAATAAATGGAGCAATATCATCGACTTTAGGGTTGTTTGATCGGTTTTTAAAGACTTTTGAGCAGGATGGCTTCCAGAGCATAATGTTAGAGCTGAAAGAAGTCTATGTGAAATTCTAAGCTAATCTAATCAACTTAGGCTGATGTAGTTGGTTTTTATTGCTAGAAGATTCGCAGGGTTTGATAATAGAACTAAATAGAAAATAGATAGATAGATAGAAAATGATAGAAAATAAGCCCATCGAATGTGGTTTAATTTGTTATATTTTTGCAAATAGGTACTCTAAATCAGAGTCATTTCCAGGGTTACGTGGTACAAAACAACTCAAGCTCGTTAATTAAGGAGCCATGGTAACCTTAACCTGATGCTGCAGGATTTCTTTTCGAAGATCATCAGCTCCTTTCACGTTTATTCGACATATCTTTTTTATCAAATGATTTTTTGACCTTCTATAATATTTTAGTACTTAAAAAACTACGTCAAATGCAGTTTCAAAAAACCAAAATCGAATCAAAGTTTTAAAAAGTTACAGCTTTTCAAATATTAATATTTTGTTACGTGATATTTTTATTTTAAAATAACTTTCAGGCTAATCCATCGATTGATTTAAAAATCTAATCAGCTTTTATGTCTAAAAAACTGTAGACACAGTTTTTTAGACACCGTCTACTTACCGATACATTACACCGATACCGTAAAATTGCGCTCATTCAAAAACTTGTCCGGGGCTATCGACGCAAAAAGACTCGGCACCCCTTTCCACGCTCACCGTGGACTTCTGAAAAATCATGAGGCTTCATTCCAACCTGAACGCCGTCCACTACTATATCGAAACGGCGAAGCCAACCTTGCTCTTTTTTTGCAACATCTTCTCCGGCTGATACTTCTTACTTCTCCTACCCGGGGTAAAAATTGTAACACACCTTTCTTCTGCGGGCTGGTGTGTGCGCCTACTTCAGAGAAGATATCAGTTACCAGCGCCTCGGCAAACTTGAAGGTCGGGACCTATCCATCCTCTGGCTACGTGTAGACTGCGATGACCATCCCCGTATCTACGCGTGCCTTTACAAGTCCCATAGCGGAAATACTGAAGTCGACAGGATCGTTGAGCGCATACAAACGGCTGTAGATTCCGTATTACAACAGCTCCGCAAAGATTCATCTTAGGCGATTTTAATGATCATTATGCCGAATGGCTACGTTCTCACACTACCGATCATGCGGGGAGGTCTGTTCACGATTTTATCTTGGTGTATGGTCTTACACAATTGGTAACTTCACCTACGCGTGTTCCAGACGTGGACGACCATACGCCTTCACTGTTGGACCTTCTGCTGACCTTCTGCTGATCCGGATGATTACCAGATAACTGTGGACGTCCCACTTGGTACGTCAGACCACTGCCTGATCCGTAGCAAAGTGCCGGTTACGCGCCTTGATGTTTGGAAATCCACAACCGTGCGGTTTTCCTGGCACTTTTTGCCTCGCACTACTCTTTTGTGAAATCAATTATCGGCGGGGGTTTTTCTGAACAGATACGACATGGGGACCTTCAAGAAAAGAGCATATTCATTTTTAAAAGGGCGGCAATGCAACTACAAGGCCTCTGGTGTTGCATATGTCCATGGGCGGCGGTGAGCACTCAACATCAGGTGCACCTCCAGCTCGTTTGCCCCCTCTTCCATAAAAAAAACTGATGTACCATGATCAGATTGAACGAGTACTGTCCGAAGGTGGTGTCAAGAGTCTTCGCAATCGGCGCGTGTATAAGAAGTATGTTGAGAAAGCGAGACAAGTCCGCAAGGATCGTGATGTATGGCACTCGGTTTTCTCTGCCTGCCCCGTAAGGGAACTGGCGTGAAGATATGTTGTTGTTGTTGTTATTTTTGTTAGAGTCAAGTGTCCCAGAGTAAACGGTTGGTTGTGGGGCTGCGAAAAAATTCGAAATAATTGTAAATATAATGAAATTAAAAGGAAAACTATCACGGCTTAGAAGGCTTTACAAGTTTTTGAGTAATAGTCAGCCAATTTACAAAAAGTATTTCGAGAAGTTTTTATGGACGGCGAATCTTTGTTGCGGACATGTCTGTCATTGGAGTTAAACAGGTTAATGTTCATTGTATGAAACAACAAAAGCTCCCTTCTTCTAGCATTATTGTGATGGGAATCTTCGGGACCCTACAATGCGCGACACGCACCTTTCTAAATTTTTAGTAACTTTATAATTTTTACGCAGTACATAGAAAAACTTACCTTTTTTCTTAACAAACCTTAAAACCGAGAATATCACAATCTTCTTTTTTATGTCATAAGATGCAAAAATCTGATGGATCTTGTGACACGTACCTACAGTCAATCTTTCGTCTTTTCAAATTACCTGGCAATATGGCAGATGATTTATTTTTCAAATTTCAAAGCCGATAAGGAAAATGTATTTCTATGATTATTGATTCTAACTCGATTCACTCATGATTTTAAACAAAAAAGGCAAACTGTGTTACTTCAGCCTTATTAGATGTGAATTTTATGCCATTTAATTACCCGTTAAGTATTTATCAAGAAATTACAATATGAAAGAACAAAGTTTTAGTAACAACAAGATCGAAAGTTTCAAAAGGGAAATAAAATTAGAATCTACCGCTCAGGAAATTTTTATGAAATTGTAGCTCGTTTTAAATTGGTGTTATTATTTTCAATTGTTTTACCTCAAAAGTTTGAATCATTGAGTAGCTTTGTTAATACTTTAAAATAGGATGAAAACTCTAAATTAACGATATTTAAAACTATTTTAATGCTTTAGTGGATAAATTACAAACACATGCAAATTTTTTCAAACTCATTTGCTTAATCTTGAACTTCTAAAGTTTTCAATCAATCAGACGTTCATACAAATTTCCACCAGTTGTGAAACCTATTACAGTGTTTTTAGGGTTCCGTACCTGATAAGGAGAAAAACCTAATAACCCTTATAGGATCACTTCATTGTCCGTCTGTCCGTCTTTAATATAAAAAGCATACATACCTTGACGACACCGTTGGTCGAGTGGCTAGCGATCCTCACTACACAATCAATGTGGGTCAAGTTCGATTCCTGACAAGAACTGGCATTTGTGTAATGAGCATATCTGTCTGTATTTTGTGTTAGGACGTTCTATATTATGATATATTTTGATATTTAAAAAAAATAGTATTTATATAATCTGTTTTTTAATGTATAAGTATCGCTGATTTACACCCCTTATAACAAGCAAATAATTTGCTTACTATGTGGTTAGATCAATTTGTGTAACTTATCTACCTGTATTAATATTACTAGCAAAAAGCAGAGCTTTGTAAGGGCTCGCAAAGTTATACTATCTAGTAATATTGTTATAAAAGTATTTTTATGGGAATTACATCTTTTAATGTATGGACTTTATTTATAATTATCTAACCTAAAAAACTCAGCGTATTTTCACCTAAACATTACATTTGCATCAAAGGCCCGCGTCGTCAGGCTTTGGACTAGGAATATTTGGTTTTTGTTTGTTGGTATTTTCAAGGAAAAATATGTATTAAAAATGACGGTTGATCTTATAAAAAACACATTTTTGACATTTTGCTGAAATAATTGTTTTTTTCTAGAATCAGGAAGTTCCTGGTTTTACGTCGATTTACGAAATCAAAATCAAAAAATGTTTTATTTAAATAAACCTTAAAAATTTTTGGACTACGCAGGCACGAAGATTGACGGTAGAAACTCAGCGAATACATTTTTCGAATTTTTCTCTCAGAGAAACCCTCGGAGTTCGATTCCAGAGTCAGGCAAATGAAAAAATGTGTTTTTTCAGTTTTCTGATAAAACAACTTAGCCCGGGATTGGAAAAGTGCCCTACTGGCGATAGGCTGGCCACCTATCACATTGTGGGACTTAAGTATCTTCAGCTAACCGTGGATGCACACGTTGTACTTCTGCCTACCTCTTTGGGGATACGGGCGTAAATATAGCTTTTTTTAGCTTTTTACCCTCGCCCTCGGGTTAAGATTGGGAATTGATCTCAATACAATATAAATCAATTAATACATCTGTACTGTTTCTCAATAAGCATATTGTGAAACTCTCTAACGCTCTATTTACTCTGTTCCCAGCAAACATCCCTGCTCTAGACCTAAATTCTCCTTGTGCCTCCCACAATATTACTTCGAACTTCACTTGCATTCTCCTTTCAATTATTTTATCATACACATTCGATGCCAAATTGATCAAACTGATGGCCCTATAGCTATTGCAGTTTATACTTGAACCTCGCCTTTATACGAGGGCACGATAACCGCGCGCCGCCAGTCAAATATGAAGAAACAATTCATGAAGTCGGTAGTCTCTTAAAAAGTTCAAAAATTCTAATAGAAAATGTATCTTCTATCAATTTTAACTCGTTAATTTAATAAGAGATGGCGTTAGTAGTAATAAGATTCTAATACAAATTGTACCTTCTATTTTTTTATTTTTATAAAATGGTATTTTTATGGTAGATAACAAATCTAGACATGAATATAAACTACCACGTCGAAGCTCAAACCAAAAATGCGATATTTTTTCAGTAAAATGTACCACAAAAGTGCATAGAAAGTGGCCTAGTGTAGGGCTCGCTTCGCTCGCCCTGATTATTATTATTATTATATGGCATTTTTTCTGCAACTTACCACTAGGTTATTTTAAAGGACAAAAAAAGTTAATCTAACCCACTTTTTACTTGTAATATTAACTTTTCAAGTGGATAAAGTTTTTCTTATGGTGACTGTACATGATATTCAGAGATACTGACGCTTACTGCGGCTCGATTTTCAAACCCGCTTTATTCTTTCTTTGATATCCAATAAGAGCTTATAACGAGACTGAGTAAATCTTTTTTATGTCTCTGAAATCATTTTTATAAAATTACCTTTACGAAACATATAAAACTTTTTTGACTTTCCGTGTATTGTTTTAGCAGAATTCTTCCAGCTGGGAAAATAAAATCTCATATTGCCATTATTAGAAATGCAGCGTTGATAACATGCCAGCCTTTTGATCGTTATGGCATGTATAACCACTTTCTTCGGTTTACTTTTGAATATTTTGCATAGAAAACTCAATTTTTTTTTACTTGATTCCTGTTGGCTGATTCTGCCCATTTGAATTTATCTGGGTTCAAAAAACAAACTATTTACGTCCCAACTAACTATATAATCTTTAGAAATTGTATTTTTTTTATTAAAAAAATAATATGAGCCCTCATGATGTGTTCGAACTTTTTTGAAGGAACATAATTTCAATCATATTCATTTCATTTTACTGAAAGGGTTTTTTATATTTTCCTGATCATAAAGACACAATTAAAGTTTTATTTTTTACTACTACCCAACTTAATCAATTAGATATAAAAGTGAAACCCTTTGATTTTTGCAATTTGCTCTTTAATCAAATATCAATATTGTATTTGATTCAATTTCAATTGGAAATAAAATATCGCTTGCACGGGAGAAGATTTAAATAAAAGTAAATTGAAAATATGAACATTGATTGGAATGGGAACATTAATTACCATTAAGAGCTTAACATTTACCATGATATGAAAAATTATTATTGCTTTTTCTGATAATATTTTCGGGCGAAACGTGGCCTCTAACATAAGCATTGGCCTCTGGTATTGCGAATGTCCATGGGCGGCGATGATCACTTAACATCAGGTGCACCTCCTGCTCGTTTGCTCCCTCTTCCATAAAAAAGTAATAACTCCATATAAGGTTTATCGTTTACATTGGGCCAAGCGCAATTTAGGGTTCCAGAGTTGCCCATCCCAATAATGCAGACTAAGAAGCCCTTTTCTTAGTCTGCATAATACTATACAAAACTTGACCTATTTGGCTTCAGTGATGGATATATCCGCACCACAGATTAACTGCCTATAAAAACTTCTTCAAATACGTTTTGTAAGTTGGTGGATAATTACTCAAAAACTTGTAAAGCCTTCTAAGACGGATCGATGGACGGACGGACACAGCGAAATTATAAGTTTCTGGTTTATTTCAGAACCCTAAACCTCAGGCGCCTAAAAATATCTTCACGCTCGTATTCCCGAAGTGATAGGCAGAGGTACAATCAGTACAACCGTGATTAGCCGAAGATACTTAGTCCCATAATGTGATAGGTGGCAAGCCTATAGCCAACCGTACACTTTTTCCAATTCAGGGCAATGTTGTTTTTATCAGAAAACTGAAAAAGCATACATATTTTAAATTGCCTCTTGGCGACTAAATGTTTTAAAGTATATGTATTTTATATTTTTCCGTATGAAGTTTGTAAAAAATAAAATATTATTTAGGGATATAATTGTTACTATACTGATCCTAACGCGTTCGTTTAGAAGAGAGAGTTGGGTAAGTATGTCAAAAAGGAAGTAAAAGTAACATTAGAGCTTTTGAGTGAGGTCATTACGAAGAATGTTTGATGTAAGCCACGTGCATCGCATTTCTAAAAAGGAATTAGTGAGAAGTTAAATTTATAAAAAATAAAAATGAAATAAAATAAAGAAAAATAGACTGAGCATTGCTCAATGATGTTACGTTACGTTGATTGTTGAAGATGTCAGAAAAATCAAGTTTACACCAAGAACGTTACCAAACAAGGTGCGGCAGGTGGTAGAGTTCTGCATCGGCTCGACCGGGTCTGGTACCACCGCCTTGCCTATCCCTGTCGCGTCAGTGCTGGTCACTGTCGTGTACCCATTTACATTTTTGGTGTCTATAGGCGATGACTAACTATTTCCATCAGGAGACCCTTCTGCTTGTTTGCTATCTTATGATATAAAAAAGGATTGCTTTTCTTGCATAGGCTTAAGAAAATTTCGCAGTAGTATATGTCTCTCTCTTAAGAATAGCTATATTTTAAAAGTTGGAATGGGTGTGCCATTTAAACTTTTAAAATAACTGTTCCAACTTTTAAAATATTGATCACCTATGCTGTAGTAATTGCAACCCTATTTAGATGAATATATTGTTAATCCATATCGTGTTGGTCCCGGCCTCCTTTGAACAATTATGTTCGTTGTTCGTTGTCGTTGCCACCAGATGGATAGAAATGATTTCAAGATTGATATTTTACTGAATAGGTCTTTTGTATTTTCGTGATCATAAAGATACCTTTGAACTTTTATTTTTTAAATAACCACCCAATCTTTATCAATTAAATATCAAATCATTTCCAATTTGCTCTTTAATCAAATATCAATATTTTATTTGATTCAGTTTCAATTCTTATATATATTAATTTTCTATATATTATTTATATATATTAATTTTTCTTATATATATATATATATATATATATATATATATATATATATATATATATATATATATATATATATATATATATATATATATATATATAAAAGTTTAAGCCTAAAGTTAGGCTTAAAATGAATTTAGTCACGGCAATAGCTAATATTAAATATTCACGAAACTATCTAACAAACAAATAAGGTCAAAGCTAATGTAATTTGTACAGAAGAGCTGTCAAGTCATCACGAACAATCAACTAACAACCGAGACACATAGTGGTTAATATTCAGCATTTGATACAATGACATTTCACTAATAGACAGGTCATACACCAACATTACTGCGATTTAAAACAGCTCATTACACATGCGAGACTAAATACATTGACTGAATTTAGTCAATGTATTGCTTTCATGGTTTCATTTTGGAATGCGAACAAGGTATCTGTTACTTTTTACATCATTGATTTGATACCTAAGGCTACGTCCGTACAGACAGGCGGCTTGCTTAGCGCCTAGAACCTAGCAAACTACCTAGCGAGTAGCTTAGTAAGACGAACGTTCTAGAATGGTCGCGATCGCCCGCACTGCGCGCTAGGCGCCTAGCTAATTCTTCTTGACAGACTAGCTAACACTAGACAGACATGCATGCGGGCATGTCTGTACGGGCAAGTCTGTCGTCACAACACACTACAAAGACCCATCAGTTTGTTTTAGAAATTAGAACGGCTTCGCGGTTAATTGTGCTGTGTGCACATTAAAATGGCAACGCAAAGGCGAAAAATTGTATAGGTAAAAGAAAAATGTAACGTACACTTCATTTGTAGATGAACACGTTCTAGTCGACTGGCGTACTTTGCATAGCTCACGCCTTAAGGAGTTTCTTAGGGATTCTATTTTTTTCAATAGGCTAAATCGGCAACCGAATTTAATTCTTTACATTTCTCAATTAAATATTGATTTTTATTGTCGTTGGCTGTATTATGTTGGTTGTACATACTATTTATAATCGATAAACATTCATTTTCACAAAGAATTTTGCACTTTTCGGGATTTTCGTAATTCTGAGTTCCCGCATATAAATACCATCTTGCAAGAGTCGGCTCGTAAGTTCGTCGACAGCGTGGAACCCTTTTTATTCGTAATATGCCTAAATATGCAATCATCTTAACTACATAAAGCCTTCTTATTTCTGTACAACAAAGCTGTACGTAGATCTTAGGGCAAATAAAAGACGAAAACAAACATTATTTATTATAAAAAACCAACGAACTAAACGAAACATACAATATATCTTGCCTTACATAACAATTTACATTAATATTTTACATCAAATATGTCTGTGCTGCACAAATTCTATATTTGTTCTATCGAAATACGTATATTACGTAATTTGTTCCGTTTTTATTTTCACAAAATTTACTTCAACTATAACAGCTAGCCGGTGATGTACGTACGTATTGTTACGTACTCGGGTTCGCAATTGTAGGAAAACACCACTTATATTAAATCCGTGTATTTACACAACACAACACAACGTTATACTAAGATACCCTTTACACAAAAGTCACTTGCTGTACTATCACTGAACTTAGAACACTACTCAATAAAACACTTCTCACTTCGCACTGTTCACTTGATGTATCGCTCTCGATCGCTTGATAAAAACTGACTCGTGTTTGTCAACATCTCTGTATTTATAGGCAGGGGAAAGCCCTAGCTGGATCCAGAAAAGTCTAAATGTATCGGGAAACAATGATTCACTTTTTATCGTAAACATGTTATGAGTCATAAATCCTAGTACACGCTACTTTTAACCTTATGCCATATCCCACAAAGTCCATTATGGCATAGCCCCGGTCAACTATTTGTTTGTCAACAGGAGTTTTCTAGATAAATAGCGCGCGCGCGCTCCAATTCTACACGCTTCTAGATTATTCGTAACACTACCCCCCTCTTAGTTATGTTCGTCCCGAACATCATTACTTCCATTATAGATAGCTAATCGATCAACATGAACAATCTTCATGGTCCCTCTTGGTTGCTTCTGCACTCGGTAGGTTACGTCATTGATCCGTGTGATTACTTTGTATGGCCCATCCCAACGTCGCTGTAACTTAGGTGATTTTCCTTTTCGTCGAACCGGATTATGTAGCCAAACGAGAGATCCTTCCTGAAAACCTCGATGATTGGCGTTTCGGTCGTATCTGGTCTTCATCCGCTGACTTGATTCCAATGCATTTTCACTTATTAATAAGTGTATATCGCGTAACCTCTCACGAATGTCTTCAACATGTTCCGGTATACTTAATTGGGTCTCTGCATTCGGTGGCGGGCCTCCAGTCATTAAGTCTGCTGGTATACGTAACTGTCTGCCGAAGTTGGCATAGGCTGGCGTCACTTTTATGCTTTCGTGTTCCGCTGTTCGGAAAGCCAGTAAGAACAGAGGTATGTATTTATCCCAGTCCTTTTGGTGATCTTCTACCAGCTTGGCTAAGTGTCTTTCCAAAGTTTGGTTAAATCGTTCGACCATTCCATCAGATTGCGGGTGATAAGGCGTAGTTCTTGTTTTGTACACTCCTAATAATTTACACATTTCCTGGAATACATTAGATTCAAAGTTTCTGCCTTGGTCTGAATGAATCTCCAGCGGAACGCCAAATCTGCATATCACCTCATTGACTAATTTCTCAGCAACCGTCGTGGCTTCCTGATTAGGGATTGCGAACACCTCCGGCCATTTCGTGAAGTAATCCATCACGACCATAAAATACTTGTTTCCGTTATCTGTCTTAGGAAATGGCCCAGCCACGTCAATCGCTATCCTTTCCCAGGGGGCTCCCACGTTGTATAGTCTAAGGTTGCCTCGGCTTCTGACCTGCGGACCTTTCACTGCTGAGCATGACGTACATTTTCGGCACCAATTCTCGACATCTTCTCGGCAATTCAACCAGTAAAAACGCTCTCGTACCTTTACCAATGTTCGTCGTACTCCAAGATGTCCTCCAGAAACCCCATCATGCAACTCACGTAGTACGTCCTTGATGAGTTTTCTTGGCACGATCAACTGTAGATGATGTTCTCTTCCTGAAGGTTTTTCCCATTTGCGGTACAGTAAGCCGTTTTGCAACACAAGGCTTTCCCACTGCGCCCAATAACTTTTCGTAATGGCGCTGAAGGGAGCCAGCTCCTGCCATTCGGGCTTTTCCGTGTCTTGCTTCTTCCAATCTATTAGAGGCCGCAAATCTCTATCTTCGTACTGGGCCTCACGCATCTCATCAGTTTCCCACCTGTCATCCGTAGGCTTAGCTCGCAGTACTTGAACCCTTTCCTTCATCTCCATCCTTACACAATGTTTACAATCTTCCGCACAAGGTCGTCGTGATAACGCATCCGCATTCGAGTGAGACCTTCCACTGCGGTGTTCTATGTTAAAGTCAAACTCTTGCAATTGCTCAATCCAGCGAGCCACTTGGCCTTCCGGGTCCTTGAATTGTAACAACCACTTCAAAGCAGCATGGTCGGTACGCAGCTTGAAGGGTCGCCCAATCAGATACTTCTTGAAGTGTCGAAGAGTCTTCACTACTGCCAATAGTTCTCTTCTTGTAACACAATAGTTTCGTTCCGGCCGCGATAATGATTTGCTGAAGTAAGCTATCACAACTTCTTGATCGCCTTGCTTCTGTGATAAGATACCACCAATGGCAGTGTTACTTGCATCTGTGTCTACGATGAACTGCCCTTTCCGATCAGGATAGCCCAAAATTGGTGACTCACACAACCGCTTCTTAAGTTCATCGAAAGCTTGTTGACACATGTCATTCCAATCGAAACTCTTCTTTTCTTCAGTGAGTCTATGCAGCGGTTTTGCTATTTCAGCAAATCCTTTCACAAAACGTCTGTAGTAAGAGCATAGTCCTAGAAATGCGCGAACTTCGGTCTTGTCTCTGGGTGTTGGCCACTTCTGTACTGCACTAACCTTTTCAGGATCTGTCTGTACGCCGTTTTGTGATATCACGTGACCCAGATAGTTGACTTCCTTTCGAAATAAGTGACACTTCTTTGGGTTCAACTTTAGCCCTGCAGCTTGTATTTTATTAAAAATCTTTTCCAGTTGGTACAGATGATGCTGAAAATCTTTTCCTATGACTATTACGTCATCTAAATACACTAAGCAGGCATCGCCTACAAGTCCTGCTAGAACACATTCCATTAATCTTTCAAAAGTCGCCGGCGCATTGCATAATCCAAACGGCATCACTTTAAATTGCCATAATCCTTGTCCTGTGGAGAATGCTGTCTTCTCTTTATCATTAGGGCTAAGTTCAACCTGCCAGTACCCAGATTTTAAATCTAAAGTTGAGAACCAAGACATGCCTGCCAGAGTGTCCAAAGTGTCATCTATTCGTGGCAATGGGTAGCTGTCTTTTTTGGTGACTTCATTGAGCCGACGATAGTCGATGCAGAAACGTATAGACCCATCTTTCTTCTTAACCAACACTACAGGAG
Organism: Apodemia mormo; assembly: GCA_036924255.1. Classification (NCBI taxonomy): domain Eukaryota; kingdom Metazoa; phylum Arthropoda; class Insecta; order Lepidoptera; family Riodinidae; genus Apodemia; species Apodemia mormo. Next base: position 24,825,383 of record JAUPFN010000004.1, on the reverse strand, counting down.
AGCACCATGGACTAGAAGATTGCTCTATAACTCCGTTCCTTTTCATTTCATCTATCATCTCCTGTACCTCCTTTTCTTTGGCTATTGGGACACGTCTATCTTTCTGCTTTATAGGCTGCGCGTTTCCAGTGTCAATCTTATGTTTGACTATAGATGTTCTGCCTATATCTCTATCAGTCTTAGAGAAAATGTTGGCATAACGCGAAAGTAGATCCTTAGCCTGCTGTCGTTGTGACGCGGTAAGGTAGCTGCACTTGTTCACCAAATCCTTAAGTTCCTGTGGTACGTCTCTTGATTCTGTACTTCCTGTCGATGTCAGTTTTCTTAACGTCATAACTTCATCACTTTGTCCTACAACATCACCTGCTTTAAGCACCACATCACTGTCACTCAAGTTGACTACCTGCACCGCTGCCAAGCCCTTGTCACAAACCAAACTCCGGCCTGTAATACAGTGTGGAATTGCTCCATTGTCTTCAATTAACACACTCCTATTACCCAGGCCCTTGTAACTGGTTGGTAAGTTCACGCGTACCAATGTCTTCGATCTTGAAGGTAAGATGGTTCTTCTAGCCACTGTTACCTTTCCTTTTGATCCCCCATCCATGAAAATTTCTACTAGCCCACATACGAAAACTCCTGTTTTGCAATCAATCTTGCAGGCATTCTTCTTCATGAAGTCTAAACCAAGCACACAGTCATCCATAATATCGGCCACTACGACGTCGTGAGTGTAATACTCGTCGCCTATTTGCATCACTACAGATGCTTCACCAAAGACGGGTATTGGCTGACCTGTGACAGACAGAAGCTTGCTTTTCCCAAAATTCCTCAATCTCAGGTTGCCATTGTCAGCTACTTCTGGTCGCACCACAGTTCGTGTAGCTCCAGTGTCCAGCGTTAAGCTGCAGTTCTTGCCATTAATCAGTCCCTTAATGGATAAACTATTGCCGTCGCACACCTGGGATATGACAACATTTGGGGTTGTTTGTCGATCAGCCATCACCTGCTGTTTGACCTTGGCTGTAACTCGTTTCCTTGCTGGTTCAACAGGCTGTTTAACCTGCCTGCTCTCTTCAGCTGCTGGGTCTCCTGTCGCTCGTTGTCGCCAATTTACTGAAACAGTAGGTTTAGGTTTGGCTGGGCAGTTAACCCTAATGTGCCCACGTTCACCGCAGGAGTAGCACATGGGGCCCAGTCTCCTAGGTTCCACTTCCTTTGTTTTAGCCACAACTTCTGTAACCTCACGTACTTTATGTGCTCGAAGTTCGTGGCGAACAGCTTCTACCTCCAGCGCATGAGCCAAAGCCTCCTTCATTGTCACGTGGTGCTGAAGGCGAACAGCAGCACGCACTTCCAGGTCTCTAATTCCATCAATAAACGCCTGGACAATAGTATTGTTTACTGTGTTAGCGTCGGCCGAAGGATACGCCTTCCTCACAAGCTTCTCAATTTCCACGGCCCATTGTTGAAGTCCCTCGCCGCTCCTCTGTACACGGTCCTTTAGTTGGGCACGGAAAACATGCTCCAAGTGACGCTCACCATAGCGAGCTTCCAATGCCTCCATCAAATCAGCGAACTGATACTCTTTAGGCATTGCATCCAACACAGAGAGCGCCTGTCCCCGTAACGCCGTACTCAAGGCCGTTAGGCAATGTTCATCTGTCCAACCACTGGCCTTCGCTGCTATTTCAAACTGGGTCCGGTAGGCACTCCATGATGTAAGACCATCATAAGTGGGTACCTTTACCCGAGGACCCACCTGGTGAGAGCAGCTTGTAATGGTAGCTCCTGACTTAACTCCCGTGATCTTCATTTTCATGACCTCTCTTTCCAGTTGGTCCACGTTTTCACTTAGTTTGTCGCAGCTGGCCTCCAAGTGGTCAACCCTCTTCTCAACACTCTTCATGTCGCGCTTGACGAGGCCCACATCGCTTTTTAACTGGTCTTGCTGCGCCAAAATAACAGTCAATTTATCGTCAAAACCAGATAAATGTTCCTTGAGCTGTTGCTGTTGTTGCTGAAGTTGTTCTCGCAGCGTTTTTTGTTGCTGTTCCTGTAGTTGCAGTTGTTGTTCCCGTAGCTGTTGTTGTATAGCCGTCAGTATAACAGAGAGATCAGTAGGCGCTGCACTCGACGATAGTGACGTGCTGGCAACACTTGCAGATTCATCACTAGCACGCATCTCAGTGTCCTCTGACGCCCTCTGTGTCTCAGCTTGAGACCTGGTGGTAACACCTTCCTTCGGAATAAGTGGCATTTTTTAACACAATTTCACTTCCGACACCAGTTGTTACGTACTCGGGTTCGCAATTGTAGGAAAACACCACTTATATTAAATCCGTGTATTTACACAACACAACACAACGTTATACTAAGATACCCTTTACACAAAAGTCACTTGCTGTACTATCACTGAACTTAGAACACTACTCAATAAAACACTTCTCACTTCGCACTGTTCACTTGATGTATCGCTCTCGATCGCTTGATAAAAACTGACTCGTGTTTGTCAACATCTCTGTATTTATAGGCAGGGGAAAGCCCTAGCTGGATCCAGAAAAGTCTAAATGTATCGGGAAACAATGATTCACTTTTTATCGTAAACATGTTATGAGTCATAAATCCTAGTACACGCTACTTTTAACCTTATGCCATATCCCACAAAGTCCATTATGGCATAGCCCCGGTCAACTATTTGTTTGTCAACAGGAGTTTTCTAGATAAATAGCGCGCGCGCGCTCCAATTCTACACGCTTCTAGATTATTCGTAACAGTATGTATGCCGGAAATATGTACTTCGATAGAACAAAAATAGAACTTATTATGGAACGTATTCGTTATTTTGACCGACATGGTCAATCGCCAAGTACTTACAATGATATAATATATAATACACCTGATATAATGATATATTACACATCTTTCAGTCGGCTAAATACTTAATAAGGTGTTGTACATCTATGCTTAATACATTCTAAATTCTAAAATAAATAAACGAATTGTTTTCAATATCACTGATATTATTTTCACTACGCACACGATGGCAAATTTATTGTTGTATATTGTATGTTTTTATATGTTTACATGAAATAACACATGGTGTATACTGTGTTTAGAGTGAATTGAATAATAGAATAGCCCGTTACAAAGCTAGGGCTACAATTTATTTTACTAGGGGAAAGGTATGTGATTTCACCGTGTAACAAAAAATGTAAAGTAATTTAATTAAAAAAATTATTGGAAAATAAATGCATCATAGTAACTACTGGAGACAAAAAGTAAATAGAACGAACTCACCGAACCAGAAGTCAAATCCCATTGCGACGTACCTAATATTAAAATGTTTAACGACTGATTCTTATTTTTTGACCGATTCCGATTATACATGTCTATACGAAATAGAACAGAATTCTGGAGACTAACAGAAGACAATCTACATATGAATAGTGTTCGAGCAATGCATACATACCTACAACGACACCTATCGCGGACGCGAAATCTCGAAATGTTTCGGTTCAATACGAGGGCGGATGCCGCCCGCGAGACACGAAGGGCAGTTAATTACTTTTTGTACAAAAGTGGAACCACAAATAAAAAGTTAAATCGTAATTGTGCAGTGGACGGTTGTTTAAACTCAACATTAAAATGTGAATTATCGTTTTTAAGCTACCAGTTTTTTTCATGGAGGTAAGCAGGTATTTGTTTGTATTCCCTTACATGCATCCTATATGGATGTCGCAGGCAATTCTATAATATGCTCGTATACAAATGGCATCGTCAGGTTGCAGAGATAAAGTTTTTTCGTTTAAGAAAATGCCTTACGCTGATAATAAAATGTCGTTAATCAATACTAATATTATAAATGCGAAAGTAATTCTGTCTGTCTCTTCTTTACGCTTAAACCACTGAATCGATTTGGATGTAATTTGGTACAAAGATAGATTTGGTACAAAGAGAAATTTTTAAAGCTAAATAATATTAATAAATTATACTAAAGTTATTATTGGTTTATAATATTTCCGTTCTAACTGCTTTATTCTGAACAAGAAATCAAATAACTCGATATTCGAGTAAGATAAAGTTTGTACATCGAAATCTTTGCATTTTGGGTATTTGGGTTATGATATAAAAAGTTTTTTGGTCGGCAACCACCAGCAAAAGTGGAAAAAAACATTAAAAAGTGTTTTTTGGCAATTACTCAGAAATGGTAAAAGTTAGATAAACAAGTTTTTAAAATGTGTAGAACTTATAATTTTACATCAGTAAGGTTGTAATAATGACTTATTTTCCTCGAGTCAAAATTAACTGAGGCAGAGACTTTTTAAGTTCAAGAGAAAACGTAACTTTTAAAAATCGTTAGGAAGTAGAAATAAAGAATTTTTTTGTAATCGATAAAATTTAATAAAAATTAAAATTTCTAGCAACGTTTTTCAAGTTACATTTTTCCCTTAAACGTAAAAATCTCTCCAACTCGGTTAATTTTGACCAGGGGAGAAAAGGTCATGTAACATTTATAATGTAAAATTATAAGTTCTAAACATTTTATTCAGAATTTTTTTGACTAACTCCTACAGTTGTTGAGTAATTGAAAAAAATAACACTTTAATTTTTAACTTTCCACTACGTATATAGATACGGAAGTTATAGAGTTTACCCCGATTTTCGAAAATCAAGTTTTCACCAGATGTCCACATTTTTAAGGTCCTAGGAATCTTTTCCAACTATTTTCACGATAACGTCAGTATGTCTGTATGTATGTATATGTGTGTGTTTATGTGTGTGTGTGTGTATGTGTGTATGTAAACATCTCATAACTTTTGAACGGCTGAAACGATCGAAACGAGGTTGATGGCATTCGATTGGATTCCACTCCACTCCTCAACTTTGATTTCCTGAAAATTTGGACCGATTCGATCCAGGAAATTTTGAGAATGATTGAAAAAACACCAAAAATTTTTGACGAAATAATATTTTTTTAATATTATTTCCAGATTTATGTACCGATTGAGTATAAAAACTAATCAGCTCTATTCCTCAAAAAACTACGTCTAATACATAAATTACATCAAAATCGGTTTATCTGAATGAATAATTCACCGATTGACTTAAAATCTTATCAGTATTTCTCCTTTAAAAAATGCGGTCAAATACCGTTAATTTTTTCAAAATTGATCAATTTGGGATTTATTAATGAAAAAACATTAAAAATAAAATGTTTTTTCACATAGCATCGAAATTTTTCAACCTATCGATTATTTAGCTAAAACAATACTTTAGATCTCAAAAATTAAGTTGAATGTCATCATCGTTTTCAAATATACAGATATACAGAAAAGTGACACATTTTGATTTTAAACTTTATTTTACTGAGGTAAGATAATAGTGCCAGTTTTTTGCGCATAAGCCAAAGTGACAACCCTAGCGCGACCGTCGAGTTTAGGTATAAAAAGTGATGTACATACACGAGTTTGTCTTCTATAGTCTCGAGTATTCTGTGCCTAATAGCACAGAATACTGTCTCCAGTATTCTGTGCTAATAGTTTGTAAGATTTGAATAAAGTTGAAATTATCTTCTATAAAATTACATTCAAATTTTATGCGAAGAATAATAATAAACTTACTTGAAAATACTTGTGATATGTGTGTTAGTCAACTATACTAATATTATTACCTCAGCTATTTGTCAGAATGCATTCGATACGGAAAATCAAACATTAGGCGTCTATGGGCTGTGTGGTTGGTGGTTAAAACAGTCAAAAATCTTGCACCTGAGGCAATGACGTGCATAATATTACCACAGGACAGGTTACCCCCGTTATCCCATACAGATGATAGCTAATTTTTGTGTCCATTTGAAACGCTACCCACGAGTGGCTTGGGAACTAACTTTGACGTATGCTGTATATGGCTGCCGTGGTAGTCTGAATATTATGGAGCAGCTTCTTTAGTAGTCCAACTCAGTCTTCTTTTTCATAGTGCATTTTTAGTCACTTTATTTCTTTTGCATTTTAATTAAATGTGCCTCTCTTATAGGATAAGCTTTTTTTTCATGTAGTGAACTATGATTTTAATAACATTTTATTTTTGCAGATTTCTAGTCGATTTAACGGAAAGAAATATAATGGCTACAACAATGAAAGCTGTTAGGGCTTTCATTGTTTGGGCTCGTCTATATTATTTTTATTAAATGGGAATTCGTAAACAACTCAATTTTAAAGAAACATGAAAGTAATATTTTCACTACTCTAGTAAACAAGAAATAACAAGAAATTAATACAACCTCCGGCCAACCTTAGGCTGAGATTGTCTAAGAAAAATAAGATAAACGACTCATACATAGTCATTGTTGGACTTTCGGTATACTATCATAACCAAATTTTAGAAGAAATTATACAGTATTATAAAACGAAATGTAAAAATGTTCGGTGTTTTCTTTATTTTTACAATTAACTTATAGTCTATCTCAATGCCAAATTTCATTTAAATCTGATAAACCGACATCGCGTGAAAGTAAAACAAACAAATATCGATTTTATAATATTACTAGTGACCCTTTCTTGCTCAATTTTCTCTACTTTACGAATTATTAGAATATATTATTTTAACAATTTTTCTTTAACGTATCATTAGATACCTACTCATAGCAAACAAGAATATGTCTCACATGATAGAAATAGAAATTAATGGCGTTTTGCTATTTGTACTTATCTTATTCTTCAAACTGGAACATGATAATGACAGAATCAACGTTATTGCGGTAGGAATAGGTAAGGCGGTGTTACCAAATACCAGAAGTGAGATGTCACGGAACTCTATCACCTAGTAGTCACGATGTAGTAGACTAGTAGTCACCTAGTGACACGTAATAGCCAACCGGTCACCTTTTACGACCTGCCTGGTAGAACGGTAGTTGGTCTATTTATCAATGGAGCCCCGACAACACGGGGAAATCTTCATCTTGAATCACTCTATTTTTCATTATTCCTGTTTATTTCGTATATATGCACAAACTAATACAATCATTTTAGTATTTTCATGACCTACAGCCCACCTAGCTGTGAATATTAAACGATCGATAAACTTATCGAAGATGTTGACATGTGGGGATCACTAATTTTAGTTCCATGGATACTCGCACCGGTCTACAGCGCCAAAATGGCGATATTCAAATAGGCAAAATTTTTTGACAGCAGCAAGTCCAGTGGTAATATTATACACGTCATTGTCCTGAGGTCACGTCTAGATAGTACGGGAGCTTTTCTTATTTTTTAATTTTGACAAGCAAAAATTTTCAAATTTCGTATTAATTTAGAATAATTTTTTCTTATCATCAACTTTTGGACACAATTAGGAGCATTAACATCTAATTAACAGACGTTTTGGTAGTTGATAACTTTGTATCAGATACTATTTTATATTAATAAAAACAAATAAATTTTAAAAACCATTTTAGAATGTCGGAAATTTTGATATTATTTTAATACGAAGTAAATGAATACAAAATTAATTTGCCAGTCATTTATTCGGTTGTTTAGTCAACAACCTGATCGAATTAAAATTATGGAGTACGGTGGTATTATGTTAGCTGTTAGAGAGAGATAGCGGCAAATTTGACGGACGGAAGAGAGACTAGAGTACATCAAAATTATTCAAAAAAATATTTACTTATTTTTTTATCTTTACAAGCAAAAATTTTTATTTTTACATTATTTTAGAATATTTTTTTCCTTACCATCAACTTTTGGATACTATTAGGAGCATTAACATCTAATTAACAGACGTTTTTGTGATTGATAACTTTGTGCCAGATGCTATTTTATATTAATAAAAATAAATAAATTTTAAAAACCATTTTAGAATGTTTGTTATTTCTATATTATTTTAATATGAAGTAAATGAATACAAAATTAATTTGCCAGACATTCGGTTGTTTAGTCAACAACCTGATCGATTTAAAGTTAAAGAGTACGGTGGTATTATGTTAGTTATTAGAGAGAGGTAGCGGCAAATTTGACGGACGGAAGAGAGACAAGAATACATCAAAATTATTCAAAAAAAAAATGTTTTTTTTTTCTTTACAAGCAAAAATTGTTATTTTTGCATTATTTTAGAATAATCAAATTCGGCCTTTTAATTTTGTTAATGAGCTTAAAAATACCGAATTCAAGAAAGATCTCCTAAAATTTTTTATTGACCATTGGGCCAATAGTTATATACCGACAGCTTCCGGTTGGGTCATTAATGGTAATAAGTACGATTTCATCTGGTTTGATGGGGAGCAATTTCCATTATTGATTGCTGATGTTATTATAAATGGTAAAGTATTTTATAATATAATATAAATGAGAAAGTATATCATAAATGGAAAAATAATCTAATCACTAAATTCTTATTTTGATACAGAACCCTCATTACTAGAAAACGGAAGCACTAACAAAGGTGATGAAGATAATGATGATAATAATCATAACGATGAAAGTAGTGACGATGATGACACAGATGCATCACTCTCTTAAAAAAATTATGAAGCAAAGCAAGCAAACGGTCCCTTCCATTTATCTCTTTCTTATAATTATATCTATTTCATATAATTTCATACAGTTATTAATCATAATTAATAACTTAAAATTTAATTTTAATAACAAAAATAAAAACCTATTTTTTTAGATTCAAACATAATGATATGATAACATTTTTAGTTAAATTTAGATTAAATTAAAGTTAAGTCAATCAGGTTGTTGACTAAACAACCGAATTAACGCCTGACAAATTAACTTTTTATTTCATTTATTCGTATTAAATCATTTTTTTCGTATTAAAATAATATTAAAATTACAGACATTCTAAAATGGTTTTTAAAATTAATTTATTTTTATTAATATAAAATAGCATCTGGCACAAAGTTATCAACCACAAAAATGTCTGTTAATTAGATATTAATGCTCCTAATAGTGTTCAAAAGTTGATGGTAAGGAAAAAAATATTCTAAAATAATGTAAAAATAAAAATGTTTGCTTGTAAAGATAGAAAAATAAGAAAATTTTTGAATAATTTTTATGTACTCTTGTCTCTCTTCCGTCCGTCAACTTTACCGCTATCTCTCTCTAACAACTAACATAATACCACTGTACTCTATAACTTTAAGTCGATCAGATAGTTGACAAAACAACCGAATTAATGTCTGGCAAATTAATTTTGTATTTATTTACTTCTTATTAAAATAACAGACATTCTAAAATGGCTTAAAATATATTTATTTAATATTCATATAAAATAGCGTTTGGCACATAATTATCAACCACAAAAATGTCTGTTAATTAGAATTAGTATTCCTAATAGTGTCTTAAAATTCATTCTAAAATAACGCAAAATTTAAAATTTAAAAGGAAAAAAATCATTCTAAAATAACGCAAAATTTAAAATTTTTACCTATCAAGATATGCTGCGCAGTAATGAAAGCAACGTTTACCAACAGCCAGACACCCCGCACTCTACTCGAGGGAGCATTGCAAATGACATATTAAAAAATCAGCTTTTCTAAAATTGTTTTTTTTTCAACGTTGCTAACTCCCATACTATAACGATAAACTAATACAATCTGTGCTAATACTAACAAATTCCTAGCATTTATGTAGTTCGTCGAAGTTATATGCGGATTACAACGAGTTATATTAAGAAAATTAATTGATTTGGGGTTATCGCGGGGTATACGTACTCTACAGGAGTCCGCAGACATTTTTGATAGGCTCCATATTCCAATATAAGTATCAAGGTTCTAAAGTTTCCGTCCGACAAAGGTTAAAAAATAGAAAGGCTTGCATTGGTAGGAATATTTTTATTCTTAAATTCCACAGTAATATGGCAGTGTTTTTAACATTTTGGATAGTAGACGTTTGACACTCGACTACTACCTAACGTAAAAGAAAATTTTAATGCAAGCATCTATATATATTTTTTTGTCCCGATAAGTGCCGTGAAAAAGACCATTTACTGGTACAATATTTACAAAATGGTGCTGAACTGGATTTTCTATCTTTAACATGGAGACTATTGTTACGAGCTCGTAGCTCGATATTGTTTAATGAAATACCAATTATATTAAAAGGGTATTCATTTACATAAATGCCACACAACAGATATATATGCACTGACAAACATTGATAACAAAACCGTCACTATATTTACAATAGAATCAACCGACTAAACCACAACACTATACGTGTTCAGACTAAATCGCTCTCTCACTTTTTTCGCTTTACTATATCGTCGAAATTGTCACATCAATTGCTTTACGAAAACTGAATTACTTCACGCCAACACGCTTTTATATATGCCAGGTAAACTTTCGAAAATGTTCTCGAAAGTTCGGCAATAATCGAGATTAACAAGGAGTCGTAAACAATTTAAAGGTAAACGGCAATACACAAAATACACGCTAATTTCAACCTTATGCCTTAAGCGAGAACGTCCATTATGGCATTGCTGTTTATGTGACAAGCAGCTGTCTTTTGAGATGTGAATACGTCTTTAAAATTGCCTTCGTAAGGAGGACAATTCAAAAAACGGATGATAACAAAATTGGGGGATACAGTTTGGTATTATAGCTACATAACTATCATCAACATCCAAAATATAATTATACCACTGGATAGCTAAAGAATCAAAAAATTTGATAAGCTGAACGCGGATTATGATGCTTCGCGAATAGTGGAGTAGGAAGTGTCTCCAGTTTTAGTTAATTTTACTGCGTTACATATTTTGCATAATATGGCATATCTTTAAACTCAGAACAACTATATAATTCATTTAACTTTTATTCGAAATCTCTTGTAAAGATTTATTGATTGTATAATATAAAAAAATATTTTTCTATGTCAATAGTAAATATTTATGGTACTTAATTGAAAAATTCTATGCAAAATTGTAATCAGCCAAAAAAAATCTTTGAAAAGACATATCAAAATACAAGGAATATATAACGTCTGAAAGAGATTTTAAGTAGCAATCTAATGATACCCATGAACCCTCATATAAAAAAGTAAAGAAGTGTTGAGAACGCAGAAAGGTGAAGGCATCCGAACCGATCAACGATGGCACCTGTACACTGCTGGCCTTAAGGGCCTTTACGGCTTCACCGGTCGTGAGGGCGAGCAGAGTGCTCAACCAAAGCTTAAAGATGTGGGGTTGTACGCCCTCCACCCTAAGAAACCCTCAGACTAGGGATGGCGTCGTGATTTGTGATAAGAGGGTTAGCGGCATTGTCCCGGGTATAGGTCTATAAACCTGTTTTGGTATATTTCGTTGGCCACAGTTATCAGGTCGTCGGGGTCGGTGAGTACTTGGCGGGGCCTACGTTATTTGGGATCGGGATTAAGATCTGGGATGTAGTCTGCCGCAGCTTACACCGCGGGTTAGGGTGTGAGTTAGTACGATTAAATTTTCTTTTGTAAATATCTTGAAATAACTAACCTAGCTTAGCTGGGCAATTCGAGATCTTTATGAAGGTCACCGTATACCACGGTGCATTCGTGACAATACGCTAGTATTTGTTCTGTACTACTTGCAACAGCTGATGCAAATCTGTACGAGGGAGATGGGCAAATGCTACGCAGGCGTATGATAGAATAGGCCTTAAGCAAATCTTATACTGTGTCACCTAGTGTCTAAGTGACACGAGTGCGAGACATCTGCTGTGATGGGCCTATGAGTTTTTTTTTATATATTATAAGATAGCAAACAAGCAAATGAGTCTCCTGATGGAAAGAGTCAACCATCGCCTATAGACACCAAAGGTATTAATGGTGCGTTGTTATCTTGTGGCGAGGTCTAAAGTCACATGCATAAGTTTACCGGCTACTTTACCCTCCAAACCGGAACACGACAGTGACAGGCACTGACGTTATTGCGGCAGGAAGAGGTAAGGCGGTGGTACCTGGCCTGGACGAGACAATGCAGAACTCTACCACCTAGTAGCCACGATGGAAGTTACTCGTATAGCCAATCGGTCGCCTTTTACGACCTGCCTGGCAGAACAGCAGTTGACCTATTCTTCAAAGAAGCCCGGGACAACACGGGGAGTGGAGAAAAAAACCTTCACACGGAATCGAAATCGGCGATTGGTTAGGTACTCTTGTATGATGAGTACGAGTCTGTCGGGCACTCCAATTCAGCATAGCTTATATATTAGGACATTGCGCCTTCGCGACGTCGAAAAATAGAGCACCGGTGAGAATTTACAGCGCCGGGGCTGCATTAAAAGAGTTTAAAATGTACTATGTGAGTCGGTACACTTAATGAGAGCAAGAGTGAGCTGCTCGGAAACTGAACTGCTCATTTATTATGAGATCTTTCACGTGAACAAATGCCTTAAGGCATGATAGTATGATTTTTTCATAGATTTCGTCTAATGTATTGATTAGTCTAATGGGAGGTAACTACTGCGCCGTCCTACGCTTCGCTATCCACAAGCTGGACGTAGTCTAGACCACCTCGGCCCGTAAGCTGGTTTGACGGGGAACATTGTGAGCCGAACGGTGAATGAAAAATGTTACCATCGCTAGATATTACCCGTGACGTAGACGTATTCACGTAAAAGATCCACGGCTGTGTCCATAATACAGCCATAGCCCGTTTTGATTTTTCCGATCAAAAATAACTGTTTCTTTTATCGAGATTATTCTGCAACACTATGTATGGCAATATAATTTCATAGAAAAAAAATTACTTGTTATTAAAAATCACTAATTTTGTTTAGTGTGAAATGTGGAACTTATGGTATTCGCAAAAAGTTATTTTTTCTACGTTACAGGTAAATGTCATCATGAACAATATTGAAAACCGCTTCACTTATTTTACTTAGGTAAAGTCGTGTAAATTTACATAAAATGTTAAGGGTTCCTGTTGATAAACTCGATGGCTGAGTAGGCTTTCGTACCGTATATTATGCTAGAGGTATACAAGATGCGCATTACTCAATGCCTACCAGATCATTAATATTCGTGTCTATGTCAAATGCTTAATGATGTTTGGGTCGATTTACAATTCCGATAAGATAATGCTAAGATATCGAGAGGTCATTTTACACAGTGCATCTATTTGGGAATAACCCAATTAAATGTTATTACTTACTAGCTGTGCCTGCGACATCGTCCGTGTCGGTTTTTTTTAAAGTAGCCTAAGTTACTCTTTATTACATAAGCTATCTACCAGTGAAAGTCCCGTCAAAATCGTTCCAGCCATTTCAGAGATTAGCCGGAACAAACAGACAGACAGACAGACAAAAATCGTAAAAAGTGTTATTTTGGTATGTGTACCGTGTATAGGTACATCCATATGTATTTAGTTAAAACCGGTTATTTTAATATTACCAACAGATACTCCAATTTTATTTATTTGTATAGATTAGACACTGCCTATTTGTACTGGCTTCATCTGCCTGATTAATCGTTTCAGGTAGTTTCTCTTAAAAAGGAAAATAGGCATTTGCCTTGATTTTCTAAAATATAATTTTCACCAGATCTCCACGTTGTGAGGTCCTAAGAACCTTTTCCGGCTATTTTCACGATGAAGACAGTATGTCTGTGTGTATGTAAACGTCTCATAACATCTTGACCGATCGATACGTGGTTGATGGTATTCGATTGGATTCCACCAAACATAGACTTCCAGAAAATCTGAACTTATTCAGCCCAAGAGATCTCGAAAAAACCTGAGAAACGTTTTCGGAAAAACTCATTTTTTATAATAACTTCCAAATGACTGTAGGTGCCGATTGATTACAAAATCTAATCAGCTCTATTCATTAAACAATTTCGTTTAATGCCGCAAATGTCATCAAAATCGCTTTATCCGTTCGGGAGTAACGTTGACGAAAAATTTTGAAACGGGAGTAACGTTGACGAAAAATTGACTAGTTGAAATCTCGAACTTATGTCGAACAAACACTTTGTTTTTTCGACATAAGTTCGAGATTTCAACTAGTCAATTTTTGACTTTATACAATAGTTTAGATGTTAAGACCCTGCAACTTATCAAAAGATACAGATTTTCAAATATTAAATTATGTTGCTTATAACAAACTGACTTTATATTTTTAAAATAACTTTTAAGCTAATATACCAATTGATTTGAAAAATAAGTTTTTGATATTAATTCAACATTTTGTATCGACCTATCGATTATATAGCTAAGAAAACATTTTGGACATATTACTTACTGAAAATTTGAACCGAGTCGGCCTCGGAGAAATTTAGAAAAAGCCTCAACATTTGTTTGGCGAAACAGTGTTTTTTTATATACCTTCCAGAATTTGTACCGATCGAGAATCTAATCAGTCCTATTCCTCAAAAACTCCGAACAACGCATAAATTGCATCAAAATCGATGTATCGGTTCGGGAGCTATCGTTGATGAAAAATTTTGAAAAAAGTGTTTTTTCGACATAACTTTTTTACGACGACGAGATTTAAAAAAAAAAAATTTTTCGTCCTCCAATATTTTAATACTTAAAAAACTAAATTTTAAAATAACTTTTTGGCTAATTGTTTTTTATATCATAAGATAGCAAACAAACAGATGGGTCTCCTGATGAAATGAGTCAACTATCGCCTATAGGCACCAAAGATGTTAATGGTGCGTTGCTATCTTGTGGCGAAGTCTAATGCCATATGCATAAGTTTACCGGCTACCTTACTCTCCTAACCGGAACTCGACAGTGACTAGCACTGACGTTATTGCGGCAGGAATAGGTAAGGCGGTGGTACGAGACCCGATCGAGCCGATGCAGAACTCTACCACTTAGTAAATATACCGATTGATTTAAAAATTAAAAACTACGTCAAATACCGTTAATTGGAATAAAATCGGTCAATTTGTTTGGGATTTATGTATGACAAAATTTTTTAACATTGCTTCGAAAATATTTAACCTATCTATATAAAATATGTAACCCAAACAATGCTTTAGATCTCAAAAAATTAGTTGAATGCCATTCGGAAAATCAAAATTGATCATCATTTCCAAATTACACAGCTTTTCAAAATTTAGTCATTTTTAAGTAACTAGATGTTTGCACTGAGAAAATCTATGCTTATACTTTTTACTCCTTTAAGGTTAAAATACCTCAATTTAGCGGGAGTTTTAGGGATAGCCAGTAGGGTCAACCGTTTACACATTTTTCCTTTTTTATCCCAATACCTACATATAATGCAGACTGCAGGGCGCAGCTAGTCCCTTATAATTTCCTAATTTCGGCAACCCTTGTATATATCTCATGTGCCAACTGCCAAAAAACGATTCATACTATCCGAAACTATTGAATTATTACTAAAACAAACTTTGCGTGTTGTATACGAGCGCTTCAAACTGCTTGTAGGTAAAATATTGCCAAACTGGACATATTATAATATATGGTTGTCTATTTTTATCTTGAAGCATTTTCTATTTACATTCACTGATTGGTTACATGATAGAAATTTTGTACAGCTGTTCAATGTTTTTACAGCTTATTGTTATTCTACAGTAATGAAACTGGGATTATCTGGCTATTTTGTTATGATGTTTTTTCCGATATTTTTTGTTTGGGCTTTTTTACAGAACATGCCTCTTTATATAGGTAGTAAGCAGATGGACCGCCTGATGGAAAGAGATAATTACCGCCTATAGACACCAAATATGTAATTTGTCCGTTGCTATAGACAACAAAAATGTTAATTTATGTGGCGGGATGGTAATGTCATATGCAAAATTTTACTGGCTTTGTCGTGCTCCGCTTTGGAGGGTAACTTACCCTCCAAACTGGAACATGACAGTGACTATCAATTACAATATTGTGGCTACAAGCTATTCAAAGGTTGTAATATTAAACCAGAATGAGAAGTTGTGGCTACAAGCTATTCAAAGGTTGTAGTATTAAATCAGAATGAGAAGTTGTGGCTACAAGCTATTCAAAGGTTGTAGTATTAAACCAGAATGAGAAGTTGTGGCTACAAGCTATTCAAAGGTTGTAGTATTAAATCAGAATGAGAAGTTGTGGCTACAAGCTATTCAAAGGTTGTAGTATTAAAATAGGATGAGAAGTTGCAAAATCTAACTTAGTAGTCACGATGGTAGTGACTCGTACTTATAGCTAATCGTTCGCTTTTTACGACTTCAAAGGGTGCCCAGATCAATATTTAAAAATGTGACCAAACCCGGAATGTGTTTAGTCCAGACTTTAAGAACATTTAAAATGTTTACAAAGGGAAAAACGCAGTAAGTGATAGTTTATCAATTAAAGTTTAAACCTGAGAATTTTCTGTAGCTGTTAAGATTAATTACTTACTACTGTAACAATACGTTAACTAACGTTTTCCCCCGTGTTGGTCCGGGCTCCATTGAAGAATAGGTCAACTACCGTTCTGCCAGGTAGGTCGTAAAAGGCGACCGACTGGCTATGCGAGTCACTACCATCGTGCCTATTAGGTGGTAAAGTTCTGCATTGTCTCGCTCGGGTCTAGTAACACCGCCATATCTATTTCTGCCACAATAGCGTCAGTGCTTGTCACCGTCGTGTTTCGGTTTCGAGGGTAAAGTAGCCGGTAAATTTATGGAATTAGACTTCGCCACAAGATAGCAACATACTATTAACATCGTTGGTGCCTAAAGGCGATGTTTGACTCATTCCATATGGAGACCCTTCTGTTTGTTTGCTATTTTATTATATAAAAAAGACTACTAAAAAATAAGACTAAAAAAGACTGAGTTTTTAAGTTATACGTAGCACTTGTTTCCATTTTTTTAACTTCCCGCTACCTCCTAGGAATCTTTTCCGACTATTTTCAAGATAACGTCAGTATCTATGCATGTATGTTGTGTATGTGTGTGTTTGTATGTATGTATGTAAACATCTCATAACTTTTGAACGACCTAACCGATCGAAACGTGGTTAATGGCATTCGATTAAGTTCTGCTGAATTTAGACTTTCTGAAAATTTTAACTAATTCGGTCCGGAAGATTTTAAGAAATTTTGAAGAAAACCTCAATAAAAATTTTGGCGAAACAATTTTTTAATATAACTTCCAGATTCACGTACAGATTTAGTACAAAATCTAATCAGCTCTATTCCTCAAAAAACTGCGTCTAATGCCTAAATTGCATCAAAATTGGTTTATCCAAAAAAGTTATGAAATAAGTGTTTTTTCGACATACCTTCGACATTTTTGTTCGGGAGTTATCGTTGACGAAAATTCTTGGAAAACTTTTTTTTGACATAAGTTCGACATTTTTTAACCAATTATTTTTTGACCCTTTAGTATATTTTAGACTTAACTAAGTACGTCAAATTTAGTTTCAAAAATCAACAATCAACTTTTCACAAGTTACAGCTTCTCAAATATTAATATTTTGTTGTTTACAGCAGCCTATGTTACAGTCTAGTTTACAGCAGCCTAATATTTTAAAAATGACTTTTGGCTAATATACCGATTAATTTAAAAATCTTATCAGCTTTTCTGCCTAAATAACTTCGTCAAATACCGTTAATTGGATCAAAATCGGTTGATTGATTTCTGATTTGTCAATGACGAAAATTTTGGAAAAAAAAACATTTTTGGCATTACTTTGACATTTTTAATGTAACATTATTTATTGGTAATTTTTATTACACTAATAACCATTTAATAACACTTAATTCTTGCTGAAAACGTGCTAAGTAAAAAGTAATAATTGAGTCGGTAGAATAAGAAAATGAAACTTACTAACTTTTAATGAGTTTTCTATCAATAATAAAAGTCGAGAATAAACTTTGAGGTCACGTCCTAATTTGAAATCATTTTTATTTTATTTTAGTGGCGGTGACATTTACCTGAAAATATTTTTAAAAGTTCGAATCGGGCTTATATTTCCTCAGCATTTTCCTTTCCTTCAAATTGATTATTTTGAAGGCACAGGAAGTATTTTTAAGATTATTTGCAATGTGCAATAAAAAATTTCTTGAGTATATAAACGTTGCTATGTTACATGAAGGATGCAGTGGTTGCGATATGATGTTTACTAACATCACATAACATGTAAATTGACTCTGGCTATAGTGCCTGAGAGTTCTAAGGGGATATTAGATCCTTTAAAATCTTTATTGGTTTATACAAGTTGATCTACGGATAAATTATTATTTGGTGTACCAAAATAAAAATACATTTGATAATCTATTTAGTTATTTGCCTTTATTAATAATTAATAGTTATATTATTCTTGATCATTTAATATTGATCTCCTAATAAATATACTTTGCCCTATATTACATACATTTATATATCTTTACATGAAATCCCATCCGGGTTAGGCGGTATCCAAATCTTTATAATAACTAAGTTTTACTGTTGGTATTATTGGAGCATTTGGGTTAGGTTAGAAAAGTCACAACGTCTGCGCGAGGGCGACCGAGCGAAGTGAACGTGCCGCGGCAACGGCCGCCCGGCCCGAGTAAAACGATCGTATACACATTACGCAGGTTGACTAGGAAAAGAATATATAATATGTAGTATTTTCTTAGACAACCTGCCTAATGTCTATATGATCGTTTTAATCTGGCAAGTTGTTTACTTCGCTGTTAGTACCATTGTTTATTAAGATACAAACACACGTATATACATAAACACATACATGTTGTTTTAAAATAAGCGACGTAATTCCTAATATGAGAATTCTTTAGTACATTGGCGTGATCTAGTAGCTCACAAACAGGCAGCGAAGATGGGATAATAGTAGATGACGTAGGGCTTCACGTTAAATTGTATCTACCAAACTAGTAGTATTATCTATCTATAGGTACTTTAGTAGCATGTCTATGCTCAGATATAGCATATATATATATATATATATATATATATATATATATATATATATATATATATATATATATATATCTTTACACAAAATCAATTTTTACACTAAGCTCAATAATCTGCATATTTTTTTGGTCCAACCACTTGACCGTAATGCCGTTTTAATCTAAACGAAGCTCGAGTTTAATACCCGAAATGGCATTTGTGCGATAAACACAGTTCATATTTCTGAGTCTGGGAGTTTATTTAATATATGTCAGTACTTTATATTCAAGTGTATTAGCCATACCTTTCCTTTCCATAGGGTAGATGGGTTTATGTTATCTTTCCAGTGATTTATGTATTTATAATAATCATTAGTCTAATACTAGACTGAAGTCTGGGCTGATTTCTAAGTAAGCGCGGATCCACTCTTTAAAATCTCATGTGGACGGTTATGGTCACTGGTCACCGTCACTCAAAAGTCGGTTGATTGAACGTGAGTTGGAGATGGATCGCTTACGATAGATATATATTTGATCTCGCTGAGAAAACTTGCTATGAATGTCCACGCTGCTCGTGATAATAATATAATAACAATGGCTTCATTAACAAATATAAATGCGAGCTTGCACATCACAATGCCACATTTTGATTTAGCAACTACCAAACATTGATTATGCCACATTTACTTTTTTTATATACTGTCCTTTTATGTATACAGCATGTAAGGGACGGTCTACCGAAAAATGGAGGAAACATGCCATTTTACGCGCTTTTTTTTATTAGCTTCACCTGTATGTTTGTATGTTTGTAACCGACTTCTTTGGGCGCGATTTTGACCCACTTTAAACGGCCAGATTTCGTTCAAACTTTGTAGATTTATCGAGGACCGATGACAATACACTAATTTGATAAAATTATTCCATTTTTCAATTTGCAAAATATGATTTTTGTTAATTTATATAATTGTCATCTATAGTCGATAAGGTTTATAATGTTTCTCTACAGTCGATAGGGCAGGACAATAATTACAGTTACTTATAGTTATCACGGAATTAATAGTCGATTAGAACAAATAAAAAGTATGGAAAATCCAAAAGTGCATGACTCATAATGCTCATTTAATTATTAAATATTAAAAGAAAAACATAAGTTGTTCAAAATTAGTTGCCGAAAAAACAGCTATTATATACTAGGAAGGTACTGCACAAGCGCCCCTGGTAGAATAAATAAATGTACATAATATTTATAGATGATAGATACAGTTAATTTTACATATATATATATATATATATATATATATATATATATATATATATATATATATATATATATATATATATATATATATATATAGATATAGATATACAGTAGGGTGGAGTGAAAAAAAAAATTTTTTTTTTCTTCTTAGCCTGGGGGTCAAATTTGTAGCTTATAAAAAACAAAAATTTTTGAAAAAAAGATAAAATTTTTTACTCAACATCTTGAGGCAGCCCACTCATTTTTAAAATTAATTACGAGTAAAAATATTTGGTTGCAAAAAAAAAATTTTTTTGTCTTTTAATGTCTTAAAACATCCAAGAATTGGCAATTATGATCATTTCCAACTCAAATTTTATTCTAGTGCCCTAACGAGGAATGTTACTTTTTTGGATTTTTTTTAAATATTAAAACAATAGTCACAAAAATTTTTTTTAACTTGTGATTTTTAATTGGCATAAAAGAGGATATTTTGAAGTTTTTAGAACGCTTTTAAAAATTTTTTTTTTGCAACCAAATATTTTTACTCGTAATTAATTTTAAAAATGAGTGGGCTGCCTCAAGATGTTGATTAAAAAATTTTATTTTTTTTTCAAAAATTTTTGTTTTTTATAAGCTACAAATTTGACCCCCAGGCTAAGAAGAAAAAAAAAATTTTTTTTTTTCACTCCACCCTAATATACAGCCTTGTAGTTTTCGTTTTTTATTAATTGTAATTAAACGACACTGAATTTATTAGCCATTCGCATTCGGTAACCTACAATTGTCGATTAGAATTTAAAAAAAAATTAACTCAAATAATTGATTTTTTCATAAGTCACAGTGTTTCCGGTGTTTCATACATGACGGACAGGAAAATTTTTTGACGTTTTTTTCCGTTTCTATTGCACTAAATCAATTTTTAGAAAGTATAGAATTAATCTCCATTAAATTATCTCGACAATAGTATGCAAAATATCTTGATTCCGTTAACAAGGCTATAATACTAATAATAGTTGCCAAAATGAGGCGAAAAGGCGTATTTGTGATGGTGTGCTCACGCATTGTAAAAAATACTTCTAAATTAAACGAGTTCTGAGGTAGTAAACATGAAAATATAGCTGAATTGAAACTTCTCTTATTTGGGAAGTCGATTGAAATAAATAATAGTTTAAAAAAAAACTAAAAACACGCTTTTTATAGAAAACCAAACTAAAAAATAGAAAATAAATTTTAATAAATTTAAATTAAGAATAGTGTTAAAAATTTCAATAAATATAAATTAATAATAATGTGAATAAAAAAAAATATTTTATTTTAAAAAAAGCGTGAGGTGCATGGTGCCAATAGTTATAAATATTTTATTGACAGATATGAGTAGAGTGATTATCATTTTGATAATATCTTAAAAAGCACCCCACGCTTTTTTTAAAATAAAATAATTTTTCTTTATTCACACTTTTATTAATTTATATTTATTGAAATTTTAAAATATAGCTGAATTGAAACTTCTCTTATTTGGGAAGTCGATTGAAATAAATAATAGTTTAAAAAAAACAAAAACACGCTTTTTATAGAAAACCAAACTAAAAAATAGAAAATAAATTTTAATAAATTTAAATTAAGAATAGTGTTAAAAATTTCAATAAATATAAATTAATAATAATGTGAATAAAAAAAAATATTTTATTTTAAAAAAAGGGTGAGGTGCATGGTGCCAATAGTTATAAATATTTTATTGACAGATATGAGTAGAGTGATTATCATTTTGATAATATCTTAAAAAGCACCCCACGCTTTTTTTTAAATAAAATAATTTTTCTTTATTCACACTATTATTAATTTATATTTATTGAAATTTTTAACACTATTATTAATTTAAATTCATTAAATTTATTTTCTATTTTTTAGTTTGATTTTCTATAAAAAGCGTGTTTTTAGTTTTTTTAAACTATTATTTATTTATGCACTTGTTGATAGTAATTCAGTTTCTTGTGGAAAAAGCAAAATTTTCGTGTTATGATTTTTTGTCGTTGTTATGTTTTAGTTTTTGCTTTAAAAACGTAAATTGCTGAGATTTATCGCACCCTCAGTAGGTACTCTCATCCAGCCGTTTAATTTGCGCGGCATAATACATTGTTTATTTTGTGTATTTTCCTGTAATTTTACTATATTTTTAGAAAAAAAAAACACCGTTGAATAAATAAAATTATAAAATGCTAAGTTAAAAGAATTGTAAAAAAATCCCACACAAATTTCCAAAAGTTTCCAACTCAGAATCATGGTTCAACGGTTCCGATTCTCGATAGACCGTCCCTTACATCCTGTATTATGTGTACAAAAAATATAGGTTTTGAATATAAATTCAATACTATTTACCATACCGACCTCAGTTAAGGTTGTAGTCATGCCCACTGTTGCCCAAAACTCTGGCTCCGCGCTTGTTTCTAAAAACCGTTCTGTCTAGTTTCTTTTATATTATTAGATAAAAAACAAGCAGATGGCTCTCCTGATGGAAAGATAAACCATCGCCTATAGACATCAAAGATGTTAATGGTGCATTGTTATACGTGTGGTAGGACTAATATGCAATATAGGTACATACATGTACCTGATATCTTACCCTTAAAAACGGAACACGACAATAAAAAGCATTGACGGTATTGCGCCAGGAAATTGTAAGGCGGTGGTATCATATACCCGAGCGAGTTGTTAAGTAACCCTACCACCTAGTTATTCCAATGGTAGTGACAAAAATAGCCACTCGGTCGCCTTTTGCGACCTGCCTGGCAGAGCCGAAGTTGGTCTATTATTCAAATCAGCCTGAACGAAGACGGGGAAACGTTTCCCCGTAAAATGACAATTCTAAAGGAAACACTGTCATTTTACCCCACTGTGCTGGAAGCGGGATATATTATGTGTTCCAGATGTACGTATGTACGTATGTATTTACATATATTACTTTGGTACGCTCTGTTACCTAAACAGAGAGGTGTCGTTAGATTAGTCTTAATTGAGAGAGTTTCATAGGCGGTTTATATTTTTATAGGATCGGGCCGAAGACGCGTTTTTGTTTTTACGAAAACAAGCGTTAGACTGTGGCTGAAATTGGACCATAGGTAAAAAAAATATCTTTTAAATTTAATTTGAGTTTTAAATTTTTTATAATTATATAGTAATAATTTAATTTAATTTTAAAGACAACAGATTTTAGTAGTAAAGAAAATATTATACAATATGTGAAAATATACATAGAATTTATTCAGCCTTTTGATTCTAATTAAGTTTTAATTATATTTTTCTTGTGCTGTTATTCCTTCTAAATAATAAAGAAAAAACGTGTGTATATGATGTATGTAACATGAATGTTGTGCACGTAATGTTAATTTTATTTTACCTCAAATAAAAAATATATATAACACTTTATTATAAAATTAAATTAATGTATTTCCAATGCATTTTAAATTTCAAACTCCACTGTTTGCACAATGGTCGGCAAAAGGGGCACATAGTTTTTATTTAATGAATTAATATACAGAGTTAATATATAGATTACTTTTAGCTTGATTATTATTTAGTTACCGTAAAACTGAAAAATAATTGACTAGAGCGACGATAATAACACATATTTTGTAGTCCTTATCAAAAGGATGACAGTTTTTCATTACGGGTAAAGCACTTTTGATAACAGTATCAATAAATTAATTTATCAACACCTTTACGATACCGTTAAAGGTTTTTGCATTCCATTTTAATGAGTCAGACATTTCAGGATTATAATGTAACTACAAGTGCCTCATATCACTTTTTTATGAAAAAAATTAACGATCTCGGGCCATTGGTCGAAATTCGACCGCAATTTTGATCATAGATAGACTATATTACAATCTCTTTTATGTTTGATAACTTATCCAGAATAGTATATACGCGTGCATGTGTGTGTATTACTAGCAAAAAGCAGAGCTTTGTAAGGGCTCGCAGTTATAATACCTAGTAATATTGTTAGGAAAGTAATTTTATGAGAATTACATCTTTTAATGTATAGGCTTCATTTATATCTAACCTAAAAAAAGCGTAAGCGTATTTTTACCCAAATATTATATTCCCATCATGGGCGTCGTCAGGCTTTGGTCCAGAAGGGCGCAGGAAAATAAAACCAAAATAAAAAAAAAATGTTTCTAAAACAAATTTTATTTAGTTCCTACTTACAAGAAAAAATCTTTAAAATTTTCTTGATTTATTAAAAACACGATTTTTATTATTATCAATGTTATCTACACAGAACAAATATAAAGGCTATCTACTAAAATTTTACACCGTATTTTCTGGTCTACCTATAATATAGTACGGTCTACCTATAATATGTAGCAACTCAAGATCCATCTCGCGCCACCACTTCGCTCTTAAAGCTTAATATTCATAGAAATCAATTTTCATTTATGGTAGCTTTCTTGCAAAAGAGTTTTCAAGGAAAAATGGGTATTAAAAATGAAAGTTAATCTTATAAAGAAAAACACATTTTTAACATTTTGCTAAGATAAGTTCGATTTTCGAAATAAAAAATGTTTTATATAATTAACCTTCAAAATTTTTAGGATTAATATTGGGCTTACTGCAAGCACGAAGAATTGGCGGTAGAAACTCAGTGAATAAATTTTTCGAATTTTTCCGAGGTTTCCGAGGGTTCAATTTCCGAGTCAGACAAATCAAAAATGTGTTTTTTTTAATTTTCTAATAAAAACAACGATGCCTGGGTTTGGAAAGATGCCCGGTTGGTGATATGCTGGTCACCTATCTAATCTATCTAATAATCTATCTTCTATCTAATAATAATATATCTAATAATCTATCTTATCTATCTAATAATCTATCTTGTGGGACTAAGACGTATCTTCGGCTAATCGTGGAATCGTGGTTGTACCTCTGCTTACCTCTTCGGGGATGCGGGCATGACCATACCTTTTTCTAGCTTTTTACCCTCGAGCTAAGATTGAAAATTAATACTCAATACAATATTATTCAATTAATAAACTTGAACTGTTTCACAATAATCACATTGGAAAAATCTGTAAACAGTTGACCTTGCAGGCCATCCCTGAAATTTTCCACTAAATTAAGGTATTTTAAGCTCAAAAAAGTAAAAACTATAAGCATAGATTTTTTCAGTTCTAAGAAATATTGAAATGTCTCAATTGCTAAGTCACAAAAAATAGCAAGAAAACACGAATGAACCAACGAAACAATCATACATGCAGTTTATTTTGATAAAAATGGCAGTACATTGATTTTTGAAAAACTGTATATTTTGGAAACTATGATCAAATTGATGATCAAATTTCAAATGGCATTCAACTCAATTTAACTATTGCTTTAGCTAAATAATCGGTAGGTTCAAAAAATTCGAAGCAATGTCAAAAAAACATTTTTTTCAAAAATTTTCGTCATTGATAGATCGTAAACAACGTGACTGATTTTTATCCAATTAACGGTACTTGAAGCAGTTTTTAAAGGAGAAACGCTGAAAAGATTTTGAAGTCAATCGGTATATTAGCCTGAAAGTTATTTAAAAAATATTAAGTAAGTTTGCTAAAAACAACGTTATTTTAATATTTGAAAAGCTGTAACTTTTGAAAATAAGATTCGATTTTGATTTTTAAAACGGCATTCGACGCAATTTTTTTAGTACTAAAATACTAAAAAATGATTGGTTGAAATATTTCGAACTTATGTCGAAAAAAGACTTTTTTCAAAATTTTCGTCAACGATTACTTCCAAACTGATTTGATGCGATTTATGTTGCAGGCCACAACCATGTCTTTTTTACAGAAATCTATTTACTTTATATTTTTCTAATTGTTACATTACTTTTCTTATTTCAGTGGTATTACAGAAGTCACAAAGTTATCTTTCAAATACGGAAACAAAGACATAACATATCATATGAAAAGACATAATATTAGTTATCTATTAATTAACTTCCAGATTTTCTTCGTAATCAAAGCATAAATCAAACATAGAGGCAATAACACAAGAAATCATTTTCAGCTCTTTTGTTTTGCCATTACCTTATTCTGCTGTGGACGATGGCTTGATTTCGAGGGCCTACATCAAGCAAAAGTTTTATTAGTTTTTTTAAAACTCTGTAGCAAGCTTATTCTCTAGAAAGCGCAGTCTCTTTGTTGATAAATACGGTATGGATAACCATCCTTCATCCCGCGATATGGAAAACAAATCATAGTGAATAGGAGATTCCAAAGACGTTGCCTGTCTTATATATTAAAATAAAAACAGCCTCCGCCATGTTGGTCCCGGCCTCCTTTGAAGAATAGGCCAACTGTTGTTCTGCCAGGCAGGTCGTAAAAGGCGACCGATTGGCTATCGAGTCACTACCATCGTGGCTACTAGGTGGTAGAGTTCTTCATTGTCTCGCCCGGGTCAGGTACCACCGCCTTACCTATTCCTGCCGCAGTAGCGTCAGTGCTTGTCGCTGTCGTGTTCCGGTTTTGAGGGTAAAGTAACCGGTAAACTTATGCATTTGGCATTAGACCTCGCCACAAGATAGCAACGCACCATAAACATCTTTGGTGTCTATAGGCGATGGTTGACTCTTTCCATCAGGAGACCCATCTGCTTGTTTGCTATCTTATGATATAAAAAAAATGCTAGCTGCAGCATAAAGCCGGCTGCATTTTAAAAGTTTTTGGTGAATCCGGCGTGAACACCTAATTTTCTGTGATAAAAATTAGCCTATGTGCTATTCCAGGTCATCACCTACTTGTGTGCCAAATTTCATTCAAATCCGTTTAGTAGTTTTTGCGTGATCGAGTAACATACATCCCTCCATCCAAACATCCAAACTTTTGCATTTATAATATTAATATAAATTCCCTATCTAACTTTCTGCCAGGCAGTTGGTAAAATGCGAACAATTTTTCAAACATGTCACTACCATCGTAACCACTAGGTGGTAAAAATCCGCAATAATGCTTCAACTCTTGTTAAGTACTAAACGACTCTCCTGAATATGTTTCGGTTATAAAGTGAATAATTGGGTTCATATGCTGAATGTTTCTCTTTATTAGCATATTATTATTATCATGGATACGATAGAATTGGGGTTCTTTATTTTCCAGATCTTTAATACTTAAGTTTTTCCATTCCTTTGTTAACTGTGTATTTCAGGAATATTTTAGAAGGCACATGCAAAATTCTGCGGAGAGTTGCAAATTGCCTTAATTCCGTCTTTGAATTATGAATATCCGCAAAGTAGCACCTAAATCTAAAAATAAGTCTTATATACTAATACGCTTATTTTGAAAGGTAATACGAGTAAGAGTGATAAATAACGAAGCATTTCGACGTAAGATTTATAAACTTCATTTTGAATTCATGAAAGCATACATTTCTTAATGAGAAATTGCATTTCAATCCTAAATCATTCTCAGCTCTCAATATAATCTTTGCTGGAAAACAATACTATCATAACTACGGATTAAATGGATATTTACGCATTTTAAGATAATTTTATAGGTTTTCAGTGTAGCTTGCTAATACATACAGAAATACAGATTCATACTACTTACCAATGAAATAAAATCATTTCAAGGGTAATTTTTAAGCCTTTTCATCTCATTCGGTACGATAAAACAGTACAATATAATGTATTTCTATTTTTTTACAATATAATATAACCTACAAATGTATGACATTTTTGGCAGTAATAGGAGCGTTTGCTCATTGCACGGCGACACATTTCCTTCCCAATGTCGTGTCTGTTAGTATTCATGTGGTCTGTGGTCATAATTCAAAAATCATATTATATTCGCAGATATTGTTGGGTCTTTTGCAATAGAATGTTAAAAAATTAACTCTTTGTAAAAATTATTTGATGATTCATATTACACAATAATTATTTATAAATTCATAATACTCATTTGTATCAACTTTATACTGTTTTCCTTATAATAAAGCGGGGAAAAATAGATTTTAAGGCTCTCCTTAAATTTTGTGTGGATTTTTAGCATCGTATTACGCTTGAAAATGAGAATTTATTCAGCCATAATACAGTACGGCCCAGATTCCTACATTTTTCACATCGATTATTTATTCTGGGACTAAATTACGCTTTGGCAATAAATTTCGGTAAATGGATATTTTGTCGCTTCAGTGCTGATCTATTTATATTTTTTTCGTATAACTTTTTCTTTTTTGTTTCTTTTACCTCTTCTTTAACATAATTCTGTTAACACAATTTGTGAACCAATTGATCGTGTCGCTGTGTATCGATAAGTTGGATTTCGTGAGTAAATTTGAAGTCAACATTAATACGATGAGTGCGAAACGAGGCTTGAAACACCTCGTCCGTGTCTCGTCTATATAGCGGTAAGGAAAAACTTAAACTTCTTTGTCGTGCGAGAGGCGTAACTTCCGTCTGGTTCAGTCTAGGAAAGAGATAACTATAGATTTGAGATGTGCTATTGATGCAAAATTTTTTCACCTTCATACCGGATTTTTAGGCCTCGTACCGCACTGAATAAATAAAAGTTTAATAATGTGCGTTGAGAGGTTGCGAAAACTCGTACCCCCGCACACCTCGTACCGCACATGTGACATTGCACATAAAATCGATTTTAATTAATCGATTATTATTGAAGACATGTAAAATAAATTAACAAATAATCGATTTTTCTTAAAAAATAATCGATTTTTATAATAATCGATTTTTGATAAAATAATAAAACAACCCAACTCAATAATCAAAAGCTACTAGTCTGTATGAAATAATTATTTATTATACAAATAAAATATTTTTGAAAAGATCGGATTTTTTATAATTCATATAAGATATTATATAAGAGTTAATAAATTACTGTTACCACAGAAAATTAAATCTTGGTTATCTAGCAGCCAATCATCTCTATAAATACTAGTCTTTATTTGTTAATTAAAATTAAAATAAAAACTTACTAAATGTAAATAAACAAAAACAATTCACTTCGTTCATGAAACCAAAATAAAAATCTTCAACTAACGATACGCTTCACTAAATAACAAAAATCATCTCTATTTATTATTCAAATTAACGAAATAAAAAGCTACGGATGCATCAACCTACTGCCATAAATCACTTGGCAAAGAATGGAGAAATAGATGTTATAGAGAACACTATTATAGAGCTACTGTTAAAGTATCGAAAGTACGATGTGAAACCACGAAATAAATCATCTATTTAGAAATTAAAAGCTGCGGCTATTGAAAAAAATCGAAAGTATGGTGTAAATTGCGAAATAAAAAATCTATTAATAAAAAATCGATTATTCTTGGTCAATAAATTGATTAATAAAAATCGATAAAAAAATAATCGATTTTTTTAAATAATCGATTATATTTTCACATCCTTAGTTAGTGTTATACAAAACGTTGAACTCTACGCCCGCAACGATATAATAAGATGTCGAAACGTTGTCGAAGAAAGTTAATTAATAATATTATTGATGAAGAAGAGGATTTGGGTGGTAAATCTAATTCAAAATTACTGATATTTGAAAAACAGGTAAGTCCAATCAATATTTACAAATTATATTCAGTCTAAGTGAAATAATTATGTAGGAAATAATATTATAAATTATACACTGTAATGTATTGTATGTATAGTTAGGGATTTCAATATAATAACGCTTTCTATCCTTGTTCCTTGTTGTACGTATTTTGATATGCATCGTTGACGCAGTGGAAGTGTATGAAACTACTGTGCCTGAGAACCCACTCCAAACAATCCACTTCATCTCGATAAAGGATCAAAGAAGAGAAGGTGTGTAGGATGCTACGAAAAATTTCGCACCTTCTTATCAAGTCGTGAGGCTGACAAAAAAGCAAAGAAAATTCTCACAGAATGTATCGGTTGCAAAAAATATTATTGTTTGACCTGTTTTAATAAAAAGCATCTATAAGTACAAATTAATAAAATCGATACTTTTTTCCCATCACTAAACAATATGAAAAACTGCCCTTTTTCAGTGCAGTATGGGGTACATAAGACCCCACATTTTATTTTACCTGTAGAACTTATTGATAATAATAATCGCGACAAAAATCCTACAATTGCCTTATTTGGCGCCAAAAAAAGATTTTTGTCGCCTGTGGGCGGTGGGGTTTGCTAAGCCTCGTACCGCTACAAATTCTGGTTTCTGGACGAGGTTTCAAACTATCTCACCAAACTATCTTACAAAATACTTTGTTTTTTCTTAAGAAACAATATTTTTCCATTAACTCCCCAAGCAGTTTAAAAAATAAAGCAAATTCGTCCTTGCTAAGAGCAGTTGCTCGATTTAAGCTCGTGCCTTCAGCTTTACGGTTAGACAAATTGTTTCTTTTCATAAAACTCATTAGCCAATCTTTTCCAGCCATGCCCAGATTTTCAATTAAGTTGTGCATCAATTTATTTTTAACAGCATATTCGTAAGTCATCTTTCTTACTTTAATTAAAGTGCAGGAATAAAATATCCTACCAAGAAATTTTACCTGGTCTGCCATTTCTGCTTCTTGTTCCTTTGTGAACACTGGATTTCTTCCTAGAAACGTTGATTCAGAGTTCTTTTTTTCATTCATTCAAAATGGGATACTAGTAGAAAGCGCTGCTTCTCTTATTGGTGTCCCTTCATCGACAAGTTTGAATGCCCTGGTTATATCGTCTTGGCTCCTTCACTCTCAATCCTTGTGTCCTGTACCAAGGCATCTTTAAACTGAAAATAATATTAATATGCATGAACATAAAACAGAAATTATTAAAGCATAATCCCCTTGTATATGTGAATTGCGGTTAATACGGTCAGAGGTGACCGGAATTAGCCACACCACACGTAGAGTATACCTTCTTAAACAAAAAAATCCGTAAACGGTTGACCTTGCAGGCCATCCCTGACACTTCCCGCTAAATTAAGGTATTTTAAACCCAATGGAGTAAAAACTATAAGCGTAGAAATTTTCAGTACAAATATTTTATAACATAAGATAGCAAACAAGCAGATGGGTCTCCTGGTGGAAAGAGTCAACCATCGTCTATAGACACCAAAGATGTTAATGGTGCGTTGCTATCTTGTGGCGAGGTCTAATGCCATATGCATAAGTTTACCGGCTACCTTACTCTCCTAACCGAAACTCGACAGTGACTAGCACTGACGTTATTGCGGCAGGAATAGGTAAGGCGGTGGTACGAGACCCGATCGAGCCGATGCAGAACTCTACCACCTAGTAAATATTCCGATTGATTTAAAAATTAAAAACTACGTCAAATACCGTTAATTGGAATAAAATCGGTCAATTTGTTTGGGCAACGCACCATCGTTGCTATCTTATGGCGAGGTCTAACGTCACATGCATAAGTTTACCGGCTACCTTACCTTACAGGTAAGGCGGTGGTACCAGACCCGGGCGAGACAATGCCGAATTTTACCACTTAGTAATTACGATGGTAGTGACTCGCAAAGCCAATCGGTCACCTTTTACGACCAGCCTGGTAGAACGGCATTTGGGCTATTCTTAAAAGTAGCCCGGGACCTATACGGGGAAAAGGCAGTATATTGATTTTTGAAAAGCTGTATATATTGGAAACGATGATCAATTTTATTCCTTGGAATGGCATTCAACTAAATTTTTTAGATCTAAAATATTGCTTCAGTTTCATAATCGATTGGTTGCAAAATTTAGAAGCAATGAAAGAAACATGTTTTTCAAAAAAAATTCGTCACTGATAAATACTAAACAAATTAACCGATTTCGAACCAATTTAAGATATTTGACGCAGTTTTTAAGAGAAGATAGCTGATAAGATTTTAAGTTTATCAGTGTATTCGCTGTAACTTTTGAAAATAGGTTCAATTTTTTTTTTACGGCATTCGGCGTAGTTTTTTAAGTACTAAAATATCGTAGAAGACAAAAAAATGATTAGTGAAAAAATTTCGAAATTATGTCGAAAAAACACTTTTTTCTAAATTTTTCGTCAACGATTACTCCCGAACGGATTAGTTTATTATTACTCCCGATTTCGATGAGATTTGTGCATTAGACGTAGTTTTTTTAAGAATAAATCTGCTTAGATTTTATACTTAATCAATTCATTAATCTGGACGTTATATTAAAAAATACTGTTTCGCAAACATTGATATAAAATTATATATCAATGTTCGCAAACAAAATTTTTGAAGTTATTTAAAAATTTCTCAAATCTTCTGGGCCAACTTGGTTCAAATTTTCAGGAAGCCTAAGTTGAGTGGAATCCAATCGAATGCCATTAACCGTGTTTCGTTCGGTCAAGCCGTTCAAAGCTATGAGAAGTTTACATACACACATCCTCACAAACACACAGACACTCATACATACATACATACAGATATACTATCGTCATCATGAAAATAGTCGGAAAAGGTCCCTAGGAACTCAAAACTTGGAGATGTGGGGAAAACTCGATTTTCGAAAATCCGGGCAAAATCAGTAAGTTTCTTATCATTCTGTCGACGTAGCGGGAAGTGAAAAAATAAAATTGGCTTAAAAATTACGAAGTTCTGAAGTAACAAAGATAAAATTAAAAGAAATCATACAGCCGAATTGATAACCACCCCCTTTTGGGAAGTCGGTTGAAAATATACATATTTATGTTGTCGGTCACTCTTTCTTTACATTCGAACTTAGCATGTTTTTTCTCATTTTAACACCGATACTTTATACATCAAACACAATTTTATTTTATCAGTTTAATGTTACGGAAAAAAATCGAGTGGGTTTTATTTACAGATTATTTGTAGGTTACAGATTGTTATTAATAACTAGCTGACCCGGCAAACGTTGTTCTGCCTTTTTAATTACTCTTATTTTTTCTTTATTTTGTCACCTTTTAAACCTACAACAATTACAGCAATTGATTTATATATATATATATATATATATATATATATATATATATATATATATATATATATATATATATATATATATATATATATATATATATATATATATATATATATATATATATATATATATATATATATATAGATCACCTGTATGTAGCACATTTAATTATTATTAATGTTAATTCCCTAGCATACCTCAGTAATGTTGGTAAACCGCATGACGTAGAATTTACTGAATGTCGTCTTAATTGAAGGCAATTAGACATCATTCAGTGAAACATTAGACGTAAGATTACATTAACTTATATGTGTTCTTTGTATTTTCCATTACCTTTTATATAAGGCCAACATCTCTATTATTGCGAGCGAGAAAACATTATTTTTAATTTATTGCGCACTAAAACTTAACAAAAAATGTTTTCTACAACTAATTATTAAATTTCTCCCTTGTTGGTCCAGGCTCCTTTGAAGAATAGATCAACTGCGGTCCTGCCAGGCAGGTCGTAAAAGGCGACCGATAGGCTTTACTGACTACTAGCTGGTAGACTTCTGGAATGGCTCGCCCGGGTATTTGGTACCACCGCCTTACCTAATCCTTTTTTTATATCATTAGATAGCAAACAAGCAGATGGTTCTCCTAATGGAAAGAGTTAACCATCGTCTATAGACATAAAAATGTTAATGATGCGTTGCTATCTTGTTGCGGGATCTAATGCCACACGCATTAGTTTACTGGCTATCTTGCCCTCTAAACCGGAACACGAAAGTGACTAACACTGACGCTATTGAGGCAGGAATAGGTAAGGCGATAGTACCAGGCTCGGGCGAGATAATGCAGAACTCTACCACCTAGTGACAAGCAAAGACGCTATTCCTGCCGCAATAGCGTCATTGCTTGTCATTGTCGTGTTATGGTTAGGAGGGTTAGGTAGTCGGTAGACCTATGCATGTAGATAGCAACGCACCACGCAACCACCATCTCTGGGTCTATATGCGATGGTTTCTTTTACAGGAGAGTCATCAGCTTGTGTTCTACGAGTATCTAATGATATAAGAAAACGATGACTAGTTGATAATTATATTAAGTATGACTAAACAGACATAAGAACTTTACTTTATTCAACTCATTATTTTGAATTTGAAACACATTTATTGTAATTAGAGTGCCAGCTTATATCTGACAACACATATTTTATGGTACCTGAAATTTTATCCAGTGAGACTGCTATACCTAGTAAATAAGCAATGGGTACTCGCTAAGCCCTACCGCAGTAGGTTTAGGGTCCCTCAAGTGAGCCAGGCATGAAAAGTTAGAAAATTTTTAAAATATTTTACGGCGCCTGCCATTTTAATATTTTACTTATTGAACTATTTCAAACTATTATTGAAAATGGCTGCTCTTTTTTGCGGTTGTAATTACTCGTATCTGGTTTACAGCGAAACTTACCTCCAGCCCGTGCATACGTAGATAAGTAACATGGAAATTACATTGGCAAATTAAAAAAAAACCTTATTAATATACAAATAAACCAACACATAAATGTGCATAATAAGGAAAGAAGGTCCATTACGCGGATGACTAAGAAGGTCCATTACGCAATATGAAAAATGATTTTTAACGTTAATTGAGAATATTCACATATTCATATCAGAATACTTTTACTTTTGGATATAATTGATAAGAAGTATAATGAAAGTGTAAATTGTCAGTTATAATTGATAGGAATTTTCATCTTTGAAATCGTCTCCAGTAAGACGTGACAAATCATCTTCATCCACCTAATCAGATTTTGTAAAAATAAATTACAAATTTTTAAATGAGCTTATGATAATTAAAATAAATATTAATAAGTGTATGCTGTTATAACCTTCAAAATTTATATTTAAGTCGCTACAAAGCTAAGAAGTTGGTTTCCTTCGAACCACTTAAACACGTTACAGTTTTCCATCTCTATCCAGCCATATTCCAGAGGGCTCAGTGATGTGGGTTCTTTCGCATGAACATTTTTCCAAATGCTGGAAATATAATGCTTTCATATAACTTGGTGATACAATTCAAATTTACTCGGAGAAATCGAGCTCGCATCAAAGCTCCGGAGTTTTTGATTAAAATTTTCGTTCATATCTATATTTTCTTCCATCGTCATAAGGATCTGAAGGTAAAATTAAATCTTTGTATTTTAGGTTAGGCTTTCGTAAGTCAAGAATACGCCGACACTTTTTTTAAAGATTCTTGAGAAAATAAAAGCACTTTTTCTTGTTATTTTGAGGCATAAATCACACATTTTATTTCATCAGCCATACTGGTGAAGTAACAGAAATAAATTAATAATCAATAAATGAAATGAAACTACTATTCGCACAATTCTGTCGCAATACTTTGCACATGCTACTTTACAATAGAACTAAAAACTATTTGGCTGTGAACGGTTGGGCCAGGTGTGCATTTATGTATGTAAAAGGAACTAAATCCCCACCATTCAACCCTAACATAAAAGAAGAGAATATTTGACTAAGAGTTTTTTTTACATCATAAGATAGCAAACAAGCAGAAGGGCCTCTTGATGGAAAGAGTCAACCATCGCCTATAGACACCAAAGATGTTAATGGTTCGTTGCTATCTTGTGACGAGATCCAATGCCACGTGCATAAGTTTACCGGCTACCTTACCCTCCACACCGGAACACGACAGTACGAGCACTGACGCTATTGCGGCAGGAATAGGTAAGGCCGTGGTACCAAATACCCGGGTAAAACGTTGCGGAACTTTATATAACATATAGTAGTGAAGATGGTAGTGACACGTAATAGCCCACGGTCGGCATTTACGGCCTGCCTGGCAGTACGACAGGTATGCTATTCTTCAAAGGAGTTCGGGACTAATACGGGGAAAAATGTACGAAAATACTATATCACGAGTCAAAAGAGAAAAGAAGAGAAAGAGCAAAAAGTACTGCTCTTACTATACTACATGTTTTCTAAACACAGACTGCCGGTAACGTTTCGCTGTAAACCGGATAGTTACAACCGGAATTTGGAGGAGATCTTGTCACTAGAGATGATTCCGAAGATGAAAATTCCTATTAATAACTGACAATTTACCCTTTCGTTATACTAGTTATCAATTATTTTCAAAAGTAAAAGTAATCTGATATTAATAAATGAATATTTTTAATTAACGTTACAATTTTTTTCATCTTTCATATTAGCTACATCCGTATAATGGACCTTTTTTCCTTATTATGCACATTTATAAGTAGTAGATGTGTTGTTTTATTTGTATATTTATAAGATTTTTTTTAATTTGCCAATGTTATTTCAATGTTAGATAAATTATACGAATGTAAAAATTTTAACTATGAATCTACGTATGCACGGACTGGGGGTAAGTTTCACTGTAAACCGAATAGTTACAACCGGAGAAAAGAGCAGCCATTTTCAATATTAGTTTAAAATAGTTCAATAAGTAAGATATTAAAATGGCAGACGCCGTAAAATACATTTTTTTTAATTTTCGAATTTTGAAAAGTGGCTGCCGTAATGTTGCAACCTTTAAAATCGGCAGCCATAGTTATTTTTCAGTTTTTCTAAAGGTATAACATATTAAAATGGCAGATGCCGTAAAATACTTTAAAAATTTTCTGAATTTTCATACCTGGCTCACCCGAGGGATCTTAAAACTACCGCGGCCGGGCTTAGCTAGTACCCATTGCTTGTTTACTAGGCATAGCAGTCTCACTGGACAAAATTTCAGTTAACGTAAAATGTGTTGTCAGATTCAAGCTGGCTCTCTAACTATTGTGTTTAA
Organism: Apodemia mormo; assembly: GCA_036924255.1. Taxonomy (NCBI): domain Eukaryota; kingdom Metazoa; phylum Arthropoda; class Insecta; order Lepidoptera; family Riodinidae; genus Apodemia; species Apodemia mormo. The sequence continues at coordinate 24,788,622 of JAUPFN010000004.1, read as the reverse complement.
ACTAAAAAAAACTACTTTAAAATTCTTTAAACATACTTAAATACTTTACCTCTATGTAATATTAGTTAATGCAATGAAAGCTATATTGAGTTTTACTCGATATAGGTGAAATTCCTTTTTGATAAAAGGGTGCCATACATCTAACCTGGAGTGCCAAAGGATTGACCTTGATTAGTTCAATCTTACCACTCATAGGTTAAAAAAATGTTTGGTGTAAATCTCTTCTTGATGCTTAATCGTCGTAGATGTTGCCATCTGTTTTATGTTAATTTATAGTTTGATTTTATTAGTGAAAATTTATAATTGATCTCTTTCTTTATATATAATCTTTATAGCTGTTAGTTTTTCATTAATATTAACATAAAATAAAATAGCTTTATTGTGTTGAATATTATAATAATAGAGTATAGATACCATAAAATTATCATTTTCTAGTATACTTTTTCTCCAATCTTGTTTTCCAAGAACAATAAATATCTCCGCTACAGTGTCCGCAGTCTGCACTCTATGCAAATACGTAAACTGTATCGGTGAGGGCACCGACCACACAGCCTATGTGGTTGGTGGGTGAGGGCTAACACCTATTTGTACAGCCATGCCGCTTGTAGGTTATGAAACCAAGAAGTATTAGGTATAGGTAGAGCTATAGCACTCGTATGAATCACTTGAAACAAATACCTACGTTATATCTCATTCTATGAGGTCTTTCCATCCCTTTTTATACAGCTATGTTAGAAAGAGAGGGTGTGACCTCAGAAGATGATAGCAGTATTTAAATTTGTATTTCAAGTAGGTATTAGAAATGCTGCCTCCAGATATAATACAGCTTCATGATTGAAACCAAGTAAGAGCCTACACAACGAAACTAATTACGAATTTTGTCCAAATAATATCCAATATTGCCATATGTCCAATCTAATATCGCGTTAATTAAGCCAAAATATACAGCGTGTAAGAATTGTGTACCGAAATTAAGAAAACATGCCACTTTTATGTTCTAGTCACGATGGCAACTCCTTTTCTTGTGGAAAACGCGAAATTTGCGTTCTATGATTTATCCCAATTTTGTGTACGCGTCTAACAAAGTAAAGCGTTCCTAACGCCACGCAATATACACATAGCTCGGGCTCGTCGCGCCCACGGAACTTTCGAGCCCGCTGCAGTTTATATTGCGCGGTGAGTAGCGCATAATACAATGCCCATTTTGTGTATTCCCTTAAATTATTTTTCAGAATAAGCGCTATAGAGCATTAGAATAAATCAAATTATACAAGGTTAAGGTAAAAAAAGCCGGTCAAAAGAGAGTTGGACTCACTTATTGAGGGTTCCGTATAAACTAACAGGTAACTTTAGCTACAAAGAACTGTATAGATTTAATTCCCTTATAAAAATCGCAAAATATGCGACATACAGGCGTATCGTTTGATCCCGTTTTTCGTAACGTAATTAAAAAGTTACTGTTTATAGATATTTCCCTTTTTTTAGGTTCGATCATTGATATAAAAAATCCAAGATGCACAGTTCCGAACAAAACTGACAATCAAAAGTGTCCCTAATTTCATTTAAATAGTTACAGATATTGCAAAAACATATGTCTTTGCAAATCCAACCTTAACCGCACGATTTATAGTTCTTTTTACAAAGCAATGTACAAAAAGAAATAAAATTGACAGTGTCGCGACCGACATGATTCTATTTGAAATAAGCGCACAATTTTAAATTGTGCGCTCATTTTTGGTGGACGTTTTTGAGACACTGATTGTGTATCTTGGGTTTTTTTATATCAATGGGTTCGATAGGAAGCGCTTGACAACGATCTCGCCTGATGGTAAGCTAAGATGTGGCCCGATGACCTAACTATTGTATAATGTGGTAGGAAAATATAAGTACGTACTGTACGTAATGTACGCAGTTGCACAAAACCCAGGCGAGACGTCGATGCACCTGGTACTTGGTAGTCACGGTGGTAATTACACGTTTAGTCCCCGTGTTGAACCGGGCCTCTTTGTAAAATTGGCCAACTGCCGTTCTACCAGGCAGATCTACCTGATGCAAACAAGCAGATGGTCTACTGGCGGAAAGAGTCAACTATATCATATAGACACTAAAGATGTTAATGTTGTGTTGCCATCTTGTGGCGAAGTCTAATGCCACATGCATAAATTTACAGGAACCGGCACACGACAGTACTAGCACTGACGCTATAGTGGCAGAATAGGTAGTACCAGGCCCGGGTGAGCCAATGCAGAATTCTACCACCTAGTAGCCACGACGGTAGTGACTCGCATACTCAATCGGTCAGCTTTTACGATATGTGTGGCAGAACGACATTTGGCTTATTCTTTAAAGGAGCCCGGGACCAACACGTGGAACTGTGTTGGTCCCGGGGATGCCGGGGGATGTGTGTTTGTTGTAGTCATTATTCGTGTTCTAATTTAGAAGATAAGTTAGCTGTTATGTAAATTACATCTGCGCCAAACAAACAGCAATACATCGCAAAGGCAACGGCTATATTTCTATCCAGAGAGCCACCTGCATACCTGCTTATTAGTTATCGTATGATAAAAAAAATATTTTTGTAAGTTTTGTATAATACGTAGTATAAAATTAAATTCGCGTGATGTGTCCCAGTTCAACATTTCAAAACGCTGTCTAATCGCCACTTTGCCAGATTAGTCACCCAGTACCCACTGATGCCTCGCGTAGGGAACTGTGAAATATCTCTCCACCGCAAGCGCTATTTTATTTATTTTCAAAATGCCCTGACATGCTCCGACATGTTCTACGCGAACGCGACCCGCAGTAATCGCCACTAAACTCCGAGACGCTGCTAGCATATATATCATAACAATAGCAATGTAATACCACGCATTAGCTATTTTATTGATTCAAGCGTTATTTTGCGAAAACCCATAATTAAAAAAGGTAAAATTAATTAAATTTGCTTTTCCCCGGGAATTCTTCTATGTGGTCTCCACACTGCCACCTACAAAGAAGACACCAGACAGAAAACAGACCTACAAAGAATCCAGTCCAGGAAAAGTCCAGACAAAAAAAAGACCTCCGCAACAAATTTATTCACCCACATCCACCACATTCACGTACGTTGGTAACAAGCGCAAAAGCACACAATTTACATACACACATACACAAAAAAGAACAATGGGGAGTTGTCATACAAGAAAATACCTGAAAGAAATTTGTAAGATCTTCAATAACTGGAAGGATTTTGGAATTAACATAAATACTAGAATATTTCAAACAAATCGTTTTATAAATCCAATTTAGATTTTTAAAAATGCTTTAAACATTTTGAGCTAAAGTAAATTAATTAAAAAAATAACAAAATGTTAAACAGTTTTAAAGAAACTTTACAAATTAAGCACAACTAAACATTTTTCTAAATATAAACCAAAATCAGTGAATAACTAAGTCCAAAATATTGTATCAAAGGTTTAATTAAGGGTGTGCAAAACTATAATGTCACTAATCTAAGTTAAATAAAATAAATAAAATAAAATTTTATATTGAGCGAGCGATTTTGGTCAGGAGTTAGGCCACACTTAATTACCTGATCTAATTTAAAAACGGCAACATTTTGGGTACTACACTTTAAAGAAAACATAGACAATAAATAAAATGGCTCAAATAAAGGCTACATTTAAAAAATAATCTCTTTTTTCACAGGCCTTACTCAGCACACTCACACATGCACAATCACCATATTTCAAGAAATCAGAAGCATCAATTGAAATGTCAAAACCGTATTAGTACGTTTGCATAAAAATGATAATAATATATTTTTTTAAATATTTGTTTTTACATTATAAGATAGCAAACAAGCAGATGGGTCTCCTGATGGAAAGAGTCAACCATCGCCTATAGACACCAAAGGTGTTAATGGTGCGTTGTTATCTTGTGGCGAGGTCTAATGTCATATGTATAAGTTTACCGGCTACCTTACCCTCCAAACCGGAACACGACAGTGACAAGCACTGACGCCATTGCGGAAGGAATAGGTAAGGCGGTGGTACCAGACCCGGACGAGACTATGCAGCACTCTATCACCTAGTAGCCACGATGGTAGTGACTCGTAAAGCCAATCGGTCGCCTTTGCGACCTGCCTGGCAGAACGGCAGTTTGCCTAATTTTCAAAGGAGCCCGGGACCAACACACACCAACCACACCAACATCAACATATATGTTTAAACATATTATTATCATTTTTATTGAAAAATGCCAACGTGATTGAAATGCTTTTCTTTCACATATGCAATAGCTTGAAGCTTATTATGTCCGAGAAATGTTTTTGATCTCCTATATAAACATTTTTCCGATACTTACTTTAAATATTTGGTATATCAAATATTTTCTAATTGTAGTTGGCCTGTATACCTGTACGTTATATATTAAAATTTTGGTAAGAGTCAAATTTTTTTCACGTTAGAATCAGTTTTTTCATGTTATTGACTATAAAAAGCACAGTTTAAACCTGGAAATCGGAAAAGTGGGCCAATTGGGCTGATGTTTTAAATATAACTATTGGGAATAATCCATACTATCCATACTAATATTATAAATGCGAAAGTAACTCTGTCTGTCTGTCTGTTACGCTTTCACGGCTAAAGCGTTGAACAGATTTGGATAACATTTGGTACAAATATAGTTTGAGACCCAAGAAAGGACATAGGATAGTTCTTATCCTGGAAATCCCACGAGAACTGGAACTATGCGGGTTTTTATTTTAGAAATTTTTCCACGCGAACGAAGTCGCTGGCACAGCTAGTCATTTTATAAAGTTTTTCAAAATTAACTCATATTAAAACGGTATAATCGAAGTTTAAGTTTACATTCAATAGATATTTAAAATTAACGTAACAAAGAATCAATAACATTGCTATTTATTCGTTTATTCATTTAAAAAGGCAGTTCTTCTTTCTTAAGTGTAGTAAAGAAATCATTCGTTTTTCAATTCTACCATAAATTATAGGCCAAGTGCATTTAATTTATGAGGCACCTCGATTTTTTGAATGGATATCAAATAAGGAGATATACCTGTGCTGAAGGGAAAACGAGACATTTAAGACATTTCGTAGAACTGCAGAAACCTGATATTTTTGAATAATATGCATTAAAAATACATTACACAAATAAATATAAATACTACAGTTACACATATTGCATTGATGTGATAGTGAATCGCAGATCCAGGGTCAAACACAGGCTATTATTTAAATCGACCCCTAAATATAGCATAAAAGTTTGCGTTTTTAAATCAACACCTATAATATAGCATACAATTTGAAAAACAATATCAATGACATGTTAATCTATACAACGGCGTTGCGCGAATCAGCTAGTTATACCAATAAAAGCTTAATGTTTATCTAAATATATATAGTATTTTTAGGTAAATAGTTTTTATGACGGTGGAGTGAACGCAAAGCCATGTTGACTTTGCGTCAGACCCCAGTGATGTGAGGAGACGATCAAAGCGTGTTATCATTTTTTTCTTCTATCAATATTACTCAATAAAAGTTTATATTGGTTTAAGAATATAAGAATTCTTAAAATCGGTTCAGTAGCTTTTGAGTTAATCTATTGCGAACAAAGCTTACCTCTTTATAGTGAAGATATATATATATATATATATATATATATATATATATATATATATATATATATATATATATATATATATATATATTAAAGCTGCTTTTTATTCTAAACAAAAGTTTCCCACAGGATTCATGTAAAACTTTAATCATGATTTACTACGCGCGCTGTTAGTGCATTTATAAAAGGTACATACTGATTCAAGTATTATTTAATAATTAAACTTGCGATGTTCTTGCCATTTTTTCCACACTCGACCCAGATAAGTCTAAATCAGTAGATAAGCCTTTCTCGTATACCAATTTGCGTGTGCATCGCACACGTAATTGTAATCTATTTACGTCTTGTACGGAAACTATGCGGGTAATTGCTATTTCTAACCAAGCTCCTGTCGCCTTAGTATTCGATATTGCTTGTATTATGCGCTGAATCGAATTCTCGTAGAGAAGACCTTATCTGTTTTCAAGAAAAATGTTGAAAATTATTTTTACGTGAGCAACGACTTGATAAATAAAATATATATTTAAATGTGCAATTTTGTATGTTTTAATGTTTAGATATTTGGATTTTCCTATGTTAGTTACTTCAAAATGCATTTAAATCGATTCAGTAGTTAAGCCGTGATAGCGTTACAGGGAGACTAAGAGACAGACTTTCGCTTTTGTAGTATTATTATGGATATCGAGTCGGTATTTAATTATAATATATGGAATAAATCATAGTTTCTGTAATTAGTTCATATTTACATGAATTTATTATTGCTTGGTAATTTTTATTGCTGCTGCTGCATATTTGTTTGGAACTCGTTCATCGTCGCCTTGGCTCCACGCGCAAATGAAGTAAATCGTTTGGATGCGTTGTTTTGCCGGACAGAATACGCAATTTAACTTTTGTATTGAAGCTTGATTTCCAAAAAAATAACCCGGCGCATAGCAGATAGAGGATATTTTTTTGATTTCATGATTTGATTTTTACGCTCCTGTATTTTCCATATCGTCTCTGTGGTCTAGTGGTCCGATATCAGTGTTGACCATCCCGGGTTCGATTCTTACTTGATTCTCAGATTCTCAGATTTTTAACCATGACCATGTACCTTGACTGTTGGACCTTCTGCTAATTTCTCATTCGGACTAGCATTAGGCACAAAACATAAAGGTACAGAAATCAATCTAAGTACAAAGGGCGCTCGAGCACCGCACATATTATACTACTTCTGACGAATACGATACGACGATGGTTCATAACAGTGCAAGCACGAGTTCCACTTGCTTGAGATACTCATCAGTGAACTTTTTTGTGCAATAGGTATAACAATAACATTACAATATTTTAGTTATTATTGGTACATTTTCGTCCTTTCTGTTTCATTTTCAACAATAAATCAAACACCTAGACACCAGACCAGTTTTTTGTTGTTGTGTTCAAAATTGATAACACTTGCGTGATCGCCGAGGGTAGGTATGAAAAATAAAGTAGTACATACATGAGATTGATTTCTGTACCTATTTGTTTTGTGTGTCAGGTGCCTGTGCACTTCTCACTTGTCTGTCTGATAACTGCCTAATCCGAGCCAAAGAGCCGATTACACGTCTATCACGACCTCCTTTTACAGGCTGCGCCGCGTTTGGCTGTGCTCCCTTTATCGTATCTATTTCTAATTGAGTTGAATTGAGATGTAGGTTTGCTCTGCGTCTGCTATTGCGTCTATCATGAGTAATGTTCCGACAAACTGTTCGGATTAATTTCTGCCGTTGAATTTCATCAACGGACACCGAGTCAAAATTCAAAGTTCCATCTCATCACCTTAATGCCTGGAAATCCAAAAAACCGTGCGATTTTTTTATCTCTTTTGCTTCGCACTACTCTTTTATAGAAACAAACAACTAGGTACAAGCGGGTAAGTTTCTAAAGTGATACGGTTTAAGGCGAGGTATTTTGACGCGCATTAATTCTATAAGAAATGGGCGGCGCGGTATGTTCTGAAACCGCTGGGAAACGTGTTAATTTTCGGATAAATAAATATAGGACTTCAGCTGAAAACTAAAATTTAGTAAATTCTTTTTTGTATTTAAAACTAAATATCACCATATAAAAATCAGGTGGAAAATTAGAAATATTATGAACAAATTACTTATTTTAGAGATTTTTTCAGCCTATTTTCGGAATTTTATATGATCGAGTGAAGTACATTCTATTATGTAATAAGTTAGTACATTCCTTAGATCATATTTTCAGGTATATCGTGTAATTTTTGTAAAATTGTTATTTAACATTTAATTCAAAAAAAAAAAACGTGATTTAGCAAACCAGTTTACTCCCATTAGTTCCGATGCCTCGTCTTAAGATCCTCTAAGAAAAGAGTCAACTAATTCTTAAAAGGCCGACAATGCAACTGCAAGAACTCTAGTGTTGTAGTTGATCATAGGCAGTTGTAATTACTTACTGTCAGGTGAACCTAATGCAGGTTATCTTTTTCTTACACTAGTAGACTAGTAAAAATACTTAGTTCTCTATGATCAGTGATTTCTTAGACTAGTTGGCACACAACAATCAATAATAATAATAACCGCCCCGTTGGTCGAGTGGTTAGAGACCCTGACTACACAATCAACGGGGCTCGGGTTCGATCCCCGACGGGGACAAGCATTTGTGTGATGAGCATAAATGTTTGTAAAAGTATTTATATATGTATTTCTATATATTAGTATCGCTGACTGACACCCATAACACAAGCAAATAATTTGCTTACTTTGGGGTTAAATCAGTAAGTGTAATTTGTCCCGTGAATATTTATTTATTTATTTATTATATTATTTTACTAGCTGAACCCACGACTTCGTCCGCATGGACAATCATTTCTAAAATAAAAGTCGCTCTAAGCAACTACTTATTACATCAGCTGTCTGCCAGTGGAAGTCCCGTCAAAATTGGTCCAGCCTTTTCAGAGACCAGCCGGAACAAACAGACAGACAGACAAAAATTGTAAAAAAAAATATATATATATTTTGTATAGTTATGTACCGTGTATATGCAATAAGTAAAAACAATTTAATATTACAGACACACCAATTTTATTTATTTGTATAGATACGTTATTTCCGAAAAAACGCTTTTTAACCCCCGACGAAAAACGAGGGGTGTTATAAGTTTCAGGTGTGTATCTGCGTATGTGTGTATTTGTGTCTGTCCGTGGCATCGTAGCGCCCTGGTGGATGGTCCGATTTGGTTGCGGTTTTTTTTAATTGAAAGCCTCTTATGCGAGATGGTTCTTAGCTATGTTTCAATAGAATATGTTTAGCTGTTTCAAGATCACCAGCTCTTTTCTAATTGATGAAAGGAATTAAACAACTTGTAATGGCTTTATTTATACTAATTTTTGTATTCTCTTACTTTATTGATATTACAATTGTAACCTTGAAGTGATACTTTGAGATCTTCATTCGAAGATCATCAGCATCTATTTAACTGGCAATTTTCGTACGTAAATAACTAATTTTCTAAATATTGCAAGCAACTTTTTAATGACATCGTTTGTACAAAAACTTGACAAACTTGTAAAAGCTCAGTGACAATGCAATACTATGGTACCATCCAACAAAACTCATTATGTAGGGACTGGAACTCTGATCCAGAGTTTTAACAAGATAACCTTGTTTGGACTCATTTATTTTGTTGCTAAAAGTACAAAGTTTGATTAGTGCTCATGTTGACGAGGATCTGAAGATGGAACTGAAAAAGTGGTACCGAAAACCCCGCGTAGAATGTAAAAAGAGATAAGATGGTCAAGTTCGGACTTGATGGATTTTTGATGATGTCATTATATATAATGTCAAAGATTTGAAAATGGAGCCGTAAGTGTGTCATTAAAACTCGCAGATAGAAATTCCTAATATAGTGGAGTTTGGAGTCATTTAATTTGTTATAGTATGTTCTTTCTCATGATGATTAGGCTTTGACAATTGAGCCAAAAAGTGACATTGGAACTCCAAGAATCCAGCTTCAAAATACAACTACAATCAATGACTACAATGAACGCCTAAACTAAATGAGGTGGTATTTTTGAACTAGCATTTAATTTTCTTGTATTGACAAACACAAGTGCTGGATGATTTTGAGGCTCTGATGATTGAACAGAAAAGTAACCATGAGAACTTCTTAACTAGATAAGATAAACTAATCGAAATTGGACTCATTTGTTCCGTTTGGACAAGCACTCTAGTGCTAGACGATTTGCACAGTCTCATGATGACATGATAGAGCTGGGAGTACGTTATGGAACTTTGGATTAAAATAGAGAAACACCATCTACTTTGTTGTCATTTGTTATTATAAGGACTTTGGATCGAAATGGCTTCCAGTGCCTGATGATAAAGCTGGAAGATGTGCACGAAACCTCTTCAGCTAAACCAGGTTAATCCATCAAGTGTGGACTCGTTCGGTTTGTTTTAGCAAACAATTTGGTGCTGGACGATTTTCAGTATCTGATGATAGAATCGGAAGGTAGGCATGGGAACTTCTAAAGTAAGCAAGATAAACATATCGAGTTTGGGGTCCTTTGTTCTGTTTTAACAAACATCCTGTTGCTAGAAGATTTTCGGGATCTTATAATAGAGCTGATGATGGAGCATTTGGAATAAAATGGAGTAAATTTATACCAAAGTATTTGGAGAGGATGTTTTCTAGTGTCTAATAATAAAACCGGAAGAAGCCCATGAGAACGTCTAAACTAATCTAGATAAACCCATCAAATGTGGGCTAATTCGGTTTATCTTGGCAAACACTTAGGTACCGGATATTTTTTAAGATATAATAATGATGGAACTGGAAGGTGGTCATCGGAGATTAGGCTGATATAGTTAGCCTTTATTGATAGGAGATTTGCAGGGTTTGATAATGAAACTAGAAAGTGGTCATGGAACTCCTGCACTAAACAAAATAAATTCATTGAGTGAGGTTTCATTTGTTATATTTTTACATACACTCTGAATCAAAATAACTTGCAGGGTTATATATAGTAAAGCTGGAGGCCATGGGAGTTTTGCAATAATACGACTTAAATTCATTGAGAAAGGAATCATGGTAACTTAACCTTATGCTACAAGATCCCCTTTTGAAGATCATTAGGCCCTTTCACGTTTTGCTCTTAAAATGATGCATATGTAGCAGAATGGCGATCTGAGGATGTGTCAGGGTTCTTGAAATTTTTAATTTTATCTTGTTCAATAAATCAATATAGTTTTAGTTGATTTTGAAACACCCAAATTAGAATCAGTCCATTCTTTTACTTTGTATCCTATCCATTCGGTGCGTCGGTGGTCTATACGATCCCTGTGATATAGTTAATTTCTTGCAGCAGTGCTTCAAAGTAGTCTCACCACTTGTACCTTCTCCGGCGATTCAGAGACTCGAAACTGGGACACAAGGGGATAAAGTTATATTAAGATTTTCTGCTAAGAAAATTTCTAATGTTATTAGAAATATGCCCAGAGGAAAGTCTCTCGGGCACGATGGTGTCAGTATCGAGCATCTGAAGTACACTGGCATCCACCTGCCGAGGGTGTTTGCTATGTTTTTCAATTTGTCACTTTCGCATAGCTGCTTGCCTGAGGATGTCACACGTACGGTGGTTGTTTCTATATTGAAAACAATATAAGTGACACATCAGACCTGTCTAATTGCAGACCTATCTCACTAGCCACCATAATTGTTGAGGTTTTGGACAGCCTGCTTGATAAACAGCTGGAGAAAAATATATACCTGCACGATGCACAGTTTGGCTTTAAGATCGGACCCATCCACTGAAAGTGCAAATCTTTTTAACCCCCGACGCAAAAGAAGGGGTGTTATAAGTTTCAGGTGTGTATCTGTGTATCTATGTATGTGTGTATCAGTGTGTCTGTCCGTGGTATCGTGGCGCCTTTTTGGTTGCAGTTTTTTTTTTAATTAAAAGCACTGTTTTGAGAGATGGTTCTTAGCTATGATTCAATAGAATCTGTTCAGTCGTGTCGAGATAATCAGCTCTTTTGAAATTGATGAAAGGAATTAATTAACATGTAAAGGTTGTATCAATAATCAGTTTTGTGTTCTGTTACTTTATTGATATTACAATTACATGGTAACCTTAATCTAATACTTTACGATCCTCATTCGAAGATCATCAGCGTCTATTTAACTGGCAATTTTCGTATTTAAATAACATATTTTCCAAACATTGCAAGACACTTCTTAGGAACTTTATCCATTAGCACAAAAACTTGGCAGACTTGTGAAGGTTCAGTGACAATGTAATACTGTGATACCATCTTACTGAGCTCATGATGTAGCCTGGATGTAGGGACTGGAACTCTCTAATGAGAGTTTTAACAAGGCAATCTTGTTTGGACTGTCTTGTTACTATAAATACTAAACTTGATTAGTACTTGGTATTTGAAAGAGAAGCAACCAGAACGGATGTAAGAGTTGTGGTCGATGATGTAGTGCTGGAGCAAGTGGATGAGTTTGTATATTTTGGATGTGCTTTTAGCAGGGATGGAAAGTACACCGCTGATGTTGAAAGAAGAGTGTGTGCAGGGAACAAAGTGAATGGAGCGTTAGGGAGATTACTTAATAGCACAATTTTAAGTCAGGGTGCCCGTGTAGTCCTGCATAATCATGTGCTTATCCCAACGCTATTGTATGGAAGTGAGAGTTGGGTATGTCAGAAAGGGCATGAAATTAGAATCAACGCGGTTGAGATGAGGTCGCTAAGAAAAATATGTGGTGTGACCCTCGCGGACCGGGTTCGTAATGTCGAAGTGAGAGAGAGGTGGTTTGAAAGAAAGTGTCGGTGTAAAGATGAGAAAGGGCATGCTCCGTTGGTTCAGACATGTAGAAAGAATGGTAGATGAAAGGTTAACAAAACAGATATACAACGTGAATGTGGAAGGATGTTGGTACCGGGGAAGACCAAGACTGACATACCACGATCAGATTGATCGAGTACTGTCCGAAGATGGTGTCAAGAGTCTTCGCAACCAGCGTGTGTGTATGAAGAGAGTGATGAATGTGGAGGAAGCGAGACAAGCCTGCAAGGATCGTGATGTATGGCACTCGGTTCTCTCTGCCTACCCCGTAAGGGATCTGGCGTGAAGATGTAATTTAATTTGTAATTTGATTAGTACTCATGATGACTCACGATTTTTACAAAGGTTTTGAAGCACGATGGTTATCAGTGCCTGATGATAGAACTAGAAAAAGTCTAGAGGAACTTTTAAGCAAATCCAGATAATCACATTGAGTGTGGGCTGATTGAATTTGTTTTAACATACACTTTGATGCTGGATAATTTTTAGGAACTGCTGATGAAACTAGGAGGCGACCATGATAATTTTTAAACTAAACAAGATAAAACCCTTGAGCTTAGATTCATTTTTTCTATTTTGACAAATACTCTAATGCTAGATGATTTCCAGGGTTCTTGCAATGAAGCAGGAAGAAAAAAGTCTTTAGAGCAGAATGGCTTCCGGTGTCAGATGATAGTGGGAAGAAGTCCATGAGAAATCCTAAGCTAACTCAGAAAAACCTATTGAGTATGGGTTGCTTCGGTTTGCTCTGGCATATTTTTTGGAGCTAAATGTTTTTTTTGAACTTAATAATGGATATTGATGATGGTTATGGGAACCTTTAAACTAAACAAAATAAACCCATCGAGTTTGGACTCATTTCTTCTGTTTTGAGAGTTACCCTGGTATTAGATAATTTCTTTAGTCCTGTGATAAAGTAGGTGATTTGGGGCTCATTTGGTTTGTTCTAATAAGAACTTTGGAACAGAATGACTTCCAGTTTCTGAAGATAAAACTGGAAGAATTCCATGAAATCTCGTTAAACCACATAGATCCATCGAGTATGGGTTAATTCGGTTTGTTTTCGTATACTATTTGATGCTGGATGATTTTAAGAATCTATTGATGTACTGGAAGGTGACTACAGGATCTTTTAAACTAAACGAGACAAACCCGTCGCGTTTGAACTTATTTGTTTTGTTTTGACAAATAATCTGGTGTTAGATGATTTACAGTTTATTACTTTAAAGTGCGAGAAGGTCATTAGAAAGGAACGAACGAATGAAAATTGAGCAGCACCATTGAGTTTGATCTCGTTTGAATCGTTCTTTTTTTCTTTTTTGGAACAGGATGTTTTCCTGTGTCTGCTGATGATAAAGCTGAAAGAAGTCCATTATAACTTTTAAACAAATCTAGATAAACCAATCGAATGTTGACTAATTTGGATTATTTTGGCAAATATTTAGGTGCCGGATGTGGTCTCATTTGTTATATTTTACATACACTCTAAATCAAAATTATTTCCAGGATTACATAGTAGAGCTGGAGGCCATGGGAGCTTTGCAATAAAACAACTCAAGCTCATTGAGTAAGAAACCGTGGTGACCTTAACCTGATGCTGCAAGATTCCCTTTCGTAGATCATCAGGTCCTTTCACATTTTGCTCTTAAAATGATGCATATGTAGCGGAATGGCGGTCTGAGGATGTGTAGGGGATTTTTGAAATTTTTAATTTTATCTTTGTCTCAAGTAGACAGTTCATTACTACACAACTAGGAACGCACCCGTGTATGCATGTTATTTAGATATATCTAAGGCATTTGATCTTGTAAATTACGATGTGGTTTGGGAAAAACTTGGCAATATTGAAGGTATCCCTTCGGAATTAATTTGGTTACCTAATTTTTGATACAGTAATCAAGAAAATACCGTTCGTTTCGCTTGCCCAAAAAGCACTTTTTCAGACGTTTACAAGCTGCAGTGAAGGGTGAGGCAGGGAAGTTAAGTTCGCCGCGCCTGTTTAATCTGTACATTAACGGCCTGATTGAGAGACTCAGCAGCACCGGTGTCGAATGCTCAATAGATGGAACTTGCATAAATAACATAAGTTATGCCGATGACATGGTGCTGTTGAGTCCCTCAGTCAGAGCTATGAGATGTCTTCTAAATATTTGTGAAGAGTATATGGGGGCTCATGGGCTGAGATATAACACTAAGAAGAGTGAACTTATGATATTTAAGGTGGAAAAAAAATATCATGCGCCTGTGACTCTTTGCCGCACACCATTTAATCTGGTAAATGAATTCAAACATCTGGGTCACTGAGTCCGAAAAATTATCTGACGACGTGAACATTGAGAGGGAACGAAGGGCGTTGGCCGTTCGTTGTAATATGCTGGCTCGTAGGTTCGCACGTTGTACAAGAGAAGTCAAAATTACTTTATTCAAGCCGTACTGCCAGATATTGTACACGTGCGGGCTATGGGAAAAGTACACGCATCGGGCGTACGACGCGCTTCGCGTCCAGTATAATGACGTCTTTAGAGGAATGGTGGGGCTGTCTCAGTGGTGCAGCGCATCTGCCATGTTCGCGGAAGTGCGCACCCCTGATTTCTTTGTGGTGATGCGTATGCGCTGCGCTTCTCTGTTGAGAAGGGTGCGGCTCAGTTCCAACGTTCTCCTGAGGTCATTGTCAAAAACATTGTCAGTATTCACCAATTCTGCGGGCATGGATGTGGCTACACTCTCTTTGTAACAGGAGATGAGTGCATCTCTGTTCTTACCTGTCTAGTTTTTAGTTTTTTAATTTTAAACTAACATTATTTTTATTTTTATAATTGTAGTACTTACAAAATGGAACCTGATTTCTGATAAATAAATAATTATTATTATTTTACAACAACTGCACTACACTATAGTTTCGTATATAATTTATATATTATGACCCAACCAGTTTTGCTTTCCTTCAGCGCTGAAGTTAGAGAATTGGAAAAACAAATTTGAGAAACGGTACAAGTGTATTTCAAATTAATAAGAAGCAGTATATATTTAGTCCGGTATCGTTTACCGTAGGTTAAGCGTTTTGTTTTTCGGTTACTTTTAAATTAAAACACGAACAATACTAAATTTATTATAAATCTTTAGCCAAATATAATATCATTACGACGGGTTTCCTGCTAGTCAATATTGCTATAATAAGACAATACTTATCTCAAAATTTATGAATGTCCTTACTCGCCATTTGAAGTCTTTTAAACTATTTTCTTTTAATTTTACTTAGCAAAAGTAAAAATAAAAATATAGTAGATAGTAAGGAGAAAATCATTTAAGATGACCATTGTCTGAAAAATGAAACAAAAATGAAATCATAACAAAAATGAAATTCATAACAAAATATAACAAGAATGAAAAATTAGGGTCTTTTTACAATCTTCCTGTGCTACACACATACTAATGAATATTTTTTGTAAATTACAACAACAATAAGACATCTAATTAATTTTTAATATTCATTTTATTTATCAAATTAAAATAAAGTATACTTAATCAAAGAGATCGGAAAGCACTTTGTTTCTCTTACTAACTATATTTTGAGATTATAAAATAAATCACAATTTAGATTTTTTTATCACGTTTTATAATGATGATATTAGACGATTATAATGTTATGTACATAATATATATATATATATATATATATATATATATATATATATATATATATATATATATATATATATATATATATATATATATATATATATATATATATATATATATCCAAACTAATGTTATAAATGCGAAAGTAACTCTGTCTGTCTGTTACGCTTTCACGGCCAAACCACTGAGCCGATTTGGATAAAATTTGGTACAAATATAGTTTGAGACCCAAGAAAGGACATAGGATAGTTTTTATCCCGGAAATCCCACGGGAACGGGAACTATGCGGGTTTATAAATAGAATTATTTCCACGCGAACGAAGTCGCGGGCACAGCTAGTATTAATATAATTAAAGTAATTATAGGAACTTTTCATAACAAAAACTGGTTGTGGCTGTATCATGCACACAGCCGTGCACCTTTTACGTGAATACGTCATCACCATGCGTAACATCTTGCGATGGTAACAGTTTTCATTCCAATCATAATGTTCCCGGTCAAACCAGTCTACGGACCTAAATGGTCTAAACCACGTCCATCTTGTGGATAGCGAAGTAGAGTGCAGAGCGGCGCTACTACCAGATGGTGATCCGCTATTACCCTCAGATACCGAAAAAGTAGGTGAAATAATCAAAAACCTATGCAATAAAAAGGCTCGTGGTCTGATAAAATCACAAATAAGGTAGTTAAATACCTCCCTTCCTCCCTTATATACCTACAAGTGTGTATCTTCGATGCACTCCTAGCCGGTTGCGCGTTTTCAGACGAGTGTGAAGAAGTGTATGATTGTATCATAGGAATACACAAGCTGAGAAAACCCCGAAATAATGACTGTAGTTACCGTCTCGCCCTTCCGCGTTATCTCGCCTTAAGGCATTTGTTCACGAAAAAGGTCTCATAATAAATGAGCAGTTCGGTTTCCGTGCACTCTTGCACTCATTAAGTGCACCGACTCATACAGTACATTTTAAACTCTTTTAATGCAGCCCTGGAGCTGCAAATTCCCACTGGTACTCTATTTATCGACGTCGCAAAGGCGTTCGCGATCTAGCACAATGGCATAATATACAAGCTATGCCGAGTGGGAGTGCCCGACAACTCGTACTCATCATACGAGAGTAACTAACTAACCGCCGATTTCAATTCCGTGTAGTGGGTTCATACTCCACTCATAGGTGATCACAGCAGGTGTCCCGCACTCGAGTCACTTAGACGCAAGGTGACACTTTACAAGATTTGCGCAAAGCCTATTCTATCATACGCCTGCGTAGCGTTTGCCCATTTTTCCCGTACAGATTTGCATCCGTTGCAAGTAATACAGCAGATACCAGCGTATTGTCACGGGTGCACCGTGGTATATACATTGACCTTCATAAAAATCTTGAATTGCCGAGCTTAGCTAGGCATTTATATGGCAATAGGCAAGATATTTCAATCGCATCAACTCACACCCTAACCCACTGCGGTATATACATACCAGATCTTAATCCCGATCCCATCTTACGTAGGCCCCGCCACGTTCTCACGTTTTTAATAATAAATTCTATGATTAGTGTTAAGGGGAAATACAGGTAGGTACTCGAAGTCTTAATTATTTTCGGTAAAGTGAATAATTGTTATTTAGAAATACCTCCACGCTACACTCTAAAAACGGTTACTATTTTTGCTTATGTTTCAGTAACTCGTAGTTTTCTACTATTAAGGGCTGCAGATTGCCACAGAAATTTTATTTCTCAACGTTCGTTACAAGTGCATTTGACAAGGCTACCGTTCGGTGTGCATTACGAAAAAGAGATGCCCGACTGGCTCATGCTACGTAGACTACCTGTAGAATCGCAGATTCCAGTACAATATAAAGACCTTCCTCTCTCTCTCTCTACCCTTATACCGTCGACAGTTGGTGTATTACAAGGCTCTGCCCTGTTACCCACATTCTCTTTTTTTTCTCTTACGTGCCTCATACACGTGCCTTGCACAGCACGAGCTACACGTTAAGCTAGCGCTATTCTTAGACAATATCACTCTTTATACTATATATTTTTTTAACATATTATCGCCAAATGGCTGTAAGCCAGTCCCCTAGGCGATTGGTATACAAAATGGGGTTTCAATGATGCGGAGAAAGATACAGCTGTTATATCTTTATGGCGAGGCTGACTGCTAACACGGGACCTGATGGATCACACTGTTCGGAACCACTATCCCGTTGATAACTAATTTAAGTACCAGAGGTTAACGTTAGATAGTATAGTGCCATGATTATGGATGGAGGATTACATACATGGATTAATCAAGATAAGATAGGCATTTCAAAGACACATCGAGAAAGTACTTAGATCGCTTAAATTTATACCTAAATCTACTAGTGGTAACCAAGACTGATTAAATGCAGAAAACAAATCTCGATCCTAAAACACGTAGGTTCAGCTACATTTTTCTGAGCCTGATATCCCAGACTTACTAACGCTAGATGAACACTCCTCTACCCCCTCCCTACGCCCCTGATGAAGCTGTGAATGTTTAAAATTATTTATCTTTTATTATTTGGTATCCTTTATTATATCATTTTACTTAAATCTTTATTATTTATCATAATTATAAACTGAAACTTGTGTTTTTGTCTACTTAAACTACCCAATCGATAGTGCATTTAATAGTTTTTGGTACTTACATTTGAGTTATAAACTTTTATGATGTATTAAGTTAAAAAAACTAATTTTTAAAATATAATATCTCGTATCAAATTCTACTTAATTTTTTAAATAAATTGGAAAGAAAAGCTATTGATTTATGTTCAAAAATGTGTAAAAATCGTTTGTATCTTTTCATAGATATTTCATTTAATGGTGATTGAACTACTGACATAGTTCGATACTTCAATGTATTTTTAGCCTCTTTGTCAGTATAAGCCTACCGTTGGACGTCCGAAATAATAGCTGTAACCCTATCAAGATGAAACGGATTCAAGAGGCTTTGAAACCGATGTTTTTGGGGTTTCGATTTGTTTCTAAACTAATATATCTTTTACATCTATATAATCCAGGTCACATTGTAGACATATAAATTGGTAGAGTTACTCATCACAATATAATTAGGACATAAATGTAATATGAAGAATAGGTAATCCTGTTTAATTTTGCCACCAAACCAGACTCCTCCTTAGGTCGTTGGTCCGCACGAGATCGCGTTGTAGCCGGTGGAAATGCTATTCGCTAAGAAGATAATTTAAATCGCCTCTGACGCAAACGTGACATTACTTGATCCTCTGGAATCTGAATTGTGAATAATAAGATGATAAAACCGGGGCGCCGGAGAGAGGTATTAGAACATAAATTAGTATAGTATAATTTGTTGGCGGAACAAAATATTAGGAGACTTATTCGATAATGAGCAAGCGCTAACGACTGTCATTACTAATCTGCCGCATTTGTTAATAGTTCACAAATGTCGTTTTATGGAATTCCACTTCAATTCGTAGTTTGGTATAGAAAGTTTTAGAAAAACTTCAAATGTCTTATACAATTATTGTATATTAAAAAGTAAGAAGGGTTTTGTTTTTGGCAAATATCTCAAAATTATCTGTTAAGGTTCTGTAAAGAACAGACTATTTTACAAAAAAATCTTACCTTTTAAAACTTTATTACCAATACTTATAATTTTAATTTGGCGGAAAATAGGATTAAAAACGAATGAAGTCGCTATCGCGTGAATTGGCCAGGACGCTCAGAAAAACGATTTTTTTTTAAACTATTTAATGTAGTGTAGTCGCTTCTGTGGTCTACTGGTCCGGTATTGGTGTTGATCACATGAGGCCCCAGTTTCGAATCCCGGGTCGGGAATTTCACAAAAGTATTTTTTTTTTCATTTTTCTGATAAAAACAACGTTGCCCTGACTGAATGCAACTGAATAAGTGCCCGATTGGCGGTAGGCTTACCACCTATCACATAGGAATAACGGCCACTTTCCGAAACGCAAATTAACTTTAACAAGCATTTAATCTGTGTTTACCATATTTTTTACAAGCAAATTATCTGTTAATCACGGATTAATTGCTCGTTAAAATTAATTTCCGTTTCAGAAGCCAGCCGTAAGTATATTCGAAATGGAATTCTCTGCAACAGCACTTGTGAACTACACTAAAATATCACCTTGTAATATAAGTGTACATAAGATTTTTTGTACATAAGAGGTTTTGTACATATTGAAAATTTTACCCAATTCTCGATTTGAAGTTTGAGAAGGTTTGATCTGTAAAAGCATGGCCTACTATAATTTTAATCTAACTCATATAACACCTTTTCTGTAAAAGCGTGTAGGCGTAACATATAGCCATGGAATGTGAGGTCTTTGACGTCATTAGTATAGGAGATAACACGTAAGCGGAGGATAGAGTCCGAAGTCGGAACGTCGGTCAAGTCAGTTTCAATAAATTTCGATTGCAAACCATCGAATTAATTCCGTTGTTAGGATTACGCCGTTTTCCATTTCTAGTAGGGATACTAGGGATACTAGTAATCTTATTTTAATTGGGACTAAATATATCAAAGACAATAAAATAATAAGTATTAAAGCTGTCTTATTTTATACTTGATAATGAACAGTTTATTTTCCACTGATTTTCAATTACACGTTTCATGCAACAATTTTAACTAGTACTACAATAGAGGGTGGAGTGAATAGCCTTCGCTTCAATTGAAACTAAGTTAAACCTATAATTATATTAATTGATTGTAATGCTTAATATTAATTGACTGCGAGGGTAATGTTTTTATTACCACTGCCATTCCTATATGAATTGGCAGATTTCATTGAGTGTGTCATTTCAGAGACCAAATGAAGAGAAGTAGCAGAGGAGATGTAAGAAATGCATTTCATATGAAATTTTGCATCCTAGTCGTGAAAGATTCCAAGCAGGTGGCTCGCCTAATAGAAAGAGGTAACCATCGCCTATAGTATAGGCGATGGTTACCTCTTTCTATCAGGAGAGCCACCTGTTTGGAATGATTTTCGCTTATAAAAATATTCCTTCAATTGACCGTAAGCTATTAAAAATGACGTATGAACCCACCCAACTAAAGGATAGCAACTAACCATTAACATCTTTGGTGAATATAGGCCCTATAGGCCCATACGTCATTGTTAATAGCTTACGGTCAATTAAGGGAATATTTTTATAAGCGAAAATCATTGCCAGTAAAAAATCAAATGTGAAATAATTGTGATTTTTTTGGTTTATTTTATCCAATGAAAATTATTTAAAAGTAGCAATCATTTCCATGCTTACTTGTTTGTTTTCTTATAATATAAAAACTCAAGTAACTTTAAGTCACTTTCCGGAAATTCAAATTATTTATGAATTTAAAAGATATGTGAGTGACTGCAGTATCACTGAAGCAAAAAGTAGCGTAAGAAATGAAGCAAGCTTACCGAAGTACAGAAAATTATAGGCATAATAATCCTCCCACTTCTATCACACATTTTAACCATGTCATTAGCACAAAAAAAAATGTGTAAATGGTTGACCCTATGGGCCATCTACGAAACTTTCCACAATATACGGTATTTTAAGCTCAAAAGAGTAAAAAATATGAGCATAGATTTTTCAGTTCAAACATCTATTTTGTTAAAAATCGCAGTATATTAATTATTGAAAAGCTGTATATTTTGAAAACAACGATGGCATTCAAGTCAATTTTTGAGACCTAAAATATAGCTTTAGCTAAATATCGATAGGTTGAAAAATTTCGATGCAATGTCAAAAAACATTTTATTTTTTTCTTCATTGATAACTTCGATCGGTCCACCTGTTTAAAGTTATGAGATGTTTGCATACACACATACCTACACACATACACACACAGACACACACACATACATACAGACATGCTGACGTCATCGTGACAATAGTCGGAAATGTTCCTAGAACCTCAAAAAGTTGGACATCTGGTGAAAACTTGATTTTCGAAAATCGGGGTAAATTAGTAACTTCCTTATCTACATACGTAGTGGGAAGTAAAAAACACACATTTTATGTAAGTAACGCACTTTTCACTTCGTAACCTAAGCTTCTTAAAGAAAATTAAATATCACTATACTATATAAGAGCTAAAATATTAAAGCCGATATTAAATAACTGTGATTCTACTGGGGTCTCCTTTAAATTCCGGAACTTTGGTAAATTTGTTCTATCGTTTATACTGCCTTTTGCTTCAGTGAAATTTCAGAAATCATATATATTAGATTTTACAGAAAGTTGTAAATTAAATTACCCTAATTACGTCTTTGAACAATTTCTTCTTTACCAAATTAAATTACTCATGCTTTCAAACAAGATGACAATTACACATTATGTCTAGATATTACAGCGGAAATATAGTAATAAGCTTCCGTACGTTTATATCGATAAAACTAAAAACTAGTCGATGGATTGACTTGATACCTATTCTCATCACTTCTATTATAGAGGAGAGTGAGTGTTATTATATATTTATTCCGAAGTTTCAACGGAAACAGAAAATTTTAAGCATTTTTGAGTGCCTTATACCTAACTCAGGCACAATAAAGTGTCCGGGTTCAGGAAGCAATTAATATTTGAGTCAATATAGGCTTATAATTTTCACACACGCACACAAACACACGGTTGAGAAGACATGCGGATGAAGTGATGAAGATAGCTTCATCCCTTCATCTGCATGTCTTCTCATAATACTTATACTCTTTCAATACTTTTCATGTATGCCATATTATTGTATAACATCTGCCATGTCGAGCAACGCTTCTTTTCATCGAAGTCAGGGGCTTATCGATGTCGCTGCTTATTTTAGAGAATAGTCCTGAACCAGTCATTTTGCCAGGCAATTCGTAAAAGACGAGCGATTGGTCAAGCACATCACTAATATGGTGATGGATCGGATAGAGTTCCGTAACATCTCGTCCGGGTTCGGTACCCCCACCTTATAATATATTCCTGTCGCAATAGCATTTAAAAGTGTAATGCCAACTCTAAATAACTGGATTATCTATATATTAATAATATGTGAGGCAGAAACTTGGTACTCTTTTTACGACAATTACGTGAGAGGTATATATATACATACTATATATACATATAATATATAAATCTACACTATAAAGAGGTAAGCTTTGTTCGCAATAAATTAACTTAAAAGCTACTACTGAACCAATTTTAAGAATTCTGAAATTCTTAAACCAATATAAACTTTTATTTTTATAAATTATTAAAATTAAAATTATATACATATATTAAGACATAATACAGCAATGCTGCCATCTGACAGCTTTAATTTTGAAACAACGTCAACATGATTAACGGTCGGTAATTGTTTTGTTCAATTTCAAATCAACTAAGAAGTATTTAATAAAATTACTTAGTGCGAATTATTCGCACGGGTATTGCTAGTTTTGTATAAACTTGTATATGATTTTACTGTATTATATATGCAGTACATGATTACAATTTGTACATGATTTAAATTATTGAATTTAAGCTTTTAGGGATAACTAGAATGTTTTTTTTATATAATAAGATAGCAAACAAGCAGATGGCTCTCCTGATGGAAAGAGTCAACCATCGCCTATAGACACCAAGATGTTAATGGTGCGTTGCTGTCTTGTGGCGAGGTCTAATGCCACTTGCTTAAGTTTACCGGCTACCTTACCCTCCAAACCGGAACACGACAGCGACAAGCACTGATGCTATTGCGGCAGGAATAGGTAAGGCGGTGGTACCTGACCCGGGCCATACAATGCAGAACTCTACCACCTAGTAGCCACGATGGTAGTAACTCGCATATAGCCAATCGGTCGCCTTTTACGACCTGCCTGGCAAAACGGCAGTTGGTCTATTCTTCAAAGGAGCCCGGGTGTACATTTTATTTGACCCAAAAAACAACACTCAAACAAATTCAATTGCTATCAAGTTAATTAACTGTGTAAACAAAATAAAAACCCTCCAAATCTTAGCGCATTAATTAACCTTCCAATACAATTCATGATACAAAATTATTGGCAAATACCTTCACAAAACATGAATTTCTTTACTCTAATTGGAAAAAGATTGTCCAATCAACGAAATAAGCAATCATTTGATATTGGGAAAGTTTTTAAGGTTTCTATTCCCAACCAATTACGAATCAGTTGAATATGTTTTGATAATTTAATATTTTTGCGTGGGCTATTGAATGGCATTGAAAATAATTATTTAAATATAATTATTATATCATTATATCAAATACAAGCTGACGACGGCAAGGTAATAATAGCTGGTAGGGTTGCCACTCATGCTTTAAAACATGATAGTACAATGAGGTACACATATTTTATACTTTTTGAAAATATTGTTTCCGTGTATTTTAAATTTACGTGAAAATACTTTATTTTATATTGTTAAGTAACTATAAAAACATTTCAGTTGTGCACTAAAAGGAATAAAAAGCTTAAGCTATTTTTAAAAGTAAATTTTAAATATAATTTTAGTTAAATCAAATTTTTATTAAGTATACCAAAATAATAACAATATCCTACTAATATTATAAATGCAAAAGTTTGTGAGAATGTATGTATGGATTTTTGTTACTCTTTCACGCAAATACAACAGAACCATTTACGATGAAATTTGGTATATAGATAGCTGAAGACCCAGAATAACACATACGCCATTTTTATCCCGGAAAAGTTAGGTGATCCCACGGGATTCACTACAAACTTTTATAATTTCGCGGGCTTCACGCTGCAGCTAGTTCAATATAAACAAAACTATCAATTATTGTAGAGAGAGTTTTTTTCTGAGGAATAGGAATTATGCCTGATTCCTATATTAGTAAAACGACTCGTTTTAGTTACAAACTAGCTTTTACCCGCGGCTTTACTCGCGCATATTAACTTTAGAACTTATTTAACCTTTCTTTATAAGCTACTTTATTAAAATCTCTACAAAGTCGGGCGGGCCGCTAGCTAGTCTAATTATTTATATACGATATTTTTATTATCAAAATTTAAGTAAAACACGTAAGATATCTGTCGGAAACATACCTATCGAACAAACTAACGTAGTTATAAAAGAAATTTGTGACGCCTAACCTAAATCTACCTATGACAATATATTATATTCCGAAATATACCAAAAACCTATTGCCTATCTATCTATTAGAATTGCTATATATGTAACACATATGTAACCAACTAATGTAACTGTATCAAAAAATCTGTTAGCCGGTTAAACCTGCAGGTCATCACCGAAATTTCCCGCTAAATTGAAATATTTTAAGCTCAAAGAAAAAAATATGCCTAAGCATAAAGTTTTGAGTTCAAAGAGTTCAAAAATTTAAAGTTTCTTTTAAAAAATGATAGTTATTCAGTGTTCGGAAAACTGTATATTTTTTCGAAATGATGACTGACTTTGATTTTTCGAATAACATTCAACGCAATTTTTAAGCTCTAAATTGTTTTATTATGCAGAAGCATGCATATGCAGAAGATTTTAAAATAAATCCGGAAATTACTCTGAAAGTTTTTAAAGAGAAAACTTGATTCGATTTCGATTTTTGAAACTGCATTTGACGTAGTTCTTAAGTACTAAAATATTGAAGAGGGCCAGAAAATTATTAGTAAAAAATTTCGAATTCAAGTCGAGAAAAACCCTTTTTTTAAATTTTTCTTCAATTCATATGAAATCTCATGCAAATATGTCCGATAAAAAAATCATAAAATTTATATTCCTCTATTTCAACCTCTTGGAGGTTAAATTTTGAACAATCATTTCTTAGTGGATGTTTTCGTAAGAAGAGGAATACGTGTGCGAAATTTCAAGTTTCTAGCGCTAATGGTTTGGCTTGTACGTATATATAAAACTTTCATGCCCTATTAACCCTGTAAGGGACTGAATTTCAAAAAACGATTAAATACATTACTCATGTTTTTTGCCATATTCAATTCATACGAAATTTTATGCATGTAAATCCAAGGAATATAAAGTTTCTAAGAAATTTCATCCCCTATTACACCCCATGGGGATTGAATTTTAAAAAGTCTTTCCTTAGTGGATGCTTACATCATAGGAGGAATATGTGTACGAAATTTTATATACCCTATTATATTTTTATTTTAGACGTTACATTTGAAAAACGCTAAAAAACATAACTCATTATTGTTGCTGTACTCAATTCATATGAAATATCATGCAAATATGTCCAAGGAATAAAAAGTTTTACACAATATTTTTTTCTCTATTTCACCCCTTTGGAATTTGAATTTTGAAAAATAATTCCTTAGTGGATGCTTACGTCATATCAGGGATACGTGTGTAAAATTTCAAGTTTCTAGCCCTAGGGGTTTGGCCTATACGTTTAAATAAAACTTTCATGCCCTATTTTACCCTTAAGCGGCTAAATTTTGAAAAACACTGATATACATAATTCATTATTTTTGTCATCCTCAATTTATACATAATTTCATACAAATATGTCAAAGGAATAAAATGTTTAAAACTTTTTTCCCTATTTCACCTCTTTGGGGGTTGATTTTTTGATTATGCCTTTTTAGTGGATTCTTACGTCATAAGACAAATACGTGTGCAAAATTTCAAGTATCTAACACTAATGGTTTGGCAATGGTTTATGCGGTTATATAAAACTTTCATCCCCTATTTTACCCTGTTAGAGATCGAATTTTGAAAAACACTTAAACATGTAATTTATTATTTATTTTTTACTCAATTCATACGAAATTTCACACGAATATGTCCAGAGAATAAAAAGTTTCATACAAACTTTTATCCCTTATTTCACCCCTTTCTAGGTTGAATATTGAAAAATCCTTCCTTAGTGGATGCCCATATTATAAGGAAAATTTCAAATTTCTAGCCTGAGTGTTTGGCCTGTGCGTTGATATCTCTGTCAGTCATTTTTGCCTTTTATATATATACAACTATTATATATATACAATTATTATAGGAATAGCGAGCGACGATACGCTTGAAGTAGAAATGTATGAACTTGTGTCACGAGACGAGATGCATTCACAAAATCGTTATTATGTATTTATTTATTTTTAATTTTGGGAGATGAAATTTCACCTGACTGATGTTGGATCCAAGACTGTGCATTTATTCATTTATACTGATCTCATTAATCTATTTTCTTTTATTAACGAAAAGAAAATTTATTCACGCTAGGAGGCGTAACGAGTGTAACGAGTTAGGAAGCAAACGTAGAGTATTATAATAAAGCATTGAATGACGATTCAATGTTCAATGTCTGTGCGTTGTTATACTTTAAGGAATAATTATTGAGTAATAAATGAAAATAATGAAGGAATAAACATATTACGAAATCTTCAAATTATTCTTATCTATTTATTCATCATGACATAAGATAGTAAACTAGCAAGCAAGCTGATAAAAAGAAGATAACTATCGCGTATAGACACCAAAGAAGTTAATGCTGAATTGCTATCCGGGCCGCGTGGCGAAGTTGCAATACCCATGCGTAAATTTACCAGCTTCCTTATCCCTCTAAACCGGGACTCGAGAGCGAAATGTGTCGACACTACTATTCTACTTGAACACACACAAAAAAAATCATCAAAATCGGTATAGCCGTTATGGAGGAGTTCAATCAGATGTACAAGCAGACGAATTATGTAATACTATCTGACCCGGCAAATGCTATTTTACCATACAATTGAATATTTTGGTGGGGTACTTGAGAGGGGGGAAAGGGAGGTAATTGAGATAAGAACTATCCTATCTTGTACGTTGGACCAAATAGTAGATATCTTCAACATTTTACTGAAATCGGTCCAGTAGTTTAGGAATCCATAGCGGACAAATAACGTGACACGTAATTTATACGTATATATACGTATGAATACTTTGGTGGGCAGCTAGCCCACCAAAATATTCAATACAAGAGAAAAGGGATGTATGCATCTGCAAAATTTCATTGTAATCGGTTTAGTAGTATAGGAATCCATAGCGGATATATCATAAAGCAGCAAACAAGCAGATCTAGCTCATGATGAAAAGAGTCAACCATCGCCTATAGACACCAAAGATGTTATGGGTGCGAAGTTATCTTACGACGAGGTCTATATATATATATATATATATATATATATATATATATATATATATATATATATATATATATATATATATATATATATATATATATATATATATATATATATATATATATATATATATATATATATATATATATATATATATATATATGCAAGCGACATCAAAATTTAGCAAAATTGAAAAGAGAGTAAGTGTGTAAGCTCACTCTCTCAACTAGAACACGTCAGTGGCAAGCATTGATTCTATTGTGGCAGGCAAATTCAGGTAGTAGTATCAGAATTGGGGCATAAACTTTACAGAACTCTACCACCTACTGGTAATGATGATTATCACGCATTGGTCTTTACATTTTAGGACCACATTTGGCGGATAATCAGTCAGTGATTATATAAATATAAATTGAAGGGCGTTATTCATATAATACCTGTGATGATGTGGCTATTGTTTACTCTGTTGTTACAGACTCACGACTTTTCGGGTGAAAACAAAATTAGAAAAAGTTCAATGAATTTGACGTACAAAAGGATAATTAATGATTTCCTTTGCAGCTTCGTCAGCATGCCTATTATCCAGTCATGTTGTTGCTGGAGAAGCCTCCGACGAGGGTGCTACGCCGCCGCTCTGTACACAATGGTAATTATTCATTTTATTTACAAGCTATGTATTTATATGTTAATACAATCTTTTGGGGGTTGAATCAAAATTTTTCAAAATCTCGAGGGCCGACTTAATTCAAATTTTTAGAAAGTCTAAGTTGAGTGGAATCCAATCGAATACCACCAACCGCATTTCACACACACACACACACACACACACACACACACACACACACACATGCGCACACACGTGCTCATGTGTGTGCGCATGTGTGTGTGTGTGTGCATGCGCAAACACGTGCATAGTCGGAAAAGGTGCCTGGGACCTCAAATCGTGGATATCTAATGAAAACTCGATTTTCAAAAATCGGGGAAAATCAGTAACTTCTTTATGTACATACGTAGCGGGAAGTTAAAAAAATGGAAAAAATGTGTTTTCATATAGATAGCTGTGAGAAACTACAGCTATCTGTATGAAAAAATCTGTAAACTAGTTGACTCTGCAAGCCATCCCTGAAATTTGCGCTAAATTGAGGTATTTTAAGCTCAAAGGAGCAAAAACGATAGGTACCTAAACATTGGATTTCAAAAATCTAGTTTGTTAAAACTGACAGTTGATTTTTGAAAAGCTGTAGATATATTTTTTGCAGTTTTATAAAACTTAAATTTTGTAAAACGTCAAAAATTGATTTGGTTCAAAAATCGCGAAGTTATGTCAAAAAAACACTTTTTAAAAAAAAATCCGTCAACGATAGCTTCCGAGCGGATTACTGATTTTGAGGCAATTTACGGCATTATACGCAGTTTTCTAAGGAAAAGAGCTGATTAAATGTTATAAGCAATTGGCACATTAATCTGGTACATTAATTGGTACATTAACCGGCTATTATATGCAAAAATACGAAGGTTTTGATAAAAAATATTTTAAACTGAACTATACCGCGTCCCGCAATTGGAGGCCTTTGAAGCCGATTTAATATGGAATCGCTTTTTGCGAAGACTTCCACAATTTAAGTAACATTTTGCGATGCCGTGAGTAAATTTTAAAAATATAATTTTTAATTTTCTATTACCTTTACCAGATATAGGGAAAAAATATCGATTAATATTTAAAAAAATATTTTACATATATAATTATCAAGCTACCAAATATTATGTCTTTACAGGTCGGACAAGGTTTGTGTTACACCTGTGTATAATATGGAATAGTATATTACGGTAAATATTATTATATACTAAGATTCTATGTTAAATCGGCGTCTCGTCAAAGCCAAAATCTTCCACATATTTAGTTTTGTGTTTGGTCTTCGGCGTTTCTAAAATATTATCTGGTGTGCCTTTAGGGTCAGTTTTTTTTTCACATTATTATTTACAGAAAATAAGTAGAACGTATCACAATGAAGAACACTTCTAGATCCAATTTCACACCGATGTTAGTGTAATAAGCAGACACAATCAGATAAACGAAAGCTGGGTCACAAAACAAAACAGATTGAGAAATACTAGAAACTGTGCATGAAACGACAATAGACAATAGACAATAGATGACTTTTTCAGTGTTACAATTTGGCGGCCCATTGTTGTTTGAGTTTACGAGTTTTTGACAAAAATATAAAAGTAGTTAACTACCTATGTCATGCTATTTGCCTCCTTTTTATAATTTGTAATTATTTTAATAATCATTTTATAATTATTATTAATTTATTAATACAACACATTATTATCTAATTATTAGAAAAAACGTATTATTATATGGCATAGCGAAAGCTAACGTTACCAGTTATCTGTTATGATATGATAGCTTGTTTGTCTTAGCACTCTACTTCAAAATTAAAGAGTTGACATAGCCTTGCAAGAGAGCAATATGAATTTTAAAAATATATTATCGTTTTCTTATTTATATAACAAGATGCTACAAATAATGATTTTGTCATACACTAAATATTCAGGCAGGCCCTTGGACGAAGCACCAAATAATCGCCGCCGATTTTATCTAGACACTACCGACCTTCCAACGCATGATGATAGACCAATGGCAAAAATTAGATATTATTTCGAAGTATACAGATTACCACACGGCTATATATATCGACTTACGGGGAAGGTTCACGCTAGCACGATGTTGTCACGAACTACATCGCGACAACTGCTTACGTCATAAAAACGTCGTATTATCCCTGGTCATCAAACCGCAGCCGGCAGGTTATATTTGTGCGGCCAGCTTATGATATTTGTACGGCCCACGACAAAGCAAACACGAATATTGTATTAATCCTTAAAATCTTTTCATCTGAAATTTTTAATTCATGAACATTCGTTCCTTATATTCTTTAATTTTATGCTACTGTATACTGTATTTCATTCGCCCAAAGATAACGAACTTATGGTACAGCTTTATAAACATCAAAGGTCATATCGTCGTAGTTATTTTTTTCTACAATGAAATAAAATAAAATAGCATACGTCGATACACTAGGTCAATATCAAAATACGGCATATACATGAAATTACCTAAACATATATATACGGATAAATTATACTTTGTTATTACTATTACTGTTTATCGTAGTTACAAAACATCACCTGCGTACTGCAGTTTGACGCCCACTGCAGTGTCGCACGCGTCAAGGCCCTTCGAGATGTAGTTGCGCGATAATCCGAAACATCGTGCTAGCGTGAATTTTCGCCGTAGCCCGATATGTGTAGCCGCACTATTACGATCTATCTCATTGCAGAGCGATGTGAGAGGGGCGGGCGTATTTGTTTCATCGGCGAGTTGATCGTGCTACGACTCCAATTATTCGTTCATTGGGATTAAGTAACTAATAGTCTTACTGTATTGTACTACTAAAAATATTTTCTATCTGATCGAAAAAAGAACGGTACGCAACAAGAGATGCTGAAAATATGTATTTATAATGTAACGTCTTGGTAAAATATATTAATTTTTTTAGTCATGTGCGATTTGTTCTCACGATTCGGCCGAATACCGTATACTTAATTATAAAAAAGTACCTAAAACAAAGAAAGTAGCTAAGTAGGTAGTTTTTTCATAGACAGGGGCAAACGAGCAGAAGGTACACCGGGACGTAAGTGATCTCCAACGCCCAAGACATCCGCAATATCAGAGATCTTAAAGTTTGCAGTTGCACTTGCAGTCACAGTGAATTGCCGGTATTTTAAGAATGAGTAGCGCTTTTCATGAAGATTACCAAGTTGTATGTACGGAATCACCCCTGTCGGTAATTGATTCCACAAATTAGTGCAAGGCCAAAAGCGCCGAGAGAAACGCACGGTAGTGGCTTTCCAGACATTGAGATATGTATTTTTCTTTTATTTTTTTTATTTTACACTATGTAAACATGTATATAAAATATATATAAATAAATCAAAATATCTTTATTTCCGTATCGTTGTTTAACATAGCTCGCTATGCAAGTGTTAGAATCGACGTACTAAGTATTTTACAAAATACTTGTGTCGGGTGATCCTGCTTTTCCATAGCAAAATTTGACATTCATATTATTATTATATTAATTATTATTACTAGAATTTTATTATTATAATATTAGATTATATGGTACAACAATATAATAAATATAAATATATATAAATATAAATATATTTACGGGAAAATTACTCTTACCTACTGATCTAACCCCAAAGTACTAAACACGGAACAAACTGTCCGATATCTCGAAATGGTTCGGAACAAACTGTGCCGAACCATTTCGAGATATCGGACAGTTTCTTCCGAATTATTCCGAG
Source organism: Apodemia mormo (assembly GCA_036924255.1). Classification (NCBI taxonomy): domain Eukaryota; kingdom Metazoa; phylum Arthropoda; class Insecta; order Lepidoptera; family Riodinidae; genus Apodemia; species Apodemia mormo. The sequence goes on along the minus strand of JAUPFN010000004.1, from coordinate 24,756,057 downwards.
ATATCGTATCCGTCCTCCTCCTGCTTCAGTATGTACAATATTTTACCAGTCAGCACAGAAATCATATTATATAGTGGTCATAACTAATGTAATGCAATATTGTATATTTCTCAAAAATAAATAAAATAAAAATCCGGGAAAGTGCGAGTCAGACTCACGCACGAAGGGTTCCGTACCATCATAACAAAAAAAACCTATATTGTATAGGGACCCTTAATATTTTTATTTTTTTTATTTTTAGTATTTGTTATTAAAGCGGCATTTCAGCGTGGTGACAGACAGACAGACAGACAGCGGAGGCTTAGTGATAGGGTTCCGTTTTACCTTTTAGGCACGGAACCTTAAAAGGTAATAATTGTTCGTTAGTAGGGAAAATAAAAAATAAAAATGCTTCTATAGTAAATTTACGCTATTTGAAAGTTACGACATCTATTCGATCACGAACTGTCAGAAACGCATTCTTTCAGCGGCCGAAATATGTAGCTTAAATAAAAAAGTTTGCTGTGCTTATTATATATAAGTCTTTGTATTATCAATATAAAATGTATTTGTACGAGTATGTAATAATGTCGTTTATGCAAAGCAAAGTAATTGGATTATTGAAGTTATATCATTTCAATCAGCAAATACGTATACAAAATTACTAGCACAAAAGAAATTAGTCATTAATTTAGTCTATTCAGATACGTAGAAAATTTGTTGTTTCTTCAGTAATTTCTTTACAATTCAAACTTATTTACGTAGCGTAACGATCTCACTAACAAATTTCATAATTATGTTACACAGTACGAATAATAAAACTAAGTTTTCATACAAGTATCTGAGCAGAATGTAATGCTACTGGATATGATAATATAATTACCAAAATATAGAACACACACACACACATACACACACGAATAGACATAAATCATTGAACTGCTAAGTTCTCAGAGAAAACTGTGTGCTATTGGTTCGTCTTGAGTTGTGAACTTGATGGCATAATTTTATACTAGAATTTTGGACCCCGTCTTTTAAGCAATATATTGGGCTACTATCTCAGCAACCCCTTGACTAATGGGAAAGTATGAAATAAAAATTTCTTTTTTTTTCTCCTTAATTTGCCTACCAAGTTTCACGATTTCTAATTAACAATACTAGAGTTATCGTCAAACCACTTATGCATGTGGCATTAGACCTCACCACAAGATAGCAACGCTCCATTAACATCTATGGTGCTCAAGGCGATGGTTGAAATTTTTCATCAGGAGACCCATCTGCTTGTTTGCTATTTTATGAGATAAAGAACAAACATACACGCAAAGCGCATAGTTACAGTCAAAAAATGCAGGACTGCTCGTTTAACAGATATCCATGGACGTAAACCTTCTACCCTTTGAGTATTAATCCTCAAAGCTTTTACCTGTTCACCTTATTTTTTGCAATTACATTTACGTAGAGTCTGAATTTCTCTTTTTCATTTTTATCGCCTTTACCGTGGTTATTATCTTAACTATGGTTTTTGCGACTGAAGTGTTTTGGTTATGAAGGTAAAATCTTAATCTTACATATGTATCAAACTAAGCATCCTTATTTCCATTATACAGTTTCGAAGCTGCTGTTAAAATGCGAAACCGGTTGATTCTTTTGAAAAAAGTTTCTGATAATTTATAAGATAATTGCACCTCATGACAATCTCCAATCATTATTACAATTGATTTTAAACTTAACAAAATACAACAATTTAAAAAAATGCAGATAAAAAGTACAGTCCGTTGAGCTTCTTTCGCCGGATCATTTCAACGTGAGGTCATATTCCGATCCGGAAGTCCCTATAAAATCGTCAATCCATCGAAATGCCTATGATAATCTTAGTGGGAACCGTCATAAAGCGTGGTGATCAAGAATAAGAACAAAATTTATGTTTTTTACACATTAGACGGTCAATAGTCGATCTGACGACCTGATAAGTGTTCATTTCATTCATGATTTTTAATAATCTTCTTTCTGTATTTTTTTTTTTGCAAAAAGTTAAAATAATTATACGACGTAAGTACTAATAATTTGAAGGAATTTGATCGGTACAATACAAAAATTTAGGTCTGGTACTGCTATTTATGATAAAACTGTTACTAGATCACCCCTGAAATATTGTCATGCTATATTTATGATACAAGGTGTAAGAAAAAATTAAACGGCATAATTTGTATTTTATTTCCCTCTTATGAATTTTTAATTGTATAAAAATGTATTGAAATACGAAAAAAAATTAAATGCGTTGATTTATTTTTGATATCTGTAATGTAAAATTTCCGATGTTACCATTTGAAATCATATCGCAATTTAATTGCTGTAAAAACCATTTGCCAAAATAAATCAATATTTAAAAAGTTGATACCAGTAATGAACTTGTTAGCGTAATATAAGCATATATATAAATTATGTTTAGAAAATATTGCGATGATCATTGTATACAATTGACAATTTAATTTATATGTATAGCATTTCATTATAATTCAGCTACTTTTGATTCCAGACCCTTTTAGGATACGGCTATCTACAACATTATTACGTGTGTTATCTGCAATATTATTTGGTTATCTGCAAAAGGGAATTAACATGAAACTTACTTGAGCGGAGAGGATAAAAAAGTTTTAGCCAAATTGATAAATAAGTATCGGGTTCAAAAATGATTTATTTAGCACTGCATGACTCATGAATTAATTCTCTTATTCCACGAATATTTTCCAAACGTTACGTTTTACTGCTTTCTACATTTTAACGCGGGATCAAATACTTCTTTTCAAAATTCTACCATTAAAATTAAATGAATTTACTGATAGTACCATAAATCGCTTTTTTAAGGTACATTTATAGTAGACAATTTCTTAACTTCTCTAAAAAAAGTGGTTTTAATAAAATAATACACAATATTTTAATAATTGATATAAATTTTAAGCTAAAGCAAAATTCATCATCTACTTACTATATTGGAATCTGAGACTGAGCAAGATAACGATTCAAAGTTCAACAGATGTCGACATAATTTGTTCAATACGAACAAAGAGAATAGCGAACAATAGACAGATATTATCAATACTCGTATGTACAACCAATCACATATTACGCAATAATAGTAAAGTCAGTGCTAAATAATCAAAAGACTGAATTGTTTGAGAAGCTTAAAACTCACTGTTTTTGGCTATGATTTTACTTGTAGATTACATATAAAAAATACGAAAAATCATTAGACGTTTCGACTGAAGAAACGAGTTTGTACAAATGATAAAAATACCCAAAAAATCATTTAAAAACACTCACAATTTCAATAAATTGTAATTTTTCAATAAAAATAAATTATCGAACAGATGATACGAACATATGATAATGAACAGGTGGTAGAGTTCTGCATTGTCTCGCCCGGGTCTGGTACCACCGCCTCATCTATTCCTGCCGGAATAGCGTCAGTGCTTGTCGCTGTTGTGTTCCGGTTTGGAGGGTAAGGTAGCCGGTAAACTTATGCATGTGGCATTAGACCTCGCCACAAGATAGCAACGCACCATTAACATCTTTGGTGTCTATAGGGATGGTTGGGATCGGGGATGTGAAAAGCGCCGTCGGCGAAGATGGTGAACAACGTCTAGTTTGCCGCTACCCCTACTTACCCTGAAAAAGGACCTCATATAGGTCCGAAACTAGTCGGAACCTACGCCGATTAAACGTGAGTGTAGCCGATTCTAATTAATCAGGGCGAGCGAAGCGAGCCCTACACTAGGCGACTTTCTATGCGCTTTTGTGGTACATTTTACTAAAAAAGTATCGCACTTTTAGGTTTGAGCTTTGACGTGGTGGTTTAAGTTCATGTCTAGATATGTTATCTACCATTAAAATGCTATTTCATAAACATTAAAAAATAGAAGATACATTTTGTATTAGAATTTTATTACTGCTAACGCCATCTATTATAAAACTAACGAGTTAAAATACTACAAAGCTACACTAGGCGACGATCTGTGCCCTTTAGTGGTACATTTTACTGAAAAAATATCGCACTTTTAGGTTTAAGCTTTGGCGTGGTAGTTTTATTTCATTTAATTCATTTTAGTTTACTCCATTTTAATACTATATTAATCTATTAAAACACTTGTACTTTTTAACTTCCCACTACGTATGTAGGGAGCTTACTGATTTTGCTCCGATTTTCAAAAATGGAGTTTTCACCGTATGTTTACGTTTTGTGGTCTTAGGAACGATTTTCGACTGTTTTCGCGATGACGTCATTATGTCTGTATGTGTGTGTGTTGTGTGTGTGTGTGTGTGTGTGTGTGTGTGTGTCAACAACTCATAAGTTTTGAACGCCTGGACTGATCGAAACGCGGTTGATGGCATTCGATTGGATTCCGCTCAACTTATACTTCCTGAAAATTTGAACCAAATGGGCCCAAGAGATTTTGAGAAATTTTGAAAAAGCCCAAAAAAAATTGTGGCGAAACAGAATTTTTTTAAATAACTTCCAGATTAATGTACCGATTGAATACAAAAACTAATCAGCTCTATTCTTCAAAAAATTACGTCTTATGCATAAATTGCCTCAAAATCAGTTTTTTTTTTTGTTTTTGAAAAAAGTGTTTTTTGACATAACTTCAAAATTTTTCAACCAATCATTTTTTGGTACTCTACGATATTTTAATACTAAAAAAATTATGTCTAAAAATTTTGAAGGTTAATTACATTGAATTTTCCTTTATAAGATCAGCTTTTATTTTTAAAACTTATTTTTCCTAGAAAACTCTTTTACAAGAAAGTTACCATAAATAAAAATTGATTTCTATCAATATTAGACTTCAAGAGCGAAGTGGTGGCGCAAGATAGATCTTGAGTTGCTACATATTATAGGTAGGTAGATACATATTATAGGTAGACCAGAAAATATGGTGTAAAATATGTAGATAACCTTTATAATTGTTCTGTGTAGATAACATTAACAATTATAGAAATCGTGTTTTTAATAAATCAAGAAAATTTTAAAGAATTTTTCTTATACATAAATAATAAAAAAAATTATCATAGAAACATTTTATTTTTTATTTTGGTTTTATTTTTCTGCGCCTCCCAAGATACAAAGTCTGACGACGCCTTTGATGCGAACATAATAAATAAAGTCCATGATACATTAAAATATGTTAAAGTCCATGATACATTAAAAGATGTAATTCGCATAAAAATACTTTCCTAAGAATATTACTAGGTAATATAACTTAGCGAGCCCAAGCTCTGCTTTTTGCTAGTAGTTAACAATGTCTCACGATAGTTTTAATAATTTTATGTGAAAAAATGGTTATCTACGCAAATGCAATTTCTACAAATATTAAGTTACAGTCATCAAAAATCTATAAAACTATTTTGTTATCGTTCGGAATAGGGAAAAAATAATATTTTTTCTTATTGTGTCAGTAAATAAAGTTACATGAAAAAATAATCATTAAAAAATTAGAGAGTTAAAAGGGAAAAACTAAAAATTCTCGCGCTTAACAAGTAGCAACATATGAATACACACAAACAGCACATAAGAACATACTAATCGTTATCTGTCAGAAATTTGGTCTAGTATCAATGTATCAGACCATTATTGTTCAAAAGAGGGATAAGAAACGCAACTTATGGCGTTTATTTTTTTTCTTGTGCCATAATAAATTTAGCACTGCAAAAATACTTTAATGGCGGTACTGTAACAGTTATGTCAAAAAAAGCATTGCCAGTCTTAATTTTTTATGTGTTACTGATGCAAGCTTCTTCAAATAGTAAAACATTTTAACATATACCAGTTTCACAAATAAATAGGAAAAGAAAATTATACGAAAAAAGCAATTAGACAAATCACAGATAGCCAGAACGTTGGTTCATTATTTGTCTGATGTCTCATAAGCAATAAAGTTCAGTTTTATTTTTATTCTGGATCACCATACTTATATAACGATACCAGCTTAAACTATAAAGGTTAATTTGAATAAAATATTTTTAATTTGAATAAAAAGGATAGTTTTTATTTCGGAAATCCAGGGGAACGGGAACTGTGCGGGAACGGGAACTTTAGAAATATTTCGGCGCGGACTAATTATTCATAAGAAGTTTGTGTTTTGTGAATATCTGTAATAATAATTTGTTATGTAACTTATTGAACAACGATGACAAGGAAAAGGCCATTTCAGATACATCTCCTTGACGCTGGCCTTATCCCTGCGTCGGGGTAGACCAAGATTATCGTACAATACCTTTTGTTCGACTTATTCGACATATTCATTATTAATAAACTTTGCGTGTACTCCGCCAGCCCTGCCTGCCACGAAACCTACTGCTTCTTAAAAGGCACAAGAAAACTGTATCATTCGCTTTAAATAATTTTTCTGATTCGTCTTTTTCAGAGACCACATAAATACTAATAGACACGTCATTGGGAAGGAAACGTATCGCCACGCATATGGGCAAACGCTCCTATCACTGTTAAAAATGTCATACATTTGTAGGTCATATTATATTGTGAAAAAATAAAATAAACCATGTTGTATTGTTTTATCGTACAGAATAAGATGATAAGGTTTATTAATTACCCTTGAAGTGATTTTATTTGATCAGTAAGTAGTATAACTCTGACAAACTGAGAAATTTATTATTCATTTAATCCGTGGTCATTTTAGTGCCTCTGGTCAGTAAGATCGACCTTCTCGCACCAGGTAGTCTCCATTATTCTGTGCTCCAAGGCCAACTGATTCGGCTTACTGTGTTTTTATAAGAAATTTACATAACTTTCTACATTACATACATTTTGTATCGTTAATTATAATTGTATGTAAGAGGTAACCATTGCTGAAATTTTATTATAGTGCGTTAGTATTCGTATGGCAGCGATTTTTTTTGCTAAGTATATGAAAAAAATAATATTGCTAAGTATATGAATAATTTTGATACACGGCGACGACCCTGTTGAAGTAACTCTTTAAACTTGCACTGCATTTCTGGGTTTGGGCGTTTATTTAATATATTTCAGTATTTACATAATATATATGACTAAGTTTGAATCACTCATATCACAAGCAATCAGTTTGCTTACTTTTGGGCTAGATCAATTCATGTAATTTGTCCACTGAATATTGTCGATTCAAATTAAATTCTGTCTGTTTGGATCACAGATTAAACTAGATACGCCTTTTAATGCAATTTCTAAGGATATCAATGTCGCTTACATTTACACAGAGGAATACAGAGTTAAAAATTGTAATACTTACCGATGAAATAAAATCACTCCAAACAAACAAACGAATTAGGAGTATTCCTTAAGCCTTAACTTTTTATTCGACACGATAAAATAGCACAACATGGCGTATTTCAATTTTTTACGATATGTCTAAAAACGTTTAACATTTACATACATTTGCTCTCATATGAGCGGCTAGGCATTTTGCGCACACAACCGTGTCTAATAATATTTTTGTGGTCTGTGGTTCGGGCCATTTGTATGTAGTGAAATATTTTTGCCGTAATTATTCTTTGTGGTTTAAGGAGGTATGTGAAATATCTAATTTATTGTAGAATAAATTTTAGAATTTTGTAAAGAAAAAAAATTGTAGAATAAATTGGTCCCGGCTCCCTTTGAAGAATAGGCCAACTGCCGTTCTGCCAGGCAGATCGTAAAAGACAACCGATTGACTATGCGAGTCACTACCATCGTGGCTACTAGGTGATAGAGTTCTATATTGTCTCGCCCTGGTGTGGTACCACAGCTTATTCCTGCCGCAATAGCTTCAGTGCTTATCGCTGTCGTGTTCCGGTTTGACGGGTAAGGTAGTCGGTAAAGTTATGCATGTGGAATTAGACTTCGCCACAAGATAGCAACGTACCATTAACATCTTTTGTGTCTATAGGTGATGGTTGACATCAGGAGACCCTACTGCTTGTTTGCTACCTTATAAAATAAAATATCAAAAGCCAACCGTCATAAAATACAAACAGGATGTATTATGATAAAACTTTGTTCTAACATGTTTAGTAATAAATGCGCTTAAAGTATTATTCCATACACAACCACTGCATAAAGCACACAGCGGGCGGTCTTGCTTGTTTAATGATAGAAGCTCACTTTATGCAAAGTTTCTCGTCGCTTAGCGATGACTAGAAACGTGTACTACTTACTTCGCCTAAACGGCAGAAAACAAGATAAAATTAAAAAATTCAAAAACCCCCGACACACCCTCAGACCGCTATTCTGCTACATATGCATCATTTTAAGAGCAAAACGTGAAAGGGCCTAATGATCTTTGAAAGGGTCTTGCAGCATCAGATTAAGATTACCACAGTTTCCTACTCAGTGAGCATAAGTTGTATTATTGCAAAGCTTCTATGGCCTCCAGCTCCACTATGTAACCCTGGAAATTAGTTTGACCTAAAGTGTATGTCAAATACAACAATAAGACCACACTCAATGGGCTTATTTTGCTTTTTAGTGCAGATGTTCCATGGCCACTTTCTAGTTCCATTATCAAATCCTGCAAATCTCCTAGCAATAAAGACCAATTATATCAGCCCAATCTCTGATGGCCACCTTTCAGTTCCATCCATGTTATATCTTGGGAAATATCTGGCATCTAAGTGTTTGCCAAAATAAACCGAATTAGCCCACATTTGATGGGCTTGTCTAGATAAGCTTAGGAGTTCTCATGGACTTCTTCCAGCTCTATCGTCATCAGATACTGGGAAACATCCTGCTCCAAATACTTTGGAATAAATTTACTCAATTTTATTCCAAAGTTCGAATGACCACCATCATCAGCTCTATTATAAGATCCCGGAAATCGTCTAGCACCAGGATATTTGCTAAAAGAGAACAAAAGATCCCAAACTCGGTAGGTTTTTCTTGTTTAGTTTATAAATTTCCATGACTACCTCCCAATTCCATCATCAGATGCTAGAAATCGTCCAGCACCAAATTGTTTGCCGAAACAACACGAATGAGTCCCCACTTGATGAGTTAACCTGGTTTAGCCGAGGAGTTCTTGGGTACATCTTCGAGCTCTATCATCAGGCACTGGAAATGATTCCATTTCAAAACCCTTATAATAACAAATCAAACGACACCAAAGTCGATGGTGTTGCTCTATTTTATTCCAAAGTTCCCATAACGTACTTCCAGCTCAATCATGAGACCCCGGAAATTGTCTAGCACTAGAGTGTTTGTCCAAACTGAACAAATGAGTCCAATTTCGATAAGTTAATCTTATTTCGTTTAAGAGTTCTCACGGTTACGTTCCAGTTCCATCATCAGATCCTGAATATCATCCAAAACTAAGGTGTTTGCAAATACAAGACAATTAAGTGCTAATTCCAAAACATTACCTCGTTTAGTTTAGGAGTTCATAGTAGTATCATTTTGAATCTGGATTCTTGGAGCTCCAATGTCACTTTTCGGTTTAATCTTCAGTGCCTTATCATCATGAGAAAGAACTTACGGTAACAACTGAAATAAGTCTAAACTCCACTATATTAGCAATTTCTATCTGTGAGTTACAATGACACACTTACGGCTCCATCTTCAGATTTTCGACTTTATATATATAATGGAAAGTTCACGTCATCGAAAAATTAATCGAGTCCGAACTCGAACTTCTTATCTCTTTCTACATTCTACGCGTGAATTTCGGTAGCACTTTTTTAGCTCCATCTTCAGATCTCGTCGTTATGAGAACTAAACAAACTTAATACTTATAGAAACAAGACCACTGAGTCCTAACAATTAAAATTCTGCATCGGAGAGTTCCAGTCCCAACGCCCAGGCTACATTATGAGCTCAGTTGGATGATACCATAATATTGCATTGTCACTGATTTTCACCAGTTTGACAAGTTTTTGTACAAACGGATATCAGAAAGTCTTTAAAAAGTGGCTTGCAATATTTAGGAAATATCCAGTTAAATAGATGCTGATGATCTTCGAATGAGGATCTCAAAGTACCACGTCAAGGTTACCATCTAATTGCAATATCAATAAAGTAAGAGAATACAAAATTTAGCATTGATAAAGCCTTTACAGGTTGTTTAATTCCTTTCATCAATTAGAATAGAGCTGGTGATCTTGAATCGGCTATACATATTCTATTGAATCATAGTTAAGAACTATCTCGCAAAACACGGCTTTCAATTAAAAAAAACTGCAACCAAATCAGACCATTCGCCAAGCCGCTACGATGCCACGGACAGACACACAGATACACACCTGAAACTTGTAACACCCCTCGTTTTACGTCGGGGGTTAAAAATACGAACGAATGCGACCGATATTTTTTTCGACCTAACGTTATTCACTACATAGTATAAAACAAAGTCGCTTTCTCTGTCTTATGTATGCTTAAATCTTTAAGACTACGCTACGGATTTTGATGCGGTTTTTTTAATAGATAAATTGATTCTTGAGGAAGGTTTTAGTATATAAACCTTTCCGATATTCTCACGGGAATAAAAGCTACGCGGGTGAAACCGCAGGCAGGTCGCTAGTTACAAATGGTTTAAAAAATCCAAAACCACGTCTCACATTTTTTTTAGTAATAAACGGCGATATAGTCCTAATGCGATACAGTCCTAATTTAAGCAAACGTAGCTAAGAAACCAAAGTAATAAAATATTTATTCATACACATACGTATATGTAGGTCTACAGGATATGGCATTACCATTCCGCCAGATGAATAGTAACGCATCAGTAACGTCTTTGGTGTCTATAACCGATGGTTTCTTTTTCCAGGACAGCCATTTGCTTGTTGGCTATCTTAAAATTAAAAAAAAACATTAATTCATATAAAGTTCACGGTGGTGATAAAAAATAAAGGAAAATAAACAATATGTTGTTGAATATGCCCACTGCGAAGTAGTATAACCCCTTTTAGTGGCTGTAGTAGCGAAGAATTCATTTCTTTCAATCAATGAGTGCAACAAGTGCATTTCGGGGGAAGGTTCACTCAATAAAGTTAAGTAAAAATTAAAGCCTTATAGTTCTGAAACAGTCTATTACTTGCCGCAAATGCTATGTGAATTGAAAAGACGTTTTGTGAAGACAAATTATCGTTGGTTATCAATTTATTGATCAAGCTATTTTATGAGTAAATATAATAAGCAACTTTGCTTGTGATTATATAATATTTTTAATTAGGTACTTCAGTAAAATACTTGTACTTGATAGGAAATTGGATGATTGAACTGCTATGAAAAGTAATGCTTAACTGTGCAGTAACAATTTGTTGTGAATAACAATAAACACCGTGGGCGGGTAATGAAAATTTATATTCATTATTTCACTGAAAGATTATTAATATAAAACGGCTTTTTAAACTTCTTACCTGTTCAAGCTCCTATTGAAACTAAATAAATACAAGAATCATGCATTAGTTTTTTCCCCCGTGTTGGTCCCGGGCTCCTTTGAAGAATAAGTCAACTGCCGTTCTACCAGGCAGGTCGTAAAAGGCGACCGATTGGCTATGCGAGTCACTATCATCGTGATTACTAGGTGGTAGAGTTCTGCATTGTCTCGCCCGGGTCTGGTACCACCTCCTTAACTAGTCCTGCCGCAATAGCGTCGGTGCTTGTCGCTGTCGTGTTTTGGTTTGGAGGGTAAGATAGCCGGCAAACTTATGCATGTGGCATTAGACCTCGCCACAAGATAGCAACGCACCATTAACACCTTTGGTGTCTATAGGCGATGGTTGACTCCTTCCATCAGGACACCCATCTGCTTGTTTGCTATCTTATAATATAAAAAAATACTTTTAGTGGGAGTTTGAAACAACGTATAAAGTAGTTACAGTTTCGTGTTTATTAATTTTCAATCAAACCACTATTCATCGGTTTATCAATTGGGCTTGTGGATAATCGGGGCTGACAGTTTTACGTAATATTCTGAGACAAAAAGTTGTTAACATATAACCGCTAGATTTCAGGCTGCTAACACGTCAATAACATTTATGTTTGCTGTACCTTAGCCTAATTGAATAACGACTAGACCACTAGACAGATCGGGCAAAATGAAATCACAACACATCTTGCCAACCGACGAACCGGTGAAACGTGGTGAACCGGAAAGTATCTAGACGTTCGGTTCAATCTGTGAAACTGACACGATGATACTATATATTTCATATACCTATTTAAATCGTAGTTTAAACATTAAATTAAGTAAAAATAATTTAGGCTTTCTCACTCATACCACACATTGAGCTGCTCTGTAATGCTTACAATAATTGGACGTAGTTACACGAAAAGTTAAAAACAAAGTCATATTATGGACTTAATGATTACTTTAATGATTCCGCATAATCTCAGGAATGAAAATTAGATTAGTTAGAGTCAAAAGTATACAATTTTCGAATGTCAATAAAATATATTGACATTCGAAAATTGTATACTTTTGACTTATTTTAAGATATTACGCCTATAATAGATTAATTTGATGATATAAATGATTATTATTTCTTTATATTTAAACATTAATTAATCCAATGTATAATAAAGATGAAACTCTATAAATGCGTTCAAGCATAATTGTTGATACTTAAATAGTGAAATTTCATGTAATAGATGAATATATGATAGAAACAACAATGTACTTTATGACCGCCCCGTTGGTCGAGTGGTTAGCGATCCTGACTACGCGATCGACGGGGCTCGGGTTCGATCCCCGACGGGGACAAGCATTTGTGTGAAGAACATAAATGTTTGTATTTCCGGGTTTGGGTATATGTATATTAAATATATTCTTGTATTTATATATGTATTTCTATGTATTAGTATCGTTGACTAACACCCATAACACAAGCAAATAATTTGCTTACTTTGGGGTTAGATCAGTTAGTGTAATTTGTCCCTTGAATATTTATTTATTATTTATTTATCATGGAAATCTGTATGCCAAAAAGGAAGATAGTGGAGATCTATCACAGAAATAAAATTATTATTATTAAAAAAGAATCCAATCCACACAAAGTTACTTTAGAGATACTGACGTTTGAAGTTAGGATGATTTTAGATAAGTGTGAAAGTAAAGTGTCATTGTTGTTTATAAAAAACACAATTATAAAAAAGAATCACGACTCCTTGATTATTTTAACTTAATTGGTTGGCAATATGGCTATGAATCAATAAAGTTGAATAATTTCAGTGGTTTCTATTTTTAAAGTGTTAAGTATGTGGACTGATTCCAAGGGTGAAAAATGTGACAACTATCTTTGCTTGGATCTTTTTTACATGATCAACAATATTGGTTATTAGCATCAGTTTGGTGCACTAAACTCACTTTTGATCACGTTGTGGATTGGATCCTTTTTGTTTAACTACTTCCAATTTCATGGCGACATCTTAAAATGGCATGTCACGTGTATCCTAATAAACTTCAGAGCAATTTACCTAATGTTCATTCATCAAAATGCCTGTAAGGGACAAATAATTAAACATTTCTCATTATACCAACCTAACAATAGCTAAATTTATAATGTTCAGCAAATGAATCTAGTTGCCATAAAGTGCCTAAAATCCACTTACACTATCACTCGTACGTCTGCTTGTGTGCGTGCCCGTCCGTCTGTCGCAGCAAATTTGTTCACAAAATACTTTTTTATACTCGTATCATAAGATAGCAAACGATGAAAAGTGACAACCATCGCCTATAGTGAGCTGCGCATCGCCATCGCCGAAGTCTTAATTTCACATGCTCAAGTTTACCCGCTACCACACCCGCCAAGCCGGAACACGGCAGTGATAATCATTGATGCTATTGCGACAGGAATAAGTAAGACAGTGGTACCAGATCCGGGCGAGACAATGCAGAACTCTGCCACCTAGTAGTCATGCTGGTAGTGACTCAAAAAAAGCACTAAAATACATATTTAAATAGCATATTAGCCATATGGAAGTGTAGAATTTCTCTTATTAAATAAAATTTTAAGGGCTGGATTGCTTTAGAACTAAATACGATTTCACAAGAATGTTTTGAATCTTTGACGCGCTCTCCTGTTAAGTTGCGAAAAATGAGTTACGATGTTTTTCATTGCAGGTGTCGATATTATAACGTTTATTTCAGTATCTCAAGGTAGTACTAGACCAGACACTTACCTATCTTCTTAAAGCACACAGTTCAGAGTTACCAAATTGTCACTGATGTAAAAGAAAAATACCAATAGCTAAGAACTCCGTTGGTAATTTTATTTTATATTTAGGCGTTACAACAAGAGATACTTTAAATAGATCGCAAAGAGCTGTTTCTTATAGAAATTATAATCATAAAACTTATTGGTATTGATAAATAATCATTACAAAGAATGTGACTTTTAAAAAGTTCGTCAGCATGACATAGGGCAGTGATAATCACACAGAAAAATTTCTAGCACGGTGATAGATGGGATATTATTCACATAGTTATTGGATAGCTTGGATTGACACATAGTTTAGTAGTCCACCAATTCCTCTAAGAAGATGAGCTCTCGCTCCCGAAAACTCGACTCGTCAAAATGTCTGTAAAGGTTGAATTAAGCATTTTTTTCCTGTGTTAGTTCTGGGCTCCTTTGAAGAATAGGTCAACTGCCGTTCTGCAATGCAGGTCGTAAAAGGCGACCGATTGGCTATACGAGTCGCTAACATCGTGGCTACTAGGCGGTAGAGTTCTGCATTGTCTCGCCCGGGTCTGGTACCACCACCTTACCTATTCCTTCCACAATAGCGTCAATAGCGTTGGAGGGTAAGGTAGCCGGTAAACTTATGCATGTGGAATTAGACCTAGCTACAAGATAGCAACACACCATTAACACCTTTGCTGTCTATAGGCGATGGTTCTCTTTCCATCAGGAGACCCATCTGCTTGTTTGATATATTATAATACTAGCGACTTGCCCGCGGTTTCACCCGCGTAGCTTTTGTTCCCGTGGGAATATCGGAAAGGTTTATATACTAAAACCTTCCTCAAGAATCAATCTATCTATTAAAATAAAACGCATCAAAATCCGTTGCGTAGTTTTAAAGATTTAAGCATACATAGGGACATAGGGACAGACAGAGAAAGCGACTTTGTTTTATACTATGTAATGATAAAAAAGAGCAAATTTCCAAAACGAAATCGGTACAAATTTTCAGGAAGTTTGAGTTTGGTGGCGCTGACATGGATGCAGTTAATCGCATTTCGATTGGTCAAGCTATTCAAAAGTTATAACAGATTTACATTACACACACATATACCCACACACACACACACACACACAAACATACAGAAATACTGACTTCATTGTGAAAATAGTCGGAAAATTCTCAGGACATTTAAACGTGAAAATCTGATGAAAACTCGAATATCGATTCCCGTTTCTGCTCGTTTCTCTTTAATTTACTTTTAGTGGGAGCTTGAAACAAGGTATAAAGTTGTTACCGTCTCATGTTTATTTTCTTCATCAAACTAATTAATCGTCATAAACTTTAACAGCCCGCTCATGAAGCTATTTCTCATTCATACAGATTGTTACAGGGAAGTTAAGTATTTGCTTTCATAACATTTTAACTATCCACTATCTATTATTCTACAAAGTAATTAAAAAGGTCATATTATGACAATTACAACTGTGATTGTGAAAATTTATAATACTATATTACAAAATCAATAAATGTAAACAACAAAAGGATAGACCTTTTGTTGCGGAGTGCTTAATCGCGTTATTAATAAATATATGAATTTAGCATGTGACATGTAAATTAGCGCATATCTTCTATTAATCTTATTTATTATATGCGCTAATATTTTATGTATTATATGTAAGAATTAATGGGACAGAACGAGCGCTAGCTTAAGCTAAGCGGCTACTATACGCTCCAAACCGGTGCGCTTAAGCGCACAATCAAACTCGTTTATTAATTAAACCGAAAGACTTTGTGGCTGTATCAAAGAAATGTGAGGCCCCAGTAAAATCAAAGGAAATTACAGTGAAACGCTTTTGCGAAGAGAAGGAAACTGAAATGACAATACGTGAATGGGAAAAACGAGAACAGATGTAAGAGTTGTGGTAAAAGATGTAGTAGATGTAGAAAGGAACAAGTGGATATAAAAGGACATCTTGAATTTGTTTTGAGCAGAAAGGGAAGTGATGCCGCTGATAAAGGAAAAAAAGTGTGCTGGAAACAGAGTTACTTACAAAGAATTCAAAGGGGACCCGGTCTAACATAGGATTACTCTGCATAAAGGGCATGTAAGTAGAAACGACGCGGTTGAGACGAGATCTCAACTAAAACCAGTTGTTGCATGTGGCATTTGTGTATCGCAATATCGCAATATATGTACTCACTTCGGTACTACGAAGTGAGAGGGAAGTTGAGCTTGAATGAAAGCATAAAAATGGAAAGTACGGCATGCTCTAATTAGTTCGATATGAAGAATAAAAAATAGTACCTGAATGACAGGTTTACAAAAGAGAGATGCGATGCGAATATGGAAGGATGTAATTTTTTAAAAGGGAAATGCTAAGATTAAAAAATCACTATCAGATTGACCGAATGTCCAGTTTTTTAATAAATTTGAGCAGTTGGTCTGAATAACCGTTACTGTGAAACCAGCTTTTTGAGCAAGCGGAGTGCTTCTATCCGCTATCCGCCCTAAGGTTGTCTCCTGTGAAACTGAACTTCGGCTTAGGGCAGTATCTAGATGACAAGTGGGTAAATGCATTTCGTCAGGATTTTGCCTCGTTAATTACTCTTGACCAGGTTCTCGAGTGTCTGTGAGCCGAAACCGGGGGTCCTATTTATCGCCGGCAGCGACGAAGGCGTGTGCGTATGAATTGTGAACTTTAAGCTGTGATGCGATCACCAGGATTAGACAGTTGATCGGGTGCTATCCGACGGTCATTTTAAGAATCTCGGTAACTGGCGCTGTTGAGTATGTTCGTATGAAGAACGTCATTAAAATAGAGGGAGCAGGGGAATTTGTGTCCTAAGTTGTATCTGCCTACTTCATACGGGATCTGGTGACAAAATGTAATTATACCATAAACAGACGTACTTGGTTATGTTTTACCTTGTAAATAGACGTATCTGGTTATTTTCTATTCTATGGTACATCATCAATTATATTTTTCGGAGAATACTGACGTTGGTGAAAAATCCAAATTTTTTTCAGCAATTTTGGCAACGAAGTGCTTTTTCTTACGTTAATGGATAACCAAAGATGTTGATGCGTATTGCTTTAAGTGGGTTCAAAATTTCACGTCTTTGCTTTTTGTGTCGAGTGTTTTATATTTAAGGCAATATGAGCCGTCGCGTCGTTAAACAAGAAACTTTATAAGAAAAGTGGACTATTTTATGAACGTCAGGAAATTTACACGTTATTTATACACATATACATATGCAATTGTAAAGTATGTATAGTACAATTAATATTAATCACATTAATTAGTATTTTGTTGTATGATGTACTTTAGTAGTTGTCTAGTGTAGACTGAGCACTACACTTTATAACTACACACGGCTATAAATCACTAAACAGTATGAAACTGTGCATAAAATGAACTTCTATAATTACATAACCAACACCGCCCGCTGTGCGCTTTATGCGTGGCTGTATATGAAATAACACTGAATTTTGTAAACCAATTTATCACTAAACAACTTAGAACATAGTTTCATAGTGCTGTTGCACATTTTTGTTATTTGCATTCTTGTGTTGGATGGTATTTGAATTAAAGCACAAAGGCACACAGTAATAATAGAAGTATGAGTACAGCGTATGCTCTGTTTATCCCCCGGACAAAAAAGCGTATTTATATTGCACGCCTCAACGCGAAGCATAAAAATGTATGTATAATATTCATATTTGACTTGTAGAATAATATAAACACACGTATGCCAAGAAAAAATACTCGTTTTAACGCATATGATGTTTTTAAAAAACATAATGGACGACCTGCCGGGTCAATCGGTTTACAAATTTTATATTTTGATATAGCAATTGAACAAATTTTCGCCAATCAAAGATAGATAGTAATGATAAAATTTAAAAAAAAATTTTTCTTAAGTCTGGTTAAAGGCTTCGGAACAAAGTTACAGGACTTCAAAAAAATATGTACTTTCAGCTAAATATTTTTTGTAACATTTATACACTATGAAACACGTCAATCTATATATTAATAGTTGAAGAAAAGAGTTTTTAAGACAATTGTGCGAACGGTGGAGTGTGAAATTTGGCACAGTTAAAGTTTATACTGCGGAGGATTGCAGAAACCTCATATCTATATACATATAATAAAATCGTAGGAAAGTCAAAACTATACATTGAATATTTTTTTAAAAGAATACTTGGGGCGTGATCTGCAATCGATATCGAAGCCAAAAATATGGTTTTTAGAATTTTTGTCTGTATGTATGTCCGGGGTAAACTCTAAAAGTACTGCATGGATTTACTTCAATTTTTGCATGAAAATTATTAATAGGTCGGGTCAACATATGGGCTACACGCTATCACCTACGGGGGAAGAGCTGTGCGGAGTAAACAAATTCCGCGCGGACGATGTCGTGGGCAACAGCTAGTTTTAAAATAAAATGCATTAGTTAGAAATACCATAAATTAATAAAAAGAAAAATTACACACGCTATATTTATGTGACATTATAATATACACAAAGGCATACTAATTTCTTTACGGCTAAACTCTAGTCAGTTGTCAATCTTAAAAGAGATTTTATTGGTAAGTCTACCTTCGAATTTCGGCCACAGGCGATCACTAGTTATTATAAATGCGGATTTCTTCTGCAACAACGAACCTAATAAATTAGTATATACATAGATAAATATGTAACACTATAATAGTATTTAATACAATCGACAAAATCGATCACAAAACAAAGGGTAGGTACTTAGTTGAAGAATTAAATCATCTGCCATTCTGCCGGGCAGTTCTTAAAAAGCGAACGATTGGCGGTACGTGTTGTTATCATCGTGACTGCTAGGTAGGAAAGTTCTACAACACCTCGCCGGGGTATATGATACTATTACCTTACCTATTTCTGCCAAAATAACGTCAATGTTTGTCATTGTCATGTTCCGGCACGGATTAAATGCGCCTTTCAAAACAATGTCTTAGTTTGTCAGTGTAGCTTGAATACAGAAATAGAGTTATACTCCTTACCAACGAAATAAAATCACTACAAGGGTCATTTTTAAACGTTGTCATCACATTCGGTACGATAAATCCGTACAACATGGTTTATTTCTATTTTTCATGATATAACATATATACAAATGTATGATTCTTTAGCACAGTGATAGGAACATTTGCTCATATGCGTGGCGACTCTCTTCTTTCCCATTGGCGTGTATATTAGTATTCATGTGGTCTGTGTATTCTAGTTTGGAGGAGAAAGCCTGTAGATTTATGTATGTGGCATTTCTATCCCTATTTAAATATACGTGAACTGGAAGTACAAGTGAGTTTATTTGTAATACATAATTTCTATCCCGCTACACGGATAGCAACGCACCATTAACATGTTTGATATCTACAAGCGATCTCTCCCCATCAGTAACGTAATCTAAATGTTTGTTATCTAATGGTATAAAAAAACATTAAAACATCAACACGTAGGTCAATGGGAATAGCGTTGCCTTGCCTAAGAGTAGAATATAAAATTCTGACTATTTTCCGCAGAAGTAACTGCGCAGCTACTCCTGAAAAGTTGAGATAAATTGTGATTTGTGCCACTCAGAAGAATTTTCAAATATCGTTTTTATAGATCTAAAGATTTAGTAGATCTAGCTCTAGAAATTTCTTCCTACAAACAATTTTTACCTCTTTTTAATATTTGAAAATTATAGATTGTATGTTGAAAAGTATAGATTGTATCTTAGATGGCGTGGTTACACATATCGGGCTACGGCAAAGTATAGCGCTAGCATGATGCTGTCAGAACTATGTCGCGATAACTGCTTACGTCATAATGACTTCATGATATCACTGTGCATCAAACTACGGGCCACGGGAGATATTTTTGCGACTTGCTGATGATATTTGTGAGGTCCATGACAAAGCAAATAAGAATATTGTAATATTCCTTAAACTATTTTATTTATTTTATTATCAAATTTTTAATTAATTAACATTTGTTTCTTAAATTCTTTAATTTTATGCTACTGTTTACTGTATTTCATTCGCTCAAAGATTACGAATCTATGATACTCCTTCATAAACATGAAAGGTCATATTATGGTGGTATATTTTTCTTTCTATCATGGAACAAAATAAAATAGCATACGTCGATACACTAGGTCAATATCAATATACGGTTTAAACAAGAAGTTACTTAAACATAGTATGTATGTGGGTAAATTATAGTTTGCTATTATTATTAATGTTTATAGTAATTATATTATTGTTTCTAAGTCGTGAGCCGCACAAATATCACCTGCGAAGCAAAGTTTGACGCCACTATCGCTATTTCCACGATAGGCCGATACATAATGCTGGCGCGATATTTCGCCGTAGCTTGATAATGTGTAACCACGTGAAATAATTTATCTTTAAACATATAATAAAATCGTAGGAAAGTCAAAACTGTACATTGGATATTGTTTTAAAAGAATACTTGGGGCGTGATCTACAATCGATACCGAAGCCAAAAATATAGTTTTTAGAATTTTTGTCTGTTTGTCTGCTTGTCTGTATGTATGTCCGGGGTAAACTCAAAAAGTACTGCATGGATTTACTTCAAATTTTGCATGAATATTACTAACAGGTCGGGTCAACATATAGGCTACATATTATCACGCTATCACCTACGGCGGAGGAGCAGTGCGGAGTAAACGAAGTCCACGTGGACGAAGTCGCAGGCAACAGCTAGTACGCAATAAATCTGCAATCACCGACTTCCAACCTCCTATATCTCTGAAACCCTGAATCACGTATTCGCCAAATTTATATGGGAACATATCGTAAATAAATATATTAGGTATATTCTTTTACTGTCTTAAACAAAATAATAATATTGCGAATTCGTTTATATGTGACGAAGTTATGCCGGAACATACATAAAAAACATATAAACATCCGAAATAAGAATATCCTCCAGCGGCGAATATTGGTACGGGGGGATTGAAACTGAGGGTAGACAATATCAAGGAAAAGGTTAAGGGAGGGGGAGATTGAGCCCCCAGCTCCCTGGATCCGCTAGTGATCTCATCCTATTTAAGGAGTCGGTTGAGTATATTGTCGGACGAGATCACTACCGCCTTTTTATATTCCTTTAATTTGTTTTTCACATTATGTGCTTAAAGTGATTATTTTTTCCAGTTCTACTTCGCAATCACGGTTGTAACCATGGGCCATTTTATAGAAGTGGAACAGCGTTATCTCAATGGAGATATGACTGAACCAGAATCAGAAAGCTTTTTAGAACCAGAAAAAATAACACCTAGTGAGTATATTATTTAATTCTACGTAGTGTGATGGACTTAACTGTGTTCTATTTTTATGTGTTTTTAAAAGGATTAGAGTTAGAAATCAGAGAGTTCAATGTACTACGTACTAGAGAAGCTATACTAAGTAGAAGTCGTGTTCCATTTCGTTAGCACTCGCTGGAGCGTCCTCTAATATCCTCCTAATAGATCCTCCAATCAGTCAAAATTAAGCAGCACTTTCCCGACCAAATGATCGTTACCGCCGTGAATATCATGACGCTTACGCGTTTTATTCAATGAACTCTGACATAGGTGCAGTCCATGGGCTACACTTTAGTGGAACATAAGTGACGTGATGCGTGCCTTGTCCAGTACGTTAATACATGGAAGTCTTTGATATTGATTATTTTGCAGCAAAATACGAATATGTACTTAGAGCAGCATTTTATCATGTTTACGTTATAATTATTGAGATCTATTAAGTACTATTAAGATAGTGGAAAGTGGAAAACATATTTTGTAGAATATGTTTTCCACTTTTCCACGCCCGAATCGAGTGGTTAACAAACCTAATCGCGAATCGACGGGGCTCGGTGGGGTGATCACGTAACTCGCAATGCGAAATTATCGTGATTGTTTAGTTATTGCAAGACACATAACAGCCTTGTACATTAGTGGTAGTCTTTGCCGCTTAATTAGTTTTGCTGCTGTGACATTGCAAAAACTGCATCTAGTGATCAGCAAGCAATTGGCGACGTTTTTGATGATTTTTTCATTACGTTTAAGAGGCATCGCTGATCGCTGGCGAATTGCAAACGTTAGATGATACGCCTACGGGTTGGGCAGGACATGGTCAAACATTTGTGTGATGAGTATAGATGTTTTTATTTCTGGGTTTAGGTGTGATTATTTTTGAATGAGTTATTAGTGGGTATGAGTATTTCTGTGTACTAGTATCGTTAACTAACATACATCACACGTTAACAACACAAACAATGGACACTAACATAAAAAGTTTATCAAAAATACCTTCATATTAAAAATGCTTGCACAGATTTATTTCTACAGCAAATTTTGAAAACTAGGAAAAATGTCGACAAGCAGGGTTTGAATCACAAAGAATATAAAATAGATAAAAAATTAAATTTGTAAAAGGCAAGCAAGGGTTCTTAACACAATAATATATAGTAAATAATATATATATATACTAAGTAAATAAAATAAATAAATAATTTCATTTGTGCAATAAACCAAATAAATCAGAACTGATTTTACTTATTTGTTTCTTTATAGTACATAACAATTTGAAAAATAAATGTAAACTTTTTGACCCTGCTATTCCTAAAACTTCCTGCTAAATTATAAAAAATATGCAGAAGCATAGATAAAAAGAAAAAGAATTCAAAAATCTAGTTTGTTAAAAATAGTTAAGTTTTCAAAAAAAAGTAATTTTACGCCCATATCCCCGAGGGGGTAGGTATAGGTACAACAAGCGCATCCACGATTAGCCGAAGTTACTTGGTCCCACAAATATATTAGGCGGTAAGCCTGTCGTCAACTGGACACTTTCTAATCCCGGAAACATTGTTTTTTATCAGAAAGCAAAAACTGAAATTACCAAATGTCCAAACAACTTGTGGAACGCCTCGTTATTGTTAAATGGTTGCTAATAGTTACTGCTATGAAAGACCTGCATAAACCAGAGCATGACAGGAACCCGCATTAATGATATTGCGGCAGAAATGGGTAAGTTAAACGAGACGTACCAAACTTAAATTAACGTAGTCACGATAGTGGATATGTTCGGCTAGTCGTACACCTTAGAGGCCGTTCAAGTATTACGTAAGTAGATTTTTTACAATTATTGACTTTCCCCTCCCCCATGTCAGCAAAAGTAAGCAAATCACTTACCACCTCCTTCCTTGCTTACGTAAACATTTTTAAATTTATTTTTTAATCTGTTCCTCAGATTTTTTATTGATTCACGAGTAGCAGTTTTTAAATTATAGTAGCAGTAGATAAGATAAAAGAGTTTAACGCAAACATTTAATGTAACAAGCAGAAAATATATTTAAAACAGAAAAGTAAAAAAATAAATTTTGCTGACGTAATCACTATCTAGACCCCCCATCCCCATTGTCATCAAAAATAAGCAAAGGGAAGACCCCCCATCTCCCATTAATGCCCACGTAATACTTGACTGGCCCCCTTTTACGATTCTTCTACGCGCGAACAAACACCAAGGATTATTTGCAGAATATTCATTTAGTAATACTACTTTTATGTGAATTTTTGAAACAAAATTCAAAATTGCCCCGTGTTGGACCCGGCTTCTGTTTAGTATTGTTCAAATAAACTATTTTATGATAGCCCGTTATAGTCATAAACTATATTTTTCTGTCTCATCGCGCGAGCCGGTCAAGACAGCGTGTGATGACAGTATACTGAAGACTAACAGTAGTCAATCTACATACATGTGATATTCGAGCAACGCACACATGGATACCTCTCACGGACACAATATCTCGGAATGGTTCGGTACAGTTTGTTCCGCACCAGTTCGAGATATCGCATCCGTGAGAGGTGTCTATGTGTGCTATGCTCGAATATTACTTGTATGTAACATTGACTCCTGTTAGTCACTAAGTATTCTGTGGCGTGACCATCGACATTACATCGATTTCGCTGCGCGTGACTCATCACAATGTCATACAGCGAGCAATGACTGAGCGCTATAACCACCTATAACGCTATAAACTATGTTATAACGTCTAGCGTCTACGGTCTAGCACGTTACTCGTTAGATCGCGTAGTTCGTAACTTTGTAGATTATAATAGTATAACTTACGCTTACTTACGCTAGCCGCTAAGTACATAGCGTGGCGTTATGTTACAGCACCGAATGCGAATCCAAATAGCCAACGCTATACGTTGAATATACATAGCGCGCTATAATTTAATGCTATGCGTTATATTAACCACCATTACCGCGGTTGAAAAATAAACCATCGGCCAATCTACCAGGCGGTTCTAAAAAGGCAAACGATTGGATAAAATGTTTACCACCATTCGTGACTACTAGGTGTTAGAGTTCTGCACATTTCGCCTGGTCTGATAGGTACCTCCACCCATCCGGCCACAATAACATCAGTGCTTGTCATTGTACTGTTCCAGTTTGAAGGTAAAGGTAGTCGGTAAACTTATGCATGTGGCAATACCATCCGACCACACGAATAGCAATGGACCATTGACATTTTTGGTGTATAAATGCGATGGTTTCTAGATCTGGATGGAAGGCCATCAAAAGAGCCACCTGCTTGTTTGTTATTCTATGACATAAAAAAGTACTAATTTACTCATGTTAATACACTGATGTTATGTAAAATTAAAAAGTGAGGTTGAGGAGAGGAGTTATTGTTTATAAATAAGAGAGAATAAACATGAAAAGGTAAGTAATCAAAAAAGGATTTAGAAATTTTCTATAGAGCTTTCAAATTATTATTCCCGTCAAAACGGTATTTGTTTTCATCATGACGTAAGTATAATTCCGTTATTGTTGATGAAGAGACAAAGCCATCGACTCGCAGCCCCCGTCCCGTAGCTCGACACTCAATTTTCGTGAAGTGTGTCATTTTAATGTGTACATTGTTTATGCTCCTTTAATCTCACTAACATAAATTTCAGCAAAATACGAAATTAACTTGATTAATTGGTACGTAAATCTGATTTTAGATTTAAGCTTGCGTTAAAATCTAAAAATGTATTTGTAATATAGTTTATTTGAACTATTATAAGTGACAAATTCAGATGTCATATTTATTACAATTCAACTTATGTATAAATACATATTTATACGTAAATTTATCATTTATTTATACATTATTTTTACAATTTTTATTTATGTAAGTATAAATAAATAAAAAATGAGGTCCTTAAAAATTTTATAAAGCTGTGTTTGTCATCAGCCCCTGAAAATATATTTTTAGCCGTTTAACTGGTAACATTTTATGTATCGTTTTATCTGCCACGTTAGACGAGTAGTCAGCAAACCTGAACACGCATCCACGGGGCTCAGATTCGATTCCCGACAGGGACAAACTTCGATCAGAAATGTACTTTCTGATCGAAGGGGACAAACATTTTTGTGATGAGCTAGATAGATGAGTATTTCTGGTTGTGGGTTTTTATACATAAATAATAATCTATGTTTTCTTTTTAAATATATTTGAGTATTTTATATGTACGAATAGTTCCATGTATTAGTATCGTTGACTGACATCCATATTACAAGAAAAAAAATTTCTTACTCTGCAGTTACATCAATTCGTGTAATTTGTCTAGTGACATTTTTTTTTATATCATTATATAGCAAACAAGCAGATGGGTCTCCTGATAGAAAGGGTCAATCATCGCCTATAGGCACTAAAGGTGTTAATGGTGCCCTGCTATCTTGTGGCGAGGTCTAACGCCACATAAGTTTACCGGCTACCTTACACACACACACATATATATATATATATATATATATATATATATATATATATATATATATATATATCATCGTAAAAAAAGGCTTTTTTATCGGATAAAAGTGTTATCTTTTATAAGATAGCAAACAAACAAATGGCTCTCCTAATGGAAAGACAAAATTATCGCCTATGGACGCCAAAGATGTTAATGTTGCGTTGCTGTGCTTGCAGCGAAGTCCTAATGCCAGATGCATAACTTAACCTTCTACCTTAATTAACAAACCGGAACACGAAAGTGGCAGCATGGAATAAGTAAAGCGGTGGTACCAGACCCGGGCGAGACAATGCAGAACTCTACCACCTAGTAAATAAAAAATAGATATTCATTTATTTATTTGTTATTCATCATTAATCGTAAAATGGACGTCACACTACTGTATTAAACATTAAGAATAATGATTTCAATTACGCTTCGGTGTTCAAATTAAGCATTTTATATTCAAAATTATCTTTACAAGCCTTTCAAAGTTTACTCTTCGTATCATATAAAAATATTTTTTTAGTTACTACAATATCGCAGACGAGGTCAAACACTGAAAAGGTCCAGTTCAGGAATAAAACTTAATGCCCTGCCATTTTTTCGTAACATTTTTTAAGTATTTACTTGAGTATGGTACTTCTAAAATGGTCATCCACATTTATCAAATCTTTATTAATATACTACATCTAAAATTTACCTCCTTTTTAAAGGCTACGTTAGATTAGATGTATGCAAGTTTTGCCACTAAAAATTGTAATCATATAAATAATATAATACGGCGAGTTTAGCCATTTATTTTATATGATACGAAGAGTAAATTTTCTATTGTTCTAATACAAAATTCTATTGTCACAGAGTGAATAAAGGCCTACTTATTAAGGTCGGAACTAATTTAACGTAGTATCCTAACAACATTTTCCAGACCATTGACAAAGGCCACTCATCCCGCTGTGCGACTAAATATCTTCTGTATAAATAATATGCTCGTAATACCCTGAGTAAAATATATTCGAAAATAATAGCGACCGCTAGTTTAAAATATGGGTTACAAAACATTGAAAACAAATCAGTCTAACTAGACTTGGCCTGACTTGGCTATTTACGTACCTTAAATGAGGCAGTGAGAACTTAACACTCTTGCTTTTGTCGTCATTTAATAAAATATAATTGTGTCGAACCTGTTTTCAATATTTGAACTCGCATTATTCACTCCGCCATACCTACCAAATTCCTTTTCACTTTGAATAAAATTGAAGTAACATCCGCATACATATAAATGCATATATATTTATATAAATATAAGCGTATATGCTACTTCGGGGCACGAGTGTGTTACACTGTCATCCCCGTCTTAAGAAGAATCGACCATCTACAATTTTGCCAGGCAGTTTTTAAAAGGCGAACAGTGGGCTTAACATATCACTAACATCGAGATTACTAGTTGAGAAAAATCTGCAATGTCTCACCCGAGCTTGGTATTACCACCTAACTTTTTCCCGCCGCAAAAGAGTCAATGCTTTTTACGTTCGTATTACAGTTTGGAAGTTAAGATATCCAACAATGCTATTTCACCCCACCACATGGATAACGTCGAACCAGAAACATATTTGATGTCTATATACGATGGTTGTTTCTTCCCTTCAGGAATGCTATTTGCTTATTTATTTAATAGTAATTTAAATTTTGATGTTCTTTTTTATTTTGGGCGTTTAGGTTGGAACCATTGAGAAGGTACTGAACAATTTTATTATCATTTACAAAAAAAAAACATATGATTTATGTTTCCCAGTTTTTTGGGAAATTACCCCAGCAATAAACCGGCAATAATGATTAATCAGACTAAACAATCCAATTTTTCATATATAATTGTAACTTTAGAATAAAAATTGCCCATTAAACGTATTCTTGCTATTATTATAAGGTTTTTTAAGATAATTCATGAATAATGAAGATCGTCAATTTTTAATCTGGACATTTAATATATGTTCCACACAAATTTCGTACACGTGCGCCTGAATAGCACCATCATAAATCGGAAATTTTGCATTTCCCACAAGAGAAGGAATTGCCATCATGACCAGAACATAAAAATTTTGTTTTCTTAATTTTTCGGAAGACCGTCTCTTAGGTTCTCACTGTATATTAATACATGAAGGGAAAATTAAGTCTCCTTTTCAAGAGAATTGCGAGAATGTTGGAGTATAAAATTTGGTACAAATAAAATAATAAAAATAAGCATTACACACACTGAATTAATGTGGAATACATGTGCATATCACATGTATTTTATACTTTTTACAGCTAAAGTCAGTTGTCAGAAAAAGGTGAAATTAGTTTTTGCTATTATCCGCAAACTGTTCTGTGTGACTTCCTCGATGGCACCGAAAAGTATACGTAAAAATATATATAAGTAAAAATATATGCATTACTATTAATTTTATTAGTATTTATTACACCCGCGTTGAGTGAGATAGCGTTTGTTTCTCCTGAACATGCTTCGATTATGAAGTGAAACGTGCGTTGAGTGCGTAAATTGTATGCTTTTGCGTTTGGTGCTTACGTTGGTGAGAGTGTGGATAATTGTGCCGCTGGGTTTTCTTTTTTGCCAGGACTATCGATGTCTGGTGCCATAGAACTGGCGTCTTTCTTTTCGGTGCCATCGCGGAGGTCACTCAGAACAGTTTGCGGATAATAGCAAATTTAATTAATTTCACCTTTTTTTACTTATGGATTTTTGCAAAGTAACGCATGAATCAATAAAATATTAGTTGTCAAATTGAAAAAGAGAATGTATTTTTTACTCTATGGCCGAATTTCGGGCATAGGTGATCGCTTGTCGCTAGCTCGATATATTAATACGTGAAGAAAAATCTTTACCTACCTAATATTTTAAAATAAAATGCATATAAATACATTAAATTAATAAAAATAAACATTATATACACTACATTCATGTGACATACATGACATTATACACACATGTATACTTTGCTATTTTCTTTACGGCTAAAGTCAGTTTCCAAACTTCAGACATTTTATTTTTAGGTATGGTCGAGTTTCGGCTACAGGATTTCGCAAGTACCTTTTATTTTGTAATTAATGTGTCTTGTTTTGTTTCAGTAACAGTATCATTAAACATCACACTTCTGGCTTGCAGTTCACTGGGACTCATCGCTTGCGTCCTGTTAATATTTGGAGTATACAAGGTACGATTATCATATATATATATATATATATATATATATATATATATATATATATATATATATATATATATATATATATATATATATATATATATATATATATATATTAGGGATGGGCCGAAATTCGTTTTACATTCGGTTTAACCGAATTTCGGCAGCTTGAACCGAACTTCGACATTCGGCCAAAATTCGGTTTAAATGCCGAACATTCGGCACTAGAAACAAGTATCTTCTTGCACTATTTTGCTTGAAATCTACGCTAATGTTATAAACAGGAAAGATTTGTATTCTATATTTTTATATATTGAATCATCTAAACTCAAAAACTACTACACCGATTTGAAAAAATCTTTCACCATTAGAAAGATATGAAATCATCCCCGAGTAACATAGGCTATAACTATACTTTCGTAAATAACCCGTAAAACGGTTGACCCAGCAGGCCATCCCTGAAACATCCCGGTAAATAAAAAAACATTAAAACGAAAATGAAAAAACTTCAGCATAGATTTTTGAGTTCGAAGAGTTCAAAAAATATGTAAAACGGTTGACCCGGCAGGTCATCCCTGAAACTTCCCGCTAGATTTTTATCTATATCTTAGCATATCACAGATTTTTTCAGAGTTCAAAAATCTTAAATTTGTTACAAATATTCGTTAGTACATAGAAGTCGTTGTAAATGACAGTAATTTCAAATTTTTGAAATGCTATATATTTTAGAAACGATGATTGATTTTGGTCTTTCGAATGGCATTCAATGCAATTTTTGACTTCTAAAATTTTTTTATAGCTACGTAATCTAGTCTCAGAAATGTCGAAGCAATATGAAAAAAAATTTTTTTCGAATTTTCGATATTACTAAATCCCAAAAAAATCGACCGATTTTGATGCAATTTGCTTATTTGACACAAGAAAAAGAAATTATATATAATTTATAGAAAGAAAAGCTGATTAGACTTTTAAGTCAATCGGTATATTAGTCTGAAAGTCATTTTAAAAATGCTAAGTTTGCTGTAAATAACAAAATATTAATATTTATAAAGCCGTAACTTTTGAAAACTTGATTTAATTTTGATTTTTGAAACTGTATTTGAAAAAAATTCGAATTCATGTCTAAAAACACTTCCAAATTTTTTCGTCAATGATAACTTCCGAGCGGATTAACCGATCATGATACAATTTTTGAATTAGACGCAGTTTTTTAAGAAAAAGAGGTGATAAAATTGTATACTCAATCGATACATTAATTTCAATTAATTAACTAAAAAAATATGTTTTGGCAATTTTTTGCGATTTTTCAAAATTTCTCAAAATATTCTAGTCCGAATTGGATAAAATTTTTGGAAGTCTAAGTTGAGCAGAATCTAATTCAATGCCATTAACCGCGTTTCGATCGGTCAAGCCGTTCAAAAGTTATGAAATGTTTTCATACACACATACATACAACCATACACTCTCTCTCATACACACACACCCACACATACATACAGACATACTGACGTCACGAAACTGGTCAGAAAATATTCCATACGTAGCGGGAAGTTAAAAATCTAAAGTTTGATATAGATGAAGATGCATATATTTTAAAACATAATGATTTAGATCTTTTTAATTGCATTTAACGTAATTTTTACCTTTGAATGGTTTTATTAGCTCCAAAATCGGTAGGTTAAAAAATGTCGAAAAAAAGCCGCGGTAGTACGTACTACAGAGAGCCGCGATAGTACGTACTACCGCGGCTCTCGTTGAGTGTAGTAGTGCTCGTGTCTCCCCTGAAGATGCTTCGGTTGCGAGGTGAAACGTGCGTTGAGTGCGTCAATTGTGTGCTTTTGTGTTTGGTGCTGTCGTGGTATAAAGTGTGGTGTAAAATGTGGTGGACGAGGGTGGATAACTGTGCCGCTGGGGTCTTCATTATTTTCAGACCTACGGAAGTTTGTTCCATTTCTTACACCGCTTTTATATGTTTTCCTTTTCAGTAACATCACAAAGGTACACTTAAAGTTCGCGGAAAATTGCAAAATAACTAGTTTTCTTCATCTTACTAAGTTATGTCAAAAAACCCTTTTCTAAAGTTTTTCGTCAACGATAGCTCTTGAGCGGAAAAACCGATTTCGATGCAATTAATGCACTGAACGCAGTTTTTGTAGGAAGAGCTGATTAGATTCTGTACCTAATCTATACATTTATGTACTTAGATTATACAAAGTTATTTATTTATGTATGTTATTTATGTACAAAGTTATGAGATGTTTATAGATACACATATATACAGACATGCTGACCTCATTGTGATAATAGTCGGAAAAGATTTCTAGGACCTCAAAACGTGGAGATCTGGTGAAAATTCGATTTTTCAAAAATTGGGGCAAAATCAGTAACTTCCTTATCTATACCTACATAGCAGAAAGTTAAAAATAAAAATCCATGCCTAAATTGGAACAATGTAACTCAATGTATCAAAATTTTGCTGTTACGTCATTAATTCACGTGCGTTGCGAAACCCATTAACGATATCCTATATATCTATACTAATATTATAAAGTTGTAGAGTTTGTTTGTTTGTTTGGTTGTACGCGGTAATCTCGAAAACTGCTGAACCGATTTGATTAATTCTTTTTGCGTTGGATAGCCTGTTTATCGAGGAAGGTTATAGGCTATATAACATCTTGCTACGACTAGTAAGAGCGGAGTAAACAAAGTCCGCGCGGACGAAGTCGCGGGCAACAGCTAGTCCATACTAAAATTATAAATGGGAAAGTGTATCTGTTTGTTTGTCCGTCTTTCACGGCAAAACGGAGCGACGAATTGACGTGATTTTTTAAGTGGAAATAGTTGAAGGGATGGAGAGTGACATAAGTTACTTTTTTCTCTTACTTTACGAGAGTGAAGCCGCGGACAATATAATAGCTAGTAGTAAATAGTAAATAGGTAAATAGCTAGTATAAAATAATTAAATTTTAAGCAAATTCTTTAAGTCACGACGTGTCGCTTTTAAGAAAGCTCCCCAAAATTCAACCGAAGTTAGGCCGAAATTCGGCCGAATTTCTTATTTTCACCGAATGTTCGGCCGAAGTTCGAATTCGGTTCAAACCACATTCGGCCCATCACTAATATATATATATATATATATATATATATATATATATATATATATATATATATATATATATATATATATATATATATATAGGTATAGTATGTACAAAAATCCTGGCCGATAAATTATCAAAATATTTGCTTGATTCAAGTGGAAGTTCTTTTTACAATGTAAACATTCGTTTACATTGTAAGAACCATAACAATGTAGTGCACCCTAAACATTCTTTGGTATTTAACATTAAAACAGAAAACCATTTATAATGATAAAATATATTCGTATTAGCTCTACAGTATTTTGTAGTATAAAATTTGTGACATTCACAGCAACATAGATATGACTAATGCATTGCCGTTTGGAGACTTAGATAAAATCAA
Organism: Apodemia mormo; assembly: GCA_036924255.1. Taxonomy (NCBI): domain Eukaryota; kingdom Metazoa; phylum Arthropoda; class Insecta; order Lepidoptera; family Riodinidae; genus Apodemia; species Apodemia mormo. The sequence goes on along the minus strand of JAUPFN010000004.1, from coordinate 24,723,444 downwards.
ACCTCATTTGCGAATATACTTTATTAACATTTTCTTTTCGTTGTTTACCTTAATATATTTGAATATAATAGGATCTCAAACATATGTGATTTAATCTATATGAAATATTATAATGGGCCAAATATATTAAGATATTCTGTTTCACTCTCATAATAAAAATACCTATAGTAGTTTGATACTCATCTTTCCAGATAAAATTAAACAACGTTAAGATTTATTGTTACTACTTTATTTAAAATTACAATACAATAGCTTATATATATTTCTATTGGACTCCACACTAGGCAAAGCCTGTGGAGTGTGGTGTAGATACCATGCAGTGATATCCGTAGATATAGTTAATAAAAATTGCAAGGCAGCTAATAAAATTTTACAATAAAACAAGAAGAAAAGAAAAATTTAAAAATTTTATAACATAAGGCACAATCAGTTAAATTAATATGCTAAGCTCTTTGCGTGACTCACATATAAGTATGTGTATGTTATTGAATATTATTTGAGTACTTTCTCATGATCCATACTTAATATTATAAATGCGAAAGTAACTCTGTCTGTCTCTTCTTCACGCCTAAGCCACTGAACTGATTTAAATTAAATTTGGTACAAACATAGTTTGAGACCCGAGAAAAGACATAGGATAGTTTTTATCCCGAAAATCCCACGGAAACGGGAAATATGTGGGTAAGGCTCTGGGACTTTGTATCTTTTAAACTACGGGAATAAGGACTAACTTAGGCTACTTTTACTTTAGATTTTTTCCACGCGGACGAAGTCGCGGGCACTAACGAGTTGACTAGTAAAATATCGTATAATGACTGGAAGTGGGCATTCAGTACTCGATTCTGAGTGCTAAGTGTGAGTTTTTCTTTTCGCATTCGATCGTGAGCGCATTTCGAGTTTACTAGGAATTTGTATGTGATTTGTACAGCGCCTATAGTGGTAAACTGGTTTCTCACGTTTACCACTAGGTAGCGCTGTACAAATCACATACAAATTCCTAGTAAACTCCAAACGCGCTCACGATCGAATGCGAAAAGAAAAAATCACACTTAGCACCCAGATACCGAATGCGTACATGAAATAAGTACTTAAATTTTAAATTAAATCTATACATATAATAAAATCGTAGGAAAGTCAAAACTGTAAATTGAATATTTTTTAAAAGAATACTTAGGGCGTGATCTACAATCGATATCGAAGCCAAAAATACAGTTTTTAGAATTTCTGTCTGTCTGTTTGTCTGTATGTATGTCCGGGCTAAACTCACAAAGTATTGCATGGATTTACTTCAAATTTAGCATGAATATTACTAACAGGTCGGGTCAACATATAGGCTACATATTATCACGCTATTACCTACGGGGGAAGAGCTGTGCAGAGTAAACGAAGTCCACGCGGACGAAGTCGCAGGCAACGGCTAGTATCCGATAAAATTGTTTAGTATATATAACCGCGTATAGGTAGAAATCGAAGCACTTTGCTAGTTGCCGCCCGTGACAAGTGTTGGCCAAAACGTGTCTATTTCCCGCGCGGTGACCAACAAGTTTTAATATTACTACACTAAATTAAACAATATTCTTTTTATTTATATTTTTATTGATTACATGTGACCATTAACTATCGTGTCCTTTAATAGGTACAGTCTTTTACCATTCAAACTGAATAACTAAAAAGTTATTTTGCTTTGCTTTGCTATATTGACACACAAAAATACAGAGTTATACTTACCAATAAAATAAAATCACTCCAGTGGTAATTTTTAAACCTTGTCATCTCATTCGAGACGGTAAAATAGTACAACATTGTTTATTTTTATTTTTTCACAGTCTAACATAATATCTAAAAATGTATGACAATTTTGAGAACGCTCCTATGCGTTTTCTCATATGTGCGGCGACATGTTTTCTTCGCAATGCCGTGTCTATTAGTATTTATATAGTGTGTGGTTTTATCCATTACCTGATATTTGGTTATATTAGGTAATTAATTAAACTATGTCTATCACTGAATATTCTTATAAAAATATTTTTATGAGGTCACTAAGTTTCAAAATTAATAAGACTAGATTTGACTTAAGGCAAAACGGTAGTTACTCCAAGTCTGAGGGATTTCTGTGGCTTTATCAAACACAAGTTGGAACTTACTAGAACTGTATTTATTATTGAGTTACCTTTATCAAGTTATGACTAGTTGAATATAGACGAAGTAAATCAATACGTCTACAAATTTATTGACAGCTTTCAGTTTCGCTGTATAGGAATATCTTTTATTATACCACTGTAATAATTTATTTATAACAGCTCCATCTATTATATTTCCAACATTAACAAAGCATAGACTCTCTATATATTTTATGAAAACAAGGATTTTACCGAGATAAATTGTAGTCTATATGTTAATCAAGGCAAAAGTCTACTTAAGTACCCAGTTATCATGCAAATGCATCCAGCCTTTGCAAACATCCAGCGTCAGTAAACATGTTCACAAATTTTACATTTATAGTAGGTATTAGAAAGATGTGTCTCAACTTCATTAACGACTTCTATGCGCCGGTCCACAGGATTTTGCCAAAAAAATCTTCGGTGTCGTCCATTCAATAATATTGTAAAAGATACATGTCCACTATATCTATCTAATACCTTTAAACTAGTAATTCTTATATATATATATATATATATATATATATATATATATATATATATATATATATATATATATATATATATATATAAATATATATATATATATATATATATATATATATATATATATAATTGGAGTCGTTGGAGAAGTGGTAGCCTTTGTAGTTTTTGCGTGATTGAGTAACATCCATCGAAACATCCAAGCTTTCGCATTTATGTTATAATATAGATTTTCATCTGTTAATTAATCTTTCTTTTATAGTTTATTAAAAATATACGGTGCGGGCTTCTTCATTCTAATTACGATGCAATATAAAAAAGTATGTTTGTTACAAGACGTGTTATCAATATTGAAAATGGTCTTTTTTATCATTTTGCAGTATCATATTAGTATTAATTATTATAATAAAGGTCAAATGAAAGTGTGTGGAAAGGATGAAGAAAATATATTTTTACGGTCTATTTCACCTCTATCTGACAACTGCCTCTAAGCTATTAATAAAATGTACAAAACGAGTATATAGAGGTAAATGTTAGAAGAAGCAGCCAACTGAAACAAAAGTAGGCTATATTTGTTTTCAAATCAATTATTATAGGCTAATTTATTGGAAAAATAAAAATTCCTATTTTTGAAACAAGTGCGTAATTCGAACTATGTATTCTTATGATTATAAATAAATCATCTAGTTATAATTTGATGCTATGCATTATGCTATGTGACCGATAATAGAGTCTTAAGGAAGATTTAGACATCATAGGGTTGCCTATTCCAAGTTTAGTTTACTAAGTGGTAAAGTCTTTCTAGGTCTCCCTTGGGTTTGGTTTCACTGCCTAATGTATAATTTGATATACTCTCCGTATACTCCGTTTTCTCTCCATTCTAACTCCGTTCCGAAGTAAAATAGAGACCCTTATAGTTGCGCTACGTCTGTCCGTAGTCTAACTCAGAGATCCTTACTAATAGAAAGCTGTAATTTAGCACGAATATATATTAGTCACGGCAAAAAATTGGTAGCATAAAATCTTAAAAATATTTTAACTTTTCGTTACGTATGTAGATAAGGAAGTTACTGATTTTGCCCCGATTTTCGAGAACCGAGTTTCACCAGATGCACACGTTATGAGGTCTTAGAAACCTTTTCCGACTATTTTCACGATGACATCAGTATGTATGTATGTATGTGTGTATGTGTGTGTATATGTGTGTATGTAAAAATCTCATAACTTTTGAACGGCTTGACCGATTGAAACGTGTTCATGGCATTCGATTTTATTTTGCTCAACTAAAATTTCATGTAAATCTGAATCTAAAAAAACTCAAAAATTAGAGATTTATAAAAATTAAAAAAAAAGTCAAAAATATTTTAATTAAATGATGGATATTTTATAAAAATATAAGAAAAATATTTTCATTTAAAATAGAAAAATTGAAAATTTATTGAAATTAGTGTCAAATCAAGAAAAAAGCAAAAACAACGAAAAAAAATTGATTAACTTTTTAGTAATTTATGTATAAAACATAATACAGAAGGTTTCACATTAATACATTGACAGTAATAATTGAAGTCCATGGTCAAACTCCCCAAGCACTCCACTATACCTACGTAGCGGGAAGTTAAAAATCCAACTAAAAGAGTATTTAAACAAAAGATGATTGATTGTTCGCTCACTTATTTTAATGTATAACCACACAGAAGATTCTAATGTATGAACACACAGAATATTTTGCAGTACGAATCGATTTTAATAATTCATCTTTTATTGGATTACTTACTCATTGATTTTAATATATAACTTTTTTATATCATAAGATAGAAAACAAGCAGATGGGTCTCCTGACGGAAAGAGTCAACCATTGCCTATAGACACCAAAGATGTTAATGGTGCGTTGCTGTCTTGTGGCGAGGTCTCATGCCACATGCATAAGTTTACCGGCTACGTTACCCTCCAAACCGGAACATGACAGTGACAAGCACTGACGCTATTGCGGCAGGAATAGGTAAGGCGATGGTACCAGAGCCGATTCAGAACTCTACCACCTAGTAGTCACGATGGTAGTGACACGCACAGCCACTCGGTCGCCTTTTACGACCTGCCTGGCAGAACAGCAGTTAAGTTAATACTACGCATAGCTATTCGTCGGTTTAAAATTTTGTGATCAAGATATTATATACAATTGTTTTTGAGTTTTACCTACCCAACATTTTCCTAACTTACCTGATTGGTCATAAATAAAACACAGTTTTAATTTTATGGCAGAAAATTTTTGCATGATTTAGAAATAAGAAAAAGGGAACAAGCTTGATTATATCCATGATTTTGATGAATTCCATGACTTACAAGTAAGTTCCTTTTTAAAATGTACATTCTATTAAAAATTATTAAAAACTGTCCGTTGAATTCTAACATGGGCTTATTGTACATTAAATTAATGTGATAATTTCGGCTGAAGTTAGATCCTTGTAGACTTTTATTTAGTAGATACTATTAAAATTAATTTTCGTGTTTCAAAGTTAGTACAGAATATGGTTATATGGTACTAACATAAACTATATTTCTATCTATATGTTATTCCAAGGTAATTAAAAAAACAACTTGAAGGTCACCGACAGCCAAATTAACAAGCGACCAAAGCTACGGATATATATTAAACATATTAAAGTTGAAAACTGACAAATGCTTTTTTTTCAGGACATTAAATTTATGCTACTCCCATGGGTGTTTTCAATGGGTCTGGAAACGCTCGTCGAAGTCATTAACCTGGTCTACCTCTTTTACTTGCAGACAGTAAGTAATTCAGTAAGTTTCTTTCACGATATATTAGCACCAAAGCTTTGTGTACTGTTTTTGTTATGTGGTGTTATTATTGATGTGAAATATCTATTGGAGCGCTTTGGGAGGGAAAGCGACTCATAAGCAGCACTGAAACTTAATTAAGATAGGATAACACTATCGTTAATAATTTTTACCACTTATTAACGATGCAAGTGAACTCCGGCCTCCGTCGCACATACCAATGTATATAGCGTCTTAAAAAAGGCGCTATATACATTTTATTATTCACTCTAAATTGTTTCTAATAGTTTACTATACATACACACGCACACACACACACCCATATATATATATATATATATATATATATATATATATATATATATATATATATATATATATATATATATGTCCAATAGTATTTGTATGATCTGTGATTTTAACCATATACAATTAATACGTTTCAGTAGTTTTTTGACGAATAAACTGAAGTGCTACTAGAGATATATGCAACAGCAAAAAATAAGAATGTATAAAAAAATAAAAGTAAAAAAATAACTGTCTTGTTATAAAAATAAAGGTCTAGTGGCTAGCCTATTAAGCTCAGATCGTAAGATCTCGGGTCGTAAAAAAAAGTTTTTATTTTTATCGGATAAAAGTGTTATCTGTTATAAGATAGCAAACAAACAAATGGCTCTCCTAATGGAAAGACAAAATTATCGCCTATGAACGCCAAAGATGTTAATGTTGCGTTGCTATGCTTGCAGCGAAGTCTTAATGCCAGATGCATAAGTTAACCTTCTAACTTAATTAACAAACCGGAACACGAAAGTGACAGCATGGAATAAGTAAAGCGGTGATACCAGCTCCGGGCGAGATAGGGAGCTTCAAAGGAAGCCCGGACCAACACGGGGTGGAACCCAGATCAATATGGGGTCACTGAAGTTTTTTTGGGATTTTTCTCAAAAATCCAAAATGTCTCAGCTCGGTGTCTGGCGGGTGGTGTGTTACTACTCCTATGCCTCGGATGAGCACGTAAAGCTGTCGGTCCCGGTTATCGCTAGAAATAGTCGATAACGTTTATCCCGTCGGTAAAATGCGGTGATGAGGATCATCACTTATTTCGCTAACCGACAGATCGGTGAATTGTAATGAACCGAAAAGTTTATAGACGTTCGGTTTACTTTGTCTACCTCGCAAGCTTTGGTGTCTATAGGCGATTATTTCTCTTGCATCAGGGGAGCCATCTGGTTGTTTGCTATCTAATGATATAAAAATTGGCAAAGTACGTATCGAGCCACGCGCAATGTAAGGTTTCGAAGTTGCCCATTACAATAATGCGGACTAAGAATAGGGCTTTTATAGTTCCATACTATGAACATTTAAGCTATTCAACGTCAATGATAAATCTATATCCGCACCACAGATTTACCGCCTATAAAAACTTCTCTAAGTACATTTTACAAGTTGGTCGACTATTATTCAAAAACTTGTAAAGCCTTATATTATAATTTAGCCCTTAAACGAAAACTTATTTTTACAAATCTACAGTATTTTTTAAAAACCTTTCCAACCACACCCACACAATGGAGTACGTGGAAAAAAATTGATATTACATGTAGGAAATGTATCCTGAAAAAATATTTTTCAAGATTCTACGTTACCACTTTGTTTACGTGACTATATGTATATTCGTGCCAAATTATAGATTTCTAGTAATAAGGATCTCTGAGCTATCATGCTGACGGACGGACGAACGGACATAGCGAAACTATAAGGGTTCCTAGATTACTTCAGAACCTTAAAATCATGATATTAAAAGATTACAAAAGAATGTTGTTAAGATAAAAGGGTGAATGTTGCTTCGTTAGGAGCCATTTAAATTGATCTCTATTTTAGTTGCATGTTCATATTCACGTGAGCCGAAAATTAACTCCCAGAGGCATCAGGGTACAAGGTAACTTATAGAGGTGTGTAATTACCTCCGGAGGTAATGAATCAAAGGTTCTGGTTCCGGAGCCGGATACGATAAGATTATTTATTCCTTCAAATTCTTATCGTCTCCGTAGAATTATTTATTCCGGCCAGAATGGTGAGCGATTGAGCATACTGCGATTAGAATGAGAGAGTGAAAGTGAGACGCTACAAGCGATAATCAACCTAAAAACTACTTATATTACATAGTACTGTGGAATTGGTGGGAGCGAGAAAAATATATAGCGAAACGTTCAAAGATACGATCACAGAATATGATACGCTGCAATATAAAAAGGACGAAGTGAGGTAAAAGAATAAAGGAATAAATGAGGTGAATCGTATTCGTGCTGTAGCTGGAATAAGTGAATAAATTAACCCCAAGGAATAAAGTTTACCCGCCACTAGTAACTTAGTCTATATTTGAGAGTATGAGAGAAAACAATGAGAGAAAACAATGAAAATAAATTTTAAAATAATGTAAAAGAATAAATCTATGGTAGACTTTTTTATTACTGAGTGATGCCTCAGAAAAGTCAGAGCTAAGAACAAGACCCGAATTTTCCATATTACGACAAAATTGTTTTTTTTTTTGTATCATAAGATAGCAAACAAGTAGATGGGTCTCCTGATGGAAAGAGTCAATCATCGCCTATAAACACCAACGATGTTAATGGTGCGTTGTTATCTTGCGGCAAGGTCTAATGTCACATGCACAAGTTTACCGGCTACCTCACTCTCCAAACCGGAACACGACATTGACAAGCACTGACGCTATTGCGGCAGGAATAGGCAAGGCGGTAGTACCAGACCCGGGCGAGACAATGCAAAACTCTACCACCTAGTAGCCACGATGGTAGAGACCTGCCTGGCAGAACAGCATTTGCTCTATTGTTCAATGGAGCCCGGACAACAAATGATATATGAATCTTATTATACTGGCCTTACAAAATGATAATTTTAAATTTCATTTTTTTTGACAATACGTTTTTATACCATTAGGTAGCAAGCAAGCATGGCTTTTCTGATGAAAAGTGAAACGATCGCCTATAGACACCAAAGATGTTAATGGTGCGTTACCATTCGTCTAGCGGAATGGCAATACCACATGTTTATGTGTACCGGCGACCTAACTCTATAAACCGGAACACGACAATGTAAGTCATTAACGCTATTGCGGCAGGCTTAGGTAAGGTGTTGTTACCCGGTGGTAAACGGGCGAGACGTTGCGGCATTCTACTACCTAATAGTATCGATGGTAGTGACCTTTGTAGCCAGTCGGTTGCCTTTTACGAGTTGCCTGACAGAACGGCAGTTGGTATATTCTTAAAAGGAGCTCGGACCAACACGGGGGATTTTAATGTATTGGTTCGGGCTCCTTTGAAGACATTGCGTGTTTCAATTAATGCTAAGATAGGTAATAAAGTCTAAAAAAATGCTAAGACTATTAAAATAGTTATGCTGAAAACATCCTAAAATCAGAAAAGCCCGCCTCAACCAACTTTCAGGACAATCATGACTAATGAAAATAAACAAAAACTTAGGCCGTAAGTTTACGGCCGGTTTCCGAAACAAAAATTAATTTTAATAAGCAATTAATCTAAGTTTAACTTCATTTGTTTCTAAAAAATATGTCGAACACAGATTAAAATTAATTTGCGTTTCGGAAACCAGCGTGTGTGTAGTAGGCTAGCTGACTAAAGAACACAGGCCATTTTAATTTTGTACAACCCTTGCGTGTCTTTTGGAGTAATGAATATTAGATAAACTGGAACAATTTTCTACGATTTTTAAATCAATTAAATAAAATATATCGCTAGGAACAATCATTTAAAAATAATTGCGACTATAATTTGATTGAATTCTATCATCATATTTAAGTGTTACCATTTTATAAAACTTTAATTACATTTTCATTAAAACAGTAATAAGTTTATATATCATAATTTTCACTATAAGTATCAAATAAAAATTCTCTCTCTTTTTATAATAAAAAATAGTTAATGCTAATTTTTTTTTGTTCTTTTAAGTACCTATAAAGTGTTTTTGCAAAATCTTAGCTCAGAATTCTGTCAATCTAACTTAGATTTCTGAGATTAGCAGTTGTACTGAAGACACCAAATGACAAGATAAATACCTACCTAACCACAGACTGCTAAGGAGAGAACTGATTTTTACGTTAACCTTACCTAAATTCCAACTTTATTTAGCTACTATTCCCTAAGTTAAAAAAATATTTATTAAATGCGGATAAGTTAAGGAGTTGATATAGAATCTTAAGGAATACATTAAACTTTAAGGTAATAACTAAAAAAAACGATGTATGAAGTCTTGCCCGTGTTCTTTAAAAATTGTTTAATACTTTTTAGCTATATCAACAAAAACTCTTTTTTTTATATTATGTATCTATATTAATATTATAAATGTGAAAGTTTGGATGTTTTGATGGATGTCTGTTACTCAACCACGCAAAAACTACTGAACTGATTTAGATGAAATTTGGCACATAAGTAGATGATGACCAGGAATAGCACATAGACTTTGTAAAAAACTTTTGCTATAAAAAACTTTTGCTATAAAAAACTTTTTATAGCACATTGCAGATAGTTTAAAAAAAAATTACGCGTTTAAAAATTTAAATTTAAATTAAGCACGAAAAAGCTGTTATGAATATATAGTATAAAAATGAAAATGTCCAAAAAGACGTGACTTTTATAATTTATACTTTCCATCGTCGGCACTTGGTGAAACTGCATCATATTGATTTTTTAATATAAACGCTTGTACTGTTTCACAAATGTAATTTATTTTTTTAGGGAAAACATCTGACGTTGGCAATACTATATATGACGGTACTTAGCAAATAATTTTGTTCATGTACCTTATGTACTCGCATTTTAGTTTTATTATAGTCATTGTGTATCTATATGAAATATTTAGGTTTTAAAATAATATAATGTAAAAAGTTAATGTGAAACAAGCCCTGATGATGCTTATTAAAGCATAATCAGGGCTATTAAGGCGAAACCGGTTGGCTGTAAATTTAAGTGATTGTGATATAAATAAAATTAAAATTACGTTTGTGAAACAGTTCAAGTGTTTAATATTAAAAAAATCAACGAGACGTTTTATCACGAAGTGACGTAACATTTCCAGATTTGCGTTTACTGTTATGTGTCTTAATCTCTATTTTTGCCGAAATTATATCCTAAAAATATTAGTAATCCTTATCTCTCTAAGTAAATATTTTAGTTTTTTTTTATTATTCATTTCATATTTTAATTTTATTATTAAGCATTAAAAACTACAATACATCCGATTCATTCCTAATGAAAACAAGCCTATTAAGCAGAGAATTTTACTGATGAAATAATAAATTTATCCTATTGTTGTGACAATCGACCACCCTCCTCCATTACTAATTACATGGGCGGTGGCGTGGTGGAATATAGTTGCATGGTGGGAATCAATTCCTCTAACCCGGATTTATGTAAGGGTGCTTGAGTTCCATAAGCCGATGCATATAGAAGTTAATTAGTGGTGATTTCTATACGTATAACCCTAATTAATTTACTAATTAATACTGTCTGAAACAGAAGTGGAATATTTTATTTCATAATATCACTAAAATTTGGCTTACATTTGTAATTAGGTTGACTACATATTATTAATATTCAGTATTATAATCCATGCAACATGACCGCCCCGTTCGTTGAATCTTTAGCAAACCTAACTACGAATCAATGAGGCTCGGGTTCGATTCCCGACGGGGACAAGCATTTGTGTGATAAGCATAAATGTTTGTATTTCTGGGTTTGAGTGTTTAATATGTGTTACAGTATTTATCTATGTGTTTCTATGTATTAGTATTGTTGACTAACACCTTTTAAAACAAGCAAAAAATTTACTTGTTTTGGGCTTAGATTAATTCGTGTCATTTTTTCAGACATATTAATATTATTCATTTATTTACACTTTTTGTCTTATTTTAAATACATTTAAAAATTATCACATTAAAAATACAATATTATAAAAATAAATATATAAAAATAGATTTTCCACCGACAGGAGCCTTACAGCTAAGCCACCAGTGGTCAGGGCGACAGAGAAAGAAACCTCCTCAAAATACGTGCCGTTCCTAACACTGCCACCTTCTGTATCTGACCCTTGATTCAGAATTGTAGGGAGAGCTTCCGTAGACGTTGATCTAAACTCTTCGCTACAAGACTGTTTACAGAAGCGACTACCGTGACAATCATTGTTAAGTCCACACAACACATGTCGTTAATCCCGTGAGCTAAGTCCAAATTTTTTTTTTTTATCTCATAAGATAGCAAACAAGCAGATGGGTCTCCTGATGGAAAGAGTCAACCATCGCCTATAGACACCAAAGATGTTAATGGTGCGTTGCTATCTTGTGGCGAGGTATAATGCCACATGCATAAGTTTACCGGCTACCTTACCCTCCAAACCAGAACACGATAGCAACAAGCACTGACGCTATTGCGGCAGGAATAGGTAAGGCGGTGGTACCAGACCCGGGCGAGACAATGCAGAACTCTACCACCTAGTAGCCACGATGGTAGTGACTCGATAGCCAATCGGTCGCCTTTTACGACCTGCCTGGCAGAACGGCAGTTGGCCGGAGGCCGGGAGGCCGGGACCAACACGGGGAATACTTAAATAGTTAAAATACTTAGATAGTTTTTCTTTTTCTGCCTTAACTAGGTTATCGTCATGCGGGATTGTGATATCTGATATTATTATTATTATACATATATATATGTAATAATAGATACACGAAACAAAAAACTTTGTAAAAACTTTGTTTTCCCGTATTGGTCCGGTTCTTCTTTGAAGAATAGACCATCTAATATTCTGCCAGACAGTTTGTTGAAGGCGAACGATTAGCTATACTTGTCACTACCATCGTGCCTACTAGCCTACCACTACTAGCGTACCATCTAGTAGTCACGATAGTAGTGAAACGTATCGGTCACCTTTTACGACCTGCCTATCAGAAGTGAGAACGACAGTTGGTCTATTCTTCGAAGGAGTCCGGACAAACACGGCGGACACGTCTACTAAATTTCACGACATTCCGATCAAGAATACTCGAATTATTGTCGAAAATAGATTTAATTGGATTTTTTTATTAATTGGATTTAATTGGATTATTCCAGTAGACTCAAAAACTTTGCTCTCGTTAAATTAAAATTATCAGACTATTTCAAGTAATCTATAATTGCACTTAATTTTATACAACCTTTCGGTTATTGAAGCCAAAAAACATTGTATGGAAATGCTATCATATGAGAGTGAGAGCTGGGTATGTCAAAGGGTATGAAAGTAAAATAATTGCAGTTGAAATGAGATCATTATGAAAATTCTGTGGTGTAACATCCGCGAATCTAATACTGAAGAAAGAGAGAAAGGTTGGGATTGAGAAACCATATCGTTGTAAAAATGAGAAAGGGTTCCGATGGTTTAAACATGTTGAAAGAATGGCAGATAGACGATTAACAAAACAGATTTAGACCAAGACTGACGTATTATGATCAAATTGGTCGGGTGCTGTCCGATTATTCGTGGCAAGAATCACTGAAACTGGCGTGTGTGTATGAAGTGTTATAAATGAAAAAGAAGCAAGGGAAACCGGTTTGCATCGTGATGTATTGCACTCAATTCTCTCTGGCTAAGCCGTAAGGGATTTAGCGTTATATCATTACATAAATTGGCGTGTAATAAAAAAGTAAAATATTTTTAAATATTGTTGGTGAGATAAAAAGTACAAAAAAGCATCCTGGTAATCCCATTTAGTATTTATTTTCGTGTTGTGGGAAGCCTCCCGATAAATTCATTTAAAATGGAGCAAATTGAATAATAAATTCAACACTTTCGATGAACAAATGCATGTGAAATTCAATAAAAAGTATTCATATTGAATCGCCATATGGAATTTAGGTTTCACATTTTCTGTCGGATTTATAATAAAGGGCCATCCATAAATTACGTCACACGATTTTCGTGATTTATTGACACCTCCCCCGTCTTTGTCACAGCTGGTCACATTTGTAAGACCCCCCTCCCCACCTAGTGTGATGTCACATATTTTACAATTTTACATTGACAAAATGATCTCCTTCGATTATTTTTTATCTAAACAGGTATTATATTTTGAAAAAAATGTGATGTCACAAAATTTGGGACCCCTCCCTACCCGTTGTCAAACTTTGTCACATTTCATCGACCTCCTGCCTCTCCCTTAACGTGTGATGTAATTTATGGATAGCCCCTAAAGGAGAAAATTGAATCCAGTAATAGTCACATTTAAAATGCTTTAATAAGCTATATACCTACCTATTATAGTATACGTAAGTCACACTATAAGTTTTGCGTAACTTAAAAAAACAACATATTATAACCAAAATATTATGTTTATTGCTTTTCAAAATTTTACATTTTTACAAATACAAATTTAAACATTTTTTCATGCGATCGAACCATTTTTTAAAACAGGAGGACCACAGGTTTGAAGGCATGTTTTTTACGTGCTGATTAAACGCTGTCACTGCCTCTTCGGAGTTGGTAAAAGTAAAACCTCTCGTCAAATCTTTGATTTTGGGGAAAATACAGAAATCACAAAGTGCTAGGTCGGGGCTATGTGCAGGATGAGTGATGAGATGTACTTTTTCGGAAGCTAAAAATGACTTTGTTTTGTGGGCCGTGTGTGAAGAAGCGTTATCATGGTGTAGAAGAATGCGGATTTTGGGTCGTCTTTCGCGAACTTTTTCTAACACCCTGGGTTAACAAATGGTAGAACTCGGCATTAACACTCTTTTGATTTTCAAGTGGAATTGTACAGATTGGACCCGAGGCTGAGATAAAAACGCGATCACTTTTTTACCAACATTTCTCGAATGTCTCACTTTTGTTGGCCTGTTCTAATTTTCAAACACCCATTCACAAGATTGCTGATTTGTTTCGGGTTCAAAACAATAAATCCACGTTTTGTCTCCTGTGACAATGTCATAAACAGCATTAGAATCCCAAGCAGCAATCAAGCATTTTTAATACCCATAAAGCAGCTCATATATTACTTAAAGTTCTATTGCAGCCGTACAATGGTGTAAAAAGATGCTTTTATCGGTGTAAAATACCTTTATAAGTTTTTATACAGCCTAATGCTGTACAAGGCCTTTCTTAGAGTTTCGCGTAAGCTTTAGGCGTTATATCTGAATAATAATACACTAGTGTACAACTTTAAGTATTTTGTAACTCATTAGGCTAATTTTAATACTTAAAGCTGTACATTAGCTGTATTTTGTTTAGCACAGGAATTTATTACAGCTTTAAGTGTTATTATAGTATCACTCAACGCTTATTTCTGTAAAATGGGAGATGCAATCACCGTTCTACAGCTATTATTTATGGCGTAATTGTAGATTGTTACGCAGCCAATGGTGTTAAAAAAATCTGCATATACAGCTGTAGTGCAGCTCAAGGCTGTAATTACTGAGAAAATTGTTATATTGCCAACCAAGTAATCGTGATGAAGATAAAGCTGAAAAATTACTAAATCAGGTAACCTACAATCGTCATTTTTATTAATGTTCAAGGGAAAGGGTTCCGTAACAAAAACATTAGAAAGTGATTGTAGGTTATCTGATTTATTATTTTAATTTTTTTTAATGTCATAAGACAGCAAACAAGCAGATGGTTCTTCTGATAGAAAGAGTCAACTATCGCCTATAGGCAGCAAAAATGTTAATGGTGCGTTGCTATCTTGTGGCAAGGTCTAATGATACATGCATAAGTTTACCGGCCACCTTGCCCTCCAAACCGGAACATGACAGTGACTAGCACTGACGCTTTGCAGCAGGAATAGATAAGGCGGTGGTACCAGACCCGGTCGAGCCAATGCAGAACTCTATTACCAAGTAACTACGATGGAAGTGACTCGCATTGCCCATCGGTCGCCTTTTACGACCTGCCTGGCAGAAAGGCAATTGGTCTATTCTTAAAAGAATATATAAAAAAGAGTTAAAAAGATAAATAAAAATCATCACACTGAGGAAAATATATATTTTTATTTATTTTTAACTTGCTAAATACGGAGTGTTACAAAAGCGATATAGTAAACTGAAGCGGGGTGACTCAGAAGGCCATTCTGAACAATTTTTGTTCAACGATTTGTGAAAATTCGTGAAAAACAATTTTGTTTTTCTATTGTGAAAGTCACGTGACCAACAAAGTTTCTATGGAGAATCAATATTTTTTTCGCGAATTTCCAAAAGTCGTTAAACAAAAGTTGTTAAGAATGACCCCCTGAGTCAACCCCTTTCGGCTTACTGTACCTTTTTTGCAACATCCCGTATGTATGTATACTTACAATCATTTTAAAAATATTATATACTTAGATACAATTACAGGCAAGAGAGTATGTGTTTCTCTTTGAAGAACTAATAGTATTAAATCACAAGCACGAAATAACGTATACTTAAAAATATTTTTGTGATAGACCAATCTTTAAAGGGCTAGATTTTTCGTTTTTGATCAACTTAGTTATATCATTTTGTTTTCTTGGCCATTATAATTCACCTTTATCCTCCCACAAACTGGATACGACGCAAATACAGTTTTGGCTTCTCTCAATTGTTTTTATTAATTTAGAAGGCATATTTCCCCGAATAATAAAGTAAAACATGATTGAAATACATATCCTATAAGTTATAGTTAACAATAAGTTGGTTTAGTTGTAAAGTCAAACGACCGACATCAATACATCACAATAGCGAAATCAAGTGACAAACATATATGTTTTGTATTTAGGGTTCTTCAATTTTTGTACGCATCTCTAAACATAAGTTAAGTGATTAAAAGCCAATGACTATATAATAGATTTATATAGGGACTTAGTATAGCCTAAAGTGTATTTGGACGGTAATTAAAAGCCAATAGCGGTATAATAGAATAAAAAAGAGATTCAGTACAGCTATTTGCAGTATATCACCCTCCAAATACACTTTAGGCTCTATAACAAAGCGTCGCCATTATTGTGTATTAAAAACAACATTAAAGAAATATATTGTTAAATAAAAGATATATTTAGCAATAGCTAAAGCTATATCGTGACAAGCTACTTATATTATAATCATTATGCCATTATATACAATATTGTACCATAAATACTTGTATATTCTAACCTTAAACACAAACACTTACCGTATTTTGCAATGATTTTATTTGTGTTATCTTGATTATTTCGTTGGCGCGTGAATATTTTGAGGGAAAACACATATCATTTCTCAATAAATTAGAGTTTGCACTTTGCACCGTTCAATACTGCTCCAAGTCCAAGAATTTATCGTTTATTAATATATTTTTAATTATGGCGTCTGCAGATACGTGATATAATTAATGTTATACAATATCAAAAACAGATTGTTACTTTTTACCATTTTCATACACCTATTAAGAACATTTAGCTGTACAAGAGAGTATATTTAGTGTTATAGTTTCTTTATACACTGCATAACAGCCTTTGTACAGCCTATAACAGCTTGTACAGCTATTGTGCAGCCTATTTAACGCTTAGCTGTACAAAACAGTTACAAGAGAGTATCCTTAGTGTTATAGTTTCTTTATACACCAAATAACAGCCATTGTACAGTTTATAACAGCTTGTATAGCTATTGTGCAGCCTACATAACGCAATAAGCTGTATAACTTGGGGCCCTTTTTGGTGTTATATCGGCTGTAGAAGCGCTTCTACAGCCTTTGTACGGCTTACTATACAGCTTTAAGTTTAAAAATCAACCTAAATGCAGCCTATATACAGCTTAACGTGCTACTTGGGAATGTCCGTGGTCGTACTTCAGTAGCATCTGTAAGCACCATTCCACGCGAGCCCGCTTCCGCTCGCTGTCAGTTCATGAGTGATCCAACGACAACAAAGTTTCTGAACTTTCAATTCTTCGTGTAAAATTTTCTGAATTTGGCTCATACCAATCCCCAATAGTCCTCGATTTGTCTTATAGGTAATGCGGGGGTTTTCTTCAAGTAACCGCCTAACAGTAGCCACATTATTTTCGTTGACGGCAGTTGAAGGCCGCCCTTCACAAAATTCGTTATGTAAAGAAACTCGACCTCTCTCAAATTCAGCAAACCATCGCCTCACGGTGCTCAAACAAGGTGTTTCTCTCCCAAAAGCATTTTGAAGACGAGCGGTATAGTCTTGCGGAGAAAGAAAACTTTTAAAATCATAAAAAATCATCGCTCTAAAATCACTTCGACTTAATTCCATTTTCGTTGGGTACGTAGAACTTTGATGTGTGATAAAAATGCAAGCGCGAGACCCACCCGCTTGAGAGATGCGTCAGTGAATTTTTTGGTGCAATAAAAATGTATAGATAATATAACATTAAGATTAAAATATTTTAGTTATTATTGGTTTACAATTCCATTTTTCCTGTTTTATTCACAACAATAAATCAAGCACACAGATATGAGTGCCACTACCAGTTTCTTGTGCATACGCCAAAGTTAACCGAGCATAGGTATGAAAAATGAAGTATATGTACATGAATTTGACTTCTGCGCCTGTTTGTTTGATTTTGTGCAATCCTTATAACGCGAGTAACGGTGGGTACATCACCGCCTTTTTATAACTTGTACTTACACATTATCATTAGACAGCTTGAGAAATAAAACACATTAGAAAGGATGAAAATTAGACTTGCTCTAGAAATCCACTCTGACAATGTGCCTGTAATAAAATATAGTGTTGCTCCCAATAAAGTGACTATATTGAAAGAGTTCCTTGTTAAATACGAGACCCTACAAAAGATAAAACACAATAAAATAAAAAATTCGAACGCCCCGTTGGTCGAGTCGTTACCGACTCTGACTACGCAGTCCACGGGGCTCGGGTTCGACCCCGACGGGGACAAGCATTTGTGTGATGAGCATAACTGTTAGAATTTCCGGATTGGGTGTTTATTAAATATATTCCTCTGTTTATATAAGTATTTCTATGTATTAGTATAGTTGACTAACACCCATAACACAAGCAAATAATTTGCTTACTTTGGTGTTAGATCAGTAAGTGTAATTTGTCCCGTGAATATTTATTTATATCCCTCTTGTTGGTTCGGGCTCCTTTGAAAAATAGACTATCTGCCGTTCTGCCAGGCAGTTTGTAAGAGGCAAACGATTGGCTATGCCACTACCATCGTGGCTACTAGGCGGTAGAGTTCTACATTGTCTCACCCGGATCTGTAACCACCACCTTAGCTATTCCTACCGCAATAACGTCAGTGCTTGTCACTATTGTGTTCCGGTTTGGAAGGCTACCGCCCGCCCACGCGAACTGGCGGCGGCGGCGGCGGTGGCGCAGCGGGCGAGGCGAAAATTCGCGCGGCACAGATTTTCAGGCCACGGGTACTTGCGTTCACCGGCGCGACCGGTGTAGTCCGAGAGCAAAACGACTTTTTTAACTTTATCTCAATATTGCTTGGAGTGGAGTAGTTGTGTACTTCAACACTTACTATTTGAAAGAGAATGTGTATTACATGATTTAAATTAGAATCGGGGTATAGTTTAGACATTGAATTTCACAAGAAGTTTGAGAAATATACATATTTATATTATATACCAAACAAGACAAATTTTTGGAATGAGTGTCGGAACTCGAAACCTTTTATTTATAGTATTGCCGCTTGATAGTCCATTATCGATAGGGTTTTATTATCTTAGTAAGTACAATACTATCAATAAACAGCAATACAATCGATAGCATCGATATATTCATGATAAAAAATTAAACTGTCAAAAGTATCGATACTATCGACAGTATTGCTATTTAATATTGCATTAATCACAATCACTGTCGATAGTATCGACACTATCAAAACTATCGATAATATAGAATATATCGATAGTCAATGCAATATTGTCTAACAATACTATTGATAGAATCGATACTTTGTTTATCACCAGTGATTGATACTATCGACACAATCGATAGTTTATTTACTTGCAGCGTTCAATACTATCGATACTATCGATGTTATGGCATTTCTAGATTAAAACTATCGATTTTTTGGTGACACTACTTATATTTTTGTGAATATTCGACATTATGGGAAAAAAGAAAAGTTGTATCTCTAGATTTTGTTTATACTTATGATGTGGTGACCAGACTTGCTTATTAAGTATTTGAAAATTAAAGTTAAAATGTTCATAGTACTTAGCCACTACAACTTAGCCATCCTAGTTCCTAGGCTATTCGCCGAGGCCACCGCCATGCACTTGTTTGATTCATACATTTGTTTCAATCGCACGTCGCGTCACCCTAAGCGCGCGATTAACTCGGCGTGTTTAGTACTTTCTCATACATTTGTTTCAGACGCCAGGCGCTTCGCCGTTCGCGTCGCTCGAAAAATCGCGGGCGCGAATTTTCCTTGCACAATTGACATTGACATCTCGCCACACCGATAGCAAGACACCATTTTCATCTTTAGTGTCTATAGGCGATGGTTGTCTCTTGTTGATGGTTGTTTGCTATCTTATGAGTTATGATATAAAAAACTACAGTGTCTTTATTTTTTTATTTCATGGTGCACAATTGTGTCATTTACAGAAGCATTGTATGGTTTAAAATTTAAAGTCAACCTAGACTGACTTTGTAAAATATTTTTATAATGTGCATGTGCTTCCTTAAGCATGAATTTACATTTAATTCAAATGTTTAAATGCCCTATCTAAATTTTGTTATTTCGACTAAGTTTCCTAATATGTGTGGAATTCGTACATAAAATATGTTTATACTAATTACGCAATCCTCAACTTCCAGAGCGAGTGTTTTGAAACAATTCGGTGAACTCAAACTATCTTTCCTTAATTTTGTAGTTGTAACGAAATTCATTATGAAACTTCACGCGGTTAAAAGTCAACTAATGGTTTTGTTATTATTCACTTCACTACATGCAAAGGCCATAAAATCCTCGTGTGTTGTTTATGATGTTGAAGACAAAAGATAAAAACCATCTATAGTTTTAAAAAGTTGTATTAAATTAAAATCAGCGTGCCTTTAAATGCATTTATAGTAAAGTTACTATATAATAGCCAAAACGCTAATAGAAGCAGATTCGAGTAAGTAACGTTGTCGAAATATCTTCATTTTTGTTCAAAAGAAATATATTGTTTTTAAAGCACACATTTTACCGTGAAATACACGTAGCTGCAACATTCTTTCGAGAGCCATATTTTCATTTCCCGATGACCTACAAACCCGGTATTGTATACACTTTTTCGCGTGAGCGGTGTTTTCACGAGGCTACAATGTGAAAACTTTACATAAAAATTTAATCAAAGCTACAAAATAAATATATAAATTACCTTCACGCTAATACGCTTCACATATAGCGCATGCAGATAAATTTACCTTTTTTATTTTTAGGCTATGATTAATGCTATAACCTATAACCTTTTTTTTAAAAATGAGGAAATTTTAGACTAAAGAAGCTTATTTTTTCCTTTATGACTTTCTTGACAGATGCCAAAGTTAATGCTCAAAAAATTTGCCATTTGCAATAAAAATTCTCGTCATATTAAATTTTGCGGCCGTATCATGCCAGATCCGTACATATAAACATCCGGATAGGCGCAAAAGTTTTTTTCCAATAAGTTTTTTCTTCACCAAATAAAATAAATGTCTTTTAAAAGTATAAAATACGTTAAAACGAGTGTTTTTTGCTTTGTATTATTCTAAAAGTACAATATGAATGAAATACAGATATTTTTACTTCAGAATGCTACATGATTTTGGTAAAGCGAGAGTGGAGCACTATCTCTCTTCGCGGAGGCGTACAACAGATCTAAAATTTGTTTATACGAGATATCAAATTTAGTTTAAACAACAGAACTCTGTTGTTTAAACTAAATTTAAAAAATCAGCACATTACTTATTTATAAGATCGGCGCAAAAAAATTTTCGTATTGTTCATATACAAAGGAAAATATTTTTTTAGGTATAATTTTTTATTTATTTATAATATGTATGTGCCGTTTTGATCGAAGACTTGTTGCCATCTTGTGGGTAGTGCCATAATACCATTCCTGTAGAAATTTTAAAATTTTTGATTAAAAAAATCTGACAGGTAGTGTTCACAATGTTCTTTTGAGGTTAGCTTTATGTTTCCTAAAGAGTTCTGCAATGACAGAAACAGGTAGAAATCTGCTGGAACAAGGTCAGTGCTACTCGGAGAATGCATCAACATATCCCAGACAAGCTTTCTCAATTTTTGCTGCGTGACTATGGATGAGTGCGGTCTGGCGTTGTTATAGTGGACGCCCTTCCTATTCACCAGCTCCGCCAGGTTTTTCGCAATAACTTTTTTACCCTCATCGGTTGCTGATAGTAGAGGTCAGAATCGATAGTTTTACCCGGTGGCAAAAGCTCATATTGGACGATTACTTTCCGATCCCACCATACATATAGTCAGTCCGAGTCAGTCCGGACTTTGCCACGGTCTGTGGGGCTTGTCCATTCTTCGAACACGATCTTTTTCGCACATTCTTATCGTAAGTCACCCGTAATCAATTGTTTAAGAAATGATTCGGAATTGTTATGTTTCAGCAAAGAATCGCAAATGGAAACACGTTGCATTAGGTTTGCCTCAGTGAGATCATGCGGTACCCAAGTGTCAAGTTTTTTCTTGTACCCAGACTTTCGTAAATGACGTAAAACTGCTTTTTGACCAACATTCATTTCTTCAACAATGTCATAGCTACTAATATGTCGATCTTGCTCCATTTTCTCAAAGATGGTACTGATTTTATCTGTGACAGGGTGACCAGAGCGAACCTCATGTTTCACACTAATATTTCCAGACTTGAAACGCTTTAGCCACAATTGTGCTACTCTTTTTGATACCGCATTAAGTTCATAAACCGCACAAATTTTTTCGCGGTGTTCGTCGCATTTTTACCTTTTTTGCATTGATATATAAAAACCCAAGATACACAATCAGTGTCTCAAAAACGTCCTCTAAGAATGAGTGCACAATTTAAAATTGTGCACTCACTTCAAATAGAAGCCCGTCGCTCACGTCACTGCCCGCGCGTCAAAAAATACAGAATTGTTCTCTGATAAATTGGAAAATACAACATCATGAACGTTAAAAAAATATAAGATATTGTATTTTCGGTAAGTATAAGAGTTTATCGATTTATTTTTGTCGTTTATATTACTAAATATAGGGTGTAATGTATGATTTTCATTTTATTTGTCTTAAAAATGTACTCGACGCTCCAAATATAATACGACAAAATTTCAATGGTCACTTTTTCAGTAAAAGGACAGTGCATTACAACCTCCTTTTAATTTAGTAGAATAATACAAATTGATCCTGTTATTATTAGTGGAGTCGTTTTTTTTCATTAATAAGTTATTTTTTTTAATAAGATAATTTTTTTCATTAATAATTTTGAATACCTTTTATAGTTGTTAACCAACTGCCAAAAGAGAAGAGGACATCAATTTGACGATTTTAAAATGTTTGATTATAATGATTACTTATTTTGAGACCAAGTTAGGTGATTCTTTTTATTCTATTTGTACGAATATAAAATAACAATATATAATTGTGATTCTTGCGATGAACTTTGGAGATATGTTACGAAACTTTTAATATAACAATAGGAAATCATAAGTAGCATCGAATTTTGTTCTGTTTACACGTGTTGTAGATAACGATTTCTTAAGTGGGAGGCACAGGTTGCATTAAGAATGTTTATTTTTGATTTAATAATTTATTTTTAATAAAATGTTATTTTTGATTGCGGATATCTTATACTATACATATTATAAATGTTAAAGTTTGTATGTTTGGATGTTTGATAATCAATCACGTAAAAAATGGCTGTACCAATTTGGATTTGGACTCGGATATGAAGAATAAGATGACCTGGAATAGCACATAGAATACTTTTATCCTAATGCAGAGATCTGCAGCTAGTCTCGTATAAATTTTAAGTGACTGTTTATATGTACGAGTTGTTTTATTTGCATTCTAGCTTTTACCAGCGGCTTTGCTCGCGCATATTTACTTTAGAACTTATTTAACCTTTCTTTATTTTATTAAAAATCTCTACATTGCCGGGTGGGCTAGTACGTTAAAAATAATATTTACATATTCATCTTAATTATTTATATACGCCATTTTTGTTATTAAAATGTAAGTAAAAAACGTAAGACCTGAACTTCCTATAACTTCTAAATTTTCTATACCTAATATCATAACTAACCATACCTTAAACTAAAAGTACCCATTAGTAACACACCTATCGAAAAAACTAACGTAATTATAAAATAAATTCATAATTAACAGGAAATATCTAATCTAAAATTACCTTTGGCAATAATAATATATGTACTAAACTATACTCCAAACTAAATATACGTATCTATTAGGATTTCTGAGTATGTAACACACCTATGTAACCACTAATGTAACTATATTAAAAAAATCTGTGAGCTGGTTGACCCTACGGGCCACCTGAAACTTCCCGCTAAATTTAAGTATTTTAACCTCAAAGAAAAAAACTATGGTTAAGCATAGACTATTGAATTAAAAAAGTTCAAAAATCCAAATTTTTTTTTGCCGACATCGCATTAGCAATTAACCTATTGTGTTTCAAATGTCTATGGGCAGTATTTGCTCGTACGTCTGCAGATACTATAACTAAACAAATGTTCGTTTACATAATACTGCAAAAAAAAACTAAACAAACGGCTATCTTAAGTCAAAAATTTTATTGCTTTTTGTACATTGTTTTTTAAAAATGACTTTAAATCTTGCGTTTAAGGTTGAATATGCAAAAACACGTTTGTGCCATAACTATAAACGTTTTAGACTGAATTAGCGACAGTTTTGAGTGTCAGTTTTGTTCGGAACTGTGTATCTTGGGTCTTTTTATCAATGCTTTTTTGTAATAAAACTTTAAAATGTACCGAATTTCTTCGTCACATACGTTCATTTTGCTTGCTTGAAAAACAATTGAAAATGGCGGGAATTATTTTTATTTTTATTTAGTGCATATTCAGAATATCTCATTTTTAATGGTATTAAAACCAGCCAGTTACATTCAGTACAGCCAAAGAGGTTTGATTACTAATAATACATTCAAAATACGAAAATTCTTTTGCCCCGACTTATTATTTATATTTTAAAAACCAATAATGCCAATGAGCCATTGCATTACATATTAAAAATAAGTATTCCATAAAAATAACTTGACAGTGTGGATCATTTAATATATTAAAATAATTACCTATATGAAAATATTATACCTTAAATTTAGATCCCAAGCTTCATCGAAGTAAGCTTCGTTTTGCTAGCAAAACTCCTACCAAACAGACGGACTCCTTACATAGAATATTAACTCCAAATTCATATACTTAAATATAAGCGTTTAGTCTCGCAAAACATAGTGTACACTTCCTTCATTTGTAATTTGACCTGAACGCTATTTACAGCTCTGTTTTCCGTTTCCTCGCAGTAAAGTGAGTTTTCCAGCTAAAAGCGATTAAACGGTGGAATAATCTA
The DNA here is from genome assembly GCA_036924255.1 of Apodemia mormo. Lineage (NCBI taxonomy): Eukaryota > Metazoa > Arthropoda > Insecta > Lepidoptera > Riodinidae > Apodemia > Apodemia mormo. Next base: position 24,698,441 of record JAUPFN010000004.1, on the reverse strand, counting down.
CCACAACTTTTTTATTTTTACTGCAGTTAAGTTTAAAGAATTAACTGCTGTTACATGTGCTTAATAGGCCAAGTTTTAGCTGTTTAATGTTGTTGGTATTAATTTCATAATGTGGTCTAAAAGCATTAAAAAGTTTATATAAAACCACTCAAAAGTCACACAATTCTTCAAAAAGCCGAATTTTAAATTTCATTATTATGCTTTTAAGCTGATATATAATTATTGCAAAAATTGTTCTTCTAAAGCCAATTTGTGTAATTTAATTCAAAAATTATTTTTGTTGTTAAAACTTCAAAATTAAGTAAGTTTAGATGTTTACATATTTGTATGTCTGTTACTCGTTCATGCAAAAACGACTATATGTATTTTGATTTAAATTATGCAGGTTGTAATTATGCAGGTTTAAAGCACTAACCGATATCTAAATTCATTTTTACATAGAAAAACACAGACTCACAAACACAAATTACAGGGCGACTAGATTGACATAATTGATACCAAAGGGAAATTTCGCCAACCTGCACAATGTCGGCGCAATATAGGCAACTTTTATCCCTGGAAAATTACTGTTCACGGGGGATAAACCAAAAAAAAAATCAATCGCTTAGCCGACTGGTGGAGCGAAAAATTTTTTTTTTCTTCTTGGCCTGAATGTATAATTTATTCCTCTTGGCTGATGAAAAAAAGAAAAAGTTTGAAACAAAAAAAATTATTTAATGTTGAATAAAAAATCTCATTTTTTGTTTCAAAAATTTTCTTATCAACATCTTGAATCACACGGACTTATCTATAATTAAAAATCCAATTTTTAACTTCCCGCTACGTAGTACGTAGTGTACGTAGATAGGAAGTTACTGAATTTGCTCCGATTTTCGAAAATCGAGTTTTCACCGGATCTCCACGTTTTGAGGTCCTAGGAATCTTTTCCGACTACTTTCGCGATGACGTCAGTATGTCTGTATGTATGTATGTGTGTGTGTGTGTGTGTGTGTGTGTGTGTCTGTGTGTGTGTGTATGTGTGTATGTAAACATCGCATAACTTTTGAACGGCTGGACCGATCGAAACGCGGTTGGTGGCATTCGATTGGATTCTGCTAATCTTATACTTCCTGAAATTTTGAACCAAGTCCTCAAAAAAAGTCAGTCCCCATTTTGAAAAAACCCCAAAAAAATTTTTAGCGAAACAGTATTTTTTTAACATAACTTCCAGATTAATGTACCGATTGAGTACAAACACTAATCAGCTCTACTCCTCAAAAAGCTACATCTAATTCATAAATTGCATCAAAATCGATTTCTCCGTTTGGGACAAATCGTTAAAGAAAAATTAAAAAAAGGTGTTTTTTCGACATAACTTCGAAATTTTTCAACCAATAATTTTTTGGTATTCCACGATATTTTAGTACTAAATCAAAATCGAATCCAATTTTCAAATGTTACAGCTTTTTAAATATTAAAATTACGTCATTTTTAGTGAATTTACTTTATATTTTCAAAATAATTTTCAGGCTAATTAATACACCGATGGACTCATAAATCTTATCAGCTTTTCTCCTTTAAAAACTCTTAATTGGATCAAAATCGGTCAATTTGTTTAGGATTTATTGATGTTGAAAATATTTGAAAAAAAGAACGTTTTTTTGACATTGCGACGAAATTTTTCAACCTATCGATTATTTAGCTAAACCAATATTTTAGATCTCCAAAATTGAGTTGAATGTCATTCGAAAGATCAAATTCAATCAGCTTTTCCAAAATATACAACTTTTCAAAAATCAATAAACTGTCATTAACAAAATAGTCGTTTGAACTGAAAAAAACTATGTTTATAGTTTTTACTCTTTTGAGCTTAAATACCTTAATTTAGCGGAAAGTTACAGGGATGGCCTGTAGGTTCAACCGCTTACACATTTTTTCCTGGGATTTTTTTCTTCTTACAATGCTTTAGAAACATCTAAAAATTGATAAATATGACCGTTTTCAATTCAAATTCCGCTTCAATGCCAGAAAAACTAAAAAATATAAATATTATTTTCTTAATTATTAACTTTGAGACATTTTGCCACCTCAAAATATTGAATATATTTTTGTTCTTCAAATATTTTCTTTTCTCATTAGCTACATTATACTTCTAGGCCAAGAAGAAAAAATAAATTTATTTCTTTCGCTCCACCCCAGGGAGAAGCTAGTAATTATTATTATCTTCATGTTGAATTAATTTATAAATAAACATGTAATTTCTCTGTGGTCTAGCGGTCCAGCGTTGGCGTTGATCACATGAGGTCCCGGGTTCGATTCCCGGGTCGGGCACAAAAAAAAGTTATTTTTCAGTTTTCTGATAAACACAAAGTTGCCCGGGATTGGAAAATGCCCGGTTGGAGGCTTGCCATCTATCACATTTGTGGGACCAAGTATCTTCGGCTAATCGTGGGTGCACTTGTTATACCTCTGCCTACCCCTTCGGGGATATGGGCGTGAAGATACTTAATACTTAATGTAATTTCGTATCGAGAAATGGCGGACTTAAGTAGAATTGTCTACTTAACACCGGTTAAAAACAGAACACGAAGACCTTTATTTTAAATCTGTATTCAGATGAAAAACAAAGACCGTGCAATGAACAAAAATTTTATATTTTATTTCTCATTTTACAAAAGTAATGAATCTACTTCATATAGGCAAGGAAATAGGCAGTAAACAACTGCCTATTTTAATAATATTTCTATGGGGTGCATAACACGTAGCGCGTTATTTCTTCATTGGCTTCAAAGGTACCCACAGGCACATCTATAAAGTGACAAATTTGTCTTATACATACACATCTGTAACTACATAGTATGAGATGGGTTCATATAATTATAATCCTAACCTGCTTGCGATGCTCGAATTATGAGGCTTCGACATGCAATTGATATTATTATAATTATTTACTTATTTTTATATTAAATAAGATTACAAGCAAGCGGATAACTTTCATGATGATAAGAGGTAACCATGGCTTATAGACACCCAAGATGTTGATAATGACGTAGCTATCCGCGTGGTGAGATTGGATACCACAAACATTAGTTTACAGTCTACGTTCCAAACCAAAACACGACAATGAGAAGCACCACGAAAGAAAACGATAAAATTGTAATACCAAACCCTGCATCAATATTTAGACTTACCAGAACTTTACCACCTGTATAGTAATCAGAATGATAGTGACCTGTATTAACCTTCTCTCGCCTATCCATAGTTTAAATAAAGCCTCGTAGCAAACGCAGCATTAGAATTGTCTTAATATTAGTTTGTCATTCGTTTGTGCATCATCATATCATTAACAAAAAAGAAACTAACTGACAATTATCGCTGGTATATAAGAATAACATTTTGTACAGTTTCTTATATGAAGTAGGTACTAAGGAATCACACAAGTCACTAGCTTTGCAAGCGACTTCGTCCGCGTGGAAACATTTCTGAAATAAAACCTGGATAGTTCCCGTTCCCATAAGATTGCCGGAATAAAACCCTTACTATGTCTTTTCTCGTGTCTCAAACTATCATCCAAATGCGTTCAGTGGTTTAGGCGTAAAGAAGAGGCAGACAGCAGACAGACAAAGTTACTTTCGCATTTACAATATTAGTATTGATTACTTCTAAGAATTATTAGTACTTCATACGGCATTATTGAAGATGAAATGACATGCGAGGACAAAAACTAAACTGCTAGCAATGATCCTATGTTGGTCCGAACCTCCTATAAAAATTAGCCCATCTGCAAATCTGGGTTTAGTTCCATCGCCTGTCTCTTGCTTGCCGCAATAGCGTCAATGCATGTCATTGTCGTGTTCCAGTTTGGAGGATAAATAGCCGGTGAACTTATGTATATGGCATTATACACCATGTTGATAACAGTGCATCATTTCCATCATTGGTGTCTATATGCAATGGTTGTCTCTTTACATCAGGTATACTATCAGCTTATTTGCTATATTATGATGTGATAAAAAGTGGAATTACTAATTTTATTTTACCGTTATATTTTGTTCTTGCATGACATGAGTTTTTTACAATAGTAATTCAAAAGAAATTAAACTTACTTTAAAATCAGTACTCATATATATGAATGATGCAACCTTGACTTATCTCTAAGTTATGGTATTTCTAGTTAAAAACAGAGATTTATCTTAATGTGGTAAGCCATATCAATTTGGAGAAAATCAATCCCGAGAAATTCCTGGCAAACATACATACGCTTACAAAATTTAGTGTACGTATTTGGACGCCTATATAGATCATCATACTCAAATATTACCCAGTTCCAACAATATTACATACATTCATATCAAACCGATAACCTCCGTTTTTTCGTCGGTTAAAAATAAGCACTGAGTACTATAAATCATTGCAGTTGTCTTTTAAAAATATTTGTATGTGTTTTAGCACTAATCCAGTGCTTGGGAAAATATGAAAAACTTAAAAATAACAAATAAAAATTTCGACACATTAGGATTCGATTGAACCTGCGATCTTACCTGCCAAGCCTCAAGCCGGGACGCTCTAATGGCGAAGTTTAAAGTGAATTGATAGTTTTCTCGTCGCAATACCTGCGAATTACATCACTATAATATGAGCATATCCTGATGGGCCTGCATTTTGTAAATAAGCAAAAAAATTAACAGTTCACTGTCATCTTTAGGTTCTTTTAGGTCAAGAAACGTGAATTTGACTGTCGTATTTAATATCAATTATTTCCAAAAATAAATTAAATCTAAACAAATTTTGAATTGAGGGAACACTTTTGAGAAAGATTATAAAATTTTTCGTTTATTGAGGAATAATCAGAAAAAAACAATACGTACCACTGCAATGATTCATTTGGTAATTTCGTTCTACTATTCGTCCTACGTCCTATAGCGCTGCAATTAGAGATCATCATTTAATTTTTTTTTTCTCGTTTATACTTAAGGCACTTATTGTGGTGTAATAACAGAAAACTAGAATAATTTAATTAAAATCGTTAAATATTTAAGTAAACATAATCATTTAACGTTTTAAATTGACCAAATTTTTGGTATTAAACACCGAATTCCATACATTTGTTAATAAATAGATAATTATTCTACTAACGCAAGGCTGAAATACAACTTCATTATTTTATTCGATGAAAAAATTATTAGATAAGTTTACTTCCTAACAAAAAATTTTAAAACATGGGCGAAAATCAATCTTAAAAGTGTTTCTTTAAAAAGGACTCAAATTTATACATTTTACATAACACATCTAATTAACGTCTTGTCTATTGTATTTATACTAACTGCATATTTAATTTTAAGACTTCATATTCTATTTTATTACGACAATATTTCCTTTTGCGTCGCTTTTCAAATATCCGCTCAGTCACAGAAAATTGCTTCCACAAAGGAAACTTTACTATTATGTCATCACTTTAAACATCGGTCTTTATATACGCTTTAGATAAACGTGCACGATTTGTCTCACTATGTTTGTGCTAAGATAAAATAATTCATAATTTTAATTATTTAAATTAATTTTCGTCATTATTTAACTAAATTAGCGGTATTTGACGGCTGTTAAGATTTTTGAGTCCATCGGTGTATCAGCGTGAATGTTATTGCAAAAATGTTAAGTAAGTTTGCTAGAAACAACGTAATTCTAATGTCTGAAAAGCTGTAACTTTTGAAAATTAGATTCGATTTTGGTTTTGGAAACGGCATTCGACGTCGTTTTTTTAGTACTAAAATATCGTAGAATACCAAAAAATGATTGGTTGAAAAATTTCGAAGTTATGTCGAAAAACCACTTTTTTCAAAAATTTTCGTCAACGATTACTCTCAAACGGATAAACCGATTTTGATAAAATTTGTGCATTATATGTAATTTTTTAAAGAATAGAGCTGATTAGTTTTTGTACTCAATCAATACATTAATCTGGAAGTTATATTAAAAAAAATACAATTACACCAGATTTTTTTTTTGGGTTTTTAAAAATTTCTCAAAATCTTCTAAGCCGACTTGGTTCAAATTTTTGAGTGGAATCCAATCAAATGCCATCAACCACGTTTCTATCGGTCCAGCCGTTCAAAAGTTATGAGATGTTTACATACACACATACACACACACACACACATACATGCATACATACATACAGACATACTGACGTCATCGTTAAAATAGTCGGAAAAGGTTCCTACAACCTCTAAACGTGGACATCTGATGAAAACTCGCATTTCGGAAATCGGGGCAAAATCAGTAATTTCCTTATCTACATACGTAGCGGGAAGTTAAAAATATCACTGACTGAAAAAATGTCACTCGCCTTACTCTCTGAGATTATATGTGTGCAATATATCTGATAGCAGCGTAATACAATTATATATGTGTTGGATTTATTCGACATAGGTAGATACATTTTCCGGATCCAAATAATCTTACATACTATTTTTAAACGTTACTTATGGCTACCCAAAATGTGACATATCTGAGTTTCAGTAAAATGCGGCTGCTTTGTAAAGTCGTAGCCGCCTCATGATGATGCCGCTACGACATCCAACATGTGGGACGTGGTGTGGTCCAATTTAAAACATTCGCTAAATTTTGGCGAAACTAAAGGTTAAATTCGAGTATTTTAAAGTATCCTTTCATTTTTATTTTTATAGATAGAATTATTTCATTATACAAACACATATCTTCACGTCAGATTTGTTACGGTGTAGGCAAAGAAAACTAAGTGCCACGCGTTTCATCATATTTTTAATAATATAATTTTTTGTAATCATAATGTATCAAACAAGCAGATAGAAAAAAACTTTGCTTATGGACACCAAAGATGTTGAAGGTGCGTTGCTATCCTGGTAGCGTGGTCTTAATGCACGAAGCATAAGTTTATCGACCACCTTGCCATCCAAACAGGAACACGACTGTGACAAGCACTGACCCTATTGTGCCAGTAATAGGAAAGGTGGTGGTATCAGACCCGAGCGAAACAATACAGAATTCTATCACCTATAACCACGATATTAAGACACGTTTCTCCAATAGGTTTCCTTTTACGATCTGCCTGGCAGAACGGCAAATAATCTATTCTTCAGGGGAAGTCCAGAACAACATCATTGACCTACCTCCCTGTACGCCATTTTCGTGTCAGACAGGGTTTTTGTTACTCAATGAACCTATAAGTTATAAGAAAAAACTAAACGTAAAATTTTGTGTTTTTCTTTTGAATAGAATTATTCTGGCACATTAATAGGTAAAGGAAAGAACTAGGGAAAAAAGTTTCTGTAAAGTGGCTATACAGCCACATGAACGCAACTCGTACCAAAAGAGTTTTTAATTCAAACCCAAAATGCCTTTTCATACAATAGCGCCGGCGCGTTTTTTGTTTCACAAAAATCGCACTAAAATCTACAGAAAAAAGTAATAACTTTTTTTCTGTAGATACTTCGCTGCTCTTTATTCAAACGTAATGATACTAATTGCACGCATGTTTGGAAGAAGTAAATTTTTGTTCTTATTCTGGATCACGACTCTTTTTGACGGCCTCCTTTTGAAAATGCAAACGTTTATAAAATAAAAAGCGTATAAAAACGTCGCGATTTTCAGAAAGATCCTACTGCTATAATAACATCGTACTTCAGTTTACTTTCATCATCATAACCGGTCCCTTGCTGATAACGCATTAGTTTAACTTTCATTAGTCAATGTAAGTATTCTCTCGGTCAAATAGCAAGATTCAATTAAGTGAGCTTATCGCTCGCAGCCACATACGAAGGAGTTTGAGATTTGAATGTCGTAATGTCTGAACGTCAATAGTCCTCGAGAAATAGATATGGTATTAAAGTTTATTGGAAGTTTGTCACTCACCGAGAATATTTCTTCGTGCATGTGGCACGTGCGGCACACATGACATATTTTATTGTACGCCTGATTTGAATCACTTTCATTCGCGTTTATTTTTTTAGTACATGTATTTTATATTTTGCGTACTTATCAGTATTAGAGTACGATAAACGATAAAATGACTAAAATTTTTAAACGGTATCATCTAGGTTTTATAAGAATTTCTATTCTTTAAAGGAGCACGGACCAACACCCAAGTTCTTAAGGTGCCCCCTCACCGGGAGCATTCGCGTGTAATGTAACAATGTAGATTCTTCTTTGAGCATTACATTACAATAATACCTTCCTGACTGACGAGCATTCGCGTGTAATGTAACATTATAGATTCGTCTTTTGAGCATTACATTACAATAATAACTCCCTGACTGACGAGCATTCGCGTGTAATGTATGCATCAGATGATTCCAAAATGTCAGACGAAGCGGTCGTTGTGCTGAGCGCGGCAATATTAAATCGACTTTGTTATTTACGTAAAAAAAAACGAAGAAGAAACGATATTGGTGTCATGAATTATTTCAAAACTGAAGGGGCGGGGGAAGTGGAGCGCATTGATGTTACAAGTTGTATCAAGATATTACACATTGTATCATTACAAGGTGCGCGTTGTAATGATCGGTTCTCCTCCTTCACTGATGTAAGCCGATTTTATATCATTACAAGGTGCATATTGTAATGCTCGGTTCTCCTCCTTCACTGATGTAATGCTCAAATCTGTGACGTTACATTTACACGCGAATGCTCCTGACGAAAGAGCACCTTTAGTGTAAAATCTATGTATTAAAATGTGAAGCATAAATTTTCACAAGGGGTACAGAGGTAAGAGGTAGGTTTAGTATAATCACACGAGCGGTGGAGTATAAAATTTGCCACTTAAGTCGTAAAAGGCGACCAATTGGCTGTACGTGTCACTACCATCGTAACTGTTAGGAGATAGAGTTCCGCAACGTCTCGCCAGGGTATATGGTATCACCGCTTTATCTTTTCCTGCCGCAATAGAGTCAATGTTTGTTATTATCGTTTTTGGAGCATAAGGTAGCCGGTAGACCACCGCCGCCGGTCATTTCATTTCATCGTTTTCAAACGATGTATTTCTATGAGTAAATGCAAGCGACACTGACAAACTAAGAAATTGCCTTGAAAGGCGTATCCATTTAATCCGTGAGATCCATTTGGCCCTGCCATCCCGTTACACTGATAGCAATGCACCACCAACATATTGGTTATCTATATGCGATGGTTTCTCTTTCCATCAGTGGAGCCATCTGCTTGTTTGCTATCTAATGATTTTAAAAAAGGTAAAAGTTAAATACATCAAATTGAATTGAAGTGATTTAAGTTTATATATTAAAGTTTAAAAAACACTATATTTTGACTTCGACGTAAGTGAGAATTAAGAACGAATGTAACCCGAAAAAAGTATCTACTAGTTTGTAAGTGCACTGGTAAATATATTTTTAATTCGATAAATATTTTAAAATAGTTATTTTCAATATTCATTTACCTTCAATGCTAAATACAATAAGTCACTAATCAAATGCCTGCGAAATGATTGGAAAGAGCATTGGAAATCTTTACGATGCTTCCATTGGACGTTATTTATTTTCAATTTATGGCGGTTTTTATGGGATAGTAAAGTGATTCTGTTTATATACAATAAAAGATTTACAGTTGTAATGGTTGATTTAGCAATGTATCTAAAACACAATTATCTTTCTTAAATTGTCGTTAACTTTTTTATACACTGAATATTATGTATTGTATTTTACACTGATCTTGTCTCTGTTGTCCCTAACACGGCACATGTGCTGAATCAAAATTTAAATTTAAAAAAAAAACAAAATATTTATATTATTAATGTGTTTTATCAACAGAAATTGGAAATCTAAAATGTTCGTTAGTCTCGCTAAAATTCGAGAACGGCTGAACCGATTTGGCTAATTTTGGTTTTGAATTAATTGTTGAAGTCCAGAGAAGGTTTAAAAGGTAAGAAAATACAGAAAAAAGAGTAGTTAAAAATACAGAACAACGTTTGCCGGGTCAGCTAGTCTTAAATAAATTATTTTTTTATTTATTTCCACATAAAAACAAATACAATAAAACATGCATACTAGGGCATAAACATAAATTCTTACGAATTTTACCGTACACCCTACATCGTCGACTATAATTAAGACATAATGTTATCGATAACGCACAGCTAATACAAAAAAATATTATTAAAGAAGATAACAAATTATCGAGTGTTGTTTGATTACAACTAAACACAAGATATATTATGAGTATAAAAGGGTAGTAAAAGAAATCTTACAATAGAATGTTGCCGAACCAGATTCACGGCTATTTTGTTTGCTTATACAGCGTGTTAGGAATAAAAAATTAAGATTATTATTTTTATATACTTAGTATAAAAAAGTCGTTTCAGCTGTATGACAAGGTTTAAAAATTACCCTTGAAGTGATTTTATATCATCGGTAAGTATCACCATGTATTACTTATAACGATGTATTTCTGTGAGTAAATGCAAGCGACACTGACAAACTAAGAAATTGCCTTGAAAGGCGTATCCATTTAATCCGTGAGATATACAGATATTTTAGAATATCCTTTTTGACATAGTTTTCTAAAATACGTTTTTATAAATTTGTTATTTTGTAAATATCTAATAGTATCTACTAGGAAGCTTATTATAGAAAAGTACATTAACCCCCTAAAAGCGTTGTTTATTTATGGAACTGGAGCCGAGATACATGCATAGCTAGATTATTTTTGTTTATTAAATTTAGCGAATTAATATCACATTTTCCTGAAATAATCAAATATTCTTATGTATATACATTAAGTTTTCAAATATAAAGAAGAAATGGAGTACTTATTTCCACAACTTACTGAACACGCAACATAACAAGGAACACCCACAATATTTCTCCAAATATAAGATTAGTACCCAATAACTCCAGAAGAAATCATATTTGACCTGTCACCTCGATTTGGGAATACTCTCCTGACAGCCTCAGCTAGTATCGGGATTCTGGGAATCGACATATCGAATTACGTTCAGTTTCGCGGTCATTTGGAAGGTAAGGCTTAAACTAGCCTGAAAAAAGCTCGGTGTGTTCAGCAGAGTGAGACAGTACTTCTTGCCGGCTCATCGCCTTCAACTTTATAAAGCTCAAATTCGGCCCCACATGGAGTACTGTTCTCATCTTTGGGCCGGAGCTCCTCAGTACCAGCTCCTTCCTCTTGATCGTATTCAGCGTAGAGCGGTTCGAATTGTTGACGACCTGGCTATTTCGAAACGACTTGACTCTTTGGCATTGTGCAGAGTTGTTGGTTCACTCTGTGTCTTCTATCGTATCTTTCATGGGGAGTGTTTCGACGAGTTATTTGGATTAATTCCTGCTGCCGAATTCCATCATCGGACATCGCGTCAAAATTTGAAATTCCATCCTCACCGTCACGATGTATGGAAATCCACAACTGTGCGTTTCTCTCGACACTTTTTGCCTCGCACTACTTAGTTGTGGAACCAATTACCGGCAGGGGTGTTTCCAAACAGATACGACTTGGGGGCCTTCAAGAAAAGAGCTTACTCATTCTTAAAAGGCTGGCAACGCAACTGCAAGACCTCTGGTATTGTGGATGTCCATGGACGGCGGTGATCACTTACCATCAGGTGCACCTTCTGCTCGTTTGCCCCTCTTCTATAAATAAAAAATTTAATTTCCGTTGCACCGGAAAATGGTTGGGCTAGACGATATTTCGAAGCCTGGAAAGCATTGGGTCAGCGTGATGTGGCCATTTTGGCTAACCATTTTAACCGCATCCTTTTCATCAAACAGATGCCCGGTTGATAAAGACTGAGTGCCATAACATCAGTGGACAGTAGTAAGGGCTCATTATCATAGCGTGAAAATTAATAAAATAGGAGATATAAAGGTAATGCCAGTAACCATAAATCTCTTCGAGTTCGTTTTACACTTGAGAATACGACTAAAATGTACCATCTCAGAGTGACACCTTAAGACCCCCGTTGATGACACAACTAATTTGAAAATCTACGTCCGAGTACACAAAGTCTCAGTTCTTAGCCCGTTTCTGCTCAGCACAATATAATATGAACTTGCAGCTCATATTGATGATGCAATATTACTGTGGCTACTTATATGCGCTGATCATATCACGCTAGCAGATATTTAAATAAATAATAGTTTAAAAAACTAAAAAACACGCTTTTTATAGAAAACCGAACTAAAAAATAGAAAATAAATTTTAATAAATTTAAATTAAGAATAGTGTTAAAAATTTCAAAATGTGAATAAAAAAAAATAATTTTATTTAAAAAAAAGCGTGGGGTGCATGGTGTCAATAGTTATAAATATTTTATTGACACATATGAGTAGAGTGATTATCATTTCGGTAATATCTTAAAAAGCACCCCACGCTTTTTTTTAAATAAAATTATTTTTTTTATTCACATTTTGAAATTTTTAACACTATTCTTAATTTAAATTTATTAAAATTTATTTTCTATTTTTTAATTCGGTTTTCTATAAAAAGCGTGTTTTTTAGTTTTTTAAACTATTATTTATTTTCTACTTTTTAGTTTGGTTTATTTATAATAGCTTGTTTTTTTAATTTTAAACTATTGCACGACTCATGATGCGAAGCATCAGAGAGTGCTTTACGATCGTAAAATTTTTTTCATATATACATATCTTCACGCCAGATCCCTTACGGGGTAGGCAGAGAGAACCGAGTGCCTTACATTACGATCCTTGCAGGCTTGTCTCGCTTCCTCCACATTCATCACTCTTTTCATACACACACGCCGGTTGCGAAGACTCTTGATACCACTTTCAGAAATTTTTTTCGCCTTATTTTGGCAACTATTTTTAGTATTATAGCCTTGTAACTATCAAGATATTTTGCATACTATTGTCGAGATAATTTAATGGAGATTAATTCTATACTTGCTAAAAACTAATTTAGTGCAATAGAAACGGAAAAAAATATGAAAATAGGTCAAAAAATTTTCATGTCCGTCATGTATGAAACTCCGGAAACACTAACTTATGAAAAAATCAATTATTTGAGTTATTTTTTTTAATTCTAATCGGCAATTGTAGATCATCGAATGCGAATGGCTAATAAATTCAGTGTCGTTTAATTACAATTAATAAAAAACGAAAACTACAAGACTGTATATCTATATATATCCATGTAAAATTAACATGGATGGTGATATATCTATATCTATAAATATTATGTACATTTAATTTGTTTTTTTTTTTTGTTTTTTTACTCAGTCAATTAAACTCAGTCACAGAGACGGTGGCGGACTCTTCGTGGCTCGTGAAATCTAAGTTATATGCGCAGAGACTGTTGCAAACTCTAATGCGCATACCTAGTCGAGTGCCGCGGTAGAGGCACGGAACTACTTACAAGCTTTTAGACATATATGTGTGTGTGTGTGTGTGTGTGTGTGTGTGTGTGTAAGTGTGCAAGGCTTTCCTGTCTTACTCCCATACAGGACAATACGACGGGGCCAGATATGGGCCATGCTTGGCGCAATGCTGTCTATCTCTGGCCCATGCTTGTAAACCCGCTTTGGCCCAGCCTTGGTAGAAGTAGACTCGGTAAGATCCAAGAGCGTCTAGCGAATGAGTCTTTTGAGCAGAGAGCTATTAGAGTTGTTCTCATTATTGAGCGAACTAGCGACTAGCGAGAGAACTATTAGCGAACGAGTCTGCCGAGCAGAAGGCTCATAGAATTGGTCTCATTGAGGAGCGTTTAGCTAAGGAGTCCGCCGAGCAGAGAGCTCGTGGATTAGTAGTGATACGAAACCGTACAGCAATTGAGTCTGCTCAGCCACGTGAGAACCGCCTTGCGGTAGCGCGTCAGACGTCACAAAGACTTCGTTCAATTACTGAGCGTAATTTTATAAGCACCATAAATCAATTTGCTGAAGTACCATGTACAATCTGTAAGAAATTATTATATCCAAAACAACAGACGTCATTAGTTAAAGCACGTCTTGATTTTTTTTTGCTCGACTACCATAAAAAAAAGAAAAGTTCCTTCTCAGGCCTACTGGAACAACATGGAAGTTATATCTTTACCTCTTGAACTGACCGACTTTACAGACGTAGAACAAATACTTTTGTTAAGAGTAGTTCCTTTTACAACTAGTTTCCACCCGCACCAAAGTGCTCATCAACACGAATCAAACGAGCCCAAACTCGATAGAGTTGTGTTATTTAATTGCTGAGCTCCTATGGTCACCTTCTGGCTTCATCATCGAACCCTGCAGGATCCTAGTTAACACCAAGCACCAAAGTGCTCGTCAACACTAATCAAATGAGCCCAAATTCGATAGAGTTGTGTCATTTAATTGCTGAGGTCCTATGACCATCTTCTAGCTACATCATCGGACCCTGCAGGATCCTAGTCACCACCAAGCACCAAAGTGCTCGTCAACATGAATCAAATGAGGCCAAACTCAATAGTCTTGTTATTAACCGATTTTTAACCATTTAATTATTAAGTTCCTGTGGTCACCTTCCGATTCAGATTCATCAGATCAGCTCCATGTCATAATAAGGTTTCATTGTCATTCAATTAACATACGTATACAAAATTTCAGCTCAATCGGTAACCGGGAAGTGGATCAAATTTACTAGCGAAATTTGATATCAGACATCGAGATAGGTACAATAAATAAACTTTTTTTGAAGTCGGTTAAAAATGGAATAATTTTATCAAATTAGTGTATTGTCATTGGTCCTCGATAAATCTACAAAGTTTGAACGAAATCTGGCCGTTTAAAGTTGGTCAAAATCGCGCCCAAAGAAGTCGGTTACAAACAAACATACAAACAAACATACAAACAAACATACAAACAAACATACAAACATACAGGTGAAGTTAATAAAAAGCGTGTAAAAAAGGTGTCGGGTAAGACGGGTTACCCATGGAAGAAGTCGCTTAAGAACGAATGTCTGAAACTGAATGTGGCAAAAGCTGAGTAAATCATCTATCTGTTCGTATAGGAGATGATTTTGCTTCGATTTAAATTAGTAGAAGCATAACATACATAATAATTAACTAACTTTAAGGTAATGCTTTAGATCTGTATTTCACTCTCTTCGTCTGGTAGTTTGGACCTCAACATCGAGGCCCAAATATCAGCAGCCTGGACAAAATAGCAAAAAATTACAAAAGTCATAATATGTGGTCCCAAAATCCGGTTAAGTCGAAAGGAATAGTTTTATAGAAAACTACTATTTGGCCTATTAATTTACATGACATCGCCACGTGACCGTTATTCCAATGGTATAGGTAAACATGTTGCACTTGATGTATGGTATAACACGCAAAAATTGGATCAGAATCATCCAAATTCGGGGCAGTCTCCAGTATGTTCGTGTTATAGCATACAAACTGCAAGAAAGCCGTCTTAGTTGATATGGATAAGTTTTTCATAAACAAGCAGGTAGTGCCGGCAGCAGCAGACAAATAAACACACCTAAGAAACGCTGGTTAGACTTTGTGATTCAAGATATACGTGCTAATGGTCTTACTATCAAGGATGCCCCAAAGATTAAAATGATGATTATTTGGATATATCAACACTTAAGCAAATGTAAAATCTAAACTCAGATGAAAAAATTATTTTTATTTAATAACGAAAACTCTCACTCGTCTAGTTAATAAATTAGTTTAATCATGAGTCGAAAACAGCGATTAGATACCCAAACCCTCTGGTGAGAACAGCGGCAGATTACGTCGCGGACGCAGTCACCAGTCACCGATGACAAACTCAGAAGGTCACGTCACGTCCTATCCGATCCCGATGATACCATTACAACTTAGACTTTGCAATTCACACGAATACATACACGCCAAAATCGCCGCCAGCGGCGACTCGGACCACAGTTTCGGCCCGCCAACACTCGAGGCTCCGGTCAAGAGCCATTATCGAGTAGAATTCCTGATGCCACTTACTCTCCCACCAAGATACTGTCCTGCCGAGGTTCGGTCTCACAGGAGACACCCTCAAGGCGGGCTCTTAGCCCACTTAACTTAAACTCTGGCTGAGCACTTTGCTCGCCTAAAACGCCCGGTTCCGCAGTAGCAATCATTTGGACCAACTGCCTAAGTTAATTTCGAAAAAAAAGGGTGTAAATACCAAAAACTTGTATAATTGAGTGGGCTGCATGCTGCAGCTAATGCTAAATATAACCAAACCAATTAGAAATAGCCCGGGCATCAACTCTCTCTAAACTGAATGCGATCAAAAGGAAGAAGCTAGTAATAGTCCAAAATAGTAACGTACAAAAATGTGACGTTAAATTTGAGTCTTAAAAAGCTGCTGCGGGCGATAGACACCCCAGAATCTGCATCTTGCTTCTGTCGCTTTTTTGATACAATAATAACTTAAAAAATTTATGACTGGTCAAATAACTTAAACATTTAAATAAAAGTAAATTTCTAATTTTGGAGCATACCTAGCTTGTTTGAAGGAATATTTTAAATGAGCACGAAGCCAAGCATCAACTTCAAAGATTCCGATACTGACTGAGGCTGTCAGGGCAGTATTCTTAACATTTTTTTTGTCACGACAAAGAGTGAAGCCATAGCGGTAAACGCGCAAAGCTGTTTCTGAGTTAATATATTAGAATTTCATACAAACTTTAACCATGGCTGCATGTCCATGCGTCCCCAGTCACTTTAACAGTGCGTAACAGTAACGGTTTCATTACTGACCTTTCAAACCTTCGGTGGGAATCGATGCTTTATAATCGTATTGCGTAATTTCTATAGAAACACTATTATTTATAGTTTACAATGGCGACCTGGCGCCGGCGATGTGACCTCGGTGTTTATCACTTAAATATTTGAAAGAGCTTGTGTCTGAAACTATTGAAGCGAGAAACATGAAATATTCACATTTAAGACGTAATCACCAGTCAAAATAATTATTTCCTCAAATAAGGACTTGCCTTAATCTATAATGACTAAACGCAAACTTACAATTATGGAAATATGATCAAATTTAAGGCAAGTTTAATAATAAAGTACGATTGATAACTCCTAGCTCAGTCTGTACACGCCAAACTTAATAACTTTGATGTTTAATATTGACGTTTAATATGCTTTGACTTTACATTTTCCACCCAACTAACACAGCTGTTTAATTTTATAAATCTACGTTACATGTGTTTGTTTATTTTCATCACAAATTACTTTTCCGAATTATCCAAATATTTTTATATTAGTCTTCTTATATGTTCTGCAATAACAAACAGGCGCGTCTAGGGTGCGATTTTTGACCCTTCTCGAAAGAGTCCCAATTGTGTATTTTAATAAATACTACAATATTTAATTAAAGTGTAGTTAAATGCACCTGCTTCCTGATATCGCCAACAAAGACGGCCTGGGCCTTACTGCTGTCGCTGTCGAGCTATAGCAGAAAAAAGTCATCGTCTTTATACTTTATACTTAATCTACGAACTGACTTCATTCAAGTCCGTGTATTTATTTTTTAGGTGGTCATTTGTTTAACAACGCTAAAGAGTGTAACTCTTGGCAATAATTTTGCAACTGACTCTTTATAAAATCCGTTTAAGTCTGTTTGGTACTCGTGTGCGTATTTCGAGGTAATTGTTCAAAGTTTAAATTCCGGAAATTTTGTTTGTAGTGAGATCCCTAATCATAATATTATGATTCATTAAACATTTTCGATATTTCTAACGTCAGATTTTAAATTAAATGATAAAGATACACAAGCCAGACAAATAAACATAACTAGGAACAATAAATTAAACATAATATTGCGATGTGGATGGATTAATGGTCAACGGAATATATTCCAAATATTTACCGTTCTTCGGTACTTACGCTATCTTTAGCGTGAGTAACAGTATAATAATAGTAGGAACATACTAGTGATTCTGTTAATTTTGAAAACTTAGAAGATATGAATATTAAGTATTTAATATTACATTGATTCTTTTACGCAGTAGGCAGAGTAAACTGAATATTTATATATATATATATATATATATATATATATATATATATATATATATATATATATATATATATATATATATATATATATATATATATATATATATATATATATATATATATATATATATATATATATATATATATATATTTCTTAAAAGTAATTGAATATTATAATATTTTGTAACACTTACGCGAGACATTAACACAAATAAAAGTAGGTTTTAAGCTAAGTATCGTGTTTTTTTCTGATTTTTATACCCCGACGTTAGATGTTTTTTCGCTAAACGATTTCTATAATTCGATACCGAACTTAATTATTAATTACCGATACCGAACTTAATTATTAAATACCGAACTTAATTATTTACATATTTTACATTCTTCCATATTTTGCCTTTTATCTACAAAATGTTCCCAAACGATATTGCTACGTTTAGGTACCATTATTATACCTAATTATAAAATAAAAAGTTCAGAGCCACCGATTAAATACTAACAATAGCATCACGAGCGATATGACATATCGATAGCTTTTATTCGCTTTGTCTCTGTCTTACCATTTAATTTTTACTGGCGTAAAAGTGATGAAGCGAATATTATGTGAATTCAGCTTGTGATTGGTCATTTGGTTAATAATTATAGTGCGTGCGTAATATCTATATCTTAACGCGTTAACAATAAGGTCTAGTTTCTATTTATTTCGTTACAACAAGAGTCCATAAGTTAGCAGCTTTCCGCCGGCTACTCGATATCAGGGAGAAATTCATTCTTTAAACTGGACTTACGTTGAATAGATTTAAGGTTGAATTTATATTGTAGGTATAAAAATTGTATTCAATGAATTTTGATTTATATTTTTAGACAGTTTTATTCTGAGTTGCACTTGACCTTGGTGACACGTGCCCTATTTAAAGATAATTCCTTGCCTTTTTTTAGTTCTAAAGTTTTTATTTAGGTACTTATTGTAAATAAATAAATAAATATAAAACTTTTAGTGAGTATTACATTAACTTTTAGAGTGTGTATAAAACTTTTAAATTAATATCAGTCTATAATCAGATTACATTTGTGTTAGTGTAAATAAATAAAAGATATCAGATAGGGTAAGTTCGCCTGTTCTGTTAATTATTAGTATGCATATTATAATTACTAATTTGCGTCAACATTATTATGATTGTAGAAAAACGTACAGATGTCGATAATCACTAATCACACTAGGACGCAAACTATGCCTATAGTGGATATTATATATCAGATTGCATCCGTCTATTAACTAAATACAAATAATAGCGTAAATATTATATATTATATTCAAGTCTGCCTCGTGGTCTAGTGGATATCCTTCGGCTAAGATCATGAGGACTCGGATTTTATCTTCAGGTCGCTCAAAGTTATAATTGAGGATTTTTCAAGGTTTTTCTCAAAAATCCAAAATCTCAGTAGCAACACGGAGTCTGGCGGGTGGTGTGTTACTTACTCCTCCTGTGCTTTGAAACACATAAAGCCTTTGGTCCCTTTTATTGCTAGAAATAATCGATAGTCGAAATCAAGTCGGTGAAATGCGTTCAAGTTGATCACCACTCGTCCCGCTAAGCGACAAACCGGTGAATCGCAGTGAAAAGTCTATAGACCTTCATTTTACTCTGCCTGCCATGCAAAGGAACCGGGCATGATGAGATTTAAATGTATAGTTGATTAAGACTATCTTTACACCCGTATGCACGAAGTGGTAGGCAGAGGTACAATCAGTGCACCCACGATTAGCCGAAGATAGGTTAATCGTCCCGCCGTTCGAGTGGTAAGCGAACCTAACTAAGAATCGATGGGGTTTGGGTTCGATTCCCGACAGGGACAAACATTTGTGTGATGAGCATAGATGTTTGTATTTCTGGGTTTGGGTGTATATTGTGAATGTAACTGTATTTATATACGTAATTATATGTATTAGTATCATTGACTAACAACCAAGCAAATAATTTTCTTACTTTGGGGGAGATCAATTCGTGTAATTTATTCTCCTAGCGTTTATGCCACTTGTCTGACATATCGATATCTGAAAACGATTTTCGATATCGATATGAAAATTGAATATCGATTAAATATCCGTTTGCAAATAAATACGAAAACGCCCAAGTCTAATCGTTAGGACTAGGTAGAACAGGTATTTGGATCACGTATTTTTACAGACTAGGAATAGATGCACCTAGTCTCTGATTTACCTAGTCCGACCCATCTCTGGTCGCTGGCAACAGCTAATCAAGAATAAGTTAACGATTTCATTACATGTATAGGTGTTTCATTTCGTTAGCGCGATGTATTTTTGTGCAGCGAAATCTAGTTAATGTACACTAAATTACGCTTTACGCTACGCTTTCTTCCGATTAATTTTATTTCCCGTGGGAATGAGATATTTTTCCGCGGTAAAAAGTAGCCCATGTCCTTTCTCAACGTCTTATCTATGTTTATGCCAAATTTTATCAAAATCTGTCCAGCGGTTTAAGCGTGTAAGCGTAAGCGACAGACAGACAGACAGACAGAGTTACTTCCGAATTTATAGTATTAGTATGGATAGTATGGATAAATCAATCCCTATTTTCCTTGGTCACGACATCACGCCAGAATGGCTGGACCAATTTCGATATTTTTTTCTTGTTGTGTTTGTAATTGTAAGGAGAAGGTTCTTATAAAAGAAAACATTAAGAAAATTGCGCGAAAAATGAGAAAATTTAAGTATACTTAACCACCATATAAAGTTTAATCCCGTAGACTTATATAAATTAAGTGTCACGTTGTTTGTCCGCTATGGATTCCTAATATGTAAGGCAAAACAACGTTTGCCAGGTCAGGTAGTATGTATATATATATATATATATATATATATATATATATATATATATATATATATATATATATATATATATATATATTTATATATATATATATATATATATATATATATATATATATATATATATATATATATATATATATAATATATAAGAAAATAAACAAACACATGTAACGTAGATTTATAAAATTAAACAGCTGTGTTAGTTGGGTGGAAAATGTAAAGTCAAAGCATATTAAACGTCAATATTAAACATCAAAGTTATTAAGTTTGGCGTGTACAGACTGAGCTAGGAGTTATCAATCGTACTTTATTATTAAACTTGCCTTAAATTTGATCATATTTCCATAATTGTAAGTTTGCGTTTAGTCATTATAGATTAAGGCAAGTCCTTATTTGAGGAAATAATTATTTTGACTGGTGATTACGTCTTAAATGTGAATATTTCATGTTTCTCGCTTCAATAGTTTCAGACACAAGCTCTTTCAAATATTTAAGTGATAAACACCGAGGTCACATCGCCGGCGCCAGGTCGCCATTGTAAACTATAAATAATAGTGTTTCTATAGAAATTACGCAATACGATTATAAAGCATCGATTCCCACCGAAGGTTTGAAAGGTCAGTAATGAAACCGTTACTGTTACGCACTGTTAAAGCCTATATGTTTTCTTTAAAGTTGACATAAATTAAAGTAAGACAGCACAAGTTGGGGTGGAACAAATAGAGACGCCACTTCAACGTGTGAGAGTGAAAGAGATAGCAAGCCTGAGCATCATCTACGTCATGAGTTACGAGCACGTAATCAAGTCCAAAAAGCCAAAGTTAGTAAGTACGAAAACGAAACGAACGAATACAGAAAGAGTATTGCAGTTCGTGCGCAAATGGTGCGGTCTTTCTATCTTTTTCACTCGTGGTGTCTCTATCCATTTCACTCTGTCATATATATATATATATATATATATATATATATATATATATATATATATATATATATATATATATATATATATATATATATATATATATATGTTGTGGAAAGTTGTGGGTCACAACTCTTGTTTAAAACTTTGGGGCACACAAAGAAACAAATCTGTTAATCTATATTTTAATATTTAGGTCAAAAACTTTGTACTCTTGTGTTTAATTAGAGGGCGATCGCTTGTTTATAGCAGATAATGAATTTGATATTGACGGGGTTATCAGAAGACTTTACTTCAAGAGCCAGAGCCAGCCAGCCAGTTTAGATGGTTTATACTTACATCTTAACTGATACGTTGAAAATCAAATATTAAAATGGTAACTTTAGGTTAAGTAACTCTAAGACCCTTGAGGTGAAGTCTTCTGATAACCCTGTAAGTAAAATATATAAAATTTAGCTTTTATATGATGGAAATATACTTATAGTTTATGAAACTTTAGGGATGGCCGGCAGGAGGTTGAAACCGTGCTAAGTGTCCGGTAATAGGTGATGTCATTTCCAATACCGTACCGAAGAAAATATCAAAAAACTGAGCTTTATACCTTACGAAAGTAAGGTATAAAGCTCAGTTTACCTTACGAAAGTGAGGTACTATTTTTCGCACCTTTGGTACCTGTTAGTTACCAAAGCAACCATCGAAAGATATAAAAAAGCAACAGTCCTAACTATTTTAAGTTTCGACTTGAAATTAATGTCGAATTATGAATAAAGGTAATTTAAAAAATTAAACCGACTTTAAATATCTGTCAGCTTTACCCCATATCTAAAAAACTACTAAACCGATTTTGATGAAACCTGCACGGTTCCCTGAGTTGGAAAATTAATTAAACTTGATTTGAATCAAAAATAATTATTTCAATATGATTTTTAGTTTCCGAGAAATTTGTGGACAAATATATAAACATACAGACATACATATATACACTTACGTAATTGAATACATGTTTAAATAGATCGTCATACTCAAATATAATCCAATTCCAACAATGTTACATATTATATGTACATTGTACATACATGTCAAACTGATAACCTCTGTTTTTTGGCAGTTGAAAATAATTGTGTTTTTGCGTACTTTACCGCGGAAAACTTAACCTATTCTTGCCGCAATAGCTTTTATTGTGATGTTCCCGTTTGGAGGGTAAGGTAGCCAATAAACATATGCAAAATGCAAATGGAATTAACTGCTTGCCACATGGATAGCAACGCCCTATTAACATCTTTGGTGTCTCTAGGCGTTGGGTGTTTCTTTCCATCAGCAGCGTCATCTGTTTGTTTGCTGTCTGAGCATATAAAAATATCTAATACGTAATTGTTTTACCCGTTTCGGCGTGGCGATACAAGTCAGCAGATTGGGACGAGATGCGTTCCTTCTTTGAGTCTTATCCCTGGAGGCCTGTCTGCTTTTCTTCTGAAGACTCCTCGAACTGTGACAAATGTGCTGTGGCAAGGAATGGAGTACTTTGTTTCTTTCTCCAACGTAGCCATGTCACGTAGTAAAGCTCAACCCTGGTTCAGAACCGATTGTAGACGTGGTGAGGTGCTTAAGCATGAGGGATATCTGGCTTGGGCACATGCTCGACACCGCAAGGCCAAGAACGTATTGGAGAAGAAGAAAGCTTTCAACTGGGCTGCCAACTCCTGCAAAAAAGCTCTACTACGTAGGTCACACTATAAGTTTTGTGTAACTTAAAAAACAACATGTTATAACCAAAATATTAAGTATATTGCTTTTCAAAATAATCTCCTTTACATTTTAAACATTTTTTCATGCGATCAAACCATTTTTTAAAACAGGAGGACCACAGATCTGAAGGCATGTTTTCTACGTGCTGATTGAACGCTATAACTACCTCTTCGGAGTTGGTAAAAGTAAAACTTCTAATCAAATCTTTGATTTTGGGGAAAATACAGAAATCACAGGGTGCTAGGTCAAGGCTATGTGCAGGATGAGTGACGAGATGTACTTTTTCGGAAGCTAAAAATGACTTTGTTTTGTTGGCCGTGTGTGAAGAAGCGTTATCATGGTGTAGGAGAATGCGGCTTTTTAGTCGTCTTTCGTGAACTTTTTCTAACACCCTGGGTAAACAAATGGTAGGATACCACTCGGCCATTAACACTTTTTTGATTTTCAAGTGGAATTGTACAAATGGGACCCGTAGCTGAGCAAAAAAACGCGATCATTTTTTTTTACCAACGTTTCTCGCCTGTCTAACTTTTGTTAGCCTGTTCTCATTTTCAAACACCTATTCACAAGATTGCTGTTTTTTTTCGGGTTCAAAACAATAAATCTACGTTTCGTCTCTGGTCCTTGTGTCTTGTCGTATGTCCTTGGTCGTACTTCAGTAGCATCTGTGAGCACCATTTCACGCGAGCCCGCTTCTGCTCCGCTGTCAGTTCATGACGGATCCAACGACAACAAAGTTTCCGAACTTTCAATTCTTCGGGTAAAATTTTCTGAAATTGGCTCATACCAATCCCCAATAGTCCTTGAATTGTCTCATAAAAGAATACTGGGGGCGTGATCTACAATAGATACAAAGCCAAAAATATAGTTTTTAGAATTTTTGTCTGTTTGTCTGTATGTATGTCCGGGGTAAACTCAAAAAGTACTGCATGGATTTACTTCAAATTTTGCATGAATATTACTAACAGGTCGGGTCAACATATAGGCTACATATTATCACGCTATCGCCTACGGGGAAGGAGCTGTGCGGAGTAAACAAAGACCGCGCGAACGAAGTCGCGGGCAATAGCTAGTATTAAATATCGCTGGGCAAATAACACGAATAATCTAACAAAAATATAAGCCTACTTATCTTGATAATTTGTGTTCGTATAGGTAGTAAAAACACGCGAGTACAGTAATAGACCACATCATTTTTTTTATCATCAATCAATTTACACTTAGAAAAGCGGGCGGATATTAGCTAGTTTTTATATAATTTGTCAAGGTTCGATACATAAGGCTTACTGTGGCATTAACCTTTTTAAAGAGGGTAAATTAGTCACAATTTATCAACCATCGTTAATTCTCGGGAGACACATCCCACGTTCCACTACACTAGAGGGTGAGACTACCTTCTGAATATAGTCGTAAATCATGCACTCATCTTTAGCATTTTTGTTCATTAAATTTAGTCAATTTTAAACAAGCTTATAAATCTACTCATAATTTGGTTCAGAACAGTTCATCAGTAATAGCTATGATATGATGATACGAGTATATGTATATACTAAGCGTGTACTGATTAAAACATAATTAAACTCATAGT
Source organism: Apodemia mormo (assembly GCA_036924255.1). Lineage (NCBI taxonomy): Eukaryota > Metazoa > Arthropoda > Insecta > Lepidoptera > Riodinidae > Apodemia > Apodemia mormo. The sequence goes on along the minus strand of JAUPFN010000004.1, from coordinate 24,673,397 downwards.
CAAGTAAATTTGGTGATAGAATGTAATGGTGTTACGGTAATTAGCCAGGTACCTACTCGTTAATGATTTTATCCTAGTTCTGACTTCTGAGGCCCAAATGTCCTCTTAGCCGCTTAAGCCACAACTAAGATTACCAACCAATTTATGTTATTTGATAGTTTTAATTATAAATTATTATAAATTAGAAATTAGATGAGCATTAGTGTTAATCTCAGAGATTAACTCTCTAAAAGATGGTTTTAGATATTGAAAATAATAGTAAATCTGTATCATCTTCTATACAAATAAATAAAATTGGAGTGTCTGTTTGTAATATTAAAATAATATTACAAACAGACAGTCTTTTTGTAATATTAAAATAATATTACAAATATATTATTTTCCCCGTGTTGGTTCCGGGCTCCTTTGAAGAATAGACCAACTGCCGTTCTGCCAGGCATGTCGTAAAAGGCGACTGATTGGCTATTCAAGTCACTAACATCGTGGCTACTAGGTGGTAGAGTTCTGCATTGTCTCGGCCGGGTCTGGTACCACCGCCTTACCTAATTCTGCCGCAATAGCGTCAGTGCTTGTCACTGTCGTGTTCCGGTTTGGAGGGTAAGGTAGCCGGTAGACTTATGCATGTGGCATTAGACCTCGCCACAAGATAGCAACGCACCATTAACACCTTTGGTGTCTATAGGCGACGGTTGACTCTTTCCATTAGGAGACCCGTCTGCTTGTTTGCTATCTTATGATATAAAAAAATAACCGTTTTTTACTAAATGCGTATGGATTTATATACGGTACATATACTAAAATAACATTTTTTACAATTTTTGTCTGTCTGTCGGTCTGTCCGTCTGTCTGTCTGTCTATTTGTTCCGACTAATCTCTGTAACGGCTGGATCGATTTTGACGGGATTTTCACTAGCAGATAGCTGGTGTAATAGGGAATAACTTAGGCTACTTTTATTTTAGAAATTTTTCGACGCGGACGAAGTTCCAGGCACAGCTAGCAGTTGCAGGCAAAGCAGTTACAGTTGCGAAGCAACTGTAACTTCTTAGGCTCTGATTACACTATGATTAGTGCGAGTGCGATTGTTTAATTCAGGTGCTTAGTATTGAGCAAAAAACATTCACCTGTTGATTAGTGCGAGTGATTAGTAATCAGTGTCTATTCACTTTACTACGCTGGTAATTATTAATCCCTCGTACTAATCAACGGCTGTCTTCACGTAATTTTTTGATTAATACTAAGCACCTGCATTAAACACTTGCACTCGCACAAATGTCAGTGTAACTGGTGCCTTGCGCATGTTTGCAATGAGTGGACGTTCTTAGTAGTGACTCGTCACTCGTAGCAAGGCATATAGAAGATATAATTATATACCAATCGAAGCATGCGTTGCGAGGTTTGTGTCTGTGTGTCATTCCTTTTTACGGAAGTTGGACGACATACTGTTGTATTTTAATATGTTTAAATTGACAATTTGAAAGCAAACTTTTGTACAAATGCGACGGATACCCTTCTATACAATCTTGAGCCCTCTTGTAATAAGATGAAAGTCATCTCAAGTAATGTCAATTGTAGCTATCAATTGACATAACTTTTATCTTACTACAAGAGGGCTTATTACAAGAGGGCTTATTACAAGAGGGCTTATTACAAGAGGGCTTATTACAAGAGGGTTTAATACTAAATTTGCACTAAAAATTTCGCAGATCTTAGCAATCTAACAACAGATATTCTGTAAACGTGAGGCTAGGTAACTTTACAGATTACCACTTTCAACTTCCAGACAGTGTTCAATTACTTACATATCTTTACGCTAAATTACTTTAAAGACGCCCGCTTTGTGTCCATTTCACCCGTATTGAGTTAAATTGTTTGTGCATACACCTACGTATTGAAGGAATTGTCAAGAAATTTTACTAACACTTTCCTGTCTCCCTATTTGACAGGAATGGCTTCGAAAAATGAATTTTATTCAACCATTTTTTAGACTCTTTTGTATCTGAGTACATTTTAGTTAAACATACAAAAATTTTGATTAGAAAACGTTTTTATAAAATTTGCATTTAAATTATAATCTGGATAACGTGCATGGTATTTTTCTGTATGAAGTATGTTTTTTTATTTCTTAAAAAAGATGGCTCTTCTGATAAAAAGGCACAAAAAATATTAATGTATGCTATTTTGTTAGATATTTCATGGTCACCTTTTAGTTCAGTTTATGAACATCAATTCTCCGGTTCCCTTACAAAGTAGGCAGAGTTAACGTAACATCAATAGATGCTCCAGTTCACCATAGTTCATTGATTTTTCGATTAATTATATGTGAAAATAAAAATAGCTTTACGTGTTTATCCAAAAGAAGAATAGACACGCTACCACTGTACTGTATAATGAGGTTTATATACTTAAAGTTTATAATATTGAAATAAATAACAACGCTGAATAAATTGATCAAAACAAAAATGTTAAGCAAGTTATTTCTTTTCATTTGGTTTTTAGTCAACGATACCAGTACATCAATAAGTACATACAAAAAGACTGAAAAATATTTAAAAAAGACTCAAAGAAAAACTATGACTATTTATGCTCATCAGCCATCACATAGGTATTATTCCTCGTCGAGAATCGAATCTGAGCTCCATCAATAATGTAGTCAGGGTCGCTAACTAATCAACCAAAAAGGCGATCAAACTTTACAAACAAAAATCGTTATTTACAATATTTCCCCGCCCGTGTAATCTTCCCTTTTATATAAGCTAAATAGACTAAACAAAATCTAATGATTTTATAATATTTATTTTGAAATCCGCCATTAAAGATTTAATAAATAAAAATAAATAAATTATTGCGGTCAAAGGTTTAATAAATATTCACGGGACAAATTACACTTACTGATCTAACCCCAAAGTAAGCAAATTATTTACTTTTGCTATGGGTGTTAATCAACGATACTGATACATAGAAATAGATATATAAATACTGAAATATTTTTAACTAGAATATTTAATAAACACCCAACCCGAAAATACAAACATTTATGCTCATCACACAAATGCTTGTCGCCGTCGGGGATCGAACGTGAGAACCGTATCGATTGCGTAGTCATGGTCGCCAACCACTCGACCAACGGGGTGATATATGGCGATACCTTCCAAAAGCTAGGTTTACTCGACCCACGTCATGGATACCAGGCCCCAGGGTTACAAACATCGGCTTGGGTTGCGACTTGCGTGGCCAATCATTTATAATACGTGATTCTGAAATACATGCTTTGCCGTATTAGGGCTAAGTCGTACACTTAACCTAGTTAATATTCGGAGCCACTTTCTCAAGCAAGTGCTTTGTAAGAAGTACTAAAGAAAATAAATAAGAAGAGTTCTATTTTATGACATCTATATGTTAATACACAAAGGAAAATCTTTGTACAACTTTTTAAGACTAGTTACGCGAACGGTAGAGTATGAAATTTGGCACAGTTAAAATTTACATTACGGAGGAGTGCAAAAATCTAATATTTTCAAAATATATGTTGGGGTTGCACTGCGTTTATCATCCCGAAGTAATATGCTCCGAAGCTTTGTACAATTTGACACAAAAAAATATCGCGATAGAACCTGTAGTCATAATAGCTCCAACGATATTTTGCACGAATTACCGTCCAGTAATCCAAGATGGCTAAAATCATCTTCAAACGTGTAACTGTAGACGAAGACTATCATTAATTCTACGTGTGTGCTAACAATTAATTACTAAAATGTTTTTTGTGATTCACATTTTTTTAATCCCGTATGATGGGCTCAGTTTACTATATTATCGTTCCACTCCATTTTACACAACCACCCCCATACGTCTGAACTGATTAAGGACAACGGCTGAAATTAACAACGATAGTCTAACCACACAGCGCGATATTTTAGCGTGTTAAAATCCTTTGACGTACCGCCAACTACTAGAACGTCTGCGACGATAGCCGTTAATTAGCTGGTCAATCTGCATGTATCGTGTCATTGAACTAAGCTTTATAACGATAGACGCAAGTGTGGCCGCAGCATTAAAAATACATTAAAATAAATAAAAAATATTATTACACACTACATTTATGTGACATTGAATGCAATTTGAATGCAATTTAATATAAGCTATGCATTATTTTTATAACTATAAAGTTATCGTATCATTTAAAAAAACTAACACTTTTACTGAAAGCACTTGATGTGTCTATTTCACAGATATACTAAAGCCCAAAATAGAAAGTAGTGTTAATTACGTTTACGACAGTCGGAGGACTTAAAATAAAAAAAAAAATTTACTAAGACTTATTTATTAACTTACTTCTATATTACAATTAAAACTTAACTAAAACTAGCGTTGTCAGCATCCCTATGTAGGCTACGCGTGTAAGGCGATAAGCATGAGCGATCTTCATGTAGGGTGCGCATGTAACCCCCAGTGCAGCAACTATTTGAAGACTTTGACTGAAAATGTTGCTGTCACAATCTTCTGGGTACTAGATTCTTCATAAGTAGCATAGATATGAGTTTCATCCTCTTAGTTCTCTGATTTCTCTTCAGTAGTCTTAAAGGCGTAGTATGGCACGTGTAGCGGTTAATTGTTACAACTGCGGTGAATGCGAGTGCCCCAATTATCGTCCTATAGAGGGGTAATATAGTATGGTATAATGTTGCATTTGTCCAAGTTACATGGCTTAAGGACATTATAACACTCTCTGAAATCAGTATCTAATATCTCACTATTGCTATAGATTGACCTTAGTCTAATTTATTTTCTAAGTTATCTATACCTATCGTACTGTGGTGAGTGCTCGATGCATGAATAAATGCTAAGATGATTTCTAATCTAATTATTTCTAAATAAAGGTCTTCAGAGATTTACTAAAGATAGCTAAGTGCTATGCAATTCAGCGAGCTTAACTTCAGAAGAAGAATTTTCGTCTAAAATTAATTTAACATAGCATTAATTTAATTTATTAATGTTACTTAGTAAAAGTCATATGGGTATCTGTATATCCCTTTTTGTAGTGTTGAAAACCTGACACTTCCATACCTCTATATGGTAAGGTAAGCTAATTTTATAAAAATATAAATCTATTTCAAAAAATAAGAAGTTGAGAGATTAGGTTTAAAATAAGTTGTTTAGATTAGGTTTAAAATAAGTTTGGAACACAGACTTTTTGTTGTTGTTGTTAAGATTTAAGATTAGGTTTAAAATAAGTTTGGAACACAGACTTTTTTGTATCAATCAAAGACTTTTTGTACGAATGAAGAAAATGTTTTTTTTACGAATATTCGCGTATGTAGTTACATTCGTAAAAATATACTTAAAAGATTTACTATTAAAAAGTTTTAAAGTGCATTATTTAATTCATTTGCTGGAAAATTTGGACATTTTGATATTGGTCGTTTTCATATGTGTAGTCTGATACAGTATGGTGGTCATAATAACTATTGTAGTCAGACTGTCTGATAGTTATAATAGTCAGGGTAATGATAATTATAGTTGTCGTTGTAATTGTCGTAACTCTCGTTAAAATTAATTTCTTTTGACTTAAAGTAATTAGATGGGGGAGGATTGCCAAATCTACTCCAATCATGACCCGGGATTTGTGGGGGTAACGGTTTAGTTGAAAAATGGCTAACTCCACTCATGGGCTTCGGTCCATTTATATGGAGAACTGTAAAACCACTATTGTTATAATTTGGAGGAGGTGCTCTAAACATTTTGTTGAGTACGAGTAGGCTGCATAGACATACGCTGTGGTGGTTGGTTAAATTGAAAAGGGGAACGCCAATGCTGGGATCCGTTCTCATGCATAAACGTAGGTCTTTGCCAGCTAGGTCCATGAGAATAATTTGAATTGATTGGACGCCGGTCTGATGATGAACCATTACGCTGCTGAAGGTACACAACATTAAACTTCTCTTGCACAAATACCAGAGCCTTTTCTATAGTATCGGTTTAATATCTAATACCTTTAAACGACCAATTCTTGTATATATATAATTGGAATCTCGAAATCGGCTCCAACGATTTTCATGAAATTTAGTATATAGAGGGTTTTGGGGGCGATAAATCGATCTAGCTAGGAATCATTTTTAGGAAATGTCATTTTATTCGTGTTTTATCGATAATCAACTTGTCCCAATTAAAACTGAAAAATGTGACTCTTCCTGACATCTATTGGCGAATAATAATACTATTTTTTGTATTGTAAGTTATTCCAGCAGATGGCGTTGTTAAGTAACAAAAAAAAACAAGTCAATGAGTGTTTGCTTTGAGGTTAGACTAAGAAAATCAATTGTTTATCTAATGTGAAAAACCGAGCAAAGCTCGGTCAACCAGATATTTTACAGTAATACCCCGAATTTACGCGATAGGTGGGACTAAGCGATAACCGCTAAAATTGAGTTTGCGTAAGTCAGAGTATATTTTACATATAAATACGTATAAATTAATTTTTATTGACACCAGAATCTGAAAAAATAGAGCTATTTAGACGATAGAAAGTTATTAAAATCTTAGACTGTCATATAAAATCGCCAACCGGAATTATTTCCATGCGATATTCGAGATGCAATATAGATGCGATTCGATTTGATATGAATAGCTAATGAGTAATGTTTGCAAACTCTCCTAAACTACAAGTTCAAAGTTAAATACTCACACAACTACCATCGCATACCTATGAGACGTACCTACTAACTCTACAAACTTATTTGTACATCTAAGTTTCTTCGGTATAAACTCATAAGGCTTGTCAAAGCATTCCTTCATGATATTAGATAACTTTGACCGGCTTGGTGAAATTCGAGCATTCAGCTTTAGAAATACTTTTTATTATACAGTATATAAAAAAAACCCTGTCCGATCCGCATAGTCATTGATTGGTAGCCTTATCCAATCATACATATGCTATTATTTTGCGGATATAAACAGATAAAGTTTGGCCGGTCAAGATAATTCGTCTTAAATGTTATTTCGAAAGATATTATGGCCACATAAAATTCCGGAAAAACGATAGTGAAATATACAGATACGAACGAAGACTACGACGACACGACGAATGAGTCGACAAAGTATTGTCCAGTTTAAAATATTCGCTAAATTTTAGCGAAAGTGAAGGCACGAGCATTTTTAAATACAACAATTCTTAAATACCCGATACGTATGCAGATAAGGAATTTACTGATTTAGGCCCGATTTTTGAAAATTAAGTTTTTACCAGATCTCCATGTTTTGAGGTCCTAGGAAACTTTTCCGATTGTTTTCACGTTGATGTCAGTATATCTATATGCATGCGTGTGTGTGTGTGTGTGTGTGCGTGCGTGCGTGTGTGCGTGTATGAGTGCGTGCGTGAGTTCGTACGTAAACATCTCATACGATCGAAGCGCGGTGGCATTCTATTGATCTATAACTCACTCATCTTTCCCAATAAACAGCTTTTCAAAAATAAATATACTCTAATTTTTATCAAACTAGATGTTTTATCTGAAAAAATCTATTTCTCAGATAAAACATCTAGTTTTACTCCTTTGAACTTCGAATACTTAATTTAGCGGGAAGTGTCAGAGGCAGCCTGCTGGCTTAACTGTTTATTGTTTTTTTTTCTTTATAATGTCATCGATAGTTACTCATTATATAACTAAATTAGAATAACTATTTTTTGTAATATTTTATAATATGTGTATTCGTAAACACACATATAAAAAAAATCTGTCTTAAAGGGGCTATTTCCAAAACGTGCTAAGCCTTGACAAAGCTTATATATACCAATTCTAAATGTTCAGGGTCATATTCAGGTATTTTTAGGTATAAAGTTGGTTTTCTATAAGGGTAAAATTCAGAAGGTAGGAAATTAGTTTTGCGAAATAAGCACAAGGACAATGCAAGGGCCTGAGACTTAACCAATGAGGTAACATGAACACATTGACATCAATAGATATTAAAGGAAGCGTAGAGTGCCGCTAGAGGCACGTTATCGTTCTCAGCTTCGTAAATCGCATGTTCGTTACGTACAACAAATTAACACGACCGTTTAAAGTATCGTAAAATAGTATCTGCTAGTTGTTAGAGTTCTACATTATCTCGCCCGTGTCTGGTACCACCGGCTTATCTATTCCTGCCGAAATACCGTCAGTGCTTGTCACTGTCATGTTACGGTTCGGAGGGTAAGATAGTCGGTAAACTTATGCATGTGGCATTAGATTTCGCCACAAGATTGCAACGTATCATTAAGATCTTTGGTGTCTATAGGTGGTGGTTGACTCTTTCTATCTACTTGTTTGCTGTCTTATAATATAAAAAAAGCATCTTTCATTGCAATGTCACTTATTATTTTTGGTGGGAGGGCTAAATGCAACCTAACAATCCTACAGCATATTTGAGTGACAATTTGGATAGAATTCTAGTTCAAAATATCCTATCTATTTATGTAATAAGTCAGGTTATTTTCGAAGTAACTAATTACTGTTAACCTTGTGATCATCACTGTGACACCGGACCTTTGAAAATACTCAGCCAAAATTTAAGTTTAAATTAGGGCTACTGACGACCGCGCTAGGGCCTGTCTCCTGCGGCATTGGACGTCGGATTTGTGTGGCCACAAAACAAGTAGGTACAGAAGTCAAACTCATGTTTGTACTTCACTTTTAATACCTACGCTCGGCGAAAACTAATAATAATGAAAAATAAATATGCACAAAAAAATTACCAACGCGTGTCAAGCGGTTAGCACTCGTGCTTGCACTATTCCCAACTATTCCGAGATATGGTGTCCGTAAGAGGTGTCTCTGTGTGAACGTCCTTTGTATGTAGATTGACTTTGTATGTAGATTGATTCTCTCCGCGTTAAGCGTGAGGCGATGGAGAAGGTTTCGTCATCGAGATCGGTGACGACGATGTCTTATAGTGTGAGTGTGTATATAGGAATCGTCGTCTGGATAGAAAAGGACGAGGCGAGCCTTCTAAGTCTGTGTATGGCGGCCGTGTTGGCGTCGGGCTTGTAATCCGCCGCAACCGTGATTACTGGGTTTGATTGATGTGTTATTTAGCCGTACTGACAAACTTAAACTGAGCTTCGTAAACTTATTGTTTTAAGTGTCCCTAACTATTCAAATTGCCTTTCTTGTTAATTAATTGTGTTCAAACTCAAAATATAATGTAGCTGCTGCAATGAACCCGTGTTCAAAAATGGTTACAATTAATTTGTACCTTTTAAGTAGCTAGCTAATTTTCCAAGGTACAATCCAATATTATATCTGGGAGATAATATATTTAGTAGGTAATATTTGTGATAAAACATTTACGAGTGTAAATCTTTATGATCTTTATTTCTTTTATTTTGTTTAAAAATTACTACCTAATTCGAAAATCTGTACTTTTTGAAATCGTTGCATTTTTACCCTTATTTAAACTTACTTTTAATTTAAATTTTATTACTTTAAATTACTTTAAATTATTTATTTTATTACTTACTTTAAATTTTATTATTACACATTACATACACCTTGAGATCAAAATGGATACATATCGCTTCAATCCTAATAATTTATAATCTTAATCGTCTGTAGAATATTTTTGAAAAGTATTGTTATCCTTTGTTCCTTTAGCCTTCTATATCTTCTTGCGAACGTATTTTTGATTTTCAAAAAATCTTTCCAACGAACGAATATTTTTTTAATATTTCTAATCAATCATTCGTCTAATTTTTTATCCCTGTTCACTGCTTTTAATGACTTTTTGACAGCTTAGAGCCTAAAATAACTCATCTTAGTGGAAGTAGATTTTTTTATATTTAACTTAAATAGTTAAGGAAATCGATACTTTGCTTTCCGATGGACTGCTTCAATCAGATGCTATCAACCAGATTTACTCATTCCAGCATTATTATTCTTAGGAGCGAATTATCCAATAATCTGAAACAATTTACTCAAGCCTAAGTTAGGGTAATTCCTCGCCTATTTCATTAACTGTTAAGTTGCTTGTCCTATCTATACATATCTATACATATAATACTGTTCATATAAAACTGTACATTGAATATTTTTTTAAAAGAATACTTGGGGCGTAATCTTCAATCGATATCGAAGCCAAAAACTATAGTTTTTAGAATTTTGTCTGTTTGTATGTATGTCCGGGGTAAACTCAAAAAGTACTGCATGGATTTACTTCAAATTTTGCATGAATATTACATACTAGTTGGGTGAACATATAGGCTACATATTATTACGCTATCACCTACGGGGGAGGAGCTGTGCGGAGTAAACGAAGTTCGCGCGGATGAAGTCGCGGGCAACAGCCAGTATATTATAATAAAACTAACAAAAAATCTGAGAAGGAGATGCCTAATTCAGTGAAGTAAATTTAACCATAGGTAGCTCATTCCATTTAATTATGATACATATTTACGCTTAAACCCTCATAGGATTTATTTTTTAACTTCCCACTACGCATGTAGATAAGAAAGTTAATGATTTTATCCCGATTTTCGAAAATCGAGTTTTCACCAGATGTCCACGTTTTGAGGTCCTAGGGACCATTTCCGACTATTTTCACGATAACGTCAGTATGTCTGTATGTATGTTGTGTGTGTGTGTGTATGTGTGTGTTTAAACATCTCAGAACTTTTGAACGGCTGGACCGATCGAAACGCGGTTAATGACATTCGATTGAATTCCACTCAACTTAGATTCCCTGAAAATTTGAACCGATTCGGTCCAGAAGATTTTGAGAAATTTAAAAAAAACACCAAATAAAATTTTGGTGAAACAGTATTTTTTTAATATACTGATTTCCAGATTTATTTATTTATTTAATACTTTATTGTACACATAGAGACAAAATTACATTTTATTTCATGAAAACTCCACAAAAAGCGAACTTATCTCTGTAAGAGATTTCTTCCAGCAAACTCAAAACAGTGAGAAAGCGTGAAAGAAATGTAGAATACACGTGTACAGATTATTAATTTAGAAAATATATAAGTATAATAGGTAGGTATATAAAAAAAACTTATTTTATATTACTTAATCCTAATACGTACAATGCCTTTCTGTCCTAAAAATTAGACCGATAAATAAAATTCTTTTAAAGATTTTTTAAAGGTGACTAATGATTTGCTGCTCCTAATATGTAAAGGAAGTGAATTCCAAAGTTTCACAGAATTGATAGTGAAGTTTGAATAGAATTGAATTACTGTAGATAAAAGAAGAGTTCGTAGGATATTGTAAAATTCCACGCAATTGAGAGAGATAATTTGAATCAAAGTTATAAAGAAAGTTAAAGCGTTCACGAAGATAGCTAGGAAAGTTTGAGTTAAATAAAACATTTACCTATGCACCGAATGAGTACAAAAGCTAATCAGCTCTATTCCTCAAGAAACTTCGTCTAATGCATAAATTGCATCAAAATGGGTTTATCCGTTTGGGAGTAATCGTTGACGAAAAATTTTGAAAAAAGCGTTATTTCCACATAATCAACGATATTATAAGTACCTACTAATAAAACTACGTCAAATTTCCAAAAATCAAAATTGAATCTAATTTTCAAAACGTATAGCTTTTCAAATATTAAAATTACATTGTTTTTAGCAAACTTACTTAATTTTTTTAAATAACTTTTATATTTATTCACGGATTGACTTAAAAATCTTATCAGCTTTTCTCCTTTAAAAAATGCATCAAATACCGTTAATTTAATCAAAATTGGTCAATTCATTTGAGATTTATCAATGAAGAAAATTAAAAATAAAATGTTTTTTGACATTGCATCAAAATTTTTAACCTATCATTTAGCTAAAGCAATATTTTAGATTTCAAAAATTGAGTTGAATGCCATCATCGTTTTCAAAATATACAGCTTTTCAAAAATTAATATACTGCCATTTTCAACAAAATAGATGTTTGAACTGAAAAAATTTATGCTTATATATTTTTTTACTCTTTTGAGCTTAAAATACCTTAATTAGTGGGAAGTTTCAGGGATGGCCCGTAGACGGAACGGTTGACGTTTACACATTTTTTTAAATTAAAAACTGCGTCAAATACCATAAATTGAATTAAAATCGGTTGAATCGTTCGGGTTTTATCAATTGCGAAACTTTTTTTAAAAGATTTTGACATTTCCTTGATATTTTTCCACCTATCAATTTTAAAAATTTAAAAAAAGGTTTTTTGGCATTTTTAACCTATTCATATTATAATTAAATAAAACAACCTTTTCAAAAACTGCTTTTAAAAGCCATCCCAAAGATCTAACCGAACATAATTTTGAAAATGTAGATATTTTCGTACATTAAAATACTATTATTTTTAAAATTTTAGATTTTTAAACTCTGACAACTACTAACATTATGAACGTATTTTTATTTTGTGGTCCTAGTACCCTTGCTACACAGTACGCAACAGCACACAATCTACCAGCGGACGAGTTCAAAAATTCATGCTTCGGTATAGTTTTCACTTAATTGGGCTTAAAATACCTCAATTTAGCAGGAAGGTGCAAGATGGCCTGCACATTTTTTACACAAAAACACCGCTCTATTTGTGCGGGTACAAAAGTAAAAATCATGTTTTGAAAACATTTTCCAACAACACATAGCTGTAGAAAAAGTATCACGAGAATCACCGAGACCGTGATCGGCTTGGCCGACTAGTCGGCTTCTTTTCAACCGACTAATCGGCTAGTCGGCAAAAATCATAATCGGCACATCTCTAATAATTAATTAGGTAGGTACTTTAATATTTACTTTAGGCGTAATGTTAAGTTAGATATCTATAGGAACTTTATAAAATTTAAGTACCTACCTGTTCATATTCTGTTCTGCCCTCTTTGACTCATCGACGAAAAACATTTTGCACAATTACTTTTTAAGTGTAATGTAAATTAGAAGTGAAATATCAATATTAAAAAAATATTGTATATAATTTAGAGCAGATTCTAAAAAAACACAATCAGTCAGTGAAGGTACGTCTACATAATATATATTAAAGTTATTGTCATTAATGTGCACGTTGCTTTTATTTCGCCTATTCTTTTTATGATTACACTCGACGTATGCGATCAACACCATTCTTTACGACTTGGTTTACTTACGGCATAATGAAAGTATAGGTTAATATAGAATTATTGCTTTCTAACGTGGTACAATATATAGTACTGACATATATTATTATATTTTATACCAATATTTTGTACGTATTATAATATTCAAACTTGATATATAATTGAATTTGAATTTTTTACATTATTCGGTATGGAGTTCTGAACACCTTCCCTTCAGTATGTACAATCTTTTACCAGTCAACCGGTATATTAAACCGTTAAACATGAATTGAAGTAGGAAATATTTTTATGTTGTAGAGTCTACAACATAAAAATCTAAGTCTACAATGTATGTAGACTGTAGAATGCGAATCAATTTAGAAGTTTGTCACCATATTGTACATAGGCTAATCAAGTTTAAAATATGTTTTATGAACACTCAAAAGGAACTCGCGTCACCATATGGTAAATCGTAATCAATTTTTATAGGTATGTAACTTTGCTACTACCTGCAAGAAATTTACTTATAAATCTAAATTATGAGTATAATGAGAATAAACTGAGATGTTGGTCTCCATATTATATAAGGTGTCGCAAAATCATCGCCCTATCGGATAATACCACAGAAAACATATATAGGTGATACTATAATTTTCGCAAATGGCAGTAATCGTTAGCACTGTTTTGACATTTGTGTCATTTTAGTACAAAACTTTAATTACTACCTACATAACGAGACAGATCATTTTGCATCACATTGCTTTTTTCTTAAATTAAATAAGTTCCGTCTCGTAGTTGACTACTCGACTATGATAATCGTCTACACGGCAAAGATCATTAGGTCCCAGGTTTCTTCCCTGGGTCGGGTAAAATAATTAACAGCAATAATCCGTATTGTATCCGTATTCGCGGAGCTAGCTTTTTAACGATCCAGCTCATCTCTTATTAAAACCCGTACCTCGTATTAACACGTGAAGCTTTCGATCCCGCCCACAGACAAAATAAATGTCCCGACTATCGCAAGAAACAAGCGATAGTTGTTATTGAAATAGGGAGATGAGGATTAGCATCCATTATGATAACCGGCAAACTATGAATTGAAATTCGGTTCATTGTGCCTACTACGCAAGATAACCGGCGCGATGGTAGTTTTTATGTAATTTCTGCTTTCCACTTAAACTAACAAATTGGCAATTCAATCATTTTGCTATTCCTGTATTAAATGAAGTTTTAATGGTATTTTCATGACTGATCACGCATAACGAATGGTAGTAATAGTATCAAATCCTATTTCACTCGCGGAAATCACTTTCATATGAATACGCATGGCATGCAAGTATACAGCTTAGTTTTCCATATGTACCTGTATCATAAGATTTACTCAAAGTAGATTTTAATAAATTATGTGTTACTGATGTATCATATGATTAACTAAAAATGAATTTTAATTAATTATATGGCACAAATATATCATAGGCTTTAATAAAAGTTGATTTCAATAAATTATATGATACCGATGTATGATATGATTTACTAAAAGTGGATTTTAATAAATTATATGATACAGATGTATCATATGTTTTAATAAAAGTGAATTTTAATAAATTATGTGACACAGGTGTATCATATGATGTACTAATAGTGGATTTTAATAAATTATATGATACCGATGTATCATATGATTTACTAAAACTGAATTTTAATAAATTATAAAATAAAGATGTATCATATGATTTATTTTAATAAATGTGGATTTTAGTAAATTATATGGTACAGATGTATCAAATGATTCACTAAAAGTGGATTTTAATAAATTTTATGACACAAACATTCCCTTTTATTTATCGTAAATATCATAAAAATATTCTTCTTTTGTGTTTTTTATTGTTTGGGTGAGCATGTCTCTTTTAACTATAAAGTCTATTTCTAGTTGTTTATTTTCAAGATCTTTCTTTACTTCATTCTGTAGTGGCTCAAACAATCACAAACGCTACAAGAAAAAATAATAAAAAATGGACAAAAATTAATAACAAATGAAAAAATGAAATTCAAAATAAAAATCCTGAATTGCGATATCACATTATTTATCTTGTAACATTATATACAAGTTTCAACGATTCTCAGATGGACTTCGGTCCCCATCTTGCCTGGCTGGGAAGATCTTCCCTTACCCCTTCCTTGTATGACCTTGTATGACGTCATCAACCTCCACAGCTATGGCGTCACCTGACAAGAAGCTGGTTCCATCACTATGACCCTTCAGCGGTACCAACCAGTGGCGCCACAGTGGTGACCCCGGCGTGATCTTCACCAGTAACTGCTATCAACATGCCACAGTGGTGACCCTCAGCAAAATCAACACGCAATAGCCTTCTGACCAACAGCGTCTAATATACTCCCTTCTGCTTCCAACACCATCAGCCACCTTCACAAACTACGCCTCATGTACGCTTTCCGGAATCCATTGCGAACTGCCTACGTTCACTGGACCTCCATGTAGCAAACTCTGTCCCGCTCGTTCCGACTCATTGTGAACCACAGCGGAGGCGCACTCGCCCGACTCACCGAGGACCGCGCACATATTAAGCTCGTCTCGATGCACCGCAGACTCGAGCACTCAAGGCACATACGCTTCACTGGCTCAACTAGATCGACCTTCGGTCTTGGGGGAGAGTATTGTAGCGGCAAACGTTACAAGAAAAAATAATAAAAAATGTACAAAAATCAATAATAAATGGAAAAATGAAATTCAAAATAAAAATCCTGAATCGCGATATCACAATTATTTATCTTGTAACACTATATACTAGTTTCAACAATTCTCAGATGGACCCAGACAATACACCTTGCCTGGCTGGGAAGATCTTCCCTTACCCCTTCCTTGTCTTTGTGTGACGTCATCAATCTCCACAGCTATGACGTCACCTGACAAGAATCTGGCCCACTGGTTCCATCACTATGGGTTTTCAGCGGTACCAACCAGCGGCGCCACAATTTCATTATATTATTTGGGAAATGTTGTATTATTTAAGAAACCCGTCTTAAGCAGAGAATCTTAATTAGAACTAGTTATTTGGAATCCAAGTAATATTACCTAGGCATGTAAAATATTCTGATCTGATTTATCTTACCGCCCCGATGGGAGAGATAAACATTTGTCAGATTAGCACAGATGTTTGTATTTCTGGGTTTGGGTATTTATTAAATCTATGGAAGATGGAAGGGGAGATGGGAGAGATAAACAGTTGTCAGATTAGCACAGATGTTTGTATTTTTGAGTTTGGGTATTTATTAAATCTATTTATATAAGTATTTTGCGGACAAAATTTAACCATAAATTTAAAAATAAAATCTCTACAAACTTTAGCCGTAAAGAAAATAGTATTCATATTATGTGTACTATTATATGAATGTAATGTGGGTAATGTTATTTTTAATTGATTTAATGTATTTTCTAATGCACAGTATTTAAAAATCTTAGGTTCCTGCAGTCCTCCGCAATATAAACTTCAACTGTGCCAATTTCACACTCCACCGTTTGCGTAATTTTCATAAAAATGAGTTTAAAGTTTTTACTTCACGTATTAATATATAGATAAGCATCATTGACTAACATCCATATTACAAGCAATTTGCTTACTATGGGATCTAAGATCAATTCGTGTCATTTTTTCCGCGATACATACTTTTTTATTGACGTGATAACTTCTTATAAATCGATAAACACCGGCTGCACGCTCGAAATAGCATAAGTCATTGTCACGTTCCGCTTGAGCCAAGCGTGCAAGCGAGAGCCCGGAATAAAAGATACAACGATCTCATTTTCTTATAAAGTTATCAAGTAAAATTATCGTCCGTTAGCCGACTTTACAATGTTTTTTTTTATCTTATAACCCCTCGTGCGATTATCTACAATTATCTAAAAAAAACAGTAAATTAACTCAATCTATTTTATGGATATCCAATTTTATTAAATTTTAAACGAATATAGTAAAATTTTATATGTATCGTTGATCGTGGAACTATCTCATAAAATCAATCATGAATATTCATTTAGTTAACGAGATGGTATGCAGTATGCACAACATGTTACAAATTATTGCGTTATTTGACTCACTTACAGCGTGTTAATTGCCGTTCGTTACAGGGTGCCTTGTATTCATTTATCTCCTAACTTAACACACAGTCAAACCAAATTGGGGGTTGATAAATCGATTAAACTATTATCGAGTACAACATACATCAATATCATCACGCCAAATCCGTAACGGGGTAGGCAAAGAAAATTGAGTGCCATATAGATTGATATAAAAAACCCAAGATGCACAGTCCCGAACAAAGCTGACGCTCAACTGTCCCTAATTTAACATAAGTAGATATGGCAAAAACATATGTTTTTGCATATCCAACCTTAAGCGTAAGATTTATAGTTGTTTTTACAAAGCAGTATAAAAAAAAATTGACAGTGTCGCGACCGACGCGATTCTATTTGAAATTTTTAGAGGACGGTTTTAAGACACTGAATGTGCATCTTGAGTTTATAAACATTCATAACTCTCTTAATAGAAACACGCAGGTTTCGGAGACTGTTTTTTAAACTAATTTAATGTATTTATAACATTGGTTGTTGAGATATTGATGGTTAAAGAAAAAAAGCTCATTTTCCATGCAATGTAAAAATGGTTGTATCGAATTTCCTAAAAAAGAAAATTGAAGCTGAATGAACAAGTTATCTGATCCGTATGATGGTTAAGCTGAAAACTTTTTTCCAAGTTCGTAGAAGAAAAAAAACAACCGAAAAATTAAAAAAAAATCTATTTCTTTATCGTCATTTATTAACGGTTCAAAAAATTCCTTGTTTTATTTGTTTTAGTCAGGGAAGATGTACTTCCTAGATATAACAATTTAAACGGCATCTTAAGTTATAAATACTTCCACCTTGGCTAGTTTATTTTAAAATGTAGCTTGGTTAAGTATATTTAATTCTCTACCTACTTGGCAAACCACTGTTCTGGAATATCTATTTCAGTAAGCATCTAAAGAACATGCGCACCACGAGAAATGTGTTAAAGTCGGGGAAAGAAAATTACATTCAAAATAATATTAAACTAAAAACATTTTGAAAAACGGGCTGTGGCTGTGTCATAGACACAGCCGTGTATGTTGTACGTGTCTACGTTACGGGCATATTTTTTGGTATCATTTCATAGGGTTCTGAAGTAAACTTCGCATCGCTGGTTTCGCTATATCTTAGTTTTGCAATGTCCGTCCGTCCTTCCATCCGTCCCTCCGCAGCCTGGCTCAGAGATCCTTAGTACTAGAAAGCTGTAATTTGGCATGAATTGGTCATCAGTTTATCTACATGTAAAGTTTCTCGTATATACCCCATGGTATAGGATTTTCTTAAATAGGTTTTTGTTTTGAACAAAAAAATGTTGTTGATTTGTTACAATAATTTCTCGATTAAGAGACTTGTTTCTGAAATATTAAACTTTAAAGCACTAATTTGTGCTAAATCCAAGGTTTTCCCACTTCTGCCACTTAAATGTAGCTTTTGAGGTTAAAAAACAATTCTAAGTAAACATTATGAAGGTAAAAGGAAAACTATTACAGCTTAGAAGGCTTTACAAGTTTTTGAGTAATAGTCGATCGACTTCTAAAATGTATTTGGAGAAAGATTTGTAGGCGATGAACGTGTGGTGTGGATATATTCGTCATGGACATTAAGCAAGTTGAATGTTCGTAGTATGAAACCATATTACAAAAGTTTGGTTGTAAGATAAGATGCATGAATTGATAGATATAATGAATGAGAGATGCTTGGATGTTTTATGTGTAACAAAGGCTGAGCGTAAAGGTAGAGAAACCACTGATCTCCCCAGTGACAAGATGGCTCTGTGGCCTGGTGTGCCCACTATCATTCAGACACCAGAGTAAGTATTTTTCTATCGCCACCACTAGTTCCTGGTATTAAATAGTAGAAAAATTATAGAATGGCTAGGCGTTGGTTATATAATAGTATGTACATGTAGGACAATAATGACCGATGTTTTTAAAAAGCTCCAATATAACAAAAAGTACTATTACAAATTAACGGGTTCGACGAATTCGAAACAAATCGCAAATAGCAAAAAGTCATAAGTACAATCTTTATTAAAAATACAATATGTATGTATCTTAAAGTAATTGGAATCACCATTAACTCCAATAAAATTTTACGTAGGCACATAATAACTGCTTGGGTTTTTGTGAGGAAATGCTTTTTATACTATCGTTTTAGTTTTCTTTATATCATTAAGTAGCAAACGAGCAGTTTTATGATTATTTTACACTGTTTTAGTATTTCGATAATTGTGTTTACTCTTATTGAGGTCAGCTGGAAAAAAATGTCTTTTATTGGGGATAAGCTCACCCATTGTACAGTTTGTTTTAAATAAATTTCTATGTAATACTTCTGTTTAAATAAAATTAATAAATGGTTCTCTCGTCCATCGCCCATAGACACCAAAGACTTTAATGATGCGTTACTATTCGTGAGGCGGGATGACAATGCCACATGCACGAGTCTACCCTACCCTCCAAACCAGAACAAGACAATGACAGGCGTTGACGCTATTGCGGCAGGAATAAGTAAGGCGGTGGTACCAAATGCACGGGCGCGACGTTATGGATGGTAATGACACGTATAGCCAGTCATTCATCATTTACGAACTATCAGCAGAACGATAGTTGGTCTATTCTTCAAAGGATCTACACAGGACTAAACTACAGACAGACTTCGGACTAACACAGGGAGTTTTTTAGTTCAAATAGTTAATTAAAAAAACTTTGTAATACTATTGTACCTACTTATTTAACAAAAATATTTAGATTGATAAGAAATCTAACAAGAACAAGTAATTTATCTATTGCTTAACAGACTCAACTACAAATGTTTCAGCAATACTGCAACAATTTGAAATAAAAGTAAAAATTTTACTCACCCTGCCGACAATACTGGTGTTCAAGCGAAATCCTAAATCGCGATATAACAATTATTTATCTTGTAACACTATATACAAGTTTTAGCGCTTCTCAGACGCATTTCGGTACCCAAACAGTACACTTTGTTTGGCTAAGTAGATTGTTTGCATCATTATGTGACATCTGCAGTATAATATGTGACATCTCTCGCAGTATTGACATCATCTCGATGACAGTCATCTTGATAGCAATTGGTACGCTGGGTTACCACCACCCTCACAATTTTTTTCTCACACTAAAACTTAAATGAGATATCTAAGGTTTTACTAAAGATTTAGAATTTTTTCACTACGTTCTAAATCTATGGGTTTTACGTTACTGTTCCAAACACTTTTGGAATAACGTAAGATCTCGTACGTTTTAATCTGTGTATGTACAGACTATGAGTAATGTGTTTGTGCGTATGTATACTTTTGAACACGGTTGTATAAACGGCTCTAAATCACATATTGCTTTTTACTAATTGGTTTGATTTGTTTTGTTTCAGCTCAACTTCAATCCAATCACGTCGTTTCTTTTCACTTTGGACTTCTTCATCATTGTGTTAAATGTAAGTAATATTTATTTTTAATATATTAGTCCTAATTTTAACGCTTAGATGGCACCTAACTAGATAAAGATGTTTTGAAAGAATTTTTTATAAATTAACTTACATATATTTCAGTATTTACATTTGAATTTTCACGCAGTAGTGTGGCTGACTAACGCCCATATCACAAGCAATTATTTGTTTTGAGGTTAGATCAATTCATATAATTTTTCCAGCGATATTTAATATTATCTATACAGTTATAAGTATTTTAATAAATACGTGAAGTATAAACGAAAGATAGCAAACAAGCAGATGATTCTTCTGATGGAAAGAGTCGACCATCGCATATAGACACCAAAGATGTTAATGGTGCGTTGCTATCTTGTGGCGAGGTCTAATGCCACATGCATAAGTTTACCCTTACATTCCAAACCGGAACACGACAGTGCAAGCACAGACGCTATTGCGGCAGGAATAGGTAAGGCAGTGGTGCCAGACCCGGGCGAGATAACGCAGAACTCTACCACCTAGTAGTCACGATGGCAGTGACTCGTATAGCCAATCGGTCGCCTTTTACGGCCTGCCTAGCAGAACGGCCGTTGGTCTATTCTTCAAAGGAGCCCGGAACCAACACGGGGAATATATAATACAATAAAATAATAAAAATAAACATTCCACACATAATTACAATTCGATTCATAAAAGAGGAACACAAATGGCGGCCAGCTGCGCAGTGTACTAATAGCGCCTCAGCGCGTTCCGCCCGCCTCTCCCCACAAGCAAACGGGACCTAAAAATCGACTTCTGCGCAGTGTTCATATTTTGACTTTCGGGAATCAAATTGTACACACATGTACTTATACAATTTTTTTACGGCTAAATTCTGTTGTAAAGTATCTTCACGCCCATATCCCCGAAGGTGTAGGCAGAGGTACAACAAGTGCACCCACGATTAGCCGAAGATACTTGGTCCCTCAAATGTGATAGGTGGCAAGCCTATCGCCAACCGGGCACTTTCCAATCCCGGGCAACTTTGTGTTTCTCAGAAAACTGAAAAAACACTTTTTTTTTAATGTGCCCGACCCGGGAATCGAACCCGGGACCTCATGTGGTCAACGCCAACGCTGGACCACTAGACCACAGAGGCGATAATAAATTCTGTTGTCAAACTTAAAAGAGAGTTTATTGTTTAGTCTACGGTCAAATTTCGACCACAGGGTTCACTAGTCATTTAATATTTTATCTAACAATTTTTTTATACTTTTTAGGACAATAATTTTAATAAAACTCATTAAAACTACATAATCTTTATCTAGGTGTATCAGAATTAAAATTTATCATTGTAACAATATCATCATTGTTATAAGACTTTACGGTTTGCTTGCTCCAAAGTTTGGTGCTCTATTGAGTGGCACACAAATGCTACTGATTAAACACACACTTAAGTAAAATTTGGAATTATTATGGTAGCGGTAGTACTGAACTTTTTACATTTGTGTTTGTTGACATCGACAAGTGTTTCTGATTCCTGAATGTACCTATTTTAAACGTACTTAATGCTTTTCAATAGCTCTCCAACGCAACAAAAAAATTTAAACGAATGATTTAAACAAGCTTATGCGTAAAAGTAAATAAAATTTTTATCGAGATGTGCAGGAGCTGTTTTAGCTCTAGTTCATCGACGTGTATTTAATTAGTGACTGAAAGACTAAGTGACTCGGGTACGATTTTAAAAAGATCATTATATACTGCTGTTTTTTATTTTTTATTTTAAATGGAAAATGACAAAACGTTGTCTAGTCCTTTGCATTCAAAAACAAAAATTTTAGACAACTATCATGATTTCATAAGAATTGTCCCTTTTACATCTGGCGGTTTAGTAACTTCGTCGTCAGCTCTCTGACTTCATATTAGGGCGATAATGTTGTGTATCTATAAGCTTTGTCTTGTTTAATTCAAATTTTATTTTAATCTTTGAAAGAAGAAATGCAAAAAGCTAAGGGTATCATTAAGAAATCAAGTTATGAAGTAGCGTCCATATTATTTCTCTCTTTCAGTCAGACCTCTGAATAGATGGAAAAAATAAATTCCAAGTTGTTCGTTAATGAGCCATATCAAAAGGTTACAATACAAAGGTTCAATTACGGTTGAATTTTGGTCACGGGGCGATCAACAGTATTTATTATCCTACTGAATATCGTTAAACCAAATTAAAAAATTACATTTTATGAAATGAACGGTACACAGTAATTACGAACTTATCGAATGACTCGTCATTCGAAACATTTACATTCACACATACAGATATACTGACGTCATCGTGAAATTATAAAAAAGTTCCTAAGTCATAAAAATATGGAGATTTGGTGAAAACTATTTTCGAAAATCGCAATGAAAACCGTTTTTAAAAATACGAATAAAAAATTATATTTTTTTCACTTTTATTTAATTTACTTAAATTAATTATTACATTAAAAATTATATAAAAAGACATATTGTATGTTTTAAATCTTTTCTTGATATATTTTAATGGGTCAAAACTATTCCAATTTGGTCAAAAGTCACGAACAAAAATTATCTTCACGCCCGTGTCCCCGAAGAGGTATAACATCACGTGCATTCACGATAAGCCAAAGACACTTGGCACCATAATAGGTGGCAAGCCTACATAATGTGATTGGTGCCAACTGGGCACATTCCAATCCCGAGCAACGTTGTTTTTATCAGAAAACTGAAAATACAGATTTTTGAATTGCTCGACCCGGGAATTGGACCCGGTACCTCATGTGGTCAACACTGACACCAGACCACTAGATCACAGATGCGATTAGGCAGTTTTCAAACATTTAAAAGTTCATATGTTCAAAAATATTAACTTAATCGTAAAAAGTCATAAATGTTGTGTGTATTTTATCAAAAAATATAAAGAAAATTATCCCGCATGAAAAATATAACAATTTTCGCCATTAAAAAAATTGGTTTAAACAATATAGCACCGAGTTGCCGCATGGCAACATACATCTATTGGTAGGACTTATATATATATATATATATATATATATATATATATATATATATATATATATATATATATATATGTATATATATATATAATATATATATATATATATATATATATATATATATATATATATATATATATATATATATATATATATATATATATATATATATATATATATATATATATATATATATATATATATATATATATATATATATATATATATATATATATATATATATATATATATATATATATATTAACCGGTTGACCCTGCAGGGCATCCCTGAAACTTTCCGCTAAATTGAGGTATCTTAATCTCAAAGAAACAAAAATTGTACCTAAGCATAGATTTTTCACAGTACAGAAATCTAAATTTTGTTACAAATGACAGTAATTTCCTTTTTGAAAAGCTTTATATTTTGGAAACGATGATCAATTTTGATCTTTCGAATGGCATCCAACGTAATTTTTGAGCTCAAAATGTTTTCCTACCTACATAATCTATAGGCATTCGACATCGAGACATCGATGCAGAGTGGCTACTTTATCAGTTTTTTATCGGATACACTTTGGAGAGTGCGCTGTGGAATTGCACGACTTAATTTCGCCATCCCCGTTTTTCTATCGCCATATGGTGAACGTTCCACGTACCCGGATAAAGCGATTCGACTCAACATTCTTCATTCAAACCGCAAAGGACTGGAACATGCTTCCTGAGTCTGTGTTCCCCGACATGTACACTGTACATTGTACAGTCTGGGGATGTTCAAGAGAAGAGTGAACAGGTACCTTTTAGGGAAGCGCGTTCCATCTTAGGCCTCAGCTTACCATCAGGCGAGATCGGGGTCAAGCGCTTAACTATCGATAATAAAAAAAGGCGTTAGGCTGAAAATGTCGAGGTAATATATAAAAGCATTTTTTTATTTTTGTTATTGATAAATCCCAAATAAATCAACTAACTGATTTTAATCAAATTTACGGTATTTGACGCAGTTTTTTTTAAAGAGAAAACCTGATTCGTTTTTAAGTCAATCGGTATATTAGCCTAAAATATATTTTAATACGTATTAAGTTTTCTATAAACAACAAAATATTATTGAACTTTTGAACACTATATTCGATTTTAATTTTTGAAACGGCATTTCACGTAGTTTTTAAGTACTAAAACATTGTAGAAGGGCAAAATATGATTGTTTAAAAATTCTCTAAGTTATGTCACAAAACATTTTTTTCAAAAATTTTCATCGAGATTGTAGTCGTTACTTTTTGCTAGTATAATAACATAAGAAGTATATGTCCACGTTCTGGCCAGCGTGAGTCGTAATTTTTACTAGCCCGTAAACGTCTTTAGCCATTTTCTGATCTAATGAATAGTGTTGCAAGGTCAACTCTGCTTAGGATTTAATCAGAGACCACTCGATAAGTTTCGTGATGTTGAAATTTAAAAATGGAACACACCAGTGTTATCATACATATAATAAAATCGTAGAAAGGTCAAAACTGTACATTGGATATTTTTAAAAAGAATACTTGGGGCGTGATCTACAATCGATATCGAAGCCAAAAATATAGTTTTTAGAATTTTTGTCTGTTTGTCTGTATGTATGTCCGGGGTAAACTCAAAAAGTACTGCATGGATTTACTTCAAATTTTGTATGAATATTACTAATAAGTCGGGTCAACATATAGGCTACATATTATCACGCTATCACCTACGTGGGAGGGGCAGTGCAGAGTAAACGAACTCCGCGCGGACGAAGTCGCTGGCAACAGCTAGTATGTTAATAAAAAGTAACTTCCCGCTACATACGTATTATGTAGTTATGGAAATTACAAATTTTGCCCTGATTTTCGAAAATCGAGTTTTCATCAGATCTCCACGTTTTGAGGTCTTTTCTCCGACTACTTCGTCAGTATGTGTATGCGTGCGTGCGTGCGTGCGTGTGTGCGTGCGTGCGTGCGTGCATGCGTGCATGCGGAAACTACCCCACTCTCACGTTTTGCCCGCCACGAGGATTTGAATATTCGTCCTTAAGATCCAAGCCGAGTAAACTCAGTGGTTACCTTATCATAAGGCGGTCATCAATATAGAGCTACGTTTAATAAGATCAAAGAAGAATTAAATGCGACTTGTTGATGCAAAGTTTTAATATAAATTTATGAAAGCTAATTTTTTATATAAAAATCCTTTTAACTTCAAATCTTTTTTGCTTAACCTACAGGGTACAATAAAGACAGCCAATTACTCAAATTAAAAAGTCTGTTGATTAACTGTAAACAATTTTATATAAAGTGAGAAATGCTTTTGTTTTTTAAACGTGTTTTATAAAATTGTTATTCAACAAGTTCCCGAGTCTAAACAAGCGGAGCCAAGCGAGCAGAGATATGTGATGAAAACAACAAATAGAGCTTAGTATCCACCTAACTTTAACAGAGATGAAACATATATCTCTTAAGTCTCGTTTCCGCAATGTTGGAGTTCAAATCAAGTAGAGTAGTAATTAAATTGCCTCAATAAAGTAACAGCACATCACTTTCAAGTTTCAAGAATGGCGAGTAGATCGAGTTGTTTGGATTCAATTCTCGAAGGAGCAGACATTTGTGTGATAAGCACAGATGTTTGTATTTGTGGGTTTGGGAGTTTATTTAAGATATGTCATTATTTAAATACATATTCCTACGAAGTAATATCGTTGATTAACAGCCATATCAATCAATAATGATGTTATTTGTCTATAAGAAATACTGGCATATAAATTTTAATGCTCTTTTTCTCAATCGTGATATTGTTTCCCTACGTTAGTGTAGGTGTAATATAGGCTCTTTGAAGAACAAAACCATCTATTATCCTGACAAGCAGGCAGGGATCGTAAAAGGCCAGTGGTTAGCAAAATGTCACTACTATTGTGACAATTAGGCGATACAATTAGAGTACCACAAAGGCTCGTCCGGGTTCGATACCACCGCTTTACCTATTCTTAACCACAATAGCGTCGGTGCCTGTCATTATCGAATTCCGGATTATTCCGGAATATCGGATTCCGGGTTCCTATAATCAACGATTCGCCCGATTCGTAGCAGTGAACCAATTTAACAATAACAAGGCGTTCCACAAGTTGTTTGGACATTTGGTAATATAACATTGATAGGAACAGTGTTAGCTTACGCCTCGTTGAAAATGTTATGACTCGTTACTAAAACGTGTCGTTTTACTGATATAGGGACCGGGCATTAGAGGATAAGGTAGCCGGTAAACTTATGCATGTGACGTCGCCATCTCGCCATATAGAACGCAACATAGTATAAACATCTTTGATGTTGTTTCTTTTCATCAGCAGAGCCATCTGCTTCTTTTCTACCCTCTAATATAAAAAAAATATTTATTCGATCTTTATTTCTATCATATTCCTTTTCATTTAGACCTTATCGTTTGCAAAAAAGTAATTTTTACCTTCTATTATAGATTGCTTTCAGTACTTTAAATACAGAGCACATTTTATTACACAACATTAAATAGTCTTTATTGCGCATTCCAGTTCTTGGAATGGTACCGTAAAGTCTAAAATATAAAAAGATATTAGCATTAAAATAAAGATATACTCAAGGTATCTAGCTAGCAAGCGAACATAAATTTGGATGCGTGTGGTTCGCTTGCAATAACAAAGTGTCCTCTATAATTTATTGACTGCATAGCAGATGCTGCTGTGGGATTTAATTACGTACTTCAATTAGGAAAACGAAACACTAAATGTAAAGTTGACTTGAATTGCAGTAATAAACTCTCTATTTCACATTCTGCGAGTTCCACATGCGTATAGCTAGAAGTTTATATGATTTTCTGTATTTTTTTTTATGTCATAAGATAGCAAACAAGCAGATGGGTCTCCTGATGGAAAGAGTCAACCATTGCCTATAAACACCAAAGATGTTAATGGTGCGTTGCTATCTTGTGGCGAGGTCTAATGTCACATTCATAAGTTTACCGGCTACCTTACCCTCCAAACCGGAACATGACAGCGACAAGCACTGACGCTATTGCGGCAGGAATAGGTAAGGCGGTGGTACCAGACCCGGGCGAGACAATGCAGAACTATACCACCTAGTAGCCACGATGGTAGTGACTCGATAGCCAATCGGTCGCCTTTTACGACCTGCCTGGCAGAACGGCAGTTGGCCTATTCTACAAAGGAGGCCGGGGCCAACACGGCGTGTTAGTTTATAGACATCATAGTTTCATGACTTCTTAGTACTTACCTTTTCAAAATTAACCTATCCGACATATTTCCAATTTTTTTGATTTGTCATAAATAAAAGTAAGTGTGAACTTTATGACAGAAAATAAAAATCTTATTATCTTTATTATTTTGTTTATCTTGTTTTCTATAAACGATTTTATTTATGGGTCTGTATGATCGTCAATGCGAAACCGGGCTTTTGTGCAGGCAGAGTCAAAGTAAATTTATATCTTGTGATGTATAAATATCTTGTGATTTCTCGAACAACCGGTAATGCTGGTTTTGATGGAAGAAATCTCTTAAAGAGATAAGTACGCCTTTGTACATGTACTTATTTAGAATCGCAGCCATCAACGCCACTCTCCAGAGGATAAACTAAATTAATTTTACTAGACATCAGAGGAGGCTAATTGGGGTCTATCCAAAGTTCACCTAAAACGCAACGCATATTGATAGTTGCTTATATTATTTTAATACATTATTAGTTTCTTCTGAAGTGTAAATTGTATCACGGACACTTCTTATAATGCTAAAATTCACAAAAAAACATTAAGGACTAATATTACTTGAATTCACAATTATTTCATACTATTTTAAGTCATTTACGTCACTCATTTTTTTATATCATAAGATAGCAAACAAGCTGATGGGGCTCCTGATGAAAAGAGTCAACCATCGCCTAAAGACACTAAAGATGTTAATGATACGTTGCTATCTTGTGGCGAGATCCAATGCCACGTGCATAAGTTTACCGGTTACCTTACCCTCCAAACCAAAATACGGCAGTGACAAGCACTGATGCTATTGCGACAGGAATAGGTAAGGCTGTGGTACCCAATCCGGCCGAGACAATGCAGAACTCTACCACCTAGTAGCCACGATGGCAGTGACGTGTATAGCCAATCGGTCGCCTTTTACGACCTGGCTGGCAGAACGACAGTTAGCTTATTCTTCAAAGGAGCCCGGGAGCAACATGGGGGAAAATATCGTCAACATAGATGTAATTCGTTTTAATATCTCATCATGAAGATTATTTGATTTTAACCACTTACAAGTGATAAGATGATAAACGTTTGTTTAAAACTCGGATGAATTATGTACAATAGTTCCATGGTTTAAAATAACAAAACAAAATATTTATTTTCACCCGTTCACAGTTTAAATAGATGACTTGTTTTTTTTATTTCTTTAGGATGATACTAAGTGTAACATATTTAAGCAACAGCCTTTTGTGTTGTAAGTTTCGACTATAGTAATAAATACTTTCCCTTTTGCTGCATTTTATACAATAGTTTATTTAACATTTTTCATCTTACCTATCCGACATATTTCCAACCTGTTTGGTTTGTCATAAATAAAAGTAAGTATTAACTTTATGGCAAGAAAAAATCTACGGATAAAAAAATGTTTAAAAAACTGTGACATGAAAACACTAAATCGTGTCAAATTAGGTCATGGTGGGTTAATTGCCACCTAAAATTTAGAAAATCTGACGATTCAAATGTTTTGTAAGGGAGTGGGAGGATCATAAAGTTGTAACAAAAATGTTGTTTTGTCATTCTCGGGCGCGTCTGAATTTTCTTTTATTATATAGGAAATGATGTAAGAATAACGAAAAAAATATAATCTGACAATTTCCACAAGCTGAAGTTATTAGAATTTTTATTTTTTTCTTCCCCAATAACCCGTCTCTATATAAAGGGCCTCTATATATTTGGTGGAGAGCCTCAACAGTATGCGAGGTAGTAGAGTAGGGGGGTTCCCTATGTTAATCTGACGCGCTTGAGTAAATCCAAAAATCCACTCTTGGCCTCCCCTACTACAGCTCGTAAGCATTTTTTTTTAAGTTTTGTTCTAGGAAAAAGGATATATGTTTAAATTTTTGTTAACTCTATTAAAATTTTTCAACTAATGTGATGAACTGACACCAAACCGGAAGACGACAAAGACAAATTGATGCTATTGCGGCAGAAATAAGTAAAGCGGTGATACCAAATATCCGTATAGACGTTGTGGAACTCTATCACCTAGTACAGTCTATTTCTTTTTCCTTGTCCATTTTAGTAAACATAAATTGCGGACCAGTAACTCAAATTGGTCATAGACAATTAATATGGTTGGAAAAAATCGAAAGACCTGTTGAACAAGTATGACAAATTAAACTGAATGAATGATATTAATTGTGTTCGGTTGTTTACTTTTGGTATGATATAATTTAACTTGTTTGCACTATGCTATTTAGAAATAATATGCTGGTAGACGCCATAGGATTTTTCTTTGTCAGTACAGGCATCAAACTTTCTGTCAGATTTTAATGCCAGGATCTCAAGAGAAATCGACATTTCCAATCTAATCGAGAAAGAGATTAAAATCCCCCTTGCGACACCACGGTAACTAACGATACCATTAAGAAATTACGTATCTACGCTATAATCTCTACAGGCACCACCGCTACCTTCTAGGGTTTTCACCCAAAAAAAAAACAATATTTTCCCTCTTTACCATTTTCAATACAGTACTCTATTATTTTCATTCATTTCAGAACGAAACATTGTACAAAACAACTCTTGGGGATAAATAAAAGAAATTAGACTGGCATTAATCCATGGTGTGTGCTCTGTGTTGGTTGCAGTTTAAGATACAGGTTAATTTAAAAGTGTTTTGGCGTATTAATCAAAAAGTAAACTTTAAGTATAATGAAGATTAGTTCAAGATCTAGGAGTTTAGATAATAATTGTGTCGAAAAGCGTTAATAATAATAATAAAATATATTTTCCTTCAACGATCTTATTGATATTACCAGCGCTCTGGATATGTTGGTACTTATTATTATTTATTTTCGTAAATTTTAGTGTTGATATCTGAGATCGCAAACAAAAACATACGATCTGAATATGAAATATCCTATACAACATTTAAAAAATGTTGTATTGTATACTAAGGTTTATTTATTTTCTTTACGGCTAAAGTCAGTTGTAGAACTTAAGAGATTTTAATTTAGTCTATGGTGGAATTTTGTCTACAGGCGATAGCTAGTATTATATTATTTTGCACTATTTTGTATAGAAGAAGAAGAAACACTATGAACGTTACTTAGGTATGACCTAGTTTAACTTGTTAGCACTACGCAATAAAAAAAATTACCTCTGCTGGTAGACGCCACAGATTTTGTCAATAAAGGCATTGACCTTTCTGCCATTTCTTATTTTAATCCCAAGGTCAGTATGCTCTAGAGAAATCGAAATCCACTAAACACAATTTGGGGGCTGAATCACCTTCGTCCGTAAGAGAACACCCGGAATTCTCTATCCCTACACGTGGCCCCTGGGTAGTGCTAATCAGGTGATATGGTGGGAGACATATGTCACGGCTATAAGGACCACCCATCAGCTGAAGTCGTGGCGCCAAGCGTCCGTTTTCCGTCACTTTGACGCTGATGTAGCTTTAGTGAGACGGGTCGAATGAGTTGCGCCTATACAATCTGGACGATCTGATACACACTGACGTTGATGAATCTGGAGACTAGTCATGGAGGGTAGCGGGATCCGAGGCACGGTGCATCGCTGGCCGACAGCTAGTCAGTAGGGGGCCCAAGTAGCGGGCTACCTACATACATGTGAAAGGCTGCCCCGCCAACTAGCGAAAAATCCCAAAATGCGCCATAGTATTGGTTGGCGACCGGATGAGAGGGCGGTATGGATATTCCTGGGGGGACTCAGGCGTCCCCGCAGTCTCCAAACTAGTCCCCAACAGTGTGACTTCGAGATGTGTGTCTCAGGTCCGGAAGTATAGCGCCTCGATTCACTGCCGTCTTCACACCTACTTCACTCATTCTATTTAGTGAAAAGGACAATGTACAGGAATAACGTTGTACAGCGGCAGCACTCCCTCTCGATGAAAGTAGACCTCACCAACATCAGAGGTTTACATTTTAATCTCGCTGCTGTCCATTTCTAGCTGGAAACTCATAAACCATGTATCTTGTTCCTCACGGAGACATAAATAAGATGCCCGTCTGATTTGGCCTACTTAACCTATACCGGCTACACCCTTCATCTAATGAGTCATCGAAATTTTAAAGACTGCAAACTTCCTTAAATGCAACATTAACATTTTTATTGCAAGCATGATTGTTGTAGTAAGTATTGTTACTACCAGCAAAATGGCGAATTTGCGTATCATTCTCAATAATTTAATTAATTTTATAATATTACAAGACAAATGAATTAAAATAGAATAACTATTAAAAAAAAAACATTAATCTCGTTTTTTTGAGAAAATAAATGTAATCAATTATCTTTTTTCTCAAAAAAGTTGATCAATACTAGTTCAGAAAAATAAGTATGAAAAACTAAGAATCTTCGCGTGACGGGAGCAGTATCATTAGATATAAATAATTAAAATAATTATAGGACATATAGTATTATAGGACAAATGAATTTAAATATAACTATTAACAAAAACAATACTCAAGTTTTTTTGTATTACAAGATCGTCGAATTATTGTAGTACGTAACGATTCTTTAAAATCGATCAAATAACCTGCCTTTAATAAAATAAAGCTTTTATTTTATTAAAAGCAGGTTATTTTACTATTACAAAATTATTCACATTTAACAAATTGTAAAACTATATTATTACTTTAAAAGTGTTAATCTTTGAAAAATGATAATTCAATAAAGCGTATATTTTATATTCTATTAATAAATATTTAACTTTTAAACAGTTAACAATATTTAACATTGTTACAAGCTATTTATCATATTTTATGAATGTTTATCTTTGATAAAGAATCATTCCATTACTCATTCGTTCGTTTTACAATTCGTTCATTATTGCCCGCGTCTATTAATTTCATAGACAAGTTCATATTGTGTGTCAACTTCATATGTTATTTTTTAGCTGTACAAATAAATTTTAGTTTCTAGTAAGTTTTCGTAAATTAAGTGTGATAAAACGATATATTAGAAACAGTTTTTAGTGCCAAATAAACCGTTTAAAATTAATGAATACAATAATCTAATAATATTTAATTCAGTGTATATGATTGATGTGAAACTTTAATGTTTTTATAAAAGGTGGACTTTGTTGACACTTTCGGACAAGTTAGAAGAAACCGACTGTAGTCACGGTGGTAGTGATGTAGCGGTTCAAGCAATCTACAGGAAAAAATTATAAAAAATCTAGAAAAAAATAATCCTGAATCGCGATATTACAATTATTTATCTAGTAAACTATATACAAGTTTCAACGCTTCTCAAATGGACTTCGGTCCCCAGGCAGTACACCTTGCCTGGCTGGGAAGATCTTTCTTATAAGGGATAAGGAAGATCTTTCCTTAACCTTGAAAATCAAACTCAACAGTTATTACGTCATCCTGACAATAGTTGGCCCGCTGGTTCCACCGCTATGACCCTTCAGCGGTACGGACCAACGGCGCCACATTGACACGTGTAGCCAATCGGTCGTCTATTATAACTTGCCTCGTAGTACGGCATTGAGTCTAATCTTTAAATTAGCCCAGATCAGCACGGGGATATAAAGTGTAAAATTACAAAAATCGCATTATTAATTGTATACACCAAATATGGTAATGATGCAACATCAACAAAATATTGCATACATAGCTTTAACCTTGATTAATATACGTGACAATTTTTATCCTAGAAAAATGCATTATAGAAGAAAAGCTATTTGTTGATGTCGAAAATGCTCGTAACTCCTTTATATCTTATTTTATTAGTCTAGCTCACATATTGTGCCGTTTTATAGAATTCCACTTCGCCTTTTCACAAAATTATGACTTTTCATATAACTTTCTAGATGTAATTAAGATTCGAATGACACCTTGGTCATTCGAATCTTAATTACATCTAGAAAGTTTTTTTATATATCATTAGATAGCAAACAAGCAGATGGCTTACCTTACGGAAACAGAAACCATCGCCTATACACAACAAAGATGATATTAGTACGTTGCTATCCGTATGGTGGGATGACAATGCCACATGCATAAGTCTACCGATTACCTTATCCTACAAACCGCAACACGACAACAACTAGTATTGACGCTATTGCGGCAGGAATAGATAAGGCGGTGATACCATAAATACTCGGGCAAGACTTTGCGGAACTCTACCACCTAGTAGTCACGATGTTAGTAAATCATTATCAAAGCCAGTATTTTGAATGGCGAGTTCTGAGACTAAAACATTCTAGATTATTTAGAAAAAAAATGGTTCTGACAATACTTCAAAATTTTTCGATCTATCGACTATGTAACTAAAGCAACATTTTAGGTCTCAAAAATTTCACTCAAATGATCGAAATTGATCATCGTTTCTAAAATATACAGCTTTTCAATCATCAATATTACTGTCATTTTTACTTACTTACTTACTGTCATTTTTAACAATCTAGATGTTTGAACTGAAAAAGATCTATATTTATAGTTGATATATGTTTACTCCTTTTAGCTTAAAATACCTCAATTGATCGGGTTGTTTGAGGAATTGCCTGCATGGTCAACCGGCTTACAAATTTTTTAATACCGTTTTTTTATATTGTAAGAAAATAAATAAATTTAAATAAATAAGCAGATGGCTTTCCTGATGGAAAGAGAAGCCATCGCCTATAGACAATAAATATGTTAATGGTTCGTTGCTATCCGTGTGGCGAGATGGTAACGATATATGCATAATATATTCTATACTTTCCATCGTCGGCACTTGGTGAAATTCCATTGTTATTAGAGACTTTTATAATAGCACTTGAACATAAATTTCACTTTTACGCCTATATTTTTAATATATTAATCGACCGATTTCACTTTTAAAACATCTTCAGGATGCAATGAAACATCTGTACAAGTGCAATTATAAAAGTGTCTAATAACCACATGCATAAGTCTATCGGCTTCGTTACCCTCCAAACCGGAACACGACAATGACAAACATTGACGCTATTGCGGCAGGAATAGGTGTGTGGTCGCGTTTCCGATCAGGTAGTAGTTTTTAAAAAATATATTGACGTGTTAAAATAACTTGTAAAAATTTTATTAATATAAAATACTTCTGATTTCTCATTTTTGAAGGTGGTGGTACCAAATACATGGGCAAGACGTTGCGGAACTCTACTACCTAGTAGTCACGATGGTTTTAAATCATTGTCAAAGCCAGTATATTGAATGGCTAGTTCTGAGGCGAAAATATTTTGCAGCCACGAATCCTAATGAATCCCACAGACGTGCCAATTGATTTTAGACGTGTTCGCTGTTCAATTTCTAACTTGATTTTCATTCGTAATGACATTCAATAAGCCGCCAGGTCAAAGGATGTCTGTTTGTGGCTATTTAAGCACACCATGTTTTTACACGGATAATTAATAATGTGGCATGTTCTCGCGTGGCAAACCATCCAGTTTGTTTGTGTTGGCTAAAGGCAAACTAACAAGAGACATCGTACACTAATAATAATATCGGTGGACCAAATTACACAAATCGATCTAACCCCAGAGTAAGCAAATTATTTGCTTGTTTTTGGGTGTTAGTCAACGATACTAATACATAGTAATACATATATAAATACTATAACATACATAATAAACAACCAAACCCAGAAATACAAACATCTATGCTCATTATATAAATGTTTGTTCCTGCCGGTAATCGAACCTGATCCCTATCGTTTCATAGTTAAGTTATCTAACTACTCGACCAACGGAGCGGTGAAACAAATCGGTACACTAGATTGCTCTCATTTAGGGATGAAAACGAGGGAGGATACCCCCATTTTCGTATCGGAACAACTGACTTCAAAAAATGCTCGACTTTACTTTCTTGCCAGAGAACTTACCAGGAGTAAAAAGTGCAAATTTTGTTGGACTTCCTTTGGAAAAGTATATATCAGAAAAGATGAAGGCTCACCTGTTATTCGTATAAATAATGAAACTCAGGTGCACAATTTGATGCAAGAGACCTGACTAGATACGTATATTTGTTTTGGAACATGCCTTATTTTTTATTCTGTAATGTTTTTGCGTAGTTATACTGTAAGTTTAGTTTACTTTTTTATAATTTCTTCACATTTTAACTTTCTTATTCTACATTATGTGACTTGCTTTGTAATTTTTTATACATATTATACAGGAAAACACTATTCGTTAATAAACTATAAATACCACTCACAATTAGACAATAAAATTATAATAGCACTACTTTTACTTTACTATAAATTACATATCCGCACACAAGTTAACAATGGCATTTCTACAGACTTACGCATATACCCACATACACACACAAATGTTATATATATCTATATTTACACACTTACACTTATTTTTAGCCTATATGTATTTATATTGCACACTTATACACAAATAAATAATATTACCTCTATAGACCCAAGTCTGTCAATAAAAATCGTTAAAACATATACTCACAAACATACAAATACGCTTATTTCTAGATTATATGTGCTTAGATCTGAAATAACATATAGTAAGATTTGCTGCCTTTTAAAATTTGTTAAATTATATAAACACAATATCACCCGTATTCACATTACACACCCAGACATTCCTATAAATTATGCATACTATTTTCAGCATATAAATATAAAATATAAAATATATAGCACTTGCTACTTACCTTGTCTTTTGAATACTAAATTAGTTCTTATTATAACAACATGGATAATAATACACTAAATACCATACAAGAATTGGACAACTTAGAGTTTACTCGAGCCGTAGAATGTGCAATAACTGACTTACCTAAGTACCAGCATAATAACTGCACTAAATTAAACATTATATCTCAAAATATCCGTAGTATTTATGCTAATATTGACGACTTAAAAATTACCTTATCTCAATTTCAGACACCTGTTGATATTATAATATTGGCAGAGTGCCGTTTAAATTTGAATAAAATAACTCCCAGCATTGATAATTATATCTCATTTCAAACAAATGTTTCTTTAAACCAAAATGATGGGGTGGTGGTCTATGTGCTCAAAAAACATAATATGGTTAAATTTAAAGAGATATTTTTGGTAAATGCATCATGCATTGAAATTATGATAAATGACTTTACTATACTAGGAATTTATCGATCTCCTTCAATAAGTAACGCAGAACCTTTCATAGATTCGTTAGATTTATATTTACAAACAAACAATAATAATAAAAACATTATAATTACTGGAGATATTAACATAAATTTAATAACCAAACAAATAGAAACATCCCATGAACGTAACAATAGACTAACTTATCTTTCTGTTCTTTCATCTCATGGCCTCTTTCCTGGCCATTGCCTTCCTACAAGAGAACAAAGTTGCTTAGATCATTTTATGATAAAATATAATAAACAAAAAACAACAGCATTGATAGCTATACTAAATACATCAATAACCGACCACCTAATGATTTTTTTAAGTTTATCGGATAACCCCAAAAGTAATTCAAACTGTCCCAAAAGTAGGATTGTAACTGATTTTGAAAATGCATGTAAAGATTTATCCCATAGTAATCTCTCGGAACTATTAAATTATACTGACCCAAATTTAGTTGCTAACCTACTCATTACAAAAATAAAGAACTGTTTGGAAAAAAACACTGAAGTTATAAATATTTCTAGATCGAAACAAACAATTAAACCATGGATAACTGAGGGATTATTGCGCTGTATTAATAATAGAAATTCTATGCAAAGGAAGTTAAGATTAGATCCCGGTAATGATACTTTGCGTATAACCTATCGTAGATACAGAAATCATTGCAATAACTTAATAAAGAAACTTAAACGTAAGTACGAAAGTGAAAAATTAGAAAACTCTACACACAATAGTAAACAACTGTGGAAATCAATTAATGAAATAGCACAATATAAAACTCCTAAGACTACAAATAAAAATCTTTTAAATTACACTAACTCACCACTAGAATCAGTCAATAAAATTAATAATTATTTTGCAAATATAGGTAAATTACTGGCAGAAGATGTAATTTCAAATAATATGCAGCGCAGTGATCCTTCTTTATTCATGCCTCAACCTAATGTATCGTCTTTTGTGCTGTTGGATACTGATCATGTGGAAGTTGAACAAACCATTATGGATCTAAAATCTAACAGTGCTACTGGCTGTGATAATATTCCCACTATATTTTTAAAAATTGCAAAACCTATTCTCATTCCTGCCATAGTCCACTTGGTAAATATATCTTTTAATTGTGGTATATTTCCCAACTCGCTTAAGCAATCTTTAATTACACCCATATACAAGGGCGGAGACGGAGACGATGTCAATAATTATCGGCCAATCTCAGTACTGCCTTCTTTATCCAAAATTCTGGAAAAACTGATAAATAAGAGACTCTTGTCATATCTTGAGAAAAACCATATTCTGTCTGATAAACAGTATGGTTTTAGAAGAAACCTATCGACCGAAGATGCCATTTTAGCCTTAAGCTCACAAATAGCTAAAACTATGGATAAAGGTAGGAGATGTTTAGCGGCCTTCCTGGATTTAAAAAAAGCCTTTGACACGGTCTCAGTGCCAACCCTAATCAAGAAACTTGAAAATATCGGGGTCAGGAACACTCCACTCGTTCTTTTGAAAAGTTATATGTCAAATCGTACACAACGTGTAAAGATAGGAGAATATATCAGTCAGGTAGAAGACGTTTCCTATGGAGTTCCGCAGGGAAGTGTCCTTGGCCCTACGCTCTTTCTAATCTACATTAACGACCTTTGTAATATAAAAATCAGTGCTGGAAACATTTTTTCATATGCCGATGATACTGCCGTTGTTTTCTATGGAGATTCGTGGAAGGAAGTTTTTGAGCAATCGGAAAAGGGATTGGCAAAGATTTTTTCGTGGTTGAATACTAATCTTCTTACCTTAAATATAACTAAAACTAATTACATCTGTTTCTCCATATATAATTCTTCTCAACCTAACTTAGACTTACAACTTAAGATTCATAATTGTTACAACCCCTTAAATACCCAATGTTACTGTCCCGTTATTAATAAAGTTACTGAAGTAAAATATCTTGGTGTCTGTGTGGATCAAAGATTAACATGGCATGCTCATTTAGAATTAATCAACAATAGAATTAGGAAATTAATCTACATATTTAAAATTTTGAGACATATCACAAACAATGAGTTAAGGAGAAGAATCTATATAGCTTTAGTACAATCGGTTCTAACGTACTGTATTACTGTATGGGGTGCTGCATCAAAGACCAAATTATTGGAATTAGAAAGAGCACAAAGAGCTCTACTAAAAGTAATGCTCTTTAAACCATATAGATTTCCAACGACAGAACTTTATAAATACAGTAATGTTTTGTCAGTTAGAAAACTATATATCTTAAATGTTATTTTAAAATTTCATAGTAGCTTTACATTTGATCCAAAATTACTACAAAAAAGAAGATCTGATATTGTTGCCTCTACTCCTCAAACTAAAACTTATTTTGCCTCTAAGCAGTACTACAAAAAATCTGCTGTCCTTTACAATAAATTAAATAGGCTTTTAAATATATATTCTTTGACAAAATATAAATGCAAAACAAAATTAATAAAAATGTTAAATACTTTAAGCTATGACCAGACTGAAGCTTTAATCTAAAATATAAGCGTATACATACATACACACACACACACACACATACACACACACACACATACACACACACACACACTAGTTAGAACTTAATATACATACCTATAATATAAAATATACTTTGTTAACTTAATATAAAATGCAGTATCACATATTACATACAACATGTTATCTATATTATAGAGTAATAGTTATATTGAATTAGATCTGGCATTAGAAGTGTTTGTAATGATAGTGTTTGTTATCATAATACTATCTAACGCTATATATATATTATAGGGTTAATAGTAATTGTATTGATGTTTATGTTTCTAAATGGAATAAATATTTATATTATTTAATTTCATGTTATATATAATATACAAATATCTATTATGTACTTGTTAATTTAATATATTGTATGGAAGAGTGAGGCCTCCTAATACAGGTATTTTTTTACTTTAAAGGAGGTCCTCAACCACTGTCAAAAGGTAATAATGTTTTTTTAATATTTCATGTATAATGTACTAAATATAATAATAATTGTAATTAACACTTTTTTGATCTTCAAGTGGAATTGTACAGACGGGACTGAGAAAAAAAACGCGATCATTTTTTTAGCAACGTTTCTCGCCTGTCTCACTTTTGTTGGCCTGTTCTCATTTTCAAACACCTATTCACAAGATTGCTGTTTTTTTTTCGGGTTCAAAATAATAAATCCACGTTTTGTCTCCTGTGACAATGTCATAAACAGCATTAGAATGTCCGTAGTCGTACTTCAGTAGCATCTGTGAGCACCATTCCACGCGAGCCCGCTTCTGCTCCGCTGTCAGTTCATGAGGGATCCAACGACAACAGAGTTTCCGAACTTTCAATTCTTCGTGTAAAATTTTCTGAATTTGGCTCATACCAATCCCCAATAGTCCTCGAATTGTCTCATAGGTAATCCAGGGGTTTTCTTCAATTAACTGCTTAGCAGTAGTCACATTATTTTCGCTAAGCGCGGTTTAAGGCCACCCTTCACGAAATTCGTCATGTAAAGAAACTCGACCTCTCTCAAATTCAGCAAATCATCGCCTCACGGTGCTCAAACAAGGTGCTTCTCTCCCAAAATCATTTTGAAGACGAGCGGCACAGTCTTGCGGAGAAAGAGAACTTTTAAAACCATAAAAAATCATCGCTTTAAAATTTTTTCGACTTAATTCTATTTTCGTTGCGTACGTAGAACTTTGATGTGTGATAAAAAAAAACAATTGACAAATTATTTCCCGCCAATTGCTGGCGCTGACTACAGGCCTATTGTGTTATTATTATCATTTACATTTATGACAATTGATATAGATTCAAAAGTTTTGGAGTGTGTCTGTTAGTGTATGTTTGGTATATCTTTACGCTAAAATGGCTCAAAGAATTTTTATGAAATTTGGCATACTTAACACATATATTGTGCTTTTGAATCCTAAATGCATAGGAAAACGGTAATTAAAGCGGAATGGTAATGGAAAATGCATCCAAAATGAACAATGCATGCAAGCGCATTTTTCGTAT
The DNA here is from genome assembly GCA_036924255.1 of Apodemia mormo. Lineage (NCBI taxonomy): Eukaryota > Metazoa > Arthropoda > Insecta > Lepidoptera > Riodinidae > Apodemia > Apodemia mormo. The sequence goes on along the minus strand of JAUPFN010000004.1, from coordinate 24,632,356 downwards.
ACATGGGATTCACTCGACCAACAAACAGTGCTCTCTGGTTGCCCTTCAAAACGTATAAATATTTTGCCTTTTACTAACAAACAGGGCGGTCGGTAGAGAAGGTCATCGTCTTCGTTAAAATAGTCATCACAGATTCCTAAAACCCCAAAATGTATGTCCATACCTGGTCAAAACTCGATTTTAAAAAATATGGGTAAACCCGACAGCTTCCAGATTTTTGAATTTTTTTTTTAAATTTTCTTAACATAAAATTAAAATAAATAGAAAATATATAAAAATTATTTTAAAATATATAAAAACTCGAATAAATTTATTTGCTGAATCTAATTCAGAAGGAACACTTCCATAATAGTTGTAATTAATAGACCCATTACGCAGATTCAGTGGTTTTATTCGTGATTTAGCAATGGTCATTAGTATGAAGAGACAATGGGATTGCCCGATTAAATCTTATGCTTATTGATGTTATCTATCTTACGGACATCAATTTTAACTTAATGATTTTTTTTGTATTTAAAACTTTTTTGGGCACATCAAATATTATTTGGGATGGGGATAAGCTCAGATACTAAATGTCATTTTTTTTAATTTAAATTTGATACCACTAAATTTTGTTTTAGTAGTTTTGAAATTCGAGTTTAATACTAATTATTAACTATAAATAATATTTGCTATAATATTTACTTAATTTTTATGTTATTTTCAATATATTAGTCATTTTTGTAGAAAAAGAATTCTCTCTAGTGGACTTTTATTATTTTTCTCTATTTTATCTTTAATGTATTTTGCAACTGTTTTATAACTTGTCTTTGATATTTTGTTTTAAAAATGACGTCGACAAGTGTACCCACATCGAATAAATTGTTTTTTTGATTTGATTTGATTGTAGGTTGGAGAAACGGCACTGAACTTACGTGTTAAAAATTTTCTCATTTATAATATTATAGAAGTATTCGTATGTTTGCTACATGCCATATATCAGAATATTCTCCAGATAATAATGTCAATGGATTATATCAATAAACTTGTTTGATCGTCGTTGTTACTTTCATTCCGTCTCTTTCACACAAACTTACGCTACCTTGATTAGATGCGACAAAATGAATAGTGATTTACAAAGATCAAACAAGCATGGCTAATACAGTTTACACTGCCAGCTATACACAGATGACATTTTTTCTTTCGACCAAATATAACATTACCATGGAAGAGTTCTGAAAAATATCGCCCAGGTTTGCCACAACTGCTTTACCTATTCCTTCTGCATTAACGTCGCGAACAAACAAATTTATTAATAAGACTCATTGATATTAATACTTTTTATGAAAATGAACTGTTAGATTGTTAGAATTTGATTTCAAAGATAATTATAGTCCTCTGATTTAAGGTCTGCATCAGATGACTGGTATAACTGTTTGCAGATAGTTTAGAATTAAAATAGATATGTCAGTTATTAACTGGTTAACACAAATGGTTGTCATAAAATTTTGCATGCTTAATCCAGTCCAGGGTACAGAAAAGAGCATAGGTTACCTTTTATATCTGTTCTCGAGGGAAACACCATATTGCGAATTCCACGCGGACGAAGTCGCTGTCAAAAGCTTGTATTTTAAATATTTTTGTTGTTTTAGATTTACGCCATGGTCTGCGTGATATCACAGTTTCAAGAATATCTGGAGGGACGAGGAACAGCGGCTTTTGATTATACTGATAGGGTAAGTATTATTTCTAATAACTTATATTAATTACAAACAAACATATAATAATTAGTCCACAATTTGTCGTACCACATGTTAGGCCCAGCTTCATTTAAAAAATAGACCATCTGCCGTTATGCCAGGAAAGAGACGATTGGTTACGCGAGTCACTACTAATGGTGGTTAATACAACGCATAGCGTTAAATTATAGCGCGCTGTGTATACTCAACACATAGCGTACGCTATTTAGATTCGCATTCGGCGCTATGACATAACGCCACGCTATATACCTAGCGGCTAGCGTAGGCCGTAGTTACAACGTAATACATATAAAATTCCAGAGATTACCCCGCACAAACATAATGACACACAGAGAGACGGAAATTTTAAAAATGGTTGTTTAAGTATTAGTATCGTAAAAATAACACACTGCACTTTAAAAACTAGTTATTTAGAAATCACAGGCAGACACTTCAATTTTATTTATATGTATGTACGTATGTATAAATGCATTTTCATATACGGTTACAAAGCCATATAAGCAGTTACAATCTTTTAACTAATAGTCTTCAGTAATTTACATCTATTTATACATATTATGTCTAAATAGACATATCATGTCTAAATAGATATATTATGTCTAAATAGATTGATTGAAATTACTGAAGACACATTCACAAATCATATAATTAATTTACTGTAATTACTGAATATTATCATATTTTATTTGCTGTAATTACTGATAATACTATAACCCAGAATTGCTATTTAATTAGTTAAATGTTTGTAACTGCTGAAACGGCTTTGTAACCTCACCAGTTACAAAGCCGGCAAATGTATACGATCACGTACATTACAAACTTTGAGTGATTGACACAAATAATCCTCTTACCTGAAGCGTGTATTTCTGATATTTCATAGATTACAAATTACCTAATAATAATATCGAGATCTGCTTACAAAATCTACCTATAAAAAATCTGTGGGTATATTCAAGTAAAGAAATTAATATTTATAATACAAAATAAAAATAAACTCCTAAGTCTGTGTTGGTCTAGGCCCCGTTTGAAGAATAGACCATTTGCCTTTCTGCCAGGTAGTTTGCAAAAGGTGAACAAATATTCTTGCTGTAAAAGCATAAGTGCTTGTCCCGGTTTTCATTATTATATATGTTTTTAATGCATTAACATGCGTAAGAACAGAACTTTATATTTTTAACTAGCTGACCCGTGCAAAGATTTCGCACGGCGCCATCTAGCGTTTTCCAAGTATAAAACTCTATTTAGATGTATCACCCACAGATCGCGCTGCGGTTGGTTGTTATAAAAATTATATTTAATTATTTTTTTTATTAACAAAAAGATTTTATTTGAAATTTTTCGCCTAAAGCAGAAAACAAGCTTTAACTGGGTATTTTTTTTATTTTTTTTGGTAAAGTAGTTAAAGAAATCCAACCACTCCAGGAAAAAACACCTTTTAGAAATAATATTGTTGCGAATAATCTAGAAACGTGCAAAGTTGGAGCGCTGGAGAAATCTAGAAATAAAAGAGATAGCTACTTCTATTGACAAACAAATAGCCATAATTGACTTCAGGCATAAGGTTGAAAATAGCGTGTACTAGGACTTGTTAACATTAAAATTAATGCTTACGAGATGATTGCCAAACATTCGGGATTATAGGCGAACTTTACATCGGATATAAATAGTGATTTGTTGGCAAATAGAGGGCAGTTTTTATACGGCGATCGGAAGCATTAGTACGAGCGACCAGAACAGTGAACAAGAGAAGTGATTTCGTTCAATGTAGTCGGTTAAGTGAAGTGATTAGGGCGAGCGCAGCGAGCCCTACACTATGCGACTTTCTGTGCACTTTTGTGGTACATTTTACAGAAAAAGTATCGCATTTTTTAGGTTTGAGCTCCGACGTGGTAGTTTATATTCATGTCTAGATTTGTTATCTACCATAAAAATACCATTTTATAAAAATAAAAGAAATAGAAGGTACAATTTGTATTAGAATCTTATTACTAGTAACGCCATCTCTTATTAAATTAATGAGTTAAAATTCATAGAAGATACATTTTGTATTAGAATTTTTGAACTTATTAAGAGACTACCTACTGCATGAATTGTTTCTTCATATTTGACTAACGGCGCGCGGTTATCGTGCCCTCGTATAAAGGCGAGGTTCAAGTATAAACTGCAATAGCTATAGGGCCATCAGTTTGATCAGTTTGGCATCGAAGGTGTATGATAAAATCATTGAAAGAAGAATGCAAGGGAAGTTCGAAGTAATGTTGTAGGAGGCACAAGGGGAATTTAGGTCTAGAGCAGGGATGTTTGCGGGGAACAAAGTAAATAGAACGTTAGAGTTTCACAATATGCTTATTGAGAAGCAGTAGAGATGTATTAATTGATTTATATTGTATTGAGATCAATTCCCAATCTTAGCCCGAGCGAGGGTAAAAAGCTAAAAAAGGTATATTCACGCCCGTACCCCCGAAAAGGTAGGCAGAAGTACAACGTGTGCATCAACGGTTAGCCGAAGATACTTAAGTCCCACAATGTGATAGGTGGCCAGCCTATCGCCAGTAGGGCACTTTTCCAATTCCGGGCAAAGTTGTTTTTATCAGAAAACTGAAAAAAACACATTTTTTCATTTGCCTGACTCTGGAATCGAACTCCGACAGTTTCTCTGAGAGAAAAATTCGAAAAATGTATTCGCTGAGTGTCTACCGTCAATTCTTCGTGCCTGCGTAGTCCAAAAATTTTGAAGGTTTATTTAAATAAAACATTTTTTGAATTTGATTTCGTAAATCGACGTAAAACCAGGAACTTCCTGATTTTAGAACAAAAAACAATTATTTCAGAAAAATGTTAAAAATGTGTTTTTTATAAGATCAACCTTCATTTTTAATACATATTTTTCCTTGAAGATACTAACAAACAAAAACCAAATATTCCTAGTCCAAAGCCTGACGACGAGGGCCTTTGATGCGAATGTAATATTTAGGTGAAAATACGCTGTTTTCTAGGTTAGATAATTATAAATAAAGTCCATACATTAAAAGATATAATTCTCATAAAAATACTTTTATTACAATATTATTAGATAGTATAACTTTGCGAGCCCTTACAAAGCTCTGCTTTTTGCTAGTATAGTACAGTAAGTGTGACTGGTGTGTATAGTGTATTTACCTATTATATTGTGGTATTGGGTATATTTGTCAGGCGCGTGCGCTCCTTTTAGGCAGAAAAGCAGTGCTTTACTTGCCATCACAGATATTTTAATAAAACGTTCGTACGTTTTAGATGATTTTAATTAATAATAAGTAAATGAATAAAATGTGTCATAATCATGTGCACGCCGCTGAAATCTATAAAAGAAAAAGTTTTTGTGGCCGAGTACTCCGCCGCATACTCAGTATCATAATCCTGTGCACGCCGCTGATATTTGTGTTGTAAATACACGGTTTTAATATAAGTGACGTTTTCTTTCAAATTACGAAAGTGAAACACGTAACAATATATATTATGACTGTTTAAAAATATAAGGTTCTTATACTTCTCTGAAACGTAAACTTTTAACTGTGCCAAATTTCATACTCCACCGTTCACGTAATTTTCCAACAAAGGGGTACAAAACTTATGCTTATATATTATAAATATTAATATACAGATTTTACTTTAGCTTGGCTTTGGCGTAAATAATAAATAATACGAATGTTACCCGAATAAAAGTACTAGGTTAGTCAGTAGCCCTTATTAATACGAACTTTACTCAGTGTTATTAAACAAAACTCCAAAGATAAAATTCTAATTAAAAGAAAAGCCTCTTTTGAATTCTATAAAGTGATAAAGTAGCTTTCATTCGTTCGTAACCATCCGTTTTATAACTCTAAAATTTTAAAATTCCGATACATTCCTTTACCGTGAGACCACCTTCCCGCCTCATGTATATAGAGGCTAACTTGTAAAAGATTTTACATATTGATGGAGGGTTCTCAGTACTCGATTCTGATACCAAGTATGTATAAAATGCCCGCCCTGTTGGTCGAGTGGTTGGCGACCTTGATTACGCAATAGACGGGGCTCGGGTTCGATCTCTGACGGGGACAAGCATTTACACAAATACAAACATTTATGTTCATCACACGATGAACATAATTGTTTGTATTTCCAAACTTGGGTGTTTATTAAATATATTCCATTATTTATGCATGTATTTCTATGTATTAGTATCGTTGACTAACACTCATAACACAAGCAAATAATTTGCTTACTTTGGGGTTAGGTTAGGTTAGTGCAACGTACATCGTGCAGTGACGTGCATTCTTTTTGATGTTTTGACCCCCGGCGCAAAACGAAGGGTGTTATAAGTTTCAGGTGTGTATCTGTGTATCTATGTGTTTGTCCGTGGGATCGGAGTGCCCGGGCGGATGGTCCGATTTGGTTGTTTTGCGAGATGGTTCTTAGCTATGATTCCGTTCAACCGTTCCGTTCAGACGTTCCAAGATCACAAGCTCTTTTAAAATTTATGAAAGGAATTAAGTAACTTGTAAAGGCTTTATCAATACTGAATTTTGTATTATGTTACTTTATTGATATTACAATTCCATGGTAACCTTAACCTGATACTTTAAGATGCTCATTCGAAGATTATCAGCATCTATTTAACTGGCAATTTTCGTATGTAAATAACACATTTTCTAAATATTGCAAGCCACTTTTTACCGATTTTCTGATATTTGTTTGTACAAAAACTTGGCAGACTTGTGAAATCTCAGTGACAATGCAATGCTATGGTATGATCCAACTGAGCTCATGATGTATCTGGAACATAAGGACTGGAATTCTCTGATGCAGAGTTTTAACTTTGTTTGGACTAAGTCGTGTTGGTATAAGTAAGTACTAAGTTTGATTAGTGCTCATGATGAGGATGACCTGAAGATGGAGCTGAAAAGTACTACCGAAACTCACGCGGAAAATGTAGAAAGAAATAATATAGTCAAGTTCGGACAAGGTAGATTTTTGATGGCATGTACTTTCCATTACATAATATAATGTCGAAGAACTAAAGATGGAGCTATAAGAGTGCCATTGTAACTCACAGATAGAAATTGCTAATATAGTGGAGTTTGGAATAATTTCATTTGTTACAAGTGCAAGTGTAAGTTCTTTCTCATGACGATAAGGCTTTGAAGATTGAGCCGAAAAAGTGACAATGGAATTTCATTCCTTCATTCAAAGAATCACGATTCAAAATGCAACTACAATGAACTCTTAAACTAAATGAGATAATGTTTTCGAATTAGCACTTAGCTGTCTTGTGTGTGGCAAATACCTTAGTTCTGAATATTTTTCAGGATCTGTTGATGGAACTGGAAGGTAACCATAAGAACTCCTAAACTAGATAAGATAATCTAATCGAAACTGGACTCATTTGTACTATTTGGACATATTTAATTTAACACATTTAATGCTAGACGATTTCCAGAGTCTTATGATAAAGCTTTAAGTACGTTATTGGAACTTGGAAATTGGTTTAAAATAGAGCAACGACATCGACTTTGGGGTCGTTTGATTCGTAATTATAAGGACCTTGGAGCGGAACTTCTTCCAGGATCTGACGATAGAGCTGGAAGATGTACCCGAAAACTCCTATGCTAACCAGGTTAACCCATTAAGTGGGGACTAATTCGGTTTGTCTTTGCAAACAATTTGGTGCTGGATGATATCTAGTATCTGATGATGGAATTTGAGGTAGTCATGGGAACTTCTAAACTAAACAAGATAAACATATTGAACTTGGGATCCTTTGTTTTATTTTAACAGACATCTTGATATAATAGTGCTGACGTTGAAGATCATGAGAGCTTTGGAATAGAATGGAGAAAAATTTTACAAGGATTTTGAAGCACGGTGGTTATCAATGCCTAATAATAATATGGAAAAGTCTATGAAAACTTCTAATTAAATCCAAATAAACTCATTGAGTGTGGGCTGATTGGGTTTGTTTAGACAAACGCTTTGGTGCTGAATAATTTTTAAGATCTAATTATGAAACTAGAAGGTGGCCATGATAATTTTTCAATTAAACAAGATAAAACCTTCGAGCTTAGATTCGATTTGTTCTGTTTTGACAAACATCCTAGATGACAGCTAGATGATTTCCAGGGTCTTATAATGAAGTAAGAAGAAGGAAGTCGAATGTGCGCTAATTGGGTTTGTTTTTGCAAACGCTTAGGTGCCGGATGTTTTCTAAGATATAATAATGATGGAACTGGAAAGTGGCCATCGGAGATTAGGCTAATATCGTTTGGTCCTTATTACTAGGAGATTCGCAGTGTTTGATAATGGAACTAGTAAGTGGCCGTGAAACTCCTGCACTAAACAAAATAAGCCCACTGAGTGTGGTCTCACTCTGAATTAAAATGATTTCCAAGGTTACATAGTGGAGCTGGAGGCCATAAGAGCTTTGCAATAAAACAACTCAAGTTATATCAAATAAGGAACCGTGGTAACCTTAATCTGATGCTGCCCAATTCCCTTTCGAAGATCATCAGGTCCTTTTACATTTTGCTCTTAAAATGATGCTTATGTAGCAGAATGATGGTCTGAGGATGTTCGGGAGTTTTAGAAATTTTTAATTTTATCTTGTTTACTCTTATTTTGTTGGGGTTTACTACATGGTTAAGCAATTTTTTTTTTGTATTATATTTTTATTGTTTACTTGTGACTATTGAGTTGACTATGGTGTCTTTCAATGTGTACAAACTTTTACCAGGCAGCCTGTATATCATTTACAGAACAATACATGAAAAAAACACGTCGCCTCTGTGGTCTCGTGGTCCAGCGTTGGACATGAGGTCCCGGGCTCGGTTCCCGAGTCGGGCACATAAAAAAGTGTTTTTTCAGTTTTCTGAGAAACACAAAGTTGCCCGGGATTGGAAAGTGCCCGTTTGGCGATAGGCTTGCCACCTATCACATTTGTGGGACCAAGTATCTTCGGCTATTCGTGGGTGCACTTGTTGTACCTCTGCCTACCCCTTCGGGGATACGAACATGAAGATACTTTACTTTCTAACATGAAAAAAACTGACGATCTCGAATAGGAATCTAATTGCTTTAGGTCAAAGTTACCATATCATTGCAATATCAGTGAAGTAACATAATACTTAATATTGTATCGATAAGACCTAGTTGCTTAATTCTTTCACCAACTGATCACTAAAGAATTGATAACCTTGAAACATTTGAAGCGATCTTATAAAATACTAGCTTTTGCCCACGACTTCGTCCGCGCGGACTTCGTTTACTCCGCACAGCTCCTCCCCCGTAGATGACAGCGTGATAATATTTAGCCTATATGTTGACCCGACCTATAAGTAATATTGAAGTAAATCCATGCAGTACTTTTTGAGTTTACCCCGGACATACATACAGACAAACAGACAAAAATTCAAAAAACTATATTTTTGTCTTTGATATCGATTGTAAATCACGACCCAAGTATTCTTTTAAAAAAATATTTAATGTACAGTTTTGACTTTCCTACTATTTTATTATATGTATTAATATCTAAGAACCACCTCTAGAAAACCAGCTTTCAAATAAAAAACTGCTTCCAATCTGGTTTAAGAGCTACGATGCCACAGACAAGCTCACACACGCATACACACATAGCGGTCAAACTTACAACACCCCTATATTGCGTCGGGGTTTACACATGTAGTCACTACTAAGTATTGACTAAGTGTATTATTTTTACTTACCAGGTATATCACCACAGTCAATTGTTGAAATGGTTTGTAAAGGAATACCATATTTTTAATTTAAATTTTGCAATGTTTACTCAGCACCGTCTCAATCACGCTCACACGCACACGAACATAATATCGCTCATTTGGTGGAACATCGACGGAAATGTATTTTATATTTAAATCAAAGTAAATATGACAAGGATTGCTTAATTGCTTGATTGATTGATTATGATAAAAAAGTTAAGTTTTAATAATACTAAAATACTATTACTATTGTTTAAATAAAAAAAATAAGCATGGATTGCCATAATAAGACTCATTTTAAAAAGTATCCTATAAATTACGTAAATCTGTAAATACGCCAATGTTCCACCAAATGAGCGATATATGTATTAAGTAATTCCATAATAGGTGGAAATATTTTAACACAGCATTCGGTACATCTAACCAAAGATATCCAGCTAAACCCGAATGTTATTCAAGGGTTTAAAACTTTATGATGTGTATGAAATTTTATTCGTATAGGTACCAAATTTTATTCGTACAAATCGAAAAGTTTTTACACCCTTGAATGACATCTGTTTTTTAGCTAGATATCTTTGAATAGACGTACTGATTGATTAAAAATATAAGTACACCGTTTGATTATACATACGTCAGTGTACCTCAACAATTCATACGAAACGCTAGAAATCAATGCAAAAATTGATAAACAAGTAAAACAATAACCAAATAGTACCCACACGTATATTTCAAAGCAAAGCCTCATTTCTCAACAGAGATTTATTGCAGAAAACAAAAACGGATCGAGCCGTTTCTTAACGATAGCATATCTGATCTTTGTTTGAGGTGCAAACGACTTTCTGGCTCTGGGAACTTTTAAAGATAAATAGAATATGTCAAAGATAATAAATTCAAAAGTTTAAAGCCATTATTGGCTTCACGGAATTATGTTTTCCGTGATTGGCTTAAACTTAAATTGTGATTTTTCCTTTAATCTAAATTGTCTCAAATTAACAGACCAATATTATTGTCCTTGAACATATATCTATAATAATGTAACTACACATGTGTTTTAGTACTTATCCTGTACCTACCAAGAAAAGCTTTAAGATAAGATAAATATGAAACTTGGTTCAAATTAGAGTTACGATAACTTAAATTTCTATTGGACTCCACACTAAGCAAAGCCTGTGGCGTGGATAACATGAACCACTAATTTGACCTATTACAATTCAAAAGCAACTTCCCCCTTTTGGTCCGGGTTGCTGTGAAGAATAGATCATCTGCCGTTCTGCCTGACAGTTCATAAGGCGTGAGTCATTACTAGGCTACTAGATGGTAGAGTACAGCCTTGTCTCCTGTCGTAATAACGTCAGTGCTTGTCACTGTCCTGTTCCGGTTTTTGGAGGGTAGATAGCGAGTAAACGTATACATGTGGCATTAAGACACCGTTACAAGGATAGCAACCTACCATTAATATCTTTGATGTTTATAGGCGATGGTTGTCTCTTTTTATTAGGAGAGACTTGTTTGCTATATTATGTTATACAACTGACAAAATAACCAACAATTTTTTTTTTATCATTGACACCTGTAGTCTCATAATTTTTTCATTCAATTGTCTTATTAGTGAAAATTCTAATATTTATTTCATTCTATTTTAAATCATTAATGTGACAAAACGACTAGGATTTAATATATTGTCTCTAGAAAGTTCTGTGAGTTTGCGGTCCTATCCAATCATATTCACGACACAAGGAAATTGCTTACATCCAACAATACATCGTTCGACCGGTCACAGCCATTAATATTAGACCCTTTCGATAAGTCTTGACAGTTAATTAATCAACCTTTTTTACGTTTTTTTTATATATTCGTAACACAATTCATATTCACTCTTTATTTATTTCCAACAATATATCAAATGAAAGTCAACCTCATAATCTTTCATTAGGATGTGTGACAGGTTTTGAGATAATTATTAATATCTATATATTAATACGTGAAGCGAACTCTTTGTACCACTTATAACTACAATTAGACCAACGGAAGAGTACATGGCGTTCTGACGCGGAATGCCAACTTCTTAAAATGTCAGCACGACGCAAAATGCCAACTCCGCGAATCCCAATTTACAAAACACCAACTTCTCATAATGACAACTTCACAGAATGCCAACTTCGCGTAATGGCAACTTTTTAACACGTCAACTTCGCAGAATGTCAACTTCGCAAAATGACAACTTCGCAAAATTACTACTTTTTCAAAAAGACAATTTTTAAAGTTTTGCTATTTAATTAAATCCAATGATGTACCCGAGAACTAGAATATCATTTTAAAGTCAGTCTGTATTAATAACTCAGTTAAAGTTTACATTGCAAAGTAGTGCAGAAAGCTAATATATTTATATAATATGCATTAGAAATACCTTAAATAAAAAAAATATACTTAAAACATACTACTATTTATTTGACACATTGTCATATACACACATATATACTACTTTGTTTATGGTCAGTCTGTCATCAAACTTAGAAGAGATTTTATTGTTTAGTCTATGGTCAAACGGAGTCATACAGGACGAGGTCGATTTTCGACTGGTAGGCGATCGTTAGTCTTCATAATTACTTACCCATCCTACGACGTGATACTCTTCTAGTTTGATAAGTTCCCTATTAATATTGTAAATGCAGAAATGACAAAGTTTGCTATTTTGCTTTTACATAGCTAATTGAGTAACTTCACGCTACGTAAGTAGATAAGGAAGATATCGTGCCCCTATTTTCAAAAATCGAGTTTTCACTAGATCTCCACGTTTTGTGGTTCTAGGAACCTTTTCCGACTATTTCCGCGATGACATCAGTATTTGTGTGTGTATGTGTGTGTGTGTATATATATACATAAGCATCTCATAACTTTTGAACGGTTTGACTGACCGAAACCGGTTGAAGGAATTCGATTTAATTCCGCATAATTTAGGCTTCCTGAAAATATAAACCAATGCGATCCAGGAGATTTTGAAAAATTTTGGTATAACCTCAAAAAATTTTAGCGATACAATATATTTTTTTTTAAATATAACTTCCAAATTAAAAAACCGATTAAGTACAATATTTATTCAACTTTTTTTCACAAAAAATTGCATCCAATGCATGAATTGCATCAAAATCGGTTTCTCCGTTCGTGAGTTATCATTGACAAAAATGTTTGAAAAGTGTTTTTTCGACATAACTTCTAAGTTTTTTAAACAATCCTTTTTCGACCATCTACAATATTTAAGTGCTTAAAAAACTACATCACATGCAGTTTCAAAAATTTTCGCAAATCTAATCTACTTTTCTTTTTTAAAAAGATGCGTCAAATGCCATAAATTAGAAAAAATGTTTGAAAAAATGTTTTTTGTCATTACTTGGACATTTTTCAACCTATAGATTATGTAGGTAAAATAACATTCTACAGCTCAATAATTGCGTTTAATGCCATTCGAAAGATCACAATCAATCATCATTTCCAAAATGTACAGCTGTCCAAAAATCAAATTACTGTCATTTTTAACAAAATTTAGATTCTTGAACTCTGAAAAATGTATAAGCATAGATTATTGTTCCTTGGGGCTTAAGATGTCTCAATTTAGCGGAAAGTCGCCGGGATGGCCCGTAGGATCAACCTGTTTACAGATTTTTTTAATTATTTTTCATACATTAAAAAAATATCGATACATCCCTATTTACTACATAATCCTAACCCTAGTGGCATAATATAGACTACATTTAAAACTGAGAATGGTGTATTCTGAATAAGTATTTCGTATTTTAAGACAAGACGTTTTACAGTGCAATATTTTAGAAAAGTAAAGATAAAAGATTAAAAAAAAAAACAAATATAATTACTAAGAATATATAATTAATAAAAAAAATAAAAAATATGCAATAATTAGAGTTAAAAATGAATTAATGATTAAAAGGTGCTGTAGAAACAAAACCAGCAGTTACATAACAATAAAAAATTATCAGGATCCAGCCGCAAGCCACGTATGTTTTTAAAAAAAAATTAAAGTCATTCCATGGACCACGTCTATAAAACAGAAAATAACAACCATTACAGGTAATTAGAAAAAAAACCAAAAGTAAATTATGTTTTCAAACAATATATTTGTGTAAATAAGTGCGCTTTATTGCGTAACAATAACTACAACTTTCTGTTGTCCTTATCCCACTTTATGTGGGGTCGGCTTTTGTAATCCTACAGCACCAAAGCCCAAAACAGTCTGTCCAGGGTTGTCAAGTCGGGTGGTTGGGCTTTCTCGATAAATTGTAACTACAACATTGAATATTTCATATTGATTACATTAAGTTCCTAAATACACAAAGGCGGTATTATCGCTACAGAGCGATATATTATGCCAGACAAATTTTAGGTCAAGGAGTTACTTTCATAATTAAACTTAGGTTCGTGACGCCACCAAAATATACAACACAAAAAATATAACTCAATGCAATAATATGCAATAAAATATTAGTTGAAATAATTCAGTTCAGGTATGCATTAACATAGTCGACTGTAACGTGAATTTCGTGCTAACTCTTAAGATTCACATGATATAGGTATGAATTGATAAACTAACCAATTGTCAATACTACCTATGGACGAACATGTATTTCAAGCGTAAATTTACAGCTATACTGCTTTCCAAACTGGAATAAATACGTCAATGACTAGCGATGGCGGAAAATACTAGGCAGCAGTATACTGTTACTGACCCGTGCGAATTTCACAAAATTCAATTCTATCTTTTAATTCAATTCTATCTGTACATCTATATATATATATAAAAATCAATTGCTGTTCGTTAGTCTCACTAAAACTCGAGAACGGCTGAACCGATTTGGCTAATTTTGGTTTTGAATTAATTGTTGAAGTCCAGGGAACGTTTAAAAGGTGAGAAAATATAGAAAAAAATAAAAATCATTAAAAAAGCAGAACAACGTTTGTCGGGTCAACTAGTATACAAATAAATAAAATTGGAATGTATGTTCACAATATTAAAATAACCGCTTTTTAATAAATGCATGTGGATGTATACACGGTACATATACTACACTACGAGATGCAGGTTTAGCTTAGTTCGGGAACCCCTGGTAATTCTCATAAATAACATTATATTAACACGATTATAAGCACGATTTGTAAAAGTAGCGATTAAGCATTTATAAACGAAGTAAAAATTAAAGCCATATTTTTGTGCTGCGTTTATATGAAACGCTGAATATTGTCATTTCTGATCAAAGTTTACAAACTGTTGTAAAAGCTGTTATATGAAATAAATTTAAAAATTGAAATAGACCAAAATATAGTTTTTACAATTTTTACATGTCTGTTAGTTTGTTCCGGCTAATCTATGAAATGGCTAGACCGATTTTAACGGGACTTTCACTGGCAGGCAGCTGATGTAATAAGGAATAACTTAAACTATATTTATTTCAGATTTTTTCCACGAGGACAAATTCGCGGTCTCTACTAATACACATTTAATCGGATGTATATTTATTACATTTACATGATTTTTAATTTGTAACAGCTGGCAGCGGTTCAGTACACAGCTACAGCACAGCACACGACTACAACGAGTTCAGCTCCAAGTGGTCGCCGAAAGTCGGCTGCGAAACCAATGCCAAGCCGCTGTGATCCTGAAGAATTTTCTGAGGCACCTTCCAAAGCTATCAGTAAGTAATTTTAAAAGTATTTCATACATTGTTCACTATTTTCCAAACTTGTCATGACCCATAAAAAAAATTTAAACAAAGAATATTCCTCGACTAGATTCGAATCACAAAGCAAATGAGAATTTCGCCAAATTGAACCACCCACACGTAGCTCAGTGATTAGGGCGTTGCCTGGCTAGCTGGCTGTTAAATTTCTTTGTCTCAGTGCTAAAACACATATATTATAGTTAGTGCGCCCCATTTTGTAGTTTGCTTACTTTGAGAAATGCTTACTTAGAAAAATTATAAGGGACATATTGAATTGATTTGATCTAACATGAAATCAATTCAATATGTCTCTTGTAATTTTTCTCCACAGTTTACATTAATTTCAATATTAAAATCTTTATAAACTAATAGCTGACCCAAACTTTGTTTTGCCTTACAAATTACTTGTATTGAATATTTTGGTTGTGTAATTAAGGGGGGGGAATATAACCTACAAATATATGAATTTTTTGACAGTAATAGGAGCGTTTTCTCATATTATGCATTCTATAAGTATTTTTGTGGTCTGTGGATAATATAATAACAGCAATGTTTCCTACTTTAGCGTGGAGGGTAGGTTGACAACTTAGGTTTATATGCAAGTTTTTCACTCGATACTAAAGCCGAAACTTGAATATTCAGAATCAGCAGTAGAATTGACTGCAATAGTTTTAAAGCGTGTTATATTTTATTCCAAAACTTTATAAAATGTTGCTAATGTAGATACATTTTTGTGTTTATTTATTTATTTATTACACAGTACGTGGAAATATCATTCTGGAACTCTATAACCTTTATACTTGGACAGCCCGTGTTATAGAGGTTAGATCCTTCTCTAAGGCTCAACAACTTTGGTATCTTATTTCTAAGTACATTAATAATCTCACATACATTTACTCCACCTGTAACTACTAAAATACATCGATGGACCGATTAGATCTAAATCCATACTGGTTGTCATTCAGCAAACAATTTTTCTCCAAATATAAGTCTCTTATTCATAATTTTTTCTAATATTTTAGAAATCACACTTAATAAAGCAATAGGTCTGTATCTCCCGAATTATGAATAGGAATAATTATAGCCTTTTTCAGTGTCTGGAAATATACCACTCTAAAAGCTATGATTACACAAATGTGCAATAGGTTCAACCAGAATTCCGGTAAATTTTTTGATAAAATATGTCCATATATTATCAGTACCCGAAGAACTGGTATCCTTTAGATTGCATATAATACTAGCAATTTCATCTGCTTCAGTTGGAATCAAGAACATAGAATTACAAGTACCTACCAGCTTTAGTAAAAATTTTATTGTCGATTAATTTGTTAGTAAAATTTTGCTTATTTGCATAAAATTATTCTTCGCTTGAATCACCGAAAAACTTACTACTTAACCATTCTGATAGGTCAATCGGTCCGTTTCATTAAAGCGTAGGGTGACCTTAAATTATCGACGTCATTGATACAATTAAGTCTACCAATAACACAAAGAGTATTTATTATTTTCGTTTTATTTAATGTTTTTTAATTGTTCATATAATAAATAATACGGTTGTGTTTCGGCTTTTGCATCAAGTAAAAGACACTGTTTTTTAATTGAACATACTAATAATTGCATTTATAACTGCCACCAGTGACATAGTTATGAGGATTTAATAAAATAAAAATAACTGTAAAATTAAGAAATTTGTGGTGAAAAGATGTCATTTGCGTTGCTGATTTACAACATTTCTTTGTTATTTTTTTTTTGTTACCCAAATGACCTGAATTTTACTACTTGAGCCAACGAAGAATAGGACTATTAAGATGTCATATTGTACCGCATTTTGCAAAAAAAAATCATCATTAATGTCTGGTGTCTATAAGCGATGGTTATTTTTAACGTCCGCGAGTAAATTAACATGGAGTTGATATCGTTTTTAATACAAACTTTGAGCTCCTAAGGTCTTATTTTTATATTATTTTTGTATTCTATTTGATCTTTGATTTTTCACTATCTCCACTACAAATTTTATCTATATCGGTTCAGCGAATAAGCCGTGAAAGAGTTACAGACAGACAGACTTTCAAATTAATAACATTAAATATAAGTGTGGATTATACGTGAGTACATTTATATCGGATTGTTTGTTCTTTAGACTAAGATAGGAATCTTTCTGCATGCTCACTACGTTGGTTTATTATAGTTGAGCTCTTTGTGATCTCTGTCACGTATCTCTTGGGATTTAAAATTCAAAGGGGAACGCTAGTTCGTTGCATATAGCGACATTAGGTTTAGAGCCAAATTCATATACAGTTATTCTGTTTTGCTACCTTGCAGTTTGCATAGGAGTTAAACTATTTTGCTTAAGTACCCTCTACGTTATTGTGAACTAGTTGTCGCCCGAAAGTACGCTCGCTTATGTTTATCCTCCAATTTGCTCCATAGGTATCGTTGCGTTTTATATTGCAAAGCTAGCAACCGGCGCGTTGCTGCCCTTAAAATTCTCTTTGAAAATTATTTCTTGGTGCAACACTTCTCATACCTCTTAATCGTCCATAAATCACGTGAGGCCATTATGACGTTTTCGACCCCCTTGATGAAATGTCATGAGATTTTCGACCTAAACCCTTCTTCTAATCTCTCATAAGGTTATAAAATATATTACAAGTTCTTTCAACATAGTTTTCAGATCATATAACAACATACGGTAAGGGGAAACGCCATGTTGAGACATAAACAAAGCACTTCCAGCGCTTCTATCGGTAGATAATGTAACAATTTTATGATATTATCAACCATTTCATAAATAGTCGCGAGTTTAGTTAACCATATCGATAAACGATTTCTTATCATTGATATGATCAAAGAACATCATGATGTGGCTAATGAAACGTAAAATATTTCATGAAGTGGAGTTCCAACACTAGCTATCAACTAATAATAATATTACTATTCATCAAACCAACAAAAATACAAGCCATCGAGTATAAATAGCACACCACTATTTAAACTGGATACATAATATATAACTACTATTGTTAGTACTAAGTCGTGTCACGTGTGGACATGCCATTTAAAACTTATTCCCGCGACTTTATTTTTGTGACCTACACACAATACTTCCTTTTACTTAGTCCGTAAAAAACTTTATCAACATATAAACCGGTAAATCGTAATGAATCTAACGCCAATATTCATAAACAACCCTTACCTAAGTAACGTAGTAACACTATGCGAAGAACACTCATTTGCTATGCAATTCACATGACAAGCCATCTGTTTTATGGCCCTATGCGCTCGCTAACATTATGTAATCTCATATCATAGTATCGTTTGTGAATACGGGTGTAAGCAACTGTTAATGTTAACAGTTGCTTAACTCTACTTACTGCGCAACAAAATCGATGATAACCATTAATTTTTTAGTGTATGTTGTATTTAATGAAGCGAAAATATCGTAAGATTACCTTGAATCGACAAAGATCAGGGAGGTGGAAGGAAGTTTATGGTATTCATGCTTTGATAAATTTTATCGGAGCGTATAAGCATTGATTCGTAAAAGGCATTATTTATTTACTTATTTTTAGTAAGTAAATACGAAAAAAGTATAATCTGACAATTTCCACAAGCCGAAGTTATCTATATTTGTTTTTTTCTGCCATAGTTACCCCCCTCTATACAAAGGTCTTATATTTGGTGGAGAGCCTTAACAGTATGCGAGGTACCCTGTCCTATGTTAATCTGATGCGCTCGATTAAATAGGTACCAAAATCTCCTCTCGGGGGTTCCCCTACTAAAACGCTTGTTATTTTTACATATGTTGTACACAAAGTAATTAATAGGGACATTTTTAAATGGATTCGAAGTAAACTACGAACCCTTATAGTTTCGCTATGTCAGTCCGTCTATCCGTCCTGACAGTCTAGCTTATAGAGATCCTTAATACTAGAAAGCTGTAATTTGGTATAAATATACATATTAGTCACGGCAACAAAGTGGTATCATAAAATATTGATTTTTTTTTGTGGTAGCTTCTCTACATATAAAATGGGAATGTTAATTTTTTTTCTCGCGTACACCATAATGTGGGATGTCGTTGGATTGGTTTTTAGGGTTCCGTGCCTAAAAGGTAATACGGAACCCTATTACTAAGCCTCCACTGTCTATCTATCCGTCTGTCTATCTGTCATCAGGCTGTATCTCATAAACCGTGATAGCTAGAAAAATTTTACTTTCTAGCTATCACGGTTTATTATGTATTTATGTATTTCTGTTGCCGCTATAACAACAAATTAAAAAAATGAAAACAGAAAAAAATATCACAGAATATTTAGTTGTATATTACTTTTCAAAATAAATAATTAAATAAAAATAAAGTAAATATTAAAAGGGGCTCCCATACAATAAAACGTAATTTTTAAGAAATTTTTTACTTGATCTTAATAAACAGGTAGAAGCTTGAATATTTTTAAAAAGTAAGTATTTAGAAATATATTAACTATAAAAATAAATACCTAATACTTAAAATAAATATTTAAGTATAAATACAACAAACGTGATTTTTTTTATAGATTCATAGACGGAACCATTCGTGCGCGCGTTTGACTCGCACTTGGCCGGTTTTTAAAATAAATATTGTAGGTTTGCGATTAAACTCGTTTATGAAATATTATACTTTAAAGTGTTAATTTTTGCTAGAGCCAAGCCAGCTAAACGGTTAGTTTGGTTGGTTAATAAGTCAAAAACCGAATGCAAACAAAATGGCAACTATACACATCCTCTAAAGATGTCCATCGAATTATAATTCCATTATATTAAATTTATGATTAATTATCAAATAATATTTATATTTTTAAAAGAAAAGCCTAATGTTTATAGCTTCTTTTTGTTGTCTGTATCATAAAGAAAATGCGCAATAATATTTAAAACGGAGTTTTATTCATGGTTTCTTTTAGGTATTTTATATAAAAATTATTTCAGTAAATTAGCTAGAACATTGTTTACATTTTTGACCTGGAATAACATTTCCACAGGACTGTAGACCGTTTCTTACTTCAAAAAATTAGTAAACCGGTTGGGTCTGCAGCCCATCCCTGAAACTTCCCGCTACACTGAGGTACTCGTATTTTAAGCTCTAAGGAGCAAAACTATAAATTTTTGAGAGTTCAGAAATCTATTTTTTTTTTTCAAAATGAAAGTAACTAATTTGATTTTTGAAAACCTGTATATTTTTGAAACGACGATAAATTTAAATCTTTTGAATGGCTTATTCAACGTAAGTTTTGAGCTCCAAAATGTTTTAGATACCTAAACTAGAGATTAAAACATGTCGAAGTATTTTTTTTATTTTCGTCATTGAATAAATCCAAATAAATTAACCGATTTTGATCCAATTTACGGTATTTAAAACTACTGCGCCAATTTTTTAGAGAGAAAAGATAGGTTTTCGGTATTTAAACAAACTGCGCCAATTTTTGAGAGAGAAAAGCTGATTAGATTTTTAAATCAATCGGTATATTAGTCTGTAACTTTTGAGAATTTTTTCGATTTTACTTTTTAAAACTGCATTTGACGTAGTTTTTAAGTACTAAAATATTGAAGAAGGTCGAAAAATGATTGGTTAGAAAATTTTGAAGTAATGCCGAAAGAACACTATTTTTCAAAATTTTGTCGACGATAACTTCCGAACGGATTTCGATGGAATTTAGGCATTGGACGCAGTTTTTAGATGAACAGAGCTGATTATGTATACTCTGGTTCATTAATCTGCAATTCATAAAAATACTGTTACTACAACATTTTTTGAGATTTCTTAAAATTTCTAAAAATCTCCTGGATCGAATTGGTTTAAATTTTCAGAAAGTCTAAGTTAAACAAAATTCAATCAAATGCCATTAACCACGTTTCGATCGGTCAAGTCGTTAAAAAAAGTTATAAGATATTTATTTACATACACACATATACATACACACACGTGCATACATATAGACAAGGTTCCTAGAACGTCAAAACCTGAGGATCTGGTGAAAACTCGATTTTCAAAAACGGAACAAATTTATTTTAACTTCCCACTACGTATGTAGATAAGGAAGTTATTGATTTTACCCCGATTTTCGAAAATCGAGTTTTCACCAGATGTCTATCTACGTTTTGAGGTCCTAGGAATCTACGTAGGTATGTATGTATGTGTGTGTGTGTGTGTGTGTGTGTATGTGTAAGTGTGTGTAATGTATATAAACATCTCATAACTTTTGAACGGCTGGACCGATCGAAACGCGCTTGGATTCAGCTCAACTTAGATTTCCTGAAAATTTGAACCGATTCGGTCCAGGAGATTTTGAGAAATTTTGAAAAAATACCAAAAAAATTAAGACGAAACAGTATTTTTTAAATATAACTTTTAGATTTATATACCGATTGAGTACAAAAACTAATCAGCTCTATTCCTCAAAAAACTACGTCTAATACATAAATTGCATCAAAATCGGTTCATCCGTTTGGGAGTAATCGTTGACGAAAAATTTTGAAAAAAGCGATTTTCGGCATAGTTTCGAAATTTTTCAACCAATCATTTTTTGTTGATCTACCATATTTTAGCACTAAAAAATCTACGTCGTTAACGGCACGTTTCAAAAATCAAAATCGAATCTAATTCTCAAAAGTTATATACTTTCAAATATTAAAACTGCGTTGTTTTTATCAAACTTAATTTTTTTTTTTTTAAATAACTTTTAAGTTAATTAACCGATTGACTTAAAAGTCTTATCAGCTTTTCTCCTTTAAAAAACTGCGTCAAATTTCGTCAATTTAATCAAAATCGGTCAATTTGTTTAGGATTTATCAATGAAGTAAACTAAAAATAAAATGTTTTTTGACATAGCATCGAAATTTTTCCACCTATCGATTATTTAGCTAAAGCAATAATTTAGATATACAGCTACAAATATACAGCTTTTCAAAAATTAATATACTGCCATTTTTAACAAAGTAGATGTTTGAACTGAAAAATCTATGCTTATAGTTTTTACTCTTTTTAGCCTTAAATACCTCAATTTAGTGGGAAGTTTCAGGGATGACCCGTAAGGTCAACATTTTTTTTATTATCGATAGATAAGCGCTTGACCTCGATCTCGCCTGATAGTAAGCTAAGATGAGGCCTCAGATGGAACGCGCTAGCGCTAGCGCTTCGCTTCGCAAAATCAGTAACTTCCTTGTCTACATACGTAGCGGGAAGTTAAAAAAAATATTCCCACTTACAAAGATAAAATTACGAAAACCAGTATTTTGAGTCTTGCATTTTACAATGCTAAATTTGCTTGCATGTTATGTCTAGATATAAAATTATACTGGTCTAGACCGTTGAAGAATAGACCATCTGCCCTTTACCAGGCAATTCGTAAAAGGTGAAAGATTGGTTATTAGAGTCACTACAATCTTAAATATTAGGTGGTAGAGCACACGCACACGTACAAACACATACACACAAACTAAAATTAATAATATTAAAGGAATAAGTGAATTTGACAAAAATCGGACTTAGCTGTCCGGAGATACCTTAGTATCTGAAAAACTTAGGCAGCAATTGTGCGTTTAAATCAACCTTCTGACGGCCAAGTTACACAAGTCAATTTCCACCGCAATAAAGTCAACGCTAGTTCATCTCGAGTTCGGGATTGAAGGATAAAGAAGCCAGTCATCTTATTATTGATTAAAACCACATCATACCAATGGCCACCTACCATTAACATCTTTCGTTCCTATAGTTGATAGTTATCTGTTTCCATCAGAAAACCTTTTTGTTCGTTCGTTGCTTTACCATTTATAACAGTCAAAATTGGATTCATGCTGTAAAACCTTATCTTAATGCTGTCATTTTCAAGAAACCACAGAGTGTAATGTAAATATTAACTATCATGTTATTAGGGCGCTATGACAGTTCAGAGCGATATCGCGGTAAATTTTTATTTCAATTGTAAAACACGATGTTTTTATTATAAATGTTCGTTATATAACAAAAATAAATTATGTTTTGTCTATATTAATATTATAAATGCGAAAGTTTGGATGTCCCCATCGATCGATAGTTTTTACTCATTCACGAAAAAACTACTAGACAGATTTAGATGAAATTTAGCACACAGGTGGATGTGTCGTGTTCCGGTTTGGAGGGTAAGGTATACTTATTCCATTTCTTTATTTTCTCGAGATGACAGTTCTAATTTGACAGTTGTAGTGTTGCGACCAAATAATTAGTAATGATGTCCATCGCATATATTTATTATATTTTGAACAAAGACAAATATAACAAAAACATTCAAATATATTTTTTCGAGGTTGGAACATTTTTCAAGTCAGATTGGGTGTGAATTCATGTGGCTTTCTATAATATACAAGAACAGTCAACTTATAATAAATGTTGGGAAGAGCTCATCGAGTGACAGTAACGATTCATCGGATTTTGATTAAAATAAATAAGTAAAGATTAGCTGTCGTTATAATTATTTCGTTTGATTGTCGGGTACCTACCTATACCTACTTATTTTACAACAGCTCCGTAAATTTTAAAGAAAATTATCAATCAAGAATTTATACGTGTAAAATCTTGTAATGAAATATATTATTATACTTATATATAATATAATATCATAAGTTCATAAAGAACGCGGGCAAGACTTCATACATCATTATTTTTAATATTCATCTTAAAATTTCATATATTTCGTAAGATTCGATATTAACTCCTCAACTTATCCACATTTATTATATATTTTTTAAGCTTGGGTAATAATAGTTAGATAAAGATAAAGTTGGAATTTAGATTAGATTAACGTAAACATTTAGTTCTCTTCTTAATACTCTGTGATTACGATTCTTATTGACAAATGTAAAGTTGTCATTTGTCCGATGCAAAATAAGCGACGAGTGACAAGACGTGTAGGCACTTGACATAGGTACCCAATAACCATTTACCATAAATTACACATACTGTTGTCAGAGAAACTCTCAGACACGATCGTTGATTAAGTAATTGTTGTAAAATAATAAAAAAAGCTATTTGCTTTAAACTCTTCCTTTGTATAAAACAGTAAAATTTTAATTTGGTTATTATATGTAATAAAGATGATTGTATATTAACTTATTTATATTTAAAGTACATGAAATAAAATGTTTTGTATTTGTACAATAGTAACATTTAAGACAGCAGATGTCAATCAAAGTCTTTATATTTTTTTAAATTACTATTCCTAGATATATATTTTGTTTTATTGATTTAAAAAACGTATAAAATTATTCGACATAATTTAATATTTGCCACTCCAAAAGACACACAAGGGATGTCCAAAACTAAAACGGCCCGTGTTCATTGTACAAAAGTATCCGGCAGTAGTTTAGTTTCTTACATCTTGTCAAAAAACGGGTCTGTTATCGTGTAACGTTTATCAATATAGCTCCTATAGTAATCATTATGTGTAGCACATCACTACCCGTCCATGAATTACAATATTATTTGTGAGACATTTTAACATAAGCAACACAAAATTATATAGGCGTCGATCTGTCATCGAGAAAATAAAGAAATGGAAATAGTATAGTTGGTAAACTTATGCATGTGACATTAGACCTCGCCACAAGATAGCAACGAACCATTGACATATAATATTGCTGCTATCTTATGATAAAAAAAAAACACAAGTAGCGTGGCGCATGCCCGGTCTAGTACGTAGTACATAAAAGTATTTGGTTACATATGACTATTAAATATCTTGTTCTATAATCTATACAGTCTTTTGCCAGTCTACTTGTATAAGAGTTGAAGCACATAGACTACCTATTATCCCCGAAAAATAAGTTGTTCCTGGGGCATTCAACCAAAATTTTTATAACGCAGCAGTCTGCACGCTGCAACTACTCGTATTTGGTAAAATATTTACATAATAAGGTAAATTATTAAACAGTTATTGAAATTAAGTCAACTAGCCTACTATTTATTAAAACGCGAAGAAAAATATAATACAAGACTCAATTTGTGCTACATCTGGAGTACCTATTGTATTTTGTTGACCTCGTGGAAAGTCCCGGAACTTTCGATATTTCAAACGTTTTTCTCATAATAATTGTTGGGGACAAAAGTTTTGAACTTTTTATTATAACTTATATAGCGCTGCTTTTAATCTTTTAAGCATGCTACTATATTAATATATTCTCACAATGTTTGAATGGCCTGACCAATTAAACGCGGGTGACGGCATTTGATTTTGTTTCAGAAAACTTAGGTGTCCTGAAAAATTAAACTGATTAAAAAAGATTTAAGTCGCCGAAACATTCAAGTTTCTGAAACCTTCTATTTTTTAAATAACTTTTAGCCAAACGCGTGCTCCGATTGATTAAATCAACTGTTTTTCTTAAGAAATTGCGTTGAATGCCGCAAATTGAATCAAAATCGTTTAATTTGTTGTGGAATTATCGTTGACGAAAATTTTTGAAGAAAGCATTTTTGGCATGGCTTGGATATTTTTTAAGTAATCGAGTTTCAACTGCCTCTGATATATCTAATCATATAAGGAGTAAATTATGCTACTAGTGTTTAAAAATAAATATATTCGGCTTTTCGTAAAAAAAACTTAAATCTTAGTTCACACTCCACGCGGACGAAGTCGCAGGCACAGCTAGTTTTTTAATAAAATCATGTTACATCTGCTTTTTGTTCTTGCTATTAAAATATAATACTCTTTTAAATAGAAACTTTAAACTGTGATTAGTACATAAAGGTACAAGGTTTAAAAGTATAATAATTATAAATTATCGTATGCGATAATTTTCACAAAAGCGTAGCAGCCTTATTACGTTAAAAGCTTAAAAACGGAACTTCAGTCGGAATAAAATTATTTTTACCATTTTAGTTTTTTTACTATCAATTAATGAAAGCTTGTTTTACATTTATTTTTTTATTTATTCTTTCAAAGATTCTATAGCGGGATCATACATAACGAAATACATAATGATGAACAGATATATATACATCATAAACAATTACAGAGAAAACGCACATTGGACAATATCAATATTTAACAGTTACAGAGAAAACGCATATTAAATTATATCGATACATCGGATTAATCATAAAATCAATTAGTGCTTTTGTGTTGATTTTTGTTATCAATATAGGGAATGCAATAATTGCCCGAGTAAACAGAAATTCTATCCCGAGTCCCTATCGCCAACCATCAATCTGACAGACTAAACAAACATCTAATCAACTTGTATCACTAATCGATTGCTTGAATTATATTGGTTACAGTAGATATTTAGGCAGAGAGAGCGATGCAATCAGTTTCGATTTTGCACCAGTTCTTTGATTTTTAATCGTGAAACAATGGCCATATGTTTATTATCTAAACTAAAAACAAATTTTAGCAAATACGAAAACTGAATTCGGAGGTTCAATGTTATCCGTTTATTCATACTAATAATACTATAAATTCGAAAGTAACTCTGTCTGTCTGTCTGTCTCTTCTTCACGCCTAAACCACTCAATCAGTTTGAATGAAATTTGGTACAAAAATAGTTTGAAACCCAAGAAAGGACAAGGAAGGACTGAACCATTAAATTTGGCATGGAAATAGTTCAAGGTCAAGGGTCAAACAAAAGCTAGTTTTTTTCCAAAAATGAATTCCTGAGGAGCTCAATTAGGGTATAAAATTTTGTGAGCTGAATTAGGGTATAAAATTTAGGGTATAAAAAAAGAATGACTGTATCGACAAATAATGAACTACGCTATTTAAATTACGTGTCACGTTGTTCGTCCGTGATACCCTCCGAAGCTACTAAACCGCTTTCAATGAAATTTTGTAGATATCTAACTGTTTGGACCAACTTAAAAGATCAATTTTAAACTCAATAACATCCCCTCCCGATGATTTGTATATGGCAAAACAACGATTGCCGGGTCAGCAGTATATTATAAGAAATATATTTCATTAACGTTGTTATTCGTTTCGATAGTGCCTTATTTTGCTCGTGTCGTAATAATGGGTGTTTCTTTTGTTTTTTATTTAACTTATTTTTCGTAATAATAAAAAAACACGAACTTAATCATTGTACGAATTATCACTATTTATGACCTAAAATATTTACTCTAAGCAGCGAACTATATTGAGTTCGCTGACTGTAAGTTTTTAGCTTTGTGTTGTATTGATTTGTATTTGCAGATATATTAGCCAGGCATAGAATAGCTACTTCTAGACCCGTGTAGCTTAGCCCGCGGGAGCGCATGATATACATAGACGACATGCTAGATTAATATGTCGTCCTGCATCCATATAGTACAAACTTTTTTTGTACAAACTTTTATCCCCTATTTCAGCCTCTTAGGGATTAATTTAAAAAAAATAGTAGTAGTAGTAGTAGTAGTATCTTCACGCCCGTATCCCCGAAGGGGTAGGCAGAGGTACAACAAGTGCACCCACGATTAGCCGAAGATACTTGGTCCCACAAATGTGATAGGTGGCAAGCCTATCGCCAACCGGGCACTTTCCAATCCCGGGCAACTTTGTGTTTATCAGAAAACTAAAAAAACATTATTTATAGTGCCCGACCCAGGAATCGAACCCAGGACCTCATGTGGTCGACGCCAACGCTGGACCACTAGACCACAGAGGCGTAAAAAAAATAGCTTACATTTTATCCCGGATCATTATTCAAAACTATCTTTAGGCCAAATTTTATAAAATCAGGTCAATGGTTTAGCCGTAAAAACCGTGAAAACGTAAAAGACGGCCAGCCAGACAGACAGACTCTGGCTGACTCTGATAATTATTATATAATATTAATTTATTACGATTCAGTGAAATCACACAAATATATATATTTATAAATCTAGGTTTAAAATTTACTGTTACATCAACTAATCCCCTACTCCCCTATTCGCCTGAGGAAAAGTCATAAAATGTAATGTAAATATTTAAGCACTAGCTGCTGTTCTCCGTTCCTTTTTACGTAGTTACATAAAAAAGTAGTCTATGTATTAAGTGAAAATATTACTTTATATTGGTGAAATAATTTTAAAATCGGTCCAGAAGTTTTGGGTTTTATCTATTATAAACATACAAGTCTTACCTCTTTATAGCATAATGTAGTTTAATATTGTCACAAATATAGATGGAAAGATAAAATCCTGACAATATAATCTTAAAACCAAATTCTGTGTGGCCAATTTCCAGTTTTCTTTCTATCGTTACGAAACGTAGATTGTTTCTAATTGTACTAAAAGCTGACCACTGTCACTTTTACCGACGTAGTTGTAGTGTATAATATTGCCAGCATATTCGTTACCAAGTGCTATAAAATATTGTGAGTCACATACTGACCAATATCCAAGATGGAAACTTACAATTAAGATAATTCTACCCGCCGAGTAGACAAGCTAAATAAATCTGTAAACCGGTTGACGCTGCAGGCCATTCCTGAAACTTCCCGCTAAATTGTGGTATTATAGGATCAAAAAAGCTAAAACTACCTATACTTATGCATATTTTAGAGCTCAAAGAGTTCAGAAATCTAAGGTTTTAAAAATCTATAAATTTTCAAAACAGTGCCGATTTTGTTCTTTCGGATGGCACTCAACGAAATTTTTGAGCTCTAAAAATTTCGTTATTAGCTACAAAAACGATGATAAGTTGAAATATTTTAAAGAAATGCCATGAAGACTTTTTAAAAGTTATTTAAAAAAATAAGTTTGCTGTGAACTACAACTTTCGAAAACTTATTCGATTTTGAATTTTGAAACAGTATTTGACATAATAATATAATAGTTTTTTAAGTACTAAAATATTGTAGATGATCAAAAAAGATTCGTTGAAAATCCTCGAAGTTCGCTCGAAAAAACACTTGTTTCAAAATTATTCGTCAACGATAACTCCCAAACGGATAAACTGATTTTGATGCAGTTTGCGGTATTAGACGCAAGTTTCCAAGGAAAAGAGCTGATTAGATTTTGTACTTAATTGGAACATTGATCTGGAAAGTTATTTTAAAGAAAGAAACCTTGTTTCGCCTACATTTAATAGAATTTTTTTTTATTTGTCAAACTCTTTTCAGGAAGCCTAGATTTAGCAAAACCCAATCGAATGCCATCAACCGCGTTCCGATCGGTCAAGGCGTTCAAAAGTTGTAAAATGTATACATACAAACGTACATAAATACATACATACATACATACTAACGTCATCGTGAAAATAATCGAAAATGTTTCTAGGACCTCAAAATGTTATCTGGTAAAAACTTGATTTTCGAAAATCGTAGCAAAATCTGTAATTTTCTTATACTACTAACGTAGCGGAAAGTTAAAAATACAGATGTTAAACTTACCAGCATAACGCTGTATCGTTTGTTTATATCATGCCTTTAGCTGATGACATTTTATTGCTTAATACTATTAACTTTTGAGAGGTGTATCATGTTCCTCGTATCATCATTATCATCAATCTATATTCGTCCACTGTTGGACACGTTATGTAGATCTCTCCAATGCTACGCCATGTTCCTCTTATACACTTACTAAAAGAAATATTTATTTTTATTATTACCTATAGTATTTTTATTACCTTATTTACATTTTTATATTACTTAAATATTGAAAGTTGAGTACTATATCATTTAAACATAATTATATCATAGGATAGCAAACAAGCAGATGAATCTCCTAATGGAAAGAGATAATAATCGCCTATAGAAACCAAATGTGTTGCTATCCATGTGGCGGGATATACATAAGTTTACCAGCTACCTCACCCTCTAAATCGGAACACGAATTTATGCTTGTCTATCATAATATTATATCCGAATGTATAATAATATAAAATCCGAATTCCGAGTATAGCGGAAGGAATAGGTAAGGAAGTGGTATCAAATTCGGGCAAAACGTTATAGAATTCTACCTCGTAAAAGTCACGATGGAAGTGTATAAACATATGTTTAGCCAATCATTCGCCATTAAAAATTCCCTGGCATAATGGCATTTCGTCTATTCTTCAAAAGGACTGACATGGGGAAATGCGGTTTTAATTAAGTAGATGATAATAAAATGCAGATAGTTCTTCAAGTTCATATGTCAGGATCATCTTTTACATAAGTAGGGTTATACAGAGATTGAAATATACTTAATTCACCTTCTACCTATCTTGTTTTGTGTAACTATGCAGCAACTCCAACTCTGCAGCTTATCAATATATCTTTCTTAAAAAGCAAGACATATACATAGAAAGAATTAACGCCAATTTTACCAAACACAAATGCGATCGGTTATGACTAAGACTGTTTAAAAGGTCAACTCTTAGAACATGCTAGCTTGATAATGTAAGATTCTAAAAATAAACTACTTCAAAGTTGTGCTATAGAAAATTTCCGGCGAAATGTCATAAATGTAAATTGAGTTTTTAAAGATAAATCATATAATCCAATTTCTTCGCCCTTCGTCGTAAAAGGTGGAGCTTATGTTTTACACAAAACTCAAGCTCTCCATTAATCAATATTTTGCTTGCTATTATTTCTATACACTCTATTAGACCTACATCCATATTGGACAGACAAATTATATTTCCAACAGATATATTAATAGGGAACTTAGTATGAATGAAGGGATTATTTTAATTTCATATTATTATGAAATGCATGTGACATTAGACCTCGCCACAAAATAGCAACGCACCGTTAACATCTTTGGTCTTTATAGGCGATGATTGACTCTTACCATCAGGAGACCCATCTGCTTGTTTCCTATCTTATGATATAAAAAAAATATTATAAAAAAATATGACAAACACCTACAAATACAGTGACGTAGCGAACTTTTCTTTTGAAATGATTGTATTATTTTTGGCATTTTCCTTTTAGAGGTTTAAATGAGTACAAACAGAATTCAATTTACTTTTAAGCAAGATTTGTTATGAGCTCGGGAATGATTAAAAGAACACAGGCGGTTTTGGTTTTGTATATCCCTTGTGTGTCTTTCGGAGTGACGAATATTAGATAAACTAGAATAATTTTCAACGTTTTATAAATTAATTATATAAAATATATCGCTAGGAACATATTCATCGCTAGAATCATATAAAAATTTAATTTGATTGACTTCTAGCATCATATTTAAATGTTACCATTGTAAAAAGTTTAATTAGCAATAAGTTTTATTTATATAATAATTTTCATTATAAGTATCAAATAAAAGTTCTCCCTGTTTTTGTACTACAGAATAGTTTAAAGCTAATTTCGTTTTTTGTTATTTTAAGTATCTAAAAAGTGTCTTGGCAATATCTTAGCTTAGAATTTTGTCAATCTAACTTAGATTTCTGAGATAAGCAGTTATAAAGACACACAATGAGAGTCTGAACTGAATAGTTACGTTAACCTTACCTAAATTCCAACTTTATTTAGCTACTATGCCCCAAGTTTAAAACTTATTTATTAAATGCGGATAAGTTAAGGAGATGATATAGACTCTTATGGGTGTATTAAACTTTAAGGTAATTACTAAAAATAACGATGTATGAAGCCTTGCCCGTATTCTTTAATATAGCTCAGCGTTTTGTCTTATATGCTTTTTACAAAGAATTGGACAAATGTATTATTGCACGCCTGAACGCGAAGCGTTAGGTAGTGCTCTACTTTCACCTTAAAGGATTATAGAACGTTAATTCGTTCGCGTATGATCTAGGCGCTAAGCAAGCCGACCCTGTCTATGCGGACGTAGCCTAAGTATTACGGTGAGCAGTTTTCTATTAGGTACAAAGAGCTGAGAAATTGCGGGTTTTATTTAAATATAATTAATAAAAATACTTTAGATAAATAATTAGTCTCGCTGTGCTTGACTAGATACCGCCGTCGTACTTGTCAAATGCGGCAACAAATACTACGCCGAAACCGGCGTACCCGATTCAGTCACCAATCACAATGCAAGCTCTAAGGATCAGCACCCTACTCACTATTATCCATTTGCACACTGTCATATCACACACACTACAATATTGAGTTGCCGCATTCAGGGAGTTGTTGTTTTTAGATAGTGCGCTATCTTGTCAAGCGCCGCAAGACCAATTATTTATCTATGAATAATACATATATTTTCTATTTTTTTTCATGTTCATAATTACTCCATATTTCATAACATGTCAAATAAACTTCAATGACATTAATTATCTTGTCTACAGTACAGGCTGGTACATGCGCTATGATCTACCTATGGCAATACTGCCTTGAATTAATAAAAAAAAACTCATAATAGTGTATATAATATAAATAAACTGCCGAAATTAACAAGAACTGCATTTGTATACTTGTTTGTGTGTTTGTCGTTTTTGTTTATTTTTGTTATTTACTTCAACTGCCGGCATCATACCTACGCGCCGAAAATAGTAAGTTTTTTTTGTTTATTCTGATTACCTTGAACGCAAGAGAAAGTCTTTGTGAATTGAAGAGAAGACCTCCCCAAATCCCTTATCTTTCTCTCTATTTCAACCTTGAATAATGCCATAAAATACATACATATAGTTTACACTTTTGTGAATATCACTGGACAAATAACACGAATCGATCGAGCCCCAAAGTAAGCAAATTATTTGCTCGTGATCATAATGATAGTCAACGATACTAATACATTGAAATACATGTATAAAATCTAAAATATAGTTAATAAATACCCAAACCCAGAAACACAATCATCTATGCCTATCAAATAAATAAATGCCTGTCCCTGTCAGGAATTGAACCCGAACCCCATTGATACGAACCCCATGATTGCGTAGACAGATCGCTAGCCACTCGGCCAACCGGGTGGTCAGTCAGGACTGTACCACCATTTCTTACATAAAAGAAACTGATTCACACATATAAATATAATTACGAAAACAAATTTTTTAGACGTGTACTTTTGGATGATGCAAACATTTTAAATATTATATAATGTAATATAATATAATTAAATTTGAAAAATAAAACCGACGAATATTTCAAAAACTAGTAAACCGATTTTGATGAAACTTGGACTGTTCCCTAAGTTGGAATATACCTGATTTAATATAAAAAGAATGATCTCAATATAACTTATGGTTCCTGAGAAATTCGTGAACTAACATACAAATATATAAACATATATACACTTATGTCAAAATAGATCATCATACTCAAATATTGTCCAGTTCCAACAATATAACGCACATACGTGTCAAACTGATAACCTCATTTTTTTCGTCGGTTGATCAAATAGTAAAGCTCTGCAACTTCTCGCTCGGGTTCGATACCTCCACATTATTTAATTTAATCCAGTCATTTAAGGTAAAATACGGTGATAATTTAATAAACTGTAAATAAGTTTAATTAACGTGAGCTGACATTAAGGTACATGATTTATCATTAATAAACAAATTCGACTTTTAAAGTCATTCTTGCTACATCAGTATGCTTGTCGCTATAGTATTCCGGTTTGGAGGGGAAGCTGGTAAATTTGTCTGATAATCTCTGTCACGCGAATAGTAGGACATTGGTAACGTATTTTCTCTATAGAGGATGATAAAATCAACAATATTTTGTTATTCCTTGACATAAAAGCTACTTTTAAGCAAGATGTGCTAGAGTTCTTAGCAGGACTGAAACTGTCTGTAGCATGATAGTTTGTTTAATAAAAAAGCGGTCAACAGGCATGCACAACCTCAGGTAAATTTATTTAAGAGTAATTAGTATCAGCGTTTTTCTTCCAATGATAACATAGACAGATTTTAATATCATTTATTGTAATGTTATCAAAATGTGCCTGCTTCGTGGTCTAGGGGTAGCCTATTCATCTCAGATCATATGGTCCCGTTTTCGATCCCCGGGTCGGGCAAAACTGTTATTGAGGTTTTTTCGAGGTTTTTTGAAAATCTAAATTCTCAGTAGTATCTCGGACTCTGGCAGAGTGGTGTATTAGCATTTCCGTGCTTCTGATGAAAACGTAAAGCTGTCGATCCCAGTTATCGCTAGAAAAAATCGATAATCGATAACATGTCACGATATCGGTCGGTAAGTGCAGCGATGAGGATCACCACCTGTACATACGTCCTAAAGTTATATGTATTGAAATTCTATTGATAATGATATGAAATGGTTACTTTAAGTTAAATTATCATCAAGCTTTCAACTTTAAAACTATCCAAAGACATAATATTTAAATCATGTTGTAAAATATTTACACAGATAATAAAATTCCTTTTAAGAGCAATATTAAAATAAACATTTTTGAATTTTAAATAAGTCTCGTTGTGTACGAACCTTAAAAGTTTTTCATCCCTCATTCAATCCCTCCGATATAACCTAAATGGTATTTTTGGGTGCTTGGAACACCTAAAAATACCTCTTGTCTTTATTGATAATATTAAAGCTGTTATATTTCTGAAATAAATTACACAAAAGAAGGGATCTGACGTATTTTAAGGCAGTAGATTATCGGGTTTCAATAATGTTTTTATATACTTGAAATGATTGGATACTATAATAATTGGAATTGAACGCCCCGTTGGTCGAGTGATAAGCGAATCTGACTAAGCAATCGACGGGGCTCGGGTCCTATACCCGACCTGGAACAAGCGTTTGTGTGATGAGCATAAATGTTTGTATTTCCGGATTTGGGTGTTTATTAAATATATTCCAGTATTTATATATGTATTTCTATGTATTATTATCATTGACTAACACCCATAAAACAACGCAAATAATTTGCTTACTTTGGGGTTAGATCAGTAAGTATAATTTGTCCCGTAAATAGGTTTTTATTACTTATTTATTTATCATCAAAAACAAGATATTTCATCTGTTTTTAAATTTGATTATTTAGTAAATTTGACTCAATTGTAGCCTATAATAATCATGGAAACCCATTTTTCTTTATAATAGGTTAGCAAACACACAGATGGCACTCTTGATAGATCAAAATGTTTATAGTATGTCCTGTTTGTCCATCCATGTGACTGGTAGGTATGTTGCATTCATGAAGTTATAGGGAATGGTCAGCTTCATGGTTGCATCCATGTGAAATGCATAAATATTCCGGTGATCGTACCGTTTTCGGTATGTAATGTTTAATATTGCCATGATTTACAATTATTACCTAACATATAATACTCTAAAAATAAATAAAGTGTTGTTGTTTCAAACAGAGTAAATCCATTACATGAAATATTTCACATTTTGATATGACGTAAAAGCTGAAGAAAAATAACGTGAGATGACTTTTATCATACAAGCGTAAAATTATTATAATGTTTAAAAAATTTAAATAAAATCTAACAATTTAATCTAATAAAGACAAATCCAACAAATGGTTTTTATCAAACGGAGGTGAATCCATTTGGACCAATGAGGTTTCTACATTGACTCATTATGGCTACCGCCTACCAGTTTCGGATAAATTGTCAACGGCCAGTTGTTGGCGCACGGTTGTTTTAACGAATATTATTTAGAAATTCAATTAATTATGAATAATTCAGTAACAGTTGTGTCGCCAAATAAAGCCCAAAAACGACACAATACCAAGATGTAACAAAAGAAAGTTGTAAAAACAAATAAACTCTAACTAAGTTGGTACCAAGGAACTTATATACGATAACTGGAATTACTAGAAGCAATATTTGAAAAATAAAAATGTACTTTATTTCGTTCTTAATAAAGTTGACATTTGTTTCTTATATAACAGAGGGGAAAAACGTTCTGAGCAAGACAACGACATGAGTGGATGTTATCCCTTTCTTGCAATTGCCAGTGTAAAAAAAAACCTTTCGGATGGTAGATTTTTATATATTCGGTAATCGTTAAATCCCTTTTATTCATAAAAGTCGATAAATACATTAGCATTAAATGTACCTATTGTAATTAACACATTGAGTTCTAAAATGTGCTTATTTTAATTATTACGTAATTACTTATCAGGGGCGTGCATGATATAAAGGCACAAAAGCTCTGCTTTACCTATATTTTAATAAAACGTTCATACGTTTTAGATGACTTTAATTAATTATAAATAAATGAATAAACAAAATATAATAACTTAAAAACGCCTAATATTTTTAAATAGCACCTATTTGCAAGCACAGCACTCAAACATGTTTGCCAGGCGTTTATTAAACGATAAATAATATTGAACTAATGCCGCTAGCAATCTGCCTCACATTGTAAATGTGTGCGAGACATAATTACCTATCCGCACGTAATTGGCTCACTCACACAATCATGCTATTCTGTAGGGCAAGTAATGCGAGCTTATTCTATAATTCGGGTAAAGATAATAGACGAAATATTATTGGCAAACAATATGATCACATTATGCATTTTTGTTTAGTAAGGTTTTATTTGTTTAAATAGCAGAAATGTTTTGTGTTTCGCGGGGGCGATTTGATTTTTCGTGTGATAACTGTTAAGCATGGTTTATTATTTTGTTTGTGCCAGTATATCATATAAAGTTTTCATTTTAATATTTGAAAGTGTGTAGGTACATTTAATAGGTTATTACTGAGTTTCTATAATAATTGTAGTGATTTTCTTTTACTAGTGCATTTGTTGATTTTTTTAAATGTTATTTGATTGTGAAGTTTGTGTTGAAAATGTTTGTTTATTAAAAATTAAAAATAACAAGTTTTTTCTATTTTGTCATTCAGTGAAAAGATTCAAATCGTGTCTAAATGTAGGTGTGTACCCGAGTTACAATACACAGAAACACACAAAATCAACGACTCACAGAGCTTTCCATGATTTCTATAGAAACGACATTAATGATAGAATTAAAACGCAATCCAACTTTCTATGACGATATCCTAAAATCATATTTAAAAAAGGATAGGCGCATAGATTTCACTACATAGTATAAAACAAAATAGCTTTCTCTGTCGCAACGGATTTTGATACGGTTTTTTTAATAGATAGATTGATTCTTGAGGAAGGTTACAGTATATAAACCTTTCAGATATTCCTACGAGAACAAAAGCTACGCGGGTGAAACCGCGGGCAGGTCGCTAGTAATCTATAAATGAATGAGTAGTTTGTTTTTTTTACTAACCCGTAATTTTATTATTAAGTTTATATTATATAAGGCCATATCGGATATCTCGCAAGGGATGTGTTCTGTAACTATCACTCACTTGGATAATATATTTGAGGTGGTCAAAATCTTGCGTTTATTTATACCAGTGTATAGTAATCTCAAGTAATCAGAACCTTCAGTGAAAATTGAAGCTGACTAGGTGAGTAGTTAGATATTAATTTAGCTTATTATTTTACTTATTTTATTACAATTTCATTAGCCGCGACGATCGATTGCTGTTTTGTTTGCGTTGCCGTAGAAAATGTACATGAATGAGAATATACAAGAATTTATGGAGTTTCAATAATTGTATTAATTTTAATATAAATTTAAACTAAAGTGTTTTTATTTTAGTTTAAATTTAACATAAAATATTTAGGAGTTACATTAGATCAAACACTAAGTTTCAAACTGCATACACATATCATTGTTTCACGATTACGTAAACTTATATATATTTTTAAGAATTTAAAACATATAGCTAACATAAAATTAATTAAAATGGTTTACTTTGCCCTTTGTCATTCTATTATAGAATACTGTATAACCGCATGGGGTGGAGCAGCTAAAACTATCATCTTAAAAATTGAAAGGGCCCAGAGAGCTATCCTAAAAGTAGCTGCCGGATTACCTTTCCAATTCTCAACCAAAGAACTATATGAAAAATGGGATATCCTTACTATTAGACAAACATTTATTTTAAAAATTATAACTAAACAACACTCACAATTAGACTACTAAATAAATAAACGGAAAAAATTAATAATTTGCCATATTTTACCGTTACATACTAGGCTAGCGCAAAAGTTCCTTTGTTTTCTAGGCCCATATATTTATAATAAATTAAAAAAGAACTAAATATATATCCTTTGTACAAATATCAATGTAAGGAGAGAACTGCTCAATGGCTCAAAACCTTATCTTATGATGATACAGAAAAACTATTATACATTATAAAATAAGCCGCCATGACACTTCTATAATTAAATCATCTATTATCAATTTACCCTACTTTCATTGCACCACTACATATTATATACTTATTACAGTTTACACACTCACCACAAACTACACTTTACATCACACACAATCGTTCATACAACAAACTGCTAGTAGTATCTAAGTTATACGTTTACTTTGTCTTACTCTATACATATAAATTTAAGTTTTTTTGTTAAATTTCAAATTTGTATTTTGTATCCACTATGTGAGGGCATTGGTGACTTGTGTCACAGGTACTTATTGAACCTACTTCAGGCACCATGTTTCTCACAAAAATGGCAAAATAAATTTACCAAGATATTAATTAATTTAATCTAAAAGATGTACCGCTTTTGTGATGAAATAAATAAATAAATAAATAAAAATAAATAAAGTAATATACCGAGTGATTTAAAAATCTAATCAGCTTTTCTCCTTTAGAAACTACCAAATACCGTAAATTCTATCGAGGTCGATTGATTTACTTGAGATTTGTCAATGGCGATAATTGTTGAAAAAAATCTTATGCCATCAGTTCAACATTTTTCCACCTATCCATTATCTAGCTTAGACAACATTTTGGATCTCAAAATAACATTGAATGACATTTAAAAGATCGGAATCGATCATAGTTTTCAAAATATACAGCTTTTCAAAAATCAAATATTGTCATTTAAAAAAGCGTAAAATTTTTGAACTTTGAAAAAATCTATACCTACGTAGGTATGCCTGCCTGCCTTATGCAATTGCTTATTTTGCTTATGGGTAAATTCGGCGCTGGAATTATGAGACTAGTCTCCTTTGTATCGTATACAATTTTATTAAATCTACAGATAAAAAAACAAAAGATCTAACTTATTATTCAAGTCGCTTATGAATAGCTGACGATTATTGTATAGGTGAATCGCAAGCACATGAAAGTAAATTAAAACCAAAGTTTGGTTTCAATCTTCGCCTCGGGAAATCAGCGTAAACTGTGGTTACACTACGTAGCGAAACGTACTTTGTCTATTTAAATTATGTTTTAAATCACTTGAGAATGTCTGGACTAATTTTACGGTAGTTATAAATTTTCATAATATTTTGCCTAGAGTTTGAAATAATGAAAAGTGGCAACGTTTTGGATGGAGAACGTTTATTGGTGACTATTAATATATTTTAAATTTTTAAATTTAAATGTGTTTACGTCATCAATTCTATAGTATCATCATTGTTCTCATCATCTTTAATATTTTCTGTACAGGTATCATATGTAATGCCTAAATATGTAAGCCTGAAATATCAAATAATGCAAACACTCACGGTTTGAGAGGTTGTTTTATCTTAGATGATTCTGCTTGTGTGAAATATAATATTTATTTTAATTAATATTAATAAAATCGTAGAATGTTTTGTACCACACCTATACCTGTCGCCTGAGCTAAGCTGTGGGCAGACGGACAGACAGACGGATGTTCGGACGGACGGACGGACATGCACGACAAAACGATTAGGATTCCTAGTTGACTTGGGAATATTATAAATCAATACATAGTACATAACAATAGCAGTATCAAATATAATAAGTAGTACCTACATCTGTATATTAATACGTGAAGGAAAAACTTTTTCGCTTCTTTTAAGGCAATTGGACGAACGGTGGTGTGTAAAATTTCGTACAGTTAAAGTTGACATTGTGGAGAACTGCATAAACCTAATATTTTTAAATAAAATACACTAGAAATGTGTGATATTATAAAAAAAATAATGTTACAAACACTAAATTCATGTGACATACATGATAATATACACACGTCTAAAATTTTCTTTACTACTAAAGTCAGTTTTCAAACTATAGTCTGGTTAACAAGTGCTTTGTAGGTCAAAACTTTTTCTAATTTTCCAAAAATTATGATTTAGGTGTCATTCGATTCGGAATGGTACGTAGAAACTTTTTGAGAAAATTGAAAGGCCGCTCGCAAAAATTGCAAAAGTTATAAACAATTAAGTGAAAAAAAAAACGGGGGGTTTGGTTTTTCGCAAATATCTCAAAAACTATTTGAGTTTTTTTAATTTGAAAAAAGATTCAAAGTCTACACTTTTGGAACTGTAGGATAAAGATGATTCTGAAAGGTTTCTCCGACAAACGTTTCTACGCCGAATGAGCCGCCGACAGAATGTTCCGTTGATTGCTTTTTTAACGACAGAACCTTACAACTATGAACGTTTCGCCGACAGAACGATTCATTCGTGTGCAATCCGATGACTGAATCTTTCCGGTTTCCGGTCAAAAACCTCTCATAGTTATTGACCGGCTTGTCTGATCGAAATACAGCTTAAATTCTGTCAGACTTCCTAAAAATCTGGAACTGTTTGAGGTTAAATATCTACGTTTAGGTATAGTTTTTGCTCTATACTCTAGATTAAAATATCCGTATATTAGGTTTATATATTTTTAGTTTTGGTAGCAATCGTGTTGTATAGGTACGTATACTCGTACTAGTGCAAATAAAAGTTATGTTCATTGTTGTGCTTTTGTTTTTTACAAAACTCTGTTATCTTTAAAAATCATATTGTGTTGGTTATATTTATCGTAAATAAAACTTTTATTATCATTTACAAATATTTTTCATTTATCCTTTCAAAACGTATAATTATTAAAGTGTCGCAAGTAATGTCAAACCACGCGAAAATAAGCTTTGTCGACGAACTCTTCCTTGTTGAAAGATTCTGTCAACGAAACATTCTGTCGGCGGCTCATTATGCAGAGAAACGTTTGTCGGAGAAACGTTTTAGAATCGATAAAGATTTATAATTTTCCCAAAGGATTGAAAATACGATCGAAAACGGATACTCCGACTTGTGCAAGCCACGCCAACTTTAGACTTTTAATGAATAAATATTATTTTAAATTATTAAATATGAAAATTAAGAAGTAAAAAAATTCATGCGCCTACAAGATAAGTCAATAAAAATTAATCCGTCGGCAAAATTTTTTTCATCGCGATTTTTCAATTAGTTATCCGTTAATTAACTAACAATTTTTGTAGTACCAACGTTAACATTGAAAGTGCGATAATTGTTAAACTATAAATCTGTTTTTTTTTTCCTTTCATCGAGCTATTTGACAAAGGCTTCAGAATAGATTCCCGTTAAAAAATTAAAAAATGTTATATCTCATAAATTAACAATTTATGAGATATAAAATTATGAAGCGCAATTAAACATTTTTTTTTTCTTAATATTACTATTGTTTCGTTTTTTTAATGATCAAAAGCTATCTAAAAATTATTTTTAATCATTTTTTTCTTCTATTATTTAATTTTTTTTATAAATAAATGCATTGTTTATAAGATAATTCAATTTTTTTTTCAGAAACGTAATGTTTGATAAAAATTATAATAAAAAAACAGTTTCTCAAAAAAATTATTGCATAAAGACGGATTTGTTAATTAACAATTAATTATTTTCCAACACTTCTAGTTAATATTAAGGAATCATTTTTTATCATGAATCATAAATCGCGATAAAAAAAATTTGCCAACGGACTATTGTTTGTCGATCTATCTTTTAGGCGCATCAGTTTTTTACTTTAGTAATTTTCATATTTAATTAGTTAAAACAATATTTATTCATTAAAAGTCCAAAGTAGACGTGGCTTGCGCAAGCCGGAGTATCCGTTTTCGGGCGTATTTTCAACCCTTTAAGAAAATTATAAATATTTATCCTACAGTTCCGGGAGTAGAGACTTTTTGTAGGAAATTTCAAATTTAAAAAATCTCAAATAGTTTTCGAAATATTCGCGTAAAACCAAAAAATCGAAAAATTACACATAAAATATGCGATTTCATTTGTTTAAAAAATCGAAGACCGAAGAATTATTCGTACCTGTTCGTGGCACGGGTATTCAATTAGTACCAATCGAAAGAAACTGGATGATGGTTGTCAAAACCGAGTAGAAAGGCCGATTTTAGCTATACACTGGGCGTCCTTCAATCGCTGCAGCAACCACTTTTCGAAAATACAGCAGTGGTTTTTCTTACACAAAAATTGATGGTATATCAGATGAGCTTTGATTTTTTCATTAGGCTGATCGTACTAGATACGAGGTACTAGGTACCTAGGTACGAGGCGTCACTTATCATCCTGCTGTCATTGATAAGGCCAGTCATGGGGACATACAGCACTGCGTTTTCGTGGTCCTACCCCTTCCCTATATCAAGGAAGAAATGAAATATGGTAAGTCTTATCGTACTAGAAATCGGATATTTTTTATTCCATTTTTCTTAAAAGCGCCGCCAGGGTTTTTGCATTGCAGCATGGCCATTTCATATTCCCCTATCTAAATAAGTAGTCTTATGGGACTTAGTTTTGTGCCGTGGACTCTTAGACCAAAGCATCGCACGTGAATACGGGATAGTAGGGTTCTGTGTCTACATGCACAAGTACAACGCTAATGTTTTGCCTATTTTTGACGCCC
Organism: Apodemia mormo; assembly: GCA_036924255.1. Classification (NCBI taxonomy): domain Eukaryota; kingdom Metazoa; phylum Arthropoda; class Insecta; order Lepidoptera; family Riodinidae; genus Apodemia; species Apodemia mormo. Next base: position 24,589,616 of record JAUPFN010000004.1, on the reverse strand, counting down.
GTGCCATAACGTTAGTGCATTTCAATGGTATATTCTGGTTCAGAGTGTAAGGTACCCGGTTACTTGTAGAAACATACCACGGAGGTCACACGTAAATGCACTATTAATGCATTAGCAAAACCGCATATTTACTTGCTACTTTAAAAAGCAAATTTGCTAGAAATAATTCATGATCAAAGGTAATAAATATGTTTCAGTTTATATGTACATAACATATAGAAACGCTTGCACGTTCACGTGAAATGATTCGAAAATTTATTCAGGAACCATACAGATGAATGTTGTGTAAATGTTTGCAGTAATCAGTGTCAGGTCACTGACGCATAATATTGATCAATTACACATATTAGTACAAATGCTTGAGAGACACAATCACACAAATAAGTTCACTTTTGCTCAAACAGCATACACTTATTCGATTCGCCTGAGTTTGGTGCCACCGCCGTACCAGTTCCTGCGTCAAACACAATGCTTGTCTCTGTCGTGTTCCGCTTGAGAAGGTCACATATGGTAAATTTATTCATGTGGCATTACCATCCTCACTCTGATCTAAATACCTACCGCAATACTATTATATATATATATATATATATATATATATATATATATATATATATATATATATATATATATATATATATATATATATATATATATATATATATATATTTGTTTTAAGAGCCCTCTCCAAAAGACAGCTCGAAAAAAAATTTTTAAGAGCTCGCTCCAAATTTTTTAAAATTTCAAAAATCGTGAAAAATCGAATTTTTTTTTTTTTAAATTTTTTTTCTCGTTACGGTATAATTTTGTAGACCAAAAAAAAATAAGTTTCTGAAAGTTTCAGTACAAAATTTAAATTTTGAAAGGTCGCTCATAATTTTTTTTATTTTTCGTTAATTAGCCATATCGCCGACTTTACGTGTTGGGAGTGGTCTTTTTGGTTTGAAAAAATCTTAACTTACGCTGCAAGGTCAAATCTCAACCAAGCTGGTTTCTAAGACCAGCTTAGGATTCGAATCCACGCTTGGAAGTTTATTAAATAAAATTATTAAATTGAAAAAAAAATATTTTTTCTGTATTGCGCTTGATTTTTAGTTTATCTCGTGATATATTTTTATCGATTATGGTACTAAATATATAAAAAAAAATGCATGGAATTTTCATTCGAATTGTAAAAGGTCGCTCGAAAAAATCTAAACTAATGCACTAATAAATTGAAAAAAATTATGAGCGACCTTTCAAAATTTAAATTTTGTACTGAAACTTTCAGAAACTTATTTTTTTTTTGGTCTACAAAATTATACCGTAACGAGAAAAAAAATTTAAAAAAAAAAAATTCGATTTTTCACGATTTTTGAAATTTTAAAAAATTTGGAGCGACCTCTTCAAAATTTTTTTTCGAGCTGTCTTTTGGAGAGGGCTCTTAAAACATCATAAACTTACATTTTTTCACCCGAGACTAAAAAAAAAAAATAGTCGGTTTTTTGGGCCACCCTAATATATATATATATATATATATATATATATATATATATATATATATATATATATATATATAGCACTCACTGATCAAGGAAATGTAGCCAATGGTAAACGTAATGCCACCACTACATGAAATTCTAGAGCATGGGCAAAGCAGGCAATATAAAAGCAAATACATATAAGGGCTTAAGTACGAATTGGACTCGTGCATGGAAGGGATTTGTATTTTGTACCACTGGTTAATATTTAAAAAGCAATAAACCTTGAGAAACCAGGCGTCTAAGAAAGAGACTTATTTTTATAGGCGTACCTCGTATATATATATATATATATATATATATATATATATATATATATATATATATATATATATATATATATATATATATATGTCCATATAATTTTCAACTTCATATTGTTTTTATATTTATGGGCTTTTTGGATGAGCAGAACGTTTAGCCAGAGTTTTAGCACAAAATAACCACAGAAGACAATCTAGATACACCTAGTCTTCGAGCAACGCACACATAGACAGAGTGCTAAAAGTGAGTTTTTCTTTTTGCATTCGATCGTGAGCGCGTTTGGAGTTTACTAGGAATTTTTATGTAATTTGTACAGCGCCACCTAGTGGTAAACTGGTTTTTCACGTTTACCACTAGGTGGCGCTGTACAATTCACATACAAACTCCTAATAAACTCGAAACGCGCTCACGATCGAATGCGAAAAGAAAAACTCACACTTAGCACTCAGCTTTCACGGACGCGAAATCTCGGTAGTTTCGGTTCGGATGAAGCTAGTTTGTAATGTTATGATATTCTCTGCCGCGGCATATTGTTTAAATTATTTTTGGTTTGTTTGTAAGTGGGTTATTTATTTTGAAATTCGATTTTATTATTATACACTTATTTAGAACACCATTAATGTCATCAACTCAACAACAAATAAAATACCATTGTTCACAACAACAACCAGGACTTTCACCGGCAGATAGCTGATGTATATATATATATATATATATATATATATATATATATATATATATATATATATATATATATATATATATATATATATATATAGCAAACAAGCAGACGGGTCTTCTGATGAAAAGAGTCGACCATCGCCTATAGACACCAAAGATGTTAATGGTGCGTTGCTATCTTGTGGCGAGGTCTAGTGCCACATGCATAAGTTTACCCTTATATTCCAAACCGGAACACGACAGTGACAAGCACAGACGCTATTGCGGCAGGAATAGGTAAGGCAGTGGTGCCAGACCCGGGCGAGATAACGCAGAACCCTACCACCTAGTAGTCACGATGGCAGTGACTCGTATAGCCAATCGGTCGCCGTTTACGGCCTGCCTAGTAGAACGGCCGTAGCTCTATTCTTCAAAGGAGCCCGGGACAGGACTTTCACTGGCAGATAGCTGATGTATATATATATATATATATATATATATATATATATATATATATATATATATATATATATATATATATATATATATATATATATATTGATAAACTTCAGTATGCTACAAGAATCTTATGGTGTGGACATCCGTACATTGCTTGAGGCGTTTAATTCCCTAATCCTCTCCCTAGAGCAATATATCACCAAATCTTACGTGGCAAAAGGGAAGATGATGTAAAAGTGCAATGCAACCCACTTCATTTAAAAGGGTTATGGTGTAACCCACGGAAATAAGTTAATTTTCCTAGAAAGTATTCTACGCTATTCCGGGTAATCCTATACCAGTGTATCAAAATTTATCCAAACGGTTCCAGCCATTTTTGCGTGATTGTAACAAACATCCAAATATCTAAATATCCAAACATACAAACTTTCGCATTTATAATTTGTAATATATAGCAATATGGAATAAAATCACCGGTATTTTAAAGACAGAGTCTTTCAAATTTTACTTTGAAATGAAAATACATCGTGCAATACAAAAGCCTTTTTACGCGGAACATAATCACTAAATGTGCGAGATTGATGATGTGGAGTATTTAAGTGAACAAGTATTTATACCAAGTATTTGCTTCTAAGTATAAGCCTCAAATACTTTGAAAATATTTTTTTTATCGCGGACCCCGACATAGCAATACGTGAACATGAACGAGACATATTATTAAACTAGTTAGCTGACATATCTGTACCGATTATTTTTGTCGCTGTGACTTATCACACGAGTCATTGATATAAAAACCCTAGATGCACAGTCCCAAACAAAACTGACACTCAAAAGTGTCCCTAATTTCATTTAAGTAGTTATAGATATGGCAAAAATATATGTCTTTGCATATTCAACCTTGTGTGCACGACTTATAGTTGTTTTTATAAAGCAATGTATGAAAAGAAATAAAATTGACAGTGTTGCGACCGACGCGATTCTATTTGAAATGAGTGCTCAATTTAAAATTGTGCACTCATTTTTGGAGGACGTTTTGGACACACTGATTGTGAATCTTAGGTTTTTTATATCAATGACACGAGTCATAAAAATGAGTTTATATTCTCTACAAGTAGCTACCGGGGAAGACCAAGACTGATGTACCATGATCAGATTGATCGAGTACTGTCCGAAGGTAGTGTCAAGAGTCTTCACAACCGGCATGTGTATATGAAGAGAGTAATGAAAGTGGAAGAAGCAAAACAAGCCTGCAAGGATTGTGATGTATGGCACTCGATTCTCTCTGCCTACCCCGTAAGGCATCTGGCGTGAAGATTTATTCGAAACGAGATAGTGTATTTCAGTTTTATATTTGTGACATCAAAAGATGAACCATAATATTTTATATTAGGAGTCGGAAATTTGAACATTCATTTTTATACGACCGATCACATTCATCGGGGGGAATAATTTTTTCACATTCACATATAAATGAATTTCTCCTTAAGTTAATGGGAAGCTTTAGAATCGTGTAACACACAGTAGAGGTTCTTAGGATTTGAGATTTTGACGAAGGCGAATACAAAACTACGCTTACGCTAAGCTTAATTCAGAGATGTGATCGGATTTACGCAACCCGAATATGAACTAAATGCATAAATTTTGAATGCGCTCAATCTTGTCCAGTTGATGTTCTGTTAGGTCAAGGTTTTAGTCAGTATAGTCTAGATTTGATAAATGTAAGTTTTATGATAACATAATTTGAGTTTTCAAAAATGTACGAAACTATTTAATCTCAGTTAAAACAAATAAATCTAAAACTAAAAAGAGATCCCTACTTGTTATTTGGAACCGAATGCTAACAGAAATGTACATAAAACGTATTGTTTGATGTTTCACATTTACCTTTCTTAATATCAAATGTTTAATATATAAATAATCCCAATCATTCAGTAGATATCTGAGATATAAGGAGTTAAAGATATAAATGAGTGATATACGAATATAGCAGAAACTTCACGAGATACAAACCCGCTTTTCTTTTTTTATGCGCATATACTGGATAAGCTCAGCTATACAGAAAATTGACAATCTTTGGGAGCTGACTGTCCACATGGGAATTTTATTTTCACAGGTCAGTAACGTTTGTTGACGACCGAACAGTTTATTAGTTAGTAGTAGTAGACCGAATAGTTTGATAGCTAAGAAAAGAAAAGTTATAAGTGTTTCGGTTTTACTCAGACTTATAACACTTATATACATTTAATAATTTAGGTATATATAGTTAAAACATTTTTAAATAAATCATTTAACACAAATATAAAAGGTGACTTATTCTTAATGCTTTTATTTAATTTAAGATGCATGGTATAATTATGCAAATGGGAGAAACCAACCGCGTCGTAGACCAGAAACATTATATTTAATTTTAAAAATTCAAACGTTTTTTTGTGGAAATCCATAACTTAAAATAAATAAATTCAGTTAAATTGATTTCTTCTTTCTATTATACTAGCTGATTCGCGTGACCTAAAATCATTACTTCCTTTTGCTCAATCGGGTAAAAATGGAGCCTGCCTATACTCCTGCATAGTGTAACTTTCTAATAGTAGAGGATTTTTTTAAGATCGGACTAGTAGTTTTTGAGTTAATTCATTACAAATACCTGTATGTTTATAATATTAAGGTTTTCTCTTTATAATAGTAGTACTTATATATACAGTATAATAAAGACGAAAAACAGATATATCTACTCTGTCTTTATGATACTAAGTCTATAAAACGACCTTTCGCAAACTATGATTACACTTCCGTAATACCAAGAGCCGTGATAACGAAATATAAGCTAGACTTAATCGACTTAGACCGACAGAATCAGAAATTGTAATGGCTTTCAGCAAAATTTGTCAACGTGAATTGCGGCTTGCAAAATAGCGGACCACAAACTATTTGCTTTAATATAAACAGTTAATTAAAATCGTCATAAAATATTCATAATTGTCATTTATTAGCAACACACACATGTAGAAACCAGACAATACACCTTACTGTGAATATGCACACAAAAACAGATGCGTATAAAACCTGACCAACCACAAAATACCGTAATTTGACTTAGACAAAACTTTTAAGATTATTATGTAACTAAAATATTTCCTTAATGAGAAAAAACATTTTTATTGAAAGGTTTTCTTTAGATCTACAAAATAGATAATATTTTCAAATTTTTAATCCTTTACCTGAACAGTTAAAAGATGGATTTGTGTTACAAACTTCATGATGTTATAAAGTTAACAACAACAGCTAATTTATGAAGATGAATTTAAATATAAATTATGCAAATGATACCATTAGATAACCCGCGTTAGTTTCGAACAATAGACCATCTGCTATTCTGTCAAGCAGATCGTTAAATTGATCGATTTTTTTAATTTTTTTTTTTATAGCAGAGGGGACAAACGAGCAGGAAGTGCACCTGATGTTGAGTGATAACCGCCGCCCATGGACATCTGCTATACTAGAGGCCATGCAGATGCGTTGCCGCCCTTTTAAAAATGAGTAAGCTCTTTTCTTGAAGGTCCCCATGTCGTATCTGTTCGGAAAAACCCCGGCCGGTAATTGATTCCACAAAAGAGTAGTGCGAGCAAAAAGTGCCGGGAGAACCGCACGGTTGTGGATTTCCAGACATCAAAATGGTGTGGGTGGAACTTCAAATTTTGACGCGATGTCCGGTGATGGAAGTTAGCAGCAGGAATTAATTCAAACAACTCGTCGGAACACTCTCCATGATAAATACGATAAAAGACGCAGGGTGAGCTTACATCTCTGCGTAATGCCAAGGAGTCAAGCCGTTTCGAAATAGCCTGATCGTCAACGATTCGAACCGCTCTACGTTGAATGCGGTCAAGTGGAAGAAACTGGTACTGGGGAGCTGGGAATTATTAATTAATTATTCCCTGGCAGTCCGTTTCACTCCACTTCAGGGCTACTGAATTACTGAACTGGAATAATGTAAACCCGGCATTATATCATCATTACTGTCATTCTACTTTTAGTGTATGATTTGTGGATTGCTTGATTTAAGAGAACCATTCGAAATCCAATTTCTTCATAAATTTGCAAGTTGTAGGACCCTTTAAATTGGGTGATACGTAAGATTTATGTCGAGTTTACATTATTGCAGTCCAGCAATCGAATCCAGCGCTGGATTGCAATTGGAACGATGTATATGGGAATTGCAATGCACTGAATCCAGTAAGCATTCCGTCTAGTGACTGGTTTGTCAGTCTGCTTTTGAATCCATTGCGACCATTCCAGTGCAACTGCAATTAAGTAGAAGGTCATTACAGCGTTATTCCATTGCTGGCAAAACATTTTAATAGGAAACTCTTGTCACTTACAATCTTTAACGTTTGATGGTTTTAAAATTACTGGAAACATGTAAACGCATTAGCAGTCCGTTTCACTCCACTTCAGAGCTACTGAATTACTGAACTGGAATAATGTAAACCCGGTATTATATCATTACTGTCATTCTACTTTTAGTGTATGATTTGTGGATTGCTTGATTTAAGAGAACCACTCGAAATCCAATTTACGAAGCCCAAGTTGCAGGACCCTTTAAATTGGGTGATACGTAAGCTTGGATGGGCGTGTTTACTTGATTACACCAACTCGGGCAGAATGTGCTAAAAACGATCTTCAATTTCATGAATTTTACATTCATCTTGAATCTAATTTGGCAACGTATGCCCAGCTTTCTAATCTGTCTTGAACAAGCGGCAATTCGCTAACGAATATCCGTACTAATTCCCTATTTGTAAAAGCCTTTGATTTGATTTATCTTTGAGATTACCATTTAACTTGGCTGAGATAGAATGGTAAGATTTTATTCTATTCTTAAACTAACGTAAATAAAAACTTTACTAAAAACAAGCTTTTTCTATAAACTAACAATAGATAACACTACATTGATTAAAGAATTCTAAGTTTCAAATCCAAACTAAGTTTATTCATTCATTTGAAATGTAGTAATACACTCGATAGCAATGAAAAGAGATCAGTTTTAAAGCTTACAAAATTTTAAAAACTATTTAATTTAACTTAAACGTTTTACAAATCTATATCATTGTTATAAATTTTAAGTGTAAGAAAGTTTGGATGTTGGGATGGATGTATGTATGTTGTTACTCAATCACACAAAAACGGCTGAACCGATTTGTATGAAATTTGGCTCAAATGTAGAGACCTGGAATAGCATATAGGCTACTTTATCCTGAAAAAGTTAGTCGTTACCGCGGGATTAAACAAAAAGCGCACGCTGCAGCTAATCATTAATATAAGTTTGAATAGATTAAAACACAAAATAAACTTATTTCGCCAATTTATTTCGCAAATTATTATTTAAAAAAGTACTTAATTATAAAATCTTTATATAAGGGGAATTGAGCAGGACATCTTTAGCTTACGCGCCGTCTGAAATTGTGTCAGGTATGCTCGATCCGGTATTATGACTACGTGCTGGCCAGTATAAAAATGTGCTGGCCAGTCCATAGAACCGATACTGATACTGATATCACTTGGAGGTGTCACTTACTATTCTTGCAGTCAGGAGATGGTCATTGTCGTCCGTAAGACTTCCATTTCCAGCCATTCGCACCATTAACGGGCTGAGATCATTATGATGCATCTTCCAGTATTCAAAGTGCTATTTTTTATCACCTTTGGCCCCATACGATGTTCCAGCCTAAATTTGCCCAAAGTCTCCACTGTATGCATTTTTTTAACCGCAAAATTGCTTTAATCTTTTTTCTATAGAAGAGGGCCAAACGGATAGGAAATTCACCTGATGGTAAGTGATCACCGCCGCCCATGGAAAACTACTCTACTAGAGAACTTGCAGTTGTGTTGCTGATCTCTTAAGAATGAGCCAGCTCTTTTTTTGAAGGTCCCTAAGTCGTATCCGTTCGGAAAAACCCCCGCCAATAATTGGTTCCACAGAGGAGTCGTGCGTGGAAAAAAGTGCCTCGAGAATTGTAGAGTTATGGACTTCCAGACATCGAGATGATGAGGAAGTCTATCTTTATGCTTTCGGTACACTCTGTGCTGTGACTCTCGATTAATTTTCTTATTCTTTCTAATGCCACATACATAAATGTAACTACAAAATGAGACTAACATACTAAATTAATGCAAAAAAAGCAATTTTAATACATACGATTACAGAAAATATTAATTGGTTCATGTACCTACAGACTTAACACATCAATAAACTAATACTGCTAACACATCTGTAACTACAACTTTACTGACGTATAAAAGTCTTTAAAACTAGATGGGTTTACCTCTAAGCCTCACTTCGACATCCACATGAGATGGCTCTAAAGATTAAAATTCGTTTCTTGCATCCGTACATCACACATAATCATCCTTAAGCCTAATTCGCACAATGTTAGTATTTCAGTCAAGTAGAGTGGACTACTGCCAAAAAATCGTTCGTACTTTGGTTGAATACAGTTCACAAGTTCAAATGCAAACCAATAAGTTTTTTATTATAAAGATATATTATTATAAAATCTCAGATTATTTAGAAAACAAAAACCTGCAGTTAATTGCTCCTCATACCAATCTCATATATTTTTTGTAATATTGTAAGTTGTATTTTGTACATTGCAATATTGTTATTAATAAGTATGAAAAAATAGAAAAAAAGACAACCCCGCTGAGTTTCTTCCGCCGGATCTTCTCAGTGTGTGGCCGCGTTTCGATCCAATGGTAATTCTAAAAATGTCGACTCGTCAAAAGTTCCGGTAAAGGTTTGTTTGAATAAAGTATTTTTTGAATTTGCGTTTGAGTATAGTGCAAATTTTTACTTCTATTATCATTTTCACCATATCTTCACGCCAAATTGCTTACTGGGTGGGCAGATAGAATTTAGTGCCATATATCATGGTCCAGACAGACTTGCCTTGCATCCTGTCCATTCATAATTACCTCTTAATGATGCCTCAGCCGCACTTGTGTCTATGGTCACAAAACTTCGTGCAATGTCACGATAAATGTTCGCACTTTGGTTTATGAAGCTTCTGACTCCAGCTTTACAAAAATCATTTTATTCGACTCCTACAATTTATCTCTCCCTCTCTTTCCTACTTCAATCAAAAGTTTCATTTCTACCGCGTGTGAGCTCACACTCGATATTTTCTTTCTTAAGTAAACTAGGAACCCTTATAGTTTCGCTACATCTGTGTGTGTGCTCGGAGTATAGTTCAGTGTTGCCAATACAAGAATCGTGAAGAGAGTGTGTTCGGCGGAACTACCATAGTGTGTTCGGCAGAACTCACGCTCTATGGTTCTTGTATATGCGACACGTCCACTCGCTCGGACCCACTAAGAAAAATCGATTTTCTCATTATTTTGATTTTAAAATAAATGAGAAATCACCGTGTGTGAGGGGATAGTCAAGCTCAAGAATTACCCGGCGACTGTTCGCAAGAACAGTCGCCGTTGGGTCGCGACAAACTCTGCACTGAAAGATGTCAGGAAGGAAGTCCCCGGGCCAAGGCCCGTCAACTACTCGCGTGCGCACAGACTCCGAGTCGGACATTTCTGAAATGTCCGGCTGGGAAGAGGTGCCGCCGCGCAAGCCACGAACCCCTGCTGCTGCTTTTCTGAAGTCAGCACCCACCTCCCCAACGAAGAATGTGAAACCAGGCCGCCGCTCACCACCGAAGGCGGCACATATTAGACAACCACCTACAGAGGCGGTCCAAGTAGGAGCCTCAACGACTACTACCGCTTCCCAAGACGTAGTGCCACCACCAACGGCGGCATTAATTCGGAGTCCTCCGCAGGACCGCCGCACCCATCGCCGTCCTTTCGAGAGACGCGCGCGCGATTATATCCCGCGTCCCTCAACGTCGCGCGACACATCTTCGCGCCGCGAGACCTCCGCGAGCAGCGACACGTGCCGCGACTCATCCGTACAAAGTGATACGTCTGCTGCTCGCGTCGAGGCGACCCCGCGACGCGACCACGTACCTGACCCGCGCCGCGTTTGCGCGACCGACTCGCGCACGGGAAGCGCGATCGATACGCGCCGTGCAAGCGCGACCGACTCGCGCCCGGGAAGTGCGACCGACGCGCGCCGCGATGACGCGCGCCGCGATGACGCGACCGACTCGCGCAACACCAGCGCGACCGACTCGCGCCGCGATTCCGCTAGCGACCCCCGCCGAGACTGCGCGACCGAACCGCGCCGCGCCAGCGCGACCGAACCGCGCCGCGCCAGCGCGTCCGCAACGCGTCCTATTAGCGCGTCCGAACCGCGCCGCGACCGCGAGGCTGATACGCGACGCGCGCGAGAAACAGCCGAAAGCGCGACCGCCGCGCATCGTGGAAAAACCGTGCAAAAAATTTCTCCAAAGAGCCAGTTGGAGCAAAATTACATAATAGTGCACAGACTAGCCGAAGCAAAACTGCTTGATGAAGACCTCCTCCAGGCGATGGCCAAGCACCTGGAGGACAAAAGTGCCCAGCTTAAAGCAGCAGGAACTGCGGATATCCCTATTACTGCGGAGGAAGCCGCTGCAATCCGCCAGGCCGAAGAGGCCCCAATACTTCTCCCCCCTAGCGCAACTCCGCTGCGCAGAAAGATGACCCAGGAGGATGAATCGGAGGAAGACGAGGGCACCAAGCGACAATGTGTGCCAGCGGCCCCAACCCCTTCCCCACCTTCGTTCGCCTCGGTTGTCGCGACGACCTCAAGATCACCGCCGGCATTAACACCAGCAACAACGCCAGCAACCACTCAGGCAACAAACACTGTAGACCCAACAAAAGGAAGATACCCCCCATTGGTGGTGGAAAGCCTCCCCAATTGGACGCGGCACTTCAGAGAGCTACAAAAGAGCCTCGGACATGCGCCGAACGCCCGACCATTTGGGCGAGGCGTCCGATTTACACCCAAGACCGAGCAAGAATACCGAGTTACGCAGCGCTACCTTACGGAGGTGGAGAAGACAGAACCGATTTCGTGGTTCTGTTACTCTCTACCTTCAGAAAGGAGCGTGAACGTAGCTATCAGGGGTCTACCGGCTGATACCAACCCTGAAGAAATAACCCAAGAGCTCGCGGAGCTTGGCCACGAAGCCGAATTTGTACGCCCTATTAGAGCCAGAGCGGGAAGGCCAGGGTGCATTTTTATGGCAATCCTTAAAAGGAAACCAGACACCCTACCGGCAATATATGACATCAACGAGATGCTATATATGCCCGGTATTAAAATTGAAGCCTGGAGAGGGAAAAAGGGCCCGGCACAGTGCCATAGGTGCCAACTCTTCAGGCATTCATCACATAATTGTCACCGCCCTCAAAAGTGCGTAAGATGTGGAAGCGAACACAGGGCAAAGGACTGCACCCGACCTAGAGAGGAGCCCCCGACTTGCGCAAATTGCGGGGGCCCCCACACCGCTAACAACATAACTTGCCCAGTCTTCCGCAAGGAGGCCAGGAACAGGATGGCAGGAACGGTTGCCATCACATCTGCAGCCACTACCGAAACCACACAGATAGCAAACAGTGAAACCCCGGCAGCAAACACCGATATTCCGGTAGGAACCGATACTGGCAAAACCGTTAAAGTAACAACATTGGCTCCTCCTGCGAATGACTACAAGCCTAGGAACGAGAACCTTACCAAACCTAGAAGAACTAAGAGAAAGAAGAAGAAGGCTGGGCAGAGAACGAGGGCAAAGCCTGAGGACACATGTACCGAGACGGAAAATGAAAACCTCGCCACCAAACCAAGTACCAGTAAAGTACCGAAAAGTACTCTTACGGCTAGCAGAGACACCTCACAGAAAAGAACGGCGCCCTCCGTGTCCCCGGACGAAGGGAAATTTGCATTGCTTGAAAAAGCGATTCAAATTTTCCAAGATGTGCTGGGGGCACTCGGAGAGGGCACAGACCCTGTACAGGCGGTCCTCAGAGGTATGATCGAGCTCCTCCAACTTTATGGATCATAAAACTCTGAGGACTCTATACTGGAATGCCTGCGGTCTACCGAGGAAGACCGCACTGCTACGACAGTTACTGCGAGAACAGAACGTGGACGTTGCCCTAATCAATGAGACTCACCTGGGCCAGGGCGATAAACTGAAAATACCCAATTACATCGGGTATAGACAAGATGAGCAATCCACCCAACGAGCCTATCGGGGCCTGGCCATATTAGTTCATCGCAGGGTTTTACATCAACCTCTACCACCGCTAAGACTGAATGCCATGCAGGCGATGGGAATAGAAATACTGGTCGCCGGCAACCCTCTAAGACTATTCAGTGTATACAGACCTCCAGGGGAAAGAGTATCGCCAGATAACATCAAGGAAATTTTTGACTCTCCACTTCCCACAATAGCTGCCGGCGACTGGAATTGCAAGCATACAGCATGGCATTCCTCAACAATAAACACAGCTGGCAGACGACTGTTAGAGGTAGCGGAAGACAAACAATTAACAGTCCGTGGACCAGACGCTCCTACCCATTTTCCGTTCTCAGATAGCCAGGCCCCGGATGTGATTGACCTGGTGGTGCACAGCGATTTTCAATTGGACATAGAGCTAGAAGCTATCCCGGAAGACATGGGGTCGGATCACTTGCCGGTCATCATGTGTATCAATGATATCCCGACCAGTCTCGCCCCACCACCACCACGCCAACGGATCGATTGGGAGAAATTCAAGAAGAATTTAGAGGAGAACACTCCCAACACTAAAGTTACCAATCCTTTGGAAGTGCACGTTATGGCGGAAAGGTTAACACACACCATACAAGAGGCTCTAAAAAACGCAGAGAAAACCCCGTCTGCTATAAGATTACAACCGGACCTACCAGCTTATCTCAGGGAAAAAATCAAGAAAAAGAGGAACACCCGACGTTTGTGGCAAAATACCCGATGCCCTACCTTAAAGACACAGTTGAATAAACTCACTGAGGAAATTAAGAAAGACCTAGAACAGCTAGCCTCAGATAGTTGGGAGGTCCGCCTACAAGAAGCCGGGGAAGATTGGGCCTCACTACATCGACTCTGCCGCCAACTTACTAGGAAGGCAAACCCTGTGCGTCCACTTCGCCATGAGGACGGGACCCCACGATACCAAGCAGCAGACCGGGCCGAGATTTTCGCCAAACATTTAGAGCAACAATTCAGCCCGAACCCAACTCAAGATCCAGCATTCGCCGACGAGGTGGAGAGGTTTCTCAATGACTATTTCTCCAGGACACTAGACCCAGAAGAAGATCCCCTATATTTCTCCCCAAATCAAGTCCTTAAACAAATTCGCCAGACTAAACCACGCAAAGCCCCGGGCGCAGATGCCATTACCAATAAAGCCTTACACCATCTCCCTTTTCGTACAGTCGTGGCATTGACACGACTGTACAATGGCATGCTGCGCACGGGAGTGTTTCCCAAAATTTGGAAGCTGGGAAAGGTCATTATGATCCCCAAACAGGGAAAAAATGCCCTTCTCCCCGGCAGCTATAGACCTATAACGTTACTCCCTACCATGTCCAAAGTATTCGAGAAACTTCTCCAAAAACATCTGCACGCACATTTCACGCCACGCCAAGAACAGTTTGGGTTCAGGGCTGGACATAGCACGGTCTTACAGCTTACAAGAGTACTGCACACCCTAGTAGCCGCACGAAATAAGAAAGAGCAGGCAGTGGCGGTACTCTTAGACATGGAGAAAGCGTTTGACCGGGTATGGCACGAGGGTCTGCTGTACAAGCTCGTGAAGCTTCAATTACCTCCCCGAATGGTCAATATAATTAAGGCCTTCTTAGAAGACAGGAAATTCCAAGTGGCGGTAGAGGACGCACTATCCGCAGTGAGGACCGTAAGAGCCGGAGTACCCCAGGGCAGCTGTCTCTCCCCGACATTATATTCTGCCTACACGGATGACATTCCGGTTGGAGACAGCTGCTCTCTCGCACTTTACGCAGACGACGCTGCGTACATCACAGCAAAACACGCTATCAAGAAAGCCCAAACGTGTTTAGACTTACTACCTAAATGGCTCAATACTTGGAGACTTACCGCAAACGCAGGGAAAACCCAAGCCCTGCGCCCAAGAAAGAGGAAAGCCCTACCGAATTTGCAGCTCAATCAAGAGACTATCCAATGGACAGGGAAGGTAAAATACCTAGGGGTAACCATTGACAATGGACTCAATATGCGCGCCCACGTCAGGAATACCATCAACAAATCAAGAGCAGCGATGGCAGCCACCAAACCAGTGATGTCCTCCAGCCTCCCCATAAAGATCAAGCTAGGAATATATAAAACATATATAAGAACTAGACTTACCTACGCAGCGGCAAGCTGGTATAATTTGACTTCACCTTCACTGAGAAACACCCTACAGCAGCAACAGAATCTTGCGCTGCGTAGGATACTGAAAGCCCCTAGGCACGTCACCAACGCGGTCATCCATCGCGATCTACACATGGAGAGCCTGGAGGACTTTGTAAGAAGACTTGCCACCAATATGTTTGAAAGAACAGCCACCTCAGCCCATCCCCACATACAAAATATTGCCCCCTGGCATTCGCGTCCCCCGGACGCGAAGCCTTACCCTAGAGATTTCATAACCCCACAATAACCCTAAACTTTTTCTTTCACTCTCACCACCCTCTAGCAAAGTCGCCGCTGCGATCGCTGGTCGGTCTCCGCCGGGTTTCCCCAACGGGTCTTTGCCGGTGGGGCCGATCGCTCGCGGTGGTGTGAAGAGCTGGGGTGTGTGAGATTCCTCAAAATCAACAGCAAGATCTCCCCCCATCATCAAAAGAAACCAAGTGGAATTATCCCAACCCAATGACCTGGCCGTATTTACGGTCAGCGTGTGATCCCATGGTAAGGGGGCCATCAGCCCCGAAACCATTTCCCCATCCCTGCACAAGGGATGCGTGAAGACTACGAGATCGCTACATTCGTCCGCCCGTCCGTCCGTCCATCCATCCGCAGTAGTATTGTACAAATAGACTATTTTATGATAGCGCGTTATAGATTATAAACTATATTTTTCTAGGGCGCTACGTTATAGACTATATTAAAACGTGTAACTGGAACACTGATTGCGAGAGCCAGTCGAGATAGCGCGTTGAATCATCCCAACGTCATACAACGAGCGCTAGCCACAGATTATTTTGTATATACCTAAAGCGCTAGCACGCGGTGACTGAGCGCTTTAATGCTATAAACTATATTATAACGTCTGGCGTCTATAGTCAGCACCTTGCCCGTTACATAGCGTAGTTCGTAACTTCATATGTTATAAAGTTATAACTACGGCGTACGCTAGCCGCTAGGTATAAAGCGTGGCGTTATGTTAGGCATAGCGCCGAATGCTAATCTAAATAGCGCACGTTTATCGTTAAGTATACATAGCGCGCTGTAATAAAACGGTATGCGTTATATTACCCACCATCAGTCCGCAGTCTAAGGCCCTGTTTACATTTTGATTAGTACGAGTGCGATTTTTTAATGCAGTTGTTTAGTGTTAAGCAAAAAACACGTGTAGACAACCGTTGATTAGTGCGAGAGATTAGTAATCAGCGTAGTAAAGTGAATAGACGCCATAAGCACCTGCATTAATCGCTCATACTCGCACCAATCAAATCGTAAACTGGGCTTTACTAAGAGATCCTTAGTAGAGAGCTAAGTATATTTTTTTTATTTAGGGACTCGTTTGTGAAATATATATATTTTTTTTTTATATCATAAGATAGCAAACAAGCAGATGGGTCTCCTGATGGAAAGAGTCAACCATCGCCTATAGACACCAAAGATGTTAATGGTGCGTTGCTATCTTGTGGCGAGGTCTAATGCCACATGCATACGTTTACCGGCTACCTTACCCGCCAAACCGGAACACGACAGCGACAAGCACTGACGCTATTGCGGCAGGAATAGGTAAGGCGGTGGTACCAGACCCGGGCGAGACAATGCAGAACTCTACCACCTAGTAGCCACGATGGTAGTGACTCGATAGCCATTCGGTCGCCTTTTACGACCTGCCTGGCAGAACGGCAGTTGACCTATTCTACAAAGAAGGCCGGGACCAACACGGCGGCTTATGCTTTAAAGTGCTAATGTTTGTTAGCGTCAAACTATATCTCCCACCTCTGCCAGCTAAACGATTAATTTTGGGAGTGGAAAAAATTCTCGGTAAAAGTAAATATATAACTTAAAAGGAAAAGTACGAGTATTAAGGGTTCAAAGGCTTTACAAGTTTTTGAGTAATAGTCGACCAACTTATAAAATGTACTTGGAGAAATTTTTATAGGCGGTAAACCTGTGGTATCCGTTATTAGTATTAAATAGGTTAATTAATGATCAAAAGTATGAAACAATAAACGCCTCTTCTTGGTCCGCATTATTGTGATGGGCAACTTCGGAATCTTACATAGCGCGGCGAATGACACGCATTTTACTAATTTATTTTAGTATGAACTTGGATATGTAGTTACGATAAAATGTTGAAAGATTATAATGATGGTTTTATTTACAGCGTCGGTACTGTCAAAATCAAGTCGCTCCGCCATCAAGAAACATGTGCAGTTTCCCGACGAACAAAGCTGCATCGAAGAGGCTACTGAGCCACCAGCCAACGATGAAGAGAAATCGGGTTCGTATCTATCATTACAATTAGTATCACTTAGACCAGTAATATACCCGAAATACTGAACAGTATAACAGTATAACATTCCAAGATATCGCGTCCGTGAGAGGTTCGTGATTAGGTACTTGTATATACATTGATTTCTATTAGTCTCCAGTATTCTGTAAAGTTAGTGTATTAATTTTCAAAAAGTATGGTCATCGCGCGGATGATAACTGCGCGTCAACAAAGATTAATTACAAATTTAGTGAATAGCTGTCTGGATTTTTATTGGATAATTAGGTCAAAATTTAAGTACTTACCTATTTTTAAATTTAGAATGAACAGTCTTTTCCAGCCATCCTGCATATGCTAATCTGAGATTCCTCCATGGGTGCATTTTTTTAAAGGAATCAAAATTCTTACCTTCTATATATATATTAAACTAGCTGAGCCCGCGACTTCGTCCGCGTGGAAAATTTTCAAAAAAGTAACCTTAGTTATTCCCTGTCACATCAGCTATCTGCCAGTTAAAGTTCCGTCAAAATCGGTTCAGCCGTTCCGGAGGTTAGCCGGAACAAACAGACAGACAGACAAAAATTGTAAAAAAAAAAAAATGTTATTTTGGTACGAGGGTGGACTGAAAATTGCTCGGCCTAACACAGATCCGTTCAATTCTAAAAATCAAATCTGCCCACATTATTTAGTTCAGCAGAGTTAACTACTCTGCAGAACTAAATAATATTGTGTGAAGTTCGAAACGTGTGCAATAATTTGTTGTAATTCTATACATTTTTTAACATAGCAATCGGACATACTTTCTGCAAATGCAGCAAATCGAGCAGCGTGCCGTCATTAAGTACCTCCATAAGAACGGATCCTCCTATCACCGAAAGCCATCCATGATGATATGGCCAGTACCGGATGATAATAAAAGTTCAGATATTTCTGTGCAGTTTAATAAAATCTTTGTTATCTAATGTCACAATTAACATAAAATTACAGTTTCTGACATTATAATTTAAACAAATTATAAAGAAAGTACATATATTAAGAAAACATTTATCACAAAATATTTTACAAAAACTTAAAGAAAACAACGATTATTTAAGTAACTATTATTATTAGTTAAGCATTACAATCAACACAAAATCGCAGTTTTTATTAATTAACTTATTTTTATAATTTCAACAAATTGTTAAAAAAGTATATATGAAGAAAACATTTACCACCAAATGATATATTTTAAAAAAAGCAAATGAAATTCAACAATTATTAAGGTAAATATTATTATTAAGTATCACAATAAACACAAAATAATAGTATTATTGATTAACCTATAATTATTATTAAAATAAATTAATTATTAACAAAGTATAATATTGTAATAAGTCTGCTTCCTAAATTTACCCTAAACGGCTCATAGACAGCAATAACACACAAAATAAAAGACCTTGTCGTAATCATTGCGTTTGAAGTACACCTATGAAAATAAGAAAATTAAAAGCCACGCCGTAAAAAAATCAATGTTTATTTTGTATCTATTAATAAAAACAATAAGTATAGAATGAAAAGTTGGGAACATTTTAATAATGCCATTGTTAGTGTGACTAACCCATAACACTAATTTAGCGCGAAAGCTTTCATTCTTTTCTGATGGCGTTTAAATATTAATGCTTTTGATTGTACTTAAATACTACGTAATTCTGTAGAATAATACAAAGTGGGACGAAGGAGGCATGAATAATTGGACGATCCGTGAATAGATAAATACAAAGTATGTTTTGGGACGAACAGGGCATATCTACATATTAGGTCGAAGTGGGATTTTTTAGTGGGACAAATATAGTGAAACGATCGAAAACACTACGATTGCCCCGAGATTTGGTGAAATGGTGCTTAATGACATATTCATATCGTGTCTTAATATACTAGCGACCGTCCTCTGGCCAAAACTCGACGGTGGTTTCAGGTGGTTTTTATATTAGAAATCACACAGGTGATTTATAATATATATAGATAGTTCTCTTTTCCATCAAAATAACTATCAGCTGTAGTTATTCTGATAGAAAAAGACAACCATCGAGTATACAAACCAGAGATGTTAATGGTGCGTTGTTATCCGTGTGACAGAGATGGAATGCCAAATACATAAGCTATCAGCTATATCCCTTAAAACCAGAACACGACTACGACAAGCACTGACGCTATTACGGCAGGAATAGTTAAGGCGGTGACTCCGAAACCGTGTGAGACGCTAATGAACTTAACCACCTAGTGGTCACGATGTTAGTAACACTAATTAGTCCTCCCTTCCTGCCTTCTACGAGATGCCTAGCCGTAAAGCAGTTGATCTATTCTTGGAAAAAGACCCGAAAATATTAATATATGCAAACATCACACGTCTTAAGGGATTGTAACTCAAGCTCCTTTCTAATTTATATGTAAATTTATTAAGCATACGAATACTTATTTATCTCATGTATATTACCTTAGATATAGTAGATATAGTTAGACTGATATGAACTAGAGCCAAGTGTGGTATTAAAGTGTAATTTGTTGCAAATTGGTTTCGTGCAAGCTCCAGCGCCTGAAATATCTACTATGCAAAATAATATTCCGGCGATACAACTATTAGTATAGTCACGGTAAAAATAGGTTCGTCACCTCAAGATCTAGTTTCGCTTGCTAGTGTACGAATCAATCATACCAACATACCAGTACAAAAAACAGTTTTACAAACATTAAATAAATGTGACGTTTTCTACCAAATAAAGTTTATCTCAATTGAATAGATTTAACTTTTACTGCTAATTTGAAAATTATTCGAGGCAAGTCAAAATTATGTCAGCTTTTTGCGCAGCACTGAGAGTGGGACGACGGCCAGGATTATTGTTACGGTGATCTACGAGTGCACCTTCTTCACCGTGTCTCCTTATCCAGAATCTCACACTATCCCTGATCACATTCAGACGACGTGATATCTCACTTATGTTGAAGCCAGCTTCATGTTCGGCAATTATTGCTGCTCGTTCTTCAATTCTTAAAGGTCTCGGCATTATTATGATATTACGAAAATAAAGGATATTATATTTATGGCAAATATATATTGCAATAAAATATTAAATAACACTAGAAATCTAGAAATAACAACGGCGACATTAACCATGACAATTTTTTTATCTTAAATATTAATGGCAGGTCAAATCAATAAAAACGTTTTAATTAAAAAAAAACATTAGTGTCTCTTTAGATAATAATAATTTACACAAGATAAAATAAGGAAATAGTGTTTATGCAACCAAGTCTGAACCATGTTATCGAACAGGTAAGCATAATTTTCTATGCAACAGTCTATTATGTGACAAATTTTCAAAAGATCATATGTGCTCGCAGCTTGTTTAATGAATCAATTTGAAAACTGACGAACCTATTCGTACCGCTACTGTACTTCAAACTTTAAAGACTATAAAAGACAATAGAAAAAAACTTGTCCAATACAAGTTATGAAGTGTTGACTATAGTCTTTCTTTTAGGAATATATAATATGCTATTTTACCAGGTAGTTCATAAAAGCCAAATGTCCGATCATTTCGTGTCACAGCTCCGTACCATCGTGACTTCTAGGTGGGTGGTAAAGTTCCACAATGTCCACTATTCCTGCCACAATACCGTCAACGGTCATCGCTATCGTAACGCATATCTGGTAAACTTACGCATGTGGTATTACCGTATCCACATGATCTTGATGTATCGTGGGTTTTAATTATCAAAATTTTGTAGTTGATTTTAATTACATTGTGTTTGGGTTTATTTGATACGTTTCTACCTCGCAATTTGTGATCTTAAGGTGGTTTAGTAATCAAGTATTTTGGTAATTATTATTTTAAGTTGAGGAAGCCACATAATATAGGTACCTACCTTTCACTCGATATTAAACGCGAATCTCTAGACCTGTCAGAATTTTTGTACCCGAAATGATAAATCGATGAATAAAGTTTTAAAAATGGTTAGGCTGTTTATATAGAGAGGTTTCAAGCTACGTAGACTCTTAGAACTCATTCCGATATACGGATATCCGCTGACGTATTAAAAGTACTTTTAGTACTTTTCAAATTCCATCTGGTTTTTTTTTTAAATAACTTAATTTCTCCATTCCATCTCACGTAATAAATACATTTACAACAAAAACATTTCGTTTTTAGGGTTCCGTACACAAAGGGTACAAACGGAACCCTATTACTAAGACTCCGCTGTCCGTCTGTCTATCCATCTGTTTGTCACCAGGCTATATCTCATGAACCGTGATAGCTAGACAGTTAAACTGTTTACAGATTATATATTTCTGCTGCCATTGTAACAAAAAATACTAACTAGAATAAAATAAATATTTAAGGGACGTAACACAACGAACGTCATTTTTTGCCGTATTTTTACGATAATGGTACGGAAGCGTGCGCGAGTCCGACGAGATATTTTTATCTATACTAATGTGATTAAATTGTAGAGTTTGTTTGTTTGTTTGGTTGTACGCGCTAATCTCTCGAAAGTTTTCGAAATTATTCAGTTCGATTTGAATAATTCTTTTTAATTTGGATAGCGTGTTTATCGAGGAAGGTTTAGGCCATATAACATCACGCTGCGACCAACAGGATCGGAGTATCAACGAAAACTATAGTCTTAATTGGGATTTTTTAATCGTTCGAAAGCTTTCCTGGCGTACGCTGCGTTAACGGTTAAAGTTACGCAAAAATCATGTATAATCGAATTGTTCATCTTAAAAAGTTGTAAAAAAATCCACGATAGTGTACATCTATCTATTAAGGTTCACATTTCATGACCCTTTTTATGGTAATCAAAATTGTTTTTAAATAATGCATTATTTGCGACGGTTTTTTAATAAACATGGTATTAATCTTTATCTAAATAAATTAGTTATTAATCACAAGTATTTAATTTTGAATGAAATCGCGCTTTGCTTCATTTGATTTCATCTAATACTCGTAACTTAGGAGATATCACAATTGGGAGATTGCAAAAGTGCATCGAACTTGATGGTGAATTGAACTTGATATGAAGAAAAATAAAAATATAACTGATTTAGTATGTGTTTATTTTCGTGGTTAGTCCGAATATTTTTCAATAACTCGTAACTTAGGTGATATCGATATAATATTATCATCACGCGAGGCGTGCGTGCGTGGGAAAAATTCATTTATTACTACTGTTCCCGTGCCATTTTTTACTATAGTTTCAATCTTACTGATCATGATCATAGTGGGATGACTATATAATAGGCTTTGTTATTTCTTATCGTAGATATTAAATAAATTTATTAAATATTAAATAAATTTATTATTTAATTAATATCGTAGATATTAATTAAATAATCAAACTTTAAATGAATGTACCTACCCACAAACAAAGCAGACATAGGTACAAACTCTCCTGGTTCTATTAGCACTGTAGGTATGATTGTTTGGCTAGAAATAGCAAGTGTTGACGAAATTAATCTAATCTAACACCTTTAAACGAGCAATTCTTGTATATATATATATATATATATATATATATATATATATATATATATATATATATATATATATATATATATATATATATATATATATATATATATATATATATATATATATATATATATATATATATATATATATATATATATATATATATATATATATATATATATATATATATATAAATTTAAAAGGGGTTTTTCGGGTCAAGGAATCGATTTATCAAGGTTCCAGGTCCAAGAAAAGATCGGTTCCAAAAAATATGTGAAAAACCGAGCAAAGCTCAGTCAACCAGATATTGACAATAAATTGAGTAAACTTCTAGGAGATAGCGTTAACTATACATTAAAAATGTACGTATACATACATCCTTTTTCACAACATTTATTTTTCGATGATTGTACGATGTTTCGTACGATATTTTTATATATACTAATATTACAAAATTGTAGAGTTTGTTTGTTTGTTTGATTGTATGCAATTTGAATAATTCTTTTTGTATCTATATATTAAGGTTCACATTTTATAACCTAACATTGCAACGGTGTTTTAATAAACATGGTATTAATCTTTATCTAAATAAATTAGTTATTTATCACAAATATTTAACTTTGAATGAAACCGCCCTTTGCTCCATTTTAATTCAATTAATAACTTAGGAGATATCACAGTTTAAAGATATAATATTATTATTACTATTAAAAACCGCGCGAGGCGTGCGTGCGTGGGGAGAATGCGGGGTAGCGAGGTCAGACGATATTCTGCTCTGCGAGATAGCGATAGGAAGTAGAAAACAAGGACTACTAGTGGGCAATAAACTGTCGAAGGGCAATATTGGCGGCTGGAAGTAGTAGTGTTGATGAAATTAATGACAAAATACTCAGTAAACTTCCAGCTGATAGCGTGAACTATAACATCGAGTGACACCCCCAGTAGTGTTACCCAACGTTCCTTTATTGCTCTTATTCCCGTGCCATTTTTTACTATAGTTCCAGTCTTACTGATCACGATCATAGTGGGATGACTATTTAATAGATACTGACCATACGTAGATATTTTTAAAAACATAATCAAACTTCAAATGAATATACCTACAAACATAGCAGGTACTCGTAAAGATACAATCTCTCTTGGTTATATTAGCACTATAGGTATGATTGTTTGTTTTAATAGTTTTCAAGTGGTTCGTGAATTAATTAAAAAAGTTACAGTTCCGCTAGTAGGTCCGTGATTGTAATTACTAAATATTAAAATCTAATTACCCACTCCCTCATATGTGACGCAGACGGAGTTGCGTGGGTCAGTTAGTAGATTAATATAGATTACTTCTTTATATTCTCTTTGGAGCGTTAAGCCCCGTTTTCACTTTGATTAGTACGAGTGTGAGTGTTTAATGCAGGTGTTTAGTATTAAGACAAAAATACGTGAAGATAGCCGTGGATCAGTGCGAGTGATTCGTAATCAGCGTAGTAAAAGTGAATAGATGCTGATTACTTATCACTCACACTGATCAAAGGCTGTCTTCACATATTTTTATCTTAATACTAAGCACCTGCATTAAACACTCACACTCGTACTAATCAAAGTGAAAACGGGGCTTTACAAACAACTTTTCAGTAGAACTTTGAATTTAGAAACAGCTTGTAGATATTTTATTTCTTTAAGAGCAAATATTTTAATAACCTATTCTCAGACAAGCTCAAACAACTTTTACGTATTTTTTTTCCTTTTACGGTAATGAATATGTTATTTTGTATAGTACTTTTAATTTGGTAAGGAATATGTTATTTTGAAAAATATAAAACATTGGCAGAATATGGTAAGGAATAATATATTCCTTACCATATTCTGCCAATCTTATTTGAATGTGATGTCTAAAGAAGAGAAGAGAGAAAAGAAAATATCTTTGCATCGAAATTTGCTTCTTTTTTAGGTTCTCTTGAGAGAAAAAAAATAGTTGTCCACCATCGACCACTCCGCTATATCGTTATCCTAGCTATAACTTTTACATCAGAATGGTTTTGTGCCTACCATCGCAATGGGTTATGCCTACCTCAGAGCTACGAAGCAAAGTTTATATACATTTATTGTTTCTCTTAGCTTCAGACTCCAACAACATAAAATGGCGAAATAGACACCTAGTTTTGTACGGTTAATTAACCTCAGGCATGACATTTATGATCGTTGTACGAAACAGAAGAGCAAACATTTAATATTGAAAATATAAACACATTACTGTTCTTTTTGCCCAAACAGTAACAGGACGAAATTTCTGCTAAAATATTTTAAATATCCCATACATCTTATAAATGTGAAAATTTATATGTCTGGATATTTATTACTCAATCATATACAAATGACTAAACCAATTTGGATGAAATTTGGCAAAGAGGTAAACGATGACCTGGAATAACACAACAGGCTACAGCAGCTCGAATAACGAGTATATAAAACAATGTGGGGCTACATACGTATATACCATTTCAAACAACTCCAGAAAGGCTGGACCGATTTTGAAGATTTTTGATTTGTCGGATTCAGAATATTTAAAGTAGTGAGTTTGGTATAATACATCCTCTCACGACGTTCACTTTGTTAAAATCAGATGTTATCATGGGCGTACCGAGGGGGGGGGGGGCAGAGAGGGGCAGCTGCCCCCCCTCCTGGATTTTTTTAACTCTCTACTATCTACTGTTATAGATAAAAACTTAATAACATAAAAATATAGTCTTAAAATGTTACGGTTGCCCCCCCTGGCCCAGAACCTCGGTACGCCCGTGGATGTTATTATATACACACTGACTGGTATAACACTGTACATATTGAAGTACATAATAGCAAATGGTCTTAAGGGAACGATGAAAATATAATAAAATGAAAATATCGCTTACCTTCATAGTAAGCCTCAACGTAATCAGTGTAGAAATATTCAGAATGTTTTCCCCCGTATTGGTGTTTGACCCGGGCTCCTTTGAAGAATAGGCCTACTGCCATTCTGCTAGGCAGGACGTAAGAGGCGACCGATTGGCTATGCTAGTCACTACCATCGTGGCTATTAGGTAGTAGAGTTCTGCATACAGTCTAACTCTCACTCAAAGGAAACGGCGTGATGACTCCTTTTAATTTACTGACCTCCTACAAGCCATTTTAATGTGTTACTTCTGTATCGTGACTACTAGGTGGTAGAGTTCTGAATTGTCTCGCCCGGGTCTAGTACGACCGCCCTAACTATTCCTGCCGCAATAGCGTCTGTGCTTGTCACTGTCGTGTTCCGGTTTGAAGGGTAAGGTAGCCGGTAAACTTATACATGTGACATCAGACCTTGCCACAATATAGCAACGCACCATTAACATGTTTGATGTCTATAGGCGATAGTTAACTCCTCCCATCTGGACACCCATCTGCTTGTTTGCTTTCTTATAAAGAAATATTTGATCTACGTATGTTGTAGTAGAGTCTAGTCTCGAGTTCGGTAAATCGCCGTTGTAAACAATGAACTTCGATGCGCCGTGCGTGGGAGCCCGCCCGCAGCTAAAATTTTTATTTGTCAAATAGATTGACACAAAGCCTCTGGATAAAGAAAACGGAATCCTTGAGACTTGAATAAAATGATCTCCGATGTCGGCCGTCAGGCGTAAGGATATTTACTAGACATTGTTCCACTGATATTAGCAGTAAATTAAACTTTATCAGTCTAGAATCTTGACAATACTATCTTACATTTATTGAATATAAAGGCTATGTCGTATATATAAACTTACTACGAACATCAATCATACTCACAAATGCAGCGCTTCATATCGAAGATATTTAAAGTAGAACATTATACCGGTTGACTGTTAAAAGATTGTATATAGTAAACGAGGTTCAATACTCGATACTGATACCGAATATGCAAAAAAAGGTACTTAAATTTCGAACTAATCTATATTTATATTAATTAATAATATTTTAAATTAATATTAATATAATATTATAAATGAGAAAGTTTGGATGGATGGCTGGATGTTTGTTACTCAATCACGCAAAATCTACTTAACGGATTTGAGTGGAATTTGACATACAGGTAGCTGATGACTTGGAATAGCACATAGGCTACGGTTTATGCCGAAAAAATTTGGTGATCCCGCGGGATGCACCAAAAACTTTTATAATGCAGCGGGCTACACGCTGCAACTAGTTTTCCAATAAAAATGTTAATCTATTACAGAAAAATATCACTTTATAAAGCGTTTGTTGGTTGCTTTTATTGAAACACATCATGTATCGAGGAATGTATGTCAAATCTCGATACACATTTAGCTGTTCTAACAAATTCCAAATTTATTCATATCCATGAATTTCGCCCCGATGAGCAAACATCATATTTGAACCAAATCTACGATAGCTTTATAGCCGAATTTAATCAAATGAGATTATCAGTCTAACCTGTATGTAATATTGTTAGAATTGGACAATACTTGTGTGTGATGGTCTAATTAGGCTTTAAGCACGCGTGCTATACTTCGTTAGTGTATATGTCTACGAATTTCTCAGAAACTAAAACTAAAAAGTCCTATCAAGATGGGTAATCTTGATACGTCTTTAAGTTTTAAATTAAGTACGTTCCTACTTAGAGAACAGTTTAGGTTTCATCAAAATAGGGTTAGTAAGTTTTGAGATATTATGGGTATAGTTGAAAGATATTTAAATTCGGTTTATTGTTTTAACTTCCCGCTACGTAGGTATATAAATAAGGAAGGAAAACCTACTGATTTTGCCCCGATTTTCGAAAACCGAGTTTTCACCAGGTCTTCACGCTTTAAGGTCCTAGGAACCTTTCCCGGCTATTTATACGATGACGTTGGTATGTCTGTATGTATGTATAAGTATGTATATGTGCATGTAAACATCTCATAACTTTTTAACGGCTTGATCCATCGAAACACAGTTCACTTCGGCATTCGATTTAATTCCACTCAAATTAGACTTCCTAAAAATTTAAACCAACTCAGTTTAGGAGATTTTTAGAAATTTTGAAAAAAACCCAAAAATATTTGGCGAAACAGTATTTTTTTAATATAACTTCCGATTTATGTACCGATTGAGTACAAAAACTAAGCAGCTCTATTCTTCAAACAACTACGTCTAATGCATAAATTGCAAGTTTGGGAGTAATCGTTGATGAAAAAATTTTAAAAAAAGTTTTTTCGAAACTTTTTTCGACACCCGTTTTTTTGACAAAACGTATGTAGAAAAAGCCATATAATATTTTGGTATTCTACATTATTTTATTGCTAAAAAAGCTACGTTGAATGTCGTTTCAAAAATCGAAATCGAATGTAATTTTCAAAAGTTACAGCTTTTCAAATATTAAAATTATATTAATTATACGTTGTTTTTAGCAAACTTAATGTTTTTGAAAGAACTTTCAGGCTAAATACACCTTGATTGACTTAAAAAGCTCTTATCAGCTTTTCTCCCTTATAAACTGCACCAAATAATTCATCAAATGATTTTGAAATACTACCTACAGCTGCAATAATTTCGTTAATTAGTGTAGTAGTAGGTAGTATTCCAAAATTGTACTTGTCGCGCGAGCAATAGGCGCACACTTAGACGAGACGTGCCGTGGCGGCAATTGTTTGTAACCAGTGAACTTCGATATGTGCGGCAAATATGTATACTTAACATTTTTAATTGAATAATTATTTAAGTATACATATTTTATTTAAATATTCGTTATTGAACTTCTATGTGCAGTCCTTTGTCAGTCAACCTTTATATCTGAAATAACGGAGAACAATAACGAACGCAATTTGCTAGCGTCATGTGCACCAAGTGCTTTTCGTAGCGCTTTCCTCGATTTTCTGACCTAAATTTAATTTTTTCTTTATAAATTGCAACTGTATTAATTTCGTATGTAAAGTATTTATTCGTACTGTTATATATACTTATTACTTACTCCTATATATACTTCCTAAATACGCAGCAGTTTTATATTTAGGTATTTTTAAAATTTTAAGTGATGTCATGAACAAAAAAATGAACACATTGAAAGTAAAAAACATCATTATCATTTGTTTAAAAAGCTCATTGTTTATACAATTAATGTTTTTCTATTTGTCTAACTGGCAAAGAAATTAATGATGCAGCTTAATTTATAACATCACGTAGGAAGTTTAAAAATTCATAAATATAAAATTCTGCTGCATATTTAGGGAAACTGTTCAAAAATACTAAAATAGCTTTATTTTTAAGATAAAACAAAAAACTTACTTCATTTTACTCATAAGTGTAAAAAGTAGAAACAAGTGTGTTATTTAGTTCTTTCACCAATATAAAGCATAGGTATATGCTTATACTTACGCTTTATATTAGTGAAAGAGTTTTTAAATTCCGTCCAGTAGTTTTTGTCTTCAAACAAATTTTATGTCTATAAAACATTAGTACGAATATTTGTTAATTCATGTTTTCGTGTGTTTATACAGAAGCAAGAGTGATCAGCTCTTTGTGGATGGAGCTGGAGTCAGAAGCACCAGTGCCAGAACGCTGACGGCGACGAAGCGAGCAGTACTATCGGCCGGTGTCTCGCGCACGTCTTGAGCGTCGCAAGATGTCTGCCATAGCAGTACCGCCCGCTACACAAGCAAACGACTCTTTTTTATAAACTCCATGTCACAAACACCCGTCAAGTTTCTATAATAATTCCAATATTAATGTTCTAAGCTCTATTTGGATTTTATTTTTACTAGAAACCTTTACAGTGATAGCTCTACTATAGATAGATAAGAATTTGCCAATTGTAAAAATTATTATTGCCGCCATTAAGGAAAAACAGTTTCAAACACTTCGTTTTTTTTGTTCGAACATTTTTTGATCATCAAAGCAATATACATTAAAATAATACGTGTTGGTGTAAACATCTAAATTTAGTACCTATTTTAAAAGGGTAGTTGAATATACCCAATATTACTTAAATAAACTTCGATTATTATGATATTAAGGAATTTTTATTGATTAAATCAGATGTTAGTAATCAGATGTAAGTTAATGGTATAAAACACATCTAAAACATAATTATAATATACCTATAAAGAGATTTATTGCTACTCATATACATTTTGTAATATAAAATAATTTTGTATATATATTGTTAGAAATTATTTATAATAGAGAAAAAACGCAAAGCCCCTGAATTTCTTCCGCCGGATCTTCTCAGTATGTAGCAGCGTTCTAATCCGGTAGTAATTCCAAACAAAATCGACACACATGATAAATAATTTTTAAATATTTGCACACCATATTATGGTAGAATATGCTAGTATCTTGGATTAATTTTTAATGACTCGTAACACCCATATTTTTGCAAATAAATATTATCATTTCATTTCACGTAGTTTGATTTCCTAAAAATTGATGAAGTGTGTTTTTTCTTATGTGACGCTTATGCTATTAATTTTAATAAGATTTTCGATTTCTTATCCTTATGTCGTAAAGCTATACTGTAAAAAGTGTTTGGTAAGCTAGGCTTAACTAAACATCTAATAGCACCTATTCAAAATACGATCTCCTAGTGAAGTAAAATTTAAAATTTGATTTGATCTTTAAAAGATCATTTTAAAAAATATCGATATAATATCTATTACAAAATTTTAAAAAATGTACAGTCAAGCAAACTAGAAAGATATGGATCTATTTTTTACATTGATACTTTTCTATTCTGGCTTAAATATTCGTGTACAAATTATCGTGACGTAGGTACGGCCCAAATAATGCCGTTTATCGATGTTGACGTTGCATTGCATACATTATCGAATGTAACAGATTCTGGCTATGCGACGCCACATCTCGTCAACTTTAAGTAGGGATGTGTGTTAAGGTTATCAAAAGTCCAAAATCTTCAAAAATATTGTATGTGGTTATTGTATTCTATAAATTCTACAATATATTTCTAGTCTAGTATTAAGATAATAACAAGGGCACACGATATCAACGACGTATATAACTTAACGATAAATAATGCAAATCGGGCTTAACATGTCTGACGCGAGAAACGAAGTTATCGTACGTGAGTGACAGAGATCGTACTCTACACATCCGAAATTAGCGAATGTACGTTTTTTC
This sequence comes from Apodemia mormo, assembly GCA_036924255.1. Lineage (NCBI taxonomy): Eukaryota > Metazoa > Arthropoda > Insecta > Lepidoptera > Riodinidae > Apodemia > Apodemia mormo. The sequence goes on along the minus strand of JAUPFN010000004.1, from coordinate 24,558,427 downwards.
CGCGAATGAATATGAGTAGGTATACAGTTTATTATTAGGTAAATGTATTCCACAAAGGAAAGATTGGAATTTCGGAATTTAATAAATGTGTCAAATACGGCCAACGAGATTCGATACGAGATGTAAACACAAATATTGACTAAGTATATTTTTATATAAGATGACAAACAAGATAACTTTTATGATAAAAAAGGTAACTATCTTAGTATTTGCAATAGTAATAAGTAAAACGGATTATAACCTTCGCTTGACTTTTATGAGGTGTCGATAGTTTTTTTTATATAGGACTCGGATTAACACGGGTAAAATATATTGTCAACACTTCCTTTAAGACAACATTTTCTAATACATTTACGAAAACTAAGATATTTTGTGATAGATATAAAAAAGTCATCTAGCACATTTCAAAGAATAAATAATTTTTAACGCAGTAAAACTGCAGCAATTGACTTCCCATTTCCTGTATCTCCGAAACCCTTCATCAGATATTCACCAAATTATAATCGGACCACATGGAGGTCATATTTTCTCAAAAATATTTTTTTTTCAAAATCGGTGCATAAATTATCGTGTTTTGAGGTGATAAACATAAAAAAACACAGAGCCAAATTGTAAACCTCCTCCTTTTGGAAAATCGGTTGATAAAACAATGAATGCACAATCACATTCACACCACAGAGTAAATAGGTACATAGGTAAGTCATTTTCATGTATGTACTTCACTTTTCATGCCTACGCTCGACGGTCGTTCTAGGATTAATAACGTCGGGGCTTACCCCGATTACACTTGCGAGTGCGAATATTTAATGCAGATTCTTAGTAGGTATTAAGCAACAGATACGTGAAGACAGCCGTTGATCAATACGAGTGATTAGTAATCAGCGTGCTAAAAGTTAAAAGATGCTGATTGCTAAGCTCTCGGACTATCAACGGCTGTCTTCACGAATTTTTGTTTAATACTAAGCACCTGCATTAAATACCTGCACTCGCTCTAGTCAAAGTGTAATCGGGCATTATGCACAAAAAACTGGTAGTGGCATTCGGATTTAAGTATTTCATTTATTGTTGAGAATTAAGCAGGAATAACGAAAGCATAAACCAGTCATAACTAAAATATTTTAACGTTATTGTTATAGCTATTAATTAGAATATCATTGGCTATTACAAATTTTCTGCACAAAAAAGTCCACTGCGTGTCCAAGCTGGTGACACTTGCACTTGCGCTATTCCCAACCATCCCGAGATATTGTGTCCGTGAGAGGTGATATAGATTGATATAGATTGACAGAAGTCAGTAGGTACCTACTTGTTTTGTGTTCACACTAGGGTTGTAACGGAACTCCGCCTCCGCTACTGCGGAACTTCCGCAAAGAATCGAACCTCTGCCTCCACATCCGCTTCCGCCAAATTTGTGCGGAGTTTTAACGGAGGTTTATTTACGCCAAGATACAACGCGCAAAGAGTGACGCTGGGACACGCGGCCGCATGGCTGCGTATTTGCGAGTGAAATCAAAGAGTATGTAATAAAGTGAGTTAAATGATCAATATTTTGCTTGTGGCGGGGGAACACGGGCGGGCGGACGGTGGTGGGAGCGTGAATGAATGACAGAAATCAACTTGTTGAATCGTTTGGTACCGCGTACCTAGTTGTTTTGTGTTTGAGCCGTGATTGTTTTAAGTGATGTAGTGCATGTTTAATATGATGTACCCATTTGAAATAAATATTTTTGACTTTAAAAAACCAAAAATTTCTATTTTTCCTACTTCAAATTTACTTCCGCCTTCGCCTCCGTTAACCTCCGCATCCGCGGAGGCGAACCTCTTCACCTCCGCATCCGCCTCCGCCTCCGCTAACAATGTCTCCGTTACAACCCTAGTTTACACAGAGATATATACGTTAACAGCGTTTAATAGCGTTTTTTTAAGTACGACATAATCTATCGTCGACTTATTATTTATTGTAGCTAATAAACATTAAATATTGTATTGACTGTAGCTCAATAAATGATATTAATTAATTAGCGAATGTTAATCGAACCTATATAAGTACTTTCCCAGTGTAAATCGCGTATGGATATAGTACGCGATTTACGTCAAAAAAGGGACAATTAAAACCAATTTGCTAAAATAATTCAAATTGTCAAAATTATAATACATCATGGTTTAAAAAGGACGTGTTAAGCATGCCCTAGCGGCATGCTTAACACGTCTGCGCTGCATCATCTTTAACCATATCGCAGTTTATATTTGAAAACTTGATGTATATTCGTAAAAATATTTCTTAATTTAAGAAAATTCGTGATGTATGTAATTTAATACAAGGAACAAAAACAATCTTGCTCTGCATGTATCACGTCTCCACAGAATAAGTTACTCTTTTATAAGGAAGTCTATACATATATGTATACGTTTTTACAATAAATTTCCAAATGCTATTAAAGATCTAACTAATACGCAAATTTAAAAAATGTATAAAATAATAACTATAAAAAAGGTTATTATAAAATATCTGAATATTTGGAAGATAATAAAGCATGTGATGAATTGCTCCTCATACCAATCTCATAGTAATTATAATTATTAAATTATTATAAACAGCTGCAGCGTGCAGCCCGCTGCATTATAAAAGTTTGGCGAAGCCCGCGGAATAACTAAATTTTCGGGGATAAAAAATGGCCTATATGCTATTCCAGGTCATCATCTACCCATGTCCAAAATTTCATTCTAATCCGATCATCAGTAGTTTTTGCGTGATTGAGTAACAAACATCCATCTAAACATCCATCCGTCCAAACATCCAAATTTTCGCATTTATAATATTACTAGCTGCAATGAAGCCCGCTGCATTGTAAAAGTTTTTGGCGAATCCCGCGGATCACTTAATTTTTCCGGGATGAAAAGTAGCCTATGTGGTATTCCAGGTTTAGTAGTTTTTGTGTAATTGAATAACAAACATCCATCCATCCAAACATCCAAACTGTCGCATCTGTATTAATATTATAAAGCTGAAGTTTGTTTGTTTGTTTGTTCGGTTGAACGCGCTAATCTCTGGATGTACCAGTCATACCAGATTTAAAGAATCTTTATGTGTATGATAGCCACATTTACGAGGAAGGCTAGCTGTTTACCTGACTGAGCAAAATTAAGTAATAGTTTTAGGTCATGCGAACGAAGTCGCGGGTAACGGCTAGTTTATAACAATATTAATATTGATATAGAAGATACATTATTTAAAAAAAATATATGCACAATAAAGACAAGCCCGCTGAGTTCTTTCAGCCGGATCTTCGCAGTGTGTGGCCGAGTTTAAAAATTTGACGAGAAAAGTGCCTGCAAAAATCTATACATATAATAAAATCGTAGGAAAGTCAAAACTGTACATTGAATATTTTTTAAAAGAATACTTGGGGCGTGATCTACAATCGATATCTAAGCCAAAAATATAGGTTTTAGAATTTTTGTCTGTTTGTCTGTATGTCTGTTTGTCTGTTTATCTGTATTTATGTCCGGGGTAAACTCAAAAAGTACTGCATGGATTCAAATTTTGCATGAATATTACTAACAGGTCGGGTCAACATATAGGCTACATATTATCACGCTATCACCTACAGGAGCTGTGCGGAGTATACGAAGTGCGCACGGACGAAGTCGCGGGAAACAGCTAGTAATTAAATAAAAATGTTTTGACTTCGACAGTGCAGCTAGCGGTACTCTATACACTGCGGACTGCATAATAAAATGCGCATTTCTTGACCGATGGCGTGTCTTGTTGCCATTGTCTTTCGCCTAATAGTAACTTATTTATTTCGTCATCTACTTTAACATATTTATTTATCATAGAAATAGATTTTAAAACTTAACTGTTGCAAAGTTAAATTATAGTTAAGGTAAAACAATGTATTTAATGATTAATGTGTAGTCTTAATAATAATTATTATTGTTGTATAAAAACATAAAATACGTATTAAAACGTCGATAGAATATTACTTATGTGAAAACATAAAATACGTACGAGTATTTATTTGATTGAAGATTGTTACAATTATATACAGAGTTCAGTAAATGCCACTAATAATTCTAAAGCTCTACTACTGATTTTAGGGTCTAGAAGTAAGCATAGATATAAAGGTCTCAGGTTCAATCCACGAATCGGGCAAGTGTTATAATTTTTATATTGTTTTTTTTAGTCTTTACTGTTTTTGTATCTACAAGTTTTAGTAGCAGCTCAATAGCAGAAGTCTGTTGGTGGTATGTTAAAACCCCCGTGCTTTGGATGAGTATATAAAACTGTTGGTTTTGGTAATTGCAAGAAGTAGATATGTGGTAAACGTCGTCGGTAAAACGCGGCAATGGAGAGTACCACCCATCTCACCAACCAACGAACCAGTGATTCGTGGTGAACCAGTTAATCTATTAAATAAATTAAACACCACTGGACACGAATTGATCTAGCTTCAAAGTAAGCAATTTATTTGCTTGTAGTATGGGTGTCAGTCAACGATACTAATACACAGAGAGACATATATAAATACTCAAATAGATTTAATGAACACGCAAACCCACAAATATAAACATCTATTCTCATCACATCACAGTCACTGTCGGGAATCGAACCTGAGCCCCATGGATACGTGTTAGGTTCACTAACATCTCGACCAACGGGGCGGTCGCAATCAAGTAATGGATCTATTGTAGTTTGGTTTACTCCCCCTCCGACTTTTGGTACCTACTCTTACCTTTAATTATTTAGTAACTAGCTACAAAACAAATGCCTATTGCCTAGTAAGGTGGAAGTACCATTTATGACCACTTTGTGACCATAAAATGTATTTTTTTTTATAAAAATAATTCTATTTATTTATACAATATTATTAAGCGTTTAATTAACTTAAGCGTAAAAGTATGAAAATTTAATATAAATATTATTTAACATTAAAATTTTGTATAGGTACATTGATACAAAATACAAGTGGCTAAAAAGGATACTAATACAATCGGTAGCTACTTACAGTAGGGGAACCCATGATGCTAAATGGGTAGTTACTCGAGCGTCGCGTCGTTGGAGGGACCTATTGGATTTTGTAGATTAAATTATAGCAAAAATAAAAGGTTATAAAGGTATCTAATGTTTGTCATTTCAATGGTGGGGAAAAATCTACAAATAAAAAATGTTAAAAAAAATTAGTGACATGGAAACACTAAAGTGTGTTAGTGTATGGTGGGTTAAGCCAGCTAAAATTTAGAAAATCTGTTGATTCAAGTGTAGCGTAAGGGAGTGGGAGGGTCACAAAGTTGAAAAGAAAATGTTGTCTTGACATTCTAGAGCGTGACTGAATTTTCTTTTATTATGGAGGAAATTATGTAAGAATTTTTTTTTTTGGCCAGCACCAAGCAGATGGGTCTCCTGATGGAAGGAGTCAACCATCGCCTATAGACACCAAATATGTTAATGGTGCGTTGCTATCTTGTGGCAAAGTCTAATGCCACATGCATAAGTTTACCGGCTACCTTACCCTCCAAACCGGAACACAACAGTGACAAGCACTGCCGTTATTGCGGCAGACATAGGTAAGGCAATGGTACCGAACCCGGGGGAGACAATGCAGAACTCTACCACATAGTAGCCAAGATGGTAGTGACTCGCATAGACAATCGGTCGCCTTTCACGATCTGCCTGGCAGAAAGGCAGTTGGCCTATTCTTCAAAGGAGCCCGGGACCAACACGGGGGAATTACGAAAAAAGTATAATATGACAATTTCCACAAGCCAAAGTTATCTTAATTTTGTTTTATTTCTGCCATTGTTACCCGGTACCCCCCCTCTATAGAAAGGGCTTATATTTGATGGAGTCTCAACAGCATGCGATGTACCCCCTCCTATGTTAATCTGACGCGCTTGAGTAAATACCAAAATCTCCTCTTGGGCTCCCCTACTATTGCTTCTATTATATCTTACGAAAGTTTAAAGTTTGAAGCTTTTATTTTAATAGTTAATTAAATATGAATGTATTGAAACAAATGAATCATTATTGTACTAGATTATTTCTTGTTGGGCAGGCACGGTATCTAACTTCACTTAGTAGTAATTATGACTATTGAAAATAATTACCCTCTGAAATTGATTTAGATACGTAAATTCGAAGTTAACCTATATAGAGTTTCTATCAAATGTTAAGTAAATTATATATTATTTTAACCAAATAAGTAAGTGTAATGGCAAATGTTCTAACTGCATAGCAGTCTCCTAGTCATAAAACGTATAAGTAACAATTTATCCTTGTAAATAATAATGTAAAGTATATCTAATGGTTGTGTAAGTATAGAAAGAAGGAACTGACAGATTTGAATTTTTAACAATTAGGAATATCTTCTAAAAAATCAATGTGTAAATTGTTTAAAAACTACTTTTAAAATATTGTTAATTGATGTATATGTTTGTATAATAATAAAGTATTCAACAACATAAACTTTCTTTTTATTATAGAAATAAATACACGTGTGAATAATAATTGGCACAAACAGTTTTACGTGCTTTTTCCAAGACAGGGGCAAATTTGAAAAATAATTAATCTTTATAGCCCATGGTTTTATCGTTTCATAACTTATACTATGCAATAAATAATTGAAAAGATTGTGTACTCGCACAATAATTACCTACTAGATAATATCCTAAATAGTCAAGGCGAATTATACCCATCAAAAATTGCGAAGTTCCCAAAATATCACTTTTTGTAAAATATCAGGAATCAGTCAGGAATATAGGTTATTTAATTAACAGTAGCTTTTAGATATTTAAATTGTCTATAAAAAAGTCTAGCATAGTTTTGCAACGATAGTTTTCGTAACAAACGCGAAAACATAATTAAAAAAATAATTTTTAATAAATGTAAAAAATAAATATTTTTTTACATTTATTAAACTAATACATTTATTAAAATAAAATTAAAATAATAATAATATACATTTTTATGTTTTTGCGAATTTTATCGGATGATCTAAATCCTGACTTAGAATATAAAATATCTGGTACTCACGCCACTTTTTCCTTTAGTTCCACTTTTCAACCCAAAATGACAAAATTAATGCTTAACTGGGCTTTAATTAACTACCAAAGTTGCACATATTATTATGTGATCGAACTATTTATTGTAATGATGAGTGTTAAAAATTTCTAGTATATTATTGTTTATTATCATCAATAGATTTTCATTACACATTACATTATTGTTTATTATCATCAATCAATCAATAGCCTGTCCGATCGTTAAAGGCATTATTTGGCAGCTTAACACAAACATATTTGTGTCATTATTTTATGGATATTGATTCATAAATTTTTAAAATATTTACTTGATTTAAGGGGAAGTTGCTTAATTTTAGTACTAAAATGAGGCACTTTAAATTACCATATTCGTCTTATTTTAATAAAAAAAAATTTTTATAATGTCTTTGACCTACCTATATACCTTTTTCGGATCGGGCAGGGTATATATATATGAACGATTTTATTATATATATATATATATATATATATATATATATATATATATATATATATATATATATATATATATATATATATATATATATATATATTATATATATATATATATATTTTATATATATATATATATATATATATATATATATATATATATATAATAAAATCTTTTTGGGGAATTTTTCAAGAAAAATATAATTTTATTTGAAATATGAAATTTTTCAGAGGCTGTTCAGAATCGATAATATGTTCGATTTATATAATAAAAAAAAATTTAAAATTCAAAATATTTTTATCCGGCACTAAAACAAAACGTATGGATATACGTTTTGTTTTAGTTACAATTACGCAAAATTCGAACTAAATTATTTTAGTGCCTTCAACCAAATTAAAAGTGATCAGGAAAAATGTACTTAGAGTGACAGATTACATAATAGTTGCTATCGTAATTATAGGTAAATGTAAAATAACACACTGCCAGCATTACAGGGTTCATTCAACAACACAATTATAAACTTGGGTATGTTATTGACACGTAAAACGCAAGAAGAGATACGCCTAATAATTTCTTACAAGTGTAAAATAACACACTGGCAGCATTACATAGTTCATTCAGCAACACAATTAGAAAATTAAGTATGTTAGTGACATGTAAAACGCGAGAAGAGAAACGCCTAATAATTTTTATTTAAAGTGGATAAAATCCACAAAAAAGCGGTCGACGAGTTTTGTTTATATACTTATAAGAATGATGTATTTCTTTTTATATTTAATAAAAAAAGGCAGATAGATGGCTCTGTTGATAGGAGGAAATAACCATCGCTTACAACACCCTAGTAGTGTGTAGTTCGCGTGGTGATGCATATGCATAAGGTTACCGGATAATTTTACAAACCGAAATACGTCTATAACAATAATTGAGGGTATAACAATAATAACAAATTTTTGAATCACGAACTCAGACCATTGAGTTGATGGAAAACAAATTTTGCAGGGTAATATTCTATACGTTTAAAAAAAACCATAACTTTTTTAAAAATATTGAGCTTATGTAGTTTAAACTTTAGAATTGTGACCATTGTAACTGAATATATCTTTCAAGATTTTTTAGTTTTCTTGCTTGACTAGCGTTTTGGGAAATGTCTCCGAAATGTTTCCGCCGCTATCGATGTAGCGATATAAAATGCGTAATACAAGTAGTTTAGTAGTCAAGCACTGACGCTATTGCGGCAGAAATACGTAAAGAATGTAATAGGTAGGTATTGATAAACAAAAGTGGTAGTATTAGTGCCTCACAAATACAAATATACACGTTGTGTTGGGCTGGTAACATGTACATAGTCGCTCAAGTGAACAAATGTTTGTATCAAAGGCGTGTAGGTATATCGTGAAAAATAGACATATGACATGTTGTGCTTTTTATTGTGCTGAACAAGAAGCCGAGGCTTAAAAAAATTCACCTATACTGGATTCATTTCAACGGTGAGTAGGTAATAAAACACTATTTTTGGGTTTAAATACAAGTTACTAATAAATTGTCTCGAAAGGCATTGTTAAATCCAGTTTAATTCGGGGTGTGGATTAACAATAGCGAATACGAATCGACAGTGCTAAAGCGTCGATGGAGATCACTAGGCATTTCGCCAGCCAAAACTATTGAACTGTGGTTAATCTGATCATCCATTGACGTTTGCTCAATACTGACTACTCCGCAAGGGAATTGGCGTAGTGATTAATCTTTATTAAGGTTTCGTACCTACCGCAAAAAGAAACTACAAAATCCTTAACACTATTTTGTTGTTCGTCTGTCAGTCAAGACCTATTATCTCGGGAGCGCGTGGAGGTATCGGATTAAAACCATATATTATATACTCAGGTCTACAATCCCCTGAAGCTGTGAAAAAAAATTAAACGTCTAAGTAAACATAAAAAAGATACGGCCGTTAATGCTGCAAAAAGGTATATTTCGGCATTCTCAATGGAATCGATATTTATAGGGTAGGTACTTTCCGTTAACTTAGGACTATGAAATTTGGCAAGTAATATCGTCTTACACAACAAGCACAGAGAAATCTGAAATTATACAGTTAAATCATAAAAATATAGTCTTTATTTAAAGTAGATTTTTGAAACTGAATGTCGAGAAAAACTCAAAAAAAAATTACGAGACTTGATTTCTGAACTATTTATGTTGTGTACTTACATACAAATATGTACGGAACCCTCGGCAGGTAAGCTCGCCTCGCACATGTCCGGTTTTTCGGTCCGGTAATCAAACAGAAATATACTAACTACTAGCCATAACCCGCGTAGGTCCCGATCCCGCGGAAGTATTTGGATAAAATGTAAACTATGTCAGTCGAAGATAATGTAGCTTTTTCTGGTGAAATAATTTGCAAAATCGGTTCCTATAATTACTCCCTACAGACTAATAAATCTGAAACTCGTTTTCAGAAAATACTTTTAACTACGCGCCATTTGTTCAAATTTTTTTTTTTTCATTCTAGTTCCTGCGATAACTATACTTATACTAATTTAAAATGCGTCATTTTTTTTGAATTTTAGATCAGAGGTAAAGATCAATCGACCCCCGCCAGTCAGGTCCATTTTTTTAGGAGAGGAGAACTTCTTTTTTTAATTAGAAATTTTTTTGAATTAGAAATTTTCTAATTCAAAAAAAAATGTCTTAGTTTTCATTTTTGTGTAGTTGATAAGTAATAAAATAAGTGTAATAAAATTTGAAAGGATTAGTCATTAACGGTCGATTCTTTTTTATGTTTACTTAGACGTTTAATTTTTTTTCACAGCTTCAGGGGATTGTAGACCTGAGTATATATATGATTTTAATCCGATACCTCCACGCGCTCCCGAGATAATAGGTCTTGACTGACAGACGAACAACAAAATAGTGTTAAGGATTTCGTCGTTTCTTTTTGCGGTAGGTACGAAACCTTAATAAAGATTAATCACTACGCCAATTCCCTTGCGGAGTAGTCAATATTGAGCAAACGTCAAAGGATGATCAGATTAACCACAGTTCAATAGTTTTGGCTGGCGAAATACCTAGTGATCTCCATCGACGCTTTAGCACTGTCGATTCGTATTCGCTATTGTTAATCCACACCCGAATTAAACTGGATTTAACAATGCCTTTCGAGACAATTTATTAGTAACTTGTATTTAAACCCAAAAATAGTGTTTTATTACCTACTCACCGTTGAAATGAATCCAGTATAGGTGTATTTTTTTAAGCCTCGGCTTCTTGTTCAGCACAATAAAAAGCACAACATGTCATATGTCTATTTTTCACGATATACCTACACGCCTTTGATACAAACATTTGTTCACTTGAGCGACTGTGTACATGTTACCAGCCCAACACAACGTGTATATTTGTATTTGTGAGGCACTAATACTACCACTTTTGTTTATCAATCAATACCTACCTATTACATTCTTTACGTATTTCTGCCGCAATAGCGTCAGTGCTTGACTACTAAACTACTTGTATTACGCATTTTATATCGCTACATATCGATAGCGGCGGAAACATTTCGGAGACATTTCCCAAAACACTAGTCAAGCAAGAAAACTAAAAAATCTTGAAAGATATATTCAGTTACAATGGTCACAACTCTAAAGTTTAAGCTACATAAGCTCAATATTTTTAAAAAAGTTATGGTTTTTTTTAAACGTATAGAATATTACCCTGCAAAATTTGTTTTCCATCAACTCAATGGTCTGAGTTCGTGATTCAAAAATTTGTTATTATTGTTATACCCTCAATTATTGTTATAGACTTATTTCGGTTTGTAAAATTATCCGGTAACTTTATGCATATGCATCACCACGCGAACTACACACTACTAGGATGTTGTAAGCGATGGTAATTTCCTCCTATCAACAGAGCCATCTATCTGCCTTTTTTTTATTAAATATAAAAAGAAATACATCATTCTTATAAGTATATAAACAAAACTCGTCGACCGCTTTTTTGTGGATTTTATCCACTTTAAATAAAAATTATTAGGCGTTTCTCTTCTCGCGTTTTACATGTCACTAACATACTTAATTTTCTAATTGTGTTGCTGATTGAACTATGTAATGCTGGCAGGGTGTTATTTTACACTTGTAAGAAATTACTAGGCGTATCTCTTCTTGCGTTTTACATGTCAATAACATACCCAAGTTTATAATTGTGTTGTTGAATGGACCCTGTAATGCTGGCAGTGTGTTATTTTACATTTACCTATAATTACGATAGCAACTATTATGTAATCTGTCACTCTAAGTACATTTTTCCTGATCACTTTTAATTTGGTTGAAGGCACTAAAATAATTTAGTTCGAATTTTGCGTAATTGAAACTATATCCATACGTTTTGTTTTAGTGCCGGATAAAAATTTTTTGAATATTAATTTTTTTTATTATATAAATCGAACATATTATCGATTCTGAACAGCCTCTGAAAAATTGGCCGGATATTTAAAAGTAACCCGTATATGTAAACTTATGCTGTAAAATAATTAAGGTATGTCCTTTTTAGTTTTGAGTGTTTGGAACACGCAACGCGTCACACCGCGGCCTGCAACGAATTGAAGGTGGAATTGACGTGGCGCATGCCTTGTCCAGTACGTACTATTATGTACTAACATAAGTATTTGACATACAGTGATAAATACTGCATTAGTGGCGACGATAGATAAAGAGATGGTAGTTGTCCTGAGGAATTTCTTCACAGAAAATTATCTAAAATTTGTTCGACCACAAACTGCATACGCTTTGTGCAGATATTAGAGCTTTGTCTTTGTCGCTTTCTCTCTCTGTCCATATGTCCCTATGTACAGTACCCGGCGATAAATATTGCACATCGACCTTTGGAAAGAGACAATCGGCTAATTTCGGCTTCGTAGAGCGTTATCTCTGTCGCACAAAATACAAACAGTCCGGTACCTATTAGGAGCTGTTAAAACAAGTATGATTTGCTTCTTTTGATATTTTTATTCTTTGTATAAAATACACTAATTTTTCTATAAGTGATGGCTTTAGGTTGGGGTAAAATAAAATAAAAAAACATTTTTACATTATGTTTACGTATTTAATTATTTTGGAACATTACAGCTTTAGTGTACATAATAAACACCATTATACCTATTGCTAAAATGAGACATTGCAATAAAAATAATAATAATTCTAATTCTCAATTACTTCCATTTCACTATCTGTGCTCTCAAAGAGGTCAATATCACTGTCACTATCAGCCGTATTTATTACTAATCTATCAGTGTAATTGTCTAAACTGTGTTGAATGCTTCTATATTCATTCTCACATTTGATTGCATGATCGCAAACCTTTTTCCACTCTTCAGCGCCGATCATGTTTACTTTTTCAGTCAATAATGTTTTTACTGTAGTTAAGTTCATACCCACATTTCTAGAGGCTACATAGCCTTTCAGTTGAGACCATATATTTTCAATTGGATTAAAATCCGGATGATATGGTGGCAATCGCAACACAGTGTGCCCATGTTCGGCAAGTGTTTTGTCCACAGAAAACTCTGTATACCTCTCCTTGTGCTGACATATAATAGCGTAAATCTGGGTTTTGTTAATTTTGGATCAACTGGAATTTCATGTCTGTTTAACCAGTTGATCATTTCCCGTTTAATGGTGTTTGAGTTGGGGGGTCTCTCAACATACTTGTTGTGATAGGGTGCGTTGTCGATAACTAGAACAGAATCACTGGGTATATTTGGGATTAATTGGTTAACCAGCCATTTCTCATAGTTATCGTTATTCATTTCATTGTGATAGTCACCTGTAGTGTCCGTGGATTTATACGTTAAAAAAGCACCGGGTACAAAGCCTTTTTCATTTCCCGCATGAACTATTATCAAACGTTGACCTTTTGAAATTGGCTTTTTTACTCCTTTTTTCTTATCGTCACTCCAAGATTTCCCTTTAGTGTGGGATGCATGTATATATGACTCATCCATGTAGACGATATTTTTTCCTGTTTCGCGAAATTTGCGTATTTTATCAATGTATTCCATTCGTTTGAGACTAACGTCGTGCTTTTCCATTAGAATTTTTCGATTATCTTCCATTTTAGTGAACTGAAAAATTCTAATGGAAAAGCACATGGATGAGTCATATATACATATGACTCATCCATGTAGACGATATTTTTTCCTGTTTCGCGAAATTTGCGTATTTTATCAAGGTATTCCATTCGTTTGAGACTAACGTCGTGCTTTTCCATTAGAATTTTTCGATTATCTTCCATTTTAGTGAACTGAAATCCCATGTCATGAAGTATTTTTCTCAACGTTTTTTCAGACCCATTGTAATTAATAGCTTCAGATAACTTAGCTTTTAATGATTTTATTGTTGGCAGTTCATTAAATCGTAAGTGAAAATCATACACCATTCTTCGAACAACATCGTAATCAAAATCGTCCATATCCAAACGAAATTGCTTTTTTGGTCTCCCTTTTTTTGGAGTGCTGAACTTAATTTCAGTCGAATGTGTTTCAGTACTGACTTCGTTTAATATATTGTTCAAAGTTCTTCTTGAAATTCCAGTGGCATTTGCAACTCGCTCTTGAATCTTCTTAAAATAACAACTTACATTTTCATCTACTTTTTTTTTTAAATCTATCAGCTTCGCTTACAAAGTATTTATAAACATTGTAGATAATTTCACGTGACTGACCTCGTAAAGGTTTCCCTCTTTTTCCGAAAGATGCCATATTACAACTTTAAATTATTTAAATTTGTGGGTGTTATCAACTCTAAATATATATTTTTTTTCGGGACGCGACTGCACTCTATCGTACTTGAACAACGACTGACTAAACGTCACATAGGTAGTGTGGGACAGAGATAACGCTTTACGAAGCCGAAATTATCCGATTGTCTCTTTCCAAAGTTCGATGTGCAATATTTATCGCCGGGTACTGTAAGCTTAAATCTTTAAAACTATGCAACGGATTTTGATGCGGTTTTTTAATAGATAGATTTATTCTTGTGGAATATTTCTCACGGGAACCTACGCGGGTGAAACCGCGGGCAGGTCGCTAGAGTAGCTAAATAAAACACACTTATTTGAAATAGAGATTATATTCTTAAATAATAATGGATACATTTGTTAACGGATTTTAACTAAAAAACTTCTGAGCACTCGTCCGGCGATCTGTTAAATACAAATATATATATTATCTATGTGTGAATTTAATACAATATAATATGACATATGTTCGTATGTATTAATAGGTACAAAACATTTTCATGGATATTGTCTATTCATTACTTTACATTTATTATTTAAAGGTTATATACAAAAAGTAAACTTAATGAAGTTGCCAAGCACGTTAAAAAAGTAAAACTTTTCATTTACCCTAATTCTTGGGACACTGTAACAACTTTTAAAGGCTAGTGATGAATATGACTAAGCATTGGCCGCCGCTACATTACTAAATTCGTTATTTTTAGCAGTCATGTTTTAAAATAGTTAAAAGTTAATCAAGTAAGGCTAACCTCGCTACAAAAGACTGCTAGTGCTGTGCTCGTAGCTTACCGTTTTCATCTTTTCCACATATAAAGATATTCAGGTATAATTACGAAGTTGGCTTCTATTTCATTGTATATAAAACAATGCCATAGTTTTGGCACCAGGTATTAAAAGTTTTATGTCACTATAAAACATTTTAATATTGAACAAATACATATTTTCTGTATAATTTTATTTAATATGAAATATAAATTTAATGTAAAATTATTGTTTTAAGTTCTGCCTTTTTTAAAAGCGTCCGAAGTTAGAAAATACAATGAAACATTTACAAAATCATAATACAAGTTTTGTGCAAAGCCTCACAAATATTAATCATATTATAAATTAACATTATAATCTTTAAGATTACAATTGTAAATATTTTGAGATAAAATACAATTTATTTTAAAAGTTAACATCGCATTACCTTAAATCTAAAAATTTGTTATTACCCGTCTTATTAAAACAAACTAGGAATGCGTAAAGTTACTATTACTAAAATTTCATCTAATCATTTTTATTGACACATAAATGTTAGTTATACTTTTAGAAGCTATGTCTTACTAATAATCTTGTTCATTACTAAGACAATATACGTCCTATAATTCTAGTCAAAACAACAACGCTATGCATCTCGTTTCCATCTAGTTTAATATTACAAAAGCCTTATTAATAATCTAGTTTATTACTAAGACACCATATTGCCACTAAATTAATACGATTAGAAAAAAACGGGAAAAATAATTATCGTTTATATCCTAGTATTAATAAGACGGTATAAATGTATCATTCATAAGCCTCAATTTTACTAACTCACTAACATCGTCAATTTTAGTAATAATAAAATTAAAATTCATTAGTACTCTGAATCAAACTTCTCTTGACATACAAAAACAAACGTTTATGTTATTATAGCTAACTCTATTTTAAAGTCATTAGGAGTTTAATACAATGACGTTACGTTATAATTAAAATTACAGTACTGTAACATGAAACATTTATTCAAATACTCATATACATAACGCGCGTCATTCATTTTTAAAATTTCGACATTACTCTTTAAGTGAATCTTAGACTCGGACAAAGCTGATTGGTTTATTCAAGGAGCCAGAAACCAATAATTTTAGATTGAAGACGTGATTTGTGACAATATTTGAGAAGGCCGAGTTGTAAGTGATCTAATTCTCAATTTTTGCGGCATTTGAATAACAGAGGGGTTTGTATTGATTAATACCTATTTAAAAACGATAAATATGTAAATTAATAAGAATTATTTAATATATTATAGCACAACGCTATTTTTATAGTTATTAGTTTTTAACAGTAATTACGTAGCAATGCTTTTAGTTTGCCGAATTTAGCTTGGATTAAACGACATAATAACTAATGAAAACTGCAAAATAACTAATGAAAAAGGTCATTTTCCGGAATATAAAATATGATCTACATATCGTTCTTATTGTTTAATAAGACATATCTAATGACCACAGCGCTTATTTATTTCGATCCTCAACTTTGATGATAGAAAGCGGCGGATGTGTTTAAAATATGGACTCCATAAGCGAGTTCACTCTTCTTTTACTATTATTGTGTATTCAGGATTGCATTCCAGTGTAGGTTTCGTGTTTCGCGAGCTTTAGATCGCAAAACTCATGATCATGACTTATTGTACAAAATTTTCTTTATAATTAATTTACTGTGCCATAAGGATAGAAATTGCTTGTTCGGAATCATTATAAACACTGTAGTAGTGCGATGTATTTTTTATGCATTATATTATACAGCGTGTCTACCGAAAATCGAAACCATAGCTTTGTACCATAATTCTAAAAAGCCGTTGGGAACTTGTGTTTTTTTTTTATTGCAATACTACAATATATTAGTTTTTATTGCAAAAATATAACATCAATAGCGCCTTTTCTAGAAAAAATCGTTCGTTTCTAGAAAAAATTTAAGCAAATACAGAAAATATGCGCCACATACCGTGCAAAATAAACGGCTGGTTCGAGAGTTCATTGAGCGCGACGAGTCGGAGCGACGTACTCTTTACATTGCGTGGCGTTCAAGGAAAAAATCATGAAACACAAATTTTGCATTTCCGACACAAAAAAAGGAATTGCCATCATGACGAGAACGTACATTTTCTTATTTTTTCGGTAAACCGTCCCTTAGGCGCCCCTTAGATGTACAATAATATTGCGCAATATTACGTATTGTGCAATATTATTGACTGTTTAGGGTTAATATTGAAGATTGCACAATGATTGAACGAAAGTTTGAACGGGTTTAAGTTTTATTGCACAATATTTTATTCTTGCACTGTGTAGGCTTAATATTGCACAATATTTTTCACTTCAGAGTATGGAGCGTCACGTTTGGTCAGTTACCGTGTTTAATATATGGTCGTGTCGTAAATTTAGGCAAAATGGCGAGCAAGAATGCTATAAAAGATAGAGAACGGGAGTTTTTACTTGAATATATAGAATTATATAGAGATTTATTTAACAAAATCACCAGCATGGTTGCCCCAAAACTTCGTCGTCAGCCATGTTGTTCGCACAAAAATATTGATGAGACTGGTTTGTCAATTTTATTGAGTGAATTTATTGAACGTCTGGAAACAAAGGGGTATTCAATATTATTGCACAATAAAAGTATTGCGCAATATTATTGTAGGTCTGTAGGGCACCTTACATACTGTATATCACAAATTCGAGAGCTACCTGGGTTAGATCATCATATCGCTAAAATAAAAGAAAACTAATCAATCTGGTAAACCGAAAAATGTATCGACGTTAGTACAGTCTCTCACTTTTGAGTGAGAGTGAGACGTCACGTTTCCTTTGGGAAATGGCATGATGACTCCTTTTAATTTATTGATCTCCTACAAGCCATTTTAATGTATTACTTCTATATCTATACAAATAAATAAAATTGGAGTGTCTGTTTATAATACTAAAATAACCGGTTTTAACTAAATGCATATGGATGTATTCACGGTACACATACCAAAATAACACTTTTTACGGTTTTTGTCTGTCTGTCGGTTTGTTCCGACTAATCTCTCGAACGACTGGACCGAATTTGACGGGACTTTCACTGGTAGATAGCTTATGTAATAGGGAGTAACTTAGGCTACTATTAAAAAAAACACGCGGACGAAGTCGTGGGCACAGCTAGTCTTTTATAAGTTTATTGGACTTGTGCCCGCAACTTCCTCCGCATGGAAAAATTTCTAAAGTAAAAGTAGCCTAAGTTATTAGACAGTCCCGAGGTTTTTTCCGCTTAGTTCCGTTCCCGACGGATTTCCGGGACAAAAACTATCCTATATATATATATATATATATATATATATATATATATATATATATATATATATATATATATATATATATATATATATCACGGGTTTCAAACTATCTTTGTGCCAAATTTAATTGAAATCGGTTCAGTGGTTTAGGCGTGAAGAAGATACAGACAGACAGAGTTATTTTCGTATTTATGATGAAGTATGGATGAAGTATATCATAAGAAATTAAGCAACTAAATTTTAGTCTATCGAAGACTGATGTAAAAGCGCAAAGCAGTTTATTCAGATATTCGTGTTTCACATACGATACATATTTATTTTTTGCTTTCCTTTACAAATTGCTTTTATCCGTACATGTTCGTATAAAGTCTCATTAAAAGACACCATTAATTTACAACCAATATAATTCCGGATTAATTGCTATCGAAACCGAAACTTTACAATTTTTATTTCATATTTGAACGACACATATTGCAATTTTAAAAGTTATGTATTCGTC
The DNA here is from genome assembly GCA_036924255.1 of Apodemia mormo. NCBI lineage: Eukaryota > Metazoa > Arthropoda > Insecta > Lepidoptera > Riodinidae > Apodemia > Apodemia mormo. The sequence continues at coordinate 24,539,566 of JAUPFN010000004.1, read as the reverse complement.
ATTTATTACATATCTTATAATTCATTTTTAGTTCATAAATGTTATATTAAAATACGCATATGTAATCGAAGCGATTTAATGCAATAAATATATAAAAATTATAGCTCTCTAAATCAATTTAAACATACATTACGATAAATGAAAATAAATTCGAATCAAAACTTGAATAAAATCAGTAACACATCATTATTTTGCATTGATATAAAAAAGCCCTAGATACACAGTCCCGACCAAAACTGAGACTCAAAAGTGTCCCTAATTTCATTTGAGGAGTTATAGATATGGCAAAAACGTATGTCTTTGCATATCCAACCTTAAGTGCAAGACTTATAGTTGTTTTTACAAAATAATGTACGAAAAGAAATAAAATTGACAGCGTCGCGACCGACGCGATTCTATTTGAAATGAGCGCATAATTTAAAATTGAGCGCTCATTTTTTGGAGGACGTTTTTGATACACTGATTGTGTATCTTGGGTTTTTATATCAATGTTATTTTGTAAATTATAATTTATGACCGACACACTGAATATAACCTTATATTGTTCATGCGCTTCCTGAGTACACCGTACAACCACAGTAGAATAATAAGGCAGTAGATAAACTCCGTTCAAGGCGCCCGAATCGCCACACGCACACAGATGTCTTGTTTACACGGCCCCTAACTAACCTATCTTGTCCGGCCAAGATAGGTTAGCGGTCGTGTAAACGACAAGTCTGTGTGCGTGCCGCGATTCGGGCGCCTTGAATGGAGTTGATCTACTGCCTTATTATTCTACTGTGGTACAACCCTGTCCGACATCAACGGTAATGATTCATAAGATCATTATTTTACGTATAGGAATTAACAATCAATTCAAATACACTTAGAAAAAACCTTTCAACATATAATACAAGCGTGATCGTGTAATAAAAAAATAAATTAACGACTAAATAATCGTTTAATTAAAATCATCATTCATCACAATATAAATTATATCATTTGTGACTAAACGAAAATATTTTTGGTTTCTTATTAAAAATAATATAGTAAGTAACTAATTAATAAACAATAAGGTAAGCGCAACTGGCCAGATGAGTTTTATGAATAAATAATTAGCAATCAACTCGCTCCTTCCACTACTTTCGTTAATTTTTAAAACGGGTAATAATTGGGACGAGACAAAACATTTTTTTCATAGAAATGGGGGCAAACGGACAGAGATGATAGACCTGATGGTAAGTGATCACCGCCGCCCATGGACAACCACACTATCAGAAGATTCGTAGTTGCGTTGCCGGCCTTTTAAGAAAGAGTAGGCTCTTTTCTTGTATATATGTATATCTCAGAATGTATGCAAAATGTATGTATCTCAGTTAGTTTTATGTATTTATCATTTATTTATTACGTATGTATCAAAGACGATTAGTTTTATTAATAGAACAATCACAATCAACTTGCTCGTTCTACTGCTCTCATTTATTTTTAAAACTAGTAATGAATCTGACGAGAAAAAACCAAGCTCAAATGTATGCAGTTTTTTGTATCAAAGGTTTGAGCGATTTTTATTTACTCATTAGGTCTAATTCAAACGAAATAAAATTTAAACTATTTCCAAAAGTGGTCAGTTACATAAAAATTTTAATTTTGCCCTACGAAAAGATTATAACATAAATCCAAATATGTTTACCAGTTGAGATTTGAGTATTTAGATACCATATGTTAAATATTTTAAAGCTTATAAATATGATAAATATACATGTTTACGATAATAGAGACAAATAAACAAATGTCAGTAACTGTAAATAGGAGTAAATATGTTCTTGATCATTTTTGTTCATGTTATATACATACGTATAATTTCATTGTATACAGTACGATTCAAATGAATCGACTTTAAGTTCATTATAACAAAAAGACTGTGCAGTAATAGTAGCATATTAAGTTTAAACTTGCGCAACTGATTTGATGTAATCGGTACTTTCGACTCGACTACAGCATAATATCTGAATTATACTGTTATAATTTTTTACATCCTGTCATTATAAAAGGAAATACTGTTTAATACTTTCAAACAGTATTTCCTTTTATAATGACAGGAACTCTCTCTGAACTCATTTTTCAATACAGATTCAACACGATAGAAGAAAAAACATAGCCCGTCTAACAAATATTCATGTTTATTTGTTATATGAAAAACTTATTTTTCATTTAGAAAAATAAAAATCAAGACCGAATTTTCACAAATATAAATTAAGAACTAGTTATGTAAGAAAAACATAACGCTATTTTTCCTTTAAAGGAATATTATTTGGGCAGCTTTCGGCCCCTACGTTTTTTAATCGAATTTAAGTCAGGATTTTAAAGATATCAGTTTGAATGAAAACAGGAACATGAGTCAGATGCAATTCCCTTAATTATATACAGAAATAATCTCAAATAAAGAATATTAAAATTTCATTTTTATTGACAATTATTTCATAATACCAAGTGGATATATTCGGGTTAAACTTTGAATTAAGATACAATTTGAATTATAAAAAATAAAAATGTAGTAAAAAATCCATACAAGGACGCGCAACTACTAAATCATAGCATTTAACAGTATTTTACTTTTACGTAGAACTAGAAAGATAGTGCTTTATCCTTGGAAGCACAAGGAAGTGCCATTCTGAATGCAGAACGTCCAATATCAATCCTGTCTCGCGCTGCAGTCGCTTCTTGTTCTCACTTACTTATTAAGCGCCTGAGAAAACCTAAATCAAGTATAGTTTCTTGTCTACTTTCACGCTTCTGCGTTACAACGTTCTATCATTATCAAAACGCAAACCTTAAAGTTAAGAAGTGTTATAAATAATTAATTTTCCTAAAATATATTCGATATACAATTCGTCTTTGTCATCAATTTCAAGTTAAAGCGATAAAGTTACGACAGTTAGTGACACAGAATTTTCGAGATTATTTATAAAGTGCTAGCCAATAATGAGTTAACATCAACTCAAGACCATTCTAACATATAGCTAGATTCATAGCATTCGACCTAGCTTTATATTCCATGTTATACGGGTGGTATCGTCCATAGAACTGCTGTTTTGTCCGCCGACGTGGAGAGGAATGAGAAGTCGTCTGGGTGCCATCTCGCCGAAATCACTTTATCTGGATGACGAGCAACTGGAACACTTGGCAAGGAGCACGTGAGATCACCTGTTGAAAATTACAATATATGTATAAAAATATTTTTATTTAACTCGAATACGCAAAATGGACTGTGACAAAATGATTTGTTGTATCCACAAAATCATTTTATCATGTCATGTCATGTGATAAAATGATTTTGTTGTATCTACAAAATTATTTTATCATGTCATGTCATGTGATAAAATGATTTTATGTTATCGACAAAATCATTTTATCAGAGTCCGAATATGCAAAATAGACTGTGATAAAATGATTTTATTGTATCCACAAAATTATTTTATTATGTCATGTCATGTGATAAAATGATTTTATGGTATCCACAAAATCATTTTATCGAAGTCCGAATACGCAAAATGGACTGTGATGATTTTGTTGTATCCACAAAATCATTTTATCAAAGTCCATTGCTCAAAACCATTAAATGCTATAAATTGGCGTGTGTGAAAGTATTTGACAAAAAGTTGTGACTAAATTATATCATTATAAATAATATTAATTGAAGAATAATTATTTAAAGATTAATACGGGACCCGAATATAAATTGACCTTTACCCTTCTGTTTACCGAATGAAACAATATTATCATCAAATTTAATACACAGACAAATTTTTATTTAGATTTAGATTATTACCACATTTGATACATAGACAAATACGTCTTGCATGTTATTGCCTATCAAAATATGTTCATAGCTATCCTTAATAAAAAAAGAATTTTTACAAGTTTCGCCCACTTGTTTACCGATCAAATGTTATACTAAAATTTTTAAACATATAGAATAGGTGTGCGAGGTATAATTGCCCATAGGCAATATAACGTAAACACATATATGTTTACGTTATATTTACTTACCTGTATACGCCTGCTTGCCTGGTAGCCATTAGCATAAACACGTAGGCAATACCTCGCCTATTCTATATATTTAAAACTTTTAGTATCAATAACATTTGATAAGTAAACAAGTGGGAGAAACTTGCTAAAAAAATTAATTAATATTTTTAGTTAAAGATAGCTATAAACATATTTTGATAGGCAATACATGCAAGACGTATCAAATGTGATAATAAAAATGTTTTATTCGGTAAACAGATGGGTGAAGGTCAATTTAAATACGGATCTTAGACTATATTATGTTCTAAAACCAATTTGAAAGTCGATGAAAGAACGTTAAAGCTATCAATGAATTACGTAATTCTTGTGATGTACCTATTGAAAATAAGCAAATTACTGCGACTTAAGTTAATATGTTATATTGCTAGGCCGCTACAAGCTTATAAGTTATCAACAAAATATTATATAGGCAAAAACAGCTCAAATTTAAGGACCAGGACAGCCTACAAAACAATAATAATTTTTAAGACAACAGGAACCAAGTTAAGCGAAAAATCAGTCAGTAATATCGTGTTTAAATATATGTAACGTTTATGACGATTTCGAATTTTTATCCTGACTTCATGTCTTTAGAAGCTGTTGATGAGAAGTTTTTTAGTGTTGATGAACAATCACATTAATAGCGGTAACTTTTAACTTAAAATAATGATATTTATTTATAGGTTGACATTAACTGTAACAAAGAACTTTACAAAATTAACTTAGCTCTCATTAATCTATTTAAAGCGGCATTAGGCAGAGTTGACAGGGACTGAAATAAGATGGAACGAGGCTGTAGACTTATACCGTACTTAGGGTTAAGCAACGTCATTTGTGACATCTATTATTCGTGGCTTTCGTTCAGTTCTAGACGCCTCGATTATTTTTTGACATTTTATTGCCAAGTGTATTTTAAATTCAGTGAGAAAATGAGTTGTTACTGCAATATTTATAAGATTGTGAACAAAGTAAATACTTCAGGCCAGATGTTGCGTTCTTTCTACAAATAAAATACACTATGCAATATACAACCTGGGCTATTTTTTATGATCAAGACATTTTCAAAAAATTTCACGCTTTATTAAGCTTTTTTTCACGCTTTACTGATTACTAGCTGCAACGTGCAGCCCTCTGCATTATTCAAGATTTTGGTGAATCCCCAGAGACTACCTAATTTTTCCGGGATGTGCTCCTAATTTTGCCTATGTGCTATGTCTTCGTGTGTGTCAAATTTCATTCAAATCCGTTCAGTAGTTTTTGTGTGATTGAGTAACAAACATCCATCCATCCAAACTTTCGCATTTATAATATGGATATAGATAAAAATGTATAATATTACATATATCAATTTTTCAATCAATAATAATTATAATGTTTTCTTTTAATATCTACGCCATGTTGATCTGGGCTCTTTTTGAAGAATAGACGACCTACCGTTCTACCAGGCAATTCGTAAAAGGCGACCTATTGGCTATGCGAGTAACTACCATCGTGAGTACTAGGTGGTAGAGTTCTGCATTGTCTCGCCCGGGTCTGATACCACCGTCTTATCTATTCCTGCCGCAATAGCGTCAGTGCTTGTCGCTGTCGTGTTCTGGTTTGGAGGGTAAGGTATCTGGTAAATTTATGCATGTGGCATTAAGACCTCGCTGCAAGAATAGCAACACACCATTAACATCTATGGTGTCTATAGGCGATGGATGTCTCTCTCCATTAGGAGAGCAAAAGCTTGTTTGTTATATTATGAAAGAAAAATATAATTATAAAAAAGTTAACTATTCTATGAATGTTAAGAGTTATAAAAATCCAACATAATAACCAAACAGAAATACTTTTTGATAAGTCTTGTGGTTGTATTATTACGATAACATAAAACTTATAGACGTTTATTTAGTGAACATTTAAGAGAGAAATATTTCTGACAATGGAAAACCATTTGCTATATTATGACGTTTCTCATAAAAGTGGCTTATGCTCGTAAATATAGAAATATTAATATTCTTGCAAAACGTTTCTGTTATTTCATTAGGTATTATTAAAAATATATTGAAGTATATTAAAATCATATCTTTTTGTATTAGAAAGCGCAATACCTACGCAACTAGCAAAAAAAAAATTCTAATGAGCTTTATAACTTCCTGCTACGTATATAAGTAGATAAGGAAGTTACTGATTTTGCCCCGGTTTTCAAAAACCGAGTTTTCATCAGATCTCCACGTTTTGAGGTCCTAGGAACCTTTTCCGGCAATTTTTACGATGACGTCAGTATGTCTGTGTATGTATGTATGTGTGTGTGTGTATGTGTGTGTGGGTGGGTATGTGAGCGCGCGTGTGTGTGTGGGCGCGTGTGTGTGTGCGCGCGTGTGTGTATTTGTGTGTGTATGTGTGTATGTAAACAACTCATAACTTTTAACATCGAAACGCGGTTGATGGCATTTGATTGGATTCCACTCAACTTAGACTTCCTGAAAATTTGAACCAAGTCGGCCTAGACGATTTTGAGTAATTTTGAAAAAAATCTCCCCGTGTTGTTTCCGGGCTCCTTTGAAGAATAGACCAACTGCCGCTCTGCCAGGCAGGTCGTAAAAGGCGACCGATTGGCTATGCGACTATCACTATCATCGTGGCTACTACGTGATAGAGTTCTGCACTGTCTCGCCCGGGCCTGGTACCACCGCCTTAACTATTCCTGTCGCAATAGCATCAGTACTTGTGGCTGTCCTGTTCTGGTTTGGAGGGTAAGGTAGCCGGTAAACTTATGCATGTGGCATTAGATCTCGCCACAAGATAGCAACGCACCATTAACAACTTTGGTGTCTATAGGCTACGGTTGACTCTTTCCATCAGGAGACCCATCTGCTTGTTTGCTACTTATGATATAAAAAAACCTCAAAAACATTTTGGCGGGACAGTATTTTTTTAATATAGCTGCCAGATTAATGCACCGACTGAGTACAAAAACTAATCAGCTCTATTCCTCAAAAAAATTCGTCTAATGTATAAATTGCATCAACATCGGTTTATCCGTTTGGGTGTAATCGTTGACGAAAAATTTGAAATTTATTATAACAACCAATATTTTTTTTGTATTCTACGATATTTTAGTATTGAAAAAACTACGTCGAATGCCGTTTCAAAAAATCAAAATCGAATCTAATTTTCAAAAGTTACAGCTTTTCAAATATTAAAATGACGTTTTTAGCAAACTCAATATTTTTAAATAACTTTCAGGCGTATACACCGATTGACTTAAAAATCTTATCAGCGTTTCTCCATTAAAACTGCATCAAAAACTGTTAATTTGATCAAAATCGGTCAATTTGTTTGGGATTTATCAATGACGAAAATATTTGTAAAAAAAAATATTTTTTGATATGCTTCGAAACTTTTCAACCTATCGATTATTTAGCTACAGCAATATTTTTTCAAAAATCAATATTAACATAGTAGATGGTTGAACTGAAAAAAATCTATGCTTATATAAAATGCCTTAATTTAGCGGGAAGATTCAAAGATGGCCTGCAAGGTCAATCCTTTACAAAATATTTTTAAATTAAGATAACGGATAATTAGATAGCTCTCTGCTGGAAAGATATATATATATATATATATATATATATATATATATATATATATATATATATATATATCTTTGGCCACAAAATATTAAAATATATATGATTGGATTAACTTCGGTAATATATATATACACGACACCCGAGTGTACCGAAGTTAATCCAATCATATATATTTTAATATTTTGTGGCCAAAGATAAATTTTTCCCCGATCAACATAAACAAATTATTCATTAATGAGTCGTCAGTCACAGAGGGGACTATCTACGATCGCGACTAAAAGGGCGGTCTTCTTTGATGTGATGGCCGCTGACTTGACGTGGGGTTGTCCAGTTTAAAATTTTCGATTTTTAACGAAATTAAAGGGTATAATATAAAGACGAGAATTTTAAAACAATATTGGATATTTATTTTTGTAAATATTATATTTCATTTTTTTTACATAAGGTCATCGACCTATCCAGCAGCGGTGGGTTATTGTTACTCACTAAGATTTTAATCGTGCATTGCTATCAATGTAGCAAGATGGTAATGCTATATGTATAAGTTTACCGGCTACTTTACCCTCTCAACCGGAACACGACAGTGACAAGCATTGACGATATTGCGGCAAGAATAGGTAGGGCGATGGGACCTAAGTCAAGATAGTAGTAATACGCATAGCCAATCGGTCGCCTTTTACGACCTGTCTGGCTGAATGAGACGCTCTATTTTTCAATTGCACGTAGTTAAACGAAAAGGATCCAATCCACAATAAGGTCAAAAATGAGTTAAGCGTACCAAACTGGTGTTAAACATCAATACTATCGGCCAGTAAAAAACATTTAAGCAAAAATGGCTCTTTATTACTTTATTCGACGTCAGAACTAGTCCCGATGTATGACACGTTAAAAAATAAAAAAATATACAACTTCGAACTTCAATATTGCTAAAACGATTTTTTTGTGTAACTACGTCCAATTGACAAACGACGCGACGAATTGACGCTATTACATTAGGAATTTCGTAATTGCTTGTCACTGTCGTGTTTCGGTTTGGAGGCTAAGTTATAGGGTAAGCTTACGCACGTGGCGTTATTATCCCGCCACGCGGATGGGAACACACAATTAATATCTTATGCATTTATAAGCGATGCTGATCTGTTTTTATCAGGAAAGACATTCTATAACATTCGACTTATATGATTTACTAACATTATAAAATAAAAGAAAAAGAAAGAGGTATATAGCTGAACTGTACTACAAGTAGCTTCTATTACTTTCGCTGTCTATGATTGGGACGCAGAAGTCATGTAAACTATGACCATGTCACTCGTTTGTCGGTCGGAATTGAAGTGGCTGAATATTCGTTTTCGGCGGGACATTCACGTTTTATCATGTTTATTTAACATTCTGAAGAATCCATAATTTCCAGTATATCTAAAAGAACGTTTTGCATATATTTCAAATCAGGGTAGGTTTCAGCGGTCTTTTCACTTAAGTACGCTGATGTATCCAGACCACAATACGGCAGTCGGCACCATATTTTAATTTCACTGTTACTGCGATAAGATTATGAAATGATCTTCCCTCTAAGATGCGTGAATCATCTATATTATCAATTTTTAATACTGCAGTATATGATCACTTTTTAAAACGTCAGAATTTTATATTATATTTATATAATTAAATATTATTAGCATATTTCTATAGTTACTATTGAGTATCGGTGTATGTATGTATATATATATATATATATATATATATATATATATATATATATATATATATATATATATATATATATATATTCTCTATATAAGTAGTCAACTTATATTTATTTATAGTATTGATTATAGTTTTACTCATAGCTCGTAATTAATTTATGATGCACTACCCAAGCTTTTTCTCTCAGCGTCACGGAAGGTAAATTGTGAGAAAATGCTTAATAGCATTAGGTTACGCCTTTGTAATAAATAATAAACAATCTTAAATAAATAGTTTAACATGCTCACCTTGTAGATCAGTGAGTACAACACGCCCGTCATAGCCAGCTGTGAGGAGGTAGTAGGCACCAGGTGAAAAGCGTACACTGCGCGCATCTGCTGAGTGAGGAGTGAAACGTTGCAGGGCACGCGCGCCTCGTACGTCGTGCAATGCGCAAGAACCATCATCGTGCGCACAGACAAGTAATCTACCGCTGGGATCTACGGCTAGCGATGCAACTGCACAACCCTGTAGAAAAATTTAGATTTTAGATATATTTTAAAAGCGTTATCAAATAAGATACCGGTTTTCTGATGGTAAGAGTGAGACAAGATAACGGTATTGAATTACAAGACTGACGCTTTAGAAAATTTATTATAGTTTCATATTTATTTTTTATAGCTTCAAATACTCTCAACATGTATTCTATATATTAACTAGGAGACCTGGCGAACTTCGTTCCACCTAACAGTAAATTTGGGATATTAAAATTACCACAAAATTATTTTCATTAGGATAAGAAATATAAATAAAATATAAATTTAAAAAATCAAATACCTAATTTAAGCTTAAATGACTGGACTAATATTTTAATACTTTTTATCCTATTCCCGATGAAGACAAATCGTCGATAAAATGGAAAAATGAAATTTTTAAATTTTTTTGGAATATAAGATTATTACATAAAACGAGTCTACTATCAAGATTATTTTATATGTACAAACGCTTTAAGAAAATACCCGCCAAGTTCACTAGACGTCGCAAATGTCATTTCTACACTCATCCGCCATTTCAATTGTAGAAAAATATCCCTTTGTCATTTGTAACCAGCCACGATACTGAGTATACGTGCGTTTTTTTTTAAAAAAATGACATTTCTCAAAATAGTGTTTGGATATGACAGCGTTATTACTCTATGGATATGACTATAAAAGGTAAGAAAATATTATAGAAAAACTTATTTTTGTGGGAAATTACTTTTGTCCTTTACAATTAAACTGTAATTATGACTGTACCTCTTATAGCAAAATGACATTTAAAAAATATATATTTTATTATTATATACATACATTATACAATTATTTACTGTAATATTTATGTTAATTTTTTTGTAACTTTTATTTATTGTTTGTAATTTGTTATGTTTTGACATATACCCTGATGCTAGATGATTTCCAGGGTGTAATTATGATAAAACTGGAAGGAGGATATGGGAACTTTTAATTAAAATTGAGCAACAGCATCGAATTTGGGCTCTTTTAGTTCGTTATTTTAAAGTCTTTGGAACAGGATGGCTTCCAGAGTCTGTTGATAGAACGGGAAAAAATCCATGAGAAATCCTAAGCTTAACCAAGAGAACCCTTTAAGTGTGGGCTACTTCGGTTTGTTTTGGCACAATTTTTAGTGCTGGATGATTTTTAGGCTCTAATAATGGAAATGGAAGGTGGCGTTGGAAACTTTTAAGCTAAACAGATAAACTCATCGAACTTTGTCTCATTTGTTCTGTTTTGACAAATACGCTGGTGCTAGATAATTTCCAGGTTCTTACGATGGAGTGGGAAGGATGTCATGAAAACTTTTGATTAAAATTGCGTAACACAATCGATTTTGGCCTCGTTTGATTCGTTTTTTTAAGGAGTTTGGAACATAATGGTTTGCAAATGATAGTTTTGAACAAAACTTTTTGAACCAGCGCGAGCGTTCTATGGAGAGTAGAGTAGTAGAGTGAGGAGAGCATCAGTCTAGGTCACAAGAGGCGCTAAGATGGAAAATCAAAATAAATATAGCACAAATAGTAAATCACTGGAGGTGCCTCTTGTGATGCGCCAGCACTTTGTAGTAAGCAGGAGCGGCGGAGTATACAAGCGTTGTTTGCAAATACTGAAGTTGCCGATCAAAGGGCGTTGAACTACAATTTCCCTCTACCCTTATCAAAGGCCAGGGCAAGCGCTGTTTTGAATATTATAATTTAAACGCAGTTAAACTTCAAACAACCTGCGAATACTTTCCATTTCCTATCTCCTGAACCCTACATCGGAAATAAAATATTCACCAAAATAAAATGCAACCTGGGAAGTATTCCGACGAATTGAGAACCTCCCCTTTCTAGGAAATTTATATATAAGGAATATTTATATTGTAGTACAATAGTCTTCGATGCTACACCAGACATGCCACAGGATAATAAGTTTTGTTTGCATTATAGCGCTTATATCTGAATGATCGCATCACTTACAAAAACCTATTTATTCATGCTTCGCTAATTCCAATAATTGCTCCCTCTTTAACGCGTTTGAAAATGACATGCCACATGACAATATGTTTTATTTGGATTATGGGGCTAACAGCTAGATGTTCGTTTTACTACCAAAAAACCTGTACATTTTTCGCTTCACTAAATTTTTGATGAGTTTGAAAGTATTGATTATTGTTCGAGCTAGAGGCCTATCCATAAGCTGCTAATAGCCTATATAGCATTTTGAAATATATTTGGCATATATTTTTCATCACCACGTTCAAATGTTTCGATTTTAATCAAATGACATTTTAAACACTCATTGCAATAAATGGAACTACCAAAATTTCATACTAACTCAACGAAATCAATAAAAAATTATAATGAAGTTCTTACCTTACTAAGATGTCCCGTTGGAGGGGATATCACGTTAACACATCCGCCCGTTCGTAGGTCCCAGAAGCGAACTGTCTTATCCTGGCTGCCTGATACGAACATAGCACCTCCCCAGTTATACAGAGATAGCACATGGCCTGAGTGACCACTTAGCGCCTGTTGAAAATATAATACAAATACAGAATGAATAATTGCTAAACCACTACGACTCCATCATAGACGTTGATAAACAATTGTGGGCACTTTTATAAATTTATTTCTTCTATTTTATTTTATTAAGTGAATATGGATTGGAATAAAAAACCTTTCTAAAACAACAAAATTAAATGGGTATCTAAGTTGGAGACGACATGTGTATATAAAATTGTTTTGTGTAGATTATTTTAAATTTAAACACTTGTACTGTTTGACAATTCACGAACTATGTTTCGAGAATTGTGAAACAGTACAGATGAAGTTTCAACAAATGCCGACGATGGAGAGTATTAATTTTGTGTGGATAATAATAATAATAATAGTTTCGTGTAGTGTGTAGAACAGAACATGCGAAGGAGACGCGGCTTAAGATCAAAGAAAAAATAAGTGTCCGAGATCAATGTCACGGTAGCCAGCCTTCGCGAGAAAGATTATGAGTGGGCTGCACCACGGATTAAATGAATACGCCTTGCAAGATGTTTCTTAGTTTGTCAGTGTCGCATGCTTTCAAACACTGAAATACTCAGTTATACTACAGTCTTACCGATGAAGTAAAATCACTCCAAGGGCAATTTAAATACATTGCCGTCTCATTCGGTACAAAAAAATAGTACATGTTTTTTACAATATATTTACAAATGTATGTCATTTTTGACTGTGATAGTAGTATTTTAGACACATTTCCTACCCAATGCTGTGTGTATTAGTATTCATGTGGTATGTAGGCTGAACTTGTTCTGGTATGGTTATTAAAGTGTCATCACACAGGTTAGGCAGAATGAGCCTTTGAACCGGAAGGTCTATTGAAGACGTTCAAGTCCACCACAATTCAACTGTGTGTTGGTTTATGACATGATTGATGTTCGCCATCGCCTCATTTAACCAACCGATAATGACTATCACTTTTTTCTTGCGGTGACAGTGATCAACAAATTTACGTGCTAATTCGAAGCATGGCGGTGTTAGCATACCTGCAACAGAATCCGAATTACGATTTTCGAAGATTCTACGATCTAAAAAACCTCAACATTTTGTTTGACCCGGGATTCATACCCCGGGTGCTTGCCTGAGCCAGATAAACTAACCACTAATAATGTGGCAGTGTTGCAAGGATCACGCTCTCGAAAATCAAGCGTTTCGTCAACTTTACCGTAACGAAAAAATACGCGAACGAAGTCGCTGGCAACATCTACTAGCAGCTATTAACAAGCAAAACAATGAATCAGTTGTGTAATACAAATATCGAAACCTTTATTTTATTACAGCACTCAGACATGTATGTATTTTCAAATATCCGCTCGGCTGTAGAATTTAATTTTAGTTACTTCAACTATTCTCTTACCCTATTTTATTAATTTCGTATCAACGATACTCAAGTTCCCTTCAATAAAATGTCCAAATACGTAGATTGAAAACAACAAGTAGCTGTTATCCACGACGTTATATAATACTAATAACTTTTTCAGACCCGACTCAAATAAAGGAAATCCTGAATCCTTCCAAAATAGGTGATCATATTTCAATACAGCAGCGTTCAGTACGTCTAGCCAAGATATCCACCAGAAAAAGAACATCATTCAGGAGACAAAAAGTTTTTGATTTTTATGAACAAAATATTTTTTCTCATAACGATTTACGCCTTTTCGAATTCGCATAAAATAATCCACTTTGTGGTTATTTAGCACTTACCACTCACTCTTGCTTTAAAAGTGGATTATTCAAGGGGTGAATGTACTTAAATTTGCCTTATTAAAATCGCTTACCTGGAAAGTTTTGCCAGTTGCACAATCAGTGACGTATATCTTACAGTCCCCGGCACCACCGCTAACCAATAGACTTGTTTTATTCGAAGTATCTTCTATGAAGCAGACGTCACGAACTGTACCATCATGCATAGTCAATTCCACCTGTCACATAAATTATTTTAAATTGAATTAAGTTATTCTGAATATATATCTTAACTTTTTATTTGCCAGCTTGATTAAGAGGAGCGGAGGTTTAACGTGTCATACTTAATTATTGTGGCTAAAAAATAATAGAATTCTACAACATCATACTCGGGTTGGTGCTACCGCCTAAATTATTCTTGGCAAAATAAAGTTGCTGCTGCTTTCGTTTTACGGGTAAGATCACTGATAAACCTATGGATGTGGCATTATATCGTTGGTACACATATAGCAAGGCACCATTAACAAGGTATAACTTTTATATACAGTTTTAATATAAAATTCTGTGGTTATTTTGTTCTTAGATCTTGGTTTAAATGAATAAATATATAATATGTTCGACAGAGGCATGAGCTAATTAATGCGACATTCCCAAATTAGATATCCCTAAATACGTCTAACCACAGTTAATCAATAATTTCTTTTACAATCTACAATATACAATGTGCCCCAGAATGCATATAAGAAGCGTGGCGGTCATACTCATTGAGTAGTTGATGTAAAAAATATTGCTTCTATCTCACTCATTCAATTTATGTCTAATAATAAAATTTAATAACTTTTTTTTTATATTTTGTATTAAAACAAAAAAAAATCGACTTAGATTTTTTAAAATATTTTTTACATCAGCTACTGATATGACTACTGATACTGATATATATTTTTTATATCAGCTATGACCCCCACGCTCCGGCTTCTTATATTCTGGGGACATTGTATATTGTAACATAACCTTTTATGAAATAATTTAATTAACAAAATAACCAAGCTTTGACGTAGTAACTTTAAAAATCTTCTTTCTAATAAAAATTTACTTTTCTTTTATTAATATACTATCTAAATCAGCAAGATGTAATATCGTATTAAATCATGTTTATAAATGCTTATTGCAATATTTGATTAAAAGATTAATTTTTTTTTTCACGAGGGAAAAGTATTTTATTCATAAAGCCTTATACTGTAAATTTTTACAGGATTTATTGGAATGGGTATACTCCGAGGGTGGTCCTATTAATTTTTATTAAATTCTAACCATAGTATGTAAACCGGGGAATATTGATTGTTCACACGTAACGCACGCATACGCGTAACTTTTTACAGAATGATTCGATTTTGAAAATTCTTCTTTAATGGGATAGAATATACCCCGAGAGTTATATGATTTTTGAAAAAAAAAAACACTCAAAATGATACAAAAACAAAGGATGATTGATATTATTTTTTTAAAGATATTAGATTCAATAAAAACGTGTCATGCATGACAGAAACTTCAGGTAGCATTCCTAATTCATAAAAAACGCATAAAATGCATAAGACTCCGTTTTTTTAGTCAACTTACATAGCAGAATATTTTAAGTGAGATATTATATGCATAAGCTATGCCCAACCCAAAAGTTTATTCCAAATATTGGAGGTAAAGTTTTTGAACTAGAATGACTACTTTCTTTCGATTACCTCTTACGTACAAACTTACAAACTTTATCGCAATATTAGAGGAAAAATATATTTTTAGTGCATTATATAAGAAATTATATGTTATTAATTTCTTTTTTGTTACACTTTTCTGTGTCACAATCAAAGCTTTCATTTCAATAACAAAAAATATATATTTTTAAAAGAACAAAGAAAATAAAATTGTAGAAACTTAATAATTTATTATGTACACTTAAGTATGTACAGTATAATAATAAATAGTAAATAAATATAAGTCCAAACTAGGTTATAATCACTTGTACTTTAATTTCACTACAAATAAAGACAAATAATTTTAAATTAAACGACCGGTTTCGCTTTTTAAAGCATCTTCAGGACGTCATATTCTTTAAGATGCTTTAAAAAGCGAAACCGGTCGATTAATTTAAAATTATTTGCCTATATTTGTAGTGAAATTAAAGTACAAGTGATTATAACCTAGTTTGGACTCATAACAATGGAATTTCACCAAGTGCCAACGATTGAAAGTGTAAAATCTAGTAAACAAATATCACTTAACAAATTACACGAATTGATCTAACCCCAAAGCAAGCAATTTATTTGCTTGTAATATTGGTGTGAGTCAACGATGCTAATACATAGAGATACATATATAAATACTCAAATAGACTTAATAAACACCCAAACCCAGAATAAATGTTTATCCCTGTCGGGAATCGAACTCGAGCCCCATTAATGGGTAGTGAGGTTGGCTAACCACTTGACAAACGGGGCGATCAAATAGTATATCAATCATCATAACCTACTTAACATTCTAACTTTTTCACCACTAATCGTTTGCTTAAATATGAAACCCTATTAATTCCACCACAACCATCTGCCATTTTACCAGGCAGTTCGTAAAAGACGATCAATTGGCTATACATGTAACTACCATCGTGACTATAAAGTGGTGGAGTTTTGCAACGTCTCTCCCGGGTATATGGTACCACCGCCTTACCTATTCCTACCGCAATAGTCAATGCTTGTCACTGTAGTGTTCCGGTTCGAAGGATAAGGTACCCGGTAAACTTATACATTACCATCCCGCCATACGGATAGCAACGCATCATTAATATCTTTGGTGTTTATAGGGATGGTTTGTCTCTTTCCATCAGGAGAGCTATCAGGTTAATTGCTATTTTATAAAAAAGAAAAGCTATCTTTAATATGTATGTAAAATTGGATTATATGATGAATTTGCTGTGGGTTTACTAATAAATAAATAAATAATCTCCGTCATACTAAAAAGATTTCTTTAAAAATGTGTTGGAAATTATTTTGTTGAGTTCTAAAAAAAAGTATCTTCATGCCCGTATCCCCGAAGGGGTAGGCAGAGGTACAAGTGCACCCACGATTAGCCGAAGATACTTGGTCCCACAAATATGATAGGTGGCAAGCCTATCAACCAACCAACCAATCGGGCACTTTTCCAATCCCGGGCAACTTTGTGTTTATTAGAAAACTGAAAAAACATTTTTTTTAAGTGCCCGACCCGGGAATCGAACCCGGGACCTCATGTGGTCGACGCCAACGCTGGACCACTAGACCACAGAGGCGATTTGTTGATAATCACTTTTATAAAATTACAGTTTTAGCAAAATACTTGTTAGGCTTACGACGGATTTTATTAATCTCTTCTTACGCATATTGGGTGATTAAAATCGTATAACATTTACTCAAATGAAACTTTGTTAATATAACTTTATCAACTAAGCTACTCAAATTTTAATCCCATACATAGCACATGCTACTAAATACAACAAACTCTCATTTCTAATTGTACAAGGAATTTGTTAAAGTATTTCTCTTTTAAATAAAAATATATTATCGTGAAGTTAAACAGTTCTACATTTTGAGGAGTTATTTACATCATATTAAGATAGCAAACAAGCAAACAAGGATGGGTCTCCTGATAGAAAGAGTCAACCACCGTCTATAGACACCAAAGATGTTAATGGTGCGTTGCTATCTTGTGGCGAGGTCTAATGCCAAATGCATAAGTTTACCGGCTACCTTACCTACAGTGACAAGCACAACGCTATAGCGGCTGGAATAGGTAAGGCAGTGGTACCAGACCCGGGCGAGACAATGCAGAACTCTACCGCCTAGTAGTCACGATGGTAGTGACTCACATAGCCAATCGGCCGCCTTTTACGACCTGCCTGGCAGAACGGCAGTTGGTCTATTCTTCAAAGCAGCCCGGAACCAACATGGTAATTTCACAAAATGGGGAAAAATCCCATTAAAAATCATCTAAAAAGAGGATTTTAGGAAGGAGGAAGTAATTGGGGAGAAAACCCCATCAAATCTCATCTAAACAGAGGATTTTAGGAAGGAGGAATTGATTGGAGAGAAAATCCCAACAAATCTCATCTAAAGAGAGGATTTTAGGAAGAAGGAATTAATTTTTAATTAATCAGATCAACTTTCTTAATTAAACAATGCTCATTGTTATTATATGTTACACCTTCCCACGTTCGGCACTTGGTAAAATTATATAACTCTTAGATAAATAAGTTAAAATGCACTTATACATTTATTTCACTTTGTCTAGTTAATCTTCCCAAACATTACAAACAATACATATTTCAAACAGTCGCATCCGTGGTCTGATCCGGTGTCGGTGTTGACCACATGAGGTCCCAGCTTTAACTCCCGGGTCGGGCAAGTCAAAAAATGTGCTTTTTTTTAGTTTTCTGATAAATACAATTTTGCCCGGTTGGCGATAGGCTTGCCACCTATTACATTGTAGGAGTAACGGCCCGTTTTCAAAGCGTAAATCAATTTTAACAAACAAACAATCTGCGTTTAACCTAATTTTTACAAGCAAACGATCTGTTTAATAAAGATTAATTGCTTGTTTAAAATTAATTTGCGATTCGGAAACCGGACGTCAGTATCTTCGGCTAATCGTGGGTGCACTAGTTGCATCATTGCCTAACCCTTCTGGATACGGGCGTGAAGGTACTTTTTTCAAGCACATAATATTATATTGTAAGATAAAAGTATAAATTATATTATAAGATTATATTATAAATATGAAAAAAATATGTAATTATTTTATAAGATAGATTATATTATAAGATAGAAGTGAAGTCGATTAAGTAAAGAGATTAATTATTCTTATTAATTTAATGTAGAAATCCATTAATCGATGCATATTACTTAAAAATATTAGGTTACTGCAGTCGTCCGCAATGTAAACTATAATTATGCCAAATTTCATACTGCATCGTTCGCGCAATTGTCTTAAAAAGGAGTCCAAAGTTTTTCCTTCACGTATTAATATTATTACTGATATAGATATAAATTATTAATGATCAAAATTTAACTATTAATTTAAAAACAAAAACGAGTAATGTATTATTATTGTAATAATACATAAACCATATTCCTTATATTTTTACATTACAAATTAGTTTAATTCAAACAAAACTTTTTATTGTATTATTAACAGCCATTTCCAAAATCGCCCAACTGAAATTGAGATATTTTCTAATCGATGCGAGAGCTGGACGTCATCGTCCAATAGTATTGATACTTTTAATATTTTAATTATTACTACGCGGTTTTAATTTTGGCACACAGACGTAGTGGATTTTATTCTATTCTCTTTTATTTATTTTTGAAATAAAAAATAAATGAATATTATTTAAGTGACTTATTTTTGCATAAGAATAGAATATTGGTTTATTTTATTACAATTTCTATTGGAAAATATCATTGTTTGATAACAAAAAACCCAGTTAATGTTTCGTTAATTTTCAATTTTTTAATTAATTAGATGTAGTTATAGATCTTTTAGGAAAAAAGTAATCCATTCAGGCACAATTGTCGGATGTTTCTGGTAATTTTATATTTTTTCTAATTAAGTTTGTTGATTCTGGCAGTAGCAATACCTTTTGGAAAAATAGCCTCCTTGCGTAATTGTCGAAACTTGATTTCGGAGAAATTTATTATAAGAAATACAATTATTGATGATTAAAAAATCTGTTTCAGTAAGGTAATATTTAAAAGATTAATCTATCTAATGGTACCATTTAATTAAATAAACGTACCCTATAATATGAAAAATTAGGAGTTGGAAAATTTTGATTTCTCGTCAAAAGTTGGTCTAAAGTGTAAACTGCCTATTGACTTTATTAAAATAATTATTATTTTTCTCATTTTAAGTAGTTGCAATTCTTTAAACATTCAAAAAATTATTAATTAAAAAAGGAAAACTATTGAGCTCTTCATTTTTAGGGGTGCCCAACAATCTGTTTTGAAAATGACCTTACGCTTTGGCCAACGATCTCGCAAGAGCAACTCTGAAGTTGGCGCACGGACAAGGTTAATTTTAAAGGTTATTCCGTGGTTGATATTTGGAGAAATTGAAGGGACCGGTTTCATTGTTATGATAACTTTGGTGTTTATATACTAAACCTAACAGACAGTTTCAGAAAAATCTATCTGCAAAAGTAATTGTTTTGCCTGGTATGGTATTCTGCTGGTATTCTCAAAAATTGTATGTTTTTAACTCCACTGTTTCTTCTGCATATTAATGCCATGTTGCGATCAAGCAACATTCAACGAAGTAGACAGAATTGAGATGTGGTCAAATAATAGGATGCTGTCTAATGAAAAAAACATATTCACATAACGGGCTTAATATAGGGCGCTCTTGGCCGATGAGGAAACTCCACACTAAGTGCTCTTAAATTGTGGGATATTGAATTACCTAAGGGTTCAACTCCACTGGAAGGGTTTACGTATAAGAAGCTGTTCATGTCCCGCTGGAATGGCTCGCTGGGGGTTCGCAGCCATTATCAAATGGCTAAACGAGAAGGCACTATTTTTTTTATCATAAAATAACAAACACGCAGGTAGTTCTCCCAATGGAAAGAGACAGATATCGCCCATAAACGCCAAAGGTGTTAATGATGCATTGCGATCCGGGTGGCCGATTGGTTCATGGAAATGCCACATGCATAATTATATCGGCTACCCTCCAAACCGGGACACGATATTGACAAGCACTGACGCTATTGCGGCAGGAATAAGTAGTCACGGTAGTAATGACATATTTGGCCATTCATTCGCCTTTTACGAACTGCCTGGCAGTATGGCATATGGTATATTATTCAACCGGACCCTGGACCCACACGAGGTCAACACTATACTTTGTGTACCAATAAACTTACTTTTTTTATTCCGTTATTATAAATACAAATACTTTATTTGCACAAAATGGGGTTGGGAAAGATTTTGAATATATATCGATGTGCTTAAACCTATTTTGCATTTAAATTTTAAATAATAGTTTATTATATTACCTGTATTTTCATGTTTTAGCTTTCTCGATTTCAACTTTTCTTTTTCTTTCATAAAGTATAAATTAAAAAGAAAATTTATCGCATAAGTTACCATACAATCAGATATTATTCCTCGTGATAATAAGTCGTTCATGTTTAAGCGCAATAAAGTTATATTGCTCTTATATAAAAAGTAAAAGTTGCTGTAATATGTACTGAATTGCCTAGTCTAGACCACGTTCGAATTTCTGAAGTATTTTTAGTATTGACCTTCTCCTGCCTTTTTAATAAAGTCGGAGTTCATCAAAAAATATTCTTATAATTCGACAATTTTTTAATATGGCCTCTAACAAACAGTTACATAATATATGTATGTACACGTCGCAGGCAAATTGTATGTTTCGTTGTTATACAAGCGTCGTCGTTTTATAAAACGTAAATGTTCAATTAAAATTGTTGATAATAGAAATCGCATCAATGTCGACTTTGAAGTCGCCAACGTTCGACGGAGCCCCACTGCGCAGGGCACCTTTTTCCGGGTGTGGGACCTAAAGGCAACCTAACAAATCTCCTTTTTTATGTAAGAAGCCGGATATGGTTTTAGTTGTAACGAGTAATTTAAACAATATGCGGCGGAAATTTATCAACGGCGGCGGTATAAATGTCATATTATACAATGATGACATTTTACATTCGACGTCAGGCATTTTCTAAAACGTACTTATCTTTGGAATCTGACGCCGACGTTTGTACTCGCATGCGGATGAATTTAAAGAATTTGCCTGCGACATCCATACGTATCTTAGCGCCAAATCCCTCACGGTGTACGAGAGAATTGAGTGCCATAAATGACGATTCAGACATACTTGCCTTGACCTTGTCATAAAATTACGCCTAAAATTTATATGACAGCGTCATACCTATTTATTATACCTATATATAATATATTTATTAAGAATAATAATAATATTGGTTGACAAAAAACACGATTTGATCTAACCCCAAAGTAAGCAATTATTTGCTTGGGTTATGGGTGTTAAAGATTAACCTATAAATTAATACGTAAAGGGAAAAACTTTGTACCTCTTTTTGAGACAATTGCACGAACGGTGAAATATGAAAAATTTGGCACGGTTAAACTTCACATTGCGTAGGACTGCAGAAATCTAATATTTTTTCAAAATGTATTCCTAATAGCCCGGGATCCCAGGAACAAACTTTTTTGATTACTAACAAGCTGAATTTTTGGGAGCAGCTTCGTTTTGGCGAGACAACCATTTTTTCTATCTTCGAAAAACTCGAATCGGGTATCTAACAAAGATAGATAAAAACGAAAACTTTAGAGTGTTGGTCCAAGAGAAGTTTCTACTTGTAGGACAATGTCACTCTTGAATAACAATAATAATTAACAAGCTGTTGTGAGAAAATTAGGTTGTCATTAAATTGATTAATATCAATCAAAACATCTCATAATTCCGAAAATTTAGAGTGGAGGACTCGTCAGAAAAACCATTGAATGTGTAGGACAAAAGTTTCATCGTGTTTTTCATAATATAATAAAGCGATTTAAGTCAAAAAATAATTATTGTTATAAATAAATATTTTTCCTTCACCGAATCAAACTTTTCAAAGCCCCATAACTTTATTATCTACCCAATTTGAGATTTTTCGAAAATATAAAAGATGGTCGTGTCGTCAAAACGAAGCTGTTCACAAAAAATCAGCTTGTTAGTAATAAAAAAAAGATGTTCCTGGGAGTTCCTATCTATAATACATTAAATTAATAAAAATAAACATAACGCACTTATACGTGTGACACACATGATAATATTATACATATATGAATGATTTTTAAGGTTAGTCTATTGTCAAACGTAAATGAAAGTTTATTGTTAGTCTATAGACGAGTTTCGGCTACAGGCGAACGCTAATACATAGAAATACTATATAATTAATAATCATTAATCACCCAAACCTAGAATACAAACATTTATGCTCATCAACTAATTTAACAATAACGTACGCATATATTTTAATACGTGAAGCAAAAACTATGTGCCTCTTTTTAGGACAATTACGCAAACGGAGGAATATGGACACAGTTAAAGTTTACATAGCGGAAGAATGCAGAAACCTAATAGTTTTAAATAATAGGGTAGAGTATCATCACGCCTGTTCCCATGAGGAATAGGCAGAGCAAACCGACGACTTAAAAATTTTTCAGTTCACCATAAATCACCGGGTTGTCGTTTGGCGAGATGAGTGGTAATTCTCGTCACTGCATTTTACCGACCTAATAACAGCTATTTCTTGCCATAACTGAGACCGATAGCTTTATTTGCTCTCCCAGGCATTATATACTTTTGCCCGACCCGGGGATCAGTACCGAAACCTTAGGCTCTAAGCCACAGACTAATCCCTAGGCCACAAGGCAGTCAAGTTTTAAATAATATAGACCATAAAAAAGTTTGTTCCTGGGTCCCACGAACAAACTTTTTTTTGATTTAACAAGTTGAATTTTTGTGAACAGCATCGTTTTGATGAGATAACTATCTTTCTATCTTCGAAAAATCTCGAATCGGGTAACTAATGTTACGGGACTTTGAAAAAGTTAATAATAATTAATTTAATAATTAAAGTTAATAATAATAATTAAAGTTATGGGGCTTTGAAAATTTTGATTCGGTGAAGGAAAAATATTTATTAATAACAATAATTATTTTTCGACTTTAATCGCTTGATTATATTATGAAAAATACAATGTAGCTTTTGTCCTATACATTCAATAGTTTTTCTAACGAGTCCTCCACTCTAAAGTTTCGGAATTATGAGATTTTTAAATTGATATTAATCAATATAAAAACAACCTAATTTTCTCACAACAGCTTTTTAATTATTATTGTAATTCAAGGGTCACTTTGTCCTATACGTAAAGTGGAAACTTTTAACAGTCCGACGACACTCTAAACTTTTCTTTTTTATTAGTTACTCGATTCGAAAATTTTTGAAGATAGAAAAGATGGTTGTCTCGTCAAAACGCAGCTGTTCACAAAAAATCAGCTTGTTATTAAACAAAAAAAGTTTGTTCGTGGGACCACGGTCTAATATGCATTAGTATACCTACATCAAATTAATAAATAATATAAACATTACACACAACATTCATGTGTGAACACACATTTATACTATCTTTTACAGTTAAAGTCTGATATCAAACTTAAGAGATTTTACTGTTTAATCTATGATCACATTTCGATCAGAGGGCGGATTGCTAGTAGTATTTCTTGTTCGTTCTATTTCCTCTATTTATCTCTAGATTTTCTTTACTTATATTAATTTTCATCGTTATAATGCAAATATTTTATCTATAATGGCCCAACTTCTATCTATTTCACAGGCAACTCGTAGCGAACAAAGCTAAATGTGCCACCGGGACCACTTCGTGGTAATTCTACATCGACCCGCTCTAGTTGGTACGCACAAATAACCTACACACTCTTCATAATGTAGTATTTGCGACTGTAGTTATTCTGACTGATATAGGCTGATAACTTTCATCACAAAGATCATTGATTGATCCACTTATTCATTTATTTTTTTTATTGGGACGAAGTTCCTCATCGCGCGTTGTGAAAGGGGGCTAGACGGAAAAAATTCTTACGAAAAGTTGTCACGACACTTTTTGCTATAGTAAGCTATTGTAAACTGTGCGGCGTGCGCATGTTTCTCTCTTTCTCGCTCTCTCTCTCTCTCTCCCTCTCTCTCTCTCTTTCTTATAGAAAGCAAGCCAGATATTTTCATTTCTATTTCGCATTGAACAGTGTGGTGTCGCGACGATTATTTTTGTTGAGTGTATACAGGTTTTTTGTATCGAAAGGAACTTCGTCCCATCCGGGTGTCTCTTGACACCTCTCAAGTTTTTTTATTTATTTATTTTGTGTGTTTGTATTTGTTTAAATTCGTATGTTCGATCATAGCTTAAACACTATTGAATTGGTTTGAGTAAAGTCTACTCGTTTTTTATTAGGTATGCTGTGTCTTTTAGTCTAAGATCCCACTATAGAACGACCTTCACCGAGGGGGTTAATGGATGAAAACTATTTTATATCCAGTTAAATACATATGTCAATAAAT
Organism: Apodemia mormo; assembly: GCA_036924255.1. Lineage (NCBI taxonomy): Eukaryota > Metazoa > Arthropoda > Insecta > Lepidoptera > Riodinidae > Apodemia > Apodemia mormo. The sequence continues at coordinate 24,514,302 of JAUPFN010000004.1, read as the reverse complement.
ATATTGCAAATGGGGTGACTAAAAACTTTCAGGTATAAACAGGTAAATCGATAACAGTACTTACCCAAGAGCTGTCACGGGAAAAAATTGCCGAAGTAAGGATTCGATTGGTATGAAATTTGTCTTTTTTTTTCATAACAAACAAGATGTGTCTCTGATGGAAAGAGTCAACCATCGCCTATAGACACCAAAGATGTTAATGTGCGTTGCTATCTTGTGGCGACATCTAATGCTACGTGCATAAGTTTACCGGCTACCTTACCCTCCAAAACGGAACACGACAGCGACAAGCATGACGCTATTGCGGAAGGAATAGGTAAGGCGGTAGTACCAGACTCGGGCGAGACAATGCAGAACTCTACCACCTAGTAGCCATGATGGTAGTGACTCGTAAACGCCAATCGGTCGCCTTTTACGACCTGCCTGGCAGAAAGGCAGTTGGTCTATTCTTCAAAGGAGCCCGGAACCAAGAAGGGGAAATATAGAGTATATAGAGTATAACATAATGTTCTTTAAAGAATGTTCATCATTCCGATGTTTGTTTCACTTTAATTTAAACTTTAGGTTACTAGCTTCCTGCCTGATTAATGCTGATTAATCCGTCAATCGTAGGAGTAACCATTGCCAACCAATTTAATAACGACGAGACATTCCACAAATTGTTTGGTAATTTAACATTTATAGGAACAGTTTTAGCTTACGCCTCGTAGAAAATATTACTACTCGTAAATAAAACGAGTTAGTTGTTTGCTATCTTATAAAAAAACTCGTAATATAACATACACGCAACTTACCCTATACACTTATCATATACGCACTAATAATACGTACAAGATAAGTTAAACTGTATAACGTAGCAGATAAAAAGCAGATGAGCGTCCTTTATGATTACGATCGTTACGATGTATTTTATTAACATGGACTTTTCTAAGCCTATCTCGTATGGATTTTTGCATTTTTACGGTATTCGTACATGTAGCGCCGTACACGAAAGTGATTGATTTATTGGTTAACCGTGTTGGTCATAAAACAATATATTTTTTGTTTATTGTAAATGACGTGTCTATCGATTGCATTACATTGAGCGAAGGTTATAGAATGTATTTTACGGGAATATGATTAGTAAGTCAATGGGACTATGCAATGCGGAGAGAAATTATATGTCACCGTAGAATTTTTGTTATTCAACTTTGTTTAAAAAGGACATGCTAAAAGTTTCTGGAATTAACAACTTACAATAAAAAGGCAATTACAGAATTAAAAATGAAACGCTCCGGAAATATCTATCTTTTGCAAGTCATTGTTATTCCATTGATACGTTTTTTAGAGAATTGTGTATCGCCATTTGTTATAAGTTCAACTCGTAAATATTTTTGCTCTACAATTTTTAAACGATTTTTGCTGTGATTTAAGTCTGGGAAAGAGCTTCGAATAGGGTTGCCAACTCGCATACACCAAATATGTGAGAAACTAGAAGTATATACGCGGTGCGATATAATAAAATGCAGAACTTGACTAAAAACGTAGATAAACCAGCTTTAATTTATTTATAAATTTCAAAATTTGACAATATAATCGCTTGTTACATCTTAATAACAAAAAAAACGTGCATCTTTTACGTGAATACGTACGTCTACGTCACGGGGAATATCTTGCGATGATAACCTTTTTATATTCGTCGTTTCAATCACAATGTTCCCCGGGTTGGATAAAATTCAATTAAGGTAGTTAAATAGCTCCCTCTCTTCTTTACATACCTACTAGTGTGCATCTTCAATGCACTCCTAGCCGGTTGCGCGTTTCTGGACGAGTGTAAAGACCTCGTCATAGGAATATACGAACCGGGAAAACCCCGAAATAATGTCAGTAGTTAACGTCTCATTAGTCTAATTAATACGTGGGTCACACTATAAGTTTTGTGTAACTTAAAAAAACAACATGTTATAACCAAAATATTATGTTTATTGCGTTTCAAAATATTTTACATTTTTTCATGCAATCGAACAATTTTTTAAAACAGATCTGAAGGCATGTTTTCTACGTGCTGATTGAACGCTATCACTGCCTCTTCGAAGTTGGTAAAAGTAACACCTCTCATCAAATCTTTGATTTTGGAAAACACAGAAATCACAGGGTGCTAGGGTGGGGCTATGCGCAGGATGAGTGACGAGATGTACTTTTTCGGAAGCTAAAAATGACTTTGTCTTGTTGGCCGTGTGTGAAGAAGCGTTATCATGGTGTAGGAGAATGCAGCTTTTGGGTCGTCTTTCAGGAAAATTTTCTAACACCCTGGGTAAACAAATGGTAGAATACCACTCGGCATTAACACTCTTTTGCTCTTCAAATGGAATTGTACAGATGAGACCCGTAGCTAAGAAAAAAAACGTGATCATGTTTTTACCAAAGTTTCTCGCCTGTCTCACTTTTGTTGGTCTGTTCTCATTTTCAAACACCTATTCACAAAATTGCTGTTTTTTCGGGTTCAAAACAATAAATCCAATTTTCGTCTTCTGTGACAATGTCATAAACAGCATTAGAATGTCCGTGATCGTACTTCAGTAGCATCTGTCAGCACCATTCCACGCGAGCCCGCTTCTGCTCCGTTGTCAGTTCATGAGGGATCCAACGACAACAAAGTTTCCGAACTTTCAAATCTTCGTGTAAAATTTTCTGAATTTAGCTCATACCAATCCCCAATAGTCCTCGAATTTTCTCATAGAAAATCCGGGGGTTTTCTTCAATTAACCGCTTAACACTAGCCACATTATTTTCGTTGACGGCAGTTGAAGACCGCCCTTCACGAAATTCGTCATGTAAAGAAACTCGACCTCTCTCAAATTCAGCAAACCAATGCCTCACGGAGCTCAAACAAGGTGCTTCTCTCCCAAAAGCATTTTGAAGACGAGCGGCACAGTCTTGCGGGGAAAGAGAACTTTTAAAATCATAAAAAATCATCGCTCTAAAATCTTTTCGATTTAATTCCATTTTCGTTGCGTACGTAGAACTTTGATGTGTGATAAAAAAAAACAATTGACAAATCATTTACCGCCAATTGTTTTTTTTTTATTACTAAGAAGGTTGCAACTTTTTAAAAATATAACATTCGAAATTCAAATAGCTCCGATTAGCTAGTGTGCCCCATGTACGTTAGGCAAAATCTACTAGAAAGGACTTATAATAAATGAACAGTTCGTTTCCGAACAGCTCACTCTTACACTCATCAAGTACACCGATTCACAAGACATAATACATTTAAAACTCTTTAAATGCAGCCCCGGGTTGCAAATTCCCACCGGTGCCCTATATTTCGACATCGCGATAGCCTAATATACAATGCGAATGCCCGACAGACTCTTGACTCTTACTCATCATACGAGAGTACCTAACTAACCGCCAATTTCAATTCCTTGTAGAGCGTTCATTCTCCACTCATAGGTTGATCACAGCAGGTGTCCCGCACTTATATCACTTAGACACAAGGTGACACTTTACAAAGATTTTTGTAAGGCCTAATCTATTGTAAGCCTACGTAGCGTTTATACATCTCCCCGTAAAAATTTGCATCCGTTGCTAGTAGTACAGAACAAATACTTGCGTATTGTCACGGGTGCGTCGTGGTATATGCACAACGTTGACTTTATAAAGATCTCGAATTGTCGAGCTTAGCTATGCATTTCAAAGATATTTTCAAAAGATATTTCAATCGTACCAACTCATATCCTAACCCACTGGTGGCAGCCGCGGCAGACCTCCCCAATCCTAGTCCCAATCCCAAATTACGTAGGCCCCGCCACGTTCTCACCGATCCCGACGACCCGATAATAACTTTGGCCAACGAAACATATGAAGGCAAATTTAAAGACGTAACCACGTCAAAGGACAATCAGTAAATTTGACTTAGTTAAGTTTGCCGAATTTTTAATCGGAAACGGGACATCCCACCTTACGCGAGTCGGTTGGCAACCCTAACTACCAAAGAAATCGATTGGCATTTGATGGTGAAGTCCTATGCCACTGTTCTGTGCATTTCTAGGTCGGAGAAGACAGACGCGGACGTGATCATCCCCACGACGATTTACATGAAGGTCGGCCGCCGCATGCGATTGTAGAATCCAATATTGATACCGTACGAAAATTTATTAACACTAACCAAAAAGTTATTGTATTTAATACCTGCAAAATATTTTTTGTTATGTATATGAAAAAAAAAGTAAAAACTTTAAGTTTTTGGAAATATATTAGACTTATATAGCAGTAGAGGGGGCAAATGAGCAGGTGGTGCACCTGATGGTAAGTGATCACCGCCGCCCATGAAAATCTGCAATACCGTGCGTCTTGCAACTGCGTCGCCGGCCTTTTAAGAATGAATAAGCTCGTATCTTGAAGGTCACTAAGTCGTATCCGTTCGGAAACACCCCCGCGGGTAATTGATTCCACAAAGGAGTAGTGCGAAGCAAAAAGTGCCGTCAAAAGCGCACGGTTGTTGATTTCCAGACATCGAGGTGGTGAGGATAGAACTTTACATTGAATAAGTTAAAAAAAATAGTTACCAAAATGTTAGACGCAATGCTATGTCTGATAATGCATCCATTTAACGTCAACCCTACCCTCCAGACCGTACGTAACAGTATCACTCATCAATACTATTGCGGCAGGAATAGATAAAGCGGCGGTACCGAGCCCGGACGAGACGTTGCGGAATACTACCCCCTAATATTCATGTATATGCCACACATAGTGTGGTAGTCAATCGTAAGCCTTCTACGAACTGTCTGCAAGAAAGGCAGATAGTCTATTCAAAATGGAACCCGGAGACGCAACCAACACGGAAAAAAACATATATAAAAACTACGTGTATTGTTTCGATGTCTCACTACTTCTTACTTTAAGTTTAGACTGCCCTCGTTGTCTACTGGTTAACCAATTCGGCCCAGATGCTGAGTTTCAAAATTAACTTCCAGTTTGCTATAAAAAAAAATATTTCTAAATGACAATAGCCGATAGCCTGATAGGGAGTACCACAGCAAGTACGCTAGCATAGTGTCCAGACAGACTTTAAGTTTAAATTTGGGCACTTTACTCCCATGTTAAGGGGTGTCTTCTGTGAGACCGAGACACGGTTTAGTGCGACGTTTTAACTAATTATGGAAGAAGGAGTCGTGGCAACGGTGATGTTATGTATATAAGGTCAATAAACCCACCTCTCCTTCCCACCACTATAACTTCTGTAAACTAGAATCAACAGCAGCAACCGTCCTGATAACTTCTGAGTTTCGAGCTCACTGCTCAGGGTGCCTTGGGGAAAAGCTAAGCTGTCTTGGATCTCGCAATGAAATTAATCAGAAGTATATAGGAGGAGTTGGAAAATACATCTTTTTTGACAGCAGATAGCAAAATGTTAAAAAGCATAAAAATGCTACGAAATGAGACTTTTACAATCAGGTTAAGCCTGATTGCTTTGCTGGAATCCCTTCCTCCCTTCGCGCGGTGATGTTATGTATATCTTTGAAGGCCTGGGATTGGCGAAGATACCTATCGCCATACCAAAACCGGGGTGTCTATTGTCGTTCGCTTTATTTCGCCTACCCGGCAATAAAATCGACACGATATTCGCCGTGTAGGCATAATAATCACAAGTGAACCCCTATTTACAAAGTACTAAAACAATTTAAAAAGTTTCGAGTACTTAACACACCCAGGATGAAAAATGAATTTAACAAGTTTGAAAAACAAAGAGTAGCTCAGAGCAATAAACGTAAAAACAATGTGAATTATCAATTGTGTATTTTAATGCTTTTAATTCACAGAATAACTAATTTACTCCTGCATATAATATGTTACAAGACTAGGGCTTTTATAGTTCGTTAGATTATTGAATTTTAAACGATTATATATTTTAATGACATTACAACAGGAGCTTTTAATGTTGTCGTAGCTCAAGTAATAAAATTCTTGGATAGTCGTATAAAAGCGAGTAACGTAATTAGCCTTGAAACGCGCTTAAACTCGAGTAAGCTGTGAATATTTCAGTTGGAAAAAACAAGAAGGGCGCGTGGAACGACTAAACAAATTCATTTTTATCGTACCCCCTGATTAGTTTCTACATAAACATTCTTTAAACCATAAATAAATTATAGGAATTTTGAATTAAATAAAATAAAAAAAACTCTAATTCCTCTAATAAGAATAACACAATAGCTGATGATTTTCTTAAGTCAACATTCATCAAAAGCGAATTAGATCAGCTGTTTAATAAAAGTATATTAAAATAAACGTTTTAATAATAATTACCAAAAGTTAAAGAAACTTATTGATCGACAGTAACGGTAACCTCTTTTGAACAAAGAAGCACGTTTCAAATTCTTGAACGGAAAACCAGGAAAGTATTATTTTTATTTTTCTCTTTATTACACTTTCGTAGTATTAATCACTTTTAATATATTTTTTTAGTGCTGATAAACATTACAATAGATTTTACTTTTGAAAATGTCACTTTGAGAAAGAAACGTGTATCGATGGCCAACACGTCAATTGAATTTTTTGAAACGACCACCCCCGACTACTTGGCTAGAAGTTTGCAGGATTTATCAGCTGTAAGCGACAGGGTCAATAATGAATTGCAGGAAGAAATAAACTCTCTTAAGTGTAAATTAGAAAGTACGCACAATGAAATCCAGAACTTAATATTAGAAAATAATTCTCTACGTAAAATAAACGAAGGACAATCTAAAAATATTGCAGTATTAAAATAAGTAGCTAAAACCACACCACGTAAGAGTTCTAGTAAAAATAAAAACTACAAATGTTCTACACCAAAAAATAGGAAATTAAATAACAATAAAGATAGTGTGAGTGAGACTAAAATACTAAATTTAGACTATGAAGAAAATTCAAAGAACAAATCAAATATTAATATTGGATAGTCTTAAAATCTAGAAAATGTATGTACGACAACAAAACATTCTTATTCAAATTGTACTATAGATCCCGTGTATAACCAGAAAAATAAAATCATAGTATTAGGAAACCAAAACCTAAGTGGCCTATCTATCAAATTACTGGAATTTGGATCAAATAAATACAAAATTGTGCCTACAATCAAGCCTAACGCAACTTCAACGGAAATATTACATAGTTATAGTGACTTCTAGTTTAGGTAACAGAGAGTATGTTATTGATAGAATTGGTACTCATGATCGTGATCCTTATTCTGTTTTTAACAATTTAATACCTTAGACAAACTTAGGCATTGTAAACAAGTTTTCTTGATAAAAATCTTGTCAAACAGGTATTTAAATATAGGAAGTACTTCTTAATTATAAAATGAACTTAATTGTAAATCAATGTAATAATTGTACTCTTATTGACTTGGATACCCATTTAATTATATATAATCGTTAAAAATTATATGAACTGCTTGTATACAAAATCATAAATTGAGATAGATAATCAGGAATATAAAAATAAATTTTTGTCTTTTTCAAAATTAAAAACTAATCAATTAAATAATACTGAGAATAAATTATTAAACACTATAAAAATGACATAAAGTGAATATAAAGAAAATTTGGAAAAGTTAGTGTCTATAGGATTAATATCAATAGTGACAAATCTTCACAAAAGGTACTATACCATATTTTTAAACAAAGAATTGTATTAAACAAAGAATTAAACCGGAAAATAATTCAAATAATCTTGTGTAATAAAACGGTCAGGTAGGGTACAATACCATACTATTTTACTTTGAAACCAAAAGTTTAGAAAGTAGGCACAAAAACCAGCTTTTTCGTCAATAATCACCAATTTAAGTGACTTCAACAAAATATTGCAGGTGCATTAAAAAACGGGATTATTTGCAAGTAGCTATTAATGAGCTTAGTGACACACTAGGTAAAATTGATGTTATTTGCCTTTCGGAAAATTTTCTTAAGCAAGGTTCTGAAGCAAACTTTAAACTTGTCAGTTACACTACGGCATCTCATTTTTCTCGTGATAATCAACAAAGGGTGGAACTTGTATTTTAGTGAGAAATGAATCGGATTTCAAAATACTAGATTTACAAATACGCTTACATTTTCCTTTGAATGTTGCGCTATTGAAATTATTAGTTATAAACTAATAGTAATTTGTATTTATCGTACTCCCAGCTCAAATGTTGATATATTCCTAAATAAATTGAAATTAGTATTAAAAATTATTAAAAAAAAATTCAAAAAAGAAAATGATTTTATGTGTAGATTTGTATATAGACCTGATGCAAGACACCTGTATACATAAGCATTTAACAAGCATTCTTTCAAATAACAACATAAATCAACATTTTATTTTAAAACCTACTAGGAATGATGCGTGTCTAAATGTAATAGCAAGTAACTTAAATAAAGTTCAGCTAACACTCATACACTTGCTTTGTCTGATCATGAAACTGCTCAGAGTATACAAGCCAATATAGTCAGTCTTAGAATTTACACAAAAAGAGCTTTTTGGTTTGAAACAAAGCGCAAATATGGGCAGGAAAATATTAAAAAGTTTCATGAATGTTTATCAGGTTTAAGTTTTAATGAAGTTTTTTACAAAGTCAATCTGTGAAGAAGCGTTTAATGAATTTCATGATATTTTACTATTATTTTTTGAAATATGTTTTTCTAAGATCCGTATAAAAGTTTCAAATAAACCTATAAAAAATAAATGGTTAACTAAGGGTCTTCTAAAATGTTGCAAAGTAAAACGCCATTTGTACCTTAATTATCGTCATGCTCAATCCAATAGAAAACAAAATAAATGTAAATTTCTACGTTATAGGAAAATTTTGTCTAAATGTATATTAGAATCACAAAAACAGTCGTCTTTAAAATATATTAAAAATTCCTCTAATAAATGTAAAGCTTCATGGTATCTGAATAAAAGTACATTTCAGAACAAAATAAACATTAGAGAAATAGAAAGAATCAAAGTAAATAATTTAAAGTATACAAATACTCAAATAATCTGTAAACTATTTAATCATTTTTTTATAAACCAAACAAAATCAAGTAGTCAAATCAAAAGTCAAATCGACAAATACTTCAAAATCGTATTTTTTACCAAATTGTAGCAAAACCATGTTTTGGCACCAGTAGATGAGCATGATGTGAATAAGATTATTTATTCATTGAAAAATACTTATGCTACTGGCTATAATTAGCACAAAATTATTGAAAATTGTTGCTGCTAGTGTAATATAAACAGTAAACACCTCTTAGCCATTTAATTAATCTGACATTTTCGGAAGGCAAATTTTCACAACGATTAAAAAAGTGTATTGTCAGACCATTGTTTAAAAAAGAAAATATGTGCGGTATGAACAATTATAGACCTATTACTTTAATTCCAGTCATTTCAAAAATCTTTGAAAAAAATTAGTATGTATGAAAAGATCTATAATTATTTACTTGGTTTTGACCTACTAAAATAATATGGATTTAGGAAAGGTAAGTCTACTACAGCATGTTTTGATTTAGTAAAGAGCATAACTGAATGTCTCAACAGTAAAATGTATCCACTTTTTATATTTTTGAATTTAAGTAAGGCATTTGATTTTATTTCACACAGTATTTTATTATCAAGAGCTGAAAAATATAGTATCAGAGGGAAGTCTTTAGATTGGATAAAGAGTTATTTGGAGAACAGGAAACAATGGGTTGAAATAACTAAAACATGCGGAATCCGTAAAAAAGTATGTAAAGTATATATGTCTTGAGAAGACTAAGAGACGTAGGAAACGTAGAAGCCTCCCTATTAGCATACCTATAGTATAGTTGGATATGTCTCTTCTAATTTATAATATGGAATTCCTATTTGGGGAAATTCTGTTGAATTGGAACGAATTTTTAGAATTCAAAAGAAATGTATTCGAGCAATATGTGATGTTAAATCAGTTACATTCCTGTAAACCACTTTTCAAGTCACTCAAGGTACTTCCCTTACCATGTTTGTATAACTTACAGATATGCGTATTTGTAAAAAAGCATCAAAAGATATTTAAAACAAATGCTGAAGTCACTGGTTACTCATATTTTAGGAATAGTAATAAATTATATGCGCCTAACCAAAAATTAAATATTTTTCAAAAAATGTGTATTGTATGTCTATTATTATATACAATCATATTCCTGATAGTCTTAAATCATTGCCTATAAATAAATTTCGCAAAAAGTTGTTTGATTTGCTGTTAGATAAAACTTATTATGATATTTTTTTTTTATAGAAGAGGGGGCAAACGAGCAGCAGGTGCACCTGATGGTAAGTGATCACCATCACTTATTATGATATTAAAAAATTTTTAGCCGATAAAATTAAATGTTAATAAATGAAATATAAGTTTGTTGAATTCGCCTTTAAAAAAATCAATGTAATAAAATTTTGTAAATAGTGAAATAACTTAGTAAATTATAAAAAAAATGATTACACAAAAAATAAACTTGTAATTATAAAAATACTTTTGTGATATGAAATTATTCTTGTACATTAGTGATAAGTACATAAAATAGAGAAGAAAAGTTTCTTCCGCCGGATCTTCTCAGTGTGTGGCGGCGTTCCGATCCGGTAGTAATTCCAAAAATCAATTGATATTATAAAGTAATAATTTTTAAAAACTTGTAACACCCATATTTCTTGTAAATGTTTTCTTTCTTTCATCCATCGTCTATAGATACGAAAAATATTAATGGTACATCGCCATTGGTGCAGTATGGTGGCAATGCAACATTTATTCACTTTACCATAAATGTTACCTTCTACACCAGGAAACGACAGTGGCAAGCCCTGCCATTATTGCGGCAGGACTAGGTAAGGCAATGGTACCAAATACGAGCAAGACGTGTCAGAACTCCACTCACCTGGATTATTGTAACGATGGTAGTGAATCATTCGACTTTTACAAACTGCCCGGCAGATTTTTTTTTATATTATAAAATAGCAAACAAGCAATTGGTCTCCAAAAAGAGTCAACCATCGCCTATAGACACCAAAGGTGTTAATGGTGCGTTGCTATATTATGGCGAGATCTAATGCCACATGCATAAGTTTACCGGCTACCTTACCCTCCAAACCGGAACACGTCAGTGACAAGCACTGACGCTATTGCGGCAAGAACCGTAATGCATTATATCTATTCAAATCCGAGGGGTACGGATAGGCACATACTCTTTGTGTATAAATGCCTAATTAAATCAAGATTTTAATCAGCCATTTATTAATGGAATAGTTTTGAAAATTATATTCAAACATAATGTAACCAATTAATTGGGTTTCTGTTATGAAAGACCTAAAACCCGGAAAGAATATGAATGATGTAATTTGATCCAAATTTCACTTAGTTATATAGACACGTTTAATAAATTAGCTGTAAGTAACATTTTATTCGAATATCACAAAGTGAGGATTATTATTTCCAGTGTACGTCTTTTATCTTTGTACAGGTAGGGTAAAGGAATTGATAACTTTTGACATATCAGGCGTCTGTCTTTTTTTAGAGTTTATAGAGTCTTTTGACCATAAGTGCCATAGAGCATATTTAATATATTGCCGTTACAAGAATTAGCATACAGGTTTGTTTTTTGTTCATAAATATTAATTTTTATTACGTGTTACCTTATTACGTGTACCTTATGTTAGTTTACTTAATTTTACGTGACAATAATACAAAAATATTTCGAATTAGTAATTTAAATTTCTCTTTTCAAATTTAATTTTAAAGAAGAAGATAAATTCATCGCGCTTCTGGGTAAAGGAAATTTCGTTACTTAGTTTTTGTTTGATAGAAATGCTTAATATTTCCTATATTATTAGCATATTCAACAAGAAAATTTTTGATCATAATTACAAAACCGCACGAGAACATATATATACATACACAATTTATATTATTATATTCATTTTTTGGTTTTAAAAAAGATTCAAAAAGAAGAGTATATTTCCCGAAAAACGTTCTGCCTTCCGGAACTGTAAGTGAACAAATTAGCTGAATAGAAAGAAAAAAATAACTTTATTTTTAAACGGGAATCTATTCTAAGATCTATAAATAAAGCTCCAAAAAATCTCCAACAAAGACCATATTATGTCCGATATGCAACGATTCAGTTTTTTCTTACAAGATTCTCCCCAGATTCATAACTGGAAATTATGTTGTAAGGTCAATTCGACACATGATCATTTATTATGCGTAATTATAAATTGTAAATTATACATAAATAATCAAGATCACACAAAATTCCATAACATTTACGATAATTTCTGTGCAAACATGATGTCATGTGATTCTTAGTAATCTGTTAAGAATAGACCAATAGAAAAACAATTGTATTATAGTGTGCTGACTTAATAGACGATAAGATAACATAATTAACTATAAATATATCAGTAACATATAATGACCTAATTCGTGAATTATTACTCTGATTAATGTATACGTATACGCGCATTTACAAATATTTTTTACGAATTCCACACGCTTTTGTCTCGCGTATAAACTAGACTATTTTTTATACAGTTTTTTTCTAATATACATAGTGGTATAACAAAAGGAAGGAAAGTCTATTCAGCTCAGATCATGAGATCCCAGATTCGATCCCCGGCGCAGGCTAATGTTACTGAAGTTATTCGAGGATTTTCTCGAAAATCCAAAATCACATTAGCAACTTGGAGGCTGGCGGGTTTTATGTTACCACTTCCATCATTGCTAGAAATATCGATAATCGTTAACATGTCAAGTAAAGTGCGGCGATGGGGATCACCACTCATATCGCCAAAACGGTGAATAGTGGTAAACCAGAAAATCCCTAGACGTTCGGTTTACTCTGCCCGCAAGGAAACCGGTCGTACTGATACTTTATGTATATATTTGTATATTATTTTCATAAAATAGAATAAAATCATTATATAACAAAACTCAAAAACTAGCCGATGAATTGATATTCGTTTAAAATGTCATAGCTATTGAATTATCCGTGTTCGTTTGATTTTCGTTCTACTCTCAAGTGACTAACGTCACTTGCGATGCGTGGCCGGATTCAGCTAGCATAACCACAGTATGACATACGAGTAAAATACATCCACTAAATACATTAAATAAACAAAACTAGTCACTTGAGGGTTTTTATTAAACTACTGATACTAAACACATAAAGGAAAAAAATACTGGTTTACTTGAAAGTCTTCTACAATTTCAATAAGCTTACAACGAACTGTCTGATCAAAGTCGAGTGTACGTCACTTGTAATAAATAAATTAATTAAATTGTCATAAATAAATTAATTAAATTGTAATAAATAAATTAATTAAATAAATTGTAATAAATAAATTAAATTGTAATGAATAAATAAATTAAATTGTAATAAATAAATAAATTATTTATTTATTACAAGTAACGCACACTAACTTGACTTTGATGAGACAGTTCGTTGTAAGCTTACCGAAATTATTATCGAAATTATTTATTACCGAAATATATTATATAAAATTAAAAACGGAATTATCATGTTTTGTTTCGTCACTTCTCTATGTGAAAAAATTTAACTTCACGACGTGAAATTTTCACGAACTGGCAAATATGAAAATTCTATATTTTAATCAACAGAACACATAGTACAAGTTAAAGCTCGATTATTATGCAAGTGCACAATTATTAGGTATTGCCATGTTTGTTTTTGTTATCATAGTCATATTAATATTAAAATTTTTCCAGCAAAAGTGGAAATCGAGATCATGCTGCCCATATCAACTTTATGGAAATCAAAATAACGTTCATAATCGCTTCACTTAGAATACAGACATTTATTGCAATTTTTAGACTGTGAGTTAAAAACGGTTAATGGATAGCTCCTAGAGAGTATAAGTGTTCTGTGATGGATAGTTTTAATACACCCCGTCATAAACACATTTTACACTAAAGAAAAATATTATGTTTTATGTAGATATGTTGAAGTATATACCTACATACCTACCTACGTCTCTGTGGTCTAGTGGTCCAGCGTTGGCGTTGACCACATGAGGTCCTGGGTTCGATTCCCGGGTCGGGCACATAAGAATAGTGTTTTTTCAGTTTTCTGAGAAACACAAAGTTGCCCGGGATTGGAAAGTGCCCGGTTGGCGATAGGCTTGCCACCTATCACATTTGTGGGACCAAGTATAACCCAGTACCACGGTCCAGACAAACTCATCTTGCTGTTTCCACATTTATTTTAACTCTTTGAATAAAGACGCTGGTTTTCAACATTCGTGTAACCACTCCCGGATAGTACCGGATCGATCTTATAGTAGCTCGTCAGTTTTATTCTCCCAGGTATCCACAATCATTCACATCGCTATATTTATAAGAAAAACTTTTTTATATTGAACCAAAACAATATTGTAATGAAAATAATATTTGGCTGGCAAGTATAATAAACAAAGGTGACATGACCTAATATTTTAAATGTTACCTACGGTAAAATTATTCGACATGTTTCATTACTTATCCATTATCTTATAAATAACCTTTATAAAATAAAGGATTATAATTAGGGTAAAATAGCAGAAACGCTATACTTTTGCTAACAGGGGTAAGAAAGAAAAAAATACACAATATAATATGTAAAAATTTTAAAAATTAAAATTAGTGAAATGACCGTCGCTTCCACAACAGTGTGAGATGCCATAAGGTTTGGGAGAGATGCAATTTATTATCATAGTTATACCATGGCTTGTTAACCGGTTAATTTTCAAACCTAAATCATCGCAAGTACATAAGTGGCGTTTGCTTAAGATTTGGCTTTACCTTAACCTCAAAAATACGGTTTTTCTCAAGGAGCAAAATTATAAGGGTTTTGAATAAATAAACCGGTTAATAGAAGTTTTTTTAAATATTTATTTGATGTTCACCGCTTCCAATTTTCTACCGCACTATGCGTGGCATCATACCATTCTGTGGTTTTGGCTTAAACTGGTTTATATAGGTTTATGAAGCGCTCTCATTAAGATACGCTCCGAACGAAAACTTTTATACAAACCTCTATTAACCGGTTTTTTAAACCGGTTTCTACCCCTACGTTATACAGTGCTGCACTTATGTAACTTACAGGTATAGTTTGCCATACTGTGAGTTCCATAAGTTAGTAACAGATGGCAGTGTAAGTCAGTTTAACGACACACAACTTTAACACTTTAGTATCAGTCTGAGAGCTTTACGTAGTATTTATTGCATACTGTCCGAGTAGTCTCGGCTACTAGATATTTTAGTTTTTCCAAGTAGCAAATCCCTATTTTTTTCGTCCGACATCAACTTATGAACTGGCGACTTAATAAATAAAAAGGATATTCTTGTCTAATTTTTTTAACATTAACCAGGACGGCAGCAACTATTTAGGCTTCACTTCTTTTTCCTTTATAAATAACAGTAGACCAAATTTATTTTTCTTTAAAAGATAACAGTAGACCAAATTTTTATCTCGGCGAGTGCTGGTATTATAAAAATTGTTGCCATCAACCTCACATAATAAAAAATAAAGTCGCTTTTGTATGCTAGCGAACAATATTTCCTCATTTTTGTATCTTAGGCCTTTGTATCCGGCTGCGAAAAGCGGAAGGTTATTCCTTCACGCTTGTCTAGTATAATATATATTGTATATGTATTATTGGTACATATACTCGTACTATGTTTTCAATAATTTTTCCCATTTCATATCATTCACATTCTACTTGAATTAACATTGGATTTATCTTGGCTGCCTCGGGGTATAAGCAATAGCCATGGCTCAGATCATGAGATTTCGGGTTCAGTTCCCGGTTCGGGCAAAAGTGTTAATGATAATTTCTCGAGGTTTTTCTTGAAAATCTGAAATCTGAGTAGGGAGTCTGGCTGGTGGTGTCTCACCTCGCTCGAGCCTTGGTTAAGCACGTCGAGTAGTCGGTCCCAGTTATTACAAGAAATAGTCGAAAATATGTCGACAAAATGCGGCGCGCCACTCATCTTGCCAACCGACAAATCGTGGTGAACTGGAGTTTGAGTGCTAAGTGTGAGTTTTTCTTTTCGCATTCGATCGTGAGCGCATTTGGAGTTTACTAGGAATTTGTATGTGATTTGTACAGCGCCACCTAGTGGTAAACTGGTTTCTAACGTTTACCACTAGGTGGCGCTGTACTTAGCACTCTGGTGACGTTCGGTTTACTCTGCCTACCCCGCCTTGGAATTATCTTCATCAATTTGGTAGAAAATGTAAATGTAAGACTGTGTCAATTTATCACCATGCTTAAACAGTTTAAACAATAAACGTGTATTTTCCGGCATTTAAAAAAAGTTGGTAAATACTTCTGCGGCTTTTTTTTATTACATAATCATACAAAACAGTCTACATTAGTAAAAATAGCAATTTATTATTACTAGGGATCACCTGTAGTGGAAATTTGACTAGTCGATCAAATAAGTATATTCGTTATACTTAGTAGTACTTATACTAAGTACGTACGTAGTTACTTAGTGAAATCTTTTGTACCAAAGTCGTACAGAAAATAGTATACATGTGTGTATATTATCATGTCAAATGAATGTACTATGGTGTGTTGTAATGTTAATTTATATTATTTTTAATGTATATTATTTAAAAATATTAAGTTTTTGCAGTCTTTTGCAATACCAACTTTAACTGTGCCAAATTTCATATTTTACCGTTCGCATAATTGTCTTATAAAGGGGTACAAAGTTTTTGATTTACTTATCTATATAATAATACGTGAAGTTAAAGGTTTGGGCACCTTTTTAAGACAATTTCGCCAACGGTGGAGTATGAAAGGTATAGTTCAAGTTTATATTGTAGAAGACTGCAAAAACTTAATATTTTGTAATAAAAATCATTGGAAATACATTAAAATAATAAAAATAAACGTTACACACACTACATTCATGTGATATACACGATTTTATACACACATGCATAGATACTATTTTCTTTATGGGTGTCAGTTGTCAAACTTAAAAGAGATTTTACCGTATAGTCTATGGCCAAATTTCGGCCACGGGCGATCACTAGTTACTATAAAAATATATTATTTTGTCATCTTTTATTAGGCTGTTTTCACAGGTTAGTTTGACAGATTTTTTATCCTCCAGCTGCTTCTTTACTCATCGACCTATAATCTGTTAACAATAATTTCTGTGTGCCAAATCCTTACATGCAGAAATTGTTGAGAACCGTACCTACATGAACACATCGATTTTACAAACTTTTATAACGAACCCCCAAAAACACTCGACCCTTTTGATAATAATACGACAACTTTTTGTTCCCTCGGTGCCTATATCCTTAACTATTCTACAATTAAAATAAGGCAAGATACTCTAAATAAAGCACCAAATATCTGAACAATTATATTAATTATTATAAGGCAAACACGATCTTGTATTCATTATACGTATACATAAATAAATATTAATTATACAAACTACACAAAAAACAGAGGTGGGCACATATTTATGAATCAATATAGATAAACATTGATTAATACTTGTACACCTACGCAGCTGTTAATACAAAATCTTCTGTTTAAACAGATATAGACAAGGCTTATGAAACAAAAACGGTCACGAGTGGTCAGAATTTATTAATAAATGTTTATTAAATATATTTCAGTATGTATACACATTAGCGATCGTCTATGGCCGAAATTCGACCACAGACTAACAATAAATTCTCTTTTAAGTTTGACATAAAATAGTATAATACATGTGTGGGTAATATCATGTATGTCACAAGAATGTAGTGTGTGTAATGTTTATTTTTATTAATTTATTTTCAACGCATATTATTTAAAAATATTAAGTTTCTGGGTTAGACTTCAGGGTTAGACCAAAATATAATAACAATTATTATTATCATTTTTAATTATTAATTACAGATTAATCAATGCTAATGTTACAAATACATTTGTTTTTTATTTGTTAGGCTTTGCCAAATTGCTCGAAAAATTATTCAAAATTTACATTAAGTACAGTAGAGCGTGGATTATCCGAACGTCGATCAACCGAACGACCGCTTATCCAAACTCCCGACTCGCGCGTGCCTACCTCCCCCCGAGCCCCGAAAAATATGGGACCTAGCCGCTCGTTACCCGCTTACTGTTTGCTTACGTAAACTAGATTTTTTAAGCGTTAGTAATTAACACTTAAAATCTCTTCAATTTTCGTGAATATTGTACGTAGAATGACTTGTTGCAAAGGCTGCAGTTGCAAATACTAGCTGACCCGGCACACGTTGTTCTGCCTTTTTAACAACTCTTATTTTTTTTTCTATATTTTCTCATCTTTTAAACCTTTCCTGGACTTCAACAATTAATTCAAAACCAAAATTAGCCAAATCGGTTCAGCCGTTCTCGAGTTTTAGTGAGACTAACGAACAGCAATTGATTTATATAGATGAAGGTATGTAAATATATCTTTCATCCACCTGTGGAATAAATATGTATGGCTATATCAATACAGTTCGATTATCCTAAAAAAACCGGTTTTCCGGACACCCATGTCCCCCAATTAGTTTGGATAATCGACGCTCTACTGTAGTTTGAAACCCTAAGTTGGCTACTAATTTTATAGCTTATAGTAAGAAGAAAACTTAAAAAACTCAGGTGGCACTGCAGGCAACCCCTAGTTTATTATAGACTCAATAAACTCAACTCAAAGTTGATTTACACTTACAAATTTAATTTATACTTAATTAGACATTATAACAAAGTTGATTTATACTTAATTAGAATGGTGGTAAATATTTATTAGCTTTAAGGTAAAGCCAATGTAAATAAATATTTACCATCGAAATCCAATTGTGTAATTAAAAGAAATAAGATCTCTAAAGACCGCGATATTAATCACTCTATTTTCCTTGGCTAATCCATCCTCGCTTTTTTTACGCAAAATTATATTTACATACATACTATCTTTGTTACAGTTTAAGATAGTACTTTAAACTTTTTATTCGAAAATAATAAGTCTACATCAGTTCAAATAAATGTCTGATCAAAACATATATATTTTGCTCTACATTCCCAACAGATAACGAGTGATTGCCGCTAAACGGTATCAATTTGGGACAGTTCAATTACAAAAGTGGTGAGTGATTAAACTGACAATGTATTGCAATTTATTCCATATATCCCACTGAGTAATGTGCTTGTAACTAACAAAGCATTTTAAATACAGCCTACAAGGTAGTAGTGGCAATTTTTTGTTTAATCTATACATCTATATCTATACATATAATAAAATCGTAGGAAAGTCAAAACTGTACATTTTTAATATTTTTTTAAAAGAATACTTGCGGAGTGATCTACAATCGATACCGAAGCCAAAAATATAGTTTATAGAATTTTTTGTCTGTTTGTGTGTTTATCTGTTTGTCTATATGTATGTCCGGGATAAACTCAAAAAGTAATGCATGGATTTACTTCAAATGTTGCATGAATATTACTAACAGGTCGGGTCAACATATAGGCTACATGTTATCACGCTATCGCCTACAGGGGAGGAGCAGTGCAGAGTAAACGAAGTCCGCGCGGACGAAGTCGCAGGCAACAGCTAGTAACAAATAAACAAACGAATTTCTGATATATACATACATGACAGTATGCTAGCGGAATAGACGGCGCGAGTGAAATGTTTTTAAAATATCGAGCAAATTTAAATGCCATCCACCACCACCTTAAGACAGCTAAGCCAGCTTTGTTCTTTTTAAACGACACGCAGATATCTTCTGCGGCTGATACTTAATATCTCTCTTACCCGGGGTACAAATTTGAGCATTCATTTATACCCGGGCGGGAGTTTATGCTTACTTCAGACAGGATATCTGTTCTCGACGTCTCAGCAGCCTTGAAGGCAAGAACCTATGCATCCTCTGGCTACGTGTAGACTGCGACGATCATCCCCGCATCTATGCGTACCTGTACAGGTCTCAAAGCGGAAATTCCGAATCAGACCGAGTCGGTCTGATAGAACACATCCAAATTGCAACTGATTCCGTGGTGCAGCAGATCCCCTCCGCAGAGATCGTGATCATCGGTAATTTTAACGTACTACCGTTCACGTACTACCGATCATGCGGGGAGATCTGCTCACCACTTTGCTTTAGCGTAGCGTGTCTATAGCTGGTTACTTTGCCTACGCATGTTCCAAATGTGGACCACCATCTTCCTTCCTTGTTAGATCTTCTGCTGACCTCACACCCAGACAGTTATCAAGTTTTTGTAGACGCTCCACTTGGTTCATCAGAACACTGCCTAGTACGGAGCAAAGTGCCGATTACGCGCTTATCACAGCCTCGTTCTTCAGGCTGCCGCCGCGTTTGGCACTACAGGTCAGCAGATTGGGACGTGATGTGGTCCTTTCTTGCACCTTACCCATGGAGGTGTGTGTGCTTCTCGCTGAACGATCCAGATGTCGTTGCTGACTGCGTCACTGATATGGTGCTGCAAGGAATGGAATTTTGCATTCCGTTTTCTGCTGTACACGTTGGTGGCAAGTCTCAGCCAGGGTTTGGTCGCCAATGCAAAACGGCTTCACGCCGAAAGCAGCCTAGCGATGCGTTATACCATGCCTGGGCCGCGGCATCGGCATTGCATGATGTAAATACCAGCACACTCGGAAAGAAGTACAATTATACCTCTAGGTCTTTTAAAAGAACCATCGCTAAAGCGAAATCCAACTCACTTTTTGCAGCCAACTCGACTCTGGACGACCAAGGAAATGCACCACCTACCATCCCGCGGTGTGACACTTCCATGCCGGAGGTAAAGTTCTTGCAAACTGCAGTGCTTAAGGTACTCATTTCCTTGGACGTCCATAAGTCGAGTGGGCCTGATGGCATCTCTCCTATCGTGCACAAGATGTGTGCTCCAGAGTTGGCACCGCTTTTAACGCATTTATACCAGCTCTCCTACTCAAAAGGCGTCGTGCATATAACTTAGACGACCGCTTTAGTGCACCCAATCCCTAAAAAAAGACGATCGATCAGTCCCGTCCAACTATCGGCCTATAGCGATAAACTCTTTATTCTCCAAAATTATGGAGTTCGTTATTAACTGCCAGCTTCTGAGATATCTAGAAGAGCACCAGCTGATTAGTACGGTTTTCGTGGCGGACGCTCAGCTAGTGATCTTCTGGTTTACTTAACACATCGATGGGCGGAGGCAATCGAGAATAAGGGAGAGGCATTGGCAGTTAGTTTGGACATAGCGAAGGCCTTCGATCGGGTATGGCACAGGGCACTTCTTTACAAGCTTCCATCCTATGGGCTTCCTGGGAAATTGTGCAAATGGATCACCAGTTTTCTGACGGATCGGAGTATCAAGGTCGTTGTTGATGGCGCATGCTCTGACCTTAAACTCTTCAATGCTGGTGTTCTTTAAGATTGTGTGCTATCGCCTACGCTGTTTCTTCTGCACATTAATGACATGTTGCGATCGAGCAGCATTACGGCGATGCTTTATACTCTGGCCGCAGCGGAATTTCTCGGGAACACGTCAACGAGTGCCGGAACAAACTAGTGTCAGAAATTGAAGCACAACTTTCCGTAGCTTCGGAGTGGGGTCGATTAAATTTGGTCCAATTCAATCCCATTAAGACACAAGTGTGCGCGTTTACCGCTAAAAAATCACCCTTTGTCGTATCACCTAGTTTTGAAAATACTTCCCTGAAAGCCACAGCCAGTATTGGAATACTTTAAGTCGACATATCAAGCGAAGTTCAGTTCCGCGGTCACTTGGAAGGCAAGGCTAAATTAACCTCTAAAAAGCGCCTCGAATCGTCAATGACCGGACTATTTCAAATCGGCTTGATTCTTTGGCTTTACATAGAGATATGACATTACTCTTCATCTTTTATCGGCACTATCATGAGGAATGTTCCGAGGAACTGTTTGGATTAATTCCTGCCATCGAATTTCACCATCGCACATCGCGACAAAATTCGAAGTTTCATCAATACCATCTCGTTGTCTGAAAATCCACAACCATGCGATTCTCAAGGCATTTTTTGCCCCGCACTACTCCTATGTGGAACCAGCTATCAGCAATTATTTTTTTCAAAAGGATACGACTTAGGGACCTTCAAGAAAAAAGCTTACTCATTCTTAAAAGGCCGGCAACGCAATTACAAGACCTTTGGTAGTGTAGTTGTCTATGGGCGCGGGATAATCACTTGCCATCAGGTGAGCCTCCTGACCATTTGCAGGGGGCAAATAATTTATAGAAGAGGGAAACTATAGATCAAACTAACAGAAGATTCCCCTGACGATAAGAGGTCATCAATTCCCATGGAAATCGCAACAATAGAGGACTTGCAGTCGCGTTTTCGGCGTTTGAGAATGACAGGGTTTTTATGAATAATTTTCATATTATAGAAAACAAGAGATCTCTCCTAATGGAAAGAGACACCGATGCGTGGCTGATCATGAGGTTGGGTTTTAATGCCACATGTTCTATTGGTATCATATCTATATTATACGTAAAGGGATAACATCTATTGGTAATATCTCATTATACGTGAAGGGATAAATAACTTCGTACCCTTGCGCGAACGGTAACGTACCAAATTTGGCACAGACACAGTTTACATTACGGAGGACGACAGAAACCTGATATTTTTTAAATAAAATGCATTAGAAATATATTAAATTAATAAAAATAAATACTACACACACTAAATTGATGAATATACACACATGTGTACTTATTATTTTCTTCTTTCTACATCTAAAGTTAGTTGTCAAACTCAAAAGAGATTTTATTGTTAGTATGTGGTCGAATGTGGACCATAGGCGATCGCTAGTATTGCATAAATATCCAACCCCAGAAATATAAACATTTATACTTATCACACAATACGCCATGTCCCTGTCGGGAATGGAACCCAAGAACAAAAAGTATTTTTAAGAATATATAAATACACATAAAGCACATAGTAATAGAATTTTACCAAGTGCCATCAATATTTCACAAAATATACTAATCGAAAGTATTATTACATCGACAACAATTCTTTCTACGAGTATGTGGCGTCCGGCAATACTATCACCATTAAGAAATACCGTGCCTTAGGAAACTTGCATGATAATAAGTGATCATCGCTATCTATGACAAGCTGCAGTACTAAAGATCTTGCAAGAGCATTTTCTTTTAGAAGAACAAAGCTCTTGCCTAAGTTTTCGGAACTAGTTATCCCTTAACAACAGGGTTGATTTTTGATGACATTGCAGGAAATCACATATATCACACAGGTTTATCGGCAGCTAGGGCTTTTCCAGCCAAAATATGACGGTGTCAAACATAAGCCTCATAAACTTCAAAAATAATAATATTTAATGAACACTTACCTCTTGCCCCTCCAAGTTGCAAGAATGGCTATTGAATCGCATTAATTTCACAGTCTTGTCGTTCGACCCGGTCGCCAATAAGTCACCAGCTGGACTCCACGCTAAACAGTAGATGCTGCCTTTGTGGTGTTTTGTTCGTTTTAGAAGAACTGTCGGCGCCGTCGGTGCGGTATTATCCCTGGAACGACGGGAGTATTAAGATTTTTTGTCAGAAAACTTGTACGAGATGTATTGAGGTTTGAATATTTTTCATAAATGCAGAGTATTAAAGGTTTTATCGTCGGTTTTGCTTTAAAATTCATAATAATGGTTTTAAAGTGAAAACTTCTTTTTAGATCGAAAATATGACGGATTCGCGTCAGAGGTTTAAGATATATATTATCTATAGATATACAAAGAGTAAGTTCGCGCCCGCGCCCTGCGCGCCGTTCGTAAAATCTATATTTAATATTATAAATGCGAAAGTTTGGATGTATGGATGTATGGATTTGGATGTATGGATGTTTGTTACTCAATCACGCAAAAACTACTGAACGGATTTGAATGAAATTTGGTACACGAGTAGATAATAACCTGGAATAGCACATAGACTACTTTTATCCCAAAAAAAAATTGGTGATCCCGCGGGATTCACAAAAAAACTGTTATAATGCAGCGGGCTACACGCTGCAGCTAGTAATCTATACATATAATAAAATCGTAGGAAAGTCAAAACTGTACATTGAATATTTTTCTAAAAGAATACTTAAGGCGTGATCTACAATCGATATCGAAGCCAAAAATATAGTTTTTAGAATTTTTGTCTCTTTATCTGTTTGTGCGTAGGTATGTCCGGGGTAAACTCAAAAAGTACTGCATGGATTTATTTCAAATTTTGCATGAATATTACTAACAGGTCGGGTCAATATATAGGCACATATTATCACGCTATCACCTACGAGGGAGGTGCTGTGCGGCGTAAACGAAGTCTGCGCGGACGAAGTCACGCAACAGCTAGTGTATTATAAACCCAGTAGACGTCATTGTAATACATGTGTAGTTGACAATCAACAATAGCGAGGACTAATGCCACATGCATAAGTTTACCAGCTACCTTAACCTCCAAACAGGAACACGACAGCGACAAGCACTAACACTATTGCGGCAGGAATAGGTAAGGCGGTGGTACCAGACCCGGCCGAGACAATGCAGAACTCCACGACCCACGATTATCCACGATGGCAGTGACTCGCATAGCCAATCGGTCGCCTCTTACAACCTGCCTGGCAGAGCGGTAGTTGGTCTATTCTTCAAAGGAGCCCGGAACCAATACGGGGGAAAGGGAAGGTCTTGAGTTACAAATGGTGTAACTAACACGACTGTTTTACTTAAATCGATTTGGCAGAAAACAAGAGTGAAAAACAAACCATATTATAATTTCCATTCTCACAATTACTGCATTACGATTCGCAACTGCTACACAAGTACCTATATAGAATCTTTCTTCTTCTCAGAAGCTAATTTATGAAACTACCATTTAATGCTCTTACCTTATTGTATTTTATTAGATTATTAGAATATTTGTAAGGTGGGGTGAGTTTATGGAATCTCTATTCTTCTTAGAAGCTAATTTATAAAACTAATGCTCTTAGTTTATTGTACTTTATTGGAATATTTGCACAAAAAATTGGATGAGTATATGGAATCTTTATTCTTCTCAGAAGTTAAGGAGTGTGATGAGATCGGCCTAAAAGGTCTACAAGAATATGGCGTCATTCGAAATTATTTATAATTGAATTTACAATAAGTCAATATTAGCATTCAACGGACAATTTTTAATAGTTAGTTAATTTTAAAAGGATTTTAGTTGGAAAGTAATGAAACTAATCGAACTAGTGCGCTATTTCTTATTTGTAATTCAAGCAAAAATTTTTCTTTTCTGCCTAAAATTAAAACTCTCTTTTATTTCTGACCAACCAAAATAAATTATAAACATGTCGGATAGGTAAGATGTAAATATTTAAACAAACTATTGTATAAAATGCACTAAAAATTAAAATATTTATTATTATAGTCGAAACAAGGCTATATAAACAAATACTTTTAGTATCATCCGAATGAAACAAAAAAAAACAAGCGTCATCTACTTACACTGTGAAGTGTGAACGAGTGATAAATATTTTAATGTAAACAAAAGTTATAAGTTATATTGTTTTTTAACTTTCAAGTGATTAAAATCAAATAATCTTCATGATAAGTAATACAAAAATGAATTATATTTGTGTCGACGATATATTGCGATGTGAGTGGCTTAAAATGGAATGTAACAATTGTAAATTCAAGTAACATTAATCTTTGAAGGAGTTTTGTGAATTTTAGTATTATATAATTTATAAAACGTGTCCGTGATACAATTTACATTTCAGAAGAAATTAATAATGAATTACAATACGGTAAGCAGCCATCATCATGTGTTGAGTTTTAGGCCAAATTTGTATGGGGCCTTATCAATCTCCTTTATGAACCTATCATTTAATGCTCTTACTTTATTATATTTTATTGGAATATTTATACAAAAGGTTGGATGAGTATACGGAAGCTTTATTCTTCTCAGAAGCTTATTTATAAACCTATCATTTAATGCTCTTACTTTATTGTATTTTATTGCAATATATGTACATAAGGTTGGATGAGTATGTGGCATATTTATTCTTCTCAGAAGCTAATTTACGTAACTACCATTCCATGTTCTGTATTTAATGTAATTAATGTAATTTTATTGTATTGGAATATTTGTACGTAAGGTTGGATGTAGTGGTTGCCTCTAGAACGAGAGGCTACCAATTCAATGTGGTTCTGCATTTTTTGTAGTTTTGAATTTTTAGCAATATCATTTACGTGAAATGCTGCATGTAGAGGTAGGCTCGAAAACTATTGTATACTACAGCCGTATACTAGTACATAAAAAATAGCTACATGCAAATTAGGCGAGCATTGTTAAATGTTGAAACACTTTTAAGAATAACAATTTTTCGTAGAGATAGCTTTCTTAAAATAGACAATAAATTATAATTATAATTAATAAAGACATTAAATTATAATTAATAAAGCGATATTTATTAGATAAAAGCGTAGAAAGTGGTCTAGTGTTTTTATTATATAAGCCAATTCGGCTTTAACTTGAAATATAGTGGTTGATTATAATTTATAAATATAGTGGTTGATTATAATTATGAGAAAATAAAATTTATTTAAAAAAACGACTTCAAATATCTGTTCACTTCAACTATACCGATATCTCACAAACTACGGAACCGATTTTGATGAAACTTAGATTGTTCCCTAAGTTGGAATTAGAATTATCTCGATATGGCTTTAGTTCCCAAGAAATCTATGGGCAAGCATATAAACATACGAACATTATGAAATTGAGTACACGTGCATGGACGCCTAAATAGATCATCACATACCTACTTAAAAATTATCCGATTCCTGCAATATTACATACCCAATTTTATATTAATAACAATTTTTGTATTGAGTGGTAGGGCGATAGCGAAGTTCACATGTGGCAGTACCGCCTGGTTGCTTGTTGCAACAGCGAAGATAGCACATAAACCTTCTCAAAAAAAAAATATATACAAACACACCAATTTTCATGGTAATCATTTTGAAGTTGATAAGTTTCAGCGCCATCTAAAGTTAAACTTTGAAAAATCCTTTCATATGAATTTAAAAAATTGTAAACGGTTGATCCTGCAGGCCATCCCTGAAACCTGTCGCTATATTAAGGTATTTTAAGCTCTTGAAAACGATGATCGATCTTGATCTTTCGTATTTCAACTCAATTTTTGAGATTTAAATATTTCTTTAGCTAAAAACGATAGGTTAAAAACTTTCGAAGCAATGTCAAAAAACATTTTTTTCGAAAAAAAAGCAGAAAAGATTTTTAAGTCAATCGGTATATTAGCGTGAAAGCTATTTCAAAAATATTAAGTTCACCAAAAACAACGTAATTTTTATATTTGAATCTATAACTTTTGAAAATAAGATTCGATTTTGATTTTTGAAAAGGCATTCTACGTAGTTTTTTAGTACTAAAAAATTGTAAAATAACAAAAAATTTTTGGTTGAAAAATTTCGAAATGATGTCGAAAAAACACTTTTTTCAACATTTTTTCTCAACGATTACTCCCAAATAGATAAACCGATTTTAATTAATGCAATATACGTAGTCTTTTGAGGAATAGAGCTAATTAGTTTTTGTACTAAATCGGTATATTAACCTGAAAGTTATATTAAAAAATACTGTTTTACCAAAACTTTTTTTGAGGTTTTTTTAAAACTTCCTAAAATCTCCTGGGTCGACTTGGTTCAAATTTTCAGGAAGTCAAAGTTGAGAGGAATTCAATCGAATGCCATGAACCGCGTTTACACACTCTCACACACACACATACACACACACACACACACACACACACACACACATACACACACACACACTCACACACACACACACTCACACACACACACATACCACATGCATACATACATACAGACATACTCACGTCATCGTGAAGATAGTCGGAAAAGGTTCCTAGGACCCCAAAATGTGGAGATTTGGTGAAAACTCGATTTTTCGAAAATCGGGGCAAAATCAGTAAATTCCTTACCTACATACGTAGCGGGAAGTTAAAAAAGGGAAATAGGAAAAGTGGGCCGCCCCGTTGGTCGAGTGGTTATCGACCCTGACTACGCAATCGACGGGGCTCGGGTTCAATCCCCGACGGGGACAACATTTGTGTGATGAGCATAAATGTTTGTATTTCCGGGTATGGATGTTTATTACATATATTCGAGTATTTATATATGCATTTCTATGTATTAGTATCGTTGACTAACACCCATAATACAAGCAAATAATTTGCTTACTTTCGGGTTAGATCAGTAAGTGTGATTTGTCCCGTGAATATTTATTAAAAAACAAAAAAAAGTTAACATTAAAATGAAAATAATCAGACACACACCCAGTAATATTACATAATCGTTTTTTGTATTTAACGAATATCCTTTTTATTAATAATTCTTCCTTAAAAACAAAGAGAAGTCATTGCTTAAAAATTATGTTATTACTATATTATTTACTAGCGGCTGCTAGCGACTTCGTCCGCGTGGACTTCGTTTACTCCGCACTACTCCTCCCCCGTAGGTGATAGCGTGATAATGTGTGCCTATATGTTGACCTGACGTGTTAGTAATATTCATAGTAATCCATGTAGTACTTTTTGAGTTTACCTTGGACATACATACAGATAGACAACAATTCTAATAACTATATTTTTGGCTTCGATATAGATTGTAGATCACGCCCCAAGTATTCTTTTAAAAAAATATTCAATGTACAGTTTTGACTTTCCTACGTTTTTATTATATGTATAGATGACAAAAATATATAAAAGCTAATTAATAAGTAACAATCTTTTATATTTCATCCAACAAAATACTACAGAGTTATTTGCCAGTTTCGTAAAATCTGAGTAGGAATAATAAATAACAAATGTCACAACTTTCTCGATAAAGCAAAAGAAAGTAGCGTTAAATGCAAAGATGTGCGAGTTCTATTCATTTATAAGATCATGGAACCCGCTGAGCATCGTCGAGCATGATATAAATTACATTTAAGTGTACTCCCACAATACTAACAATTGTTTTATGTAAACTGTGATTATTTACCTGGTAACAAGACGAACATTTTTATACTTAGGTATCTGTGTATTTACTATGTATTATTATGTGCAGGGAACACTTTGGATCCATCTTTAACAAAAATTGTACTCATATCAGGGAGGAGATTTGGTATACTTAGCGTTTATGTAGAGAATTTCCGAAAACTAAAATACATAAAAAAATGGTAGAATATCCACCATAATTCCAACCATACTTCTAGTTTATTGTATACTAGCTGTTGCCAGCGACTTCGTCCGCGCGAACTTCGTTTACTCCGCACAGCCCCTCTCCCGTAAGTGATAGCGTGATAATATGTAGCCTATATGTTGACCCGACCTATTAGTAATATTCATGCAAAATTTGAAGTAAATCCAAGCATTACTTTTTGAGTTTACCCCGGACATATATACAGACAAACAGACAAAAATTTTAAAAATTATATTTTTGGCTTCGATATCGATTGTAGATTACGCCCCGAGTATTCTTTTTAAAAATATTCAATGTACAGTTTTGACTTTCCTACGATTTTATTATAAGTATAGATGATGCCATAAACCTATTTGATATGCTTGGAGATATTTCTTTCTGTCACATCGACTATAACATAGCAATTAATATCGTATTAATAATATCTATAGTATAAATTTCGTGAATATTTATGTAATACCACTGTAAACGTGTTTATGAATACCGTATATATTTACACACCTAATACCGTAAATGATTATGTAATACCACAAATATTTACGTATATAAACTTTTTATTAAATGGAATATTTACTGTATTATTAAGAACACAATTTTTTTAGTATGTGTATGGGCTAGCTAAAAAAAGCTAACATTGCGCTCGTAATGCCCATTATCACATCTTACTATATTGTAGTAACGTTTACAAATTACCTCGCACAAAGTAGTTAGTTATTCGTTGAAACGACTCTGAGAGTCACATCGACAAATAGAAATCTACTCGTACGTCTACTTATATCTCTCCTGTAAAAACCTACATTATTTATATCCGTAAGGATTGATGTGGCTCTATAATTTTTTTAAAGCTGAGCTTACCATTATTTAGCAGCAATATAGCTGATTTTGCAACACCAATTCTAGATTTAGCAGAAAAATATATTACTAGTTATAAAGCAAACGTTGCTCCTCAGTCTAAACATCGGAATTGAGAAGCCACCTGGAACTCGTTAATAGATGAATATTTTTGAAAATTATGTATAATTTAGCAGCAATTCCGTCTAAACATTTAGCTTCTGTAGCGCCAAAATGAAATAAAATAAAATACTTTTAGTATGGCTCCTCAATCTACACTCAAGAGATGAATTTCTATTGGATGTGGGAAATCAATTAATATATTCGACAATAATGATCATTCAGCAGATGTCGTTTTTGTTTTTGCAGTATAGGAATAAAATAGTAAAACAAAGTAAATTTTGTAGATGAACGCATTTTCTTTGGCTCCTCAATCCTGACGTTCTAATTATATATATTTGACTGTAGCCACCTGAGATTTACCAACGGAATCTAAAGCCAGAAATACTAACATTTAGCAGAAATGTCTGCTAAATATATCTGCACAGTTTAGCATTGTATATATTTTGGATTCTGAAAAAACAATACTTAAGCCCCTATCGTACCAATTTTGAAATAAATGCATTCAGTAAATTTCTTGCTATATCGTTTTTTATTAATATTTAGCGCTGCAATTCATAAGTAAGATACGAAAGGATTCACGCCATAAATTCTATATCTTAGAAATATGATAATTTGTAGTTTTCTCGATAGAACAAAAAATTCAAAGTTACCTCTGAACAAATAGGAAAATGCTTAATATGGCGTAAATACTTAACGGAAGGCCATCACTTTTTAAATAATAGCAAAAAAAAAAACACATTTTCTATAATACATACGAATCAAATGTTTAAATACGTATATATGTAAATGACAAAAAGGAAATATCAAAATCCACACTCGTATCGCCCATCCTAACCAGAACCATCAGCCTGACGGTGACTAAAGCGGACAAGAGGGAGGCCTGATGGCATCAGGCCGCCCTCCTGTCCGCTTAAAAATTTATATTATATAATACAAGAAGGAACAAACTATGAACATTTAACCTGTTTAACACCAATGATGAATATGACCGCACTACATAGCATCACCGCATATAAAACTTCTCAAACTTACTCGTAAACTTGTAGTAAGTCTACTTAGACATTTTTATAGGAATGACATCGGTTTTACGGGTGCTCAGAGTAATAATAGAATTTATTTCAATAATCATATACATACAATAACCATACAACGAAAATAATTACAATAAACAAATTACTCTTTAAAAAAGCCAACTTATTGCAAATGAAAAAGGATATACCTTCTTATGGGTTTAAAACGGTATCATAAAGGTAAGGTGTAACGTACAATCGCCTATATTTCATAACTTCAGTTGAATCTTAAAACAAAATTATATAAGTACCTAATAATTTTTCATATCATCTATTTTTTCTTTATTTACTTCATTTATTATGCATTACAATTTATTATGCATTTGGTTTTACTTATAATGCTTTTACTTTTGGAGCCAGCAGCTCAATCGACAGATGTTGTAAAAAAAACATAGTTATTAATCATACGTTCTATACTCAAACAATGGCTCTTAATATTTTTTATCAGAATTTGCGTGGATTACGGTCGAAAACTAAAATGTTCTATAGCAACATATTAAATGTAGACTATGACATTATTTGCTTAAGCGAAACGTGGTTGTTATCGGAAATTTTCGATGCGGAATCATTCGATTCGCGGTATAGTGTTTACCGTACAGATCGAAATTATGATCAACTAAACAGTACGAAGGGAGGTGGAATCCCGATAGCCATCCGTCATCGTATTAATGTGTGAATGTTTAGATTAACTCCTTTGCCTTCCTTATATACTGATACTGATGTAAACTTCGTCCATATTTTATAAAGGAGGCACCATCAATGTATTCGTTAAGGTTATATTTTTGTTACTTTCCGCAAAATCAAAACCAGCATTTAGCTGAAATTTCTTTGCATGAACATATATCTGATTTAAAGTTAAATTATCCGATGATAAGTTCATAATTGTTGGAGATTTTAATATAAGACGGGCTAAGTAGTCTTCGGTGACTTATTCTATGAATAAGTCGTTGCTTTTGGAAAATACTCAGGAAGGATAATAACCTCACAGTTTTTCTCGTTTTTGTGTTTTAATGGTTTCCCTAAATTTAACTCTGCACGTAATATAAAGAGTACTTCTAGATAGTGAGATTTCTTTTGCGTCTCACAGTACTGCTAAAACTTACAAAATATTAGGATTTGTATAACTCGTTAGTCAGAAGTATTCTAGAGTATGCATCCATTATTTGGAATGATGTATATAAATAGAAGCAATTTCAAATAAATTTCTTCGAAGGTTAAATTATATATTTGGTACACGGAATTGTGAACACCACAATTCTCCGATGCATTGTCTGAAAACAACAAAGTTATTCCTAAAAAAGTTATGTCTAAATCTTGTTAATTTATAACATTTTCAATATTTTTTGAGATGTTTCATTGGGATCCTCAAAAAAGTAAAGTATCTAATGACTATTGGATAATGTTCTGGGATTCTTTATTTGAATATGTCGATAGCAATTGAAAAGCAAGCCTTACTTCTAGATTAAGATTTTTTAGGTCTTGAATTGTTAACTCTAATGAATTTGATATGCTAGGACATCCAAAACAATAGCTTCAACTTTGGGACTGCCACAATGAACTTTTTGAGATAGTTGTAAGATGTTAATTGGAATAAAGAAAGGCATTCAATTTAATCCTGCAAACCGTACATAAGTAACTGTGGTGGTGGCAAATTACGTGATAAACGGACGCAATTACAATTATTGCTAAGTTTAGCTCCTCAGAAGAATTTTTCTTTGGCAAAAAAACTGTCATCAACGAATTTGTTTCCACATCTCTCGCCTTTCTCTTATGCGTTTAATTCAAGTCCGACACAGGTCAAAACTGGAGGAGTGGCAACCCTGCGTAAAAAATAATTTTTAATACGTATGCGATGTGACAGCTACACCATTGGCTTTATACGCACACATATACACAGTGTATTAATGACAGATATTGATTCACTATAAAGATTCGGTACCCTCGGAACTATTTTCTTGAAAAATCAATGTGAAGGGTGACCATAATAAACTCGTATTAATGAAACCAGGATAAGTAATTGACTGAATTTATATTTTCATAACAGGTTAGGAAATACATATATATGAAATACACAACATAACGAGGGTGGATTAAAAAGTACTCGGCCTAACACAGATCCAATCAATTCTAAAAATCAAATCTACCCACATTATTTAGTTTATAGTTTTCATTAATGAAACCAGGATAAGTAATTGACTGAATTTATATCTTCATAACAGATTATGAAATACATATATATGAAATACATAACATAACGAGGGTGGATTAAAAGGTACTCGGCCTAACACAGATCCATTCAATTCTAAAAATCAAATCTACCCACATTATTTAGTTCAGTTCAGAGTAGTTAATTGTGTGAAGTTCGAAACGGGTGCAATAATTTGTTGTGATTTTATACATTTTTAACAAAGCGATCGGACATACTTTCTGCAAATGGAGCAAATCGAGCAGTGTGCCGCCTTAATGTACGTCCATAAGAAGGGGATATCACCAAAAGCCATCCATGATGATATGGTCAGTACATTAGGGGATTCGGTTCTGTCTTATTCATCCATCAAAAAATGGATAGCAGAATTCAAGCGTGGCAGAGAGAGTGTGAAAGTTTCGGATCCCCTGATCCGGAAGACCTTCGACGTCCACTACTGACGAAACTATTAAAAAAATACATAATTTAATTATGTGAGACTGCAGATTAGATTAGAGAGATAGCCGAGATTATATGCATCTCTTATAATTGAACTCAAAGTATCATAGTCAACGAACTGAGTTTCCACAAAGTGGTGGGTTACGAGTATTTCAAGTGACTGTTTGGAGTTATTTGAAGCCAATGCAGATGATTTTTCGAATCGTTTTGCTACAATGGATGAAACATGGGTTCATTACTGTACGTCAGAAACAAAACAACAATCAAAACAGTGGAGAAGACCTGTTTCACCACCCCCAAAAAGGCTAAGGCACTTTTGTCGGCAAATAAGGTAATGGCTTCAGTATTATGGGACTCGAAGGGTTTGATTATGATTGATTATCTTACAAGGATTCAGACTATAAACTCTGACTACTACTGTATCTTACTACGTCGTTTACGAGAGAAAGTAAAAGAAAAACATCCAGGAATGCTCAGAAGAAAAGTCCTGTTTCGTCAAGATAATGCCCGTGTTCACACCTCTGTGCAATCAATTTTATTTATTTATTTATTTTATGTCATAAGATAGCAAACAAGCAGATGGGTCTCCTGATGGAAAGAGTCAACCATCGCCTATAGACACCAAAGATGTTAATGGTGCGTTGCTATCTTGTGGCGAGGTATAATGCCACATGCATAAGTTTACCGGCTACCTTACCCTCCAAACCGGAACACGGTTTGGAGGGTAAGGTACCAACCCTCCAATCAATGCCTGAAATCCACAATTGTGGCTTTGAACTATTACCGCATCCGCCTTATTCACCTGATCTGGCACCGCCAAGACTTCTTTCTGTTCCCTAACCTAAAAAATCACTTGGGAGATCAAAAATTTTCGACAAACGACGAAGTCAAAACAGCAGTACACGCATATTTTGATTCTAAGGAAGAATCTTTTTTTTTTCAACGGTCTAAATGCTTTGAATGGGAGATGGCAAAAGTGCATCGAACTTAATGGTGATTATGTAGAAAATGAACTGATTTAGTATGTGTTCATTTTCTTAGTTAGGCTGAATACTTTTCAATCCACCCTCGTATGTATCGTACCTACGATTTGGTTATTTAGCAATCAATTTCGCTATAAATTATAGAATGAATGAATGTTGGCTGAAATGAATTTTAGGATCGTAACAGAACATCTCATCTTTCGTGTAAGATACTGACATTTGTAGTGGCCTGTGGCAGCTAATTGCAGGAATAAATTCTATAGCACTAATTAATTTATATGATTTAGGTATTCGAAAACATTACAAATTTTGGTATTTCTCTCACTCTAAACTTTTCGCAACCATTCAGTTCATATGAAAATGTGTTTGATAGAGTATATTTACACACAGTGTGTTTGTTACAAAACGTACAATCGTTTTTTTTTTTCAGCGATTAAAGTTGCATCTTCAGCGACTAAAGTTGCATCATCTTCTCACCTGGGATGCTAAAAACAGAAATTATGTTTAAATTCAAAGGCAAAAATGCTTCTAAAATTTGTATTAGCACTGATTAGCCAATATTCATTCATTCTATCAATTATAGCGAAATTGCTTGCTAAATAACCAAATCGTAGGTACGATAGATATAACCTGTTATGAAAATATAAATTTTATCAATTACTTATCCTGGTTTCATTATTAATATACGACTATAGTAAAGTCACCCTTCACACTAAATTTATAAGAAAATAGTTAAGTATTGTTTTTTCAGAATCCAAAATATATACATTGCTGAACTGTGTTGATATATTTAGCAAACATTTCTGCTAAATGTTAGTATTTCTGGATTTAGATTCCGTTGAGATCTCAGGTGCCTAGAGTCAAACACATATAATTAGAACGTTAGGATTGAGAAGGAAAAGAAAATGCGTTGATCTACAAAATTTACTTTGTTTTACTATTTTATTCCTATACTGCAAATACAAACACAACATCTGCTGAATGATCATTATGTCGAATATATTAATTGATTGCCCACATCCAATAGAAATTCATCTCTTGGGTGTAGACTGAGGAGCCATACTAAAAGTATTTTATTTTATTTCATTTTAGCACTACAGAAGCAAAATTTTAAGACGGTAATATGTACAATTGCTGCTAAATGATACATAATTTTCGAAAATATTCATCTATAACGAGGTCCGAGTGGCTCTTCAATTCAGATGGAGCCACTTTTGCTTAAATATAACTAGTAATATATTTTGCTGCTAAATCTAGAATTGGTGCTGCAAAATTAGCTATATTACTGCTAAATAATGGTGAGTTCAGATTTTAAAAAACCTGATGTGGCTCCTCAATCCTTACGGACATCATTATTTTCTAGTATGTATTCCTTTATAAATGAACTTACTTCAAAAAACCACATTAACTATAGTTTATAGTGAAAAGATTAATATTTATTATATTCCCTTCGTAAGGTCGTATAAAATATTTCAAATTAGAATATACTGGCCGACAGTCAAGGTTCTTTATCATATCATTATAAAATTAAAATATATTAACTGGGAACTTTTAATCCCTTTAACTCTATTCGACCAAGTGGTGTTTGTTTACTTCTAAAGCTTCTACTTAAATATGAATCTTTAATGAACATATCCTAATTTTAGCTGCAATATACGTATTAAAGACAAATAAAGGGAAAACAGTAATTCCCGTGTTCATCCCTAATCCCTAATCATTACATAGAAAGGTTTATGCCAATACAACGTTGACGAATAATCAAGCGACGAGATCTTATATGATTTGTTACACTAGTTTACACGGTTTTCATACCCCAGCTAAAAGTTATTATTTTATTATTCATTTGGGTAGAATTATCAAAAAAAAAATATAAAAATATTCTGTCACGTCTGGTTCAAGAAATATTTATTTACTTAACGGGAATACATAATTCTGATATTAATATAAAATAAAATTAAAAATGACTAATTTTTGCCTTCTTTTTATAGTCATTTGAATCAGTTTCTCTTATAATGGACCAACAATAAATCCCCTAACATGTTTTCATCCCAAAATCCTTGATGTCGATCTTCAAAAACCTTTAAGTCTTGGTGGAAACGTTCCCCTTGTTCGTCACTCATACTTCCTAAGTTTTCAGGGAAAAAATTCAGATGCGAGTGCAGGAAATGAATCTTCAATGACATGTTTACTCCCATCTGTTGAAAATTTTTCAATAAATCGGTAACAATTTCTTCATAATTTTCACTTTTTTTATTTCCCAAAAAATCTTCCACAACCATTTTAAATGACTTCCAAGCAGATTGTTCATTAACAGATAAAAGGCTTTCAAACTGAGAATCTTTCATAATTTTACGAATTTGTGGGCCAACAAATATACCCTCTTTCAGTTTTCCCTCTGTAATGTTTGGAAAGATTTTTTGTAAATACCGGAAAGCATCACTGTTTTTGTCAAGCGCCTTCACAAAATTTTTCATGAGTCCCAATTTTTTGAAAGTATAAACTGTCCACAAACATAACAAAAACGATCAGAACTTTGTTTACACTTTTTATTCGACATTTTCAATCAATCCAAAACAAGATAAATTGTCGTTTGAAGCGAACGAATAAACAATAAACTGTCGTCACCACGTTAGGTCGTTAAAAAAAAAACATTTGACTGCAGGAAAAAATTGTGACGTGATAAAATATTTCTGCTCATACTTTTAGGTTTAAGGAAGGTAGATGAACATATTTATATACATTTATTTCGGGGTATAAAAAAAAAGTTAAATTTTGTAAACTAGTGTTATTATATAAAAATCTGATTATTGATAGAAATCGGCCATAAAGCGATTACATTTCTGATATTTTAACAACTTTATGTACAGTAAAAATACTTGAAATATTTTATTTATTTATTTAAATTTATGCACAAAAAAAATTTACAAAGGTTAAACTTAACGCCTAAGGGCATTCTATCCATATATTCCCTGACAAACAAAGGCAAAATGATAATTAATTCGTAAAAGACAAATGTATAATAAGAAAATGGTTGATAGTTTCGAGTATTAAAACAAGAGGATATTTTTTAAGAAGTCTTAAACAAGTAGCGACGATGTTTTTCGTTAAACTATACAGTTCAGTAACAAAAGTAGCAATGTTATTCCTTAAGGTAATTACAGAACATAAAATAATCATAGTTTTACCTGCAGACAAATTTTATGAGGTACAATAACAAAAGTAGTTGTAATGGTTTGATAGCACGATAACAAAAGTCGATGTTTTCAGATACATTCAGCAATAGATGATTCGACCAACTTCGCCCGTAAGCAGAAAGACAAAAGAAATTTCATACAATTTTTCGTCCCCTATTTCAACTACTTAGGGCTTGATTTTTATAAAAAATTACCTATGTCAGAAATCAAATTGATCACAGATAGACTTTAGCATTTACGATATAAGTTTGGATTCAAGGACATAAAGCAATAAGGATGTTAGCCGAGAATTATAACAAAGTAGCGAGATTTGTCCCGATAATTACGCGACGCACAACAAGCAATCGCTGAAAAATGCATCCGCTCTCTTTTTCATCGTTACATTTTTATTATTGCAGTGTAATTTTTGAATGTAACAAGTTTTTATTGTTTCCACAGACCGTAAATAAGGTAAAATACTATTGTTAACTACTAGACAAGACATTTAGTTATGTATAGAATACAATCTAAAAATATGCTTAACCATTAAAAATATCACTTTTAGTGTTTTAACCGTAATTGACTTTAGTCTTAAATATTTTGAAAATCTATATATTAATACATGAAGTTAAAAAAATTGTATTCCATTTTGCGACAATCACGCGAACGGATGAGTATGAAATTTGGTACAATTTAAGCATACATTGCAAAGAACTACAGAACCTAATATTTTAAAATAATGTACATTAGAAATAAAACAAATTAATAAAAATTAACATCCCAAACTTTACATTCGTGTGTTGTATAGGTAAGAAAATATACATAGTTGATAGTTTTAGGTATTAAAACGAATGATGGTATTTTTATAAAGTCGTAAACAAGTAGCGACGATGTTTTTCGTTAAACTATACAGTTCAGTAACAAGAGAAGCGATATCATTTTTTGCAATGTTGAAAATGGTTCCTAATATAATTACAGGATATGAAACAATAACAGTTTCACCTGCAGACAAATTTTATGAGGTACAATAACAAAAGTAGTTATAATGGTTTGATAGCACGACAACACAAAAGTTGATGTTTTCTGATATATTCAGTAATCGATGATTCGATCAGCTTTGCCCTTTCGGTTTAAGTCTGTAATCAAACTTGAGATTTTATTGTTTCGTCTATGACAAAGGCTCGATCAGAGGCGATCGATAATAACTAATAAGATGATAATATCTAAGTAAAACAGCCTAAATTCTTTGCCTTACTTATTCCTGTCGCAATAGCGTCATTGTTTGTCACTGTTGTTCCGGTTTGGAGAGTAAGGTAGCCGGTAAAGTTATGCACATGGCATAAGACCTCGCCACAAGATAAAGCACCATTAACATATTTGGTGTCTATAGGCGATGATTGTTTCTTTTCATCAGGAGACTCATCTGCTTGTTTGCTATCTTATGATATAAAAACAATTATGACACCATTTGCGTGTGCGTTATTATATCATAATATCTGTTTTTTTTCTGTACCTGATTGACCGAGCTTGGCTCGGTTTTCACATACCCATATCTTGGGAACTGAGCTTTTTTTGGACCTGGAACCTTAATAAATCGATTCCTTGACCCAAAAAAAACCCCCTAATTTGTGACTTTCGTGAAAATCATTGGAGCCATATATATATATATATAGCCATATATATATATATATAGCCATATATATATATATATATATAGCCATATATATATATATATATAGCCATATATATATATATATATATATATATATATATATATATATATATATATATATGTATATATATATATATATATGTATATATATATATATATATATATATATATATATATATATATATATATATATATATGAAGGTGTAAATATGAAGGTATGAGATTGATCGCGAATACAGGTGAAATCAATAATCAAAAAAATGTTAGTGAGCAAATTGGATCGGTATATTTTAAGTCTACGGCCAGAGAAAACCAATTTTTTAACTCGGTCATTTGCGTCCTCTAAACATTTTGGTGGAAAATATGGCCATAACTAAAACACACACATTTCTATTAATAGTTTCATATCGCGGCCCGGAGCGAGAATATTTATCTTATATATCATCGTAGTCGTAGAATAGTGGCGGACCTAACATATATTAAACTTTACAGGACAGCCATTTCAAATAATTTTCTAAGTTTTATTGACATAACTTTTTTAATTTCAAATCTTGTAATTATGAAACTTTGCATACAAGTGAAAAATGGGGTTTGCTTAATTTTACGTTAAATAATTCATTACATCTTAGAACACTATTTGAAATGGCTGTCCTGCAAAGGTTAATATATGCTAGATCCGACACATAATAGTAGTAATATCAGGTACTTATGAGTATGAAACATAACAATAATAAAGTTGTCCATTAAAATTGCCTAAATATTTGTTGCTAAAATAGACTTTAACAAACAAAAGCGCTTGCTTTGTTAGTGATTTTCCTGCTGAAAAAAGGTTGAATTTACTGTTTACACAAAAAATGGAAAGTATAAGCTATAAGAAATAACCTACATACTACAATATATGTCCTACAATTGATTCTACTAAGGCTTTATTCTACTAAGATTCTATTGATTCTACCATCTTAAAATGGCTTGATTCTACTAAGAATGGATCGGACTTATTATAGTTTGAAATGTTTAATTATGATATGTAGATAACAAAAAACTAAAATATTTATTTTAAAAGTTAAGGCTTAATAATATTTTTAGGATATAAATTCGGCAAAAATAGATATTAAGTCATATGACAGTAAACGTAAATCTGGAAGTGTTACGTGACACCGTGGTAAAACGTCATTCAACGAGCAGGAACCAGAGAAAAGGAGGCATAAAGGAATTACTTCAAATCACAATCCTGTGTCTGGAGGCGCGTCTCAGCCTACATACTTATGTGGTTATACCGGTTATACTAACGCTATTCTGCGGAAGCGAGTGTTGGATATGACAGAAAAAACACCAAAGTAGTTTAGAATTATGCAGCCGAGATGAGATCATAACAAATAATACGAGTATGTGATGTATCACCGCGAATTGTGTCATATTTAATTAACGGAGCGAAGGGTGAGGTTAGAATTGAAACAAGTGTCGGTGTAAAAATGAGAAAAGGTATGCGTTGAGACATGTAGAAAGAATAACAAAACACATATACAATACGAACGTTTACAAATGTAGTACCGAGAGACGCCAAGTCTGATGGTGTCACCGCATTACCAGTGTATTTATGTAAAAAGAGTTTAAAGAGTATGAAGAGGTATTTTAGAGAATGTATTTATGCATAGAGCATGAAGAGGTGTTTTAGTTTTTATATACCAATATTAGATACAAAAGTTAAGTTTGTAAATTTATGTGTTTGTTAGTAGAAGTAATCTCTAGAACCACTGAACTGACTTGATTTTGAAAATTATCATACCAGTATAAATCTACATGATTCCTGAGTGACATATATAAAATTTAGTCAAAATTTTTCTCGGGATTGGGACTTAGCGCGGG
This sequence comes from Apodemia mormo, assembly GCA_036924255.1. Classification (NCBI taxonomy): domain Eukaryota; kingdom Metazoa; phylum Arthropoda; class Insecta; order Lepidoptera; family Riodinidae; genus Apodemia; species Apodemia mormo. The sequence continues at coordinate 24,472,655 of JAUPFN010000004.1, read as the reverse complement.
AAAACGACTAGTGTGTATAATCTCGCATAGGTATATTTCTTTACATTCTAGTTTATATATTCCTACAGAATGCCGGTTTTGGCGCGGGGAAATGGCTGGTGTGTAGGTACCGATCTCTCATATATTTCTTTATATTCTAGTTTAAATATTCCTACAGAACGCCGATTTTAGCGCAAGGAAACTGCTAGTGTGTAAGTATTAATCTCTCTTCTTTACATTCTAGTTTAAATAATCCTACATAAAGCTAATTTTACCGCGGGGAATCGGTTAATATGTAGATAATAATCTTTCATATAGGTATTTCTTTCCATTCTAGTTTAAATATTCCTACAGATATTAAAGGTAATAATGTATATAATACATATTATATTCTAATGTTATAATATTTTTTCAACGCAGTAAAACTGAAGCAATCGACTTCCCATTTCCTATATCTCCGGAACATCAGATACAAAGATCAGATAAAATGAGATTACACTGGCAATGTAGCATTCAAAATCGATTCATAAATGAGCAAGTTCTGGATTAACAAACATAAAAGAAAAAACATCGTGCCGAATTGATAACCCCCTCCTTTTGGCAAGTCGGTTGAAATGAAAATATTTGTAATTTTGTATGTTTATAAGGAATAAACTCAAAAAACCACTGGGACCAATCCCTACTTAACATTATAAACGCGAATGTAAGTTTGTTTGTTCCGCATTCATGCGAAAACTACTTAACCGATCATCATGAAATTTGTACTTACACATATTCTTATAGGTATTAGAAGTAACATAGAATACCTTTTAATTACAAAAGTACCCGTGAAGCTGCAGGTAAAGGCTATTTTAAAATATTTTTTCATAATTAGAAAGCTACACTATTTAGTAGTAACATATGCTACTATTTTAATCGACTGAGCGAAATTAATGCCTTAGTCTAGTATCGCTAGTCATTTCATATTTTTTTTTGAACGAAAACCTATTTGCTTGCAATAAGGCAATATTCATTGATCACGAACTATTCAAAATTAAAGAATGATGTCAATTTTATGTGTTAAATAAAATGCACATATTATATTGTAAACGTGAAACTAAAATCTAAACGAATTATCATGTCTAAATTTAATGTGTCATTTTTAGAGCCGAGATGTAATGGAATTAACACAGCCATGGTACATAAAAAATCTATGAAGAACGCTATTTTATTTTCATAAAAATACATACGTTGGCCAAGTTGCCAGCGATCCTGCCTGCACAATCGATGAGGTTCGAGTTTGTCTTCCAACACAGATACGTAACGTGAAAATCGTACGTTTTGTTTTGCTTGATTTGGGTGTTTGTTAAATATATTTTAGTCTTTACTAGCGGCCTGCCCGCGGTTTCACCCACGTTGCTTTTGTTCCTGTGGGAATATCGGAAAGGTTTATATACTAAAACTTTTCTCAACCGCATCAAAATCTGTTGAGTAGTTTTAAAAATTTAAGCATACATAGGGACAAACACAGAAAGCGACTTTGTTTTATACTATGTAGTGATAAGTACTAGCAATCGCTTGTGGCCGAAATTCGACCGTAGACTAAACAATAAAATCTCATTGCACTTGACAACAGATTTTAGCCGTAAAGAAAATATATGTATGTGTATATTTACGTGCATATTATCATAGTTATTTTATGCGTTAATATCCTATATATCACATGAATGTAGTATGTGTATTAATTATTTTTATTAATTTATGTATTTCTAATGCATTTAATTAAAAATATTTGGGTTCTGCGGTCCTCCGCAATATAAACTTTTACTCTGTCAAATTTCATGTTCGCGCAATTGTCTTAAAAAGGGTCCAAAGTTTTTCCTTCATGTATTAATATATACCTAATAGAGATTGCCTGTAACCAAAATTTGACCATACACTAAATGATAAAATCTCTTTGATTTGGAAACTGACTTATTTGTGTGTAATACGTAGGTCACTCTATAACTTTTGCGTAACTTAAAAAAACAACATGTTATAACCAAAATATTATATTTATTGCTTTTCAAAATAATCTCCTTTACATTTTTTCATGCGATCGAACCATTTTTTAAAACAAAAGGACCACAGATCTGAAGGCATATTTTCTACGTGCTGATTGAACGCTATCACAGCCTCTTCGGAGTTGATAAAAGTAAAACCTCTCATCAAATCTTTGATTTTCGGGAAAATACAGAAATCACAGGATGCTAGGTCGGGGCTATGCGCAGGGTGAGTGACGAGATGTACTTTTTCGGAAGCTAAAAATGACTTTGTTTTGTTGCCCGTATTTGAAGAAGCGTTATCATGGTGTAGGAGAATGCGGCTTTTGGATCGTCTTTCGCGAACTTTTGCTAACACCCTGGGTAAACAAATGGTAGAATACCACTCGGCATTAACAATCTTTTGATCTTCAAGTGGAATTGGTACTCAACGGTACTCAAACAAGGTGCTTCTCTCCCAAAAGCATTTTGGAGGCGAGCGGAACAGTCTTGCGGAGAAAAAGAACTTTTAAAATCATAAAAAATAATCGCTCTAAAATCTTTTCGACTTAATTCCATTTTCGTTGCGTACGTAGAACTTTGATGTGTAATAAAAAAGCAATTGACAAATTATTTCCCGCCAATTGTTTTTTTTTATTACTAAGAAGGTTGCAACGATTTAAAAATGTAACATTCGAAATTCAAATAGTTCCGATTAGCTAGAAGTGCAAAACTTTTAGTGTGCCCCATGTACATCTATATATAAATACAAATAATTTAGAATCTCCTCCTGTTTAAAAAGTCGGTTGAAAATACTGACAGTCACAAATTCCGAAGTGTTTCGCAAACATGCAATTAGTTTACCGATCTTCACTGAAATATGGTACTAAATGGAAAATATACCGTCCAATAATAGAAAAGATTTTTCCAAATCGGTTTGTAAAAGACCCAGTTCCAAGATAACACTTAAATATCTATACATATAATAAAATCGTAGGAATGTCAATGTATGTTCGGGGTAAACCCAAAAAGTACTGCATGGATTTCCTTCAAATTTTGCATGAATATTACTAATAGGTCGGGTCAACATATAGGCTACATATTATCACGCTACACCTACGAGGGAGGAGCTGTGCGGAGTAAACGAAGTCGCGGGCAACAGCTAGTCAAAAATATACCCACAAATAGTTTAGAATCTCCTGTTTAGGAATTTGGTTGAAAATACCGACACTCACAAATCACGGAAGACTTAGCAAACTTGAAAATGGTTTACCATTCTTCACCAAAATATGGGACCAAACGGGAAGTGTACTGCCCAAAAAAGAATTTTTCAAATCAGTTTACAAAAAACCGAGTTCTGAGGAAATATATATAAAAAACCCACATCTAAAACCTTCTACTGTTTGGGAAGTCGGTTAAAAATACGAACACTGACAAATCACGGAGTGTTTAGAGCAAACGTGAAAATGGTTTATCGTTCTTTACCAAAAATATGGGGCTAAATGGGAATTTTACCGCCCAAAAAAGAATTTTTCAAAACAGTTTATAAAAAACCGAGTTCTGAGGAAAGATATATATAAAAAAACCCACATCGAAAACCTCCTACTGTTTGGGAAGTCGGTTGAAAATACCGACACTCACAAATCCCGAAGGGTTTAGCAAACGTGCAATTAGTTTACCTACTTATTGTGATGAGACAGGTAGACAGGTTGTCGACATATCGGACACATATCTAATCCCAAGCGAGTTATCTTTATTAGAAAATGTTCATAGAACGAATTGCCCCAGTTGAAATTAGATTTCTAGGCGTTGTGCGGCAATAGCCATCGCTAAGTATCTATATTATAACGTTAACCTTAATATAAATAAATACCATCACGCCAGTTCCCCTTTCCGATAGACAGTTAACTGCTCACACCGGTTTATTTCTATTCACAGGTTTGGCAATTAGTGAGACACATTTTAAAGACTTTAACGACTCTAACTTGTTTCTGCGATAACTAAGGCCGATAATTCCCTGAACTCACGTGAATCCTAAGACACGAGGGAGCTTAAATGCCAGTTAACTACGCCATCAGTCACGGCTTAAGAGTGGTGACACGAGCGGTTTTTTATTATATACATATTATCGCCTGTGGTCTGGTAGTCCGTTGTCAGTGTTGATCACACTAGGCCACGGGTTCGATTCCTGGGTCGGGCAATTCAAAAATTTGTTTTTTTTTTAGTTTGGAGGCAATCCAAAACAACCTTGCCCGGATTTAACCGGTTATAAGTACATAAGAAACCTCTCATTTTTCTTAATATACGAAAAATAAATTATTGAATTTATTTTTTGTATTTTAATTATTTATTTGTATTGAACAAAATGATTACAAAAATTAAGCAGCTAAAAAGATTACATTGGTTGTTTGCTTGAATCCACTAATTACTACACCGTTAGTTTAGAATAAAATATGTTTCAATTTAAGCCATTTATGAAAAAAATATATTTTAAAGCACCGGTAAACAAGCGATAAGCTGTAAGTACATTCAGAACTAATTTATTAAATTAGGACGAATAAAGGTCGGCAAATATGTTGCTTTATTTTTTGTAGTCTTGAAATACCAATTGTATTCATCCGACTATTTTTTTTATGTTACTTATTTTAAAATTAAAACTTTAGTCTTATCTCCCAGGTTTAAATATTAATTTAAAAGGAAGTTAACTGACTACGATCAAATTATATTCTTTTTTATGCAGTAAACTAAATCTAGCCAAACGATATTTGCCCTAAGATTAGTAGATTATTTTTGTATCCTAAGTATTTATTTTTCTTAGCCAAATTATTTTTAATTTATGTCTGCTTGTAAAAATATACTAACAATATTAAGTATAGGTAGGTATTTAAAATTTTTAGATGTAAAATATTTTTTTTATAATAAAGTTTGAACTTCGGTTAGGTACGGAGCATTCGAACTTTTTACACTACTTTAATATACTCTTTTATAAATTCAATTTAATGGAAAGTGATGTTATAATTTTCACTGACGTCTAATATTTACCATTGGATACATTGATATAAAATACCCAAGATACACAGTTCCGAACAAAACTGACACTCAAAACTGTCGTTAATTCAGTCTAAAAACTTCATAGTTATGGCACAAACGTGTTTTTGCATATTCAACCTTAAACGCAAGATTTAAAGTCATTTTTAAAAAACAATGTACAAAAAGCAATAAAATTTTTGACTTAAGTTAGCCGGTAGGACAAGGCACATGTGGAGTCGAATATAAATATTTTTATGCATTGAGGTAGTATTTTAAGGGTTTGTAAAATTTACATTAAAAAAAAATCTTGTCGAAAATCTGTTTTTGCGTAGAACATTTATATATCAATAAAACATATAATGACCATTAAAATAATTTATTTATATTTCAAACGCCATAGGTTGGTTCTATTACACAGAACCTACACATATAGGCAAACTGTGGGTTTATAGCCATGTAGTATTTGACGCTTGATATTGATACATTTAGTTTGCATAGTCTAATAGATTTAGAATATACTGAAATAGGAAATTTACTGCAATGGTGACTATGACTACGTTATAAAGTTCATATATTCTTACATGATAACAGACACGATTTTTTTTCAGACTTATTATGTAATGTATCGACAACATAGCAAGGAAACGCATTAATTTCCTAGAAATAAGTTTAGCTTTTCGTAGAATTCTCGTTTTGAATTAGATTTCAGTTTTTCTGTCTTTTTTTTGCAGTATTATGTAAACGAACATTTGTTTAGTTATAGTATCTGACGTACGAGCGAATACTGCCCATAGACATTTGAAACACAATAGGTTAGTTACTAATGCGATGTCGGCTTCTGAAAATTTTATTGACCCTCGTATAAAAAATTCCAATAAAACAATTTAGAGCTAAAAAATTGTGTTCAATGTTATTCGGAAGATCAAACTCGTTGATAAATTTGAAAAAATATACATCTTTTCAAATACTGAATAACTAAGTATCATTTAAAAAACTTTGGATTTATGAACTTTTTTAATTCAATAGTCTATGCTGCATAGTTTTTTCTTTGAGGTTAAAGTACTTAAATTTAGCGGGAAGTTTCAGGTGGCTTGTAGGGTCAACCAGCTCACAGATTTTTTTAATATAGTTACATTAGTTGGTTACATAGGTGTGTTACATACACAGAAATCCTAATAGATACGTATATTTAGTTTGGAGTATAGTTTAGTACATATAATATTATTGCCAAAGGTAATTTTAGATTAGATATTTCCTGTTAATTATAAATTTCTTTTGTAATTACGTTAGTTTTTTCGATAGGTGTGTTACTAATAGGTATTTTTAGTTTGAGGTATAGTTAGTTATGATATTAGGTATAGAAAAATTAGAAGTTATAGGAAGTTCAGGTCTTACGTTTTTTACTTACATTTTAATAACAAAAATGTCGTATATAAATAATTAAGATGAATATGTTAATATTATTTTTAACGTACTAGGGGCCCACCCGGCAATGTAGTTTTTTAATAAAATAAAGAAAGGTTAAATAAGTTCTAAAGTAAATATGCGCGAGCAAAGCCGCGGGTAACAGCTAGTATGCAAATAAAACAACTCGTTCATATAATACATATAAACCTTCCTCTTCAATCACTCTATCTATTAAAAAAAACCGCATCATAATCCGTTGCGTAGTTTTGAAGATTTAAGCATACATAGGGACATAGGGACATGAAGACATAGGGACAGACAGAGAAAGCGACTTTGTTTTATACTATGTAGTGATTTTATATTCGTACAAATAAAATAAAAAGAATCACCCAACTTGGTCTTCAAAATAAATAATCAATATAATCAAACATTTTAAAATCGTCAAATTGATGTCCTCTTCTCTTTTGGCAGTTGGTTAACAACTATAAAAGGTATTCAAAATTATTAATGAAAAAATTAATCTTATTAAAAAAAAATAACTTATTAATAAAAAAAAATTGACTCCACTAATAATAACAGGATCAATTTGTATTATTCGACTAAATTAAAAGGAGGTTGTAATGCACTGTCCTTTTACTGAAAAAGTGACCATTGAAATTTTGTCGTATTATATTTGGAGCGTCGAGTTAATTTTTAAGACAAATAAAATGAAAATCATACATTACACCCTATATTTAGTAATATAAACGACAAAAATAAATCGATAAACTCTTATACTTACCGAAAATACAATATCTTATATTTCTTTAACGTTCATGATGTTGTATTTTACAATTTATCAGATAACAATTCTGTATTTTTGACGCGCGGGCAGTGACGTGAGCGACGGGCTTCTATTTGAAGTGAGTGCACAATATTAAATTATGCACTCATTCTTAGAGGACGTTTTTGAGACACTGATTGTGTATCTTGGGTTTTTATATATCAATGATTGGACAGGCTTTCCCATACTCCATGAGTGTCTCAAGAACTAATTTTGACATATGCTGCATATGGCGTAGTTTGAATATTATGAAGCAACTGTGCGTTAAATTTAATTTGTGTATGTTTTACTCAATTTTTAAGTTTATTTTTGACGTACACTAGTTTTGAGTCACGTTTCAAATTTGTTATTGGAAATGGAAATTCGTATATTGCATTAGAATTAGATAGCTAGATCGATAATTTCAATATCGATATTCTACTTTAGTAGTCCTATGCAGTTTTATTTTCCATACATTCATATTTAAGTCACTTTATAGTCATCTTATTTCATTCGCATTTTAATTGGATATGCCTCACTCCTGTAAGGTTTTATTTCATGAAGGGATTATGATTTTAATTACGTTTTAGTTTAGTATATTTCCTGTCGATTTAACGGAGAAAAATAAATCGCTATGAAAGCTGTTAACTGGACTGCAAACCAAACAGCTTCTCTTTGTTCAAAACATTTTTAATACATGATAACTATCATGATTGAAACTTTTAATAATTAATCATTTCGATATTTTGATTAAATAAATTATAAAAGCACATAGATGTAAGAATTAGCAACAAAAAAAATCACTTTCTGTAACAGGTTTGCGTATACTGCAGTTCTTAACATGGCAAATAATTTAATTTCGTCAGTATTTATTTTAATAGATAGGAATTTGTAAATAACTTGAGTTTTTTAAAGAAATATGGAAAGCATATTTTCGCTATCTAGTATAACACAAGAAACAAGAACAAATTAATGCAACCTCTGGTCAGCCGCAGGCTAAGATTATTTGGACTTTCGGTACATTATCACACCAAAATTCCCGAAGAAGTTTTACAGTAATATAAAATTAAATGTATAAAATATTGGATGTTTCCTTTATTTTTGAAATATATCCGTAGTCTTCCTTAACGCCAAGTTTCATCTAAATCTGTTAAGCTGATATTGTGTGAATTCGAAACAAACAAACATCGATTTTATAATATTACTATTGACCTTTTCTTGCTTCGCACGGGTCAATTTTCTCTACTACGCAAAATATTAAAATATTTTATAGACTTTTTTAAATATATCATTAGATATCAAAAAAGCAGATGTCTCACACGACTGAAAGAGAAACCCTCGTATGTAGTCATCAAAGATGTTAATAGTGCGTTGCTATTTATGTGGCGGGATGGCAATGCCTCATGCATAAGTCTACTAACTAACTTACCCTTCAAACCGGAACACGTCAATGATAAGCCTTGACGTTATTGCGGTAGAAATAGGTAAGGCTGTGGTACCAAATACCCGGGTAAGACGATGCGGAACTCTATATAATGTATAGTAATCAAGATGGTAGTGACACGTAATAGCCAAACGGTCGCCATTTACGACCTGACTGGCAGAACGACAGTTGGTCTACTCTTCAAAGGAGCCCGGACCAACACGGGGAAATCTTCTATTTCTAACTACTATGTCTAAACATTCCTATTTATCTATATTAATATAATAAATGCGAAAGTTTTGATGTTTGGGTGGATGTTTGTTACTCAATCGGATTTGAATGAAATTTAGCACACAGGTAGATAATAACCAGGAATAGCACATAGGCTACTTTTTATACTGGAAAAATTAGGCAATCCCGCGGGATTCACCAAAAAATGTATAATGCAGCTGGCTGCACGCAGCAGCTAGTTTTGAATATATGCTCAAATTAATGCAATAATTTTAGTATTTACATGACCCAAAGCCCACCTAACTGTAAATATTGAAAGATCGATAAACACAAGATGTCGACAAGTGAGCATTACTAATTTTAGTTCCAGTTCTTTGTTAAAATTTTTTTGCACACCTTACTCATCACTTATGAAGTTTTTGCAAAATGCGGAGCAATGTGTCATCCTGATAGTCCTATTCTCAGTTGGAACGCATAGTATTTTAATATTCCGAAAAACTACAAAGGTACGGATACAATGTATGGAAATTAAACCAAAAAACAAATATTAAGTTTTGTTTGATTTCCACCGTTAGATAATCAGATCCGCGGTATTAAGATAAATCTATACATTTAAGTAAAATTGAAGTGTCTGTCTGTGACTTCAAAATAACTAGGTTATTTCAAGTGCAGTGTGTGATTTTTATGATACTAACTAGGTATTAGTTCACAATCATTTTTAAATTTTCTGTCTGCCTGGCTGTCTTTCTGTCTGTTTGTACGTGGTAATCTCCGTAACAACTAAACCAATTTTGATGTAATTTTCATTGAAAGATGGCGGAGTTTGTAGGGCAGGATATAGGCTACTGTTTCGCCAAATGAGCAAAAAGAAGTAACGATTATGGATCACGCTAACGCGTGTAATAGCTAGTATTGAATAAAACATTCAATAATTTACTAAACATTAACATAAATCACCTTTTGTCTTAATATATATCATTTTAATGTTTACTGTAACTGTTTTCGTGTATAATAAAAGGTGTTAAATAAATATCTAATCAAATATATATATATGTATATATATATATATATATATAATATATATATATATATATATATATATATATATATATATATATATATATATATTTCTACATTTAATATATCTCATAAAAAGTCACCATTTCCATTGGTGATATATTTTTGGTGAAAGTCTATAAAATCGCACAATGTCTATACAACAAAATATTTATCAATGGTTCATGCATAAACTTACATAATGTGGCATAATTTCTAGCTTTAACAAGTCCGTATCAAAAGTGCCAACGTAACCTTGTTTCATAAGCATTCGTATTTATAAATGAATTGCGTTTTCAACTTTCTAACATCGTTGTTTGAATATAAGAGGTTCTTGATTTAAAAAAAAACTGTTATAAAGTTTTACCTATTGTCTGTGCAGAAAATGATGATACGTATTTACATATCTTCACACCATTATTTACAGTCCTGTAAAGGTTAAGGATAAAAGAATCGTGTCGATACCATGACACGATTATTGCAGACTCGCGTTTACTTTCTGCACATTGATAAGTTTAGACATAATATCAGAACTTGAAAAATTAAACCGAGTACAAATATCAACTATACTCATATCTCAAAAACTACTGAACAGAATTTAATTAAACTTGGACCTTTGGACCCTTCCCTTCCCTTATCTTAAGATACGAAATTACGCATTTTAATATAAATACATGATGTTTTTATTTCGGGATTGCGCGATCGCAGTGCCTCATAATTTATATTATAATATTATAAATGCGAATGTTGGGATGTTTGGATGGATTGATGTTGGTTACTCAATCACGCAAAAACTACAGAACGGATTTGAATTTAAGTTGGCACATAGGTAGACGATGACTTGGAATAGCACATAGGCAACGTTTTATCACGAAAAATTTGGTGATCCCGTGGAATTCACCAAAAACTTTTATAATGCAGCGGGATGCACGGTGCATCAAGTATAATATAAAAGTTACTATGCGTTCCGACTGATAATAGGATCGCGCTTGTTATTAACTTCATATCCAAAGTGTGAATTTAGTAATGTCAGCAAAAATACTTTTGTTCAAAAAATATTGCTGCTTTATTGAAGAACTTATTGTTTCTCTTGACTTTCTAAAATACTGTTGAAATTTCTTAGTAGATAGATCTTCGCCGCGGGATTTCTCATCTTTATGTAAGGCTCTATCCAAATTTTTTCTTTGTTTGGAATGTGCTATTGCAATTTTCTTTTCACATTCTATATCAAAATCGTCGTCTGAGGAGCTGTCTAACAAATCAAGAAGTAAGGCCGTGTCACTCATAGTTATATGTATATAGAACTCCTACAAAGAATACGTGTGGCAACGACGCAGACTCGTGATAAAATGAAAAAACTTATACTATCGTATCTTAGTCGTGTGTGATACCTAAGGTAGGGGAGAGTCGACTATATTGTACTGTCATTTAAATCGTACCACCTTAAAATTTTCTACTAAACAATAATATTTTTATACATCAGCTATACTAATAGATGCCTCAGTCGCGCCACTAACCACCAATAATTTCCAAATATGGCGTCTGCACAACATCGCTGCAGTGCATAGAATATCAAAATTTATCTCTTTTCAGTCTGAATTTGCGTATTGTTTCTTAAGGGCGTTACTAATCGACAAAGTAAGTTGAATGATACATTTTTTTACATTTGAATTGTCATTTGGTGAAGTTTTGTTTGGGCAAAGTGCTTACAAGAAAAAGGTGAGGTCATTTATAATAATTTATAATCTCGCTCTTAAGTCAACGTTCATTAAATTGTACCGGGTAAAAGTTATTAAATTGTACCGGTACAATTTAGACCAGTATTATTTTGTTAATTTTTGGTTATTTTTTTTTCTTATACTAACTGTGATTTCATCTTCAGAAAGTGATTTTTGCGTGATCTGGTTTTAATTTTATAAGATAAATATAAATTGAAAAAATAGTTGAAATATAAAAATAAAAAGAAAACATCTGCTCAATATGCTCTAGAAATAACGTCAAGTCCTTACAAATATAAATTAGAACAGCAAGTTATAGTAAAGCAAAAGAAAATATTAAAAAATACAGAAAGTAGAGAAAAGAAAAACAAGATACCTACATTTAAAATAAGGCTGTAAAAAAAGGAAAATATTTGTCCCTTCATTCTTCTTTTTTGTTACTTCATTTTAATAAATGAAAGAACAAAAAAGCTGATGAAATGTAAAACATATTTTAAAAAGAGAAAATTCTGCTCTTCTTCCTACAGCAGTAGCTATGATGAAGATATTGTAAGATGATTGCTCAGATGACGAAATCGAAGATATAACTTTGTTTAGAAATAAAGGAAAACTTTTAATTTCTTATTTTGACTGTTTATTTTTGAATTCAGATACCTATTAAAGATTTAACTTTGCTATAGGTAGTTTTTTTAACAACGTTGATAGGAATTACGTATACTGTACAGGAGGATCTTTGATTTGATATTTTGATTGTTTATTTTAGAATTTAGATATGTCGTTTTTTTTTATATCATAAGATAGCAAACAAGCAGATGGAATTTCTGATGAAAAGAGCAATCGTCGCCTATAGACACTAAAGATGTTAATGGTGTGTTGATATCTTATGGCGAGGTCTAATGCCACACGCATAAGTTTACTGGCTACCTTACCCTCTATACCAGAACACGACAGTGGCAAGCACTGAAGCTATTGCGGCAAAAATAGGCGGCAAATTTAATAGACTCGTCGTTTAATTTGTACCTGTAGAAGATTTTTGCAAAAAATGGATTTTCAGATAAACGTTATAATGATATCTAGATAGTTTTATGGTATGTTATACTCAGATAACCAGAGTATTAATTACTAACTATAATCATTTTCTAAGTATCTTTACGACGCAGTTAAGAGAGGATTTCTAAAAACTGGTACAATATAGTCCACTCTCCCCTACTATAATATTTTATATTAGGGCATCTTAAGATAAAATATTATAGTACCGTGCGTGATGAGCTTTATAGGGATATTTTTACTTCAGAAAGTTGCTTGATTTTAGTCAGACAAAAGTATAAGAGGACTACCTTACCTTGCATGGTCAATATTAATTAAAAAATAGTATTAATGGTCAATATTAATTTAATTATTATTAATTTAATATTATTTATTAAACATATTTTCTCTTCGTTCATCAAAAAGTAGAAATTGAAAAATAGCAACACTATAGTGTTGTCTTTATTGAACCAACGTAATAGTTGAAAGAAGACCTCACTACAGTGTTGCTACTTTTTTGTGCTATTTGTTAGTATATAAAATTGCGTATTATGAGACTTCCGAACAAAGCCGGGTTTTCATCTAGTATATTAAAATTTTGCACCATCATAGAGGATAAATCATATGGCATTTGTTCCATTATGGCAGTGTTTCTATAATAAACCTACTCAGGGTGAGTGACTATAAGACTTGTTAATAATAATCATATTAAGTGTGAAATAAAAGTGCTCATACGGTAATTTCGTAGGACCGGAACGAAAGTTTCCACTAAGATATTATCATCACCATGATTAAAATTTTTTAATAAACGCAAACCCAAAAAAGAATTCATCTCTTCATATGACTTTTTTATGTATAATTAGACATTAAACAAGCAGATTGCTCTCCTGGTGGAAAAAGAAAATAGCCTATAGACAACAAAGAAATTAATAGTGCGTTACTATCCGTTTGTCGGAATGGTCTATTCTTCTTCAAAAGGGAGCCCGGACCAACACGAAGTGAAAAGATACTCTCTTAAGGCGATCATCATCATAAAACGCATTATGAATACAATTTATAATTATACAATCTACTGCGAATTTCGGCTCATATTTGATAAAATAGTTCCGGATATGCAGATTTCATCACAACATTTTCTCGTAATATAATTGTTTAAGACTTTCTAATCATTAATATATAAATTTCCAATAATCTACATATTATTATATAGTTATTTATATTCAGATATTTTTAAATCATAATACGTTAGCATTTAGTTTTTTTGTTTTCACGGTAATTTTGATGCTACTAGGAATAAACTGATAACTTTAAAGACGCTCTTGAAAACCTCGTTTATTTATTTTAAAAAAGATGTGAGAGCTCTCGTAAACTCACAATACTAAAATGAACATGGATCAAAATTCTTAACAGCGGCAAGCAGTGAAAGAAGATATAAGGTCATGTGACAAGTCTAGTCGAATTTGCTATTCGACTAAAACAATCTCAACTTTCAAGTAATCTGCATACTTATTCGTCAATTTTGCTGAACGTTGATGAACTTGTCAAATTATAGTATTTAGAAGAGTATATTAAAGTCATACATCATTATAATTTCAGTGCTTTTGAACCCAGACACATTAAGAATCTACACACACTAGAAAGACGTGGATCGTTAATAAACATTACTCAATGTAGTCGACTTGAATTATTTAAAGTAAGTACTTCTCTTATTAGGGCACATCAATTGGCTAATGGAATAGGTGTATACACTTTTATTCTATCATTTGTATTTTCACTTCCCGCTAAGTATGTACATAAAGAAGTTACTAATTTTGCTCCAATTTTCGAAAACCGAGTTTTCACCAGATATCCACGGTGTGAGGTCCTAGGAACCTTTTCCAATTATTTTCACGATGATGTCAGTATTTCTGAATAAAAATTTAATTGAATGCCAATCGAAAGATCAAATCTATTATCATTCCAAAAATATACGGCTTTACAAAAATTAATATACTGCCATTTTTAACAAAACAGATGTTTGGACGGAAAAAATCTATGCTTATAGTTTTTACTCTTTTGAGCTCAGCTTAGTTTAGTGGGAAGTTTCAGGGATGACTTGCAGGGTCAACCGTTTACAGAGTTAAAATACTTAAAATTTATTTACACTATCACATTGTCATTAATAAAACAAGAAAATTATTTAGTATGTATGTCCTACATCGAATCCTCGGTTAAAAATTGTAACAAAAGGGGGAATATAAAATTCAACAATACTTGAAACTAAAATTGGTTTGAACTAAACTGTAATTGGGTTTTCAAGGTGCGTAGCGAATTTTTCAGTAAGTTAATTCTGATTAATTAGTCTTTTTGAATCATTATTTATACTTTTTAACTTCATGCTAAAGGCAAAGACAAAAAAGCGACAGATTTTATACATATTTTCGAAAAATCAAGTTTTCATCAGATCTCCATGTTTGAAGTCTTTGGAAGCTTTTTTCAATATTATTACGACGACTTCACTCGGATGTCAGTACGTTTTACGTTAACGATACGTTTTAAGCGTCTTAGCTAGACTTGGCAGGTTTGAATTTACATTCATAAATTAAATTTTTAAAACATAAAAATTCCTGCAAAAAGTATACAGGTCTTAATTTTAGAATTTATGTTATGCAGCTTAGTACAGTAACTAGCTATGATAATTAATAAACGCTTTGCGTTTGGTCATATTAAAATCACAAAAAAATTGAAAAATTGAAACAAGAGAACATTTTTAAGATCAATAACGAAAGCAATTTCATTGTCTTCATATAATGCTACACGGCTACATACAGGGGTAAATCACACTCACGTTAAATGCAAACAAACTTTAATGACATACGATGTTCAAAGATTAAAATCCAAGAAAGCTTTTCTTTAACGTCAATAAACTATCTACTTTATTTAAGGTGTACAAACATCAATTCCATTTAAACCGCTTGCGTACAAAATTGAGGGCGAAGATATTTCGCTGTTTAAGAGTCGATGAACCAATCCTTAGAATAACAAACTCTTTATGCATAAATTTCGCGGCGGAGGTTGTTGCCTTTACAAAAGTATATACTTAAACGTAATATATGTGGCAATGAATACGCCGTATCGATATTATCTACTCGGTGCGTGCATTTGATTGAAAGTCCAATTGCGTTCGCGACGTGAATACTAATAAAGTTTACGTAATGGCAAAAGTTTTTACATTTTGATACAGAGCGCGTTTTTAATGATTCATCTTAAATTTCCCTGCTTGAAATAAATATATATTGGGAAGTATTACTACATTTAAAAGATTATCTTTCAACTTAATAAAACGCAATTTATAATTTATGTCTGTCATGTAAGTTTTAGTGTACTTAAGGATATTGACAGAGGAAAATATTTATTTCCCAAAATGACCAAAAGAGGCGAAGCTAAGTGAAACATTTATCAGATGGTAGAATTCTGCATTGGCTCGACAGGGTCTGGTACCTCAGCCTTACGTATTCCTGCCGCAAAGCGTCAGTGCTAGTCAGTGTCGTGTTCCGGTTTGGAGGGTAAGGTAGCCGGTAAACTTATGCATGTGGCATTTGACCTCGCCACAAGATAGCAACGCACTATTAACATCTTTGGTCTATAGGCGATAGTTGACTCTCTCCATCAAGAGGCCCATCTGCTTGTTTGCCATCTTATGACATAAAAAATCTATCCATGCTTACACTTGCTAAACCACTGAACCAGCTTTGATGAAATTTGGAAACGAATAGTTGAACGACCCGCGATCAAACATATGCTACTTTTTTCTAGAATCATCCCCTAAGGAACTGAAATAGGGGATAAAAGATTGTATGAATTTCTTACAGTGATTATTTGTAATTACACTCACTTGCGAAGCTGCGTAAATCAACTACTATTGATGTAATTTAAAACACAAACACTTTTCTTCGGTTTAGTAAACATAAAATTTGAATTTAGGTTTTACTTACCCTCTAATTCAAAGTAGACCCTGTATCGAGGCTTGTTTTTACACTGTGGGTGGATGCCACCCCTTCTCGGGGGTGAAAAATGTTTCATTGAAAATGCAAAATGGATAGATTGAATAATTTGAAGCAGCTTTTATTCTGTAAAGTTTTTTCTAAAACTTAATACTTTTCCACTTGTTCGCAAGTGAAAATGTCAAATTTTGCAACAAAAAAATTCCCGTTTTCAGACGGTTCTTCACAAGTAACTCAAAAACTAAGTATTTAATCCAATAATTACTAATAGTGCTACAGCCTCGTGGTCTAGGGGTTAGCTTATTCGGCTCAGACCTTGAGGTGTCAGGTTCAATCCCCGGATCGGGCAAAAGTGTTTTTGGGGTTTGTTCGAGTTTTTTTTTTTTTTGAAAATACAAAATCTCAGTAGCAGCCCGGAATCTATCGGGGTGGTATGTTACCATTCCCGTGCCTAGGGTGAGCACGCAAAGACGTCGGTTCCGGTTATAGCTAGAAATAATCGATAATCGTTATTAGTGTGGTAAACACTGATAACGATTATCGTTATTAGTGTGGTAAACGCGGCGATGGGGATCACCACGCATTTTGCCTGTTTTGAGGTCCTAGGAACCTTTTCTGACTATTTTCACAATGACGTCAGTATGTTTCTATTTATGTATGTGTGTATGTAAACATCTCATAATTTTTAAACGGCTTGACCGATCGAAGTGTGGTTGATGGCGTTCATTTGGGTTCTGCTAACTTAAAATTCCTGAGAACCTGGACTAATTTGGCTCAAAATATTTTGAGAAATTTTGAAAAAAAACTCAAATTATGGCGAAACAATATTATTTTTAAATAATTTCAACCTTAATATCAATTGAGAACAAAATCTAGTCAGCTCTATTCCTCAAAAAACCACGCCCAAAGCCGTAAATTGCATCAAAATCGGTTTATCCGTTCGGGTTATCATTAACGTTTTTTTAAAAAGATTTTTTTCCGACATAACTTCGAAATTTTTCGACCAATCGTCATTTGCTCTTCTACAATGTTGTAGTACAAATACCGTTTCAAAAATTTAAAGTCTAATCCAATTTTCAAAAGTTACAGCTTTCAATTACGTTGTTTACAGCAAATTCACTTCATATTTTTAAAATAAGTTTCAGGCTAATTTGCCGATTTAATTAAAAATCTAGTTAGTCCTTCTACTTATTTAATTATTTAATCCGATTTACGGTAATTAACGGCGTTAATTACCGTAAATCGGATTAAAATCGGTTGATATGATGTTAGGGATTTATAAAGAGCTAACATTTTTGACAAATGCTTTTTTTTCATTTGTTTGGCATTTTTAACCTACAGATTTTTTAGGGAATGAGCTCAAAAACTGCGTTTATTGCCATTCAAAAAAACCTAAATCGGTTCATATTTTGAAAATGCACATCTTTTCAAAAACTAAAATACTGTAATTTTTACAAACTTTAGGTTTTTGAATTCTTCTCTTCTGGAGCTCAAAAATCTACGTTTAGGTATAGTTTTTGCAATGCGTAGGAATAGTTTTTGCTCCTTAGGGCTTAAAATACCTCAATTCAACGGGAACTTTCAGAGACGGTGTGCAGGGTCAATCGGCTTACGATTTTTTTATATAAAAATCATCAAGCAAGTTATGACAAAAATAAAATTGGTCCCGGTTTTTTGTGACTTTCAGTGAAAATAAACGCCATTTTTATACATTTCATTTACGTATTTTCAATATACACTAGAAGTTTGATTAGTTTAAACAACTTAATTTTGGAGAAATGAGCTTTAAGAATTTTTGCAAAAAAATTGCCTTTTCGTCAAAATAATTTGAAAAACTATTAATACCGTAGTAAAACGACTAATGGTGATAGTTTTCACCCTTAACAAAATAAAACAAAATAAAAAAATATAATAATAGGCTCAACTTTGAAGAGGAGGATAAGTAGAACCTTAATCCATTTTTTGCATGTTGTTGCTTTTTGGTAAAATTATACAGCATTGCCGTATTTTACCATCAATTCTTAGATTAGTAAGGTCAAACTGAAATTTAACGCTTAAGAAAAACGACATGGCGTTTCGTAAGCGATAAATTGATTACATATTTCTGTTTTACGTATTAATAAACCTTGATAAAATGGCAATAATCTGGTACGGGTTTTTTTTTTTAATTTAATAGCATACGTCAGTTGGTAAAAGGCGAACGATACCCAAAATGTGTCACTACTATCAAAAATGCTATGCTAACTCGGGCTTGGCTCCTGCCGCAATAGCGTCTTGTGACTGTCGAGTTCCAGACAAGACAAGAGGTGGGTAAGGTAGCCTGTAAACTTATGCATGCCATTAAAGTCCATCATTTATATCGTCAGCATCATAGGCAATGGTCATCTCTTTTCACCAAAAGAGCCAACTACTCGTTTGCTATCCTACAATATACATTAACTCCCAAATGTACTAGTGGGCTTTGGGAAAAACAACTTCTGGAAAGCCTTTGCTGATGATCTGATCACGTTTTCGTAGTTCCACTTATGTAGAATAGTTATTGGACGCCTTCGTTAAACTGACATAATAATAACGATAGATAGATGAAGTTTTTGATGATACCATTACGTTACATACGATGTTGTAATCTTTTATTTTTGCTTTTCTTTTATATAACTGCAATAAATGATATATACGGAAACTAATATACTGCTGATTATTACATAGCCATATACATCTTAGCCACGATATTAAAGTAATAAATGGATTGCTAATCAATGTACGGGTACTGTTTTCAACTGAATATTATAAAACTTACGTAATGTTTTAAAATAGATCGCGGATGACACATCTTTTCACATGTACTATTTTCAACAGATTTATGTTTTTTCCCCGATTACATAAAGATGCCTGGATCGATTTGAATAATTCTTATTTTGTGTAAAAATATACATATTACCCGTTTGGTCACCTTATATATAAAATTCCCATGTCACAATGTTAGTTACCGCACTCCTCCGAAACGGCTTGACCGATTTTGATGAAATTTCGTATGCATATTCAGTTTCATCCCCCTAAATGTTAAGGGTGGTCCACCCCTTAAAAAAATTTTTAATTTTATGGACAAACATTTTTATTTTTTATTTTTTTTGATTCAGCATTGGAAAATACATACAACTCTAAATTTTCACCCTTTTATCACCAACCTTTATTTTTTAATTAAATAATTTATATGGCAAAACAACGTTTGCCGGGTCAGCTAGAAATATATATATATATATATATATATATATATATATATATATATATATATATATATATATTTGGTACAGATCGGTTGTTGCAGTTTTACTGCGATTCAATTCGATTTACGCAAAAAACCCTAAGCGTTTCGAAAACAAAGATTATTATGTTATTGCTGCGTTTTTATTCGCTTTGTAGGATGATAATGCCGCATGCATGACATGAATAACGTTCTTAGTACTTTAAGCGGGATTGTCCCGTTTTCTGGCCGTCCAGCTGTTGCAAACAGACCTATTCTAAATACTTATCAATTTTTAATTTTATTCTATACGGAAAGCATAGTGATAGATTACAATAAATTACTAACAAAGAAAATATCTAAACACCATTTTGTTTTCGCATGTTGAGGCTGAATTGCTGGAATGTTTTAGCACTATTCAGCCCCCCTAGACAAGTGGCAAACGCTCAGTAACTATTCAAATATTACGCTTTGGCGATATTTAGGCCAAATTGGTAGCCAAGTGGATCATGGCTTGTTCAACGTTCGTTCCATACGAACTTTACGAAGTATATCGAATATTGTCTCTGAATTGACGGTAAACGTCTCTTTGAAGTATTATTTTCACCGAGGTTATAAGTTTTATTTATATGAAAAGTGCATTAAAAGCAAAAAAGACTTGCCCCCCAAGATGTGGCATCAACGTTAGTACAATAGAAAGAGAAATTTTATGGATTTGTCATAAGCTATTGACACGAGCGTAAACGAATTTGTAATTGGTAGCCAAGTGTCATTCGTAAAACGAAACGTTATATTGCATCGATCATTTTTGTCAATTTTCGTACAAGACCGTAGCCAAGTGGCACTTTTGACAAGCAAAATAGTAGCAAATTATTCGATAATCAGCGAACGCTAGAACCCTGCAGATTACGCTTAAAATGGCGGTTGATCACTATTATTCAATCAGCTGTTCTAAAGCGTGGATAACATCTGTGAGAATTTTTTATAATTTTAAAGTAAAATTAACGCAAATTAAGGCTTTTGGTGGCACATTATTAATGGTGCTTTGATATCCTTGTGGCGCGGGGGGGGGGAATGCACATGCATACATTTACCGGCTACCTTATCCTCCAAACCGGAACACGACAGTAACAAGCATTGTTGCTATTTCTGCAGAAATAGCTGGGCCAGTGGTATTAGACCAGGGCGAGACAATGCAGAACCCTACCACCTAGAAGCCACAATACTAGTGACTCGTTTACCCAATTGTTCGCTTCTAACGAACTGCCTAGACACATTGTAAGTATTGATAGGTTTGCAAAATGCTGACAATGTCTTAATGATGATAAATATAATATTTCGTCTTTAAATATTTTACAGACAATATAAGTTCAAGTTATAAACACTATATTCTTGTTACAACCCTTGTATTTTGTAAATTTAATGAAACAAAGAAAGATAGTTTATTTTCAGTGTAGCAATAGATTTCGATCAATTTTACATTTCTGCAAATATGTATGCCAAAAAATACGTAAAAAAGAAGTTTTATATGTTCAGTTTTGCATATTTTTGTGTATTTTAATAATAAATTTATCATCAGCTTTCATAAATCTGAAACTTAAGTTTTAAAATGTGACTATCGATAACATTTTGCACAATTCTACGTTCACTTGTAATGTAGGTAAAAAGGATTTACTTAAAATATGTTAACACAATCAAATTTGATAGCAAGGAAGATAAATACATAAATCTTGGTGACAGTATTTAATTTTATAACTCTTTAAATTGGTAGTCCGTAGTACTGACAGAGTTCAATTGACATGTTAGCTATATAGAAACTTACGGCATGACAGTAATTAAGAAGAAAAGATAGTATATTTTATCTTATTCGCACTCACGCGGTACATACAATCAAAATTGAATCAGATATAGCGACTCTGTTCTTATTTTTTTATATTATTTATATATTCCATCCATGTATATTATTCACCCGAGATTGATTCACGTTGTGAAAATAACACTTCAAACTGACATCGCCGTCAATTCACAGACAATATTCGACAGACCTCAATAGAATGAACGTTAAACAAGCCATGATCCACTTGGCTACCAATTTGGTCGAAATTACTCCAATGCGTTATATTAGAATGAACAGAGAGCTCGGTTGGCGGTCAGAGCGTGCGCAGGACAGAAAAATTTTGATGGAAAATTTCAACCCTATATAACACCCCTTTTTTTGCACCATTGCGTGGAGGGGGTAAGGGACACCAACTTTTGTCAAGGTCACTTTGCTCTGAGTTAATTCCCCGTGGAGTTAGGGGATGAAAACCGAAATTCATTACAAAGGCGTCTGCGACTTAAAAAAAGAAGATGTATTGAAAACCCCCTAGTTAGGTTAGGACTCTTAAATTATGGCAATTTGCGTTCATTTTACTTTAAAATTATTAAAAATTCTAACAGATATTATCCACGATTTAGAACAGCTGATTAAATAATAGTGATCATCCGCCATTTTTAGCGTAATTTACAGGGTTCTAGCGTTCGCTAATCATTGGATCACCAATTTTGCTTGTCAAAAGTGCCACTTGGCTACGGTTTTGTATGAAATTGATCAAAAACGATCGATACAATATAACGTTTCGTTTCACGAATGACACTTGGCTACCAATTACAAATTCGTTTACGCTCGTATCAACAGCTTATGTCAAATCCATACATTTTGTTTTCTATTCTCCTAGCGTTGATGCCACTTGTCTTGGGGGGCAGTATTCAGTATTATTACGTTTGAGTGCGTTAGTACTGTTTATGCATAAGTAATGATCACAAACAAAAAATGAAGGAAAACAAAATATACAACCAAACATATTTTATATAAATAATGACAACATTACCAAGTAACCAGTTATTTGCTATTTTAGTTTTGGATTTTTTGACAGTAGTGTTGAATAGATCGAAATTGTGGCAGTCATCTAGTTCGTTAATTTGTTATGCTGATCTTGTAAGAAAGAAATTTTGGCTGTACTTCGTTGAGCAATGAGTAATATGAGAGTTACTATGGGGTTGTTCTACAGATTAACTTGGTACTGTTAGGTTAATTTTACTAAGGAGGTCAGGTGAGTTTAATTTTTCAGCCATCTACATCAAATTCTTTTCATTCAACTCCCGAGAAAGTTATTCAGGACAGCAAGAATTAGCGAAAGTTAATGACTAACTAATATAATGATATTGATGACATCCAATTAAAGAATGACTACAATGAAATCGTTGCAAAACCTTTTTTTTCCCCAGTGTTGGTCCCGGACTCCTTTGAAAAATAGGCCAACTGCCGTTCTGCCAGGCAGGTCGCTAAAAGCGACCGATTTGCTATGGGAGTCACTACCATCGTAGCTGTTAGGTGGTAGAGTTCTGCAATAGCGTCAGTGCTTATCACCGTCGTGTTCCGGTTTGGAGGGTAAGGTAGCCGGTAAACTTATGCATGTGGCATTAGACTTATCCCCAAGATAGCAACGCACCATTAATATCTTTGGTGTCTATAGGCCATGGTTGAGTCTTTCCATCAAGAGATCTAATTGTTTGCTATCTAGTGATATAAAAAAGACTATATTTCTGCTTTTAAAAGTCTGTCTAGTAGTTTTTGAGTTTATCCATTAGAAACAAACGAAATTTAACTTTATAACATTAGTATTATACGTAACTGGTTTTATTATAATACAAGTAGCAAACAAGGAAATAAGTCTCCTAATGAAAAGTGATAAACATCACTTGCAGATAATAAGATGCTAATGAAGCGTTACTACGTAGGTCACACTATAAGTTTTGCGTAACTTAAAAAAACAACACGTTATAACCAAAATATTATGTTTATTGCTTTTCAAAATAATCTCCTTTACATTTTAAACATTTTTTCATGCGATCGAACCATTTTTTAAAACAGGAGGACCACAGATCTAAAGGCATGTTTTCTACGTGCTGATTGAACGCTATCACTGCCTCTTCGGAGTTGGTAAAAGTAAAACCTCTCATCAAATCTTTGATTTTGGGGAAAATACAGAAGTCACAGGGTGCTAGGTCGGGGCTATGCGCAGGATGAGTGACGAGATGTACTTTTTCGGGAGCTAAAAATGACTTTGTTTTGTTGGCCGTATGTGAAGAAGCGTTATCATGGTGTAGGAGAATGAGGCTTTTGGGTCGTCTTTCGTGAACTTTTTTTAACACCTTGGATAAACAAATGGTAGAATACCACTCGGCATTAACACTCTTTTGATCTTCAAGTGGAATTGTACAGATGGGACCCGTAGCTGAGAAAAAACCCGCTCATTTTTTTACCAACGTTTCTCACCTGTCTCACTTTTGTTGGCCTGTTCTTATTTTCAAACACCTATTCACAAGATTGTTTTTTTCGGGTTCAAAACAATAAATCCACGTGTCTTCTCCTGTTACAATGTCATAAATAGCATTAGAACGTCCGTGGTCGTACTTCAGTAGCATATACCAATAATACCAATCCCTAATAGTCCTCGAATTGTCTCATAGGTAATCCGGGGGTTTTCTTCAACTAACCGCTTAACAGTAGCCACATTATTTTCGTTGACGGCAGTTGAAGGCCGCCCTTCACAAAATTCGTCATGTAAAGAAACTCGACCTCTCTCAAATTCAGCAAACCATCGCCTCACGTTGCTCAAACAAGGTGCTTCTCTCCCAAAAGCATTTTGAAGACGAGCGGGACAGTCTTGCGGAGAAAGACTACTTTTAAAATCAAAAAATATTAGCTCTAAAATCTTTTCGACTTAATTCCATTTTCGTTGCGGACGTAGAACTTTGATGTGTAATAAAAAACAATTGAAAAATCATTTCCCGCCAACTGTTTTTTTTTATTACTAAGAAGGTTGCAACGTTTTAAAAATATAACATACGTCATTATAATAAAATTCAAATAGTTCCGATTAGCTAGAAGTGCAAAACTCTTAGTGTTCCCCATGTACCCTGTTGTGCATAACATAGTCGGCTGTTTTACCATCCACACCTGAACGCACTAGCGATATACACCGCCGAGATTATGCTCAGAATAAGTAAAGCACTGCTATCGAAACAGATGGATGGTAATTATGAGCTAGTTAGTAGAAAGATAGATAGTCTTCTCTTCAAAGAAGACTAAGGCTTACACGAAATATAGAATGCAAAAACATAATCTTCCCTTGCGTAAGTAACGTAAATAAAAAAGAAATTAAAAAAGTACTCACTTGACATCATCTATTTTTGGGTATGTGCATATCCTTAACGTCTTTGTGTTTGAGCCGACGGCGTACAGTTTTCCGTTAGGGTGAAACTCTGCACAACGCACTGCCTGCAGATCTTCAAGTACTGTCACGGGCTTGAAGGTAGGCCTGGAACCGTTCACTTCACTAACGGCTGCGTTGGGCGTAGTCATGGGGACACCTTGATGTCCGCCATTTCTATTCTGTAAATAAAGATATTTCTAGTCATTTACATTCACTTGAAGAAAGCTTTTACAGGACTTTATTCTTTATAAAAAAGTAACAATATATTAATACATATGTTATGCGTATATATGGCGTGAAGATATTTTACTATTGCCAGATAGCATAATTATACATGTCTGCTAAAGATGTGCAATGTAAGGAAATTTGTCGCATATTTTTCGTCATTAAAGCCATTATCTCTACGAATCTAATATAATTATTGTTTTATTATATTAACAAAATGTACGCAAGTATGCTTTAAAGGTAAGCTGGCTCTCATTTGTGAAGTGGCTCAACTGCGAAACTAATTTCAAAAAAAAAGTACGCTAGTATGCTTTAAAGGTACCTTTTTATACTAAGTGCCGCTTAAAATATAAAACACTTTTATGTGTGACATTTGTAACGCAGACAACTCGTGCTTTATACATTGAGTACTAAAGTCAACAAAGTTTTTATTAAGACCCGTACTCCGTACTCCAACAAAACGAAGATCAAGATGAGAAGAGGAAACGTGTTGCACTTTCTATACAATTTTGTAATTTTCATATCTCGTCTCAACTTCGCTTCAATGATATAAGTAAGCAGCAAGGAGACGTAATGTCTAATATTTTTAACGTGAACCAATCTGAATTAAAAGCTACGCGAGTTGTTTTTTGTTTCAAGTTTATAGGACTACAAATGCTGCTTCTTCAGGTTTCATTTTTTCTTTGTGTAATATTACATGAAATTTTTGGCTTAACGATTACTTCTCGTGTAGGTAGAGCTAAAATAAAAGCTTGTCTAGCCTGTACACGAAATATATTTTCTTATTTAGCCAATGAATACATCCTTACTATTCCTTTACTTCACTGTGTAAATCCCCTCAATATTGTATCCAGGTTTTATATTTTTTAGACAAATGACTGATATAGTAAAGAGAAATTAAAAATCTTTACTTAGGCTTTGTAAAGCGCGCTGCATTTGTGTGGCACTTGAAGCACAGTCCACAGCTTTGTGCATGACGTTTTAATGACAACAAAAGTTCTTTAGTGGAAAATTCTAGCGTACGCCTTAATTTATGCCATTCCTTATATGTATTTCAATATTTTAATTAAATTTATCTCAAAAGTTTCATTGTCCCTGTTATTTAAAATCCTCAGTTTTCGACACAACGCTTCGTTCTTGAAGTTATACTTTTTTTGGGGCGCGGCGTTCGAAAAAAATGATGAGTAAAATTTTACAATGGACGCACACACCCGAAAGTCAACAATCAACAGGCATGATGAAGTTATTTCGATTATTTGATATTACGATGGGCGGGCTACCGAAAGCTAACAAATTTAAACATCAAGATAAAGTGAAGTGAGGCCTCTGATTATAGAAAAAACAAAGAGATATAAATAAAATATCATTGGACAAATTACACGAATTGATCTGGCCCCAAAGTAAGCAAATTATATGCTTGTAGTATGGGTGCCAGTCAACGATACTAATACATAGAAATACATATATAAATACTCTAATATATTTAATAAACACCCAAACCCAGAAATACAAGCATCTGTGCTCATCACACAAATGCCTGTCCCTGCCGGGAATCGAACCCGGACTCCATTGATCGCGTAGTCAGGGTCGCTAACCACTCGACCAACGGGGCGGCATATAGCTAAGTATATCTTCTTATGTGCGTACATACATTAGTAGACACACACGTTTTTTATATGTTGAGCTGACAAACGAAGTAGCCGACCGCCTGTAATAAAATACACGCCACAAATACCTATTAACATCACAATAAAACAATATCGACTATCGAGGCTTTGTCGTGACGAAGTCATCGTCTAGCCTCCAGAAATTTCTTGCTACTCATGTAAGCATCTTTAAATTAAAACATATCCCAGTTTTATAAAAAAACTATTTCAAGATACAGTGTAAAAGCTTGTTTACCGGATTTATGTTGATTTGATGGAACATACTGAAACTTTATACGAATCCTCAAAATCAACCCACACAAACGCAAGAAGTTAACGCCTAACTCTTCACAGCACTATTAGTAGCAACTACAATTTAGCTAGCTTAGGCGTCTTGACTAGCTTTGACTGAATAATATAAAATTTCAATCTATCAAGAACACTAGCTTCTTGATTTTTAGACTAGTCTGTTAAAATAAGGCTTCAAAGGTTATACTGCATTTCACCCTTTAACCTTTTTTACATATAAATTGGGCACATTCCCAAAACGCATTTAGTAGAAATAATAAAAGGTTTATATTACCTCATAACCTAAACAGCATAAAGGGCCGAGTGCATCATAGGCCTTCCTACCTAACGTAAGGTCTGAAATAAACGCAAGGAATAAATGACTTTTAACTTCTTTTTTACAATTTATTAACACATAATACAATTTAAAAACACAAAGTAAAATATATTGTTTCACCGCACTTTTTTTGGATTTTTTTCAAAATTTTGTCGAAATCTGTGTCGAATTGGTTCAATAAATTTTTATTAACTAAGTTAAGCAGAATACAAACGAATGCCAACAACCGCTTTTTGATCAGACACACACACACACACACACACACACACACACACACACACACACACACACACACACACACACACACACACACACACACACACACACACACACACACACACACACACACACACATACAGACAGACTGACGTCATCGTAAAAATAGTCGGAAAAGATTCCTAGGAGCACAAAACGTGGAGATCTGCTAAAAACTCGATTTTCGAAAATCGGGGCAAAATCAGTAACTTCCTCATCTACATACGTAGCGGGAAGTTAAAAACAGTATTCACTAACATCTTATTAAAACGTACAAAATAGCTAAAGTCCTTAGCATCACTGGTCTTCATTGTTGCGTTTGCTTTGTTCATTTTTTGCATACTTGTATGTGTGACATACATTTAAGATCTAGTTAAAATATTTGCAAGAAGTTGGGTTACTTATAATTTCCTTATAGAATATATTAATTACAACAGGCGTATTAACGTCATGTATGGTGCATTATCGCAGTGTAGCGTTTGTTATACGTCATCTGGCTATTATTACAGCGTCTGGAACTAGCTATATTGCACCTTGTATTAAACGCCTTTGTTATATTCCGAATCCCTCGCAATATGGAGAATTATTGGATTACTTACGAACAATCATAAATCACGTTGAAATATTAAAGACTATTAGAATGGAAAACATTTCATGAACGTTTTTTCTCGCAGTTAATTGATATTTGCCTGATTGTTAATTCGTTTATTTATATTCATCTCGCGGCCTAGCGGTTGGCCTTATGGACTCCCGAGTTGGAATTTTTGGTTACAAAAGTGTTACTATTACTAACCTTTTTCGGAGTTATCCATAAAAACTAAAAACAAAACACTTTTCCGACCTGGAATATGGTAGTGGTATGCTAATATCCTTGTGTTTCAGATGAGTAACGAGCAATGGTTGTTATCGAGTCGATCAAATACGGCAAAAAAATCACGGTGTCGATAGTTGTCATCAAGTCGTTCAAAGACAAATCGATGAATCGTGGTGAAGCGGGACTTCGATTGACGTTCAATTCACTCACCTAGCACGTAGGTCACCAGTATGATAATACTTATTCATTTATTTACCAACAACACAAGAGGTGGAAATATTATAAGTTTGACGCCTGCACAACCCGTCAATGATGTGCTATATAATAAAAATTAAACTTTATTTTACAGAATGAGCGTCGATGCTTCGAAGATAGTGGACATCAGTTGAATAGTGACTATTAAGTGCCGCAATCGCATTTGACACTTTACCTTTTTAATGCGCAATGGCATCAGCGCTTTTCAAATTTCGGTTTGGAGAATAAGGTAACCGGTAAACTTATGAGTGCCCGTATATGCGTGATGTTACATCGACACAACACATCATTACCATCCGGTTTTTGCAGACGATGGTTATGTCCTGCTATCCCATTATATGTAAGTATAAATAGTAATATTATGTAAAGTTTAATATATACATTTACTAGCTGCAGCGTGCAGCCCACTGAATTATAAAAGTTTTCGGCGAATCCCGCGGGATCACCTAATTTTTCCGGGATAAAAAGTAGCCTATGTGCTATTCTAGGTCATCATCTACCTGTGTACCAAATTTCATTCAAATCCGATCAGTACTTTTACGTGATTGAATAACAAGCACCCAAAGTTTATAATATTAATGTAGATTTTAATAATATATTGCATTGAAATTGAAAAAGGTGACTATAGCCTATACACTTAATACGAGTCAATAAAGCGTTGTTATCTGTGTAGCGAGAAAGTGGCTTAACGTTAAGACTACCAGTTATTTTACCCTCCTCACCAGAATACAGCAACAACGAACATTAACGATTGAAGAAATTGAGAAAGTGATGTTACAAATCAAGGCGAGTCATTGTATTTTGTTACCTTGTACCAGAACTATAGTCTTACCTTTTAGGGAAAATAACTTTCTTTTTTCTATTTTATTTGCTTGGCTACGCTTATTTCGTTTTATTTAGAGGTTATTTGGATGTGATGTCTGATGCTGAACAATCATCTAAATTCATGTCCAGACAAGCCTCACGACATTGCATCGTAATCGATATTTAAGTTTCCCAAATTCTAACTCAATAGTCCAGCAGCACCGGCTTTGGAACAAACGCATGAAGTCCTGGTTTGGAAGCCCAGGTCGGGCAATAAATAAATTTTACATTTGACGTCATTTGTTCGAGCCTAGATATTTGTCTGACTTATTAATAAGTTGGCTGCTTGTCACATCCCGATAATATCATTGGCTAATCGTGGGTGCACTGGTTGCACATCTTCCTGCCTTTCCTTATGGTTTGAAGGTTTTAAAATTGTCTTAAATGCAAACAAATATAAGTAACTTTACCCCCATATTCCCGAAGAGGTAGGCAGAGGTACAACCAGTACACCCACGAATAGACGAAAATACTAATGGCCAATTGCACTAACATTGTCTTAGCATAGGAAAATCCTAAGCATTGTGCTGCCACTTTCCTTCTTAATTGAAAAGAATGTGACAGCATGTCACTAAAGACTGTCCTAAGCTAAGACAAGTTTGGTGCAATTGGCCATTAGTCGCATAATGTGATAGGTGGCAAACCGCACTTATCCAATTCCAGGCAACTTTATTTTTATCAGAAAACTGAAAAACATATTTTTGAATTACTCGACCCAGGAATCGATCCCGGGACCTCACGTGGTTATCACCGACAACGCACTACTAGACCACAGAGACTGACAAATAAGAGCTTCTAACAAAACATCAACGACCTTTACGTTTAAAATAATATATAACTTCCTACCGGTAATTTGAACAGACTAATGCCAAAACTTCGTAGATAAATATTATTCATTTCTAACAAAGTTATTCAGATAATTTATTTGCTCGCTGGTCGAATTTTGAGCTATTCCATTGTCCTAAGTTTTACGAAATGAAAATAATAAGAGCACAAATTAGACGCTTACAAACTTATAACATTCAGACTAAAATCATAAATCATGTCTTATTCTACCCTAGCTAAAGGTATTTTCAAAATGAACGACACAGATAAGCTAGTAACAAATCACTAACACGCAAAATAGACGAAGTCAACAACCCGTTTCGTAAATAGCACGGTGATTGTGTAAACAGCGAACAAAATAAGCAAATAATTAAAGATAATTTCAGCGGCAGCTAACATTTAAAAACTCTTACATCACACCAATCGCCGATTGCACAGTCGACCGTAAATGGAGCTACAATCATACTTAATGCCAACTTACTACAAATTGTGTTTACTCGAGTTGAATATACATTAATATCAGTTAAGCTGCCTGTTACTGAGAATATATTCAATAAGTGATTTGACCATACGCGTAACATTACTCAATGTTACAATATGAGGGGACAAGCTCCATGAAGTAAACTTAAATATTTAATTTCATCTCACATCTGTCGCAAGAAAGCTTTAGCTCCTTCTGTAACTTGACCAAAACTGAGCTAGATATGCTGAGTTATTTTTTAACAATGAATAGATGAAGGTTTCTAATTCTTCACGATCTTTGTTTTTTTTTTAATGTATATTCACCGGAAACAGTAAACGTGAACCAATTTCGATGATTATTTTTCACTCGAAAGATAACTCCTGACTTGTGCAATTGTAATTTGGTTTAGTTCTGATGATCCATAGAATGATCCGTACATGATAGAATCCATGAGGAAAACCGTCAAACTCTTAAATTTTCTCAAGCAAGGGCATGAAAATGTACGTATTAACTCAGTACCTGTATGCACTACGTTCTAAGGAAATAATAGGGAATTGAAGTCAATTGTGTCATTTTTCATGTGATTATAATTCATTAATTATTTTAATATGAAGATAAAATCAAAACACCCTTGTACGACATTAAATAAGCTAATACTCTTCAATAATTTTAAATGAAGCGCATCAAAACAACAATAAAATAAATGATTCAACTACAGTATTTCTCGAATTTAACCGTTACTTTGACCTACAAACACATAAATTATGTACAATGAGACCTAATACATGACTCATTGCAACAATAGGTAATTGACAAAAATATTAAAATAATTTAAAAGAATAAATATTAGATTGCTGCTTTCATGTCAACTAACACCCGCCCGTTTCGCTGGACTAAGTCCTTTAACGACAAAAAAACTTCGTGGCGGCTTGATCTCTGTGGTGGCGGCCTATCATTAATGCAATCACGTACACTACATGCCAATTTTAAGCAAGATCGATCAAGCCGTTCTTAGGTTATAACGGGACAGATAGATGTTTAAATTTTGACCTACAGATAATATACATAAAATACTTTTCATTACGTAAAAAAGGTTGTTCTCGTGAGATTCACCAGCCTTTTACAATGCAACAGGCTGCTGGCTGAAGGTAGTACATCACTACATAGTATAATAAAACGAAGTGGTTTTCTCTGTCTGTCCCTACGTATGTTCCCTATATATGTCCCTATGTCCCTACGTATGCTTAAATCTTTAAAACTACGCAACGGATTTTGATGTTTTTTTTATGATTTAACGATCCGCCACATCTCTAGTAGCTACGAGTACATACTTATGTTTGTTTTATCTCAATCTTTCCGTGTAATAACCCATTTAATATGCTATTAATGTGTAGGTTAGAATCTTTAACAACTTTTATTAACACCAGAAATAGAAAGTCAAACGGAATTGCAATGAATTTTGTAGTGTTAGATATTATTTTTATTCCGGCCAAATATATCTAAAACAAAAATAATTCGACGAAGCCTCGGTTAGCACCGGCTATTTAACGATATCTTTAAGTTAAAACTAATACGTATTACTAGTATAACTAGTAAAAATATCATTTAAAAAAATCTGTAAGCCGGTTGACCCTACGGGCCATCCCTGAAACTTCTTGCTGAATTGAGGTATTTTAAGCTCAAAGAAGCAAAACTATAACTAAGCATAGATTTTTGAGGGAAAGTATCAAGCGATTTTAATCAGATTTACGGTATTTGACGCCGTTTTTTTTTTTCAGTAGAAAAGCTGACCAGATTTTTAAATAAATCGCTATATTAGCCCGGAAGTTATTTTAAAAATACGAAGTAAGTTTGGTGTAAGGAACATAATTTGAAAAGCTGTACCATATGAAAATATGATTCAATTTTAATTTTCAAATTTTCTATTTTGATTTGAAACGAAATTCGGCGTTGTTTTTTAAGTAAGTACTAAAGTAAATATTGTAAGATCAAAAAAGTTATGTCAAAAACACTTTTTTCAAAACTTTTCGTTAGCTCCTGAACAGACGAGTTTAGACGGAATATGAGGTGTAAGATCGTTCTTTAAAACAGGTGAGTACTAAACTGGAGGTAAACCGAAATAACAAAGAAACTAGTTCGCTGTAAAGTATCAACGTTGTTTTCTCTTAATCAGTTTCATACATATCTCTCAACTCATCAAAGAAATGCAATCTTTATATTTATCCAATTTTTATACATTGAATATAATTCTTTTTGTGCGTATGGGACTGAACTCCTAAAAGACTGGACCCATTTTGATTGAAATTTTTGATGAGTGTTCGAGTGGATTTGAAAATGGTTTAGATTCACAATTAAAACCTTATATTAGGTTTTCACGGCTAATTAGCTCATTTTTTATCAAGTGATTTGTCAAACAAAATAAAGCCCTAAGGGATTGGAAATAGGAGATGAAAATTTGTATGAACATCTACATTGACGACTTTTGGGCGAAGTTGCGTAGATCAGCTCGTATCTTGTAAAATATGTTATTATTTTACTAGAATATATTCTTAGATTTTAAGCTCAGACTTCGATTTGTCAAATACAAGCATTTGCAATTTTTTTATGTTGCCATATCGTGCACGAGATTTTGACATATGAAAAAAACCTTAAAAATGTTGATTAAAAAACTAATACTAATCTTAAAAGATGTGACAGACCATTGTCCATACATATTATAAACGCGAAATTTTGGATGTTTGGACGGATGGGTGGATATTTGTTTCTTAATCATGCAAAAACGGCTGAACAGATTGAGATAAAATTTGGCACAAATGTAAATTATGACCTGGAATAGCACATAGGATACTTTTTATCTCGGAAAAATAAGTTATTCTCGCGGGATCCATCAAAAACTTTTATGATGCAGTGGGCTGCAGGGTGCAGTTCATGACAAATTACAGTTTTCTAGTACCTAATAAGAATCTCTGTACATAGCTGCCAACGGAAGGACATACAAGGCAAAACTATTAGGGTTCCTAGTTGACTTCGGAACCCTAAATAAGAAAAAATAATACGTAATAAATAAGTATACAAAAAATGATCCATCGCGAAGAAGTTTGTTTCTTATTTGTCCACAACCTTTAATATAAACAAGTTGTAATGATCCATCACCATGTCAGCCGATATTAATTCCTGAGTAATTTCCGACACAGTTATCTGGTTTATCTAATTTCAATTACCTTTAAACATACTAAGAGCCTCACATATATAATACTAGCTGCAGCGTGCAGCCCGCTGCATTATAAGTTTTTGGTGAATCCCGCGGGATAATTTTTCCGGGGTAAAAAAAACCTATGTTCTATTCCAGGTAATCATCTACCTGTGTGCCAAATTTCATTCAAATCCGTTCAGTAGTTTTTGCGTGATTCAGTAACAAACATCCATCCAAACATCTATCTAAACATCCAAACTTTCGCATTTCCCCACGCAGGGGGAATGTAATTTGCGACGTGTGAGCTATGATGAGATCGATAGGATCACAATTCACAGAGTATGATATTTCACACTACATCAAAATATGTTTTATATGTATTTTAGGCAAATTTTCTGAATAAAGGACTAATAAAAATTCCCTGGATTAGATTATCTATTTCTGATATGGTGAAAATTACACACATTAGCAGTTTACTTTTTTAAATAAAATATGTTTCAATAATTTACGAACATACATACATATAAAATAAAACAAATGTACAGACGAACACGAAACCCCAGGAGGTTTATTTAAAATAGGAAAATGATAAAATAGACAAATAAATCTCCGTTTCAAAAGACCGCTTTGCTGGGAAACATTTGTTTGTAAACTAATACGAACGTGCATATCTCCTAATCTACATTTTTATATAGCCTATTTATTGCGGAAAGTTATAGGTTATATGCAATCGGGATGCAATTTAAACGTGAAGCAATACAAGGGTGAAACCACTAAACCAGCTATCTTTATAGTATAAAGATACGTTAAGAAATAACTGTGTGTATGACACTATTGTATCGTAATATCACCACACGACCTGTTTTGAACGGGACTGCCCGGTTTTAGCTATTCTATTGCGTTGTCCCCAAATACCTTTCAGGAACATAAAATTCCGAAAATATATAATCCTGTTTCCAGAAATAAGTTATTACTTTAAGTAATAATTATAAGTTTATAAGCAACTGTTGACACCATCTTACTTCACTTAAAAAATATTCGCACATTTCTAGTTACATAACATAAAAAGTAGTTTCCGGAACTAATAATGCTCGATTTTAAATAGAAATCTAAAAAGATGGCGATCGCTAGTCGCCTGTGGCCAACATTCGGCCATAGACTAACGCTGGAGACGCCGTGCTTCTATCGTCCCGAAGCTATAGGCGCGCAAAGACACATGCAGTCCAGAAGGTATGCGAAAATAGCCGATAATAGCATGTCACATCTGCAATAATCGTGTAACAACATATATATTACAATAAAATCTCGTTAAAGACGAGGTATTTTATCGCGCGTGAATTCTATAGGAAATGGGCGGCACGGTATGATCTGAAACCGCTGGGAAACGTGTTAATTTTCGGATATAAAAATATAGGACTTCAGCTGAAAACCAAAATTTAGTACATTCTTTTTTGTATTCAAAACTAAATATCAGCATTAAAAATCATGTTTAAGATTAGAAATATTATTAACAAAAAATTTGTTTTAGAGATTTTTTAGCCTGTTTTCGGAATTTTATATGATCGAGTAAAGTACATTCTATCATGTAAAGTTAGCACATTCCTTAGACAATATCTTCAGATATATCGTGTAATTTTTGTGAAATTGTTTAACAATCAATACAAAAAAACGTGATTTAGCAAACCAGTTTTTTCCCGATGCCTCGCTTATCACATATACAAATATGACTTTCTTTAGTCATATTTGTATATGTGAGTATAATATTATGTATGTCACATGAATGTAGTGTGCAATATATATATATATATATATATATATATATATATATATATATATATTCACTAATTTAATGTATATCTAATTCATTGTATTCAAAAATATTAGGTTTTTGCAGTCCACCGCAATGTAAACTACGACTGTGGCAAATTACATACTGCGCTGTTCCCTCAGTTGTCTTAAAAAGGGGGTAAAAAGTTTTTTCTTCACGTAATACATAGATAAAAATTTATCATAGTTTAAGTAGATATAACTTGACGTTGTAATATCCCCCGTTGTTTTCCCCGTGTTGGTCCCGTGCTCCTTTGAAGAATAGGCCAACTGCCATTTTGCCAGGCAGGTCGTAAAAAGCGACTGATTGGATATAGGTACGAATCACTACCATCGTGGCTATTAGGTGGTAGAGTTCTGCATTGTCTCGCCCGGAACTGGTACCACCGCCTTACCTATTCCTGCTGCAATAGCGTCAGTGCTTGTCACTGTCGTGTTCCAGAGGGTAAGGTAGCCGGTAAACTTATGCATGTGGCATTAGACCGACGAGGTCTTGTGCCACATCATTACAATAAGATACTCCCAGTGTCGGTTTCGGGCTCCTTTGAAGAATAGATCAACTACCGTTCTGCCAGCAGGTCGTAAAAAAGGACCGATTGGCTTTGCGAGTCACTACCATTGTGGCTACTAGGTGGTAGGACTCTGCATTGTTTCGCCCAGAGTCTGATATTACCGCCTTACCTATTCCTTCCGCAATAGCGTCAGTGCTTGTCGCTGTCGTGTTCCGGTTTGGAGGGTAAGGTAGCCGGTAAACTTATACATGTGGCATTAGATCTCGCCACAAGATAGCAACGGACCATTAACATCTTTGGTGTCTATAGGTGATGGTTGACTCCATCAGGAGACCCATCTGCTTGTTTGCTATCTTATGAAAAAAAATTTAAAAAATCTTACTACGCATTTTAATACTTGAATTGAAAATTTTGAGGTTCACCTCAACATATTATACATGTGGCATTAGACCTCGCCACAAGATAGCAACGCACCATTAACATCTTTGGTGTCTATAAGTGATGGTTGACTCCATCAGGAGACCCATCTGCTTGTTTGCTATCTTATGAAAAAATAATTTAGAAAATCTTACTACGCATTTTAATACTTGAATTGAAAATTATGAGGTTCACCTCAACATAATGTCCCGTTTTTAGGTAAATGCAAAATGGTCATTTTATGTATACAGTACAACGGTAGGTAGGTCTGGCCTACTACGCACATATTTACCGGTCGCGGTGTGCCGAGTGACAGTGAACTAGTTTCCGTACAACACACACCTGTTCCGTTGATAAGAAAGCTCGTAGTCGTAATATTCCCATTTGTATTCCAATAGCGTACATGAAAATTGACAACTAGCTATTGCACGCGGCTTTGCACAATTTTACCACCTCAGACTTTTCTGAAATCCTTTCTTAGCGGACTTCAACGACATAATAGCCAATTTTTACTATACAAGTCCGGTCAGTCCAATGGCTTGTTTTTTTGAAGATTTTCCCAGAGTCAAATCCACCCTCCGAGGGAATTTATCTATATCTAATACATAAAAATCAATTGCTGTTAGTTAGTCTCGCTAAAACTCGAGAACAGCTGAACTAATTTGGTTAATTTTGGTTTTGAATTAATTGTTGAAGTCCAGGGAAGGTTTAAAAGGTGAGAAAATATAGAAAAAAATAAGCGTAGTTAAAAAGGCAGAACAACGTTTGCCGGGACAGCTAGTTGTAAATAAATTTACAATGCTTTACTTAGCTATTTGCTACAAGGTGTACGTTAGGTATATATTTATAGGTACAACAGTTATTGCAGTCTGGTATATAAAGAAGTCCCGGACTTACATTTACGTATATGCAATGGTTTAAACTGTCTGATTAGTTACTGTGTCAGTTGCTTTTCTCGTGTAACTGACAACGAGGCATGGAAATGGCTCAGTACTGGCATTACACATATTATTCACAGCGCCTGTGTTACCTAATTTTGTTTACTATTATTTACATTATAGTAAATCCTATTTACGGTTAGGTTAAGCTTACATTTTAGAGTTTTTATTTTTTAAAAAGACTAACATTGTGCATTATAAAATGTAATACCTTTTTTGTCATTAATATGTTAAGTTACGTACACTTTGTAATAAGTATTGAAAAAAGCAACTGCGATGTTTCCTGTTAGTTTCTTTTTTGTAGAACCAGTGTTTGGAACCTGTGGTAACTTCATTATTTCGTCGATCTACAAAAGCTGTTTAGAATTTTACAAGGGAGAATAAACGTTTGTAATTTTAGATCTGTTTGGACTCCCGTGTTGGTTCCGGGCTCCTTTGAAGAATAGACCAACTGCCGTTTTGCCAGGCAGGTCATAAAATGCGACCGATTGGCTATACACGTCACTACCATCGTGACTACTAGGTGATAGAGTTCTACATTGTCTCGCCCGGGTGTGGTCGTGTTCCGGTTTGGGGGGTAAGGTAGCCGGTAAACTTACGCATGTGGCATTAGACCTCGCCACAAGATAGCAACGCACCATTAACATATTTGGTGTCTATAGGCGATGATTGACTCTTTCCATCAGGAGACCCATCTGCTTGTTTGCTATCTTATGATATAAAAAAACTCAAATCCTATCAATAGTTTTTCAATGTAAGCTAGTATTTATATAAAAAACTAGACTAGTTCGAGTCCGAATAGCACCCAAAAGAAGTAAGAAACAAAGTAGAGTCGTTATAACTGGCAAAACTACAGTGATGGGGATCATCTCGCCAGCCTATTACACTACTGCCACAAAAGAATTGAGGTAAGACCGAGATTTTACTAGACTATAAGGTAGAGATTCATTATTGCTATGTCATAATTGTAGGAAACAATTGATGTCACAAAGATATAGCAATTGGCACACAGATAGACAAATAGACAGCAATTTAATTCAGATATAGTAAGATTACCTACAGGTTTTTTTTTAAATGAACGAATACAATGACATTGTTGTTGGGTAAACGTAAATTATTACATTACGCTAACAGAGAATATGACACAATATTGCCATAACCTCATATAAAATTTATAACGAGCAGAACGTATTTCACCTTTAGTGAGGAAATGAATAAGGAAATGTTTTTCTCGTCCTTAATGTCTTTATTAAGTACCTCAAAGCAAAAGGTTTATTTTAGGGTCTGGGTTTCTAAATAAAATTTATTATAAGCTTTTTCTCGATTCACTAAAACTTATAACCTTTTGTATAAATATGAAGCCTTTTATAAATTTTTATAAAATAAATTTATTCTTAATTTTACATAATTGTTGCTCTCTTTCTCTCATTAACATAAAATCCAGTTCTGTATAACATATAAACTATGTAGAAACTGGCCGCTTACGATTTAAAACTCTTATAACTATACCAATTATATTGACACGCATAAAGTGTTCAAGTGTATGAAAAGTTTCGATGGCTGTTGTCTACGATTTTACATAAAGAAGTTACTGATATTGCCCCGATTTTCGAAAATCGAGTTTTCAACAGATCTTCGCGTTTGAGGTCCTATAGACCGTTTTTGATTATTTTCACGATGACGTCAGCCTGTCTGTCAAAACGCGGTTATTGGCATTCGTTTGTATTCTGCTTAGAGTTAATAAAAATTTGTTGGATCAATTCGACACAGATTTCGACAAAATTTTGAAAAAACTTCAAAAAAGTTCGGTGAAAAAATATATTTTTAAATTACTTCCAACTTAATGTACCAATTAAGTACAAAATCTAATCAGCTCTATTCCTTGAAAAACTGCGTTTAATGCCGTGAATTGCATCAAAATCGGTTTGTCCGTTCGGGAGTTATCGTTGACGAAAAATTTTGAAAAGTATTTTTTCGACATATCCAAAATTTTTCAATCAATCATTTTTTGATCTTCAACAATATTTAGTACTAAAGTACTAAAAAAACTACGTCGAGTGCCGTTTCAGTATTAAACTCTAATCAAATTTTCAAAAGTTACAGCTTTTTTAAATATTAAAATTACGTTGTTTACAGCAAACTTATTTTATATTTTTAAAATAACTTTCAGGCTAAGCATACCAATTTATTTTAAAATCTAGTCAGCTCTTCTAATAAAAAAAAATCAAATAACTAAAATCGGATTAAAGTCAGTTGATTTGTTCGGGATTTATCAATGACGACAAATTTTTTAAAGTTTTTTTGTAAATTTCTACGATATTTTTTAACCTACCGATTTTGTAGCTAATAAAACAAGTTAGAGCTCAAAAATTGCATTGAATGCCATTCGAAAGAAAAAAATCGTTCATGATTTTGAAAAAACTTACACCTTTTTGAACATTAAAATACTAAGTATAATTTTTACAAACTTTAGATTTTGGAACTCTTCGAACTCAAGATCAATGCTTAGGTACAGTTTTAGCTGGAAATTTTAAAGATGACATGCAGGGTGAATCATATTACAGATTTTTTTTTACAGCTTCAGTATGTCACGGGATTGTTTCCTATTAAAAATACTATCTAATTCAGAGTCAACGCCGGTTTACGTAGAACGGTCATTTGGACTTCGAAGAATTTCGAAGAAAAAAATTCAGTGTCGTTTAATTATTTTTTATTTTAACGGACGTTATGAAGCATGTATTTTGGATTTTCCAAAAATAAAAATTGCGCGCACGAATGAGTCTTATTTGCTTATGCTTGATTGAGTATGCCTCAACAATTTTGAAGATATATTATGTTATTTAGAGAACTGCAGAAAGCTAAAATTTATGTAAATATATGGGACGAATTTCAACCACTACGTAATCAGTATTATTTTGTTGGTAAACTGATTCCAGTTTCACTTTTGTAGATGTTAAAGTTACATACATTGTATAAGTGTCATTAAAATAATTGCTCGTCACGCTCATTCCATGAGTTGAGACTCGAAAAGACTTTCTTATTCAAAGGAGGGAGCAAATGTAGGTAAGTTCACAATGGTTCTTCAATTTTATTGTATTATCTCGTTAGACTAACAAGTAAGCAACTAGTTAATAATATTAACTACATATGAAGTTCATAAATGAAAGAAACTAAATGTATTTCATATGCAAGAAATGTTTGGTACAATGCATTTCGTAGAGGAGGTAGTGCGACTCGGCAAATATCGCGTATTTTATTCCACAACAAATGTGTGGATTGAGAGAGAAATCGGTTAAAATAAGTAAAACTCGTTTATTTATAACATGGCTAAATACTATTTCACTGGGAATTTTAATCCTCACTGTAGCTTTAAACCCTAACTTAAATGCTTTTCACCACTAGTCATATAAAATACTGTAGGAGTTTTCTTCGGGACTACCTATATACGACTACCTAACCTAAAATACTCTTTTTATAAAATCTCACGTGAAATTAGAGGAGGTGAGAGGTTGAGCCAAATCTCACACAATATCATCAAGAGGAGAGTAGGAGTCGCGCTTGGATAGTGTCACGTAATTTATGCAGAACAATTGTTTTAATGGTCTTACTAATATTACACCGTTTTTATTTATGAATTTTTAAAGTATATAAGGAATATGAAATAAAGGAGCCTGAGTATATGCAAGAAGGCAATAAGGTAGGTACACTAAAAGAACCCGGACCAACATAGGCACTTTAATATTCCTTGCTTTCAATTTCAAAACAAGCAGATGGCTCTCGGACATATACCCGGGCATACGAAATACCTGGACGAGACGTTGCGGAACTCTACCACCTAGTAATCACGATGGTAGTTACACGTATAGCCAATCGGTTGCCTTTTACGACCTGTCTGGTTGAACGGCAGTTGGAAGTTCACTAAAGAAGCCCGGACCAACACGGGGCAAATATTCAAACAATCTGTACTTTGATATTTAATTTCGGCGATACCTCAGTGATGATTCAACTTTTCGTTTCAAGAATGAAACAAAAAGTTGAGCATTATGGCGATCCAAAACTAGAGTTTATTTATTATGTATAAATAAACTCTAGTTTTGGATCGCCATAATGGTGTAACTACGTGGGTTTTGATAAATTTTCACAAAACTAACTTTAAGCCTGTTAAATGTTGAATCAAACATGGGTTTATCTAAATGTGTCTGGATTTACATATTCATAAAACTTAAATCTCAAAATTACTATCTCTAGCATGAATAGCGGATCCAAATTATACATCTTTTGTGTTATTTAGTCAAGAGACGAGACGCATCCAACA
This sequence comes from Apodemia mormo, assembly GCA_036924255.1. Lineage (NCBI taxonomy): Eukaryota > Metazoa > Arthropoda > Insecta > Lepidoptera > Riodinidae > Apodemia > Apodemia mormo. The sequence continues at coordinate 24,430,327 of JAUPFN010000004.1, read as the reverse complement.
TGCCGTAGTTTCGAATTAGAAAGTGTATGTACTTTATCGTTGTTTCATTCTTGTTACATGATGAATTTGCAAAAGTAAATGCCATGATTCTAGAAAATGTGGGCACGTCATCACTCATTCTAATCATTATACACATGTATTGTAATCACTGGTTGTGTAGTTCGACCGCTCCTGTTAAGTCCAATAGATATGCCTAACAAACGATTTTATATCGTAGGCTAGCTGCTTTATACTAAAAAACACTTACGTAGGTACATAAGAACACAAAAGCACTTTATGTGCGAGTCCAGCACCTCTCGATTTGTGCCCAATCGACTAACCACTAGAGCAACGAGGCATTCAGTATATCCAAACCAATACTATTTACTATGTCTAAAACGTAAAAACGTATCTTATTGTAAAAATCCTTTTACACAAATATTTGCTCTTATATATCATGCACGCTCTTGGACATTAGAATTTAAAATGGTTTCGTAGATCCAAAAGTGCCTCAAAAAATTAATTTCGTAGTAATCGTCATGTGAGGGATTCAAATTCAATTTAAACGAAATTTGTGGATAAATTATTTGATTGCCAAAAACGAAAACTGAAAGTCAAATGTGATACCAAAAAACAAGGGACCATGGCCTTCGGTCATAGCCGGTACCGTGGGGACAAAAGAATGATTGTCATTGAACTTTATTTTGACACATTATGAAGTATGAAGTTTTTATGAACATTAATCTACAAACAGAAAAAAAACATGAACTGTTATTAATTATAAATTCAAAAAATGGAATTACACAGCCATTTGCAATATAAAATTTCGCAATGTAATTTAAAAGCGAGAAAAGACAAATGTTCTCAATTATTTTTGTTATAGCACTCACCCCCTGCTTCGTAAAACTGGACGACGACAACTGGATTGTCGTAATCGATCATATAGCAAATAGTCCACCAAAAAGTTTAATGAATCTGACCAGTTTTGGCGCAATGAGTAAAAATGTGTTCATTAATACTTAAATAATGATATTATGAAAGAAATTCTGATTTAACTTTAGGGGAAAGTGATGAAAAAAATAAAAAAAGGGTTGAAAAATGCCTTTTTTTAAAATAACTTAATAACGGTAGGAAATAGAAAAAAAAGTTTCAAGTAAAAGTTGTAGAAAAAAAAAATCTACACAAAAAAGTTCCTCTTCATTTTTTTGTTATCTACTTTAGTTTAGCTACAAAAAAATAAAAATTAAATTTGTAGTAAAATATGTAAAAATATTAAATATGGGAAAACATATGTAGTAGTGTTAGTACATATTTATGTGATGCGCGCGCTGCATGGTACAGGGCCGTAATAATTCTGGTAAGTTTTTATAATTAATTACAAAGCAAATTTAATTTTTATTTTTTGTAAGTAAACTAAAGCAGATGACAAAAAAAATGAAGAGGAACTTTTTTGTGTAGAATTTTTTTCTCTACAACTTTTACTTGAAACTTTTTTTTCTATTTCCTACCGTTATTAAGTTATTTTTAAAAAAGGCATTTTTCAACACTTTTTTTATTTTTTTCATCACTTTCCCCTAAATTTAAATCAAAATTTCTTTCATAATATCATTATTTAAGTATCAATGAACACATTTTTACTCATTGCGCCAAAACTGGTCAGATCATGGTTTCATTAAACTTTTTACTGGACTAAAAGAAGAATTTCGCTACGTCAAGCCTGTCGACACTAGCTCAGTGGGCGAGTGTCTCGGCTTTAGGGAGATGGTCGCAGGTTCAATCCCTACGTGTCGATAATTTTCTTTGTTGTTTTTAAAAATTTTCCAAATTTTCTCGATATGTATGTTTTGCGGTCCTTATTGTGCCAGATCCGTACATAAACATCCAGATAGGCTTATAAATTTTTTAAACATTTTCTTACTAAAAGTGCAATATATAACATATACTTTAAAAAGATGCATGACTTCCAATAAGCGAGAGTAGAGCATTACCTAAACGTTTCACGTTGAAGCATGCAATAGACATATCCATTTTGCGAAAGCACATTTAAGAAACATAAGTGGGACATGATATTATTTTTTTATTATGCAACATTATTACGATGAACTGATGATTTGCATTTATTTTCAATTATAATATATCGAAAACCATAACAGCTTATAAAGAGTTATAAGCATCTTCTTGACATTAGGCAAATTATTATTTGATAATAGCAAAAAACCATCTCATAACACTACGAATACATATTTCAATATTTTTATAGAAATAGAAAAAATCAAAATAGAAAACAAAAATTATTAATTACATTTTAGATGACATACTTAGGTAATATTCAATGATAAAAATATTAAAGCAATATCTCTGATAGTCCAATGTTTAGATATAATATTAATTAGCGATGATATTTTTGTGATAAGCTTATATTATAATTTATAATCTGATCAATTCCAAAAATATTACGAAATATCAAATTTTAATATATTAAGATACTTGAATGATTACAAATTTTTCCTTTTCTGTTTTTCTTGTATAAGCCTTAAGAACTTTTAGAGCTATCAATAAAAACATACATAAAAATATACGTGTGCCGATTTGATCTGTGATCTCATGTCTTTTAGGCGTCAATTGTCATACAGGCAACCGGTGAATAAATAAAAAATGTAAAAGTCTATACTGAACTCTCGGTCTAACCCGCTTCTAAAAAAGGTAGAACTTTTTAAATATTATTTTACTACCGGGAAATTAAGCAAATGCCGGTCTGACAGGCGCCTTGCACTTGCATGACCATATTTGAAAATTTAAAAAAATGTAAACATTTTTTTTCACAATCTACTCGCACAAGGCACATATTTTTTTAATTCACATATGTTTTAGTCTAAAAAATCAACAACCTAATTTGATGGTTTCCAGTATATGTGATACGATATGCCAAGTAATACAATAAGTTTTTCAGACTCGCATTATTTTGAAAAAAATCATATCTATAGTGATCACTCATAGTCATAATATACCCTGCGGTCTGTATAAATATAAACCTGGTTTTTTTAAATTTTCAACACTAATTAATCATTTTCATTTAAAAAATGTGTAAACGGTTGACCCTACGGGCTATCCCTGAAACTTCCCACTAAATTAAGGTATTTTAAGATCAAAAGAGTAAAAAATATAAGCACAGATTTTTAGTTCAAACATCTAGTTTGTTAATAGCAGTATATTATTTTTTGTTAAGCTGTATATTGTAAAACGATGATGGCATTTAACTCAATTTTTGAGATCTAAATTATTGCTTCAGCTAAATAATCGATACGTTGAAAAATTTCGATGCTACTTAGAAAAACATTTTATTTTTAATTTTCTTAATTGATAAATCCCAAACAAATTGACCGATTTTGATTAAATTAACTTTATTTGACGCAGTTTTTAAAGGAGAAAAGCTGATAAAATTTTCAAAGTCAAACGGTGAATTAACTTGAAATTTATTTAAAAAACTAAATAAGTTTGCTGAAGACAACGTAATTTTAATATTTGAAAAGCTATAAGTTTTAAGAATTAGATTTAATTTTGATTTTTGAAACGGCATTTGACGTAGTGGTTTCAGTACTAAAATATTCTACTATATTTATATCTACACCAAAAAATGATTGCTTGAAAAATTTCGAAGCTATGTCGAAAAAACACTTTTTCAAAATTTTTCGTCAACGATTACTCCCAAACGGATAAACCGATTTTGATGCAATTTATGTATTAGACCAAGTTTTTTGAGGAATAGAGCTGATTAGTTTTTGTACTCAATCGGTACATAAATCTGGAAGTTATATAAAAAAAATACTGTTCCGTCAAAACATTTTTTGGTGGTTTTTTAAAATTACTTAAAATCTCCTGGACCGAATCGGTTCAAATTTTCAAGAAATCTAAGTTCGTCCATCCAATCGAATTCCATCAACCGCGTTTCGATCGGTCCAGCCGTTCAAAAGTTATGAGATGTTTACAGACACACATACACACACATACACACAGACATACTGACGTCATCGTGAAAATGTCGGAAAAGATTCCTAGGACCTCAAAACGTGGACATCTGGTGAAAACTCGATTTTTGAAAATCGGAGTAAAATCAGTAACTTCTTTATCCACATACGTAGTAGGAAGTTAAAAATAGTGAATCTCCAAAATGAGTCGTTATTTATACTTTTTTAGTGTGTGGCCGCGTTTCCGATCCGGTAGTAGTTTTTAAAAAAATATGTTGACGTGTCAATATAACTTATAAAAAGTTTTTTTGAATAAAGTACTTTTTTCTGATTTCTGTTTTACCGGCAAATACAAAAAATAATTCATTTAATTTTGCAACTTTCCGTGAATATTTTTTAACTGGTAGTAAGGGAAATTTGTATCACAGATACACTAAATTAGAAAATAGCTATTTCAATATCAATTTTAAAATTTACATGCACATATACAATTGACCTACCGTTACCTACCATATCGAATAATTAACATTATCATCACACACACATAACAATCAACATACACCGTTATCGAATAATTAACATTTTAAGAAGTTTTTTGAATTAGGGTATCAAGACAAATTAAATTTTTTTTTTAATATATGGTAATAAAATCTTTACATTTATTTAGTTACATAAGAAAAAAATTAAATCAGATACATAATACATCTTGATGAGGTAATATCAAGAGAATATGTCCTGTTTGAGTTGGTGAAAGTATTAATATACTCGTATTTTGCAACAAGGTAAATTTTGTAAGATACTTATCTGATGAACGACCTTAACATTACTGTGTATGTAAACAAGTACTTGTTTACCTTAAGAAGAACTGCCGAGGACAAAACGGTGGAAAAATTATGAAAAAAAAAATGACTACCCAGGAAAACAAGATTATAATATATAAATGTATTAGCTGACCCGGCAGCGTGACCACTTTTTAATGAGGGAATGAGAGAATGTACTAAAGACACTGCTACAATCTACTGAATTCTACTAGGTTGCATTTTTAAATGTGATTATTTTTTAGAGTAACTTTTGAGCCGTATTTGGTAGATACAATTTGAATTAAAACATAACATAAGCATAATGTCTGTGATTAACATCCATACCATTTTATGTATACATATACTCTACAATTAACATTTTAAAAAATAATGAGTTTTCTTCCCACTTTGCACGATAAGTTTGAAAGTATCTTCTTTTCATTTTACATTACATAAATGTATGATTCCGCGAAAGCAAACAATATAAATGAACGAAAACGACTAAAATTAAATAAAACGGTGTTGTCTAATGTCTATCAATATAGGAGCAAGTTAAAACTGATCTAAGTTGAAAGACCTTTTTTATATAAATAATCTATCTGTTGGAAGATAAAGTTCAATTTGCTATGACCAGCAATGACGTTCATTCAATAATAGGGAAATCCCCCAAATCACTTTCGTTTGCTAAATGTAAAATTAAAACTTTTTGGACATGGATCCTTGAACCTTATATTTTTTGATACCGAATTAAAACTAAAACCTACCAATTTCTTTTTCATTTCTACAAAATTCTACTGAGACATTTTATTCTACTAGGTAAACACCTCATTTGCTTTAAATCTAATAAAAGTGATCACGCTAGATCCGGCGAACGTTGTTTTGCCATACAAATTACTTGTAATGAATATTGTGGTGGGGTACCTGAGAGGAAGGGAGGGTGTCAATTGAGATAAAACTATCTTATCTTTTAAGTTGGACCAAATGGTAGATAACTACATACAAAATTTCATTGAAATCCAAAGAGATTATTGTACATAGAAGACGTTGAAATCGGTTCAGTCGTTTGACGTTTCGGAGGCCATCGCGGACAAAATACGTGACACGTTATTTATATATTTATATTTAAAATACATTAATAAATATTTAAAAATATGTATTAAGATTAAAATAAATTCAAATGTATGTATAATAATATGTAAACAATTATAGCAAAAGTAACAAAGCTGCAGAGCCAGATTACGGCAAGCTATGAGATTATAACTTTTGTTATTTTTTGTACATCATGGCCAATAATAAAGCATTTTATGCCTAACATAAAGCTGATAAATATTTGCTGTTTATTAACAATTAACTTCGACATCTATGCCCGGATGTCCGTATATAAAAAAATTGTGAACGGTTGACACTGCAGGCTAGCCCTCAAACTTTTTTGGAACTAAACTAAAGTAAGGTATTTTAAGCTCAAAGAAGTAAAAACTATAAGCATAGATTTTTTCAGTTAAACATCTATTTTGTTAAAAATGGCAGTAGGTATATTGATTTGTGAAAAACTGTATATTTTGGGAACGATGATCGATTTTGATATTTTGAATGGCATTCAACTCAATTTTTGAGATCTAAATTTTTTAATTGCTTTTACTACATAATCGAGGTTGAAAAATTTCGTAGCAATGTTGAAAAACATTTTATTCAAAAATTTTCGTCACTGATAAATTCCAAAAAATGTCCGATTTTTATGCAATTAACAGCACTTGACGCAGTTTTTTATGGAAAAAACTGATAAGATTTTTAAGTCAATCGGCCTGAAAGTTATTTCAAAAATATTAAGTTTGCTAAAAACAACGTTATTTTAATATTTGAAAAGCTGTTACTTTTGAAAATGAGATTCAATTTTGATTTTTAAAACGGCATTCGATGAAGTTTTTTAGCACTAAAATATTGTAGAATAACAAAAAATGATTTTTTGAAAAATTTTGAAGTTATGTTGAAAAACACTCTTCAAAAATTTTCGTCAACAATTACTCCCGAACGGATAAACAGATTTTGATGTAATTTATGCATTAGACGTAGCTTTTTTGAGAAATAGAGCTGATTAAATTTTGTATTCAATCGGTGCATCAATTTGGAAGTTATATTAAAAAATACTGTTTCGCCAAAAATTGTTTAAATACCAATGACAATTAATGTAAAAAAAAACAATGAGTTTTTGGTTACACTTAGCATAGTTATATGTGCAAATTTATATATTAATATGTGAAGGGAAAATTTTGTATCCCTTTTTAAGTCAATTGCGCGAACGATGGAGTACGAAATTTGGCACGGTTAAAGTTTACATAGCGGAGAAATGGAGAAACCTAATATTTTCAGATAAAAATCATGAGAAATATATTGAATTAACAAAATTATACACACATGCACCTATACTATTTTTTTCCCAGCTAAAGTCAGTTGTCAAACTTAAGAGATTTCAATTTGTAGTCTATGGTCGAATTTCGGCCACAGGTGATCACTAGCACCTAATATATCGTTTTTACAAGCTAACATCTATGTAACATTAATATTACGTAAGCGTCATATTTTGTCAATTCACAACAAAATATTATTCATAAATTCTTAGAATTCAATCGATATTTACCTTCATTTTGCTGTTCTAAGGTTTACGACTATTATTTCAAAACTAGGGTGTTTTTTTTGTCCTGCATCATTCTGTGCTTATTCCACACTCATTACGAAGACGAATGAGTTGATATGTCAAAAAGGGGATGTATGTAACATAAACGCGGTTGAAATTAGAATACTTACTACAAAAATGTGTGGTGTAACAATCTAGGATTGCGTTCATAACAGGAAAGCAAGAAAGTTAGATATGAAAGTTTCGGTGTCAGGAAGAATGGCAGATGACAGATTCAAACAACAAATTGGTATACGAAACTTGAAAGTTTACAAGTAGCGGGTGAAACAAAACCAGACGTATAGCGGCGAAAATACTTGGGTATGGCAAGACGGTTACATGAAGTCTCTGAAGCCGGTATGAATGTATAAAGAGAGTTATGGATGTGGAAGACAAAAAAGGCTTACATTAATCATTATATTTGGACAATATATACTAGGCCATTGCTATCGAGTCTGGGGGTAATTAGTCTCGCGGGAGTGAAACAGTTATTTTATAGGGGTAAAAGAGTTGGTACTTAGAACGAATAAATACACAGTAAAATTTAAAAATATATCATCTCACGCGATTCCATTGCAAAAATGGCAGCGTAAACCCACGTCTGTAAATTTTCCGGTTTTCCACAATTCACTTGTGTATCGTTAGCGAGATGAGTTGTGAGCCCCATCGCCGTATTTTACCGACCTGATAACGATTATTGACTATTTCTAACGATCACCGGGACAAAGGGATTTACATGCAGGCTTACATTACGAGGAACTAGAATGGTAGCACACCAGCCGCCATACTCCAAGCTGCTACTGAGATTTTGAATTTTTGAGATAAACCCCGAACATACCTGGATAATACTTTTGTCCGAACCGGGGTTCGATCCCAGGACCACCATGATCTGAGCCAATTAGGCTAACCCCACCAACAAAAGGCAGTCAAAACATTAAAAATGTAACAAAATTTTAAAATTGATAATAATAAAGTATACTTTTTGCATCACATTAACTAATTTTAATTTTCAGTCTAGTCAGTGTCAGTATGGTTTGGGTCTCAGGACGTCTCAGGACGTTCCGGGACTTTTTCTAAATTGAGTTGTTACAGGTCCTAAGACATTCGGGTCAAACTGACATCTGTTGAACATGAGAGAGTGTTCTCCTCGTCCAGTGGAATTATTATAAGAATACGAAACAGATCGTCTGGTTACGCTCTGATTTTTAAAAAACCTATTTTATTAAATCAGCAAAGAAGTTTCATTTGCAAGTTGATTAATTATTTATAAGACTGATCTGTAAGTCCATTTTATATTTAGATTTTTTATTACGAAACAAATCTATGCTAATGGGAATTATGTTATGACCAATGACTAAATACTAGGTAATAAAATATTAATATGAGTTTATTTATAATACTTAATACTATAATGTAATTGCTAAAAATTTAATCTTTGAATATAAGAAATAAATATACCAAATACTTTGACTAAAATTAACGTTTAAATTGTTAGGATTTTAATTTATGTTTAATAAATGTTGATTTTCACTAAAAATTGGTTTTTATTTATAAATTTCGCCAGAAATTAACTCGATCCTTATTTTATTCTGGGAATCTTGAAGTCTCGGGCCGTCACGGAACTTTGATCGCAAGCTGTCTCGTGTCCTTCGAGACTTTCTAAACCCTTTGTGTTACTTAATTTAATAATTTAAAGTAAAAAAAGTATTCCTATAAAACACTGTCACTTGTATAGCACGCAGTAACCGCCTATGGTTTTTCGTTACTGCTTGTACACATTGCAAAGTCAGGAGCCGTATAGCAAATGAAACATAACATACTTCAAAGTTTTTGAGCAGCTCCTTTCAAAATAATGTTTAATTCTCTACTTTTAAAATGAGGTATTTCACTCAAAGGAGTAAAACTATAAGCATAGCTTTTTTTCAGTTCGAACATCTACTTAGGCAACGACAATATATTGATTTTTGAAAAGCTGTATATTTTGGAAACGGTGATATAATTTTTATCTTTCGAACGGCATTCAACTTAATTTTTGAGATCCAAAAATTTGTTTTAGCTATATATTGTAAAAGGTCAAAAATGATTGGTTAAAAAATCTCAAAATTATGTCGAGAAAATACATTTTTCAACGTTTTTCGTCAACTACTGTTGAGTTATTACTCCCGAACGGATAAACCGATTTTGATGCAATTTATGCCTGGAGAGTGAAGCGCAGTTTTTTTAAGGAATAGAGCTGATTAGATTTTGTATTCAATCGCTACATTAATCGGGGAGGTATATTAAAAAATTCTGTTCCGTAAAATTTTTTTGAGGTTTTTTCAAATTTCCTCAAAATCTCCTGGGTCAAATCGGTTCGAAATTCAGGAAGTCACAGTTGAGCGGAATCCAATCAAATTCCATCAACTGCGTTTCGATCGGTCAAACCATTCAAGTTATGAGATGTTTATATATACACAGATACATACATACATACATACATACATACACACAGACATATTGACGTCATCGCCAAAAGAGTCGGAAAAAATTCCTAAGACCTCAAAACGTAGAGATCTGGTGAAAGCTCAACTTACGGGTACGTGGCAAAATCAGTAACTTCCTTATCTACATACGTAGCGGGAAGTTAAAAAAGCAAAAATCGTACATAGGTATATGTATTTATTCTACACAACGCGGCGGCCACGTTTGATTTTTCCCTATTAGTTGTATAATATTACGCAGTCAGGAGCCGATTAGCAGACAAAACAATACATAGGTACAGCTACTTTAAAGTTTTTTAGAAGCGACTTTAAAATAATTTTTAGTACTCTACTTTTTAAAACATTCTTTTTAAATAATCATAATTGTCTTTTCAAAGACATTATTATTAAATCCTTAAAATTAAATATGTTTCAGTAAGTCCATACAAAGTTTGAACTTGTACATACATTATTTGCAAGTTCTATTAACCACGCGAGATCCAGCAAAAACTGGGATCCCGCGGGATAGAAAATGTCCAACCTCGCAAATACCGGTAATAAAAAAATTATGGGATCACATTCCTATACAAATAGCAGTATTGTATAGGTGTATTGTTCATACTATCATATATATTGGATCACCGCAACATTACTGGATATGCGAAATTGGTAGACATGTTACACAATGATTGTACGGATATGAATAAAACAATTGCACAGCTTACGTCGCATTAATTAAATACGATTACAAAACAAAATGTTAATACACAGGTAGCCGATATTTCACGCCTCTTTTAAATGTAAATTTCGACTAACTTTTCAATGATTTTTTTAGAAGACACACAAGAAATGCACTAGCATTTCTTTAACGGCTACATTTAAACGTAACAGACAAAAATGAAAATTCGCCGCGCAGCAGTTAATTAATAAAAATGCATACATTTATATCTAAATCAAATAAACCAAAGATAATAGGAGACTGAACTATATATTTATATCAAGGATAAATAAAGTTATGCAGAAGATTGTCACTACCATCGTGATTACTAGGAGGTAGAGTTCCGCAACCTGCCTACCTATTTGGACCACCGCCTTAACTTTTCCTGTCGCAATAACATCAATACTTGTTATTGTCATATTACGATTTAGAGAGTAAAGTAGCGGTAAAATTATGCATGTGCCATTGATATCCCGCCATACCAATAGCAACGCATCATTAACATCTTTGGTATCTATAGACTATGGTTTCTCTTCCCATCAGGAGAGTCATCTGCTTGTTTACTATCTTATATAAAAAATATTTAAATATGACAGTACAGGAAAATAAGCACATATCAAACTCCGTTACGCTGCATACGCAACGCTCCAAGTTGCGGTTCACCGGAGCTGAACGGAACCCCTGACGCCCTATCTCTATACTCCAATATTATACAAAACACAATAAAATCACTCGAAATCCGTTACCGTCATTAGATATGTATTTTAATTTCGCTTAGCATATATCACTTTACACAATAGTTTAGAAAGTGCGCATACATACATCTTAACTACATACTGTGTGAGATTTGACACACTTGATAAGTGCATATTATAATTTAAAAAAAAAATCAAATAAAATGTATATTATTGAAACACTCAAGATCAAGTTATGAACATAAATTAAAAGTAGCGTCAAACAGAAGTTTCTAAATAAACATTTAATTTAATGTCGATCTCGTATAATATACTAACTATATTATGTCGTTTTTATGAAAAATGTATGGAAAATTAGTTTTATTGTAATATTTCACTCTACTTTTACTACTAAATTAATGAGTACAAGTGTTCAAATAATATATAATTTATCATTGAAATAGAATAATAACAAGTATTATAATATTGGAAGAAACACGAATTCCTAAACAAATATGCCTGAAGTAGAAAGTTGTTAATTTACCTGAAAATTGGAGACGCGTTTAGGTGGCAACACTTGTGGTGATCTATCATTCAGATTTTCCATGGAATGACGAGATAAAAGTCCTTGGTTTTGAAATTCAGCGTTCACTTTAAAAGATGTACGGTTAAATTTCGTTGCGGGAGCCACAATCCGGTTGCCATTTTCATCATCGTCTTCCCACTCAGTGACTACCTCTGTTCGAACATCCTCTAGAGATCTAGACCGACTGCATGGGCATGCGGGTGATGATGAACTAGGATGGCGAAGCTGCCGAGGTCTCTCTCTGTTTAAATATAAATCGTGACTGCTCGGTGTTGGTGCACCCGCGGAACGATAACTTGACGATAAAAAATAATAATCCCGAGACTTGTTACTGTACGCATTCATTCCCGAAAAATCCGAATACGTAGTAGCTCCCTTTGAAGGGATCTTATAACTTCTCATGTCCACGGGATCCGGTGGTCGAAAGTAAAAGTTTGGTTGGGTTTGGCGGGAAACTAGCGGCCAGGGCCTGAACGGAGCGTCTACGTAGTGTGGTTTAGACTTCATATTGTATCGCGATATTGCATTCGAGCGGCGCAGTATCGGTTTCGTGCGGATGTAGCCGCGGAAACTGCGTTACTGCTGTGGCGGATGGTAAACGCTTCGGTCGGAGCTGCCACTGATGTTTACCGCATACGCTGTGAGTGCGAGCGGGATAGAAAATAGAGAAAGGCAAACCAGTGTTCTACACGATACACTCAATACAAGTGAAAGGGGTAGCCTGAGCGGTCAATTTGCTCACATAGTATTCGTAACCAGCGCACGCGCTCATATCTTTGCATTATAACAATTTATATTTATTGCTTAGGAAATAATATATTCTATAGTACAATTTCTAATTCCTTCTTATGATTCTCAAATAATAAGTAGAATTTTGCATTATTTTGCATTATTGTGTGGCCGCGTTTCCGATCCGGTAGTAGTTTAAAAAAATGTTGACGCGTCAAAATAACTTGTAAAAAGTTTTATTGAATAAAGTACTTCTGATTTCTGATTTCTGATTTCATTGTCTCGCCCGAGTCTGGTACCAGGTAAGGCGATTACCTATTCCTGTAGCAACTGCGTCAGTGTTTGTCACTATCGTGTTTTGGGTTAAAGGGTAAGGTAGCCCGTAGACTTATGCATGTGGCATTAAAACCTCACCACAAAGATAGCAACGTACAATTAACATCTTTAATGTATAGGAGACAGTTGAATCTTTCCATCAGGAGAATCATCTGCTTTTTGCTATATTATGATATAAAAAAATTCTAGGAGTGGCCTATTCATATAGGCCTAATTCAACATAGCTTACTAGAGAAATGTTAATGTCATAACAAAATAGCCTTATTACATGTATAGAGTAACGAATTTTACGTAGTACAAGTGCAGTGATAAAATTGGTGTTCTGATTCATTGTAATAAAACACGCGCGTGAGCAACTTTCATTTTTCTTAAGCAGCTGATGTGGATTTTAGGACGCCCAGTCGTGTCTCTTTTATACGCTTTTTATAATAACATGTATAAATTATCTCAAAATTTTATGTTCTGATATTATAAGATATTCAAGCACAAGATGCGAAAAATATATAATCCCACCAAAAACACTTTTTTATATCATAAGATAGCAAACAAGCAGATGGGTCTCCTGATGGAAAGAGTCAATCATCACCTATAGACACCAAAGATGTTAATGATGCGTTGCTACCTTGTGGAGATCTAATGCCACATGTATAAATTTACCGGCTACCTTACCCTCCAAACCGGAACACGACAGCGACAAGCATGACGCTATTGCAGAAGGAATAGGTAAGGCGGTAGTACTAGACTCTGGGCGAGACAATGCAGAGTCCTACCACCTAGTAGCCACAATGGCAGTGACTCGCATAGCCAATCAGTTGCCTCTTACGATCTGCTGGCAGAACGCTAGTTGGTCTATTCTTCAAAGGAGCCCGTAACCAATACGGGGAGTATCTTATTACCTACTTATTTTCCATTCCGTCTTTTTTCATGTAAAATATTGTCACGACGAGATTATACGGCTAGCACTATCAATAAGTTATCAGATCTCATGTTTAACCAAGCTTCTAACTTATATGGCACATGCCCTCACTCTACAAGCCCTAACTTCACAAACTCTACAGTTTAGTCAAATTATGTGGCTTAGCTGTTTCGTTACTACAAAACTAATATATGATAGAAAAGTAATAAAACGTGACTAAATTTTTCTTGTTATATCCATGTGACGGAACCCTAAAAATATCCAGATATCAAAAACGAATGAATCGATTATGATACTTGGATTGTTCCCCAAGTTGACCTGACTTTAACCCAAAATTTTTTTTATCTTGATATGACTTTTAGTTCCCAAGAAATTGGAGAATAAACGAACCAAAATACAAACATATCTATATATATATGAAAATCAATTGCTGTTCGTTAGTCTCGCTACGGCTCGACTCGAGACTCTCGAGACGGCTGAACCGATTTGGCTAATTTTGGTTTTGAATTAATTGTTGAAATCCAGGGAAGGTTTAAAAGGTGAGAAAATATAGAAATCTATATATATATATATATATATATATATATATATATATATATATATATATATATATATATATATATATATATATATATATATATATATATATATATATATATATATATATATATATATAAATCAATTGCTGTTCGTTAGTCTCGCTAAAACTCGAGAATGGCTGAATTAATTGTTGAAGTCCAGTTTTTAAAAGGTGAGGAAATATAGAAAAAAATAAGAATAGTTAAAAAGGCAGAACAACGTTTGCCAGGTCAGCTAGTAAACATATAAAAATAAAAACATACGTACATTTGCGAAATTAAGTGCAAGTGCCTGGACGCTTAAATAGACTGATGATCTATTATTAATATTAGTACGATATATGATTCCAACAATTATCGTTTGACCGCCCCGTCGGTCGAGTGGTGAGCGACCCTGACTGCGCAATCGACGGGGCTGCTCTATAGACACAAAATGTTTGTTGTTGTTGTATGTTTCTAGTGCGACGTTATCCATGTGATGGGGTAGGATGGTATTGCCTTACCTTCAAAACTGTAATACGAAAATAAAAAGAATTGACGCTAGTAGACAGCTCTTTTGTAGCATCTTGGGCGAGACAGAACTCTACCAACTAGACCGCCCGGCCCCGTTGGTCGAGTGGTTAGCGACCCTGACTACGCAATCGATGGGGCTCGGGTTCGATCCCCGACGGGCACAAGTACTTATGTGATGAGCATACACGTTTATATTTATCATTTATATTTCTATGTATCAGTATCGTTAACTAACATCCATAACACAAGCAAATAATTTGCTTACTTTAAGGTTAAATCAGTAAGTGTAATTTCTCCCGTGAATATTTATTTATTATTATTTATTACATACATACATATCAAACTAATAATCTCCGCTGTTTCGCCATAACGATCTTGAATTGCCGAGCTTAGCAAAGCATTTCAAAGACATCTCCGAAAGATACTTCGATCGTGCCATCTCGCATCCGAACCCACTGGTGGTAGCCGCGGCTGACTACATCCCAGACCCTAATCCCGATCCCAAACTACGTAGGCCCCGCCACGTTCTCACCGATCCCGATGACCCGATAACTCTGGCCAACGGTTTACACGATAACACTACACACCTACATACGCGACACCGTCGCCGCCGGCGGCGACGAGGACCCCTGTTTCGCCCTTCGGCGAACCGAGCCCAAGGGCAAGGTTCGGCGGACGGACAAAACAATGCCACTAGCCCTCTCATCGCAAATCACGACCCCACCCTAAGCCTAGGTTCGGTCTCACAGGAGACACCCTTAGGGCGGAGGGCGTACAGCCCTACACCTTTAAATTCTGGCTGAGCACTCTGCTCGCCCCCGCGACCGGTGAAGCTGTAACAGCCCATAAGGCTAACAGCAATCGAGACATTCCGAAAAAAAAAAAATCCGCTGTTTCGTCAGTTCAAAATACATGACTTGAAATAAAGTCAATGATAATAATATAACAATATGATTGGTTTTTAAAAACACCTTATAAATTGACTACTTGTCATAAAATAATAAATCATAAAATATGTATGGCTCGCGGATCACCCACGCGGACTTACAAGATAATGCTAGAAAACGTCAAGATTTAATTAGTCGCCATATAGGTGACGGAGGACCCAAGGCTAAACCATATATAGATCATTTAATAAACAAGTTTGTCAGAACTCCTCGTAAACTTCAATCATCCTACACGAGAAAATGTGACTTGTAATGATGTGTAACAATGTTTATTGTTTTATATCGTACAGCTTCAAGAAGTATACAAAATACTCAAGGCTACAGAGTCATTTGTCTTCTTTATATATAATTACCTACGCGCAAATTAAAATGTTATTTTTTTATCTATCATAAAAAAGCGAACAATGGAAAGACAATCATCACCTATAGACACCAAAGACGGTTTGCTACTAACCGTATGGCTAACTCTCCAAACCGAAACACGCTAGTAACAAGCATTGACACTATTGCATCAGGACCCTAAACGAGACTTTTAGAAACTGCCACCTAGTTGTCACATTATAATAATAATAATGGAATTTTACCAAGTGCCGACGATTGAAAGTGTAAAAAAAAACGATAATAGTGACACGCAGTTCGTCTGTTCGTCTTTTACGAACTGCCTGCAGAATAGCAGATATTATATGTATTTTTCAAAGGAGATTCGGACCAACTTGAGGTAACCCATCATGACCAGGAGACCCATCTCGCATTCTCTCTTTAGAAATCTATTACTATTTTAAGATACAAAAAAGTGGGACCTTATACAATTTCTATTATTTACTAGCTGTTGCCAACGACTTCGTCCGCGCGGACTTCGTTTACCCCGCACAGCTCCTCCCCCGTAGGTGATAGCGTGATAATATGTAGCCCATATGTTGATCCGACCTATTAGTAATATTCATGCAAAATTTGAAGTAAATCCATGCAGTGCTTTTTGAGTTTATCCTGGACATAGACAAACAGAGAAAAATGTTAAAAACTATATTTTTGGTTTTGCTATCGATTGTAGATCACGCCCAAGTATTCTTTTAAAAAAATATTCAATAAACAATTTTGACTTTCCTACGATTTTATTATATGTATAGATATAGATATAACTCATTAAAATTTTATTGCATCTGTGTTGTTTTAAAAACGAATGCCTTATTAATCTACTGGTTAACCTATATGGCTTAGATCATGAGATTTCGGATTCAAGCCCTACTCGGACAAAATGCTGTTCGGTTTTTCCGATCAAAAAATCTGCAAACGGTTGACCATGCAGGCTATCCCTGAAACTTCGCACTAAACTAAGGTATTTTAAGCTCAAAAAGTAAAAAATATAAGCATAGATTTTTTAGTTCAAACATCTATTTTTTAAAAATGGGATTAAGTATATTAATTTTTGAAAAGCTGTGAAAAATTTTATTTTTTTTAATTTTCATCATTAATAAATCCCATAAAAAAATACCGATTTTTACTAAATTTCGGTAAAACTGGTATTTGACGGCTGAAGCAGATAAGATTTTTGAGTCAATCGGTGTATTAGCCTAAAAGTTATTTAAAAATTTTAACAAAGTTTGCTATAAAAACAACGTAATTTTAATATTTGAAAAGCTGTAACTTTTGAGATTCGATTGTGATTGTTGAAACGGCATTTGACGTAGTTTTTTTAGTACTAAAACATCGTAAAATGATTGGTTGAAAAATTTCGAAACTATGTCGAAAAAGCACTTTTTCAATATTTTTCGTCAACGATTACTCCTAAAGGAATAAACCGATTTAGATACAATTTATGTATTAGACGTAGTTTTCTGAGGAGTAGAGCTGATTAGTTTTTGTATTCAATCGGTACATAAATCTGGAAGTTCTATTAAAATCATAGTTTCAACAAAATTTTTTTAGGGAATTTTTCAAAATTTCTCATAATCTGGGCCGAATCGATTCAAATTTTCAGGAAGTCTAAGTTGACCAGAATCCAATTGAACGCGTTTCGATTGGTCAAGCCGTTCAAAAGTTATGCGATGTTTACATACACACATACACACACGCACACATACATACATACTGACATACTAGCGTCATCGTGGAATAGTCGGAAAAGGTTCCTATGACCTCAAAAAAACTGGGGTAAAATCAGTAACTTTCGTATCTACATAGGTAGTGGGATGTTAAAAATTCAGAACACCCCGGAGCCTGGGAGTGATGCAATAAAACCAAAATTGAGTGAATTCTGTTCAGCTGAAAATACATTCATTTTTAAGCAATGACGGACGCGTGTTGTCAGGAAACATTCCACCTATCTAGAGTACAATAATTGGTTTTGATTAAACTTAATAGTAATATTTGACAGAGGAGAATTTTATAGCGCAGAATACTTTTTATCGCTCTTAATCTCCCTATCAAGATTTAAAAAATTAGTATGTTTGGATGGTTGGATGGAATTGGAAATGTTCTAGCTTAAAACTTGTCCAATATTTACACGTAGGATACTTTTATCCCAATTTTTTTTATATTATAAGCTAGCAAACAAGCATATGGATCTCCTGATGGAAAGAGCCAACCATCGCCTATAGCCACCAAAGGTGTTAATGGTGCGCTGCTATGTTGTGGCGACGTCTCATACCACATGCAAACACGGGGGAAAAGTGTTGTTTCCGTAAGATTCACAAGAAATTTATAAAGTACAAGTGAAAATCACAAATCCGGCTGCAGAGCACAAGTATTTTATTAAACAAATTTTATGCCTGTGAGAGTAATGCGAGCGTGTCGTTATAAGTTCTTTTTAAATGTAATAAATTACATCATAGTTTTTATCCATTAATTAGTCTTAACATAATGTTAATTTTAAAAAAAGGTACTCAACTTGAGTACATTTTTTAAAATAACTGGCGATTACGTCAGTGTTAAAACATGAATTTGCTTAAAAACTACAGTCGTTTAGCGAGGAAAAGATATTCGAGAAATGTTGACTGGTTTAAGAACTTTCGAACCGAATAACAACACAACAATTATATTTATTCTGTGTGCAGATTTGAACGTAAGCCATACTATATCATACATATCTTAATACAGTACCCGGCGATAAATATTGCACATCGAACTTTGGAAAGAGACAATCGGATAATTTCGGCTTCGTAAAGCGTTATCTCTGTCCCACACTACCTATGTGACGTTTAGTCAGTCGTTGTTCAAGTACGATAGAGTGCAGTCGCGTCCCGAAAAAAAATATATATTTAGAGTTGTAACACCCACAAATTTAAATAATTTAAAGTTGTAATATGGCATCTTTCGGAAAAAGAGGGAAACCTTTACGAGGTCAGTCACGTGAAATTATCTACAATGTTTATAAATACTTTGTAAGCGAAGCTGATAGATTTAAAAAAAAAGTAGATGAAAATGTAAGTTGTTATTTTAAGAAGATTCAAGAGCGAGTTGCAAATGCCACTGGAATTTCAAGAAGAACTTTGAACAATATATTAAACGAAGTCAGTACTGAAACACATTCGACTGAAATTAAGTTCAGCACTCCAAAAAAAGGGAGACCAAAAAAGCAATTTCGTTTGGATATGGACGATTTTGATTACGATGTTGTTCGAAGAATGGTGTATGATTTTCACTTACGATTTAATGAACTGCCAACAATAAAATCATTAAAAGCTAAGTTATCTGAAGCTATTAATTACAATGGGTCTGAAAAAACATTGAGAAAAATACTTCATGACATGGGATTTCAGTTCACTAAAATGGAAGATAATCGAAAAATTCTAATGGAAAAGCACGACGTTAGTCTCAAACGAATGGAATACCTTGATAAAATACGCAAATTTCGCGAAACAGGAAAAAATATCGTCTACATGGATGAGTCATATATACATGCATCCCACACTAAAGGGAAATCTTGGAGTGACGATAAGAAAAAAGGAGTAAAAAAGCCAATTTCAAAAGGTCAACGTTTGATAATAGTTCATGCGGGAAATGAAAAAGGCTTTGTACCCGGTGCTTTTTTAACGTATAAATCCACGGACACTACAGGTGACTATCACAATGAAATGAATAACGATAACTATGAGAAATGGCTGGTTAACCAATTAATCCCAAATATACCCAGTGATTCTGTTCTAGTTATCAACAACGCACCCTATCACAACAAGTATGTTGAGAGACCCCCCAACTCAAACACCATTAAACGGGAAATGATCAACTGGTTAAACAGACATGAAATTCCAGTTGATCCAAAATTAACAAAAACCCAGATTTACGCTATTATATGTCAGCACAAGGAGAGGTATACAGAGTTTTCTGTGGACAAAATACTTGCCGAACATGGGCACACTGTGTTGCGATTGCCACCATATCATCCGGATTTTAATCCAATTGAAAATATATGGTCTCAACTGAAAGGCTATGTAGCCTCTAGAAATGTGGGTATGAACTTAACTACAGTAAAAACATTATTGACTGAAAAAGTAAACATGATCGGCGCTGAAGAGTGGAAAAAGGTTTGCGATCATGCAATCAAATGTGAGAATGAATATAGAAGCATTCAACACAGTTTAGACAATTACACTGATAGATTAGTAATAAATACGGCTGATAGTGACAGTGATATTGACCTCTTTGAGAGCACAGATAGTGAAATGGAAGTAATTGAGAATTAGAATTATTATTATTTTTATTGCAATTTCTCATTTTAGCAATAGGTATAATGGTGTTTAATATGTACACTAAAGCTGTAATGTTCCAAAATAATTAAATACGTAAACATAATGTAAAAATGTTTTTTTATTTTATTTTACCCCAACCTAAAGCCATCACTTATAGAAAAATTAGTGTATTTTATACAAAGAATAAAAATATCAAAAGAAGCAAATCATACTTGTTTTAACAGCTCCTAATAGGTACCGGACTGTTTGTATTTTGTGCGACAGAGATAACGCTCTACGAAGCCGAAATTAGCCGATTGTCTCTTTCCAAAGGTCGATGTGCAATATTTATCGCCGGGTACTGTACTAGAATGCATGCGTCCTAGTACCACAAATTCCAAGTGCTTTAACGCAAGTGAAAAATCAATTTGCAATTGGTTCAAGTAAGAAATTACTTTGTTGAAAAACAGTTTTAATTATCATTTATTAGCACGGTTAACGTAAACTAAAATTAACAATTTTAAGCTTGCACCAAACCATTCAAACTCGTTTTAAAATAATTTTATCGTGGTTTAATTCATTTAAAACATAGGCATTTAAATTATTTTAATCAAATTATTTAGATACGTTTTAAAAGAATTTGACCACGGTAAAATTATTGAATAGTTTTATGAAAACGGACTATAATGTAATTTTTAGAACTCCAATGAGTTCCTAGAATTAATCCAAGTGACTTTCTACAAAAATTTATCTCCCACAAAAATTAAGATGAGATCGTTAGAAATATTAAAACAAATACGTTCAGACATTTTTTTCTTTCTTTATTTATAAATGCGTGAAACAAAACCTTTGCGTCCCTTTTTAAGACATGAAACGGTGGAAATTTTTAATTTGGCACAGTTAAAGTTTACATTGCGGAGGACTGTAGAAACCTAATATTTTTTTAAATTAGTATGTACATTAGATATACATTAAATTAATCAAAATTAACATTACACAAACTACATTCATTTGATAATATACGCACATGTATACTATTTTTTTACGGCCAGTCTGTTGTCAAACTTAAAAGAGGTTTTATTGTTTAGTCCATGATTGAATTTTGACTACATTACTAGTTATATTCAATACGTAATAAGGCCTTGTGAATACGGTGACCGCTAGTTCAATTTAATACGTAATACGACCTTGATCTTGACAGATGACAGAAACAAAACAAGATATTTTTTTTATTCATAGCCAAGCGTTATTTTGCCATGTTGCGTTAAAAAGATGGGGACAGACGGAAAAAGTTGAATGAGTACTAAATATTTAATATCCTAAAAAGCCAGGGCTCTGGACATACGTCATGTGACCTCTGCACTTATCGTATCATTGCACGAAGCTTTGCGACGATAGACACAAGTGCGGCCCCAGCATAACGTCAACACGCATAAATGGACCAACAGAATTAGATGAAAATCGGTATACAGGTAGAACTAACTAGATTTCATACTTTTTATTCCGGAAAAAATGTGTAATTCCCGTCGATAAAACCAACACGAGCAAAATCGTGAAGTTAATAATAAGTTAACGTACCTATACAATGATAAATACTGTGAAATATCAACAATAACGTCATATCGAAGTGCGTAAAACTAAGTCAAAATAACACAAATGACTTCATACAAGTGACTCATTGAGGGCTTTTCTGTTACCGTTCGCCCAAGCTGTGCGTTGAATTAAACAATATTTTATATAATATATCAACTACTCGTAAATAATCTCCACTGCAATAAGTAATTATAATTCCGTTATAGAATCTAAACTAAATAATGACTAGTCCCGCAGCCAACTCCTTCATTCATTTATGTATCCCACGGAATTTTTTTTTTCAAGATAAAAGCCTTTCATTCAAATCCATTAAGCAGTCGAGGCCTAAGGAATTATTAATACACGCAGGCGCCCAGGCGCGCGGACACACACACACACACACACACACACACACACACACACGAATCTGACTACGCATCGATAGGCCTCGGATTCGTTCCCGACAGGAACCAACGTTTGTGTGATGAGCTTAGATATTTGTATTTCTGGGTTGAGTTTATTAAAATATAGGTATTAGAGTATTTATATGTGCCATAGTGAACGCGTTCTACATGTAGTAATAAACTATGTTACTAGCGCGAGCGCTAGAAGACAACGTCATAATATCATATACCATAACCAATCACGATGACGAAACAAAATATATACAAAATGTATGATTTTGATTAAACTACGATTATATTTCAGAATATAATACAGCGACATGGTACGTATATTAAATGTAGATTAAAGTCGACCAAAATTATCCCTCATGATTCAATTTTTGTTTAACGTATCACAAAATTAATCAAATCAGAACCGATCTTTCCAAGGGAGCATAGTAATTATTAACATATGTATATACATATATTCAGTAACATAAAAGTACACAGTCCTAAAACAAAACTTATTTGTGGTTAAATTTAAGTTTTTATGCAATGTGAGTGAAGCCATGGGTGATTAGTCCGATGATATTTATTTATTCATTTTTTAAGATTATAGGTTGTTAGTCTGTATAGGGGGTTCTTATAAAATCGGGCTTTAATCGGATATGAGTTTTTTTAGTGTTATTATAATAACAACAATTTCTAATTACCAAATTGTTCCATGCACTTTATTAAAAAACCATTGCACCAGCGCAAAGCAGGGGCGAGTCGCTAGTTTTTTAAAAAATATAAATCAAATTAGATCATCGACAGGCCACTCATATTTTATTTACTTGACAGCGAATCTTTATATCTGCAATAATAATATAACTTTACGTTCTTCTTTGCGACATTTTTGTAACACGAGGCAAAATTTACTAAAATTTAATAACCACAAAGCAAAGCAGGGGCGGGTCGCTAGTTTGTTAAAAATTTATATAATTAAAATTAAATTAGATTATCGAGACTGAATAATAACAATAAATGAATGCTGGTTCAAAAAAGACCAACACAGGTCAATCACAGTTTAATTACTAGACGGAGCATCTTATAATTATTATCAACAACAATAATATAACTTTATGTTCTTCTGCGCGACACTTTTGAATAATAAAATAATAAGTAGTTAAATATTTAATTAGTTTGCTTATTTATATTCCAATCTCAACTTTGTTGGACGGCGATTTATTATATTTTAACTTTACCATTGGTTTAGAAATTATGTAAATTATCAACCACAAGCAATATTAATATAATATCTTCAAATAATCTGGCAACGAATATTATAAATTTAGATTTTATGCGAGGGGTAAATTGGTTTTCTTATATCCAACTCGTATTTAGTAATTAAAGTAGAAGAATGTGGTAAGAAATACAAATCTTACGATATAAAAATACACACGCCTAATTGCATTATATATATATATATATATATATATATATATATATATATATATATATATATATATATATACAAAAACGATGACATGTAAGTCAGAGATGGCTCTCCTGATGGAAAAAGAAACCACCGCTTATAGACACCAAAGATGCCAATGGTTTGTTGCTATCCACACAGCAGGATGGCAAAGCCACACAAGCAAGACAAGCATTGACACTATTGCGGCAGGAATAGGTAAGGCGGTGGTACTCAGTCGTCTTAGACGACCTGCCTGGCAATTCAGCAGTTGGTCTATTCTTCAAAGGAGCCCGAACCAATAGGGGAGGATAAGAAAAGAGATGACTCAGAACTCTACCACCAGAACAATAAAAGTGCAAGAAACTCCAATCGAAGATTGCACACTGAACATTTACAATAATAGGTATTATTTGTTATATGTTTGCACATTGAATATCTACAAAAATATTATTTGTTATATGTTATAACTTATACCTCGCTCGATGTTTATAAGTTCCACATCCAGATGTTTTTAACATATGCGTAATGTCTGTGGATTTCTCTTTATTACACAACCCTCGTTTGCATATTTTAGGGAGTGACCTCAAAAGGCTTAATTCGGCGATCGCCGGTCATTAAATTCGGTCATCGGCCTTGATAACCAGAGTCCGCATTAACGTATGCCCAAATATGGAAATTTATATACATTAATATACTCTCACAAACAATTTTTATATAGGCTCGAATGCAATCAAGTTTCATTCGAAAATAACTTGTGTAATTGCTTGATAAGCTTAATCATGCTTAATCTTCCTTTTATGCGATAACGTAGTTCTGAGGAAAGGTAATGATTGTTCATATAAAAAGTATCAACTAGTTATGTACTCGTAAACATTCAAAATTTTATTTGTAGATTTTTAAATAAAGGAACTGTCACTGTAAAACATTGATTCTACAAACAAGATACATCGTAATTATCCTTTTTTTATTCCATATACATAAAGGATGGAACTTCTACATCGCAGATGATTATAACACTGATTACTAAACAAAAAATAAGTGAATGACAAATCAAGCACAAAACTAATACTGACGTGTTCCTTAAGCTAACAACGACTAAATACATCAGCTGTTTGTTATATTAACAGACGTAATCTAAAATCTTTTGTAACAAAAAGTAAATACTGGCATGATTTAGTATCAAGAGTGTTAGCCAGCGACAGCATGCCCTTTTATGGTTGTGTAGGTCGCGGCAGTCTGCAAACCGAGCCGTCCGCCAGTAAGCAAGCCATGTAGAGAGACACAACGAAAACATTCGAAGTTAACACTGTGACAAACCAGATTAATTATTTTTAGAACAGAGATTAAATTTCAATTTGCAGTAAGATTTTTTACAATCTATATATATAAAACTCAATTGTTGTTCGATAGTCTCGCTAAAACTCGAGAACGGCTGAACCGATTTGGCTTTGGATTAATTGCTTTTGGTTTTGGTTTGTTGTTAAATGTGGAATTAATAACTGAAGTCCAGGGAAGGTTTAAAAGGTGAGAAAATGTAGAAAAAAGGAGTAGTTAAAAAAGCAGAACAACTTTTGCCGGGTCAGCTAGTTTGTTAATAAAAGTGGTATTTAGATAATATTAAATTAATTATATCGAATAATATATCTATATATTAATATGTGAAGGAAAAGCAATTGCGCTAACGGTGGAGTATAAAATTTGGCACAGTTAAAATTTACATTGTGGAGGACTGCGAAACCCTATTTTTTTAAATAAAATGGATTAGTAATACATTAAACTAATAAAAATAAACATTATTCACACTACATGCATGTGATATGCACGATTTTATACAAACGTGAATGCTATTTTCTTTACAGCTAAAGTCAGTTGTCAAACTTAAGATATTTTATTGTTTAGTTAAGGTCGAATTTCGGCCACAGGCGATCGCTAGTATAAAGGAAAAGAAAATTTCACGCATTTTCCTATACGTTGCTTATTCAAAATGTTTTTTAACGATTGAAGTATTATTATGAATGCGAACCCTGGTGCTTGGTAGATTGTTTCTTCATCTCAATACGAGGCATGGAGATGCAATGCATGGTCACCCTAAGTCATAGGAATCAAAAATGATGAAATCCGTAAAATATTACACACAGCCAGCTACAGACAGCGCCACAGTTCAATAGTAAACAGGCCACTTTACCAGAAAACTGATGGTTGTTTGGGTTAGAAAGTTATTACATGTGGTAAAGTTTGAGGGAGGCTATCCTATATAACCAATTAAAATGAGTTTCCAACTATTTAAAGAACTTATAGTTCTCACTTTTTGGATACAAAACGGTACAATTAAATACTTGCTGCAGCATAGCATTTTATTATTTATATATGAAACCCTTTGAAAAACTTAAAATTTCCGAATGGTTTATCGATATATTCGACATTTGTTATGGGATACCATGATATGAAAGACAGCCGACAAATCGTGATTAAATATTTTGCAATTATTAAAGCTCAACTATAAATAGACTAGTGTAATTTTTTTATTTTTGTTATGAATAAAAGCGAGAAACAGTAAACATTGTTAATCAAAAAAAGGATAGAAAATATATACTACTATTACTACTACTTGTAATATGTGGCTCGATCTTCAACGCTGAACTGTATGGAACCTGACGAACCGGTTTCAATTGCCACAATTAGCTTAGAGCCTATTTTGTGCAGACAGAAAACTTATGTAATTCCGTTTTTATCTTATCTGACAGCCCATTTTTAGATTTTTTAATTCCCGATATCAAATGATGCTAAAGATCTGATTTCTTCACGAAACAGGAATTTTAATATCAATATTAGTCTATATTGATGAAGGGAAGACAATTGCGCGAACGGTGGAGTACGAAATTTGACACAATATTTAAATTACGAAGGACTGCAGAAACCAAATATTTTTAAACTAGCTGTTACCTACGGCTTCGCTCGCGCATATTTACTTTAGAACTTATTTAACCTTTCTTTATAAGCTACTTTATTAAAAATCTCTACATAGTCGGGCGGGCCACTAACACACACACACACACAGAGAGAGAGAGAGAGAGAGAGAGAGATTGACGTCGTCGTGAAAATAATCGGAAAAGTTTCCTTTGACCTCAAACCGTGGAAACCCGGTGAAAACACGATTTTCAAAAATCGCGGCAAACTCAGTATCTTCCTTATCTAAGTATGTACGTAGCGGGAAGTTAAAAATCTGTAAATCGATTGACCCTTCAGGCCATTCCTGAAAATTCCCCGCTCTTACACTTAATTAAGGTATTTTAAGCTTTTGAGCTTTTGAGAACAAAAACTATTCTCAAGCAAAGATTTTTTTCAGAATTCAATAATCTTAACTTTGTTATAAATGCCTAATTTTTTTTTTTTAAATCAAAACCCTTCGTTTTATAAATTTTCGTTTTTGATGAATCCCAAATAAATTTATTATTATCAAATTTACGATTTTTGATGCAGTTTCTTAGAGAGAAAAGCTGATTAGATTTTTAATGGAATTTATTTTAAAAATATTAAGTTTGCTGGAAACAACAAAATATTAATATTGGACAAGAAATTTTATGCAAGTATGCCCAAGGAATATAAGGTTTCAAAGAAATTTCATCCCCTATTACGCCCCTTTGAGGGTTAAATTTTAAATAGTTCTTTAGTGGATGCATACGTCATAGGCGGAATATGTGTGCGAAATTTTAAGATTCTTAACCTAAGGGTTTGGCCTGTGCATTTACATAAAATTTTCATTCCCTATTTTACCTCTTAGGCACTCAATTTTGAAAAACGCTGAAATACGTAACACTTTATTGTTGCTCTACTTAATTCATATGATTTGTCATGGAAATATATACAAGGAATAAAAAGTTTAATGCTAATAATGCATACAAACTTTTATCCCCTATTTCACCCCCTTCGGGGTGAAATTTAAAAAATCCTTCCTTAGTGGATGTCCACATCGTAAGAAAAATACGTGTGCAAAATTTCAAGTTTCTGGCCCTAAGGGTTTGGCCTGTGCGTTGATACATCAGTCAGTCACTTTTGTCTTTTACATATAAAGAAGATAAAAAACATTAGAAGTACAATAAATTTGTAAAAATAAACGCTACAAGCTGTCAATGCTTTATTATTACTATATGTCAATGGCTACAAGCACTACATTCATGTGACATATTTTTTTACTGCTAAAGTCAGTTGTCAAACTTAAAAGATTTTAATATTTAGTCTATGGTCGAAATTCGGTCTTGGGGCAAGTAACTATTTACTAATCTGCGCTTGGGGCTTCAATGGCGTGTGCGTACTAAATATAAATAATGTCACTCAATCCCAGCAATTGGTACAACCTCTAATGGAATTCAGTGGCGTACGCATACTAAGATAATGTCACTCAATCCCGACAAATTTTACAACATCAAGTGAAATTCAATCGCGTATGAATACTAACATAACGTCACTCAATTTCGGCAAATTGGAACCTCTAGCGAGATTCAATGGCGTATGCATACTAAGATAACGTCACTCAATCCTGGCCAATTGTACAACCTCTAGTGGTATTCAATGGCGTATGAACACTACGATAACGTTACTCAATTTCGGCAAATTGGAACCTCTAGTGAGATTCAATGGTGTGTGCATATTAAGATACCGTCACTCAATCCCGGCAAATTGTACAACCACTAGTGAAATTCAATCGCGTATGAATACTAATATAATGTCACTCAATTTCGGCAAATTGGAACCTCCAGTGAGATTCAATGGCGTATGCATACTAAGATAACGTCACTCAATCCCGACAAATTGTACAATCTCTAGTGGAATTCAATGGCGTATGAATACTAAGATAACGTTACTCAATCCCGGTAAATGGTACAACCTCTAGTGGAATTCAATGGCGTATGCATACTTAGATAACGTTAATCGATCCCGCCAAATTTGGGAACCTCTAGTGGAATTCAGTGGCGTATGCGTACTAAGATAACGTCACTCAATCCCAGCGAATTGTACAACCTCTAGTGAAATTCAATGGCGTATGAATACTAAGATAACGTTACTCAATCCCGGTAAATGGTACAACTTCTAGTGGAATTCAATGGCGTATGCATACTTAGATAACGTTAATCGATCCCGCCAAATTTGGGAACCTCTAGTGGAATTCAGTGGCATATGCGTACTAAGATAACGTCACTCAATCCCAGCAAATTACACAACCTATTCCGATCTATGTTAAATTATAATACTTTTATAAGAAGTTTCGCAACAGCACTACCAATTAATTGATAATCATTTCCAGTAAATGCTATTTATTTATGCAGTAATAGCGTGATGGTTTTTAAAAAATCACAGATCGTGCAACAGAAAATAAATACGTAATTTGTAACAAGATTCACGCTTGTTAACTGTGAAGAAAAGTAGATAGTTACGCTGCCAATTTCGGTATAATTATTTTTATACAACAGTAATATTATACAAGCATCATCGAGTCTCTGATATTTATTCCAATAGTCTTTTGATATAAAACTTATTACCCGCCCCGGCTTCGCACGGTGGGTGTTCCTGATAAAAAAATGAGACAAAATATGCCATTTACAACACGACCATGTTCAATAAATAAAATTACAATTAAATAATTCAACCATTCTCTATTTTATATATTTGGGAGATATATCTTCATATTATTCTCTTATATCTTCTTTCTCACTCAGCTGCTTTCGAAATTACAAGGTTTTTAAGATCATACCATACTATTTTTACATATTATGTTCTATCATTCCACAAACCTTGATCTGACCATAACGAAGACAACAGTTTTGTTGTCCAATTAAAATAATTATCCAATTTGATTTATTGCGAACTTATGCGCAAATTTAACTTATAAAAATTTAACTTATAAAAAATTAACTTATACACAAATTTCGGCGATTCAGTTTTATTGCTATACATTAGATGTCCGCGCAGCCTCGCCCACGAGTAACATTTATGTACATAAGTAGCTATAATCTTTCGTACAAACTTTCATTCTCCATTTCAGCCCCATAGGGATTGATTTTTGAAAAAAAAAAGTAAATGTTTACCCCGGCTCTTCAACTATCTCCATGCCACATTTTATCAAAATCGGTTCAGCGGTTTAACGCGTTTGAAAGCGTAACAGACAAAATAACTTTCACATTTACAGTGTTAATAAAGAAATAACCGCGAATTATATGAACTTCACAATACAAATATAGTACACGTCTTTTTTATCTCTGTATCTTTCATCTAAGAAACCAAGCGCGCCAGTTTTCAATTTCCTTTAAAACTGTTGAACGTCAGTTTTAAAGGAAGTGTTTTTTCACTTCTTCCAAACACGAGAAGTGCATATATTGACGTCATCTTTTTCTTAAGATCGTTTTCCCCCGTGTCGTACCAGGCTACCTTTGAAGAATAGATCTTATGACGACGTACTAGGCAAGTCGTGGAAGGTGACCGATTGACTGTATGTGTCACTACTATCATAACTACTAGGTGGCAGAGTTCCGCAACATCCCGCCCGGGTATATGACACCACCGCCTTAACTATTCCAGCCGCAATAGCATCAACGCTTGACGTTCTCGTATTCCGATTTGGAGAGTAAGGTAGCCGGTAGACTTAGGCATGTGGCATTGCCATCCCGCCACATGAATACCAACGCATCATTAACATCTCTGGTGTCTATAAGCGATGGTTTCTCTTTCCATCAGGAGAGCGATCTGCTTGTTTGCTATCTAATGAACAATATTCAGAATTAAAAATATAGTGAAACCGGTGTATACAAAAGTTTTTATGATTAAAATTTTATCAAAAGTCGAGTGCAATAAATACATCACGATCAATGCAGATAGATGCATGCATGCATCGTGTTCTGTTAAACGCGGTTCTGTCTACCGCTTAAGGAATCTAGCATGAAGATATTATGTATGTATATACTAGCTGTTGCCAACGACTTCGTCCGCGCGGACTTCGTTTACTCTGCACAGCACCTCCCTCGTAGGTAATAGCGTGATAATATGTAGCCTATATGTTGACCCGACCTGTTAGTAATATTCATGCAAAATTTTAAGTAAATCCATGAAGTACTTTTTGAGTTTACCCCAGACATACATACAGACAAACAGACATAAATTCTAAAAACTATATTTTTGGGTTCGATATCGATTGTAAATCACGCCCCAAGTATTCTTTTAAAAAAATATTCAATGTACATGTATAGATGTACTGTGGTATGATTGTAGTTAGAAATTATTTGCTAGTCAAAGCAAAATATTAAACAAAGGCATTTGAGACTGTCTACAGATCACATAAACAAAGGCATTTGAGACTCTACAGATTTCTGTATCACCAAAAATGTTACAGATCCATTAGTTTCTAAAAAGTGTTTACCGACGGACCAATACCTGATATTTTAAACCTACAAACTTCAATCACCCGTCTAATAACTTAAGGTCACGGAGCAACTATTTCGTGTTTAACCCTCGTTAAATACCCTACCTCGACCCAGGGATTCCATTCCCAGGGATTCTATTTATCTTTATATTACTATTCACTAAAACCCATATAACAATCAGGGTGGAATGCGTCCGTTCAATTATCCTGCGTCAATTATTATGACATTTTCTTTAATATTAACGTTACTAAGACGAATGACTTATTACTCTTATTAGTTATTAGATATGTATTTGACAGATGCCGGAAATTTATTGTCAGTTCCTCTTTAGTTTTATTGATAAACAAGTAATACCATTACGAATGTTACAAGAATGTGTTAGGCTAATGAATAAATTAAAGCATAGTTTGGTTAGTCTAACGAGAAACAGAGCGCTATTGTTTTAAACAGTTACCTTATTGTGTTCAAATATAATTTCTTCGTCCGGCGCCAATAATGAAACGGGTGTATACCGACCAGAGTCCCAGGTCAAATGCCAGTTATCTAAAGAATCCGTTGACGATTTCTTTGTATCTATTGAACTCTTTCTCGAGAGAGAGTTCGTGGAGCCTACGTAATCTCTTTTCATGTCTCGTATTCCGTGGCTGTTCAAAGATTCTCTTCTGTTGTAATTAACTATATTACTGCGGGATAGATTCGTAAATGAGCCCATTGAATGTCTTTTACTATTTAGTTTTTGGGTGGGGCTTGGTGTATCCCTTCGAGGTGGTGTTTGTGAAGGGCTATACCGATCACGTCGTAAGATGCTCGGGAAACTCGTATGGTGTTCAAGTTCTCTTGCTGGTGATGCCGATATTCCCAGTGAGCCTCGACGCCTGTTACCACATTTTTTGTTAAATAAACGCACAACAGTTTAAAATTTAAAATAAAAATTAAAATAAAAAATATGATAATAATTTTAATTTACGAACCTGATAATAAGTCCATTTGTTGGTGAAATTGATTCACTGTGGTAACCTGGTGTGGATTCTCTACTGTGAAGGTAAAGCGACGATCGATATGGAGTACTACATCGACCATGGACATCACAGTGAGGGTCGTGCTCAATTGTAGAGCTAACTAACGGAGAATGGCGTCCCTCTCCCTCCAAAGTCATACTCCCAAACATCGAGTCCAACTGCCGCATGGCCAAAGCTTTCTTTACCGCAGTCATCTCATATAACGGAAACACTTATCGCGAGGGATATGTTTTAACTCACAAACTGTGATAAGAAGCTCGTTACGACTATTCGTATGGAATACCAATCTTAATTACAAAAGCGTGAATTTAATGACATGTATGTCCTCTAAGTATGCCGCGACTCGACTGGACTGATCGTTCGGCATTGTGCGCAAAATGTTTACCGGTGACTCACGCCGGCATGCGTCCGCGCAACAAGTCCACGATTATCAATCTGTCCCACTGTAGATGTATGTAAATAAAGGTAACATGGAGGTAAATAATAATTAATCAAGTGGAGCGAAGTGCAAATCAATAAGCATGATCGGTTTGGACCATGAGCGACAAGTTCGTGCGAAGGTCGCCGAGCCGTTGTAAGCGGCGGCAGCTTTTATAACTTAGATAATTTGTATCTTAAATCAATACCGATTAAAACTAACACATTCATCAAATCGTCCCACGACCAGTAATGTTCACTTATGGTCATAATCTATTTTAATATAATAAATTATTAAAACTAGCGAGTATATTAAACAAAGACAAACTATTCTTTGGTCCATAGATATGCCGTATAAAGCTAGGTCCAAGTTTATAGTTTATGACGTAAATAAGAGAATGTCCAGAGATAATACGATTACTCATAACACCAACTTACATAATATTAGCTTTTACTGAACTTAGACTACCACGCTGGACTAGCCGATAGCCCGTTCGGCTCACATTATGAAGTCCTGATTCCTTATACTGATTCAGACAATTATATAAAGTAGCTAGTCCTGGTTATTGCAAATAATGCGTGAAAATTATTAAAAATTGCAAAATTACGTTAGGGCCGTCAGCCGAGAAATCGAAGAACCTCCGTGTTAGTCTGGAAAAACACGAGTTACGGTTTAGTCCCGAAAAATTAATTTGAAGAATAGTCCATACCTTTCTGCCAGACAGTTCGTAACTGGTATATGACGATTGTCCCACTGGTGTATCTATCCTTTATTTTCCAAACCTTTAGTAAGTTTATTCCATTCCTTACACTACTTTTTCTTTGAGGGGCATTTTAGAAATCACAGATAAAATGTTATCTGTGCGAAAAGTTGCAAATCAATCTATATGTATTAATCTATCGAATCCCAGTTGGTCATATTTCACCGCTTCGTATTTTTTAAGTTTCTACCGGCGCTTAATGGGAAAAATATGACCGCACCTAATTTGAATTTTATTATATACGTAAAATATTTTACTGAATAACTTTATTCTGAAGAAGAAAATATATCTATCAATACATAGTCGTTTACAGAATGATAAAATATGGTTTAATTATAGAGAAATCATTTGTACAACGCGGTATCAGCGTTGGCGCGGGTACGTGAAGTAAAAAATTTGAACCCCTTTTTATGCCATTCATGCGAACGGAAAAGTATAGAATTTGGCAAAGTTAAAGTTCATACTTTACGGAAGAGGGCAAGACCTAATATTTTAATGCATATATACACGGTACATATAACAAAATAACATTTTTTTCAATTTTTGTCTGTCTGTTTGTCGTCTGTCTGTCTGTTTATTCCGGCTAATATCTGGAACG
Organism: Apodemia mormo; assembly: GCA_036924255.1. Classification (NCBI taxonomy): domain Eukaryota; kingdom Metazoa; phylum Arthropoda; class Insecta; order Lepidoptera; family Riodinidae; genus Apodemia; species Apodemia mormo. Next base: position 24,396,168 of record JAUPFN010000004.1, on the reverse strand, counting down.
GCTGGTCCGATTTTGACGGGACTCACAGACAGATAGCTGATGTGACAGGGAGTAACTTAGGCTACTTTTTTTCGAAATTTATCCACGCGGACGAAGTCGCGGGCGTAGCTAGTACTTATTATAAATGCAAAAGTAACTCTGTCTCTTCTTCACGCCTAAACCACGAACCGATTTGGATGAAATTTGCTACAAAGATAATTTGAGAATCGAGAAAGGTCATAGGATAGTTTTAATCCCGGAAATCCCACAGGAACGGGAATACGGTTAAAACCCGGGAATTTGTATTTTAGAAAATTTTCCATGCGGACGAAGCTAGTACGAAATAAATGTAAGCGGCGTGTGAGTTCATCAGATATTAATTTGGGCAGAAGAAAAAACCGAACATCGTCTTATATGGGTCGGACTTATATAAAAAAATCCTATTTTGTATGGTTTCATTTAGTCACGCCTCAATATTTTACCATCCCGTTGGTCGAGTGGTTAGTGACCCTGACTAAGAAATCGACGGGGCTCGGGTTCGATTCCCGACAGGGACAAACACATCAACACATCACACAAATGATGAGCATAGATGTTTGTATTTCTGGGTTTAGGTGTTTATTATATACATTTCGGTATCTATATACATATGTATTTCTATGTATTAATATCGTTGACTAACACCCATCCATATCACAAGCAAATAAATTACTTACTTTGGGGTTATATCAATTCGTATAATTCGTCAAGGAATATTTATATTTATTATTAGGAGAATAAAAACCGGCCAAGTGAAAGTCGGACTCACGCACGAAAGGTTCCGTACCATCATCAATAAAAAACGGCAAAAAAAATCGCATGTGTTGTATGAAGAGCCCCCATTAAATGATTGTTTATTTTATTTTAATAATTTATTTTTAAAGTTAATATACATATAATTAAATAGTCACCTAGTCTAGTGGTCCTGCGTCGGAGTTGAGCTCATGAAGTCCTTGGGTTCAATTATCGGGTCGGACAAATCAAAAATGTGCTTTTTCAGTTTTCTGACAAAAACAACACTACCCGAGATTGGAAAAAGTGCCCGGTTGGCTATAGGCTGCCCACCTATCACGTTATGGGACTAAGTATCTTCAGCTAATCTTGGTGGGTTTAATTAAAATGAGTGCCATTGATATAAATTGCACTCATTTTTGGAGGACGTTTTTGACACACTGATTGTGTATCTTGGGTTTTTTTATATCAATGATGGGTGCACTTGTTGTACATCTGTCTCTTGGAAAGACGGGCGTGAAGATACTTTTTTCTAATTAAATATTCTGTGAATATTTCAATCATCTACCAGTTGTGTAACAGGTCGTTATTAACGACAACTTGTCGTTAATCCACAAAATCAAGAAAAAATTGCAAAAAAATTCACGACTGTTATATGGGATATTTATTTTATTCCGTAAATACCCTTAAATATTTATTTTATTCTGTTTTTAGTATTTGTTGTTATAGCGGCAACAGAAATACATCATCTGTGAAAATTTTAATTATATTTTGTACGTTCCATCGCCGACACTTGGTGAAACTCCATTATTATTTGACACCATTATTATTGTCAAATAATAATGGAATACACTTAAATTAGAAGTATATTTCATCCTGAAGTTGCTTTAAAACTTGAAACCGGTTAAGTAATATATTAAAATGTATGTATATGTTTCAAAGGGAAATTAAAGTAAAAATGTAATAATAACAGTATCTAATAAAACTTTAACTATCTCACTATCACGGTTCAAGAGATACAGCCTGGTGACAGACGAACAGACGGACAGACGAACGGGCAGCGGAATCTTAGTAAAATGGCCTCGTTTTACCATTTGGGTACGGAATCCTAAAAATGGGGAAACAATCAAAAATATTTCTTTAAGGAGCTAATTTATTCAAATTCAAATAAACTGTTTCGTTACTCTACACTCTACCTTGTTACTAAACACGAAGGCACTAATTATTGTCTCGCAAATTATCATGATCAACCGATGCTTCTAATTGAGTTAACTTGGCGATTTTACGGTTCTTTAAAAGGTTGCAAGGTCCCAGTAAATTGGACGGTACAGTTTAGCCATATGTAGATAGGTAATTGGAAATAACAAGCGTATGATTAACGGTATCAAGAACACTAAATGTTCATTAAAATTAACTTCGTCTCCATGTCGATTAACATTTTCGTAGCAACAGAATATAATGCATTCTACTTCCTACTAATCTACTTCTACGAGTCTACTAATCTACTAATATTAGAAATGAGAAAGTATGTTTAGATGGACGGATGGATGTTATTCTATTACGCAAAAACAGCCGAACCGATTTGAATGAAATTCGCCACACATATAGATGATGACCTGTAATTAGCACATAGGGTAATTATTTTTGTGTTATAGCACTCACCCCATGCTTGGGAAAACTTTAAAAACAACAAAGAAGAATATCGACACGCAGGATTTGAACTTGCGGCCGTCTCCCTAAAGCCGGGAGACGGTCGCAGGTGGGATGGGATTTACCACAAACTGTTATAATGTAGAGGGCTACAGGGCGCAGCTAGTAGTATATATATGGAAATAGTTGAAGATCCAGGGTCAAACATAGGCTAATTGTTTTTTTTCAAAAAGCAAACATTAAAGGTCTGAAATAGAAATGAAATTTGTACGAAAAACTATATCGACCACATGTTAATCAACTCGCGGGCGAAGCTGCGCGGGTCAGCTAGTATACAATATTTTAATGCATTATTCTTTTTTAACTTCCCGCTACGTATGTAGATAAGGAAGTTACTGATTTTGCCCCGTTTTTGAAAATCGAGTTTTCACCAGATCTCCACGTTTTGAGGTCCTAGGAACCTTTTCCGACTATTAACAGTATGTCTGTATGTATGTCCCAAGTAGCACGTTAAGCTGTATATAGGCTGCATTTAGGTTCATTTTTAAACTTAAAGCTGTATACGAAGCCGTACAAAGGCTGTAGAAGCGCTTCTACAGCCGATATAACACCAAAAAGGGCCCCAAGTTATACAGCTTATTGCGTTATATAGGCTGCACAATAGCTATACAAGCTGTTATAAACTGTACAATGGCTGTTATTTGGTGTATAAAGAAACTATAACACTAAAGATACTCTCTTGTAACTGTCTTGTACAGCTAAGAGTTAAATAGGCTGCACAATAGCTGTACAAGCTGGTATAGGCTGTACAAAGGCTGTTATTCGGTGTATAAAAAAACTATAATACTTAAGATACTCTCTTGTGCAGCTAAATGTTCTTAATAGGTGTTTGAAAATGATAAAAAGTAACTAATCTGTTTTTGATATTGTATAACATTATATCTGCAGACGCCATAATTAAAAATATATTAATAAACGATAAATTCTTGGACTTGGAGCAGTATTCAAGTGTGTATTCAAAGTGCAAATTCTAAATGACTGTGAAGTCGTGTATGTTTTTCCTCAAAATATTCACGCGCCAACGAAATAATCAAGATAACACAAATAAAATCATTGCGAAATACGGTAAGTGTTTGTGTTTAAGGTTAGAATATACAAGTATTTATGGTACAATATTGTATATAAAGGCATAATGATCATAATATAAGTTGCTTGCCAAGGTCCATCATTTACGCTTTCACGGCTAAGCTGCTGAGTCGATTTTCATGAAATTTAAGGAGTTAATTGAAGATTCGACAGATAGGTCAAACAAAACTATTTTTTTTACAAAATTATTTTTGCCTATTCCTAAAAGGCGAAATAGTGAATGAAAGATGGTATAATATTATTGATGGTATGATAACCAATTTGCGGGCGAAACTGCGTGGATCAGCTAGTATAACATAAATCTATACATCTATACAAATAAATAAAATTGTGCCTGTTTGTAATATTAAAATAACCACTTCTTACTAAATGCATGTGGATGTATACACTGTACACATTCCTAAGAAACATTTTTTACAATTTTTGTCTGTCTGTATGTCTATCTGCCTCTGTGTGTGTGTGTGTGTGTGTGTGTGTGTGTGTGTGTGTGTGTGTATGTGTGTGTGTGAGTGTGTGCGTGTGTGTGTGTTCCGGGTAATCTCTGAAATGGCTGGACCGATTTTTACGGGACTTTCACTGGCAGATGGCTGATGTAATAAGGAATAACTTAGGCTACTTTTATTTTTTTTTAAAAATCACGCGGACGATGTCGCGGGTACAGCTAGTATGTAATAAATACCGCCTGCCATAATTCTCTGGCAGTGTGTTGATCATAAAGTATGATGTCATTGATGTCAGTGAATTAAATACCCACAGCAATGTGTACCCAATTACGATCTTTTTTTTATTTAGCTACGTTCAATGTAAACATCCATTTTATTGGTTGAAGATCGAATAAAAGGTGTTTAAAAATATAAACCAACTTCAATTAATATCAATCAACTATACCGTATCTCAAAAACTGCTGAACTGATTTTAATTAAACTTAAACTGTTCTCTAAGTTGGAGTATACCTAAATTAAATCAAAAATAATTATCTCGATATGGTTTTTGGTTCCCGAGAAATTCGCGACCAAACACACATACACTTACAAAATTTAGAACACTTGCTTGAACGCATAAATAGATCATCATATTCAAATATTATCCAATCCCAAAAATATTACATAAGAGCATGTTAACTGATAACTTCCATATTTTCGTCGGTTGAAAACAGGTCCCTTCCCTTCTTTGAAAGAAACTGATAAAAACTATATATAAGCAGAGCAGTCCCGAAGACTTTTTATGACATACAACATTGGTATACACATTAGAAAACCACGGCTTACAGACACAAGAGACTACAAACAAAAGCTACCTTACCCTCCAAACAGAAACACGATAAATGTATTGGGTAGCAAACCAGATGACGTTCCACAACTCTCGCCCATGTTGATTCAGGCGGAATCATTTTTGAAGAATAAATCAAGTGCCTAACTGCTAGGTATCTCTTAAAAACATGTGAAAGTTAATACGTGTCTCTAACATCATGACTACTAATCGGAACTATTTGAATTTCGAATTTTATATTTTTAAAACGTTACAACCTTCTTAGTAATAAAGAAAAACTATTGGCGGGAAATGATTTGTCAATTGTTTTTTTATCACACATCAAAGTTCTACGTACGCAACGAAAATGGAATTAAGTCGAAAATATTTTAGAGCGATGATTTTTTATGATTTTAAAAGTTCTCTTTCTCCGCAAGACTGTACCGCTCGTCTTCAAAATGCTTTTGAGAGAGAAGAACCTTGTTTGAGCACCGTGAGGCGATGGTATGCTGAATTTGAGAGAGGTCGAGTCACTTTACATGATGAATTTCGTGAAGGACGGCCTTCAACTGCCGTCAACGAAAATAATGTGGCTACTGTTAAGCGGTTAAGTGAAGAAAACCCCCCGATTACCTACGAGACAATCCGAGGACTATTGGGGATTGGTATGAGCCAAATTCAGAAAATTTTACACGAAGAATTAAAAGTTCGGAAACTTTATTGTCGTTGGATCCCTCATGAACTGACAGCGGAGCAGAAGCGGACTCGCGTGGAATGGTGCTCACAGATGCTACTGAAGTGCGACCACGGACATTCTAATGCTGTTTATAACATTGTCACAGGAGACAAAACGTGGATTTATTGTTTTGAACCCGAAAAAAACAGCAATATTGTGAATGTGTGCTTGAAAATGAGAACAGGCCAACAAAAGTGAAACAGGCGAGAAACGTTGGTAAAAAAAATGATCGCGTTTTTTTCTCGGCTACGGGTCCCATCTATACCATTCCACTTGAAGATCAAAAGAGTGTTAATGCCGATGCCGTGGTATTCTACCATTTGTTTACCTAGGGTGTTAGAAAAAGTTCGCGACAGACGACCCAAAACCGCGTTCTCCTACACCATGATAACGCTTCTTCACACACGGCCAACAAAACAGTCATTTTTAGCTTCCGAAAAAGTACATCTCGCCACTCATCCTGCCCATAGCCCCGACCTAGCACCCTGTGATTTCTGTATTTTCCCCAAAATCAAAGATTTGATGAGATGTTTTACTTTTACCAACTCCGAAGAGGCAGTGATAGCGTTCAACCAGCACCTAGAAAACATGCCTTCAGATCTGTGGTCCTCCTGTTTTAAAAAATGGTTTGATCGCATGAAAAAATGTTTAAAATGTAAAGGAGATTATTTTGAAAAATAATAAACATAATTTATATCGTATTAAAAGCACTTGTACTGTTTTACTTGACTTTATATTTATTAAAACCAACCGGTTTCGCGTTTTAACGCATCATCAGGGCAAAAGTTATTATTGTTTAGTACAATCGACAATTTGACAATTAACAATATAATATACTGAAGGTAGTATGAACATTTTAAATTTAAAATTATATTTCACAATATCGGTGTTACCCACACATTATAATTACCCTTTTAAGCAGGGAGAATTGTGTATAGTAATTTATTAATTCAATAGTATGTCGATGTCAATAGTGAAAAGTAATAGTATAATTGGATTGATTAATATGTAAAAATGTCATATAGATTCTAATGTCAATTGAAATAATTAAATGTCGTGATACATTTCCCATATAAGATTAATATAAAATAATTATTCGAATTCTAGTATTAAATTATCATTATTGAATGTCAATTATACGTAATTATTAATTCAAATTATATAAAGAATAAAGTAATAACAATAATAAAAACAAAACCATAATAATAAAAAAATAAAAATAAAAGCAGTAACTTATACATTAAATGTTCATACTACCTTCAGTATATTATATTGTTAATTGTCAAATTGTCAATTGTACTAAACAATAATAACTTTTGCCCTGATGATGCGTTAAAACGCGAAACCGGTTGGTTTTAATAAATATAAAGTCAAGTAAAACAGTACAAGTGCTTTTAATACGATATAAATATAAGTTAACATGGAGTTTTACCAAGTGCCGACGATATTCAGTGTTCAAATAAACATAATATTTTGGTTACAACATGTTGTTTTTTAAGTTACCCAAAACTTATAGTGTGATAGGTCACACGTCACAGTCACGTAGATTAAAAATATTTCTACTCTTCCTTTACCAGGGTATAAAAGAAAGTTTAAATTTACCATTGTAATAATAATGTTAAAAACAGAATATTACTTATTTACCAAATGACATATAACATATACTCTATTTATAAGCATTACGCTCCATTCCTAAGCATTATTCACATCATAGATAATGCTTCATGCAAATATCATACATCAGTCAGTAGAAATTCCCTCAGACATTTTCCATCCAACTCAAAACTATCCTAGTTTCCTATAACTGAACAATTAAAAATGCCTACGAAGAGATGACAACTAATATCAAAAGCGTCTACGCGAAGACAATAAACGTGGAATTTATTATGATCATGTAACCACTGGCTAACAAAGGAATATTTTTCTCTGATATATAACAATATTCGCGGATGGCGACGAACACTACCTGACTTCACAATCGCTCTTTAGCAATTCGTAATGTCCAAAGTAATCATCATCATCATCATATATAATAAAATCGTAAGAAAGTCAAAACTGTACATTGAATATTTTTTTTTAAAAATAATTGGGGTGTGATCTATAGTCGATATCGAAGCCAAAAATATAGTTTTTAGAATTTTTATCTGTTTGTCTGTATGTCTGTTTGTCTGTATGTATGTCCAGGGTAAACTCAAAAAGTACCGCATGGATTTACTTCAAATTTTGCATGAATATTACTAATAGGTCGGGTCAACATATAGGCTACATATCATCACGCTATCACCTACGGAGTAGGAGCAGTGCGGAGTAAACGAAGTCCGCGCGGACGAAGTCGCAGGCAACAGCTAGTACTAACATAAAATATTTGTAAGCGGGAAGTTTCAGGGATGGCCAGCAGGGTCTGCAGGTCATCTCTGAAACTTCCCGCTAAAATAAGCTATTTTAATCTCAAAGAAGCCAAAACTATACCTAATCCTACATTTTTGAGCCTCAAAGTGTTCTAAAATCTAAAATTGTAGAAATGGCAGTATTTAATTTTCGAAACGATGTAAGTTCGTTTTTTTTTAATGATAAATGATTTCGATCCTTCAAATGGCATTTAATTGCGTTAAATGCCATTTGAAGGTTTTGAGTTCTAAAATATGAGCTACAAAATCGAAATATAAATAAATGAAAAATATTGAAGAAATGTCAAAAAAACTCTCTTAAAAATTTTGCCATTGATGAATACCGAACGAATCGAACGATTTTGCTCCGATTTACGGTATTCGACGCAGTTTCTTAAGGACAAAATATTGAAGAAATGTCAAAAAAACTCTCTTAAAAATTTTGCCATTGATGAATACCGAACGAATCGAACGATTTTGCTCCGATTTACGGTATTCGACGCAGTTTCTTAAGGACAGGTCATCTCTGAAACTTCCCGCTAAAATAAGCTATTTTAATCTCAAAGAAGCCAAAACTATACCTAATCCTACATTTTTGAGCTCAAAGAGTTCTAAAATCTAAAATTGTAGAAATGGCAGTATTTAATTTTCGAAACGATGTAAGTTCGTTTTTTTTTTAATGATAAATGATTTCGATCCTTCAAATGGCATTTAACGCAAGTTTTGAGTTCTAAAATATGAGCTACAAAATCGAAATATAAATAAATGAAAAATATTGAAGAAATGAATCTCTTAAAAATGTTTGCCATTGATGAATACCGAACGAATCGACCGATTTTGCTCCGATTTACGGTATTCGACGCAGTTTCTTAAGGACAAGAGTTGATTAGATTTTTAAATAAATTCGTAGATTAGCCAGAAAGTTATTTTAAAAATACGAAGTTAGTTTGCTGTAAACAGTGAAATTTTAGAAAAGCTGTTGTAACTTTTGAAAATTTGAATCAAATTTGAAACGGCATTCGATGTAGTATTTTAAGTACTAAAATATTGTAGGAAATCAAAAATAATTGGCTGAAAAATTCTGAAAAAAACTTAAGTTTTTCGTCAACGATTACTCGGATAAACCGATTTTGATGCAATTTAAGGCATTAGACGCAGGTTTTCAAAGAATAGAACTAACTAGACTTTGTAGTCAATTGGTACATTAATCTGAAAGTTACTTGAAAAGTTTATTTATGTGCCGAATTTCTTTTGGAGGTTTTTTCAAAATTTCACAAAATCTCCTTTAGTCGGAATGAGCCGAATCGGTTCAGATTTTCACGAGGTCTAAGTTAAGCGGAATCCAATCGAATGCCATCTACAACTATTTTTTACCACGCCCAAGCCGTCCAAAACTTGAGATGTTTACATACACACATACTTATAGACGTACTGACGTCATCGTGAAAGTAGTCAAAAAAGGTTCCTAAGACCTCAAAACTTGTAGATCTGGTGAAAACACGATTTTCGATAATGGGGGCAAATTCAGTAATATTCTCATTTACATACGTAGCGAAGTTAAAAAGTATGAAATCTATGATGAGCTTGAGACCGTACGACCGTGCAAATCTCGCTCTTGTCACGATTTTGTTGGTATAAGCACTTAAGTTTAACAAAATATACTTTAAACCACAAAATTAGTTTTAATTTCATATTTTTTGTTTTATTAATACAAATTTGTTTTAATAAAACCCGCTTTAACGTCACGAGAGTATTTCAACCAATAATTTGTCCAGTGAATAAAAAAAATTCACTGGATAAATTACACGAATTGTACTAACCCCGATGTAAGCTATTGTTTACTAGTTATATGGGTGTTAGTCAACGATACTAATCCATAATTATATTAATACATGAAGGAAAACCTTTGGACCCCCTTTCCAGGACAATTTTGCGAAAGTTGGAGCGAAATGAGGACTACAGAAACATATTAAAGAAAAATGCATTAGAAATACATTAAATTATTAAAAATAAGCATTACACACACTACATTCGTTTAACATAAAAGTATCTTCGCGCCCGTATCCCCGCAGGGGTAGGCAGAGGTACAACAAGTGCACCCATGATTAGCCGAAGATACTTGGTCCCACAATGTGATAGGTGGCAAGCCTATCGCCAACCGGGCACTTTCCAATCCCGGGCAACTTTGTGTTTCTCAGAAAACTGAAAAAACACTTTTTTTATGTGCCTGACCTGGGAATCGAACCCGGGACCTCATGTGGTCAACGCCTATGCTGGCCCACTAGAACACAGAGGCGACTTCGTTTAACATACATGATAATATACACACACGTTTAAATCTTTTTTTACGGCTAAAATTTTCAACCAATCATCATCAGTAGTTAAACTTAGAAGACATTTTATTGTTGAAGAATCTATGGTCGAATTTCGACCACAGGCGATCTCTAGTATAATATAGAAATACATATGTAAATATTCAAATATATTTAATAAACACTCGGACCAAAAAATACAAACAGCTAGCCAGCTAGGTAGAGTTCTCTATTGCCTCGCTCTGGTCTGGTACCACCGCCTTACCTATTCCTGCCGCAATAGCGTCAGTACTTGTCACTGTCGTATTCCGGTTTTGAGGGTAAGGTAGCCGGTAAACTTAAGCATGTGGCATTAAGACCACGCCACAAAGTTTGTAGCGCACCATTGACATATTTGGTATCTATAGGCGATGGTTTGTCTCTTTCTATCGGGAGAGCCATATGCTTGTTTGCTATCTTACGGATAAAAAAATCATGCTCATCAAATACTTGTCCCTGTCGAAAATCGAACCCGTGTCCCATCGGTTGCGTAGTTAGGGTCACTAAACACTCGACGACAAAAGTAAATAAACTAGCTAGGTAAACATTGAACTATTTACCTCGGCAATAATCACAGACATATACACATTTAGCTAATATCCGTTATTGACACAAGATATCGATTTAATACATCACACGACGAAGATCTAGAAACTAAACTATCTATAAAGCAGGCCATCAATAAAAGCCATTGACAAGTCGTTTATCGGTGGAAACAGTTGGACAGTTTTGTCGTACTTTATAACTTAGAGAAAATTACCGTTATTTAGCACCTGATGCTTCTTATAATACACATTATATGTTACTTGTATAAGTAATTGATTGTTTCGCCAAGATTTAACAATTTAGACAATTATCATCACACCAGATCCTTTGCAAGGTAGACAGAGAAACGTCAATAGACTTTCTAGTTCACCGCGATTCAATAGTTTGTCGTAATTTTTTTAGTACTAAAATATCGTAGAATACCAAAAAATGATTGGTTAAAAAATTTTGAAGTTCTGTCGAAAAAACACTTTTTTTCAAAATTTTTCGTCAACGATTACTCCCAAACAGATAAACCGATTTTGATGCAATTTATTCATTAGACATAGGTTTTGAGGAATACAGCTGATTAGTTTTTGTAGTCAATCGGTACATTTATATGGAATTTATATTAAAAAATACTGTTTCGCCAAAGATTATTTTGGGGTTTTTTCAAAATTTCTCAAAATCTCCTGGGCCGACTTGATTCAAATTTTCAGGAAGTCTATGTTGAGCGGAATCCAATCGAATGCCATCAACCAAGTTTTATGGTCCTAATAAAAAAAAATAACCTTTGGTCGATGGCATCCAATCGAATTCCATCAACCAAAGGTTCCTAGGACTTGAAAACGTGGAGATCGTGAAAACCCGATTTTCGAAAATCGGGGCAAAATCAGTAACTTCCTTATCTACATACGTAGCGGGAAGCTAAAAACAATCCTTTACAGTCTGTGTATAACATTGGTCTTCAGAAAGACTTCCTCTCCTTCTGATACAGCCGTGTAAAAATATTTAAATTTTATCCTCCAGATCGTAACACAAAGATGGCAGCAGAATTGGTATGGTGGTCTACCGCATCCATGTCATTGCAGAGCTCTGCCATAAAAACGCAAAACGGTATTTTTTATGATTTAACACTCAACATATATTTCAAGGTAAATGCAGAATAATTATGCGAATGTGGAAGGATGTTGATACCAGGATCATGGAACAGACAAAGCATGATAAAATAGGTCAGTTGCGGTCCGAAGATAGTATTTGGTTTCTGTAACCCAACCCAGCGAAATTTATATGATGAAAAATGAAAATGTGGAGAGTAAAATATGTAATTATTTTTGTGTTATAGCACTCACCCCGTGCGTACTTGGGAAAACTTGAAAAGCCTAAAAAACAACAAAGAAAAATATCGACGCGCAGGGATTTAACCTGCGACCGTCTCCCGGCTTTAGGGAGACGGTCGCAGGTTCAATCCCAGCGTGTCGATATTTTACTTTGTTGTTTTTAAGGTTTTTTAAAATATGTAATATGTACAAAGCGAGTGGGAAAAGATATTTATACGGGGATTAAAGAACTAACATACCAATTACCATGATGAAATAACCGAGTGCTGTCCAAAGATAGTGCTCTGAAGTCTGAAACCCACATGATTTTATAATAAAAACTTGTACTGTTTCACAAATGTAATTTAAATTTTATTTATTACACATCACTTTTAAACTTACAGCCAACCGGTTTCGCCTATTAAAGCATCCGGAAGAAACCGGTTGGCTGTAAGTTTAAAAGGGATGTGTAATATATAAAATTTAAATTACATTTGTGAAACAGTACAAGTGTTTATATTATATAATCAATATGATGCAGTTTCACCAAGTGCCGACGACGGAAAGTATAAATTATAATGAAAAATTTAATGGTGAACAAAACAAGACATATGTACAATGCAAATATCAAAGGATACCGGAAGAGACCAAAACTGACATACGAGTTGTTAAGAGTCTCCGTAACCGGAAGCAAAGTAACATTTACGTGATAGTGTGATATATTGCAACACTGCCGTACTAAGCGCAAAAGCAGTATCTCAAAGAATTTCATAAGTTTGATTTTTATGCACTCGGATAGCTTTATCTGTAAGGTAACGAGTACGAATACATAACTTCAATTATCTCGAAACTAGCTGTCACTAACATACCGCTATTGCATAATATATAATATAAGCAGAATAGGTTATCGCTGACCCCCGGAATTATTGCTTTTTATTGTACTTAAGGGATTTATTGTGAAAGATTTTTAAGTGATGAGTAAAAAAATGAGCACAGATTCAAAGTACCTAATATACATTGGTATAAAAGTAATTGCTTTCCATGTTAATCTATACTATTTTAAATACCAAGCTTTTTGCTTGTGATAATTTTACCAACTATTAAAAGCAGAAAGCACTGCAGCACCGCATAGTCAAGACGACAACTCTAACAGCCAATATAAAGGTTTTTATTTTTTACGGGTTGAAATTTAAATAACAACAGTATATCATCATTTTAGAAACAACTAAGCTAATTGGAATTCGGCAAACATGATTCACATCAGGATATTACGTACTTACACCGTTTAGCGGCACAAGAATATATAACTAGCATAATATTATGGGTACTATAATACTGCAACCACGCCATAAATAATAGTTAAAACGCAATAACAAATTAATAACAAAAACCCACACGCTTCACCTTTTACGGTTTCGTCGCATCGGTAGTCCGCCTGCTCGTCAACGACGTCTCTACTTAGATTTAGCGATCGGCAATGTACCGATAAATGCACAAATCGACCCCCTCGCTGCTCGAGTGGTTAGCCATCCTAACTACGGATCGATGGGGCTTGGATTCGATCCCCGACGGGGACAAGCATTTTTTTGTGATGAGTATAAATGTTTTTATTTCCTGGTTTGGGTGCTTATTAAATGTATTCTAGTATTTATATATGTATTTCTATGTATTAGTATTATTGACTAACACTCAGCAATAGATATGCACTTTTCTCATTGATTATTGGTACAAATGCAATTTTACGGGATTCATACGGCATGTATAGATAATTTGTACTTGTCGATAATTTGACACGCTACGCTTGTAATTTAAATTTTTCTGTGAATTATCGACGGAATGCATTTGGACGCAATTATTTTTAAGAAATAAAGTCTGCATCATTAATTTTTTTAAGAACTTATTAAATAAAACTATAAACAAAGCAAAGCCAATCGCGTATGGTTACCAACTGCTTTTTACAGACTTTTAAAATCTGAAAATTGACACCTAACACGCTGTACCACCGCTTTGCCTATTTTGCCGCAGTGTGCTGTTCCAGTTAGGAGGGTAAGGGTAACCTTTCTTGTACTTTCCTTTTTCAATCTGTTTGATACCATAGGATAATATTATTATTGATTAATTTAAAACTTCGCGGAAAAATATTTATTCGTATAATTTAGGTTCAGCAAGAATGGCAGAAGAATAAAAATTAAAAAAAAAACAGATATATAAAAGCGAATGTAAATGGATGTATGTACAGGAAGAAACCAGGGATGGCGTAACATTATCAGATAGAACAGGGGCTCTCCGTGGATTGTGTCAAGAGACTCTGTAAACATATTCCGAAAGCTGTTATTAATGTGGAGGAATCAAGGCAAGATTGCCTAGACCATAACATATCAAAATCTTAGCGCCTAGAGCCTAGCCAACCACATAGCGAGTACCTAAGTAAAACGAGCGTTTTAGAACATTTGTGACCGCCCGCAGTGTTTAATTTGATAGATCGCTAAACAATTAGCTAGGCGCGTAGTGCGGCCGTTCGCGGTCATTCTAAAACGTTCATTTTACTAAGCTACTCGCTAGGTAGTCCGCTAGACTCTAGGCGCTAAGCAAGCCGCCTATTTGTGCGGACGTAACCTAAGGAATTGAGCACGAAGATGTATGTATAATTTTTGTGTGCATATTATACGTACATTTTTACGCCTGCACCTACTCCATGCATGATTTACTTTGCAACCAAAGTTTACTTAGGTCCGCTTGCACCACTTGTAATTCCCGTAGCGGGAAAGTTAGTACCTAGTTAAAGGATTTACTGACGTCAGCATGTCTGTATGTATATGTGTGTATGTGTATATGAGAGTGTGTATGCACACATTCCATAACTTTTGAACCACTTAATCGATCGAAACGTGGTTGATTGGTTTTGATTGGTGGATTTGATTGGTTTCCAACCAACTAAGTTTCTAAAAATCGATTCGCCCCAGGAAATCTTGAGTTATTTGGAAAAAAAATCTTTACAACTAATTCAGCGGCACAATGTTATTCTAAATAACTTCCAGATTAATGTACCGTTGATTACAAAATTTAATCAGCCTGACTTAAAAAACTGATTAAAAAACTGTGTTAAAAACCGTAAATCGGATCAAAGTCAGCTGATTCATTCGCGCACACACAACGGTTTTTTTTTCAAAATTTTCGTTATTGAATTTATCAATAACGAAAAATTTTCAAAAAAGTGTTTGCTTGACATTACTTCGACATTTTTCAACCCGTCTATTTTGTAGCTAAGACACCATTTATGAGCAAAAAATTGTTAAATGGCATTACAAAGTTAAAATTGATCGTTGTTTTCAAAATACACAGCTTTTCGAAAATTAAAATACTGTTATTTTTAACAAACTTTATATATTTTGAACTCTGAAAAAAATGTGTAAGCGGTTGACCCTACAGGCCATCCCCGAAACTTCCCGCTAAATTAAGGTATTTTAAGCTCAAAAGAGTAAAAACTATAAACATGGATTTTTTCAGTTCAAACATCTATTTTGTTAAAATGGCAGTATATTGATTATTGAAAAGTTGTATATTTTGGGAACGCTGATTGAATTTGATCTTTCGAATGACATTCAACTCAATTTTTGAGATCTAAAATATTGCTTTAGCTAAATAATCGATAGGTTGAAAAATTTCGTAGCAATGCCAAAAAAAACATTTTTTTTTAAATATTTTCATCATTAATAAATCCTAAACAAATTGACCGATTTTGATCCAATTAACGGTATTTGACGCAGTTTTTGAAGGAGAAAAGCTGATAAGATTTTTAAGTCGATCGGTGTGTTAGCCTAAAAATTATTTTAAAAATATAAAGTAAATTTGCTAAAAATGACGTAATTTTAATATTTGAAAAGCTATAACTTTTGAAAATTTGATTCGATTTTGATTCTTGAAATGCCATCTGAAGAATTTTTTTTAGTACTAAATTATCGTAGAATACCAAAAATGATTGGTTAAAAAGTTTCGAAGTTATGTCGAAAAAACACTTTTTTTTAAATTTTTTGTCAACGATTTCTCCCAAACGGGTAAACCGATTTTGATGCAATTATTGCATTAGATGTAGTTTTTTGAGGAATAGAGCTGATTAGTTTTTGTACTCAATCGGCACATTAATCTGGAAGTTATGTTAAAAAAATACTGTTTCGCCAACATTTTTTTTGAGGTTTTTTTCAAAATTTCTCAAAATCTGCTGGACCGATTTGGTAAAAATTTTCAGGAAGTCTAAGTTGAGCGGAATCCAGTCGAATGCCATCAACCGTGTTTCGATAGGTCTAGCCTTTCAAAAGTTATGAGATGTTTACATACACACATACACGCACACACACAGACACACATACATACAGAAATACTGACGTCGTTTTGAAAATAGTCGGAAAAGATTTATAGGACCTCAAAACATGGAGATCCGGTGAAAACTCGATTTTCGAAAATCGGGGCAAATTCAGTATCTTCCTATCTACGTACACTACGTTCTACGTAGTGGGAAGTTAAAAATCTATGCTTGGGTATAGTTTTTGCACCTTTAAGCGCCTCAGTTTAGCATGAATTTTCTGTGCTGGAGTGCAGGGTCAACCGTTTTACAGATTTCTTAAATTAAATTACCATTGTGAAAATAATTGAGTCAGTAACTGTAAATACCCTGATGACGCCTGTATAAGCGAAATTGGTTGGAAATAAATTATAATTGACTTATTGTGAAATAGTAATATTAATAAATATTGTAATGATATGGAATTCTACCGAGTGCCAACGATGTAAAGTGTAGAATGTAGTAAAAGTAATTTAATAACTTGGTGCAACCCTTGAATTCAATAAAAACCTAGTCAGCTCGTTAAGTACGAGTAAATTACCTTACTATCTTCCAACTATTACCTATTCAATCAATCAAGTTAAGAAACATACTATCCTAAATCAAAACTTTAAATCGCATTTGCCAAGGTTCAGTGGGTGAAAAACCAAACAGATCTTATTACCATGATGACATAATATTAGAGTTATGCACAATGTTGGTATATTTATAGATCTTTTATCATTCATACCTAGTGAATCTTAGTTTGTAAACAGCTTTTTAAACTAGAAATATAACTTTCTGTATTCCAATATATCTATATGCACTAATATTATAAAGAGTAAAGATATGATGTTTGTAACGGATATGTCGTAGTTTGATCGTAGAACTACCACATCGAATGCTCGAGAATTTCATAAAATGTAGCATTTCATGTAATTTTTCACTGTCCATTGGCCACATCATGACGTTCCATGAGTAAATCAATGATAAAATACCGTTTATGAATAACGTTAACTAAACACCCGACTACTTTATGAAATGGTCAAACTTATTTACCGATAAGACGCTGGAAGCGCTTTGTTTATAAGCGTCAACATGGGACTACCCTTACCGTGCATTATTTGGTAATTACCTGAAAACTATATTGAAAGGACTTTTCATATTCCTAGCATCCCTAGTTTTAATAATGGCTGTCGTACTCAAAAATCAAAAAAACAAGTCACATATTCTGAATTTTGATGAAATATCTTACAACAAAGAAGATAAACTTTAATCATATATTTATTGCAGTTTTGTTCCTTAGCTAGCGAAATAAGCTTAATTTTAATTACATATCTTTAAGTTGCATTGCGGCGGTAATTTGAAAAATCGATTCCACCGAGAAATGTTATACAAAATTTTCCATTCTGAACCGCGTCGATTTCCAACAGGTCTTTTGATCTTAACGTCTCTTTTTGGCTTTTATCTCAAAATTGGCTAAATCACTTTCAGTTAAGATTAAAAATAAAAAAGGGCAAAAATAAATTATTTAAAAATATTTTTTTACTAAGTGGTAGAGTTCTGCAATGGCTCGACCGGGTCTGGTACCACCGCCTTAGCTATTGCTGCCGCAATAGCGTCAGTGCTAGTCACTATCATATTCCGGTTTGGAGGGCAAGGAAGTTAGTAAACTTATGCATGTGGCATTAGACCTCGCTCAAGATAGCAACGCACCATTAACAGCTTTGGTGTCTATAGGCGATGGTTGACTCTTTCCATCAGGAGACCTATCTGCTTGTTTGCTATCTTATGATATAAAAAAAATAAGTCAGTTTTATCCATTAAGCTTCAAAAATTTTCATTTAAATCTTTAAAAAACAAATGAATAGTAGTTCACGCGGTTTTTTAAATACTTCCAGTCTTTGTTTACAATCGCATGGAGCATAAGTACCTACCTATAGTTTGTGTAATCTGTACTATTACGCTCGTTCTAATTTATTATCATTTCCTGTACAGTTTTTGTCATAAGTAATCATTACTCATTGCAAATCATTCGTTACCATAATGTAACATTACATAACATATCCTACTAACGTAATGGTAAAAGATTGTGACATAACTTACATACAGTAAACCCTCTAAACTGATTGACTTTGGTCCGGGCCATTTTAAGAATAAACCATCTTCCTATCTGCCAGTCCGCTCGTAAAAGGCAAACGATTGGCCAAATATATGACTAACATCGTCACTACTAGGTGGTAGATTTTCGACAATGTCTACGCAATAACGTCAATGCTTGTCATTGTCGTGTTCGTGTTTGGAGAGTAAGGTAGCCGATAAACTTATGCAAGTATCACTACTATTAGTCCACCACACGGATAGCAACGCACCTGTAACATCTTCGGTGTCTATAGGCGATGTTTGTCTATTTCCATCAAGAGAGTCAACTGCTTCTTTGCTAGCCTATGGTATAAGAAAATAAGACGAGTAAACGAATAAGAGATTAGACGATACAAGCTATTATAACTTATTTCAGGTGCTTTAGCTTCTATAGCAATGAATTGAATACAGCCTTTTATTACCTTTTGTAACCAACTACAAAGTGCTATTTTACTTTACCAGGCGTTTATTAAAAGTATAAATATAACTAAATATTCACGGGAAAAATTACACTTACTGACCTAACCCCAAAGTAAGCAAATTATTTGCTGTGTTGTGTTGTGGGTGTTAGTCAACGATACTAACACATGGAAATACATATATAAATACTCGAATATATTTAATAAACACCCAAACTCGGAAATACAAACATTTATGCTCATCACACAAATGCTCGTCCCCGTCGGGGATCGAACCCGAGCCCCGTCGATTGCGTAGTTAGGATCGCTAACCACTCGACCAACGAGGTAGCAAGATACAAGGGAATAACACAATAATTGCCACACCTCAGATTAACCAACAGTTTTCTGTTTCATGTTGCGGTCTCAAGATCGTATTGACTGCTCAATAATTAAAAACTAAGGACCTAATTTTAATTGCGATTAACTTAAGGACTTGACATCGCCATTAGGATCATTTTTAGGGTTCATAACGAACCCCTATTACAAAACTCCGCTATCCGTTCGTCTGTTTGTCTATCTGTGTGTCCATATGTTTCAGGCTGTCTCTCATCAACCGTGTTAGACAGTTGAAATGATCACAGATGAGCTAAAACAACAAATACTAAAAACGGAATAAAATAAATATTTATGGGGGCTCCCATACAATAAACGTGATTTTTTACTTATTGAACGGCACCCTTCGTGCACGAGACCGACTCGCACTTGGGTAGTTTCTATTTGTCATGTGAATATTCCACTTGATAAATTACTCGAAATTATCTAACATACGGGCACAATAGAATAATAGTTACACAGTAAAACAACTCCATTCAAAGCGCCCGAATCGCCGCACGCACACTGACGTGTTGTTTACACGGCCGCTAACCTATCTTGGCAAGACAAAATCTCGCAGTGTCACGCCGCGACGCGCGCCGGACGCCGTGGAAATTTACCATTTGTTTGTCTTTGATTGCATTACTTATTTTAAAGATATATCTGAAAACAAAAAAAAACTTGTACGTACCTACGCACGTTAGAAGTGTATACTACTTTGGCATTACAAGATATAAAAATCCTTCTAAAAACTTTATCCTACGCGTTATGTCCCGATTACACTCTGATTAGAGCGAGTGTGAATGTTTAATGCAGGTGCTTAGTATTAACCAAAAAACACGTGTAGACAGCATAATAAAAGTGAATAGACGCTGATTACTATTCACTCCCACCGATTAACGGCTTCAACAAGCAACGGCAAAATGACCGCCTTGTTGGTCGAGTAGTTAGCGACACTGACTACGCAATCGACGGGGCTCGGGTTCAAACCATGACGGGGACAAGCATTGGTGTGATGAGCAATAAATGTTTGTATTTCCGGGTTTGGGTATTTATTGAATGTATTCTAGTATTTACATACATATGTATTTCTATGTATTAATATCGTTGACTAACACCCATAACACAAGCAAACAATTTGGTTACTTTGATGTGATGTCAGTAAGTGTAATTTGTCCTTGAATATTTGTTTTGAAAAAAATACGGCTGTCTATGTACACTAGGCATGGCACATTTCATAAATAGCTTGTGACAAATCATATCATATGATTTGTCGCAAATCGCATATGTGACGTCTCTTCATTTGGTTTGTGATATGTCGCACACCATGAAATCTCATCGTTCGTAAATATTCGGAGTATCATCGTATTGACATCGACGTAATTAGCGAGTGAGTAGTGACGAATCGAGCGTGTTGTGTATAGTATGCCGTGTTATGATTACGAAGAGCGAAGCGCTGCACGGCCGCTCAATAGGGAGTATTTTAATAAAAAAATTATTGAAAACAAAAAACCCGACTGCATTTAATCTTTAGAAAAAGTTCATTGCCTGAAATGAAAGCTAAAAAGAAGGAAACAAGCCCAGTAGTTTAGAATCATGTTAAGTAATAATGAATAACTTCACCATTGAAATAGTTCTTTAATCGATGTACATACATATAAAATAATTCATGAATTTTAATTCATCACAAAACGATTAACAGTCGGGGCCCATTAAATTTTTAGCTATCAAATTTTTACAAAGGGCCCCGACTGTTAATCGTACTGTGATGAATTAAAATTCAGGAATTATTTCAATGGTGAAGTTATTCATTATTACTTAACATGATTCTAAACTACTGGGCTTGTTTCCTTCTTTTTAGCTTTCATTTCAGGCAATGAACTTTTTCTAAAGATTAAATGCAGTCGGGTTTTTTGTTTTCAATAAATTTTTTATTTTATACTTTTTTTAGGGATGGGATGCACCAAAGCTGTCTTCCATGAATTCGGTACCATGCCGTGTGAGTAGGAGAGTATTTCTAGCTGACACGCGCAGCTTCGCATACGAGTCATTTCATCCTTTCTACATTAGAAAAATATTATTCTTTCTATCCTTATTTAGCTTTTCAAGGGTCGTTTGTTAGTCAAGTAGGCCGCGTGTGACTCCGGATCTAACCTCTTGCAAAATTTCATCAGTCAGTAGTAAGTAAAAGCGTAACCAACAATCTGATAAACTTTTGCATTTATAATATGATTGAGGATACTGAAGATCTTCCCCACTATTCGTATTTTATTTTACTCATGGACTCATAAGATTTTCCATAAAAAGTTATATCTATTACATTTACTTACACGCAAACCTTGTCCTGACAATAACTAACACAACAATTTTTTTAACGCAGCAAAACTGCAGCAACCGACTTCCCATTTCCTGTATCTCTGGACCCTGGAACCCTGCATCAGATCTTCACCAAATTAAAATGCGATCACACGGACCTCACGGACGATACTGTCCCAAGAATTTAATTATGGATCAGCCAATTCGTTGTAGAGACCACGAGATGGAACGGAAAAATGTTGGGTGATCATATGACAGTCGTGTCTACTTATTCTATTGTATTTTTCCATTCTTTTATTAAACGCCTGACAAAGTAAAATAGCATTTTTTTAGTTGGCACTCATTTAAAACTTTTGGAATTTGCGTAATAATTAGATTAAAACGAAATAGATGCATAAATACTCATTATTATATTATTTGTAAAGTGTACGGAGTTATTTATATGGCTATGAAGGACAAAGAAAGGCTATATTTATTTTTTACTATAGAAATAAAAGCGCCTAAAAAATATACAAAAGCTCTAATCGTCTAAAGTGCTATTTGATAACTCGTATTTTTTATTTCTAGCAAATAAGCAGGTGCCTCTCTTGATGAACATGGAAAAATATCTCATATAAACACCGAACATGTTATTAATGCGTTGCTATCTGCGTGCAAAATTTTAATGTCATTTACGTGAGTTTAACGGCTACCTTACCCTCCAAACACGAACACGAGTGAAAAACATTAACACTATTTTGGAACTCTACCATCTAGCAGTGACGGTGTTAGTGACATGTATAGACATGTTATCGTCCGCCTGTTACGAGCTGCCTTGCAGAAAACAGATGGTTTATTTGTCAAAAGAGACTTGAACCAAGGTTTTACAATGTCATCAGGGTATTACTGTATGTAAGTCACGTTACAATGATTTAACGTGGATTCTTGCAAATCGAACTTCTCTTTCGTTTCAGCATTTCGAACGCCTTATTTAATTAAAATAAGAATATCATAGTACTACCGTATTAGCCAGTGAATTACGGAGCATAATAAATAATCCCTGCTCCAGAGTCAAGACTGAATTGACCATTACCGAAAAATCTGGAAGTCGATGGACCCTACAGGTCATCCCTGAAATTTCCCGCTAAATTAAGGTATTTTCAGCTCAAAAGAGAAAAATATTTTGAGGTCAAAGAGTTCAAAAATCTAAAGTACTCGTATGTTAAAAATAAAAGTATTTTAATTTTTGAAAAGCTTTATGATTTTGATCTTTTGAACCGCATTCAACGCAATTTTTTAACTCTTAAATGTTGTCTTCATTTCAAAATCGAATTATTGAAAAATGTAGAAGTCATTTCCAAAAAATATTTTTGCCAAAATTTACGTCATGGATAAATCACGAACAAACCAACCGACTTCAAACTAGTTTGTTACTTGACGCAGTTTTTAGGAAGAGCTGATTTTGCAATCAATCTGTATATTAATCTGTTTTATTTAAGTTATTTTAAATATTTGAAGTAAGTTTATTAAAACAAAACAAAATTTTAATATTTGAAAACCTGCAACTTCGAAACAGTTGATTCTATTTTAATTTTAACTTCACGCTAGAGGAAATTACTGATTTCACCCGCTATGCGGGGCTCCTATTTCCAGGCGTGGGACTAAAAGTCAACCATACAAACCACAGACCCATTGAACACTAACAGACACGCCATTGAAAAGGAAATGTGTCGCCGCGCATTAGCAAACGCTCCTATCACTGTCAAAAGTGACATACATTTGTAGATATATTATATCGTGAAAACATAGAAATAAGCCATATTGTACTGTTTTATCATACCGAACGAGAAAAATTACACTTGGAATGATTTTATTCCATCGGTAAGTAATTAGTATAACTCTCTATTTCTGTGTGTAAATTCAAGCTACAGAGGCAAGCTAAGAAATTGCCTTGAAATGCGCATCCATTTAATCCGTGGTGCGAACCTACTTCATAATTATGTAAGAAGTCGGGCAGTAATTTGAACAATATGCCGCAGCATTGGCAGCGATAATGTCATGCATGTTATAAAACGAGTCTACTTTTGGCGAAAGGTATTTTCTAACACGTATTTGTCTTTGTATTTTGAAGACGCCGTTTGTATATAGACGAATAAATGAATATAACTGCGACATTAAAACCACAACAGACCCTCGCTTAGTAATATTAATGCTGAACTTAATTATCTTGATATAATATGAAAAATAATAGACAGACTTCTCAAAACTGTGGGTCATATTTACAACATTGAACGAATTTTATTCTGTTTACACGTGTTGTTGATAAGTAACGCCTTCTTAAGTGGAAGGAACAGGTTGAAATAAGATTTTTTTTTATTTAATAATTTAATTTGAATAGAATGTTGTTTTTGATTGTGGATATCTTATACTATACATATTATAAATGTTGAAGTTTGTATGTTTGGATGTTTGATACTCAATCACGTAAAAATGGCTGTACCAATTTGGATTTGGCTCAGATATAAGATAACCTGGAATACCACATAGAATACTTTTATCCTAATGCAGCGGTCTGCAACTAGTCTCGTATAAATGTTAAATAACTGTTTATATGTACGCGTTGTTTTATTTGCATACTAGCATTTACCTGCAGCTTCGCTCGCGCATGTTTACTTTAGAACTTGTTTAACCTTTCTTTACAAGCTACTTTATTAAAAATGTCTACGTAGCCGGGCGGACCGCTAGTATTTTATAAAAATAATATTTACATATTCATCTTAGTTATTTATACCTATACGATATTTTTGTTATTAAAATTTAAGTAAAAAACGTAAGACTAACCTAAATTCCTATAACTTCTAAACTTCCTATACCTAATATCGTAATTAACTATACTTCAAACTAAAAATATCTATTGGTAACACACTTATCGAACAAACTAACGTAATAATAAAAGCAATTAGTAATTAATAGGAAATGTCTAATCTAAAACTACCTATGGCAATAATATTATATGTACGAAACTATACCCTAAACATAATCTATTAGGATTGCAATGTATGTAACAATCTATTAGGATTACATTGTAAGTAACACACCTCTGTAACTAATGTAACTGTATTAAAAAAATCTGTAAGTCGGTTGACCCTGCAGGTCATCCCTGAAACTTCCCACTAAATTGAGGTATTTTAATCTCAAAGAAAAAAACGATGCCTACGCATAGAGTTTTGAGTTCGAAGAGTGCAAAAATCTAAAGTTTTTTTTTAAATTATACTTAGTTATTCAGTGTTTGAAAAGGTGTATATTTTTTTCAAAATGATCAACAACTTTGATCTTCCGAATAACATTCAACGGTATTTTTTTACTCTAAATTGCTTTATTAGTTTAAAAATGTCCAAAAAATGTAAAAAAATTTTTGTCAAAAATTTTCGTAATTCATAAATCCCGAACGAATCAACCGATTATAATCCAATTTACGGTATTTGACGCAGTCTTTTAAGCTGAAGAGTTGATCAGATTTTAAAATAAATCTGTATATTAGCCTGAAAGTTATTTTAAAAATACGAAGTATGTTTTCAGTAAACAGCGATAATTTTAATTAAAATATTTTAGAAAGTCGAAAAATGATTGGTTGAAAAACTTTCGAAGTTATGTAGAAATAACACTTTTTTTAAAATTTTCATCAATTCATATGAAATTTCATACAATTTTTGAATACATGAAGTCCATGAAAAAATTTCATACAATTTTTTCCTCTACTTCATTACCTTGGAAATGGCATTCTGAAAAATCATTTCTTAGTAGCTGCTTACCTCATAAGTGGAAAATGTGTGCGAATTCAAATTCCTAGCCCTAAGGGTTTGGCATGTATGTTTTATCTTTCATGTCCGATTGTACCTTCTAAGGGCTGAATTTTGAAAAACGCTGAAATACATAACTCATTATTTTTGACATAGTCAATTCATGCGAAGATTCATTCAAATATATCCAAGGAATAAAAAAATTCATACAAATTTTATACCCTATTTAATCCCCATCGGAGTTGAATTTTGAAAAATCATTCCTTAGTGGATCCTTACGTCATTAGAGGAATATGTTTACGAAATTTCAAGTTTCTAGCCTAAAAGATTATATAAAACATCCCCCAAGGCAGTATTTTAGGTCCTACTTTATTTTTAATTTTTATTGATGGTCTTTGCCGGACTAAATTTTCAAATGGTAAGAGTGTTACTTACGCCGATGATACTGCCTTGTTATTCTATGGTGACACATGGAACGAAACATTTCATTATGCGCAACAAGGTTTTAATCTTGCTAGTAGGTGGTTATCACACAACAAATTAGCACTAAACATTTCTAAAACAAAATACATAACATTCACCATAAACAATAATAATTTGCCTTGTAATTCAGCCTATCGTTTAGTAGGACACAATTGTCTTACCTATTCCAACTGTGTCTGTCCTGAATTACAAAAAACTAACGAAATAAGATATCTTGGTGTCATTCTGGATAGTAATTTGAACTTTTATCCCCACATTAATCTTTTAACTTCTCGAATTCGCAAGTTAATATATATATATATATATATATATATATATTTAAAAACCTTCGTCACATTGCAGACAGTAAAACACTAAAAACTACTTACTTTGCCCTATGTCAATCACTCTTAACATATTGTATAACCATCTGGGGAGGTGCTTCTAAAACCACATTGCTTAGACTGGAACGAGCACAAAGATCTGTTCTTAAAGTCATGAATTTTCTCCCTTTCTTCTATTCAACAAAAGATCTTTATAAAAATTGCAAGGTACTTACAGTGCGTCAGCTTTTTGTATTACATACCATACTAAAAAAACATTCTACTTTAACTTATGTACCCTACCTAATAAGCAAACGTAAGAAAAGTAGAATTTTGTCTTTACCCTCCTACAGTACTTTCTTTTCCCACAAATTCTTTTGTTTTCTCGGCACTTATCTGTATAATAAAATTAATTCTAAAATTTCTATTTATAATCTTACCAAATATAAGTGCAAGCAAATTGTGTCACTTTGGCTCCTTGATTTATCTTATGATGAAACGGAAGAATTGATAAAAGTGATAAAATAATATGATCCTATATCTGGTACCATCTTACACAATTATATCCTAAATTACTTAGTAACATTTATAATGTGTGGAATGTAAATTATATATTATGTATTGTATAAGTGTACATGTATGTGTATGTATGTATATTAATGTGTTAGATAGATTTATATGTAATACATGAACACTCACATTAACAAAGTTTTCACTGTGTCTATATATTACACGTACACCCCCTTTTCATTGATATTCTGTATACCCGTATTCACTTAATCTATTCCAAAAGTATTTGATTGATATGTTCCGAAAGCACATTTCATTGTATGTCTTCTTGATATATAATTCCATCTCGAGGTGAGGGCCTGGTGATCTGTTATCACAGGGCATCCTAGTGCAGACACCAGTCTCTCACAATTCATTGTTTTAGTCTATTTATACTAGTAAAATAAAACTTATTGTACCTAACGATTGTGAGAGAAATAAATAAATAAATATAAATATAAAATCCCCTATTTAACCTTCTAAGAGAGTGAATTTTGGAAAACGCGAAAATACGTAGGTAAGTCATTATTTTTGCCGTACTCTGTTGCCGAATTTGGCTTATGCCGTAGTGAGAGATTTCATTCAGTTTAATTTGCATGTACCTTCTTTATTCAAACCAACAAGCTCTGGATCAGCTTGCCTCACTGTTTTTCCGACCAACCTTGATATTAGAATTATTAAGAAGAGGGTCAATAACATTTTCAGAAGCCGGCATCGCATTAGCAACTAACTTTTTGTGTTGCAAATGTCTATAGGCAATATTCGCTCGTACGCCTGCAGATACTATAACTAAACAATTGTTCGTTTACATAATACTGCAAAAAAAACAATAGAATAACTGAAATCTAATTCAAAAAGAGAATTCTACGAAAAGCTAAACTTATTTCTAGGAATTTAATTGGTTTCGTACTATGTCGTCTATACATAATATTATAAGTCTGAATTATCTTATTAGGATCTGATTATCTATTAGGAATCTATGAACTTAATAACGAAGTCATAATCACCATTGCAGTAAATTTCCTATTTCAGTATCTTCTAAACCTATTAGACTATGCAAAATAAATGTATCAATATCAATCGTTAAACACTGCATGGCTATACACCCACGATTTGCCGATATGTTTAGGTTCTGTGTAATAGAAACAACAAATTACAATGTTTGAAATATACATAAAATATTTTAACGGTCATTATTTGTTTTATTGATACATAGAATTGTTCTACGCAAAAGCAGATTTTCGATCAGATTTTTTTAAATTTAAATTTTACAAACTCTTAAAATACTATCTAAGTCAATGCATAAAAATATATTCGACTCCGCTTATGCCATGTCCTACCGGCTAACTTAAACCCTAGCCGCGGCAGATTACGTCATCGATTCAGATCTCGTTCTTAGGTACAGGAGTAACTAACCTAATCTAACCGATCCCGACGATCCCATAATGGTGGCTATCACCGCCAACCCATTACAAAACACACGCACTATCACACTATCGCTGCCGCCAGTCTCAACGGCGACGAGGACCCCTTATCCGCCCTGCGCTAAATGCCACTACTCCTCCCCGCCCCATATACTTAGTCAAAACGACGCGCTAAGCCGAGGTCCGGTCTCGCAGGACACAACCCTTACCGCGGCCATTTATTGCCCAAATATTAATTTACTGACTGAGCACTCTGCTCGACCTCTAGTACGATATCGCTGTTACGACCCTTAAGGCCTTAATCTTTTGTCGGTCGAAAAAAATACATTCGGGTCGAGCACACACGACGGTATCGCGCCATTTCTTGGACGCCTGTTCTTCGTCGGTTTGCATGCCGCGCAGCATAAGAGGCTCCATTCTTATCGTGATAACTTTTTAATTATTTGTCCGAATTTGTTAGTGTAAGGTGTAAGGCAAAGTTCATCTATATAAAATGCTGAAAGCGGTAAATGTATTAATTTTAATTAGAAATTAATAAATACTCCGAAATATGCTTTGTACAAAATAGTAATTTAATAATTTTGTATTTATGGATCACTATTTTGGATATTATGGATTCCACATAAAAGGTAGATATATGCTGTCGCGGACTTTTATTTACAACTATTTAAGACAAACAATTCTACTATACATTATATTTACGTAACTTCAGCGGTTTTGGCAGCGCACGCCAAGATAGCTTTCAAAAGGCAGGATTTTTTCCGCCTTACTCGATACTTATCGTTATATTACAAAATCTTTATAGATTGTAGCCTATGTGTTATTCTGATGTATAATCTATATTACTGTAAAGTTTCGTGCAAATCCATTCAGTAGTTTTTGCGTGATTGAGTAACAAACATCCATCCAAACATCCATCCAAACATCTATCCAAACATCCAAACTTTCGTATTTATAATATTAAAAATATAGATTATCATTTTTACATATCATGATCGTTATTTCTAATCGTTATAAGTCTATGATATTAATCAAACTTCGATCTTATTAGTATAATTCGCAACGCAGTAAGATTTAAATAAATTCGCATTTATTTTAAATATCGCGCAGCTCCTGGTTTAAAAGTAGTAACTATATTTACGAAATGTTAAGATTTGATAACATCTAAGGCTCTAAATTAACATCTCAAATATTTTATCAAGGATGAGATCATTAACAGCCATTCAGCAGTAATAAGCAAATACACTCAATTAAAGACAATTTCATACATGTATTTTGCTTGAATTTAATTTTAACACACAAAATAATATTTTCAAAACAGTTTTTTCGGCGCAGATACAGTGCACGGGTCATCACGATTGCCGGTGTGTCGGTTCGCGAGATGCATTTGTATCCTTGCCGTTTTTAATCGACCAGATAAAGACTATCGTACTTATATAAATCACAGTCCATAAACATACAACTACCACAGAGATATACTTTAAATCCTATTTAACTTGTACATGATCCAGGGACCGATCCGGGGAAATGGAGATCTGAACTGAGTAGTCTAACTACTATACCAGGAAGTAGTAACTTTACCACTTTACACTACCACAAGTGTCAATATACCAAATCAGATATATAGCATTGAAGGGATTTGTTTTGTTTTAACTGTCATAACGCATTTGTTTTAACTGTCATAGCAGTCAAGTGTTGCTAGACACTGACGAAACAGGTATTCTAATTATAAAATACTAGCTGTTGCCTGCGACTTCGTCCGCGCGGACTTCGTTTACTCCGCACTGCTCCTCCCCTGTAGGTGATAGCGTGATAATATGTAGCCTATATGTTAACCCGACCTGTTAGTAATATTCATGCAAAATTTGAAGTAAATCCATGCAGTACTTTTTGAGTTTACCCCGGACATACATATAGACAAACAGACAAAAATTCTAAAAACTATATTTTTGGTTTCGATATCGATTGTATGTCACGCCCTAAGTATTATTTAAAAAAAATATTCAATGTACAGTTTTGACTTTCCTACGATTTTATTATATGTATAGATTTTTCTTCAGTTACTTGATATTGGCAGAATAAAGGCTTGGGATAGGTGACACATAATAAAACTTAAGTTTATATCTATAAGATATAAACTTTAAGTTTTATTATGTATCTATAAGATATAAACTTTAAGTTTTGCTGTGATGTAGCACAACCCAAGAAAGTAGAAAATATTATAATTACATTAAATAAAATTTCAAACTTTATAATCTATGAATCAGATTTTTAAACTTGAATGGCTCAAATTACTCGAGTGCTAACGATATTGTTGCAAATCTGAACACTAGGTATTAGCGCGATAACTGTGTATATACTCATATAGCTACACTCTAGTTGCTTTGGTTAATAAGGAACCAGAAATCACGGCCTCATAATATTATAGTAGGCGTAGAGATGTATACGATTTGATTTATCATCAGTGTTTATCGGTGTAATGCTATGGCCAGGAGGGACAATTAACAAGTAAAAGACAAGACTCGGTTTTTTATATCATAAGATAGCAAACGAGCAAATGGTTCCCCTGACAGACAAAGACAACCATCGCCAATAAACATCAAAGATGTTAATCTTTTAATAAATTGCTATCTATGTGGCTAGGTCTTAATGCCACATGAATAAGTTTACTGGTTACCTTATCCTATAAACCGAAACATGACAGTGACAAGCACTTTCTGACGCTATTGCGACAGAAATTGGTGAGGCTTAAGTGTCAGGCCCGAGCAAGACAATGTAGAACTCTACCATCTAGTAGCCACGATCGTACTCGTAGTTACTCGTATAGCCAATTTTTCACCACTTACGAACTGCCTAGCAAAATGGCAGATGGTCTATTCTTTAAAGGGAGCCCGGACCAACACGGGTCAAATTCACAATGTGCCAAGCCTCAAGCGCAGTTTTCAGGTTTCCCTACCCTCCAGAAGCTTTTTCAGTTCTTGCTACACGAAACTGTAGCAAAAATGGCATCACACAGCTAAGGCAATTCTAATAACATCAATGACTAAAGTGACATAATTGGCCGGGTATTGCTCAAGGTATTGCCAAGTTTATGGATTCGCATGAAAATAATTTTATATATCGATATCGAGCAAGGCATATTTGATGCTTTGCACTTTGTAATGCCTGCCTAAAGCATAAAGTATTTGACGTGGAGATATGGATAATTTAATTCTAAAACTAGAGAAGTTATTTATTTTAAAAATTAAACATTATCACTACATAGTATAAAACAAAGTCCCTTTCTCTGTCTGTCCCTATGTATGCTTAAATCTTTAAAACTACGCAACGGATTATGATGCGGTTTGATACAAGTGATTCAAGAGTAAGGTTTATATGTATAATGGACATTCAATATAGAGTCGAGAAATACTGTAATTTTTGAGGTTTCTAATGTGATTTCGTAAATAATTACATTTTTTCCGCTTACATTGCAAACGCAGGCTGAACCCTACGAGATTTATCAAAATAATGTACTAAGTATTTGTACATCTTGAAAAAGTCTACAAAAAACTTCGCGATGGTATATGTCTATCACTTATGAATAACACACAATAGCATTTTTTGTCATTTACTTTTTACGAGAAATAATTGCTTATTTTCGAAGCAATTTTAAGCAATACAGCATTAATCCTTATCCAATTAAGTACCTTAAATACATTTTTAATTTAATATAGATCAATATAGCTATTTGCAGCATGTCATTTAAATGAATATTTTCGAAGATACCTATTACAGATTTAAAATGCAGGGGCATAGCGGTGGCGGGGTTACCTGCCGGTCGACGGTACTGAGTTTCCAGTAAAGAGTAAAGACAACTTTTGCAATGACCATTAATAAATCGCATGGTCAAACCTTCAACGCTGCAGACTTAGATTTGAGCGTCGACTGTTTTTCACATGGCCAACTATATGTCGCTCTTTCAAGAGTAACCTCTAAAGAAAACATGTTTGTATTGTCTAATGATGTCCACGTTCTGAGGTCCTAGGAACCTTTTCCGACTATTTTCACGATGACGTCAGTATGTCTGTATGTATGTGTGTGTATGTATATGTATGTGTGTGTGTGTGTGTGTGTGTGTGTGCATGTGAACATCTCATGACTTTTGAACGGCTGGACCGATCGAAACGCGGTTGATGGCATTCGATTGGATTCCGCTCAACTTAGACTTCCTGAAAATTTGAACCGATTCGGTCTAGGAGATTTTGAGAAATTTTGAAAAGACACCAAAAATAAATTTGGCGAAACAGTATTTTTTTTATATAACTTCCAGATTTATGTACCGATTAAGTACAAAAACTAATCAGCTCTATTCCACAAAAAACTACGTCTAATACATAAATTGCATTAAAATCGGTTTATCCGCTTGGGAGTAATCGTTGACGACGAAGTGTTTTTTCGACATAGCTTCGAAATTTTTCAACCAATCATTTTTGGGTATTCTACGATATTTTAGTACTAAAAAACTACGACAAATACCGTTTCAAAAATCAAAATCGAATCTAATTTTTAAAACTTATAGCTTTTCAAATATTAAAATTACGTTGTTTTTAGCAAACTTACTTATTTTTTTAAAACAACTCAAGTTAATTCACCGATTGACTTAAAAATCTTATCAGCTTTTCTCCTTTAAAAACTACGTCAAATACTGTTTATTTAATCAAAATCGGTCAATTCGTTTGGGATTTACCAATCAAGAATATTAAAAATAAAATATTTTTTGACATTGCATCGAAATTTTTCAACCTATAGATTATTTAGCTAAAACAATATTTTAGATCTCAAAAATTGAGTTGAACGCCATCATCGTTTTGTAAATATACAGTTTTTCAAAAATTAGTATACTGCCATTTTTAAAAAACTAGATGTTTGAACTGAAAAATCGATACTTATATTTTTTACTCTTTTGAGCATAAAATACCTTAATTTAGTGAGAAGTTTCAGGGATGGCCCGTAGGGTCAACCGTTTACACATTTTTTTCACTGAGTGACATAGGCTATATAAATATTTTATACCCGTGCGAAGCCGGGGCGGGTCGCTAGTATATAATAAATGTATCCCATTCCGTCTTTAAAGTAATAGTGAAGTTCCGCTAACTCAGATATAAACTAAACGCAGTAAACTGTGAAATTTCATGTATGAATTACGTTTCCATAATAATAGAGTTCGTTATTATTTGTTACACGAGAAATTTATTAAGACTCAACGACGTTATTAGCCAGCTTGTCGATTATTGTATAATCCAAACCATAGAACTCAAATCAAATTTTATTAGAACTCTCATTATATTTTTTTATAAATCTTAGTATTTTTAATCATTATTTTTGTAATATATTTTACCTACTTGCACTGACATTTACCTTGAAAATAATTTAAAATGTAATAAAGGTACATTTATATCTCTTCAACAAGATATAAATGTACCGTTCATCCACAAAGAAAATTAATTTTTTGTGTCTTGTGTCGAATTAAGATATATATATATATATATATATATATATATATATATATATATATATATATATATATAATATTAAGAATATAAAACAGCTACAAAACCATCTAGCACACATAAGATGGGCAAAGTATATAAAAGATATTTATATAAGAAAAGAAAATTATACTTATATACAAAAAAAATACCAATCAATAACAAGTTAAATTAAAAAGCTTAAACAGCTTTAAAAACAATGTCAAAAAATAATAGTTATATGTACTTAAAAATTTTAGAGAAGTAACAATATCAGAATAAATGTATAAAATAATATATCGATCAATTTACTGGATATAACGGGCGCGTGTCAGTCCTGACTATGAAATGCACAGTAGTGTGACAAGATATCATTAAGATGCTGCGGATTCCACAGCCGACAGTAACATACGATGCACGGCAGGCAACTTTCGGAACATCAACCAGTGAGAGCATTTGAAATGCCAATGTAATCAAGAGCATTAGCGACCGCAACGAAGTACTTCCAGTTTAACTTTGTTTTATATTTAAGAGTACTCTCACTATTTTAAAAGTAAACTAGAAATCCAATTAGGAAAGTGTACTTATGAAATGTTAATTATTTAAAATCGTTTTATGCGTGATATCCACACGTGGGCTTAGACGAATATTTTTAAGATTCTTACTTAATAAATGAGTATATTCACGTCGGTTCCCTTGCAGAGTAAACAGAGTTTACTAAAGGTCAATAAACTTTCCAAATCGTTAATCGTGATGAATCAGACAATGATGCACCGGTTTGTCGATTTATGAGATTAGGGGTGATCACCATTGCCGCTGTTTTCATTATTTAAGATATAAATATAATAACATTTCTTTTTCTTTCATTTACTTTTATTTATAATAAACATTTTTTATTATAAATGAAAGTATCATCACGCTCGATTCCTTTGCGGGGTAGGCAGAGTAAACTGTACGTCTGACTTTCCGGTTCACCACGATTCACCGGTTTGTCGGACGGCGAGATGAGAGAGTGGTGATCACCATCGCCGTACTTTTACCGACCTGATAACGATTATCGACTATTTCTAGCGACATCCGGGACCGAAAGCTTTACGTGCTCATCCGAGACGCAAGAGTGGTAACAACACGACCCGCCAGACACCGAGCTGCTACTGAGATTTTCGATTTTCGAAAAAAAACTCAATAACATATTTGCTCGATCCGGGGATCGAACCCGGGACCTCATGATCTGGGCAATAAGCTAACCCCTACACCATATATATGTATTGTTTGATCCGTTTAGATTCCGGCACACCAGAACGTGAGATTTATAAAAACATATTGTAAATTTACCGTTCAAAGTAAATTGTATACTCGTATTTAGGTGCAAATATAAAATAAAATATCTTACGATTGTAGAATCTGGTAGTTCGATGGACTCGCTGATGTCGTTCTTCCTGAAATAAGAAAACGGTTTATCGGTAAGTCATTTGGTGATTTATCTAACTCTCCGGTAGAAAGCGACCCTTTTAACTATCTAAATGCATAAAAGGAAATGTATTGACTAACCGAATTAAAAATACACAGATCAATCTACTGGACGGATCTGGCTGAAATTAGGCTAGAAAAAACTTAGAAACGGTAAAATTATTTCGGCCTAAAGGCAAAGGTCGGCTCTCCATTAGGAAAACCAACTGCTTGTTTGCTATCC
The DNA here is from genome assembly GCA_036924255.1 of Apodemia mormo. Lineage (NCBI taxonomy): Eukaryota > Metazoa > Arthropoda > Insecta > Lepidoptera > Riodinidae > Apodemia > Apodemia mormo. Next base: position 24,360,767 of record JAUPFN010000004.1, on the reverse strand, counting down.
TATAACATAAAAAATGTCCATTATAGATAATACTATAACTGATCATCCTCCTGTTCGAGTGGTTAGCGCTTCTAAGGGCGTAGTCAATGCGGCTCGGGTTCATTTCTAGACAGGGACAGGCATTTATTTGATGAGCATAGACGTTTGTATTAGGTATTTTTGAGGTTTTAATGTTTATTAAATATTTTTGCTGTATGTACATATTATGTATAAAAAAATGAAACATGTACGGAGCGAAGAAAACACAGTGCCGTACATCCAAGCTCTAGTCAGCTTACTTTAAATTAAATAAACTTTATGGAGAAGTTGTCACGCAATTTTTATAAATATAGATTTTTTTGCCAGTATGTATTTGTTTTTTTTTTGGCAATTGGTTAATACATTTTAGTGCTTAATTAACATCAGTCTTGAGCTGTACTGAGATTTAAATTATGCACCTAGTGCGATTTCGTACTTAATGAAACACATATACATTATAAAATATTATACGTTAAAAAAGAGACGTAGATTGTCAACGCGTATAATTTAACGCCATATAATCTTGAAACCCACTTTTAAAAGTGATGTATTAATGTAATACAAAACGTGATATGCACGTGTGAATAACTCTTGATATTAAAAGTTTTATGGTAAAGGTTGTCCACCTGTCATATCACAGGACTTATGCGGACGCTAGACGATCATGCGACATGACAATCTTTACGTGTTGTCATGGATGCACGACCGTTTAATAGTATTAATTGGTGCGAATGATGTAGAAATTACGTGCTTGTGGTTGATTGAAAAGGTTCTTTATTTTTCGTCCTGCATCGTATGACTCAAATGCACGCATGATCGTCTTCAGATCGGCTCGTCATACAATAGCTCCGTCTATTTCTAAATGGCTTCAATATAGGACATCGAAAGCGCAACGCAAGATCTTCCCGATGATGATGAAGCGAACGAAAGAGCATATGTGAAGGAATACGTCTCGTTATTAATATGTAGTTATAAAGACTGTCCCGAATTGTGGGACTCACAAAGAAAAGCACCTTTTGTTTTTTCTGCGCAGCGTAGTAGAAAGTACATTAAAAAATAAATCTGTTTTGATAAAGACAACTCAATTGCACAGACCTCTTGTTGTAGGTACTCTTAAGGTTGAAGTACGATAAAATGATAATGAGTAAGCATGAGGATCCATCAAGCAGCATGACAATTTACGTAAACACATGTCATGCCACATGATCATCTAGGGACCGGGTTAGAACTGCTGCCTAATCCGTCTACTTTTTCAAGAATACAGGCGGAACAATATCTGAACAGTACGAGCGGAGCAGTAAAAACACCTGACTTTAAAAAAGGAGATTCTCAAATCATTGGAATCTTCTATAATGTCCTAGCAATCCGCCCCGGCTTCCCACAAATATATAATGATATGCAGTCTCTACTATTTTAATAGTGTATTATATATATAAACTTTTCCTTTGAATCACTCTGTCTATTTATAAAAATCGCATTAAAATCCGTTGCGTAATTTAATAAATCGAACCGAACATACAGCGAAACTGATTATATACTATGTATTTTTATACTATGTATTTTTTTACTATGAAAGGCATGTAATACTATGTAAAGAATAAGATACCTACTTGAGATTTTATTGAAAACATTTATACATACACACAAACAGCGAATTGTTCCAGTTATCTTTAAGATTTACTTGCTTTGCTGGCTCATTCAGAAAATAAAAAATCTAATATACTTTTTATGTGACAAGATTAAAACTGGATTATGGCTTAAAACATGTATAAATACAAACTGATAAGTTATGATAATTAATTCAACATGCAAATATATATTTAGATATTTAAACCGTTATAATACATTCATTATACGTGTTTTGAATAAACCTATATTGACCTCATTAATTATGAAAAGGACAATTAAATGACTATGACCAGCATTAGACCTAAATTTCATTTTCTTCGAAACAAAACTTAGGTCTAACGAAACAGGATTTTTTATATCAATACTAGCTGTTGCCCGCGACTTCGTTCGCGCGGACTTCGTTTACTCCTCCCTCGTAGGTGATAGCGTGATAATATGTAGCCTATATGTTGACCCGACCTGTTAGTAATATTCATTCAAAATTTGAAGTAAATCCATGCAGTACTTTTTGAGTTTACCCCGGACATACATAGACTTTACTACGATTTTATTATATGTATAATAGATATTACACCAAACAAGCAGCTCTCCTGGTGGAAAGAGAAAACTATCGCCAGATCACAAAATATGTTAAGGGTTCGATGCTATAATTGTGGCGGGGTCTTATTGCCATCTGCATAAGTTTACCGGCTACCTTAACCTCCAAACCGGAATATGTCGTGTTCCGGTGACAATCACTATGCTATTGCAGCAAGAATAGGTAAGGCGGAGGTACCAGATCCGGGCGAGACAATGCAGAACTCTGCCACTGTCTATGTAAAAGCAAGTCTTACAATATTCGGTAATCTGTAACCAGCCTATACCACACGAAAAATGTTAAAAAAAGGTGAGAAGACAAACCCATAATGTCAATTATATATATATATATATATATATATATATATATATATATATATATATATATATATATATATATATATATATAAACTAAAACTTCCTTATAAACAATATTCAAAGTCTAAATAAACTCATCTGTAACAATTTTTTTGTCATTTTCTGTAATTTAAATCATGTTGACGTTGTTTCAAAATTAAGCATTGCTGTATTGTGACGTAATTTACTAAAAGAAAAGGAATAATCAATTTTTTTGTTGCGAATGTCGGTAAAGTGAGCAATTATCTATAAAATGATATATTTATGTGAATTAATTGTCAGGTTTCCTCTAAAATGGGCGCCAAACATCTTAATCTTAACGTATATAAATATATGTATATGATGATAATTATAGGCTACCACGAACCTAAATATATTTTTAAAAAAGCAGTGGCGCTTTTTTATAAAAAAATCATATACATTAAACATTAAGACTTTTAAATGATATTAATTTTATTACTATAGCAGATGTAAGCAACACTAAATAATTAATTTTTAGAATTGTAACATTTATTGACATCATGCGTTTATAACAAATCAAATCCAAACATTTAATACAGCACGATGTTATTTTAATTTTATTAGTAATATTCGATGACGTGTATAATATTACCATTATACACGTCATTGGTAATATTGTACATGTCTTTATTTCAATAAAACTGTTTCCTTACTTAACAAACGGAAAAAGCAATACCATAACGTTATTTGGGTAATTTTGTAAAATAATGTGTAACTAAGATACTTTACGATCAATTTAACTAAGTAGAGCAGAAAACACTATTCGATTTTAACTTCCTTACATAGCAATTTGTCGGTTCGTTGAGATAGCGCGTAACAAACTATGACTAACTTTCAGAACAAATTGTTTGCCTACGCAAATCGCTCTGCATTAAAAAAAGCTTCACAAGAATTAGATTAAGCTGATTATTTAAAACATTAGATATATATGATGACACATACCTTAAATGCTGTGACTGATCATTCATCTTTGTGTTCATTGCATCAGGTTGCATTTGCTGGTTAAATTTATTTCCAGTCTGCATTAAAGTTGGATTACTGTCACCTATTTGCTCATTCCTGAAAGCGAAAGGTTGAACATCAATATAATTACTTTAAAAAATTTATATCATTAATTATTTCTCGAAACTTACGGGTTTTGAGGCCTTATCTCTGAAGCACAAAGATTGCGAAGGTAATCGTCACATTCACGTTGTTTTTGAATTTGATATTCTTTTAAGAGCTCTCTGCGGAAATCACCATCTCCTCCGGGCATCATCGTTTCTAATTGCTTGGGAATTCGCTCGGCAACAGATACCCGATCTGCTGATACAGCAGCTGTTGTGGATATTGACGTAGACGCAGAAAAATCCTGTCCTCTGTGCTCTGGAGTTGTAGCGTTTGATGCACCAATACTGCTAGAATCGTTTGTTTTTGTTGAAGTAGTAAATTCTCCTATTGGTTTCAGTTGCTCATCAATTGGTTTTAAAGATTCATTTAGGCCATTATAAATACTTTCCCCGTTTTTATTATCGAATAGTCTATCTACTGAAGTATTCATTAGCTTGCTTCCTTTAATTCCAGTCAGGTGAAAACCAGCGAAATATGAAGATGTTGGACCATAGTCAATAGCAGATAAGGCCATAACTGCTGGATGTCTAGGTGCACCGTCAGGTAAAGGTCGCAATGATCTCGTCATAGCATCTGCTGCGGAACGAGGTCTTCTAAATGGCATTGCCAGATGCGGAAATGTACGTGGTTTAATTGGCGTTACAAGCATATGTTCCGTCCAAGAAGTGTGTAAAGATGGTCTTTCAAGCTTTTCAACGTCTACGTTTAACATTCTTTGTTCGAACGGCACACTGAATGTCTCAGCCGGTATAGATTGGAGCCATGATAGTAAGCTCAAATCAGATTCATCAAAGCCAGAACCATCTAACAGCCTGGAAAAGTTAACTTCATTCGTTTGTGCTTCTTTAGATCCAGTCGCTTTGGCCTGGCAATAATTAACGCATGACTCATATAAGATTCCTTTTATTAGCAATTGCATTAATCGGTCATTTTTTGCACACTTAAGCACCGTACCACTGGAGCTAGATTTCTTATCGCACGGCAAAAATTGTTCTACAAGAGGATAAACTTCCCGAAAACACTGAACTCTGGCATTGCTCGGATTCCACTTCTTAAACTGTGCATGATCAGTAATACTAGGCAAAGTGAGAAGCAAACACAAATTCGAATACTCTTCTTTAGATGGTGCTAATTTTTCCAAGTCACTAAGTACTTTAACAACTTCGTCCACAATGTTCTCAACGTTATTGTATGCTTTTATTTCAGATCTAATACATAACAATTCTATATATTTATGTCTAAGTATCGCGTAGTTAAATTTATCAACTTCAAAAGCTTTAAGGGCGCTTAAAGGTTGAATAAATTCTAAAACGTCATCCCATTGACCATCAAGAATCAATTGCCTTAAAAAGAGAACATCATCAGCAAAGTTACCATTGATGACGCCTGTTTCTCTTTCCAATGATAGTTGCGTTATATGTAAGTCGCGATTGTGTAAAAACTCCAGAGCCAGACGCACAACATCGTCTTCGCGTAGGTTTAAATGTGTTGATGGCATTCTGGTACTCGTGGAAATTGTTCTTAAAAAAAGAATATATCACACATTATAATTTGACTAGCTAAATTATATTTTTTTTGGAACAGAATATACATCAATATAATGCCTAATTCTGCATTTACACCGCCCTGTTGATCGAATGGTTAACTACCCTGAATACACAATCAATGCAGCTCGGGTTCGATTCCCGACAGGAACAGACATTTGTGTGTTGAACATACTCGTACGTGTTTGTATTTCTGGGTTTGGGTGTTTATTAATATCGTTCACTAATACCATTATCAGAAGCAAATAAATTGCTTACTTTAGAGTATTTTGTCTACTGTATGTAATTCGTGTAATTTGTCCACTTATATTACAATACAGTCAGAACAAACACATCACGATCCAAACTGACACTGACACCTTAACACCACCCTCGAATAACATTCGTCCGATTTGGTAATGTTAGATCAATCTTGGTGTTCCTCGATCCTTACACACTTCCACACTCATATTGTATTTTTATTTTTCTCACTAATCCATATCAGCCATTATCATAACATGTCCAAAACAACGAAATACGTCCTTAAAATTTAACAACAATATAATACCATAACAGCACAACTCCTAAAGCACCTAGGCAGCGCAGGCACACGCATATTGCATTCCATCTACATGAAGGTTTGGAGAACGGGGCAATGGCCGGAGGATTGGACGGAGTCGATAGTTTTACCGTTGCATAAGAGGGGGTCCACCAGGAAGTGCGAAAACTACCGTACCATCTCTCTGATTTCTCACGCGGGCAAAATCCTCCTACATATCATCAAAACGAGACTTGACAACTACATCTACAGTCAAATCGCGAAAGAACAGGCTGGATTTATTAAAGGTAGAGGCACCCGTGAGCAAATGTTAAACATAAGGCAGCTGATAGAGAAAACAGGGAATTCAACGTACCGATGGTCCTGTGTTTCATCGATTATGCGAAGGCTTTCGACTGCATCAGTTGGCCGAAAATGTTTGAGATGATGGGGGTGATGGGAGTACCCGACCATCTGATTTACTTGGTCCAAAACCTGTATCTAGACGGACGATCAAAATCTCGTGTGGACGATGCACTCTCGGAACCGTTTAACAGTGAGCGTGGTATGAGGCAGGGCTGCATACTTTCTCCCCAGCTATTTAACCTTGTGGGCGAGCACATCATGCGCCGAGTGTTGGATGAGTGGGAAGGAGGAATTCGCATCGGAGGTCACCGTATCAACAACTTGCGGTTTGCCGATGACACAACATTGATCGGTAGTAGCGAAGCTGAACTAGACCATCTGTTAAAACGGCTTGAAATTGTAAGTGCCGAGTACGGTCTCAAGATTAACAAGGACAAGACCAAACTAATGTTCGTCGACAGACCTGGTAGTCTACAGAGATCGTTGGAGCTACGCGACCTAGACATAGTACAAGAGTTTGTGTACTTGGGGTCCCTAATACGTGCTGATGGCGACTGCGAAAACGAAGTTGTTCGGCGAGCACAAATGGCTAAAGCAGCTGTGAAGAGGTTGGAGAAGGTTTGGAGGAATCGAAACATCTACCGCAACACAAAAATTAGACTTACGCGCACACTAGTGTTCTCCATCTTCTTATATGCTTCGGAAACCTGGACGGTCAAAAACGAGTTCTGTCGAAAATTGACGCGTTCGAGATGTGGTGCTAGCGAAAAATGTTAGGCATCAAATGGACAGCTCGCCGCACAAACGCCTCGATACTTGCGGAACTCCACGTAAAAACCCGTCTATCTACAATGTGGTTCCAACGCACACTTTCTTTCTTTGGACATATGGCTCGCCGGAGTCCGGAAAGCTTCGAGAGACTAATATTAGTAGGCCACGTGGAAGGAAGGAGGAGCAGAGGAAGAAAGCCCACCCGCTGGATTGACGCCATCCTCGAGTACCTCCAGTGTAACACGCAAATGGCACTACACCTTGCCCAAGACAGACTGAACTGGAGAGCCCTGACCAATAAAGCTACTTGTGGTGGTCACGACCCTCAGCCTTGAGGAAACGACGAAGAAGAAGAATACAATAGTTGCTTCTTTCATAAATTTCGATCATATACTTACTGTTATTATTTCGATTTGTTCATGAATGTGGTGTTCTTAAAAAAATTTATGGTTCTTAGTTTAGTGATATTACTTAAATTTCATTTGTAAAATCCGCTGCAGTGTTTTTGTAATACATTGGCTAGACTGGCAGAATATGCACAGCATAAAGGCTAGAACTATTTATGAGAACCAATGAGTGCACATTTTAAATAAATAAATAAAAATATTTTAACACAAATATTGACAACTATCAAATTGTATATGTTATACAATAACCATTCACATCTTGAAATACAAATAACTTATTATTAAATTTAAATTCTACAACTGCAAATTACGAATGGCTCAATCTCTAGATAAACAATTTACACTATATTAGAAATCTGTAATAGAATTTTTTGTAATTATTGTTGTACAATATTTTTTTTATTCTTAAATGACATTATTTATTTATATAATATTGCTTATTTATTATTTTATAACTATTATATATAATATTGCATATCAATGTTATAAATGAAGTCCGAATTCTCCCTTTCACTTAGAAATACAACTGCTTCCATTTTGTATCATTATTTTTGTATCACTGGGGAAGACCAAGACTGACATACCACAATCAGTACCATTAAACGAGTACTATCCGAAGGTGGTGTCAAGAGTCTTCGCAAATGGTGTGTTTGATTGAAGAGAGTAATGAATGTGGAACAAGCAAGAAAAGTCTGCAAGGATCTTGATGTACGGCACTCAGTTCTGTCGGCCATCCCCGTAAGGAATCTGGCTTGAATGTGTGTATGTATGTATGTAAATTTTTTATTACTTATAGATATATTAACATGTAAAAAAACTTCTGATGATTTTCAAGGTTATTTATGCACTTGGAGTAGTATGATTATTTGAAATATTTAAAGATACTCGTAATGTGCAGAATATACACATGCAGAGAAATTTCAGATTTTACTGTAACAAATTACAGGCGAAATTTGACCACTTAGCGACCAATAGTTACTGCGAGTTAGTAATATATTTCGAGATCTTTCCAAATCTCTAATTAAAAGGTAGACAACCACATAACACACATTGTAATTCATGCAGACATTCCTTGCTGCGAGCACATTCAAATTTTTCCTATACAAACACACCACTTTAAAGACTGTTGCCCACTCTCAGACAGCAGATCAATTTATGCAAAGTATATCAGTTTTTAGAATCAGTACTTTACTACTCCCTGTACCTAGGATCCATCCATATTCACATTGCATATCTATTTATGTAACCTTCAAATATTTAGTGTCTATAAGTCCATAAGGAGAACCGTCTGCTTGTTTTGTCTACCTATCAAAATATCAGTATGAACAGATCAAGCCTTTTTCAATAGACTACACACAAAGATAAACATTTAATAAACAATCGTGTTTTTACTACTGACTTTATAAATGTTTAAACTATAGCATAGTCCAAAAATTAGGGTTATATAACTAAGCAAATTTATGTAGTTTTAGATATAAATAAATATAAACAAATAAATAAATTTTCATGGCACAAATTACACTTACTGATTTAACACCAAAGTAAATTATTTACTTGTGTTATGGGTGTTAATCAACAATATTAATACATAGAAATATGTATATAAATACTGAATATATTTAATAAACAACCAAACCCGGAAATACAAACATTTATGCTCATCACACAAATGCTTGTCCCAGTCAGGGATCGAACCCGAGCTCCGTCGATTGCGAAGTCAGGGTCGCTAACCATTTGACCACCGGGCAGTCAAAGAAGATGATCAAAGCAGACTGCTATTGCAAGATACAAAATTATATTCATTACATTGATTGACAAAACACAGCAAGGGGAATAGCTACCAATCTAGTCTACATCTACACAAGCAAAAAAAACAGTATGATTTATTTTATATTTTTAGACACTATTTACTTCTTGACACAGGTTATTTTACCTTAAAAGAAGCATTGTAAAAGGAAATTGTATAATGAAATATTGTTAAAAAAATATAATTATTTTTAATATTAGTATCCCATATCATACTATATGTACCTACATAAGTGAATCTATTTAAATGCCATATAAACATAATTTGAAATACGTAATTAATTTTAGATTTATGGAATAATATGTGCGACAAAAAAGATTCATACACTAATGATGATGAAATAAATTCGTCATAAGCGGTATAGAAAGTTTAAAATCTGATAGACACATTTGATTAAATACTTCATTCATAAAAAGAAATTTATTTGTATTTTTTTTAAAAAACTATATATAAATATAACTGGACAAATTAAGGGATCTGATTAAACAAATTATTTGCAAAATTATTTGTTAAGTCAACAATATTAATATATGAACTAGCTACTCTGAACCATAAGTTGAGGTAGATGTTCGAGATTCAAATTTACTAACTAAAGCTTAAGAAAATTGGCATTACGTACATGTTTTCTTAATGCATTAATAAGAAAATATGTACGTTCAAAATGAGTGTTACATAAGTATTGAAACACTACAAATAATAGTAGTTATGATTACATAAACATTGTTTATATCATTACTTCTTTAAAATTCTTTATTACTGAAATGTCAACATGAAGTATATAACTATTGAAAAATCTATTATAATTTCACTTTTCGATTATTGGAATTGAGTTCGGATTAAAATGTCTTTTACAATGACAACATATTAAAGGCTGTCAATTTTTAAATTGGTTTTAGTTAAGTTGTTACTTGTTTCATGTTTGTACTGCGCTTACTTGCACTTGTGTGCACTTATTTTACTGTCATTTTAATAACTAGATACTAATAAGTTCTGATAATGCCTTTTTGACAAGCCATTGTAAAAGGACCCGTCCAGACTTATGCAGACAGATGACAAATGGATACGATTTTACACTAATCAGTGTATTGTGTCAATTGTGGATCTAATATTAATCATGGATTAAACAATTTTAATCCTTACTAGTGTAAACTGTCAACTATTATAACAGATATGGGCATTTTACTAAAAACACTAAAAAAATGTTATAAACAAAGTGATTGATGTGGTTCAAAGTTCAATCTTTTATAAATAGATATAAAAAAGTGTAGCTTTTTACACAAAAGTAAGTATCTCAATAGTTCAAGCTACTGAAAATAACTAAAACCAATCCTAGTTTTACTGTACATATTTAGCCTAAGGTTTCACGCGATGTGGTTTACGTCCTTTAGATTGGGTTTATGTTTGTTTCAAACTTAGTAATTTATTTTCTTGCCATTTAATAATTCTTTGATGTTGTTCTGTTCACAATATAAAAAGCTTGAAATATTGCTTTATTTACAAATTGATAATTCATTAGAAATGCAGCTACCTTGAAGATTAATTATGGGATATGCTCCTTATTTTCATTAACCTTTTAAACCTATACAAGAAAGCCCCATGGAAGGCCATAGATCTTATCTGACAATGAAGATTTAATAATCAATCTGTAAGTGCGTCCACCACAAGCCATGTTAAAGGTAGTAAGTAGCATGTAAAAATGTTTGAACATTTTTTGGTAACTTAAAAGACATTCCAAAACTGAAAAAGTCAAAAAATGTGTACTGAATAAGTCAAATGGACCACACCAATAAACATGCTTCTAGTGCTGTATAACCACTGTACGAGGGTGGATTGAAAATTACTTGGCCTAACACAGATCCATTCAATTTTAAAAGTCAAATCTACCCACATTATTTAGTTCAGTTCAGAATAGTTAATTGTGTGAACTTCGAAACATGTGCAATAATTTGTTGGGATTTTATAAATTTTTTAACAAAGCAATCGGACATACTTGACGCAAATGGAGCAAATCGAGGAGCATGCCGTCATTTAGTACCTCCATAAGAAGGGACTATTACCGAAAGCCATCCATGATGATATGGTCTGTACATTAGGGGATTATTACATATTTTACACTACATTTCATTTCATTTTACATTTTACAGGGAATTATTATACACTAGCTGTTGCCAGTGACTTCGTCCTTTTTTTACTCCGCACTGCTCCTCCCCTGTAGGTGATAGCGTGATAATATGTAGCCTATACGTTGACCCGACCTGTTAGTAATATACATGCAAAATTTGAAGTAAATCCATGCAGTACCTTTTGAGTTTACACCGGACATACATACAGACAAACAGGCAAAAATTCTATAAACTATATTTTGGCTTCGATATCGATTATTGATAACGCCCCAAGTATTCTTTTAAAAAAATATTCAATGTACAGTTTTGACTTTCCCACAATTTTATTATATGTATAAATTAGGGGATTCTACTCTGTGTTATTTATCCATCAAAAATGGATAGCAGAATTTAAGCATGGCAGAGAGAGTGTGAAAGATGAACGCTGATCTGGGAGGCCTTCGACTTTCACTACTGACGAAAATATTACAAAAGTACTTGATTTAATTATGGAAGACTGGAAATTAAAAATTAGAGAGATAGCCAAGATTATATAGGCATCTCTTATGACGAACTCAGAATATCATAGAAGATGAATTGGGTTTCTGCAAGGTGGGTTCCACAACTGCTTTCAGTTGAAAGTTGAAAAAAGACGCAACTGACTATTTCACGTGACTGTTTGGAGTTATTTGAAGCCAATGCCGATGATTTTTTGAATTGTTTTATTACAATAGACGAAACATGAGTGCATTACTGTATGCCAGAAGCAAAACAACAATCAAATCAGTGGAGATGACCCGGTTCACCACCCCCCATAAGGGCTAAGGCGCTTTTGTCTGTGAATAAGGTAATGGCTTCAGTATTTTGGGACTCGAAGGGTTGATTATGATTGATTACCTTGAAAGGGGTTTAAACTAAACTCTGATTACTACTGTGTCTTACTAAGTCGTGTACGAGAGGAAATTAAAGAAAAACATCCAGGAATGCTCAGAAGAAAAGTCCTGTTTCATCAAGATAACGCCCGTGTTCTTACATCTGAGCAATTGTGGCTTTGAACTGTTACCGCATCCGCCTTATTCACGTGATCTGGCATAGTCAGACTTTGTTTCTGTTCCCTAACCTAAAAAAGCACTTGGGAGGTCAAAGATTTTCGACAAACGGGAAAGTCGATACAGCAGTAGACGCATATTTTGACTCTAAGGAAGAATAATTTTTTTCAATGGTCTAAATGCTTTGAATGGGTGATTGCAAAAATGCATCGAACTTGATGGTGATTATGTAGAAAAATAAAAATATAACTGATTTAGTATGTGTTTATTTTCTTGGTTAGGCTGAATACCTTTCAATTCACCCTCGTAATAACAAAGTGAGGATATCATATTATTACTTTTAAATTGTCTCATTACTTGCAAAATGAATCTTGCAAGGAAAAAAGGAAATATAGACGGGGCAGTTCAAAGGATCTTCGGAGATTTTATTGATTCTCGGTCCAAATATATTTTTATTTCTAGCACAGTCATCAATGAATATAACAAATTTGTCTTATAGGTAGATATAGTTATGATATGTATTTGGTTCAAATGTATATCATAATTATATCTACCTATTAGACATTTTAGTATGTGAATAGCATTGGTTTGCATTTAAGTACTCATTATGATTCTGATCAGCTGCTAAATAAATGAGCAGAAAGTTAATATCCAGGTCAAAACCGTCCACAATTGTTTTCATACATAATAATTAGAGTGAATCTTCACAAATTGTATTTGTATAGAGGTACAAATATAATTTGCTGACTTAAATTGAAAATTAATAGCATAAGCATTCTTCAATACATAAAATGCAGCATTTTTTTAAATTTTGTCCATGACCATAATAACTAAGTCAGTTAGAATGTTATCTACATCATAGCTGACACATCCTAAATAGTGTAGGTATGACAAAAACATCATAAAGTATCAACATACACACTTGAAACATAATAATAGTTTCAAAATGATAACAGGTTGTTTAAGTAAAAAATAAGACAAATTTGTATTCAACAAACTTTCACCTTAAGTATGTATACAAACTTTTCTTAGGGAAAGCAAATATCAGCATACTACATAAAATGATTTTTTTACCAACATAAATAATTAAACATACATTTAAAAAATATAATAAATGAAACTAGCTAATTTTTCTAATTGGATCGATGAAATCATCTTGAGAAAAATAGTGAACTATATCACCTAATTATTATTTACTAAGTCATAAATCACGCCTACTCAAATTTTCTTACATTTAACCTCAGAAACCTTCGAGAAACACCAAATAAGAAATATATTATCAGTTGTTTTCTTGTTTTTATTTAACTACAGAAACATTTTCCAAAAGCTGTGTACCATACAAAAATAAAAACAATAAAATTTCTTACCTGTTGTTAAACTGTTATACGATTTACATTTATGAAAGTACAAGACGACATTTATTTGTAATATAAATGTATTTACCAGAAAGCTAACTCCAAATTATTGCAATTTCTATTTCCCAAAAACTAACTCTAGAGATCTAAACGAATACATTCACAGCAAACGATTGCCGATCTGTGGACTGTGACAGACGACAGTTTAATGACAATTGACAGATGACAAAAACCATTGAATTGACTTGTGTTCACAGCTAACTTGAAAAGGTACCTACCGAAGGAACTTATATACGAACTTCTTAGAACCATAGAAACATATAGGTAATAGCAAGGAACTTATATAATATTACGATAACTGAAATTATTACGAAGCAATATTTGAAAATAAAAATGTACTTTATTTCGTCATTCATAAAGTTAACATTTGTTTCTTAATTAACAGAGAGGAAAAACGATCTGAGCAAGACAACGACAAGAGTGGTTGTTGTCCCTTTCTTGCAATTGCCAGTGTAAATAAAATTCAGAAATCAGAAATACTTTATTCACTAAAACTTTTTACAAGTTATTTTGACACGTCAACATATATTTTTTAAAAACTACTACCGGATGGGAAACGCGGCCACACACTGAGAAGATCCGGCGGAAGAAACTCAGCGGGCTCGTCTCTTTTTCACACAATTGATTTTTTTACATTATCACAATATTACAAAAAATATATATGAGATCGGTATGAGGAGCAATTAATCCCAGGCTTTTTTGTTTTCTAAATAATCGGAGATTTTATAATATCCTTTTTTACACAGTTTTATTTTAACACATTTTTTAAATTTATTGACTGGTAGATCTTTTATAGTTTCGGGAAGTTTATTGTAAAAGCGTATACATTGCCCCAAAAAAGAGTTATTTATTCTGTGGAGACGAGATGCATGCACAAAAAGATTGATTTTGTTCCTTGTATTATGTGAGTGCACGTCACCATTTTTTTTAAAAAAAAGAAAATATTTTTACGAACGTACATAAAATTCTCAAATATATATTGGGATATAACAGTTAGAATATTGATTTCTTTGAATTTTTCTCTCAGGGAAACCCTCGGGCTGATTGTAAATTGCCCTAATAGCTCTTTTCTGCAATACAAATATAGTATTTATTTCAGCAGAATTTTCTCAGAGAAGAATTCCATATGACATAATGCTGTGGAAGTAACTAAAGTATACAATTCTTGCTGTATCGACATCAGTTAACTGTCTCATTTTTTTAACTGCATTAGCTGCTGAACTAAGTCTATTTGCTAAATTATTAATGTGCGGTCCCCATTGTAATTTCTTATCTAAAGTAATATCTGATGGTAGATTTTTTTATATTCAGTAATCGTTAAATCCCTTTTATTCATACACGTCGATAAATACATCAGCATGAAATGTATTGTAATTAACACAGTGAGTTCTAAATTGTGCTTATTTTAATTATTAAGTAATTACTTATGCAATGCAAAAAATGGTTTCTCAAATTAGTAGAATAACTTAGTAGTAATTTGCATAACACGCATGGCCCCACTTATATATGGCGATTGGCGCTTTATTTAGTAGAAAGAGACACACTCCACTCATGTCGTGGTACTCTTCGGGACGATTTTGAAGCGTGTCCAGATTGATGATTGGGCGATTAAAAGTGTGCCCTTTAAAAGTCTAATAAGTTTGGTAAAATTTTCAAAATTTTGTCAGCATTATCTTAAAAAATCTTATAATAATAGCAAGAACACGTTACATGCGCAATTTTTGTACTGCCGGTTTCTTACAAGGGTAATTTTCCAAAAAAAAAATGGGAAACACGTTTCATATATATATTTGAAGATCCGGGGTCAAACAGAGGCATATTTTTTTTTTCAAAAATCAGTCCCTGGAAGGCAATAGGGGATGATATTTTTATTAAAAACTATTTGGATGACTTATTAATATACTCGCGGGCGAAGCTACGCGGGTCAGCTAGTGTTTTGATATATCTGCTTTTAAGTGATTCTTAGACACTGGGGTTTTTGTATTTGGATTTCTCTCTTACACCATATAACTTGCTCCGATTTTTAAATTTTGAAGTCTGGCAATAAAATTTTATGAACGTTTTATTGCATGCAATACTATATCATCGCGTTTATTATTAAACTAGCTGTTGCCCACGACTTCATCTGCGCGGACTTCATTTATTCCGCACAGCTTCTCCCCCGTAGGTGATAGCGTGATCATATGTAGCCTATATGTTGACCCGACCTATTAGTAATATTCATGCAAAAGTTGAAGTAAATCCATGCTGTACTTTTTGAGTTTACCCCGGACATACATACAGACAAAAAGACAAATAGACAAACAGGCAAACAGACAGACGAACAGACGAACAGACGAACAGACGAACAGACGAACAGACGAACAGACGAACAGACGAACAGACGAACAGACGAACAGACGAACAGACGAACAGACGAACAGACGAACAGACGAACAGACGAACAGACGAACAGACGAACAGACGAACAGACGAACAGACGAACAGACGAACAGACGAACAGACGAACAGACGAACAGACGAACAGACGAACAGACGAACAGACGAACAGACGAACAGACGAACAGACGAACAGACGAACAGACGAACAGACGAACAGACGAACAGACGAACAGACGAACAGACGAACAGACGAACAGACGAACAGACGAACAGACGAACAGACGAACAGACGAACAGACGAACAGACGAACAGACGAACAGACGAACAGACGAACAGACGAACAGACGAACAGACGAACAGACGAACAGACGAACAGACGAACAGACGAACAGACGAACAGACGAACAGACGAACAGACGAACAGACGAACAGACGAACAGACGAACAGACGAACAGACGAACAGACGAACAGACGAACAGACTACAAATAGACTAAAATTCTAAAAACTATATTTTTGGCTTTGAAATCGAATGTAGATCACGCCCCAAGTGTTCTTTTTAAAAAATATTCAATGTAAAGTTTTGACTTTTCTACGATTTTATTATATTATGTACGTATTTTTTTATTATATACCTATGATATACCTCCAGAGAGGGTATTTCTAAGCAACTGACAAATAAAAAAATCCTCCGAAAAATCTGCTTGTTGGGAAATGTCAAAGAGTGTCACTTGTGTAATTACAGAAATCAAGGCACGCACACTAGCGTGGTTGGTGTGCCCAACCTTCAAAAAATTAAGGTTGGGCACACCAACCACGCTAATGTGCGTGGCTTGATTACTGTAAGTACACAAGTGGCACTCATTGATTTTTTGTTATCCCTGCTTTCAATATAAAAAGTGAAGATTAAAGTAAATATTACACATCCGTATTTAATTTAAATAGGTACCTATCTAGATGCAATTACAAAGAACGCGCATAAATTATTATACGATTTGGAACTTCAAGTTTTTCAGGAAATGTAACAAAAATTTACCGCCCCGTTGGTCGAGTGGTTAGCGACCCTGACTACGGAATTGACGGTGCTCGAATTCGAGCCCCGACGGGGATAAACATTTGTGTAATGAGCGTAAATGTTTGTATTACCGGGTTCGGGTGTTTCTTAAATATATTCTAGTATTTATATATGTATTTCTATATATTAGTATCGTTAAATAGCACTCATAACACAAGCAAATAATTTGCTTACTTTGGGGTTAGATCAGTAAGTGTAATTTGTGCCATGAATATTTATTTATATATTATTTTACATGCAAAAAATTGGTGGGTATTATAGTTATACGTCATATAGCTTTTTCTGCAAAACAAATATAGCTTTTATTTCAGCAGAATTTCCTCACCGAAAAATCTCATATTTTAAATAGTGCAGTGGAATTAAGTAAAGTATATAATTCTTACAGTATTGATATCAATTAACTGTCCCATTTTAACTGCAAAACCTGCCGAACTAAATTTATTATTATTATAATTTTATCTAGAGGTATACCTAAAACCACAATGGAATCCATCTGACGTTTTTTATATCATAAGATAGCAAATAAACAGATGGATCTCCTGGTGGAAGGAATCTGATGGAAGAAGAGGAAAAAAGGTGTTAATGATGCGTTGTTATCTTGTGACGAGGTCTTAACTAAATTTTAACTATATCGGCTACATTACGCTCCAAACTGGAACACGATAGGGATGAGTACTGACGCTGTTGTGGTAGGAATAGGTAAGGCGGTGATACCAGACCCGAGCGAGACAATGTAGAACTCTACCACCTAGTAAACGTGCTACGTAGTAGACTCAGATTATTTCCATTCAGCTTTACATTGCTATTCACGTGTCATTTACCGCCCCTTTGGTCGAGTGGTTAGCGACCTTGACTACGCGATCGACAGGGCTCGGGTTCGCTCCCCGATAAATATTCACAGGACAAAATATTACACTGACTGATCTAACCCCAAAGTAAATAAATTATTTTCCTTGTGATATGTGTACTAGTCAACGATACCAATACGTATAAATACATATATAATTACTGGAATAGATTTAATAAACACTCAAATCCATAAATACAAACATTTATGCTCATATAAATGCTTGTCCTCGTCGGGGATCAAACCCGAATCCCGTCGAATGCGTAGTCAGTCAGCGTAGCCACTCGACTAACGGGGCGGTCTAGTTGGTAGAGTTCTGCAACGTCTCGCCCGAGCTGCTACAAAAGAGCTGTCTACTGATTCATACTGCAAAAGCGTAAATGCTTATTACTTTCGTTTTACAGTTTTGAGGTTAAGGTATCCGGCAATACCATCCTACACATGGATAACGTCGCACTAGAAACATATTTTGTGCCTATAGACGATGGCTGTTTCTTTCCTTTAAGAGTGCTATCTGCTTGTTTATTTATCAGTAATTTAAATTTTCATAGATTTTGTTTTATTTTAGGTATTTAAATAGAACATTATACAAATACATGTATCTACACATTATTGCACCATTTTATTATGATTTACTAATATTTACTTATATGAAATATGTTTCCCGTTTTTTTGGAAAATTACCCCAGTAGTAAATTGGCAGTACTGTTTAATCGAACTAAAAAAATCAATTTTTTCATATATAAATTTTATTGTAGAATAAAAATTGCACATGTAACGTGTTCTTGCTATTATTATAAGATTTTTCAAGATAATTGCGACAACATTTCGTTATTACAAACCGGCAAATTTTATAATTTTCCTTCAGCTCGTTCTCCTAGATTGTTAAAATGACACTATTTGACGTATCACCCAAGTCTACCAAATTTAGTAGACTTTTACTGTGGACACTTTTTATGGTATAGATAATCTTTATTTTGATACATAATATTTTGATTGGTTAACAGCATGAAGTATTAGTATTATATAATATAGCTTCATGGTTAACAGATCGGTGCACTCACCTGTATTTACTTACCTATTTGTACCTGCTTGCCCGGTAGCCATGAATGTAAATACGTGGGCAATACCCTATGGACCTATTCTATATGTTTAAAACTTTTAGTTTTAATAACATTTGACTGGTTAACAAATGGGTGAAAGTTACTAAAAAAAGTTATTTCATATTTTTTTAATTAAGAATAGCTATGAACAAATTTTGATAGACAATACATGCAAGACGTATTTTTTTATGTAAGTATAAAATTTTATATAAAAAACGTTTCATTTGGTTTTCAGATGGGTGAAGGTCGATCTTAATTCGGATCTCGTACTATTTAGCGTTTATTTGTATTTTTCTATAATTTAGTGTGTACCTTAAATCTAAAATATAAACTGAGTGTTAAAATAACATGCTCAATTGCAATATGTTAATTGTTATGTTCACAGTAAACAGCTGTTCTTAAGTCCGCCATTGTTAGGGACTAAATGATACGGTTTTCTCTTGGTTATTTCATATCTGGGTTTGAGCCAAAATAAATGTACATTTTTCACAGGACTCCTGTGAGAAACATTTCTCACGTTTCTCACAAACATCAAAAACGTTTCTCACATTTTTCACAAAGATGCGTTCACATTGGTAACTTTATACTGGTATTTATTTAATAATAATATATAAAATATAATATTATTAAATAAATAAAATATTAAATATATAAAATAATATAAAATATTTTTTTTATTTAGTCTGTTTATTTATTTTGTTTATGTTATGGTAAAGGAAGGCAAGCAAGCAGAGGGGTTTCCTGATGGTAAGAAATGCCGTTCGCCTATAGATACCAAGTGTGGTAATGGTTGGGTTAGGAATATAATTAAGCCAATATTATAATATATATACATAAACTTGCTCATAATTTATTATGTATATGTTGGATTGATGAATTTATGTTATACTAGCTGTTGCCTGTGGCTTCGCCCGTATTTTGCACAGGAACCCGTTGAGCGATCGGGATAAAAAGTAGCCTATGTCCTTTCCACTATTATTTTATTTATTTTATTATTGTTTTATTATTTATTTGTTTATTATTATCACTATTATTTTTCGTACAGAATAATAAATAATATTATAATAATATGTACGTGAATTATATCTTTACTTCACATAGGAACAAAGTGGCGGGAAGTTGAAACTTATGCCAAAGTAGCAGCCTAGGTTATAGTTCCCCGACCTTACGATATAAAATAAATACTTTGAGAAACGGTCATGTGAGAAATAAGACCAGTATAAACGTGCCTTAGCTTAACATTTTTGTTCGACCGTTTCTCACAGGCATACCAACATGCAACTTTGAAAACACTTTATTTGCTAAATAACCTAAAAATTTGATACTAAAATAGCGTGATACTGATACTGTTGCATCGGGATCACTTTACTTTCAAAATGGTTTACACTAATACTAAACAAAATATTACTTACTTTTCTTGCTATTAATTGCGTTTCTCACAGGACAAAAAAACAACAATACACCAAGCCACAAAGGGAGAATGACTGAATGTTGGCAGCTTTAAAAAAAATATGTGAGGTGGCAGTTTCTATAATTCTACGGGGCCTTAAATAGCGTTTCTCACAAATTGTTTCTCACAGGCCGAAATCAGGGAAGCTCTCATTAACAACTTTTATTTTAATTATTGACAAGCTAGGGGATAAAATATCAATAAAAGTGAAGGCCAGGTACTACAAGAACCTTTGATAAAATTCTGATTCTAAGCTTCGTAAGAAATTTTGGAAGTTTTGAGCTATTATTTTAACGATGTAGTGAAATGGACATTTTTCATTTGTATGGACGAAAAAAATTAATAAGAAAATATTGCTGTCTAAAAAAACTATGAATGTTGGTGTAAATATGACAAACATTTTTTTAAATACATGGTCCAGTGTATTTAAACAAAAAAAAAAACATGTTTATTGCAATAAACATAGCCACAATTATGGGTTGAAGGCGGTGGACACGAAATTTTTACTAATGTACATTTATTTTGGCTCAAACCCATCTAGTAGTAGTTTCCTTCATCTAAGCTTTTAATTGGTACACTTTTTTGAGAGTGCGGACCCGATGTCCATTTATTAGTAAGTCTTTGGTGTGTAATGTTTTTATTACTTTAATGTATTTCTAACTAATGTTATTTAAAAATATTAAGTTTCTGCAGTCCTCCGCAATGTAAACTTTAACTGTGTCTATTTTCATATTCCAACGTTCACGCAATTTTCTTAAAAAGGCTCGGATGAATTATTTACATGGATGGAATATAAAAAATAAGAAGTGAGTCGCTATTTCTGATTAAATTTTGACTGTATGTAACGCGTTAGTGCGAATAAGACAAAATTACAAATTACAAATTTTATTTCTACTCGAAAACAGTCATGCCCTAAGTTTTCGTATAGCTAAAATGTCAGTTAAACTCTGTTAGTACTACCAATTTAAAGAGTTATAAAATTAAATACTGTCGCCAAGATTGCTATTGATTCATCTTCGTTGCTATCAAATTTAGTCATGTCAATATATTCTTTTTAGTTCTAAGTAAATCCTCTTTACTTTGCAAGTTAACGTAGTATTGTGCAAAATGCTATCGATAGTCACACTTTAAAACTTATGTTTCAGATTTTTGAAAGATGATGATAAATTATTTGTTAAAAATGAACAAAAATTTGCAAAACTGAACATATAAAACTTCTTTTTTACGTATTATTCAACATCCTTAAGTCAGAAATTTAAAATTGATCGAAACCTATTGCTACACTGAAAAATAAACTATCTTACTTTCTTTCATTAAATTAAAAAAATACAAGGGTTGTAACAAGAATATAGTGTTTATAACTTGAAATTATAATATTAATTGTAAAATATTTATAGACAAAATATTATAGATATCATCATTAATGGCGTTCCTATACATATCGGGCTATGGCAAATGTTCGTGCTATCGCGATGTGTTCGGGTTATCTCGAACGGCTTCGCGAAGGGGCTTGATGCGTCACCGCAGTGGGCGTCAAACTGCGGTTTGCAGGTGATACTTGTGCGACTCATGACAAAAAAAACTATAATATAATTACGATAAACAATAATAATAATAGCAAACTATAATTTATCTGCATACCTAAACATATTTAGGTAATTTCATGTACAAGCCGTATTTTGATATTGACCTATTGTATTGACGTATGCTAATTTATTTTGTTCCATGGTAGAAAAAAAAACATTTTACGATTTGAATTTTCATGTTTATGTACATGTATCGTTACGTACATATAAGTTCGTAATCGTTGGGCGAATGAAATACAGTACTTAGTAGCATAAAATTAAAGCGTTTTAGGAACGAATGTTCATGAATTAAGAATTTGAGAACAAAATATCTTAATGAATGTTACAATATTCTTGTTTGCATTGTTGTGGACTGCACGGGCACAGCTAATAGCATATAAAACACTAAAATAACAATCAAATTATTTATTTTTATTTAAATACTTATTGCAGTATATAATTTTTATTTAAGTACTTAGTGTTTTATATACTTTACCGCTAAAGAAACGTATTGTATATAACCTCCATTTATCTTCCATTAAAACACAGTTGACGACATTCAGTGGAATTATAATATTTGTACATTTTATTTACAAGAATGTTTTGTTACACAATAAATTTAATAGTGTTTTTGCAAATAAATTCTTACCCTCATTTTCAAACATTCATTTGACTAAGAGTATTAACCACGTATTAACAGTGTACTCGTTGAAATTCCCAAGAGACTTCCGCTAAAAACATCGAAAAATGTTATCGACCGTACCCTTCACTAGCAAAAATGTTATCGTGAGAAATCTTGTGACAACCTAGGTAAATTCAACACTGACAATATATTATATATATATATATATATATATATATATATATATATATATATATATATATATATATATATATATATATATATATATATATATATATATATATATCGACATAAACCTAGTACGATGCAATGTATGGATAACAAAAGAGAATCACAGGATCGAAGAGAAAAGTTGTGAGAGTCGGTTAAATTTAAAATTATCTTTTAGGTAAACAGGAACAAAACAATATGGTAAATAATTGCACAAGATTCTGTATTGTCTCGACGGGATATTGAAAGTTATTGATGACGAGTGCGATACTTAGTGATGTGAGCGAAAAAAATGAATCTAATTGCATTGTTTTGCAAACGATCAATCTTACTGACAAGTGAACTCTGAGGTCAGAATAACAAACGTCAGCATAATCTACGATCGAGTGTTATTAAGGAGTTGACTAAAAGTGTTTTTGTTTCAGTGTAAATGTTATGAAATGTCCTTAAAGTATATATATATATATATATATATATATATTAGGCTGTATCAAAAAAATCGACCATTTTTTTTTTGAAAAATATAATGAAAATCTTGTTCAGAATACCGAAAAAATACGCCAGTATAACGGACAGCTCTTAATTTTAATATTAAGATGTCCCGCTTCACGATTTTCCATTTCCCATTTAAATAACATGGGAAAATCTGATTCTTCAAGCTTGGAATTTTGTAGCTCTGCAACGAATTATCAAATTGGTTAAACCATGACATATTCTTATAGGAAATTTAATGCTCTACAAAAAAGGTCTCTTACAAAATTTTGATTAATGTACTCCTTCAAAAGTTATTCAAGGTCAAAGTTGAAACCATTGTAAATTGTAAGAAATTTTCACTTTTTTGGAGCATTTATCATACTTATTACAATATTTTGTCATAAATAAGCTGTTTTAAAACTTTTTGGAGTTCCACAGTTTTTTTTTGACTATTGATTTATATTAATTATCAAAATTGCCATCAAAATCAGGATTCTAAAGAATTTTTTTTTGTTATTTTATTATTATACTCAATAATTTTAATATCAAGGATAATTAATAAAATATTAGAATAATTAAGTCAGAAAAAATTATGGAACTCCAAAAAGTTTTAAAAAAGCTTATTTATGACAAAATATTGTAATAAGTATGGTAAATGCTCCAAAAAAGTGAAAATTTCTTACAATTTACAATGGTTTCAACTTTGACCTTGAATAACTTTTGAAGGAGTACATTAATCAAAAATTTGTAAGAGACCTTTTTTGTAGAGCATTAAATTTCCTATAAGAATATGTCATGGTTTAACCAATTTGATAATTCGTTGCAGAGCTACAAAATTCCAAACTTGAAGAATCAGATTTACCCATGTTATTTAAACGGGAAATGGAAAATCGTGAAGCGGGACATCTTAATATTAAAATTAAGAGCTGTCCGTTATACTGGCGTATTTTTTCGGTATTCTGAACAAGATTTTCATTATATTTTTCAAAAAAAAAAATAGTCGATTTTTTTGATACAGCCTAATATATATATATATATATATATATATATATATATATATATATATATATATATATATATATATATATATATATATATATATATATATATATATATAATATTGTCAGTGTTGAATTTACCTAGGTTGTCACAAGATTTCTCACGATAACATTTTTGCTAGTGAAGGGTACGGTCGATAACATTTTTCGATGTTTTTAGCGGAAGTCTCTTGGGAATTTCAACGAGTACACTGTTAATACGTGGTATTTTTTTAGCTCATTACCGTGGTCATATGACTGAAGAGATAAAATTTACGCATTCTGCTCAGTGGGATGAAGCTTAATGTCAGTCGGCCATCTTGAATACAATGTATGGAAACTAGCGACAGCTAGGAAACTACCCCTAATTACTTTGTCACTACGTAGTTCTTTGTGTAATACTAGATGTCACTGATACTATCAACACATAATGTTACCAGTATTTTAATGAAATTTATATTTCTCAAAGTAAAATATATATTTCTGAAGAAAACCTACAGAAGTTTATTATAATGTACCGTAAATATATAATAAAAACAAAAAATTATAGAACATTTAATGAATATTATGTACTGTAAACACCGGTTCTAAAATTCTTAGACTAATAGGTATTTCTTGTCTGTGCTTACAGGGCTACCAGATGTGGAATTTCATATTCGTATTTGTATGATTTTTTGGCGTTATGCCATATACGATCGCTAGAGCAAGATCTTACGGAAAATGTGCAAATTAGCATAACTTATTGCTTAGACAACTTCTTTTGGTTGTTCAGTGTCTAATTTTATTGCTCGATATTAGAATATATAACGCTGCATTTATGTAGTTTACATTAATATCATATCTAAAGAACTATTTTGTATTTAAAAAAAAGAAACGTTGAAGAGTGAATATCTATGCGCTGAAATTAGTTAGAATGCGTGTTTTCAACTTATATAACAACATACTGTGGGTTATGATATGATTAGCCAAAGGAGGGTAAAAATTAAAAAAAAAACTTTATTTTTCCTCCTTTTAAAATAAATTAGATTGTCAGCTTCGATTTCCTTTTTTCGACTGTTTCCTATTTGAATCCAGATAATGGCATTCACTGCAGTTTTAATAGTTTTCATTTAATTTTGAAATCAGTTTGTAGGTACATAAGTTTGGAAGTCATTTTGAAAATTATAGAGAATATAAGTAAAAATATAAGAAATTATATAAAAGTCACTGAAAAATAGATATTTTTCAGTGACTTTTATATAATTTCTAGAAATGCGCTTAATCGAATAAACACACTTAATCGTAATTTGGTAGAATCAAATCAAATACTACTTACCACGTTACGATTCTACTCATTCATAAGTTATGAGAAGTTGCATACACACACAGATAAATCAATACAGATGTATTGTTGTCGTACAAATTAGGCATGTTATATGATATGTGCCCGAAACAACAAAGAAAAATTTTAATCGATTCGTTGCGGCCCATATTTTCCAAAACTTTTAGCATTGGCGGAATACAAATATTTTGTGACACGGTTGCCGTGTCAAACGTCACAGAAGTTGATGACATGGTTAACGTGCCACCAGCCATGGTTAAAAAGATTTATTGTTTTACACGTGTTTAGACTTGATTTATTTAGTTGAAACCATATCATGTGTGTAAACGGAATATTATGTTGTTTGAGTAATTTTTGAGTAGGTTTAGTGTTTTCCTAAAATGGAAGATAAGTAACTTTTTTATTCAGATGTTTCAAGCCTTTTGTAAAATAAAAGTTTGAAAAATAAGTACATTAAATAAATGTGATTTTTTTTGTTTGGATGTCCGTACGATACGTAGCGTTTCGTAGTTACGTTATGGCGGCAGGAATAGTTGGAAGATCACCATCAAGCGAGTCACCGCAAGATCATCGCCGTTCAAAACACCGTTATTTGTTTATTACCAACAAAATATAATAATTTAAGTTAATAACAATCACATTATGATACTAAGTATCTACGACTAATCGTGGGTGAAATGATTGTACCTCTTTTATTTTTGGTTTTTGTTTCATTTGTAAATATTAATGCAGCTTAAAAAAGGTTATAACCTCTAAATTTTCTATTCCACCGAAAATTCAGAAACGAAGCCTCCAGGCTTGATTTATGTAAAAGCAACCGCTCCGTTGGCCAAGTGGTTAGAAAATCTAATTACGAATCAAGGTGGTTCGGGTTCGATTCCCTACAGGGACAAACATTTGTGTGATGAGCATAGATGTTTGTATTTCTGAGTTTGGGTGTTAATTATGTATGTTAAAGTATTCATATATGTATGTACAAGTATCTTTGTTGACTAACACCCATAGCACAAGCAAATAATTTGCTTACTTTGGATTTAAATCAATTCGTGTTTTTCTTTTAGAAGAGGAGGCAAACGAGCAGGAGGTGCAACTGATGGTAAATGATCACCACCGCCCATGGGCACCCGCAATACCAGAGGTCTTGCAGTTGCGTTGCCGGCCTTTTAGGAATGAGTAAGCTCTTTTCTTGAAGGCCCCCAAGTCGTATCCGTTTGGAAACACCTCTGCTGGTAATTGATTCCACAACAGAATAGTGCGAAACGTTTATTTTGGTAAAAACTTCTAGAAAGTATACTATATTTCAAAATTTCGTTTTCGTATAACTTTTTTTGTACTTCTTGTGATGGTATACGATCAAATCTTTTTTGCACCTGGTAACCCTGGACTATGACAAAGAGAAAAGAAATTTGTGTTTGGCTTTGGCATTTTCAGCCATTTTTAATTTGTATTTTTAATAATTGTCAGAAGCGGATTTTAAAATTTACAATCTCTTATAATTTAAGTTTTTACATATTTTTTGTTTTCCGTTCTGTTTTGTGTGCGGTGTTTATTAACAGGTATGACATTTGTTCATTCGTACATCCTAAATTATGAGTTAGCATAATCACGAAATGACGACTAATAAGTTCAAAAAGGTCCTTCGGCTCCTTTGAATCATCTATAAAGGAAAATATCATTCGGACGTTTCACTACCATCGGGACTTAGGACTACTTGGCGCTGGAATTCTAGAAGTCTCGCCCGGGTTTGGTACCACTGTCATACTTATTCCTGTCGCAATATCGTTAATACTTGTCACTGGCATATTTTGATATGAATAAAGTAGCCAGTAAACTTAAGCATATGCCTGCTACACGCATAGCGGCTCACCATTAACATCCTTATTGTCTAGGCAGTAGTTGTTTCTTTCTATCAGGATAGCCATCTGTTTGTTGTTGTTCTATAATAAAATGTTTAATTTCACATAAAACATTTTTTTATAGTAGAGGGCGCAAACGAGCAGGGGGTGCACCTGATGGGGCTAAACTGTACTTTAGCATCCCACGAATTTCAGTGTTTTCGGGGGTGAGGGTGGAAGGGAGGAGGGTACTAGACCATCCTACAAAGGGGGATAATCACCCCTGATATTTTTTTAATAATAGAAGGGGTGGCAATATATGATGTAGTACCTGAAAACAGTAAACTTTTAAAGTTTTTTGTGGTTGTATTGTGTGGGAGGTGGGGGGAGTTCAAATGGCCGACGTACAAGGCCACCCTATACGGGTGGTATATTGTTTCTAACAGAAAAGGAACCCACCAACCTGATGTAAATGTTTTGTGAGTCACAAGGTTAGTGCTCATTTTTTTTTGTAAATAGGCTTATTCTATCTTATTCTATTCGCCAAATTTCAAGTTGTGGAAATTCATAATTTTCCAGAAAAAAATTATTATAATATGAGAATAAGATGTTTAAACAATATAGCTAAATTGATGACAAATCCGAATCAGAGCACACCGACTTCCACGTG